>OV050030.1:11580458-14020458 GCA_920105625.2 Clusia tigrina
ATATATATATATATATATATTAATATATATATATTATATATATATATATATATATATATATATATATATATATATATATATATATATATATAATATATACTATATATATATATATATATATATATATATATATATATATATATATATATATATATATATATATATATATATATATATATATATATATATATATATATATATATATATATATATATATATATATATATATATATATATATATATATATATATATATATATATATATATATATTTATATATATATATATATATATATATATATATATATATATATATATATATATATATATATATATATATATATATATATATATATATATATATATATATATACTATATATATATATATATATATATATATATATATATATATATATATATATATATATATATATATATATATATATATATATATATATATATATATATATATATATATATATATATATATATATATATATATATATATATATATATATATATATATATATATATATATATATATATATATATATATATATATATATATATATATATATATATATATATATATATATATATATATAGTATATATATATATATATATATATATATATATATATATATATATATATATATATATATATATATATATATATATATATATATATATATATATATATATATATATATATATATATATATATATATATATATATATATATATATATATATATATATATATATATATATATATATATATATATATATATATATATATATATATATATATATATATATATATATATATATATATATATATATATATATATATATATATATATATATATATATATATATATATATATATATATATATATATATATATATATATATATATATATATATATATATATATATATATATATATATATATATATATATATATATATATATATATATATATATATATATATATATATATATATATATATATATATATATATATATATATATATAGACAACAACAATACAGAAAGAAGAACTGTGTAACTGTAAAAAAACAATGCCAAGCAATATAAAATTACAAAGAATCAGCAAAATAGAATTGAAATCGAGTGAAGAAATTGAGTGACTTTAATAAGAACAGAGGCCGACAATAAATGAGTAACACAGTAAATGAAAAATGTTAATGAACAGCGAAAAATAGCAGACAAATAATAGGGAAAAAAGTCATAATAATTACACTGAATGGACTAATAAAAAGTAAAACATAAATAAAAAACCCAACAAATTCAAAAGGAACAAATTCAAAAATAAAAATATAAAATTTATTAAAACAACATATGAACATTTTGTAACGAATTTCTGCGTTGATAATATCGAAGAGTGACTACAGAGTTGACTACTGATGATGTTCGTGATTTTGTGAGCAGCCGATGAATCAGACGCAGCGGCCACCGTGGTTTTCATTTAGTAATACGCAAGCTTAATCATATTGCAGCTTAATAGTTACATATGCGTGAGAAAATGCGCATTTTGAGAAAATGCGCATTTTGAGAAAATGCGCATTTTGAGAAAATGCGCATTTTGAGAAAATGCGCATTTTGAGAAAATGCGCATTTTGAGAAAATGCGCATTTTGAGAAAATGCGCATTTTGAGAAAATGCACATTTTGAGAATTTACGCATTTGAGCATTTTTGAATGCTTATTTCATTTTACGCATTCAAAACGATCCCACGGATCCGTATCTGCGCATTAAAATATGTTCCCACGGAATATATTTTAATGCGTAGATAATGTAGAATTAAGAGGATATAAGAGAGCCAGAAAAATGGCAAGGCATCTAAGTTATAAAAAGTTTGTGCAAGAGCACAGTCAGTTATAAAAAGTTGTGCAAGAGTTCAGACAAAGAAATGATTTGTGTATTTAGTTAAGAAACTTAACTCTTATTTTCATACTATATTTAAATAAAAATTAGAAGAATAAAAATGATTTGTGTATTGTTTTTAATAAACTTAACTCTTAATCATATTGCATGAAATGTTATGTTCATAGCTTCCTTTAACTGTGTCAGAATACTAACAAATGCAACCCTACCTACTTTGCTTTAATATAAGGTATATTACGATATTATGATTATATTTAGACTAAGCAACAGAATATATATGTATGTACTCTTCTTTTCTATTACTTGCATTAAAGCTATTGAATTGAACGGACGTGTTCTTTTAATTTCGCTAACAAACTGGAAGTGACATCGAGCATCGGAGTACGGAAGCCGATCGCAAAGAGAGCAGCACATCATCATCATCAGTACAAGCAGTCCTATTCAACAGCAACAGTCGCTGCAACACTTATTGTAAGAATTTTCTATTATTGTTTAAGATATCTCTTAGCTTCTATAAACTTTGATCATAAGAAATTATTTCAATTCATTCAGTGCTTCAATTAATTTTATAGTTAAGATATAAGAGTTTATATGCTAATATTATAAGTCAACCAAATTTGTTAATAGTTAAAAAAATTAATTGATTATTTAAATATCAAAAAAAAAAAAAAGCTTCACAACAATAATTGTAAAATACTGTTTAAAAATGTCAGACGATGAAGATTTAGCAAACCGTTTGAGAAGTGTATCTTTCACTAATAATACTCGTTCAGTCACTTCTACTTCGGCACTCCCATTTATAACTACTGCATCGACATCTAACATGTCACAAAACTCTCAGACATTTAATGAACATCAAAAAGAGGAACTACGTAAAACTATCTCAGAAACTATAGCCAATGTTTTAAATCCGTGTAGCGAGCAGGTAGAACAGGAGGCACAAATTGACTTTAGTAGAAATATTTCTGATGTTGAAAAAATTCCAGATATCGTAAAAACTTTAAGAGAGTTTTCAGGCAAGCAAGGGGAGTTCAGCTCATGGCGAAAATCAGTTGATCGAATTTTTACAATTTACGAGAGCTACAAAAATACGCCAAGTTACTTTGCGATTCTCCATACAGTGAGTCATAAGATAGTAGGGGAAGCTGATACCGCTTTGGAGTCATATCGTACTCCGCTTGATTGGACTAAGATTAAAAAATGTCTGATGCTCCATTATTCGGACAAAAGGGACATCAGTACTTTAGAATATCAAATGACAACTTTACTTCAACGAAACAGCTCAATTTCAGAATTTTACCAAAAAGTCTATGAACATCTGTCACTAATTTTAGACAAGATAGATTGTTTGGAGTTAGGAGAAGAAGCATTAAAGACTCTTGCAAATACCTACAGGGATAAAGCGTTAGACACCTTTGTAAGAGGTCTTAATGGCGACTTACCTAGTCTGTTAAGTGTTAAAGATCCCACTAGCTTACCGCAAGCTCTGAACATTTGTCTAAAATTATCAAATCTCAATTTCAGGTCCAACTATGCAAACAATATCGTTCGAAATTCACACTCCAAGCCTGCACAACACCAACAATTTAGACAACCTTTTTTCCCACAATTAGCTAATTTTTCGAATACCAACAACACCAGCTCCGCAATTTAATCGTGATTTTTCCCATAACAATAATTTCAATAGATTCAATAGTCAGCATATGTTAACTTATATGCAAAAATTTTAAAATCGCTAAAAAATTTTAAAATATAAAAAAAATTTAATTTTTTCATAAGTACATTAATTAAAAATCATAAGTGTGGTCTAAAATTTCTTGTTATAATGTAAATAACTAATCGGCAATAAAAGTATCCCCAAAGTAAACCGAAGTCTAAGATTTATTCTTGCTAACAAACCCTGGACGCCGCTCAGTCTACCTCAGCTATAAAAATATAAAGAGACCCAGCGTGTCGTTACAATATCATTGTGAATTTTCTTAGAAGGAGAAGCCTTAATTCAATTGCAGAAGAGGCCGAAGTTAGTAACCGTTTGGAGCATACTGAGGCATTGCACATTGGGGCTACAAATATATTTCTTGACGAAAGTAATGATGTCTCTAAATAACTAACAACCACGTCCGTACGGTTTTAATACAATCTCAGATGATATTTGCAATTCCATGCGAATTCCAGATGCTATAAAGGACTTACCTAAATTTGATGTTAATGCCAGGTTCTTGCACGAGTTTATAAATAATGTAGAGGAGATTCTTCTGTACATTAGAAACGCGGACAATACACCACATCAGAAAATTCTATTGAGGACAATTCGCAATAAAATTGTAGGACAAGCGAATGAAGTCCTTAGTAGGCGCCACTCAATTTCAGACAAAATAAAGGAAAATTGCGCTGTCAGAGCCTCAGGCAACTCAAGGGGACTAACATGTACTTAGGAATGTGCCGTAAGTATGAGTTTCTGATGGAAGCCTGATCTATCACCTCCACGTGGTGATGGCTGGAAACAGGTGCGCATTGGGGGACTGGTGACGTGCTATAGTGTAGTGTATGTATGCATGCATGCTGATCACAACGCGTCACTTGAGCGCGAGTATGCAAGCCGTAGCGTGTTGCCCTTGAGCGACCACCAAAGCAGTTCGTTGCCTAGTGCGGCGCGCTCGCACTCTTTCAAGTGCAAGGGCGTCAAATTGCACACGGGTAATGCACTCGAAATAACTGTCGATGCAGACAGTCAGCGCCGCAGCGAACATATGATGAGCAGACATGTAGAAAGTATATAAGATTTCCCCTCTGGTAAATATTTAAGAATTAGTAAGAACCAATCAATACATTTCATTTACTTGCATATTATGTATTTAAATAAGTTATGCAAGAGTGAGTGAATAAATTGATATTGATTGGTGAATAAGAAATAGGCTATAAGAAGTTTCTTGTAAAACAAAATCAGAATTAGAAAATCAGACTGGTTCTGACTATCAAAGACAACACAATACAATATTCCAAGTCTTGATTATTTATCTCTTTGCCTTGTGGCGAATATGAATTTTGAGCCTTTGCGGCTTATTCGCCAAGAGCGGCCTTTGGCCTGATTTCTCGGCGTTATATCTACGCCATTTTAATAAGAATACCTCAAAAACATCAGGGCGCCCCAAACGTGAGGGCGAACTCTTTGATATAACATTACATAGATATAACATAACATGGCGATCCTGCCCAAACGGATTCCAGGAAACGTCATCCAGCACATATAATTTGATCCAGCCCCAGCAGATTTTATAAACGTCATCCTGCATAAATCAGATGACTTAGGCTGAGGTTGACAAAATTTTTACCAGGTGAGAAACGCCACAGAACTAATTGAAGAAGAGTACGTCCCACAGCCTGTGTGTCAGCAGCGAACCAAAGAGGAATATATACCAACCTCGTTGAAACTAGGGCCGCAGCCACTCTTCATTGAACATTATCTTGCTCGCCAACAGAAGCGTGCAAAAACACCACCTCAGCAACAGAAGAAACAAAAAACGAGAGCAGGCAAAGCTGTACGGCTTCGCAGAGAGCGGAATTGCAACGGATTATTCCCATAACGATGGACTGTGAGCTGAAGAAAAACTTCATAACCAAGTTAAAACAATTGAGAGATGGGAAAGAGACAGACAAAAAACGAGATCATCCTAGCTCCTAACAACAACAACAACGCGAATGGCAGCGATTTAATATCTAAAAGTATTGTAGCAATTTTAGCATTAGCAATTTTTATTCTTATTGTTATAAAAATAAACGAGTATTATAAGAAGTATGTTAAGCGCCAAATCAGCAAAAGCACGGATATATTAAGCAAAGTATAAATAAACAAATTAAAAAAATAAATAAATAAAAAATTAATTATAATGCAATGCTCCTTACTAAGTACGGTCATTGCATAATTAACTGTAATCACCATTCAAGGCATTTCAAATAATTAATGTCGCTACAAAAAGTCGTCTGATTCTGAAAAATTTAAAGAAGAATCCAACACGCACGTATACTCGTTAATATTATTTTTGGAATAATTTGCACACATTTTTTTTCATGTTTGCGAAAAGAAATTACAACAGTTACAGCGCTATTTCACGTCATTCATATTGTAATCTTAAACACAGCATCTCATTGCGATAACTGTTTTTTATGTAAGCTCGTCTCCATCGCTCACAAGCCGAACTTATTTGGAGAACTTTTCGTTAAACTGCTGGAATTTACGTTGCCAATATTTACGCTGCTGCTGTGATCTCACTCAAGTTGTAATTGCCGCAGCAGTTTTCTTTTGAAATTTTTTTGTTGGGCTTCGTAATATTTTTCACATTTTCGCTTCGCTTGTTGCTCAAATTGTCATCAGCGCAGCACCATGGCAGATGCACGTAAACTGCAACGCACTAACCCAAAATTAGCATTTCTCGTATTAAAGGCATCATTGAGGCAAATGGGAGAGGGGATGGAAAGGCTTTATCTACCACTGAGCTCAAATGCCGTTTGGGTATTCTGGAGTCGTACTTTACTTTAATTAGCAGCTATCAAACACAAATAGGGAAACTTGAACCTGATGACAATATGAGGCGTGAGTTGGAAGATTTATATGTTGGTATAAAAATTACCATTCAAGAACAATTAGGTGAAGACCTACATAATACATCTGTCAAGGAAAATCATTTCATGATTCCAACATCAAGAATTAGATTGCCTGCATTAAAGTTCCCGTCATTTAGTGGTTCGTCCTCTGGTACAAGAATTTTATCACATACTTTAACCAAATAATCGATAGAGACATCGGCCTGCCAAATATCGAGAAGTTCAGTTGCTCAATTGCTTACATGGTCAAGCACTCGATACAGTCAAAGCATTTCAAGTATCCAACGAAAATTACCCGAAGCCACGTGATAGACTAAAATCTCATTATGACAATACCACTCTCATCTACCATGTGAAAGGAACGGTAAGCGCCACATTCCCGAACAATGTACCACATGATGAAATTGTAAACGAACTGAGCTCCCAAGGAGTAGTATCAACATTTAAATTCAAAATAAATATTGAGGGCAATCTGCCGCCCACTGGAGTCGTTCTGCTAACTTTTAACCTCATTAACTTACCCAGTAAGAAAGACATTGTTTGGTTTAAAGTACTAGGTTCGTCAGTATATTCCTACACGCATGCGATAAAAATCTTGCCAGCTGCTGGGACACATGACGAACTCTCTGTGTCAACTCTCTCCCTCCACACCTTCGCAAACTGCTTTGCAGAACGCCCCTCCTCGACCAAAGAGGCAGTAAATTGCAGCCAAAGATATAATAAAAATAGAAACAATTGTAGCAACCTTGTTTATATTATTATTATGTCAGTATATTAGTCGTTTATAAAGTAGCTCAGGTTATTTACTTACGTATTATTATAAGTATATTGACAACACTGTAATATCGAGTAGTTCAAGAAGCATCATTGTATGATGAGCGGTCAGAATAAAAGCGACCGTCAACCAAGCTAAATGTGTTCTCCATTTGTACTAAAATTTTCAGAAGTGGGATTTGAGAAAAAGGAGAAAATTGTTTCTTCTTTTAATTTATCGCCCCTAAAAATTTAAAAGCAAAACAAACCAAAAAGTTGTGTTACAACTCAAAAGTGATAAAAACAATAAAAATCATCAATTGTGAAATAGTTAAAAATCAGAATTTCGCAATGGATGGTGTTATCGACCAGTATACAGTTACACAGTTAAAGGAGTTGTTAAATAAAGTTGGGGTGTCTTCATCGGGCAGCAAAAATGCATTAATACAGCGTTTAAACAATGTGCCAAAAGAAGTCGTGGTACTTCCCCTATACTGGATCATCAAAGGGCCAACGCAGACAATGTCATGTACAACAACACCGATGAAATGTAATCGGGTGGAGACACAAAGCAACGTTGAAATATTCAAAGTAAGCGAAAGTAAATTAGACAAAGTGCGTAAAATGGAATTTATAAAAAGAGACCATGAACTATTATGCAAACAAAAATTCCTATTGGAAAACCAGAACGAACCATTGAAAAAGTATGCGCAGCCAAGTGTGCCTACAACAACGACTCTATAAAATGACATTAATCCCAACGAAACATTCAACGCAATAAAAGAATTAGTGCCCGAATATGGCCTCTACCCACCTACGACAAGTAAAGAAACGACACGAAACTACAAAATACAACTACCTTGTGCTTTTATGTATAAGTTAGTAGGGTGTACTGCGAGCGGCTATGCTAGTATGTTTTGTACAGGCCAGTTCCCAGCGCATGTTCTCTGTCCATCCAATATGCGCATACAAGCTAGCCATGTCCGTCCGCCGCTCAGTGCACCCTGCCCTAAACGTGTCGTCGTGCGAGACTTCCGCTTGAAGCTTCACACGGGAACTCAGCAATAAGCATTAGGTTGGTTAAGAGTTAGTAAACCAGTAAAAACAATTCCTATGAATTGTCAAACAAATAGTTCATAAGAAATTTGTGAAATAAATCATCGAGAGCATTTCCCATGAAATGCTCACGACAACAATTCTAAGGAACTTGGTAAAATTTTTGAGAAATCGAATATAAAAGGGAATCAGCATGACACTGCAGTCATTATTGTATTGGGAGTTGACGAAGTAACTCAAATTATGTATAAGATAAATAATTGTTTTAAATAAAAACATAGTTTAAATAATAAAACCGACATCTTTTCCACTTTTACTATAAAAAACAAAACAGGTGACGAGGATGGGATATCATCCTCATCCATCTCATCTAATATATTACAATAATCCTGGCTATTTTTGTTGAATAGATCAATAAAAATAGTGATTTTTAATCTTGACCGTGGACCCTTGAGAAAAAAAGGCAAGTCCTATATTTTTTTAAATAATAAAAAATTTAAATATTAATTAATATATAAAATATATATATATATATATATATAAATATATATATATATATATATATATATATATATATATATAAAATATATATATATATATATATATATATATATATATATATATATAAAATATATATATATATATATATATATATATATATATATATATATATATATATAAATAATGAAAAATATATATACGTATAAGTTATATAATAATTTGTATGTGAGAGTCAATTAATTAGTTATTTTTTTATATTTCGGGAACGCAAATACAATTGCGCTCTAACACCCTATGTACCCTATGTTGTAGTATATCAAGACGATATCAAAGTTTCTGGTAGAGACTTAGCCGCACACGTCAAAAATTTAAAATCTGTCTTGAGTAAAACTACGGTTTACGTTTGAATATTTCAAAATGCGAATTTCTTCCAGAATAAGTGACTTCTCTTGATTTAAGATTGACAAAAACGGTTTACCTAAAACCACAGAAAGAATTTCGTCTGTTTTGCAGGCACCTGTACCAAAATTATTCATCATGGTCACTCGAGATGAAGAGTTTGCTAATTACGATGGATTTGACGTGAAAAGTAATTGCGGAAAAGGTTCCGCAGGAGGCCTGGAAAATTTGCGACCAGAAAGCGCTGGCAAACATGACTCTATGTGTAAAACATCTGAGTTGCTAAACATTAAAGGATGCTTAATGGCGAAGGCAGCGCGGGATGCACGGGAACACCTATAAAATGCAAGTGGACCCGCAAAGGTAAACCTCTTTAAAAGCTTGGTCAAATTCGAGTTTTCAAGTAGTGAAAAATTTGCAGCGCAAACTAATGAGTTTTGTTCGGTGGTCGAAAGTTTGGCCTAAATTGGTGTAAAAATTGAAAATGATTTAATAACAATATTACTATTATGCAGTTTGCCGCCAGCTATGGAAAACTATGGAGTTGCAATAGAAAACAGAGACAATTTGCCATCACTTGAATCTTTAAAGGCAAAATTATATGAAGAAGAACATCGATCAGGTCACAAGGTCGACATCAAAGTCGAAAAGGTTTTTGCATTTAATTACCGAAATAACGAAAAAAAACGAATAACAACCAATAAATGGAGGAGACTAGAAGCATTCTCACAGCAGTTAGCAGCTTGATGGAAGACGGAGTATCTTTTGGAAGGTTGGCAAAAAACCTCCATTGAACCCTCCTCTAGGGTGCCAACTGGTAACAGATATCACTAAACTTGGCATACACTTGCAAAGAAGAGTTTCTATTTCTCACTAGTGAGACGCGAGTTACGTCCCCAACGCAACCCGATCCCTCACATTTATAAAAATAAGTAAAGACGCTGATTCGGCGCATTTTTGCATGCACCGAACTGCGATCATAAAAGAATATTATTTTATTTAATGTAGAAAACAGCAACAAATGTATGTGTGTGTAAACAAGTTACGTTAGTTAAAATATTCACATTCTATACAATAACGTTATCGCTTAATTTTTGTTATTGCATAGCGGAAGGTATCAAGTGCAGTTAAGGCTCCAAATGCAAAATATGCTTAGTAGCATAATTTGCAATTCAATGCCAACTGAATTTGAATAGTAAAATAGAGTAGAGAAAATATTTTAAGTTAGTCTTAAGATCGAAGTGGTGGAATAAAGACAATCGAATTGAAAACATTCTCGTTTTAATTTAACACCATAACTCGCTTCCATAAGGACAGTAGCGCGGAGGAGGATTCTGCTGCCAGCCAGCACTTCAAGGGGAAATCGCCAACCAAGCTCAAGGCGCCAGCCAGGCGCATGAAAGCCTTAATGCAAGCACCTGGGTGCAATGCCATTTCGGCACAAGAGGGAAGTATTATGAAAATACTTCTGGAAAAGATTTACGCCTTGGAGAATAAGCTTCAAACTTTTCAGGTAAAGATTACGGAAAGTGAATGCCAAAAAGAAGCGCTAAAGGTGGCGCTCCAGCAAGCCTCATCTACCAATAGCACAGTTTTCGTGTCAGACGCCCCCGCCGTTGCATCATCTGCCAGCACTTGTTCAACAACCTCTATGGATTCTACTATTTTTGCCGCCGCTGGCCCATATGCCAGCAATGTCTCTACAAGTTATGGTGTCTCACAAGCCATCAGCGCTACGGGCGCCTATGTCAGCACACCCGGAGGATTATGTGCGCATATAGCCGCTGCGCCTTATCCAGCACAGCACGCTACAGCCGCCAACGAAAATGCCATCAATGCCGCTGCTACGTACGCAGCGCCCTGTATACAGACGCTGGGCCTCACGATAGCGCAATTGTTGGGCCAAGCTGTGCTCCTGCTGACGCTGGACGTTATGACGCCGCCGCGTATTTGTACTCCTGCGTTTATTTCCACTTCCGTCGGATATCAAGCCAGTAAAGCCGCTGCTCAGTACGCAGTCGCCGCCTCTGCTATGTATGATGCTGGCGCCAGCAATATTGCCGCCACGCCTATGGCTGTCCCTGTCACACAGCCGTCATGTTGTTTCGTGAACGCTGGGACTTTTCAAACAGCTAACGCCTTTCAGCAAGCAGCGAGAATGGCTGATACGCAGCCATCATTTAATGCAACAATCCCGCCAATATCTTCGACGCCGTATAACCCATTGGGTGCATGCGCGCCTGGTTTAGTACATACAAATAACAATAGTCTTGTGTCTATATATATATATATATGTATATATATATATATATATATATATATATATATATATATATATATATATATATATATATATATATATATATATATATATATATATGTAGGTGTGATGTTTTTGCATTGCACACACATCAATCAGTTTAAAGACGAAGCTCATAAAAGACGGTCGCTCAGCGGATGTCAGGATTAATCTTTTTAAAACATTTCTAATTAAAAATTGTCAAACAATTTATAAACTTATTAATTTTTAGTTTTTTTATATAAATAAAAACTTTATTCTCATTACAATTAATTAAAACCCTACAAAATTTGGGGGCTCAACCGGGATTAATTAAAAGAAGAAATAAGAATTTTCTAAAACAAAGAAGCATTGGCTTCCAAAGAAAACAAACAAAAGCAATTTGAAAAATTCGTTACAAAATAACAACAAAGAGTATGGCGTGCCTAGAGTCATTTGAATTTGTGCAAAACTCCCTCAAACATAGCAGAAAAGAGAACGTGGCAGCGCTGCACAAATTTGTGTTTGAAAACGCAGGCGACAGAGCTGACAAAAAAAACTTGCGTATGTTTGCAGGTTTTACTTTTAATGAAAACGACGATGAATATATAAAAATATGTGAATATATTAAGAAAACTCGAGAGCTTATATGCAATGATTACTTCATACCAAAATTAGACGAAAAGATAAAATCTTTTATAACAAGCTGTATTCCTTGCATCGTAATAAATCGAAAATAGGGTAAACAAGAAGGGCAATTACATCCACTGCCAAAAAATTACGTTCCGCTTCAAACATTGCACATTGATTTCCTTGGTCCTCTGGAGTCGACGAGTAAGAACTACAAACACATTTTAGCCGTTATCGATTCTTTTTCGAAATTTTGTTGGCTGTATCCTACGAGATCAACTACTGCTAACGAAGTCATTACAAAATTACGAAGCCAAAGCATGGTATTCGGAAATCCAGAGCAAATAATTGCAGATCGTGGCTCTGCTTTTACATCCGAAGATTTTAAAAATTACACGAATGACGAAAATATAAAGCTTTTAACGGTCACTACAGGTTTGCCCAGGGCATATGGTCAGGTGGAAAGGCTAAACGGAATCATCAGTACGGTCTTAGCAAAGTTAAGCATCAACGATCCAGCGAAGTGGTACCGATATGTCGATAGAGTTCAACAGGTCATTAACTCAACATACTGTAGAAGTACGGATTTGACACCTTTCGAACTTCTTACCGGTGTCAAAATGCGTATGAAAGATGACATTAAGATTAAAAAACTTATCGAAGACGAGATGATAACCAACTTCAACCAAGATCGTGATGAGAAGAGGCTCCACGCCAAGGAGCAAATACTTAAGATACAGAACGAAAATAGAAAATCGTATAATCTCAGACGTAAACCAGTGTCATGGATAACGGTCATTGAACTAACAGACATATGAATCTAATGACCTAAAATCAATTAACAATTGCAAAGTGTGCAACATTCCAAAGTGGTGCCGATATGAGACACCAACATTCAAGGCGACGGTCAACGTCCGTGAAATGTGAGCCAGCACACATACGTCTCAAATAACTGACCCTTATCCATCGATACCTCTTGAGTCATCGAACAGTGATGTCATCGACGACTCAATTATTTTAAGTATAAATATAAGTCCAACATTGTAATTGTAACACAGTAGATAGTCGAGAGTCAATAGTTAATAGTCGACTGTTAATGATTAATGTTCGATCAATAAAGTAACATTTTAAACCATGAACTTAAAAACACCGTCTAATCATTACACCAGCAACCAAATATAAAGAGGGCGATTTTGTAGCCATAAAACGCACGCAATTTGGAGGTGGGCTCAAGTTGAAACCAAAGTATCTTGGTCCATACAAAGTTTCCAAAGTCAAACCAAATAATATCTACGATGTTACGAAGGATGGTATATGTGAGGGTCCCAAACTTACTTCAATCTGTGCCGAATATATGAAGCCTTGGAGTGTCGATGATGACGAATTCGAGGCGAATTCCTAGCAAAATGGCCGAGTTGTAGGTGTGATGTTTTTGCATTGCACACACATCAATCAGTTTAAAGACGAAGCTCATAGAAGACGGTCGTTCAGCGGATATCAGCATTAATCTTTTTAAAATATTTCTAATTAAAAATTGTCAAACAATTTATAAACTTATTAATTTTTAGTTTTTTTTATATAAATAAAAACTCTATTCTTATTACAATTAATTAAAACCCAACATATATATATATATATATATATATATATATATATATATACGAGTATATATATATTACAACTTACTCCTGGAATGTGTAATTTTATTTAAAAAAATAAAAATTTCTTTTCCTATAGCCCATTGTTTTTGAGTGGCGAAATTGCGATGGCGTTACCCAACTAAACGTCTCGAATCGAAATGTGAGTATTTTATAACAGTATTGTAAAATATTTAATTAACTCTAAATATTGTCTATTTCGTTTATATATGTTAACGCCGAATTAGCTGAAAGCCAATATCTCGGCTTCACACACGTCAACCTGCACGAGCAAACCAAAATGCAAGCGCATTCCTGAGTCCACGCGCATCCGAATTAGCTGAAAGCCAATATCTCGGCTTCACAGACGTCAACCTGCACGAGCAAACCAAAATGCAAGCGCATTCCTGAGTCCACGCGCATCCGCTAAAAGTGCTGACACCATGGCTAGCGCAACGGTCAGAATCATATTCGGGCAAGCAGCGATGTTCTCAGCGGCGGCAGAACTTACGTGCAAAGGCTTAGTTTTAAGGTACTGATTTTTGTTAGTTTAGTTTAATTTTTAATATCAACCAATAAAGTGTTACGGCTCTGGCCGAAGAATAAAAATATATTTTTTTATATTATGTAGTCTAAACATAATTAACTGGCGCCCAACGTTACAAGGGTGGTATACACGAATGGCTTATTAAAATATAGTAACTGTGCGTGAGTGTCGGAAAAACGGTGTAAAGATTACACGAATCGTTATGGACTACTAAATAAATCGCGAGTGAAATAAATAGCTGTGTATAGAAAAACAAACCCTTGGAACCACCACAAACATCCTGTAGTTTCTCAACGCGGGAAAACACACCAAAAGCCGACGGAGAATCCTGAGTCACCGAGGGAAACCGGACAAAAAGGAAACATTCGAAGTCAGCCGTGTGATGTCTACTATAAGCATATTGTAAGTTACAGAATTCAAATCATAAATAATAATAAAATAAGTTTTAAGAATATTTTAATCTGAAAAGGAAAAATTAAATTGAATACTATATTAAAATTAAAAATTCAATACTATAGAAGTGAAATTTTTTTTAATGAAAATTCATAAATAATAAAAATATAAGTGGAACAATTTTTTTTTAAATAAAAATTGAAAATTTAATTTTTTTTTTTTAAATTGAATGAAATAAAATCAAACGGCTCAACGGGTGGCTGTAATTATTGGATGCGATGCTAATGCGCACCACGACATCTAGGGAAGCACGGATGTCAATGCACGCGGTGAGTCGTTATATGAATATATTGTAACGACTAACCTTCTTATATGTAATAACGGGAACCTACTTTCATTACTGCTAACAGGCAGGAAATCCTTGACATAACCCTTGCCTCCGAATCGATTTTATATCGGATTTCAAATTGGAAAGTTCTAGAGGAACACTCCTTTTCGGATCATAGGTTAATCCAGTTTGATCTTTTAGATAATCAACCTAGCCCTAGGGCTTTTAGAAATGTCAGGAAGGCAAACTGTGACCTCTACAAGGCGATTATAGCTAGATTACTACCTCCGAACCCCACACGCACAAGCACGTGTGCCGAAATTGAACACTGAACAAATGCGTGTAATGCAATCTGCAGGATGGGTAGCAGCGAATAAACAGTCAGCTGCGTTAGCGGCGCCGAGTCATCAAATTGTCGAAATGCGTGGGAACCGTAAATACGTTCCCACAGCTCAATGCATCAAATGTGCTGATATCGATAATATTTGCTATAAAAAGAATGGAAATTTGGCTAAGACCTCAGTCCAGAATTTGTATCCGAAGCTGCGCGTTCAATTATTAAAATTTGTAATTGGAAAATTAATAAAAAGTTTATAACGTAGTAAATTTAAACATACGCGCCATTGATCGTTGAAAATGCAACACATGCGAAAGAACAGCGCTCTAAGCAGGGCAACCTACCCAGGGAGTTTCTAATTACTTTGGGTGCGCTGATCGGATTTAGTTGCAATCCATTGAGTGAAAATGAACTTGCGTATTCGACATATTATGAGCTTGCCTTTGGAAATATCGATCCATTGGAATTTCATTTTGGAAATACAATGGAATCGCCTTGGATAAATACAGCATAATTTATCAATAAAATTCAGATTTTATCGAACCATACTCTTGGATTGTTATATTTCTCATTTAGCGAAACTTGCTGTGAAAGATTGGGCCATACGCCTGTAAACAAAAGATGCCGACTCCGCTGTATAATAACACAGTCCGCACAACTCATTCACTTTGGTTGCATAGGCGTTACTATATGAGCTAAGCGGAACGACGAACCTTACAATAACAATAATTTAAATTTGAACGAATTGTAATAAATAATAATTTTATTATGAATAAAACTTCAACTGTTTTAGAATTATTAAAATGAAAAATGTATACTTTTCACTACGAGTATATGAAAGCTAAATTCAATGAAAAATTACAGTTGATTTTGATGAAGATATTCGTAATGATATTGATTTAAAGTTTGATTCATCAGAATACCTCGTGAGAATAAATTCAATTTACCTTTAAGAAAAACAAATATTTTAGGAATGGTAAAAGTTGAAAATAATGGTTGAATAATGAACGAATTCATTGGGCTACGCTCGAAAATGTATTGTATTAATAGTAAAGAAGTCAAAAGGTGTGAAGAAATGTGTTTTATCGTAACTGAATATAAACGATTAAAAAGAAGGTTTACTACAGAATAAAGTATTCTATGAGAAAATGTATGGTTTCAGATCAAAAGATCATGAAATTTATACACAACAATGGATAAAGATAATATTAAGTAATGATGATGTGCGGAAGCTGCTTTTCGCTCGAACTTAAATTTTGATCCTCTTGTCTGTGCTCTAAATTCTAACCATTAAATACTTTCTTATTCAAATAGACTTCAAATGGTAAGCACGCATCCTCCTGCAAATATTTTCTTTTATTTCGCATAAAGGTGAAACAACGCAACAATTTAAGGTTCTTCGAGCTGGATTTGTTTGAGGATAGAATATTGATTAATAAACTAGGAAAATTTAGCCGATGATTACAATAAAAAAGTATCATCCACTCGATCAAAACGCTCTGCTCTTTAAGTTAAAATTGCAACGGGATAATGAGACTCCTCGCTCACTCACCTCCCGCGCACTCGAGGTGAGACTTGCGCGAATGAGAGATTGAAAAAGTAAACAGTCATTATTGACATTAACTGGAAGGGGTGTAATGTAGATTGCCTCCTCGCGATGGACCCTGGGTAACGCCAATGATCTACACCTCCAGCCCGGTGCTGCTGTTTTCTCGTACTGGAGTACAGCAGCACCGAATGGCACGACCTTTATCCTTCGTCCCCGGACTTCTCTTTGCACCAACGTCCTTACTTGGAATTCCCTGAGCTAGTAGGTCTAGGTTCTGGGACCTAATTGTCTTCTGGTACAGTAGCACCAAGGGTAAACTTGCATGTGAACGGCTCCAGGCTAAGGTTGCAGCTGCTCTCGTTAAAACCCTGGTAAAAGTAGGTTCTACGTCTGATACCATTAAGTTGGAATTGTGTGGGTTTATTAGCCCTTACTTAGCGATCACACATTCGGACCGCGATAGCGGCTTTGAGTGGGGACGCTTTTAGCATGAACACTAAATTAACACAAAAGGCAAATAAACTTTTCGCTCCTAACCTCCTAGGGATGCGCAAAGCCCTAGGTGGTTAAGAGCGAAGCCACACCCCGTCCTTGGTTCGAAGTCGAGCAGCCTCAGTACTACCCCTTCGACAACCACTACTGCTTCCACTACTCAGCCACCCAAGATCTCTACGCTGTCCCCAGGCTCTTCAGCGGCTGTCAATGTACTGATTTATAAATCAACAGCAGACGCTCCTCCTTCGCGAAAGTTATCGATGCCCAAGCAAAAAGAAAACTGCACACCGCCAGATTTTATGATGCGTTGATATTTGATTTGCAACAATGACAGACAACGAGGAGTAAGCTAATATGTTTGCCGTTCTTGAGCTATTTTGTTACTAAATTAACTATTATAAATTACAATATCAGAGACAAAAAGTGGACCCACGACAGAAAACAGCTTTTGCTGACGATACGGCTGCAAAATGAAAATCAGTTCGCGAGAAAAAAGAATCGTTCTGTGGGAGAAAGTCCTCCGCGAAATCAAAGCTGTGGACGAGAATTTTAAGATCTATTTAGCATGGAATTAGATTTTAATCGAATATTTTACACCGGAATTAGGCACAATGCAAACACTTCGCCAATATGTATTTTAAAAATTGGTCTAATAATAAATTGCAGTGACTAATTAATAAACAAATTATATGTCAATGTGATCAAAAAGAATTCTTATTGAAAACTTATCTGTTAAATCAAATTTTCACATCTAAGACATTTTTCGCTTTGTGGTCTGTAATCGTGGCCACTTACTTATTATAAAACTGGGATCAAATTCAAACATGAGTTCAGTTCGATTGCGCAGCTGAAATGGAGGCTCAACTTGAAAAACATTTCAAGAAATACAATAATCTGTCAACACTACGAATAAAGGAGATGGCTTATGGATAAACGTTTGAAATCTCCTGCATCGAGCGAACGGAGACTCGATATGGAATGAAGGTGAGATGCCTTATATACGAGATATACTATGTATATCTACCGTCAATGTTTTCTACAACGGGATAGTGACACTCCCGCGAGCACGAGGGAAGACTTCCGCGAATAAGAGGTTGATGTTGAATGACAAACATTTTGCAGCAATGGTTTTGGACGAAATGGCGCTGTAAGCCGATTTGACGTACAACTCCAGACTTGATCAAATTGATGACTTTGAAAACATGAGCTTTTTTAAACAAAAGCAACAGGAAATCAACTCCATATTTTTATGATAAAAGGCCTCTTTTCAAACTGGTCTCTTATCATGAACTATTTCATTTCTGAAAACGGTCTGTCAGGAGATTGTTTGAGCAATATTATTTTGGAAAACCTCAGAATGGTAAACGAAATCGGAGCTACAGTGCGTGCAATTACATGCAGATGATTTCTAATTTCAATGTAACTGCAGAGAACCCTTTTTTATTCAATGAAAATGTATTTTGATTTCCCCCATTTAGTGAAATCTCTGAGAAATGGACTGTTTAAGAGCGACATAAGTACATCAGACGGTGTAGTAAACTTTAAGATCTTGCGCGAGTTGTGGCAAAGGGGACAAAATGCAACTACTAAACTTTGCCCAAAACTAAGAAAACAGCACATCGAGCCGCGACACAGCTCTTCATCAGGACAGTGCAAGCGGCTGTACCAACAGTTCTGAAAACGGAGGGTCTAGATGCAGTTCAAGCGACGTTGCATTGGCCACTGCTAATTTCGTCAAGAATACTGACAAAGTTTTCGACTGTAATTGTCTATATTCCAATAACCGTTACAGATGTGATGTACAAAAAAATAATGAGCCGTGTAGATACATCAAGTATTTTATTACTTATCTGGAAAGTATTTCATTTGTAGACAAAACTAAAAAAGATGATCTTTTTTATGCAAGGCACAGCCATCAATTTTTCGTTTTGATTCCAGACGAACAACCGCAAAAGCAAGATGAGTCGTAATTATAACAAAAATTTTAATAACAAGCCACAAAGGCGTAATGATGACGACCATAATGATGAACGTACCGGCAATAAAAGCCAACATTATGACGATAAAAGCAAAACTAAGCAGCAAAATCCAGCCCGGAAAACCTACCACAAACAACGCGTAGAAGCGTACCGTAAAAAGAAGGGTGCGGAAGTTGTCAAAGAATACAGAGACAGTATTAAAAATAAATGGATTTCTGGAGTAGAAACTGCAGAGAAATTGGAAGCGCGAGTAAAAGAAGTAGCGAATCAGAAGGCACAGATGTTAACAACGCGAGGGATAGGAGTCAATTTAATAAGGCACAGACATCTTTACAAATTTTTAGAAACAAGAGCTTTCATGCGGCAGGGCGAGGAAGAGCTCATTCACTTACTTTTGAGCCAGCGAGGGAGCCACATCTCTAGACAACAAGGAAATAATCAACAATTAATATCGAATAATCAACTTAGCTCAATATTGATCAATAATAGTGAAGTATTTGAAATTCTTCGAGGAGTTCATCATTATAATACATTAGTTACACTTTAGCTAATAAGTTTATTATAAAATTTAGTTGTGAATACATATTTTATTTTAAATAAAATAAAGTTCATTATAAACATTCAACACTACGCTCAACAATAGAAAATAAGCTTAATGTGTTAAATTTCAGCTCATAGATTGTTTTTGACATTGCCCTGACTTTCGATCAGGTCGCGAAAACTGTAAACGGATGGAGAATTTCGAACGAAAATTCCTACTCTGACCATCGATATGTAGAATTCGAATAGAACTTCTCAGTATCTCCAGTTACGACGTATAGAAATATACGGAGGAAGGACTGAGGAAAGTATAGGAAGAATCTCAAGACTGCCAAGAAACCCCCTATCTAACCGCACAGACCCTGACGCGCTGATATACCAGATAACGAGGGCTGGAACAATTCACTGACAGCCGGATGCCCGGTTGTGAAAGGGAGAGCCAAGAATAAACCACCTAGGTGATCGACGAATCTAGGCCTACTTCGGAAATCTAATAGGCGATTATTCAACAGGATATTCGATGTTTTAATTCACAACAAATTCACTGCTTGACGTTCCAGACACAAAGTCATTGGAGGCTTGTTGGGAAAGCATTGGAAATTGCATTTACTTTTAAAGATTATTGTAATACCGCAAAAATTCATCACTACTAACCAACATTTGCGCGGTATCAGCCACCCTACACGAATCCCTTAACCATGTTAAAGGAACGGTAATCGCCACATTCCTGAACAATGTACCACAGGATGAAATTGTAAACGAGCTGTGCTCCCACGGAGTAATATCAGCATTTAAATTCCAAAGAAATATTAAGGGCCAATCTGTGCCTCAACATTTCTGTGAATATTGATGAATATATTTTTTAAAATTATTTATGTAGAAGACATGATGGCTACTGTAGTGACATTCGTCAAATGTACGAGTAGGTAAACGTGGAAACGATAACCAAGCCAAACGGACATATGACCCTTCTCGGTTTTTACTCCCTTTTACGCTCATTCTTTTATTGCATTTTATTGCAGCGAATGCGGCGACATATGATCGCCAGACAAACCCAAGCGGAAAGTCCAAAAGCAATTGAAACCGAAATAGTTTGACACATTTACCAAATGTGTTAGTCATCGCTTGGTTATTGTTTTCAACGCTATATAAGTAGAAGTAAGTTCATAGGTTAGAGACAGGCTGTAACTGAAAATTAAACGGTAAACACGAATGTCGGAAATTGGCAGTACTGCTAGTTTACTGGTTCTGTTTTAAATAAAATATAATAAAGCACATAAAAACCACCGAGTATTTTTAAACATAATATGGCGATCCTGCCAGGAGGACCCTTTGCACGGGAAAAAAGAATCGTACGCTGAGTAAAATTTTTTTTAGTAATGAATACTAAGTGAAGAAGGTGCTCCAATATAAAGTTGAGCAGGACAAGAATCCTTTGTGAACAATACGTGAAAGCAAAGGTGCTCGAAAATAAACTGTGCCAGAACTTATTAGTGAACCGGGGTTGTGCTAAAATAATAATGTAACAATATGCCGTTTCAAACCGAGTTCAAAAATTATTTACTGAAAAATAAGATAATAAGTGACAATATCGAGTACGAATTACTCGAGAAGTTTCCAAGCACGCTTAACAACGATTATAAAGAACGCAAAATCAAAACAAAAATAACAAGCAAAGAACTAATTAAAGCGCTGAGTCAGAAACTTTAAATTCTGAATAATAAATGCTGAAATAAAAAAAAAAACATAATCAAAAGATAAAATTACATCAATAAAAACATCAGCGCACCCAACTATTTTAAATGGAATGAATCATCACCTCATCGCAACTACTCTAAAGGATAACTATTTCAAAGGACATCTATGTGCATCAGGAATCACTGAAGAAATCAGCAAGTTATTTAGAAAATAAGTTATTTAGAAAATAATTTTAAGTATCCTTTTAAAAAAAAAATATATATATACATAGTTAAAAATCAGAATTTCGCAATGGATGGTGTTAACGACCAGTGTACAGTTACACAGTTAAAGGAGTTGTTAAATAAATTGGGGCTGTCTTCATCGGGCAGCAAAAATGCATTAATACAGCGTTTAAACAATGTGCCACAAGAAGATCGTGGTACTTCCCCTATACTGGATCAAGGTGCCAACGCAGGCAATGCCATGTAAAACAACAGCGACGAAATGCAAGCGAGTGGAGACACAAAGCAACGTTGAAAAATTCAAATTGAGCCAAAGTCAATTAGACAAAGTGCGTGAAATGGAATTTATAAAAAGAGAAAATCTATTGGAAAAAGAGAACGCACCATTGAAAAAGTATGCGAAGCCAATAACGACTCTACCAAGGTGAGTTTATTTACAAGCTGGCTGCAACAGCAAATTTTTTTGAATCGATTTTCCCTCAGTAGCTGTCGAAATTGAATGTTTAGAAAAATGCGACCAAAACAAATATGAAAAAATTGCAAATTGAGTTTTGATTTGTGTGAATAAGTTTTTTAATTGTTATTTTTGTGAAATTTGAACCTTAAAAGATTAAAAAATAAACAATATGCGAAGCAAATGTGGTATGTGTAGTAAATACTCGGGTAAAGGAAATGGATCGTTTTTCCGTGTACCCAAAAATGAGTATTTCCGACAACAGTGGGTGATTGTATGTGGTGTTAATTTAAAAAAAAATGGCAGTTATTTGTGAAGACCATTTTTTACCAAGAGGATTTCATAAATGGTCCTGGAGATGTGTGTGCAATAAAACGGTTGCTGCCAAGTGCTGTGCCTTCTTACTCCATTCCCAGTGTGAATTTGCAGGATAGCTGTTCATGGGTAGTTGACGGTACTGGTGTTGTTAATTCCTCCACGCAAACTGAGTAAGTTTAAATATTTAAAGAATATTTCATATTAAGAGTTGATATGATTATTTATGAAATATTAATGTTTTAGTGGTTTTACTAAGACAGCAATAATCAATGAAAACAAAGCTCTTAGGGAAAAAGTGAAGAAGCTGGAGGCAGAGATCACTGAGTTAAAACTACAATTGGAGAGCAATAAATCTCTGACCACAGCAGTACACGAAATATTTACTATGGGTCAAATAAAAAGGCTATGCGGTACTGATGGTAAAAGGGCGAACTGGCGGTGGGAAGATGTGTCAAACGCTATATGCTTACAAGCTGCAGGTCCAAGAGCGTATAGACATTTATATAGCAAAGGATACCCTTTACCTTTAAATTGTATAACACTGCAGAGGTGGGCAAATAAAATTCATATTGAGGAAGGCATTCCACGGTTTCCCATTGATTGCATGCGATTTGTGAACAATCTCTCGGAAGATGACAAAATTTGTGTGGTCTCTTTTGATAAGATGAAAATTGCTGCTGTAAACGAGTACGACTCATCAAAAGATATAGTAAGAGAGCCCACAAATTATGTTCAAGTTGCAATGGTGCGAGGTTTAAAGGCCTCCTGGAAGCAACCTGTCTTTTATAGTTTTGACTGTAAAATGACTAAATCTATAATATATAATATTATAGAAGCTCTTCACAACGTGAGCTTGCCCGTCGTTGCCATTGCTTCCGACTTGGGTACAACAAATCAATCGTTGTGGAAAGAACTTGGTGTGTCTATTGGTGAGTTGCTTTATAATAATGAATAGGTATATAATACAAATATATTTTAAATACAATAGATAAGCCTTGGTTCCAAAACCCATGCAATATGGGAGACAAAGTATTTGTGTTTGCTGACGCTCCACATCTGCTGAAGCTCATGAGAAACCACTATTTAGATTCCGGAATATTGTGGAATGAAAATATTGTCACACCGCAGACAATAAAACAACTAAAGCTGAGATCACACGATCGGTCATCTGTACAGATTTTTGTCAATTTTTATGTACAGATCGTGTGAATGACAGAAAAAATCTGGCAAAAGGCAGATGGCACAATTTTTGTGACCGATATACAGATAAAATCTGTGTCTGTTGTACCGATCGTGTGAACGCTTCATTGACCGATGCAGACAGAAAAAATTGTTTAACGTACCGATAATTTGTTCTGCCACTTGCAGCCCGATCATAGTGCCCGATCAAGACCGATATTTGAATAAGTTTTTTGGTTTTGTATAAAAATATGATTTTTTTTAATATCTAGTTAATAATTATTATGCACGTTGCTCATTTTCGCAAAGTGTATGTTGTTATAATTTTGAAATTTGGCAGCACCAATTAGTTAATAATTATTATCAACACTGCTGTTTTTCGCAAACTGTATCTTGCTATAATTCTGAAATTTGGCAGCACTAATTTGCTGTAAACAAATGTAAACACGTGTTTTTCAAATTAGTGCATTAATTACAACGCAATTGCATATTTTGGTAAGTAGTTGTATTTATTATATAAATAGTATATAAATAATGTTTGTTAATTTTTTAAGATCATGGACACTGATGAGGAAAATATGTTTAATAATTTGTCTGCTGCAGTGTGTGCAGATGCGAGGGTCTGACTGAAAGAGCAACATCAACGCCACAAAAACATAAGAGGAAACGGCCTCATATAACAACGACATGGTCTACGGAAGATGTTATGAGTTTGATAACCTTAATTGAAAAACATTCGTGCCTATGGGAGTATTCTTCCATAGATTATAAAAACCGCCAAAAAAAGGGAAAATGCATGGCGAGATGTTGCGACGAAATGTCTTGGGCATGACGTAGACGAATGCAAGGCCAAATGGGCGAATGTTAAAAGTGCCTACAACAACACAAAAAAAAAGTATGGCAAAGACGGGTCAAGGCGCATCGAGCTCGATACCTCATTGGCCTTTTTGGACTGCCATGCAGTTTTACCACAACCATGCTCGTGAAAAAACAACATCATCGGTGTCATCTCTTGACTTTGAGTGTGAGAGCAGAGATACATGCAACAACTCGCCTTTTCAGCAAAATATATCACAATGTTCAGCAGTAGCTGATGTACAAAAAACAACTCCAGAGAGGGCTTTGCAACAAGCACTAGCGCTATTACAAAATGATAAAGAGGACAAGTGGCATAACTTTGGCATGTATTTAGCGTCACAGATGCGTGAAATAGAAGACAAAAATAAAAATGTTGCCAAAAATTTGCATATTACTATTATGAAAAATACTATGGATGCCCTTTTGGAGTTGGAAGATGATTAACTTGTTTTTACTTCATATTACTTCACTTTATTTGACTTTGTATTTAATAAAATTTCGTAAATATGTTATACATTTGTTTAATTTAACATAGTACTTTATATTGAAAAGGTACTTCACCAGCGGCCGACATAAAGTATTGCTCGAATTCCTGGCGAATTTCTTTCGCTTCGTTGCTTATGTACGTAGTAGGGCATTCTTCTGTTCCTTGTTGGCGTGTTTGAAGAAAATTTTGGGTACAATCTCCAGAAACTAGGTTGCCTTGCTCATCGTACCTATCCATTGAAAATCCTTCCATATAATTTGAACTTCTATGTATTAAAAAATTGTGCAAGGCACAGCAGGCCAGTGTTACCAGGGTTGTTTTACGCTCGTTCAGCTGAATCGGACGATAAAGTATTTGAAATCTCTTTGTCATTATTCCAAATGCATTTTCAACGACACGTCTGGCTCGTGACAATCGGTAATTGAATATGCGTTCTCCAGCACTCAAATTTCTGCCTGGATATGGTTTTAAAATATGTTTTTGCATACGGAAAGCATCGTCCGCAACTAAAAGGTATGGAACATCCACTTCACGGCCTGTCAAACATTTTGGTGGAGGTAGTCCAAGAGTATTATTGTCTAAAGCATTCTGAAATGTAGACTTTCCAAAAACTCCGCCGTCCGAAACTCTTCCATTGCATCCGACATCAACGTAAAGGAATTTGTAGTCCGCGTCAGCAATTGCCATGAGTACTATGCTATGAGTACCTTTGTAATTGTAATAGGTACTTCCAGACCGCGGTGGAGCTTTCATCACAATATGTTTGCCATCAACTGCACCTATACAATTGGGGAAATTCCATCTATCATTGAATTTTTGGGCAATGTTAATCCATAACTGTTCGCTGTTTGGGGTCTAGCAAATGCATAATGTGATATTAACTTTTATATTTTAAATATTATTATATGTACCTTTAAATATTCATTTTTCAATGCTTTGTAAATTGCATCACAAATCTCAGGCACAAATATAGATATAGTATTCGGCGCAATACGGAAAACAACAGACAAACTTTTGAAGCTGTCTCCAGAGGCAAGGAAACGAAGTGTAACCGCCAAGCGTTCATTAGCTGGTATTGCTTTGCGCATGTTGGTGTCATTTTTTTTAATGTTTGGAGAAACTAATTGAAGAAGCTCATTGAAAGTGTCTTCATTCATGCGAATTACAGTCGCCAGACTTGATTGCCTGACATCACTAAATAATCCATACTTGTCTGGCGCCTCTTGGCCGTCGGCGTTGTTCGACCGAACTGGCCTGCATAACCGATCATCTGGCGCCGAATTACAGTCGCCAGACTTGATTGCCTGACATCACTAAATAATCCATATTTGTCTGGCGCCTCTTGGCCGTCGGCGTTGTTCGACCGAACTGGCCTGCATATCCGATCATCTGGCGCCTCTTGGCCGTCGGCGCCATGTGAGTTGGGGACAGATCGGAACGATACCTACAGCCGCTCAGTAACACTAACTACACACTTATTCTATATTAACTCTATATACCTGCTATCTCTTTTCAAACCTCCTTTTCCTTCTCTTTTTAAAAACCTCTATCCGTAAGTTAAGAATACAATTTATTTATATATAAATACTACTAACAAATAAGTTTTAATAAAGTTTATAACGTTGAACTGACAAGTTGTGCCTTTTACTTTGAAATCAGTTGACTAAGGATTAATATATTCTTAGTGATCATATAATTTTTTATAAAAGAGCATCTACAAAACTTAAGTGGCGCAGTCGGTAGTCCGGTGAACGGTCGTTCAATAAAAAAAAACAAAGTGCTTTAAATAAAATTGTCGTCAAATAATCACTGTATCGCACAGTATAGATTATATTGAACATTGAATCGCTCAATGATAGTGGCAATTTAAAAAAGTGCAAAACATAAATTTGTCGTCGAATAATCACTGTATCGCACAGTATAGATTATATCGAACACCAGTAGCAGTGACAAAAAAAAAAAAAACAAAAAAATATTGAAGTGCACCGGCAGCTTTCGAGCTCTTATCACCGATGAACAAAAAGAACTAGTAGAACAACAGCTCCAGAAACAACAATCAGCGGAAAGAACCTAAGCTAAATAATCATTGGGTGTATGTAAGTGTATAAGTTGTATATAAAAAAAAAAAAAAAAAAATAATAATAATAATAATAATAATAAATAAATAAATAAATAAATTTATAATAATAATATATCATATGCCTAACCCAAATAAGCGAAAGAGAAATCTAACCCTTTTTCCATATGCACTAAGAAGACTTTCTAGAAGTCTATCCTCTATACCTGAAAGTACAGACATTAGCTTAAACGAAAGTTTTATTAAAAACATTGCAACAAATCAATCGGGTACAATGAATCAAGAAAGTCAACCTATTCCCCTAGCACAACCCTTAATAACACCGCAGACTCATAGCCAAATATTTGACGCTCTAAGAATACCCGACGCTATAAAAGACTTGCCGAAGTTCGATGGAAACCCACGACTTCTCCATGAATTCCTTAACAATGTGGAAGAAATCCTCCTTCACATCCGAGGAACCGACAATACCCCACAGGGACAAATACTACTTAGAGCGATTAGAAACAAAATTGAGGGACAAGCTAACGAAGTGCTGAACATGTACGGCACCCCTTTAATATGGGACAACATAAAACAAAATTTAATCTTACACTACTCTGACAAACGAACAGAAACATCGTTAATCCGTGATTTGCACAATACTAAACAATATGAAGACGCTATCGAGATATTCTATAGTAAAATCATAGAAATACAATCAGCTTTATGTAACAACATAATGATACATGAAACTGATACAAATGTCATCAAAGCAAAGAAGGATTTGTTCTCCGAAATGTGTCTCAACTCCTTTTTAAGCGGTATAAAAGAACCACTAGGTTCCAGAATAAGAGCCATGCAACCAAATACAATGGCAGAAGCCTTCTCACATTGCATAAAGGAACAAAATGTTTCTTACTTCAGGACAAGCTCACAACAATTTAGAAACAGATTTAATAATCAACTCACCCCGTATAGTTTTAACCGATACAATAATAACACAGCCCGCAATAACCCATTCCGGCAACAACAATTTAGACAACAAACACCAATGAATAATAACTCTTATAAGCCTTTTCAAAACCCTAATCAAGAATTCAACAATAGACATGTAGCAGATAGACCTACTTATCAAAGACAGTTTAACAATCAATATAATAGATATCAGAAACCGGAGCCAATGGACACAACAAACTCCAACATGTTTAGAAACTATCCGAAACCAGAAACCTCTCAAAATGTACGCACACAAACTGTACGAAATTCGAATTTCAAATTTGAAGAAATGCATAATTTAAACAACAACAGTCACCAATACCAACCAAATTTGGACACATTCTTCGATAATGATGAAGGAAATCACACTAACATCGAAGAGGACGAAAATTTTCCCACATTGGCCTCAAACGTCCGACAGGGTATATAGAACTAAATAAACACGGAAGAACATTGCCCTACATAACCATCCAGTCACCCTTCGGAAGACCATTAAGATTTCTCCTAGACACCGGCGCATCTGCATCATTCATCAATCCGGAATACATACCTAAGAGTCAACAATTTAATTGCGAAACAACAACAATAACTACTGTATTTAAAAAATATGAACTGAACAAATATTCTATTATACCTATTTTCACAGAATTTAATCAACCAGGCCATTTTAAGTTCCTCCTATTCCAGTTCCACAACTATTTCGATGGACTTTTAGGTCTAGATTCCCTTACACTACTTAACGCAAAAATTGACTTGGAAAAAAATATTTTAGTGACACAAAATGCAACAAATAGTATTAAACTCAAACCTAACTTTACTTCTGGCGAAATAAAAATCCATGCTAAGTCAAAAACATTAGCAAAACTACCTGTGGATAACCAAAATGGCAACATATATGTCCCTACAATAGAAATTCAACCCAATATCTATATAACAGAAGGTCTATATAATTCAACAAATTGGTACAGCATAATTGAAATAACTAATTACTCGAATCAAGATCATATTTTATTTTTGGAACAACCCTTAAAAGTAGAGTCATACGAATCTTCAAAATTCATTGAAGTACAAAACTTCAATAACATAGAAGATAACTTTCAAACTCCAAAAGACACATATAAGACAATAAGAACAGACCATCTTAATGAAGAGGAATGCAAAAAACTACTCAAATTGTGCAAATTTTATGAAGAAATATTTTATAAAGACGGCAATAAATTAACCTTTACTAATCAAATAAAACACCAAATTAACACCACAGATAACATACCAATATACACCAAATCTTACAGGTATCCATATGTCCACAAACAAGAGGTACAGAAGCAAATTAGTAATATGTTAGAGCAGGGTATCATTCGTCATAGTTATTCCCCTTGGAGCTCCCCAGTATGGGTAGTCCCAAAAAAATTAGATGCTAGTGGGAAACAAAAGTGGCGACTAGTAATCGATTACAGGAAGGTCAACGACAAAACAATATCTGATCGCTATCCTCTACCAAATATAAGTGAAATATTGGACAAATTAGGAAAATGTCTTTATTTTTCAACTCTCGATCTAGCATCCGGCTTCCATCAGATTGAAATGGACACAAAAGATATTCCTAAAACTGCGTTTACAGTTGAAGGCGGCCATTTCGAATACGTTCGAATGCCATTTGGCCTAAAAAACGCACCATCCACTTTCCAAAGAGTTATGGATAACGTCTTAAAAGACCTCATAGGAAAAGTGTGCTTGGTTTATCTAGACGATATTATCATCTATTCTACATCCCTCCAAGAACACTTAGAAAATTTGAAACTAGTATTCGAAAAACTCAAAGAGTCAAATTTTAAAATCCAGTTAGACAAGTCAGAATTTCTAAAAAAAGAGATTGCATATTTAGGTCATGTAATTACCACGGAAGGAATAAAACCCAACCCCATGAAAATCCATGCTATAAAAAGTTTCCCACTACCCAAAACACGAACTGAAATTAAATCCTTCATAGGCCTAATAAGTTATTATAGAAAATTTATAAAAGATTTGGCAAAACTAACTAAACCCCTTACTAATTGTCTAAAAAAAGGTAACGCAATCACAATTAACAACCAATATATTGAAGCATTTGAGACATGCAAAAACATCCTGACAAATGACCCAATATTAATTCATCCAGATTTTTCGAAACCCTTTGTCCTTACTACAGACGCCAGCAACTATGCCTTGGGCGCTATCTTATCACAGGGCAGAGTAGGAAGCGATAAACCTATTTGCTTCGCTAGCCGAACGTTGTCTGAAAGTGAAACAAATTATTCAACCATTGAAAAAGAACTTCTAGCTATTGTGTGGGCAACAAAATACTTCCGCCCTTACCTCTTCGGTAGGAAATTCCAAATAGTTACAGACCACAAACCGTTAACGTGGCTTATGAGTCTTAAGGAGCCAAACTCAAAATTGGTAAGATGGCGTTTAAAGCTAGAGGAATTTGATTACGAAATATTGTATAAAAAAGGAAAAGCAAACACAAATGCGGACGCATTAAGTAGAATAAGGATCAATAATACAAAAAAAAACAATGACCATGAACTTAATGCTAACCAAGAAGATAATCTAACCACTATCCACAGCAGCGATGAAAATTTAAATGATGGGATAGAAATATCTGAAAGGCCGCTAAACGATTTCAATCTACAACTCATACTAGAAGCAACCAACAAAGGATCACCAATGACAGTAGAAACAGTGTTCAAGAACAAGCAGAGAAGAATAATTCGCAATCTCCTATTCGATGAACACTCAATGATAAATATATTCAAAACACTTATACCACCCAATAAAATTACTGCAATATTCTGTGACGATAATATCTTCCGTATAGTACAGTCAACTTTTTCTAAATATTTTTCTGAAAACAAACTATTTCGTTTGATAAGATGTACAGAGAAAGTTAAAGACATTAGATCCGAAGAAGAACAAGAAAAAACTATCAAAGACTATCATGAACGTTCCAACCACAGAGGTATCAATGAAAGTCTTGCCCATCTCCAACGACAATTCTATTTCCCTCTAATGAAAAATAAAATAACTAATATTATTAATAACTGTGAAAAATGTAAAAATTTCAAATATGATAGACACCCACCCAAACCACATTATAATATAACAGAAATGCCCTCTAAACCTTTAGACATCATTCATATAGATATTTACAGTATAAATCATCATCAGATACTAACACTAGTTGACAAATTTTCAAAGTTCGCTGCTGGCTACACCCTGTCTAATAGAAGTAGTATCACAGTCCTTAATTCAATAAAACAGTATATTAGATTTTATGGCGTACCAAAGAAAATTGTATGTGATCAAGGTACAGAATTCACCGCAATAATATTTCAAGAATTCTGCAAACAATACGAAATCGATCTACACATAACCTCCTTTCAACAAACAAGCAGCAATGGTCCTGTAGAAAGACTACACTCAACACTCACTGAAATATACCGTCTTATACTATCAAAACGAAAAGAAAATAAATTAACAATAGAACACGAAGAAATCCTATCAGAAGTCTTAATAACTTATAATAATGCAATCCATTCTTTAACTAAAACTACACCATACGAACTTTTCTTCGGAAGACCTTACAAATTTTCCAAAAACATCAAATTTACAACTGAACACGACTATCTTACGAAATTAAATGAATTTCTTGAAGAATTGTACCCGCAAATTAAAGAAAAAATAAACAATATAGTCACAAAACGGACTCAAAAATTAAATGAAACTAGAGAAAACCTAGAAACTAGGCTAGAAAATGAGGTAATCTTCAGAAAGGAAGCAAGGCGTAATAAACTTACTCCTAGATTCTCAAAACACACTATAGCTAAAGATAATAAATTAACCGTGATAACGAAAGAAAACAAAAAAATACACAAAGGCAAGCTTAGACGAAAACAAGCAATAAAAAAAGAAACACAATCGTAAATTCCTAAATGTACCAATACTGTTAACATCTATCTCAGATGTTGTATCCATCGCGGATATACACAGTAAAGTTGCATTAAAAAAAAAAAAAAAAAAAAAAAAAAAAAATATATATATATATATATATATATATATATATATACATATATTTATAAAATAAAAAATAATTACACTGCGATCTCACTGAATATGAGCACTCCAGTAAGAAAACACACTGCGATCTCACTGAATATGAGCACTCCAGTATAACAAATTCAAACATGAAACCTAGTGCCTTAAAAAGCCAGATTTCTATGTCACATAAAACTAATTATTTTCCTTCACAACAAATCTAAAACGATGAATATAAACAAACAAAATATCACACTGCGATCTCACTGAATATGAGCACTCCAGTAAGAAAACACACTGCGATCTCACTGAATATGAGCACTCCAGTATAACCAATTTAAACATGAAACCTAGTGCCTCAAAAAGCCAGATTTCCATTTCATATAACACAAATTATTTTTCTTCATCGACAATCTACATTCACAATGATGAATATAAATACAAAAGAAAACAAACACAGTACTTAAATCAAATCAATTACAACATAGACTTATTAATGAACCATTTATCAAATATTGCAGAAGCAATTATTTTAAGTAAACTAAACGCCATTCCAAAATTCTTATTAAATCAAGCTGCAATTGAAAACGTCTTAAAGAAACAAAACATAAACATTGTCTGAAATAAACACATTTATGAATTGCTTGAACTACAAGCATATTAAAATAAATCAAATATTATATTCAATATACGCATACCAAATATGTTACCCAACAAATATTATTTTTATCATATAATCCCACCAATTCAAATAAACAAAACAAAATCGATAACAACAAAACCATTTATAACCTATAATGAATATAACATACAACTTTCAAATACACGATGCCCCAAAATAGAAGACACTTACTACCGCGCTGAATCCAACAACCAAGAGAGAACTGACTCTTCAAACTGCATAGGAAAATTGATGAACAATCAACCTGCTTATTGCCCAATAGATGACATAGGACATACCGAATCAATTACACAGCCAGAACATAATTATATGTATATTATTTGTCAATGTTCCAAAAACTAATAAATTCTACTTGCAGCACTAAACCCCACACTATAGAAGGTACAGCACTACTTCACTATCAGCACTGCTCCGTCGAAATAATCCGAATAGTCCCCAAGATAACCCAAGTGTATATTAGGATGAAATTCATATACTACCACCACCCAATAACTACCTACATCCACCGAAATCTTAAGCGTACAAAAATTAAGAGACTACCACATGAGCATCGGAATACAACTTGAACTTGAACCCATCTCAGCAATCGTCATTCTAAACATCAGAGCATCGACAGCATGGCACAGCATAAAACGGACAACATATAGACCTGAACCAACGAGCCTGCAACATTTCGCTCCTGCCCCGGCGTCATCCTTGTGGCCGTCGCTTTACTCCAAGGGGGGAGGAATTACAGTCGCCAGACTTGATTGCCTGACATCACTAAATAATCCATACTTGTCTGGCGCCTCTTGGCCGTCGGCGTTGTTCGACCGAACTGGCCTGCATAACCGATCATCTGGCGCCGAATTACAGTCGCCAGACTTGATTGCCTGACATCACTAAATAATCCATATTTGTCTGGCGCCTCTTGGCCGTCGGCGTTGTTCGACCGAACTGGCCTGCATATCCGATCATCTGGCGCCTCTTGGCCGTCGGCGCCATGTGAGTTGGGGACAGATCGGAACGATACCTACAGCCGCTCAGTAACACTAACTACACACTTATTCTATATTAACTCTATATACCTGCTATCTCTTTTCAAACCTCCTTTTCCTTCTCTTTTTAAAAACCTCTATCCGTAAGTTAAGAATACAATTTATTTATATATAAATACTACTAACAAATAAGTTTTAATAAAGTTTATAACGTTGAACTGACAAGTTGTGCCTTTTACTTTGAAATCAGTTGACTAAGGATTAATATATTCTTAGTGATCATATAATTTTTTATAAAAGAGCATCTACAAAACTTAAGTTGCGCAAATAGTTTTTGAATAAAAATTTTTGGTTGTCCACTTCCCGAAACTCGCACAGAGTTTTTGCATATGCGCCGTCCGTACTTCTCTTTTGAAGCCAATCCCGCACCCAAACACTTCGCTTATGTAGCATCTATATTGTATTTATTATTTACTCTGTATATGTATATGAACCACAGTGTGTTCATGTACAACATGTTTATATGTATGTAATATCACCTAGCTGTATTCTTTTCATGAACATACATATACCACTGTAGCATCTTTATTTTATTTACTATTTACTCATTTTGCACCACAGTATTTTCATATACAACATATATTTATATGCATGTAATGTCACCTAACTGTATTCATAAATATACATATACTAACCGGCATAACGAAGAAAAGTGTGAGAGAGTGAATTCATTCGAATAAAGACGCTTGTCCAAATAACAACGTGTGTTTTCAAGTGCTTACAGTTTTCAGAAGTGGGATTATTCCTAAACGCTTTTAAAAAACGAAAAAAAAAAATTTTTGAAAATAGATAGACGGGGGAAAAAGAAGAAGTCGAAGCGGAAAAAAGATAGACAAATGAGTGAAGAAAAAAAAAAAGAAAAGAAAGATAAACGAGTGAAAATAGCGGAAACGAAATAAAAAGTTAAAAAAAAATAAAATATATAATAAAAACCGATGGCAGATTCAATCAGTGGCAACGAATATACAGCTGCACAGCTGCGCTGTTGGTTGTCGCAACTGGGCTTAACGACAAGCGGCAAAAAATCTGTCCTTGTTTCACGTCTCAATGAGGTACAGCCTGCTCAGCGTGGTAAGTGTCCAAACAACACAGCAGAATTCGAGCAACATGAGTTGGATAATGATTGCGGAGGGGTAAGCGACGATGAGCGAGAAAGTGAATCTTCAAGCGTAGAGCAAGTTCGTCCAGTTAACAACACTGAAAAAGAGCTATATGAACGAGAGATAGCATTGCTAAAACGGGAGAAGGAACTGCTAACAAAAGAAAACGATTTATTGAAGAGGGCTGCTTCGGTGGAACGCACGGCTAACATGAACGAGTATGCAGCTTCTTCGTCTCGGTATGACGACGTTACTAATAACAACAACAGCATTCTCAGTTTTTCATTTCACATGTTAAAAGACATGCTACCAGACTATGACCAGAAACATATATTATAGAGACATCCAATTTCCCTCTGTTAAGCTTGTATACAAAAATCGCAGGGAGGAAAACTTTTTGGAATGAAAGATACAAAGTTGGCACAACTTGTTTGGATACACGAAGTGTTTCTAATCAATGTTTAGTTGCTGTACATATTTGTATAAAACAATTAATTTAATGCAATTAAGTTTATTACATAAAAAGTTTTATTTAAATTTTTTTTTAATATGGCTAAACAACCACTACATCATTAGATCACCATTCATCTCTAATATGGTATAAAATCAAATAAGCATATATACAGCAGAAATATAAATTATAAGATATTTGCCCATTAAACTTTTTGCGAAAAAATCACAACAAATATTTATTTAAAAATAAAATTAAAAGTTTTTGTTAAGGATTCGAAACTACCTCAGGAGTCTATTGCTGACAGCTTACCATAGATCACAGTAGCACATATTTGGTTTTCATTTCAATTTTATACCATATATGTAGATATGCATTCGTATTAATAATACATTGTATATACTTCTTGCAATGTTGGGCAAAATAAAGATGTTGTATTGCAAATTGATTCTTTATTTACTCTTTCGTTGTTCTTTGATGTGGCGGTTTTGCTTGTCGGATAAAGAACACCGAAAGAATGGAATGAAATTAATGCAATTTTTTAATGTAGAGCATACACAATATACATACAAACACACGCTTCTTGTTTGATATTGTGAATGTCTGTATGCTTTTGATTAATGAATGCATATGCATGCGAGAATGTACACATTCATTCTACTCGAATGTAGGTCAAACGGTCTCACATGGTTTAGAGATAAATATTTTTTATATTTGGTATTTTTTATCATTTTTAAGTTTGGCAATTTGCGCAGAAGTGCCACATTTCATATAAAAACACATACTATTTCATGAAATCAAATACTTTCTCAATTTTATACGTACATGAATATGTGTGATTAAGAAATTTAGAATTTATTTGATTTCATATTTTACTGATTTTTATAAAAATGGAAATATTGGTACTCATATTTGTGTGATTTTGTTTATTATAATTTTAATAATTAATTAATAAATAAATAAAATCAGTCAGTCCTCTTTCTTCTATTGAGTATGTTGGCCACTCATATCAGGCGAACAGAAAAGGAAAGCAGTGGCACACTTGAAAGTTGAAATTATTCTTTATTTTCAAATTGTTTGCAATGCTATTCCTCAGTGGTTCCCAGCTCACAAAATTGCAGCCCGCTTAAAGAAAGCTTACATATTTGCAAGGTTTCGCACTTCTAGCTGACTTTCAAGCTTGGAAAGCGCTGCATATTGCTTCGTACACACACCACAAGAAATGTTATTCCTTTTCATTGTGCTTAAAAATTTAAGATCTGATGGAAAGTGAATCCCCCAGCATTACGCAGTCGGGAAAAGAATGCTTACCCCAGTCGGGAAAAGAATGCTTACTTAATGCATGCCATTATGCTTATTTTCGGTCTGTAAGTACAACATTCTTACCTGACGAATTCGATTTACTTTTATTAAAAGGTTGGCCGGTTTATGTAAGCGTTATTCAGTTTGGTTAGAAAGAAGTCATACACCTTCCTTTTTTATTTATTAAAGTAAAGAATACGCAATGCAGAAAACTAATCGATATCACTCGGATCTCCATTGCTAATCTTATTGACGGAAGAAGAGAATGTTGTAATGTGAAAATATTGTTGTCCGTTGTATTGAAAATATTGTTTGATATATTCATTACGAAATTTCCTATTGGGTAATTCTGAATAGGCACGTACATACATTTATACAACATACATATATAGTTCTGGTATGTAGCGACTTGTGAAGGGACCGCAACGCCAAATGCAAAAAAAAATTTGTCCACATTACGTAATATTTTGGAATTAAAGAATAATTTCGATTTTCAATTTATGATGTGAAATGTGATGCTCTTTTCGTTTTCTGTTCGCCTGGTGTCAGTGGCTGACATAATCAATAGAAAACGATTTTTTGGTACGTAAAATTTATAAAGTATTTTTTTATTATATATATATATATATATATATATATATATATATATATATATATATATATATATATATATATATATATATATATATATATGTATATGAAATATAATTTAAATATTAAAAATATATAAAAATCTCTAGATTCTATATATGTGGAATTTTTATTAAAATTATATATTTCTTATATAGATTTGAAAAAATCAATTTCAACTAAAAATTGTAACACACCTACAAATGACACGTGCATGCTATATTCATATTTATATTATTAATATACCATAACATATATTGTTAATATACATACCACACAAGTGGTTTTTTATAAGCATACATAATCGTACATACATATATAATTATAATGTTGCGTATACAAAATTGATCATAAATGTATACGGAAAATGTTGAATTAAGTTCCAAGGAACATGTATACAAACTACAGAAACAAGTCTTTCCTCCCTGCGATTTCGCTGGAAGAAATGTTAAAAAGGGAAATTGGATGTCTCTATAATATATATTTCTGCTATGACGGCGAATGTGATGTCAACTTTTGGGTTTCGCAGTTTAATAGGATTAGTGCAGCTAACACTCTTAGTGACACCAACAAGCGCGCTCTTTTGGTGAGCAAACTCAAAAGCAAAGCTCAAAATTGGATGCACTCCAAAGTCAATTTTGCGACTGAGAGTGTTGAGGACTTATTATCTCAGATGAGAGATGTGTTTGGCTGCAAAGAGAGTACACTGGTACTACGTCGAAAGTTTGAGTCACGAATCTGGAAGTTTGATGAAACGTTTGCGGAATACTACACTGACAAAATTGCAATGGCGAGAAAAATCAAATTGGAAGAAAGCGAGTTAATAGACTATGTTATTGAAGGCATACCCGATCAGCAACTCCGTGTACAAGCGAATATTCAAAGTTTCACCATTAAAGAACAACTTCTAAAAGCTTTCGAAAAAGTTCAACTACGGCGCCGTGTGTCCACTCAATTCAAGTTTCCTAATTTACAGAACAATCCGAAGTCTCAAGCTAGATGCTACAACTGTAATTCACTGGGTCATTTTGCTGCTGAGTGCCAGAAACCAAAACGTGCAGTCGGAGCCTGTTATGCATGCGGAAGCATGGAACACCGTGCAAACGTTTGCCCAGACAGAAGGAAGACTATTCAGTTGGTAGAAGAAGATGATTTTGTAAGAAAGTTAGAAATTATTGTAGATTTTGAAAATCCTGATTATTCTCTATTTCTAGTGTGCCTCGTAGACTCAGGCAGCCCCATAAGTTTTGTTCGGAGGTCCTGTCTTCCTGAAAATATTAATTTAATCAAATTATCAAAAATAAATATGTTGTACACTGGAATTAATAAAAGTAAATTAAATATTATTGGAAAAATTAAATGTCGAGTCATGTTTGAAAACGATGAAGTTGATCTAAATCTCATGGTGGTGCCCGATGAGTCTATGAGTCATGAAGTTGTATTAGGCCGAGATTTCATTACAACATGTAATTTAAAGTTAGTTAAAAAAAATTTAGATAATGAAAGAAATTGTGATAAACCTAAAAATGATAGAAAATTTATGAAAATATTAAGCAATGAGAAAGAATTTAGAAATGGAAAATTGAATGAAGTCAGAAGCGATTCGATGAATGTTCGAGATGTCTCAGGATCAGTTAAAAATGAAGAAAACTTAAAAAATGTATCAAAAATAGTTGCAAAAAATTTTAACGAAAAATTAAAAGAAACACAAAAATTAGAATTTAATGCTGATGAATTTGAAAATAAGCTTATGTCAATTGATGTCGGTTATAATTTAACAGAAGTTAATTTAAATATTGGTGCTGATATAAGTTATTCAGATAAAACAAGATTTTGTAAAATATTTAGTGAATGCTATTTGAAACCGAAGCGACCTGAAGAACCTGAAAAGAAAAATTTTATGAAACTTGTTGTGGAAAATGAAAAGCCATTCCATAATAAAAAGTGAGTTACAAAAAATTTTAGATGAATATTTAAATAAAAACTATATAAGGCCTAGCGAATCGCAATTTGTTTCTCCTATAGTTCTGGTAAAGAAAAAAACCGGTGAGTTAAGAATGTGTGTTGATTACCGCACTCTAAATAAAGTTACGTCGAGAGATAATTACCCCATTCCACTAATTGATGATTTATTAGATAGACTGGCCAACAAGAAAGTTTTTACAAAGCTTGATTTAAAAAATGGATTTTTTCATATATTTATGGATTCAAATTCAGTTAAATTTACTTCGTTCATAACCCCTCTCGGACAGTTTGAATTCTTAAGAATGCCATTCGGGCTTAGAAATGCTCCTTCAAATTTTCAAAGGTTCATCAATTCGATTTTTGCAGACATGGTTAGGGAAGATAAGCTGATAATATACCTGGATGATATTATGATAGCTACTGACAATATTGAAAAACATTTCGAAATTCTAGTCGAAGTTTTCGAGAGGTTAGTAAAAAATAAACTCGAGTTAAGACTTGACAAATGTGATTTTCTTCAATCGACCATAAAATACTTAGGATATTCAATTTCGGCAAAAGGCATAAAAGCAGATGAAAAAGGCTTGGAAGCCATTAGAAACTACCCGGTACCAGATAAACCTCATACTGTCCAAAGTTTTTTGGGACTTTGCTCTTATTTTAGAAGGTTTGTCAAAGATTTCTCAAGAATAGCAAAACCTCTATATGACTTAATTAGAAAGGATAGAAAATTTCATTTCGGTGCGCTAGAATTAGAAGCTTTTGAACATCTCAAACAAAGATTGCTAGAAGCACCCATACTAGCGATTTATGATCCGAAAGATCCCACAGAACTGCATTGTGATGCGAGCTCGTTAGGTTTCGGAGCTATTTTAATGCAAAAAAAAGATGGTGATAAATTACACCCCGTGTTTTACTATTCAAAACGGGCCACAGAGGCAGAATCTAAGTACCACAGCTTTGAGTTAGAAACTTTAGCTATCATATATGCTTTAAAACGGTTTAGAGTTTATCTCCATGGTATGAAATTTAAAATTATTACGGATTGTCACTCGTTAACAATGACACTAAATAAAAAAGAGTTGAATCCTAGAATAGCAAGGTGGGCGCTAGAGCTGCAGAATTATGATTATGTGCTAGAACATCGTTCAGGATCTCGCATGCAGCATGTAGATGCGTTAAGTCGAGCTACAAATATTTTAGTTTTAGAAACAAATACTTTCGAAGATAATTTGGTTATAATGCAAGGGAAGGACAAAAATCTTAGTAAGATTCGCGAAACACTAGAAAATTCTGAACATTCCTTGTATGAAATGCGAAATGGTGTTATATATAGAAAAAAGGATAATGGGAATGTAGTATTTTGTGTCCCTGAGAGCATGGAAGATCATGTTTTTTACAAATATCACGACGAAATGCGTCATGTAGGAGCAGATAAAATGATAGATTTAATTTCAAAAAGTTATTGGTTTTCAAAAATGAAAACGAAAGCAGTAAATCATATAAAGAACTGTCTAAAGTGCATTGTTTTTTCGCCGAAACACGGTAGACAGGAAGGTTTTCTCAAAAATATTCCTAAGAGCAGTAGTCCATTTATGATGGTACATATAGATCATTACGGCCCGGTAGACCACTCGAGGTCAAAAAAATACATTTTAGTTGTTGTCGATGCTTGTACCAAGTTCGTTAGATTATATTCTACCAAAACTACAAACACTAATGAAGTTATAAAATCACTAACGGATTATTTTAGATCTTATAGTCGCCCAAAATACATTATCTCAGATCGTGGGAGTTGTTTTACATCTAAAGAGTTTTGTGAGTATTTGAAAGAAAATAATGTAGAGCATATAAAGATAGCCACGGGTTCTCCTCAGGCCAATGGACAAGTAGAACGAATAAACAGATCGCTAGGGCCAATGATTGCTAAACTAGTTAACCCAGAAAAAAATATCTGTTGGGACTCAGTTCTGGAAACAGTCGAACATACCCTCAACAACACAGTGCATAGAGCAGTAAAAGAACATCCAAGTATAATGCTTTTCGGGGTTCAGCAAAGAGGAAATACGGTTGATTTGCTAAAGGAAAATTTAGTGCAAGTTGAAGAGATGACGTTTAATAGAAATCTTGAGGAGATAAGAAACAAAGCTTTTAATAGCCAAGAGAGATTGCAAGAATACAATAAGCAGTATGTTGATAAAAAAAGACAACAGCCAAACAAGTACGAAGTAGGAGATTATGTTTTAATAACAAGTTTCGATTCGCATGCTGGAGCATCTAAAAAATTGATACCAAAGTTTAAAGGTCCCTATCAAGTAACTAAAGTCCTGCGTTTCGATCGGTATTTGCTACAGGACGTAGAAGGGTTTCAGCAATCGCGAACACCCTATAAGGGGGTGTGGGAAGTTAAGCATATTCGTCCCTGGTTGAGGGATCGCAAAGTTTCAAATAGCAATTAACGAAAATATTACTGGAGATCAGGAGATCTCAAGGTCAGGATGGCCGAACTGTAGCATCTATATTGTATTTATTATTTACTCTGTATATGTATATGAACCACAGTGTGTTCATGTACAACATGTTTATATGTATGTAATATCACCTAGCTGTATTCTTTTCATGAACATACATATACCACTGTAGCATCTTTATTTTATTTACTATTTACTCATTTTGCACCACAGTATTTTCATATACAACATATATTTATATGCATGTAATGTCACCTAACTGTATTCATAAATATACATATACTAACCGGCATAACGAAGAAAAGTGTGAGAGAGTGAATTCATTCGAATAAAGACGCTTGTCCAAATAACAACGTGTGTTTTCAAGTGCTCACACTTACTTATTTTTTTTTGCTTTAATTTTGTTTTTCTTAATTAAATGTGCACAAATGCATATTATTGCTGCTAATTTCTTTTTTCTTCGTATGGAAATCATTTTTTTTTTTTTGCACGAAAATTACCAAATTGCGATTCACTGTAGGAGAAATTGACAAACAACTGTTAACACAAGAGTGCCCTCGTGACATTGGTGGTTGTGCGGAATAAAGACCGATCGTGTGACAGGGTTGTACCGATATCTGCCACTTGCTTGTAGTGGCCGTATCAGCGCAGAAAATATCTGGCTAAAACGCCACATCGTGTGAACGCTGAAAAAGTGATCGGTACATTAAAAGTTTTCTGCCCATAGGTGTACAGATAAAATCTGGCTGAAATGTGTACAGATGACCGATCGTGTGATCTCAGCTTAATGCAGCATGTGTCCGGAGTCCGGATCTGACGTGTCTATTGCCTACAAATTAACTGAAGATCATTTATCCATTCGACAAGCAGGTAAAAAATATAGTAGTTTCATTTTCAATTTTTAAAAAATGTGTAAATATATATATGTTTATAAAATTTAGGCCGACAAAAAGTGAAGTTAGCAGCGCAGCTTTTTTCACACACGACTGCTAACGCAATAAGACGTTGTGCATCGATTGGAAAACATTTTTATCTTCCACACGACACGGCAGATTTCATACAATTAGTGAACGATTGGTTTGATGTTCACAACTCCAAGTTCACGACATTAAACTACCCTGGAAAAGAACCATATGGCAGAGATCTGCCGAAACAACAAAAAATTCTTGATAGAAAGGATTTGTTTGTGGGTAAACCAATTATACCCAGAAAAAATACTTTGGCTCTCTCCCAAAAGGGTATTTTGTTGCTGCATGAATATGTGTCGGAAAGGTACGGAATGCAATATATTTGCACATATAGATTAAACCAGGATATTCTTGAGCACTTCTTTGGAGCCATTCGCAGCAAAGGAGGATTACATGATCATCCCAGCCCAAAAGATTTTAAATTTAGACTACGAAAATATATTCTAGGTATTTTTCTCAAATAACTTTTGTGGACGTTCAATATTTACTAATTGTGTGTTTTTACACCAAAGGAGCTGCTATTTGTGTTTGTTCAATGTTTAGTAATTGTGTTGCAATAGTTTCTAACATATCGTTGAAGGTAACCCAGTAGTAATGTGTTCGTTATAGTAGGATTTATTGAAAAACTTAGATATACATTAAAACATATTTCTCTAAATAATCAGCACGAAATACAAAATTTTTACGTGGAAGCGGTAATGTGGAGGGAGACGACACGGAGTGGTTAAATTTATCTTTTGACCATTCTAATTCTCAGAGCACTGTTAATCCAAATGACAGTACCGTAACTTTCACTCAAGATTTAATTGAGCCTATGGATGCTCTCGAGTGTGAAAACATGGTCGAGAATGATAGTGTGCCCGAACTGTTTCCACAGGAACTAGAGGCCATTTCTAACACCGATATCGATATTCTGCATGAAGATGGGTTAGAATATGTCGCAGGATATATAATTCGTAAACTCAGATTGGAAGAGTTTGAGGAGAATATAGACACTGGTACTTGGGTGGATCAAGTATCTAAAGGTTGGTTAAAGAAACCTTCTACAAATTTTTTAAATAAAATAACGAGTTTGGAAAGCATCTTTAATACAACAAATGGGAATGAAATTGTGCACGCACCCAATTTGCAAAGTAGATTAGTTGCGTTAAGTTCAGCTGTTGAATTGCCTACATTAGCTACCATCGTTGTTTTAAAAATGCCGGATGCATTTTCGCATAAAAAAATTGAATAAACAGTTGAGAGTGCAGAAAGCAAAACAGCGCATAATGGGCAACAAGAAACTATTGAAAATTTTATTATAATCAGGTTTATTAAGGTAAATATTGAAATAATTGTTATAATATTATATATTCATATTCTTTATATTATATTAATCCATTGATTTATTTTTATTCCAGATTTAGTGAACTACTTCAGCGCGTGCGACAACAAATGCAGCAGGAACTGTCTCAGGAAACTTTCAATAAATATGCTCCATTTAAATATTCAAACACTGCACCACTTTATAAATATATTTCTATAAATTTCTCTTTCATATACATATATGTACATTAGAATGGGTCAATTTTTTTCTCGACAAAGCGGTTGTCCAAATCGTAATCTACGACGAATTCTAAGAAAATTTTCCAAAGAAACCATGTGTCTAAAATCAAAATCGAGCTTCCGATTTTTAACGAGAAAGTTTTGTTTACATATACTTATTTCGTTCTAAATATGTTAAAATTTTATCAAGTCTTCTAAAAAACTTAACAAAAGTAATTATGTTTGGGCTTTTTCGAAAGGAAATTTCATGACCTTTTGAAAGCTGTTTAGATAACTTAACAATTTAGATGTTTAGATTCATTTTAAAAAAGCTTTTAATCATTAAATGGTACACGAAAAAATTAAAGATCGTTGTGAAAATGGAGAAGTTATTATAATGGACAAGTGTACAGTAGCGCGAGAGAAGAAAAAAATCAGGGATTCTGTGCGAGAAAAACAAACAAGTGCTTCTAGCCTCCTGGCATTCGCTTTTGATGGCAGGAAAGATGAGTCGTTGAAAATGGAGAATATAAACAATAAACTTCACCCAAGGATGGTTAAAGAATCCCATATCGTGGTTGTGCGAGAACCTAAAACTGAGCTATTGGGTCATTTAATCCTCGATGCTGAGGACGCTGGTACAAAACAAATGCAGCTATATGACTTTTTTGTAGAAAATAACTTAGCTCTTACCGATCTGGTTGGAATTTGCTGTGACGGTGAAGTGACCAATACTGGCACAGGAACCGGTATATTACGACGATTTGAAGTAATGTTAGACAAGCCATTACACTGGTTTGTTTGCATGTTACATTTTAATGAGTTACCTTTTCGTCACTTATTTGCTGCTCTGGAAAAATCTAACACAAGTGGTCCACGAACGGATACTGGAGCTCTCACGAAATTAATGGAAACCTGCGAACAGATTCAGGTGAGCAAAAAGTTGGTAATTTAATAAATATCTATATTTTTGATTCTAAACAGGAAAATTGTTTTTTTTGTAGGTTGTTTCCGACTTTGTAAGTATTTCGCTAGGGAATATGCCACCCGCCTTGTCAGCAGAACAGGAACAAAAAACTTTCAACGGACGTTAAGTATTTATATCAGATTGCTTTCGCAATTCATAATGGTTCCTGTCCAGAAGGTTTAGGCAACATAAAACCTGGGCCTATCGTTCATTCCCGTTGGTTAACCAAAGCTGGTAGACTTCTGCGATTGTATGTAACTACAAATTCACCATCCGAAAATTTCATGAATCATGAAAGTTTACGTACCAATGTACTTTAATGTAAAGTATTACGATTCAGTTATACATGGAAGTGCACTCTTATATAAATTTATTTGTTCAACACAAAATTTGCGTGAAATTGTAAATAATGTTGTTCAAAATAACGGATATTTTGCCCACTCAGAAAATGTGCTTCTAACAATGATTTTTGACAACAGAAAGGAAGTGCGCGGAATGGCTGTAAAAAATTTTATATTATCGTGAAAATCTTTACGACCCAACAAAATTAAGAGTTTACAAAAAGCCAACTATAAATTTTAACTGCACTAATTACTTCGACATGATAAACTTAGATAACGATGGCATTTTAGCCGAGCCCCATTCACTGCAAGCATACCCTATGAACACTTGCTCAATTACATAGAATTGGACAATCCACCGCTTCCGGATCCACAAATTCCTCTACACATTCAAGGAACCGAGCGGTTTGTGCAACTACTGACTAGAGTCTCACGTCGAACTATTGAAAAAAATCGCGATGGTGTTATGGCAGTCACAGTTAAAAGTCGAAACGTAACACCTAGGATTGATAGCAAGAAAGACTTTAAAAATAAGTAATGTTGAAATAAAAAGTGTGATATTTTCAAAACATCGCAAAATTGTTTATTTTAATTTTAATGAGGGGACAGGTAACATAACTTAAAATACAAGGCCTTCCAATTTTTGGATCATCAAATCAAAATAAATAAATAATTTAAAAAAATAAAATAAAACTTTCTCGTTAAAAATCGGAAGCTCCATTTTGATTTTAGACCCATGGTTTCTTGGGTAAACTTTCTTAGAATTTCTCGTAGATTACGATTTTGACAACCGCTTGTGACTTTTTTTCGATCCATACAAATTGACCCCCCCTACCGTACATGTTGTCGATCCGTCAGAGTCAGCTTTTGCTTTCGCGTGCAAGACGTCCGTCCATCTCGCGCGAGTTACATATTTACATATATGTAAATCAAGTATCATTACTTCATTATACATACATACATATATATCATTTCGTGGTATTCAATTTATCACTCTCTTTACATTTTCTTATAACTTACTTATTTTGTACTCACATTGTTGAAATTTCTTTTAGTAATAGTTTATCAAATATTTTACTTTCTAGTTTTATTTCGTTACTCGATATGGAAATACTAATCTCTCAATTGTGGATCATCAGATATTACTGTAAATATGTTGTAAGAATATTTGATACATAACAATTGTGTAAAAACTTGTTTCACTTTAGTTAAGTTTTGTCGATTCAAAAGATCGGTAGTAACCGCTCCTAATAAAGAAAATCATATAAAAAAAAATAAATAAACAATGTGTTTTTAAATTACATAACTCGCCATGCGCGTGTGGGACATCCGTCCGTTCAATGCACCTCGCTCTAAAGTATTTGCTACGGTCAGACTTCCGCCCCAAAGCACCCAAACGACGGTGCTGCAGTTCGATTACCTTCATTTCGCTGATTCTGCATCGATCAAGTGCATTCGGTCAAATCGAGTGCGATCGGTCGGTGCACCGGAAAGCGAAAATGGTGGGAACCCAAACTGTGGGAGCGTTGAGGTTTGCTGGCGCGGCACTTTAGGTCACGTAGGAATCCGAACCGAGGCTTCGTGACGAACTCCGAATTAGGGAAAAGTTAGTTCGATTGGGAGACTCAAGAATACGGTCGTGCAAAAATACGGTTGTGCGGTTAAATGAAAAGTCGCATTTAATATTTTGTCAAATCATTTGTTATAAAGTGTTAGAAAAATCTTTTGCCAAATTGTAACACGGCAATTAAATTGTAATCGCTTAGAAATTGTGAATTATTCGATAAAACTGATTGTGAAACTAAATGGTAATAAACTATTCATTAACTGGTTTAATCATCGACCGCCGCTGTTGCAACATTATCTTCCTTCGCCGTCAGACCACGCTCCTTAACGTACACAGGACTGACGCGTCCGGCCTAGCCAGCAGCAGGAGTAGGTAAAGTAGTAATTTATACAAGTCAACAATATCACATTGTTAAATCAGCAAATTGCATTGCAGTCACGTTGTGCTAAATTCGCTAAAATAATATATTTTCGTTTCCCACAGGAAACATGAAACTTATGTACTTAGAAAAATGCTAAGTTAGGCGTCTGAGACGCATAAGTCACGCTGGCGTCGAAGCTGTCCAGCCACGTTTTAATATAGTTTAAGTTTAGTTTAAGTTACGCTCACAACCAGTGAGGTTTTATATATAAAAAAAATGTTTTTTTTATACGAGTATAGACGAAATAAAATAAATTAATTTACATACATATGTCTGTTTTATGCAGACGCAATTTATTGTGCTAATCATGTCATATCTTGTGCGTCAAAATATATTTTTGTACACACTCATGGCATAATTCATTGTAATTTGTTGAGCTCAGGTGGTTTTTCATAAGCTTATCCACTTAAACGAATTGGGTTTTATTTCCATCGAATTGCTGTAAGCATTGTTATAGTTTCATTGTCGATTCGGAACAACTATAATGTAGTGTAGATTTAATACTATAGTCGTGAAAGAAACATTTAATTAAATACGTTGGGTCGATTTAGTTAAATATTGCTTCAGAATTTATCAAAAACCTATATAAAAATCAAACAATTGAATATCACAATAAAAATAAAAAAATTCTCAAAAACCAAATAAGAAAAATAATCGTAATGGGTAATAACCCAGGTCGAGCTCGGAGAAAAAGTTCACCATTCTCAATTCTGGCGCCCAGTGCCTTAATCGGAAAAAGGAATATTTAATATTTGGTATTTGAAAGAGTGGTTGAATACATAATTAAAAAGTGTAATTTCAGAAGCAGTGAGTTATAATTATGAATTGTTTATAAATTTGTAATTGAAGACAAACATATTACAGAGAAAATATTGGACGCAATTTTAGATGCCTGAACAGCGGAAGTGTGTCCTTCGATGCAATGGATGACAAAACTGTTTCAAGTTTCCTAAGGAAGGTCCAGATGGAAAGTATTGTTAAAATATATGTCTTTTGTTTGTTAAAATGCCTTGTGTTAAGTGCTGCATTTAGCTTAGTAGATGTGATACGTATTTCCTTTTTGTGTGAATCAATTTACCTTCAAATTAAGTGATTTATCATAAATTACCATTCGAATTAAGATGCGATCGGTGTCAGCATCAATTTTTTCGAAAAATAATCGAAGAAAAGGGCATCACCAGGCGTCATTTCTATAAAATAAAATTTACAGAGATGGAGAAGAAATAAAAAAAAATAAATTTGTGGGGGAATGGGGCCGAAGGTCTCTTAATTGATATATGGAGCACCAAAATTAATCAATTAAGAGGCGCTCGGAAAAATTCGTACATAATAGAAGAAATCGTGGTGGAGGTGGAACAGGAATGTGTGTTGCGCACATCCAACGAAATTAAAGTGAAAATGCACAATTTGACGGCAAGATACCAGTATGTAATTATAATAACAAAATAAAAACATAGGAAAATAAATAGATTTAAATTACAACAGGGAAAAGGCAAGCATCGGAACATCCGGGGCTCCCCTTCGGAGTGACCTTTATATACGGAGATGCAGACTTTGCTGGCTCCATACAAAAGCTACCACACCGAACAATGTATGATAAGGAGAATTCAGCCTGCGAGTTACCTATTGAAGACAGCCATAACACAACTCAAGTCTTCCTTTCGGCGTCAGAACACTTTAAGTGTATGGAAGCATTTGCGCAATCTCAGACATACTTCGGAAACACTTCTTAGAATGCCTTAATTACGCAACTGCAAGATGCACCATGGTTAAACGATCATTTCGATTGCACTCCCTCGATATTAGATTTATCACATCCAACTTTTAGGGGGGTAGGCTTTTATTACTATTGTTACCTGCGTTTGTGTGTAGGTGTATAGATCCATTGCCTGCAATCCTGTTGCCTGCAGAAATAGCATTGTACTTTTTTTTTATCTAATAAATCGTAATCAACTGCTCTCTAGGAGCATCTCGGAAAATCTGCGATTATCAAAAATAGGATCAACGATTATTTTGGTAATGGTGTGGTCAAATTTGCAACACAATTGGTTAATGAATTTAAAGGTTTATTGCAAAGCCATTGTAATTTGCGGGATGTTGTTAGTACATGCGATAAAACAATGGATGGTGGGAGCAGGTAGCCGCGGATGGTTAAACAGATACTTCTTAACTGAAGTTAAAAATATAAAAGGAGTGTCAAATCCAATAGTAGCAATATTTAAATTTCAATTAAGTTACTACGTGATTCTTTCTAAGCGCAACAATATTGTGATGGAAGAATTAGCACAGCAAAAAATGAAAATACACTGTTCATATACAGGCGGGAACTATTTCTGCGCAAAGGTCGGAACACTTGCATCGCACTAACGCAAAAATTGTCCTAAGCGAAGAACTTGTAAGGGACTTATTACAAAATAAAGATGATAGCTCCCATCAGGAAATATTGGCAGCCAGTAGGGTCATAATGAACAACATGAAATTCGAGCAGGAGTTAAGCATCATGTGGAAAGTAGCAGCGAACAATTGGTGTGCTAAAAGGCCGCTGGAGAATTCTAGTTTATGAGAATAGAGAAAGATACGGCCCTATAACAGTGGCTAGATTTGCAAATGTGTGTGCATCGCAACATAAAATTTGTTTAAAGTGAAAGTCCATCCGACATGGATGTTCGAGAAGAAGGTCAACTTACCCGAATTGGTCAAACCATTCGAGACCAAATTAAACACTCGCTTTTAAATACGAGTTAATCCGCATTTGTTCTGCGTAACTTTATGTGCTTTTAAATCTTTATGTGTTTCTTATCTTTAATTTAAGATTGATTCGTACTCTCTCCATAATAAATGATTTTAACCGCATGGTCCTGTTTTCGCTGCGGGATTAAATAAAATCTGCAACAATGGTTGGGACCAGTCACACACTTGATTTTCGGTTTAGTGAAAAAGTTCAGTGTTGAGCAAATTAAAAACAATTAAGAAAGTCGATTAATGCAAATCAAATTGAAAAATTAAATTCAGAAAATTACCCAACATGGTCTCTGTGCAGATGCGAGGTGTGCTCATTACGTTATAGTCTACACCAGACCAAAACTGCAGGTTTCGGTGAAAAACTTTTGAGGACAAATATCCTAGCGTTCGAGTTACATAGCAGGACTATCCCGCAGACAAAGCTCATTTCTTCTCGAAATGTTTCTACTGATTTGTAACATAAATATAACATTGGCAACCAGAAGTCGCGTCCATATGTACATAAGATTGGGGTCTTTAGCTATTTCCAGTCTGAATTGTCGCGTTAATGTGTAGCGAGGATGTATAAATGCCAATAATGGAGATCAAATCTGACTTCTCAAACACTGTATATAGTGATTAAGCCATTACGTGACTTAGGCAAAGCTTAAATATTTGATATAAATATATTTAAATTCCTTAATCGCTTTCGGGGATTATTATATAAATAGATTAATTAAATCCTAGTTGAAATAGGTACATATGTATATAATATTCTCTTATTTTTAAGTTTTTAAAAACGATAATAATAACTTATTTACTCTCCAGTCTAAAGTAGAGTTGATAATTAATGAGAAATACAATTTCTCACTTCAGTGTTTAATAGGGAAGATAAAAATATGAACGATAAATTAAAATTGCTTTTGTTGCAATGATGATGTAAATGCATAAATTATGTTGATAAAATTATATATAAATAATTTTGTTGTTTTTCATGCATATTTTCATCTTTCTTATTTGCTAATTTTAAAAAGAACTGATTATTAGTACTAAACGGCATTTAACGGTTTGTTTAAATGATGCCCTTCCTAGGGTGTTGGTTGTTCCGTCACAGCGACTTCTTCTTACATAATTATTAAATTAAGCACTTACAATTTGTTGCGTTTTTTCTTTACTGCCGCCATCAGCTGATAAAATTTTAGTTAAAGCTGTAGCCCTGGAATGGGAAATATCATGTTGGGTAGTCAAATATTGTAAAAGTTCCCGATTATCGTTGATGTGTGGTCAAATATTTGAACTCGTGTTGAATTGTATCCTCATAAGCAGTTCTTATAAATATCATTCATTCATTTGATATTGGCAAAATTTGCTATTTCTTATTTATGCAGAAGTGTTTTCCCTCTTTCACAAGCTGTCCACGTCAAAACTTCATGATTCACTGAAGGGTCATGGTGCTGGTGGTATCCAAGAAGAAATGTATTTTCATTTCAAGCTAAAATGAAAAGTTATATTTTTAAATGATTTACTTATTTTAAAAGTATATTTAGCATATTCAAACCAAACAGTTTATAAATGTAAATAAGTATTAATTATTAATTTTATATATTTTATATTTAATTAAAATTATTTATTGTTTGGTTTTTATGTATTGGTATTAACATAATCATATAAACAGTAATTTAATAGTGATGAAATTAGCAGTTATGGATATGGAGGCATTGGAAGGCCTCCAAGAATAATAAGAATATTTCATTGGAAATATTCTCCATCACTAAGAATGTTTCATAAGAAATTGCCAGTAGCATTAAGAATAAGTAAAATGGGTAAAGAAATCTGAAGTCGGGATAGACCGACTTCGAAATACCCTTTACCTTTCCATGTGCGTGCTAGTTACACCGTGGCGATGTACATTTTATTCAGATATCATCATTAGGAGCATACCTAGGGTACTTTTCTGTAGTGTCTTCGGGTGAATTGATTATTTTGGCTCGAATTGGAAATCATGATTGTTATCAACTATAAAGTCGAGAAATTAAATATAGTTAACTATGTCAATTGTAAAACACTGTAAAAACACTACTCGACATAAACTTGATGCCAATCTAAAAATCTCTACGTCTCAATTCTAACTGGAATTTTTTCTGCCACCTACCGTGCGACTGAGATAACCTCAAGGTTCCATGGCTGTAACCGCACATCCTGTTCTCCCTTTCGCCGGTAGACCACGCACGAAGCGTAGGTCAGCATTTAACGAGACCACCCGCATTTAAGGTAGGTCAGCAACAGACGTACGCCTTTCTGGTGGAAGATCCGTAACAGAAGCAAGGGGAAGGATTTTAACTTGAATAAAAAGTAATCAGCAGTGTTCTATTGCTCCGATTTGACGAAGTTTTACCAGTTCGGCAGAATTTTGTATCGTAAATCATTTATTTTTTTAATTAAAATAATCATAAATTGAAGGGTAAAGGCCTCTTCTATACAAAGAAAACAAGGAAAAAATAAAGTTCTTTTGAACACTAATAGGTGCTCTGCTAAGTACTGTTCGCACATGAAAAGTTCCTCTCCAGTAATTCCACGCTCTTTCAATGTAAACAACAACCACTTGGTGCATTCCACAAGAAAATTTGTTTTTCAGAATGCTGCGCACACAAACTTGCGCGGATTTTGTTTAAAATACTAAGTACAATTGCTTCAATATAGAAAGTTCATTTCAAAATCAGGATGTTTAAGGAGAATTAATTTGATTGCTCTTGACTTAAATGTGTAGAAATATGTTAATAAATAGTGAAATTCACAAAATTTTACTTACGTCCTTCATTGGCAGCTTCCAAATTTCCAGCAGGGCAATGAAATAGAAAAGCAAGTCCCGTGGAGTGCGACATTGATACAAAAATATGTGCATATAAATAATTTTGATGTCTTTTTCCTTTAATTGGAATACTTTCTGTAACTTCTCTTTAAAATTTATGTTTAAATTTATAAACAATAAAATAATTTGCAAATTTCGATGCACTGCCATCAAAATATTCCAGCGCAACCGGCACTCAGCCTACCAACGGCAAAGTGAATAGTTTATATTTGTATTATTATTATATTAAACTTTATCACAAGCACTCAACGTATTGTTTTAATTAACAAATACTATTTATTTCCACAATTATTAAAACGAATAATACGAGCACAATTGATTGAATGATTTAATATTTGTCTGCCATCAAACATTTCGCTTCTTTGGGCGCTAAGTAAGCATTGTTGCAAGACGCTAAATTGAAATAGTACTAAATTTAAGTCAAAATAGTACTATTCCACACGAAGACTCTCTGACAGCACGAATATGATATCAGATTAATCAATTATTTAAAACAATCTATTGGGCAAATAAATATGTTGGTAAACATTTAGACTCAAACTTTACTAATTAAAATTAGTGGAGAAAAATGAATTGTGGTTCAGTAATATACTGTAAAAAATACTTAAAAATAAGAATACTTTTTGTGAATGAAATAAAGCAGTGGAATATCCGATCATTCTATTGCGTTGTTACCAAACAGATTTTACAATTCTTTTTTTATTTAAATGTCAAATACAGTCGCATTACAAAAAAAAAAAATTTTAATATATTTCAAATTTTGCACTAATTCCTACTTTTAATGTAAACAATAAACAAAATACATTAGTGTGCAAACTCAGAATAAGAATGTAGCGTTTCCATATAAAAGTCAGACCAAAGGGGTGCTAGCAGAGAGAAAATTTCTCTTCTTGTAGTTCGTTTTTATATTTGTTAATGCTGATTCTAGCGATCAGCTGTTTTCACTTAATTGACAATTCAACTGACAGTCTCATTGAATGCCATTATTGCACTAATTAAAATTAGTGGAGAAAAATGAATTGTGGTTCAGTAATATACTGTAAAAAATACTTAAAAATAAGAATACTTTTTGTGAATGAAATAAAGCAGTGGAATATCCGATCATTCTATTGCGTTGTTACCAAACAGATTTTACAATTCTTTTTTTATTTAAATGTCAAATACAGTCGCATTACAAAAAAAAAAAATTTTAATATATTTCAAATTTTGCACTAATTCCTACTTTTAATGTAAACAATAAACAAAATACATTAGTGTGCAAACTCAGAATAAGAATGTAGCGTTTCCATATAAAAGTCAGACCAAAGGGGTGCTAGCAGAGAGAAAATTTCTCTTCTTGTAGTTCGTTTTTATATTTGTTAATGCTGATTCTAGCGATCAGCTGTTTTCACTTAATTGACAATTCAACTGACAGTCTCATTGAATGCCATTATTGCTGTTGTCGATCTACGGGCAACGAGTGCTTTGATAGAATGCTATCAGGAAGTGTGTCCATTAAGAATGAGCGGGCATGGTAGAACAGTTCCATGGTAGAATGCTGAACTTTAGAAGCTCCGAGAAATGTCCAGACAACGTCTGAATAGGTCTTTAAAAATCCAGAAAGGAGAACAGTGCACTGAATATCAAATAGCGCAGAGAATCTTTGAGAGGATCATTCGGTCAGCCAAAGTTGGCTCTTATAGAAGCTTCTGTACTGAAATTGATAACATGAAGGAGTCGGCTAGGCTTTGCAGGGCGCTTCAGCGGGACCGTACAATTGGGCTTGACTCTCTTCTGAAGTCTTTTGATCTTATACCAATTCATTGCTTGAAATCCCACTTCGCGAGTAGCAGAATTATGTGACGCAGGAATTAGGGTGGAGGTTGACAGTTCGAATGGTGGATTCGCGAGACAAAACTGGAATACGCCATCAAAAATTGTGACGGAAGAGTCAATGTGATTTTCTCTTTCCTCTTTTGACAACTTTGAGTCATGGCCCTGATAATGTATACGATGACCACACACTAGTGAAAAGCTTTAGGCCGAATAGTTTGACATTGTTCATGTTGAAAGGTCTGGAGCGTATGGTGGAGAAATATATTACGGCAGGTATAGTGATAAACAGCCCCTTAGTAACCATCAATGTGCAAACAAAGCTTTGCACGATCTATTCTGTAAGATTGAAACAGGGGTGGAAACTGGTGAATGCACAATGGGGGTATTTGTGGATATTGAGGGGGCGTTTAATAATGCTACCTTTGACTCTATGTACTCGGCTGCTAGGCATCGTCGAGAGTCCGAACTGTGTATTCTGTCTGGAGGAAGAACAGGACTGCATAGAGCATTCACTAAGCGGTTGTCCTGCCTTTGCCAGAATGAGGAGGTGCATGTTAGGGTCAGATGTTTTGGGAATGGGCGTATATTCCTTATCCCTGGACAGACTTCTAAGATGCATAAAAGAGTTAAAGAAGTTTGAAAAGCTGTTACTTCTTTCCCCCAAATAATTTTCCAGGCTTACAGTATAATAAGCATCAATGCCAGAGTGCTTGGAGGCTTCCTTCTTCGGCGGCTTTCCGGCCTACACAACTCCTTTTTATCTTTCTAATATGCTTTAACTTTGGCAGAACCGCAGCGCTAAGTGCCGTTCACTTGTCATGGAGCAAAAGCAGTGTATTGGGGGCTTCTCAATTTCCGAAAATACGCGTTACATTTGGCAGCACAGCTTTTTTAATTTAATCGAAAACACCCCCAAAGTGATAAGCATACCGTCTGAAGTAAGCCCCAAAAGTATGTCTATAGATTGAGAGTAATTATCAGCACACCCTAAAAGCATGCAATTGACACGAGTTCTGCTCTGCGTCATTCGTAAGTTTTGCTTGACTAGAATATCCTAGCATACTTTACGGGTGGTTTCTCGACGTAGTAGCTTGCTAATGATTTCTGCTCGCCTGGAATTTCGGATGGCAGCAAAAGTTGTATTTCGGCTCGCGGTTAGCCCTATCACGAAGTGAAGTTGTTGAATCACTTACACATACATTCAGATTTTAAACATAAATTTCCTTTTCACACTCGGCACTTTTACTGATACTCTTCTATTCTAAGCATCACGATATTGACAGGAAGTATCGGGGGCAAAACATCGTGATACTATCCGATAGTCAAACAGCACTCAAGAGTTGGAGCTCATCCCTGGCAAGGTCCAAAATTGTATGGGACTGTATTGGGAAACTGAACTCCCTAGGCAGTATCAACAGCTATCTCTACTGTGGGTACCAGGCCAGTAGAGGGAACTGAGAAGGCTGATATCTTAGCAAGGAAAGCTACGGCCTCTCAGTTCAATGGGCCTGAACCCTTCTGTGGACTATCATCCAACACCATTGGAGGTCTGCTGAAGAAGTGTACAGATGCAAAAATAAGTCGAACCTGGAAAATCTTCCGGGATTAGGAGAGTCCAAAGCTCTTCTGGGAGATTTTAATCCGAAAAGATCTAGAGTTAATAAATATGCCTCGGAGTAAATTAAGAATCATCACAGGCATTTTAAGCGGATGCTCTGGACTCTACTATCATATAAATAAGTTGGGTCTATCCTCAGATGCCATCTGTAGACTCTGTGGAGAATGTGACGAAACTTTACTGTACCTGGTCACAGACTGCGGACCTTTGGCACACAAAAGACTCAGGTGTTTTGGAGAATATATCTTAGATATGAGCATGGTCCCTCAACTTGTTTCCTCCAAAATACATGAATTCCTGTCGGAAATTAACCCGACAGAAATTCTATAGATGAGACTATTCTCATCTTTTAAATAAAGAGGGGCATCACAATAGATCTTTTAGGTCGCGGTGTATAACACCTTTAAATAAATATATCTATCTATTTATCTTCATTTTGCATGGTAACATTTTTATGTAGAAAAGAAAAGTCTGTGAAAATTGTTGATTTACTTACGCAGACATTCAGATTTTCAAAATTATTTTCCTTTTCACAAAATAGGCTCTTTTATTGATACTTACTTTAAAGACTGGTTTTCCTTTAGAGCCAATATTGACACCTGATCCAATTAGGGCGCTGACTAATCGTAATCAATTAATTTCGCTTATGAATTGCTTCGAATTTTTGGTATATTTGCAATTTCATGTTAATGAATTACTTGTCTTGGTCTTCTCATTGATTACTTCTGATTATGAGTGAATTTATTATAGGTAATTGTGAGGGTGGGATTGATGAATCAGCAAACTTTGGATTGATTCCTACTCCTTTATTTTTACAGTTCCACACTTTGGACAAAATTAAAATAATTGTTACTGTCATCAATCGGTTTATATTGAAACTTACGGAAACGGAGTAATTTGAGGAACTTTGTCGTCTCTCATTTTCGGACGATCTTTAATTCATTTTATTTATTTGGAAAATTTCCATTTAAACGTGGAAATTTCCTTCTTGCTTCATATAATCCAGATTGAGCTGGATCTACAAAAAACATCGTATATCAAATGGCAAATGTTCAAATAGCAAACTATCAATATTTTTACATTGCGTGATTGGATTGAACTCAGTCGCTGTGCGTAGTAACTAAATTGGTTCTGATTTCGAGCATTTCTCTTCATTGCTGTCATAAATCCACGTAGAAAGAGTTTTATTTCGAAGTAGGACGGCGGCTGTGGCCTGAGAATATATAAAAACAGCGACTATAAAAATGTGTTTGCATAATTTACAACATATAAATTTATTTCCACTATTTTAGTCCTTTGAGAATGACACACAAACAACAAAAATTATTTTTTCATATTCTTTTATTAGAAATATAAATAACATTAATTATAAATGGAAGTAAACATAAAAATATGTATAAATAATTTTCTTACATTATAATAAATTTAATATCATTATTAAAATTCCTTATCAATTAAAAATAAAACTAACCTAAAACTATTTAAATGTAATTTTACAAAATTTTAATCTTACTCTTTGTTTTTCTAAATTATGGAATATATTTTAATATTGTAAGAATAGTAAATAATTTTGACAATTACATGATCATTTAATATTCGCTTTATCTAATTAAACATATTATTGATAATTAATTCTATATTGGACAAACATTTTGTAATAACTTTTCATCATTGGTCGCATTTGATTCGCAGCCTCAACTCGCTGAAACAGAACTTAGCGAAGTCCCCTTTTGAAAGAGTTGGTTGGCTTTGGTTTGAAACTTTGCTTTCTCGAATTCGATTTTTATGCGCTGTGCATAGAATCAGACTTTTTCACACTTGTGCCCAGGCCAGTGCTGCCACTAGAAAGCAAGGAGTTTGGTAGGTTTTTTAGTAAGTGGTGAATCGAAGCTTCCATGAAATATATAAATTTACTATATCTGTTGGAAATCTAAAAAATCGTATTACTTAATTTAAGTTAAATATTTTTTTCTCTTATAACTTGGACATATTTCCTAAATATCTTTCAATAAAGGAACATATGAGCACAAATTGTAAATAAATTTAATTTAAATACTAATAATGTACAATTTTCGTAAATTATCTTCATAAAAGATTATTATATACATATATGACCTATTATAAAATATTGTAGAAAGTAGGTTAGTGTGCGATGTCAGCCAAATTGCTTCGTCGGCACAGACTTGGGAAGAAATTTATATCAAATATCAAAGAAGAAAATGATTTATTGAGTCGAGTTATATAGGAAATATAATTTATTTTTTAGCATGTTAATAAATTAGTCAATGATTTATAGTCAAGTGAATGAATTATAGTCAATTTAATGAAATAACCCCTCAAGAGTGATGTTTTTATTCACCGAAGCCCCCTTCCATCACTCGGAAACCATGGAAAATGTAATAAAAGAGAGATAACATGTGAAGATAGTTACTGAGTGGGTACACATTAAAGTGAACTCTCAATAAAGAGCACTATCCTCGTATATTCAAGCAAAATATGCTTATATAAGATAATATCTCAACATATTTAGAAGAGATTAAAACAGTTAAAGGTATAATAAATATGTTTACTTTACTATTTTTATGGATTCAAAACTACTCAACCTATTTTTATTTGCATATTTTTTGTATTATTAAAAAAAAAAAAAGTTTTTCTGGGTAGCCCCTAATTTTTGAAACTATTTTGTTGAAAATATTCTTAATTCTGTACTCTAAAAAATGAAATGTTTACACTGTATTTCCATGCACAATTCTTTGCATAATTCACATTTTAATCTAAGAAATGCTTTGAACCTATTCAAATAAGCGGCAGGGATATATAAATCATGTGTGAATATATAAACAAAGAACAAAACAATAAAATACAGTCGAGCATGCGGGACAAATTGCCATTTTTTGTTTCGGCAGTTCTCGCAGCAAAAAAAAACCGAAAACAATACCAGCAATAGTAGAGTATACAACAACAAAACCAATATAAACAAAAAATAACAACAAAATACATTTTATTTTTTTGTGTTTTAATTTATTAAATAAATACATTTTTTATTTAATTTAAGGGATAATCACCAATTTTACAGATAAAGACCATCGTCTTCATCGCCTTCCCTAAATTTTCCCCAGCTTGTTCGCTGGGATTCAAACGAAACTGTATAATTCCATCACTGGAAAATCCCAGCAGTCTTTCTGGAATCTGGAAGCGAAAATGACTGCTTCATCGTATGTTTTCCAGTGTCTATTCCTAGCCTCCATATCCATGATTGGGTTGAAGTTAGAATTTTCCTCCTTTGTACTTTCATTTAAGAATTCCGTGATAGAATCTTCGTCTAATTCGGCATAAAATTATAGAATTATTTTATTAGTATTTCAGCACGTGTTTTTTTTATATACCAGAGACACGTATATCAGTTTATACAGTAACGACTTTGTGGGAGTGTAATTAATATGTTGAAATTTATTTATGAATTTTGTGGATGTGATTTCCGTTGAAAATGGAATTTGAAAATACAAGTTAACACAACAGCCAACTCGTCTACCTGTAAAAAATATGCTAACACTACGACTTCCATTTTGCGCGTGCATTCCAACGTGCACAGGTATCCGGTGCAGTGCGGCGAAGGGAGGAACGTTGAACTGGCGTACCGTGGGAAGTGCAGTATTAGCGATTTGATAGGCTAAGCAGGGTAGTTAGTAAGCTTAAGTTTTAAGTAAGAATTCACTTAGAAACGGACCATCGAGCGGAATGGTAATAAATTTTGTATACGATAAAAATTTGAGTTTTCTTTTACAGGTAGGATATACGGGCCAAGTTTCTGGCCCCATCTTTAATTTTTTGGAGTGCCCTTAGGGGAACTCCTTAACTTATATGAATTCAAAAAATGTCGCAGTTTATCAAGAAACTAATCTGAAAATATGGTTTGAGGAAAACGTTCGAGATGTTGTACTGAAAAATTTGGAAGAATTCCAGGAACGTGTAGTGGTTGGGCATTGTCAGCCATCTTAAACTTGAGTGTTAACATAAACAAGCTTAGTCCACAGCATGGTTCAACGAACATACCGTTGCCGAAGGAAATTGAGAGGAAGAAAGCATGCATCAATGTAAAAAACAGTGATAATGCATGATTTGTCTGGCCGATGATATCAACACTCCATCCTGCTGAACGACATTCTGATCGAGTATCATTCTATCCTCATTACAGAGATAGTTTCTGACTATTCTCGTAGTGTTCGGACGCGTATAGTTTTGTTCGGTGAATACAATTCGCGAGGGCTATCTGGGACACATATCCAATTTATTTCCAAGACCTGGAATAAATAAAAAGCAGAATTTTGGGAAAAGTAAGTAAGGAAGTAAGTTAGGTTGATTGTTGATGCCACTTAATTTTAATTTAAAAATTCTTGAGAGTTGCATTTGTTTGAAAAATAATTTTCACTCATACGAGGTCAGTTCGCAACCCTAGCAATAAGATAAGGGAATTAATAGTGTGTGATAAACAACGATTTTTACAATTGTATTCAAAACGTGAAGTATTAAGCTTTACGTCATTTCAAAGCGCTTTTTCTGTGGTGAAGCTGAACGCTGGAGTGGGTCTAGAAGAGACGGCGCTTTGGAAACTTCAACAAGTGGAAAGCTAGCAGCAATCGCCAACAAAGAGAGCCTCTCCTACTTTGCAAAACTTGGACTTTGGCAGATGTACATGAGTGGATCCTATTGTAAATATAGAAAAGCTTTTAAATTTATTCAACAACCATTATTGAATTAAAAACAACAACAAAATAAACAATCAAACATTGTGTTAGTATCTACTAGTATATAATTATTATAATTGTCACCGAATGAATCCTAAATGCAACGCTGCCTCTTATTTTTAAGTATTTTCAATCTTTGTATTTTATCATATGGCAGCTTTGTAAATCGCGACTCCATTTCAAATTGACATTCGTTGATTCAAAGCCGATGGAGACAGAACCGCGGTAAGTAAATTGGTATAATTTGTTGGGAAATTCTTTTGAGTTGAATTGCTTTATCCCAGTAAAAATTTATAATGCGCTCTGCTGAAGTGCTCTTACGAAGCGCTTCACCGTCCTTGCAGAAAGCGCTACATTTGTAGCGCTCTGTTGCAGCACTTTTCGTAGCGATTGCAATGCACAATATAGAATAAACGAAACACAAAAAATAAGCGAAAGAAAAGAATTCATGGAAATAATGAAGTCAAATTTTACTTTTCTTAAGAAAGTTTAATTGAAAGCACGTGTTTTGTAAATTGTCAAAATTTTGTCTAAATTCTGCAGATCTTTTTCACATAGGTGACTATATTATATATGTATATATATATATATATATATATATATATATATATATATATATATATATATATACATATATATATATATATATATATATATATATATATATATATATATATGTATATATATATATATATATATATATATATGTATATATATATATATATATATATATATATATATATATATATATATATATAAGTTATCGTCAGCTTCCCAGCGATTCCCATAAATCGTGGGAACACATATGTGCTGACGCTGAAAAATGAACATCTAGCGACTGCAACAGCACCCACACAAAGATGGATAAACATAAACATCGAACAGCGCAGTCGGCGAAACTAAGTACTGCAACAGCACCCACGCAAAGTTGGATAAACATAAGCATCGGACAGCGCAGTCGGCGAAACTAAGTACTGCAACAGCACCCACGCAAAGTTGGATAAACATAAGCATCGGACAGCGCAGTCGGTATAACTAAGTTAGAAGTTTTGGTATGTTACAGTCAGTTTAAGTTTGAGTTTCAATAAAGAACGAACTAATTGGCGCCCAACGTCGGGCTCGAATATTGTAAACGTTACCAACAACATTAAATATTAAATTTTAATCAACATAAAAATTATTTGAAAATAAATTATCAATCAAAATATTGGGAAGAATATTTTCAACATTCAACATACTGTGAAGAAATTGCCGAGCAACATACTGGAAGAAGATTTATAAAATAAAAAAATATTAACCAACAAATAGAAATGTAAGTGATGTGCTCATGTTTTCAGTGTAATAATACAATTTTTTTTTTAAATTTTTAATAAAAACTGCTTGAAGTAAATTTTAATAAATTTAAGTAATTGAAATTATTATTTTTTTTTAAAATTAATTAAGAAAAATTTAACCCTTTTTTGCTTATGAGTGACGAAGATTTGGAATCTATTTTTGGGAGATTGACGCTTTATGCAAATAATTTAAATAATAAAAGCGATATGAATGCTGAGCAATTAGGTAGTGTTATCCAGTCTGCAGTGTCGGCAGCACTACGCGAACAGAAAAAAGAATTTGAATCACAAATTGAAAATTTAGGCAAACAAATCTCACAAGTAAACTCTGTGACCCCGGTAGAAACTTTTACTGTGGCTCGCATTGTAGCTAGCATAAAATGCGAGGAGTCATTGGATGTGGTAAAGTCGTTGCCCGAGTTCGATGGGCAACAAAATAATTATGTTTCTTGGCGTCAAGCGGCACACACAGCCTATAGGCTTTTTCAAGATTTCGATGGTAGTTCAAAGCACTACCAAGCTTTGAGTATAATTAGAAATAAAATAAGAGGCCCTGCTGACGGGGTGTTAGCATCATTTGGCACTGTGTTAAATTTTAAGGCAATAATTGCACGTCTAGATTTTACTTACTCGGACAAACGTCCGATTTATATTGTTGAACAAGAGATGTCTACGCTACAACAAGGTAACTTATCTGTCTTAAAGTTTTTTGATGAAGTAGACAAAAAGCTTACTTTGTTAACAAATAAAACTGTCATGGCATATGACCGTAGTTTAGCCTCGACAATAAACGAAAAATACAGAGCTGATGCTCTTCGCTTTTTATCTCAGGTTTGAAAAAACCACTCTGCGACATCTTGTTTGCTTGTCGTCCTAATGATTTACCATCGGCACTTGCGTTGGCGCAAGAAGTTGATTCAAATCAAGCGCGATACTTATTTGCGACAACCTTCGCGAACAGAAGCGAAAACTTTTTCCGACCAAATTTAGGTGGCAAGCCTAATAACTCTTTTCAACAAAAAAATCCCCATTATATTAAACAGTTTATCCCACCAAATAGTGGAAACAATCAGTTCCGACAAGGAAAAAATTTTGGAGGTTTCCGTCAAGACAATTTTGGCGGACAAAACCGCCAAAGCTTCAATCGGGAATCCAGAACCAATGGACGTGAATCCAACTTCGTCTCGCTGGAGACAACCCACGAATTACACTAATTTCCAGAATAATTGGCAACGATTTCCAATAAATAATCAAATTCAAAAGCGACCAATGCCCTCGGATCGGCATACTGGACCGAAGTTTCAAAGAATAAATCATTTAGGCCAATCAGAGTATTTATTTCAGCAAAATTATAACAATGAAGCGCAAAGCGAAGTTTCAAATACTGAGGAGGAAAATCAGGTTAATTTTTTAGAGAAAAGTCAGCTCTCCCGTGGATCAGCAGAACCATAGGCAGAGAAAAAAGACAAATTAAACTATTAGTGGACACTGGAGCCGCTAAAAATTATATTAAAAAATTGGTTGAATTAAAAGGCATTACACCTTTTATAGTGAAATCAATTCATGGTTTCAATAAAATAAATGAAAAATGTAAAATTCATGTTTTGGGAATCGATTCAGAATTCTTCATTCTACCAAATTTAACAACTTTTGATGGAATTATAGGGCTTGATCTTTTAACAAAGGTCAATGCTAAAATAGATCTTAAGAAAAAAATAATTAAGCATAACTCGGGAACAGAGGAAATTTTATTTTCGGAATGCGAAAATGTGAATGCGCTTAACATTCAGAGGGAAGAAATTCCAGAAACAGTTAGAGAACAATTTATGAAAATGATCGAAAAAGAAAAGAAAGCATTTGCTGATCCAAGAAAAATTCTTCCTTTTAACACAAACATCGTTGCTACAATTCGAACTTCAGACCAAGACCCGGTCTATTCTAAATTATACCCATACCCCATGGGAGTAGCAAACTTTGTGAATGAAGAAATAAAGCAACTTCTAATCGACGGAATAATTAGACCATCTAGATCCCCTTACAATAATCCAATATGGGTTGTTGATAAAAAAGGCACTGACGAAAGTGGTAATAAAAAGAAACGGCTTGTTTTGAAAGGAGCAGTCCGAAAAAGTGCTGAAAATGGCTATAAACAGAGCATTGGGAGGGACCGAGGACGGCCCTCACTTGGCGGGGGAGGAGTTATCGTCAGCTTCCCAGCGATTCCCATAAATCGTGGGAACACATATGTGCTGACGCTGAAAAATGAACATCTAGCGACTGCAACAGCACCCACACAAAGATGGATAAACATAAGCATCGGACAGCGCAGTCGGTATAACTAAGTTAGAAGTAAGATTTTTGGTATGTTACAGTCAGTTTAAGTTTGAGTTTCAATAAAGAATGAAATAATTTATACATATATATATATATATATATATATATATATATATATATATATATATATATATATATGTATATATATATATATATATATATATATATATGTATATATAAATATTGTGTAAAAGTTAAGTGAAAAAAAAATATGAGCTATAAACTTCTGGGGTACAGCCAGAGACATTTTAAAAGACTGGTTGCATTGGACTGGAAATGTCATTAGATAAATACGAAAAAGCCATGAAGACTGCATTCCGTTCCATGCAAAACCAGATTTACAGAAAGAACAGTGAAAAAAATAAAAAAACTGAAACTTGAAATAAATTTCTTTCTGAAACCAAATTTATCTATTTATTTAATTTTAAATTTTTTTTCAGATATCCTATAAATATAATAATATAAAAGTAAATATTACAAGTTTCATATTTGCATTCGTTTAAAATTCTCGCCTTTCAGAAAATAAACGATTTTCGTTTATATTAGGTAGACATGCTGTATAAGTTAGCACGGGAGGGTGTGATATGCGGAAAAACTGGGCTATGCTGCATATCACAAGTCGACACGTCGGTTGCCACACATCTCCAATGCGTTGAGTCCATTTCGCTTGATAATTTTTCCTGGTAATAAATTTAAACACCGTGTGCCCTCGTCGCAACAGTACGATAACCTGAATTTACGCTGCATCGACAGTTTCGGCGATTCGCAAACGGAAACTGTCTGCACGCGCGTCCGAACTCACGGGAGCATTGGGTTGCGGCAAGCTTGAGCACCGTGTGAAGGCTTTTCCTCGGGAAGTTTGGGAAAGTGCAAGAACAGCATATGTGGATGATCGAATAGGGCTATGGGTTTGATGCAACAGGCGTGTCGTGTGCAAAATTTGTCAAGTTGCACCAGGCCAGCTAACTTGGGGAGAGGATAAGTTTAGTTTAGTTAGTTCGAGTGGGGGTTTCTGAACGAGTGCAAGTGAATAGTCAAGCTAGAAGGCGAGCGTCAAAATAAAGTGAAGGTGCGGTACTTTAAAAATAAACATTCGAGAATCAATTAAAATTATTTATACGAAAACCGAATTGTTTGCAACTTTGGAAAACACAATTAAATTAAAGATAGCAAAGTAAATAATCTTGATAAAATAGTGATTAAGAGGAAATTTATAATCTTAATAACGAACTAATAAAAAATAAATGAAACATTAATACAACGGAGCTGTAACTTATTTATCGGCGACAACTTCATCAATCAATGGGCATCCAGTGAGTCGCAGAAAACGCGTAAGTAGTTTCGCACCGCGCAGGCATTATAAAGAGTCATCAGCTAGAAAAAATAATTGAAAACTGGTCGAAGCATCGGTGCGGCGCATCAGCGTACAATCCTTGAGAGGCTCCCAGTCGTAAATTAATTTGTATACAATGTATAAGTTAAATAAGACGACGTGGAATCTGCATGGCCAGCAACTTTCCGTCACTCGTTTGGCTAACAGTGAGCTACGTTGTGGAGTCTGTTTAGTATTTAAGTAGAGTGATATTGTTCATTGCACCATTAATGAATGAATTTACATACAATTTGTCGTATTTACTTTATCAGATACAATTTGTTTGGAATCACTCTTCTTGATAGAGAAAATAAACTACTGGAGAAATGGTCAACTTTTAACAACAAAATCTGCAAGAAGCAAAAATCAAAGACACGAAATCGATAGAAGATTTCTGTCTGGAAAGAAATTCAGAGTTCAAGTAAGTGGAATTAATTAATTAAATTAGTTGAAATTAATCTGCTACTGTCATTTTTACCTACAGACATTGTGGGTTACGTTTTTACTAAATTGCTCAACAGCACCCACCATTGTTCCTACGGCACGTTTCAAACAACAAAATGGTGGAGTTAGCGGCAAATTCACTACATCTGATGGGCAAGAAAGTTTCGTCTTGTACTTGTATGAATAATATTAAGAAAAAATAAAAATAAGTCAAGAAGAAATCCACAATACAGCCAACAATCATTGTTGTCGGTTCCGGCTTATACAATTTAAAATAATGTTTTGGTTACATCGACAAAGTGTTGTACGAACTCGATTTGTTTCTGAAATGTTTATCTGTTTGTTTTAAGACTTTTCAAATTTTAAATTTACATTACCCTCAGAATGTGTGGCTGCTAATAATTTTTTTTTGTTTGTTTTTAAATTGAAACTGAATTGTACATTTTATCTCCAGCAATTTCCTCGATAATTCATTTTGCAAAACAAGCAAAATAGATTTATTATTAATATACAGATTATTATAGCGATGTTAATCTGCTTCAAGTGGAATAAACTTTTTAGTGCGATTAGTGATCTGTTATTTGGAGATAAAACATTTTTTAAACTCATATCATAGAATTGAGTGCACACAAGCTGAGTGTATGCAAATATTTTCGGCACCACATATAAAAATATAACACTTGCATGGACAAACGTGTTTCAGAAATACCTCTTGGTCGAAATGGAAATTACTTCGATTTACCTGCTGATCACACTACGATTCTAGAGAACCGTAACACTGTACACAGCGAGATATTGCATATGAGTGGCAGTTTGAAGAAACAACTACTTTTATTCAATTTACAATTGTATGCCAAAAACAACTTACCTCGAAAAGATATTATTGAAATTAATAGATCAGTCAGTGAAATAACGTCCCTTTTGGGTAGAATATTTATAATTTTAAACAATTATAATGAAGACAAGAGAAATCTTGATTTTCTTATTAAACTTTGAATGAGTCCATTCAAAAATTTGAAAACGGAGCATTTCTTTTTAAAGTATTTGAAAAATTTATTTTTCTTTTAGTCTCCCAGAACCGTTTCACTTTCGAGTACAGTTCTAATCCACCTGTAGCTCCAAAATTTCATAACTTTTATTTAATTTACTTAACTTGAAGATCGAGTGGTAATTTATGCGTCTTTATATAAGTTAACATCCGTTGTTGACGATCCTCTTGAATTCCTCAAACAAGCGCTACACGCGCAGCTAATGCAGACGCTAGCTTGCACTTTTAGTCGCTAGCTTCATTTGATTTTCGCTTTACCCTTAAATTTCCGTTCCCATACATTTTGCTTATTCAGCAGAGTGTCGCATTGTGGAGTTGCTAGACTTCTTTAAATAATAATATAAAGTCAGCTTCGATTTGTTACTCGACTGACATAGTCAGTACTATTTCTATGTTTACTCAATAAATTGAAATTAACATAATAAACTGAGTTTTATTTGGATTAAAAACCATTAAAAGTAATTTATATATAAACGCAACTGACCCAAACCATTTACCAGAAGCTCGATTTGAAGAGTTTTTTCGTTTTAAAAAAGAAGCTGCAATTGCTCTGTTGAATGGAATAAGAACTTTCGTCTTTCCCACAAATTATTGCTGAGCATGGAGCTATTTGGACCGCCAAAAATTCCCATTGCCTCCTTCTTGTTGTTTTTCATTAAATCCAGAAGTTTTACTTTCTGGATTTTCGTGATTTTCCCACCTATTCTGTACGTTTAGGCATTGCTATTTCTCTTCGTGAAATTCTTATACTTTACACACGAATAAATTGCGTAAATATGGATAAGTACATACCTATTAAATACTTGCGTCTTATGCAAGTTAAGCTATCATTAATTAGATACCCAAACAAAAACAAATATTTTATAAATGCTGCAACACAGTGCAGTAGTTCTGTTGTTGTTAACTTGTATATGAAACACAATTTGTGCAATTTATTAACATTCGTCAAAAGCGCGAGTTACGACGGAGCCTGCACCAATGTTGGCTGACTCGGCTTCAACATACTTTCGCTATAGAGTTTAACATACTTTGTTGCAAGCTGACCCATTAACATATTTATACGTATCAGATAACAGCGTAACAATGTCGGTCCATAATTGTAAGAAATATTTGCTGAGTAGTTGCTGAGCAATTGTGAATTGCCAGCGTTTATTGTGAATGTGTTTTGCTGATTGTGAGCGTATCGTCGGTTTTCACAGTTGACGAGTGACAGCCGAGGAGCACACCACGGTAAGCGACGCACAGCGCATTTTTAATTTGAATTAATTTGATTTTTTGTATTTCAGAAAAAAATATTAAATTGTCAAATATTAATTTCGGTTCTTTTACTCGTCACAATGTTTATTTCGAGAGCAATTCTTATTTCCTGCGCGATGTTTATTTTCAAGATTGTTGGAAAGTGCAACGCAATTAATTTGCTACGGCAACGCTTCTTTACGCAGATTCTTTCTTGCCTTTGTCATTTTATACTTCTTCTCATTCTCATCACTTCTAGTATGGCCAGCGCGATGTAAAGACATAAATAAATATATAAGTTTAATAAACAATTATCTAATAGGTTATGGGCCCAGGCTTGAGGCAATAAAAAAAAGTAAAAAAGATTTAAGCAAAGTGTTTGTCGCGTAAGTGTTAAAATTAACGCATCGATGAGTTCGATTCTGCAGATTAAAAAACTGACGACTCCAACTACGCTACGACACCGGAGGAGGCGGCTATGTATGTATGTTGAAGAGTTGTTGGTAATAATTTTGTTGACGAGCTTGCCCAAAGAATTCGAAAGTTTTGTTGTTGCTATTGAGGCGAGGGACACGTTACCTCCATTAAGTGCAATAAAAGTGAAGATTCTCGAGGAGGGAGCGCGACAGCAAGAAACCGTAGAAAACCGTTCGGTAAACTAACGGAAAACCTCATGCAAGCGCGAGTTACGATGTTGAAATGAAAGAACCTTTCCACTTCACAATCAGTTTTATATTGAACTAATTATTTTAAAGTACACGTATTTATATTATAAAATATGCTTCTTCTAAAGAAATTAATTTAATGAATTTACATTGAATTTTAAATTGGAGATTTTACAAAGAATTTTATGCTGGATGATTTTAAAGTGAATTTTATGTAGCTGCTGCTGTTGGTATTGATACTGTTTTTGTTGTTGTTGTTGTTAGTGCGGATGTAACTCCTCCCCCCTTAGAGTAGCGCTATGGCCAGAGAGCTTGATGTGGTCGGAGCGATACTAGGTTCTGGTTGGAATATTGTTTCGATTCTGCCCATGTCGTTGGAGGTGCATCTCCTAGTGTCTTCATTTGAGAGTAAGCTGCTGATTCATGATAATTTTATTTTTTAATTTTTTCTTGTTTTATGGAAATCGTGTAGTAATCGGTGTTTTCTACTCTGGATTAAAATAAATTTGGGTATACCCAGAATATTAAATGTTTGTTCTTATAGACAATTATGAATTATGGACCTCTTAATCCTAGTAATTTGAATTAATATATTGTGAATAATTATGAATTTATATAATTCCTTTTTATTCCAGTATATAAACATTCCTTTAACAGATTTTGCTTTATTTATTTTTTATTTTTTTTGTTTTGTATATAAACATGTGCGAATTAATTATTTTCAGCTTTATAAGCTTTATAGTGAATTGTCTTCTGGCTATGTCGCTGTACCAATATTCTGTAGGTACTCCTGTTTATAGGATGGGCTTAACTGAAGTACAATTTCTTATAATTTCATTTAGTTTTAGCGCACTTGCTATATATATTTTCTTTAACGTACTTATGAATCGGGGCGTTCTAACGCGGTCACCAATTAAGTACGTTTTTCATGAATGTGCTTTTAATATTATTTATATACTCTTTTAGTTGGTATGGACCAAGCGGACTCACGAACTTGAGTTGTATTATAGGGGACTAGGGTGTTCTGACACGGTCACTAGTCGAAGTAATGTTATTATTTATTTTAATTTATAAATGCACTTTCCCGCTACCGGCTAGTTTAGCGCTGTAGACTGATTGCTCTTTATTAAAACCACTATGCAGATATTCTGTCTGCATTCTTAGTAAAGATGGGCTCAATTAAGATGCAATTGGTACTCGAAACAAGTTTTAGGCACAGTTCAAGATTTGTAGTATGTTTTGTTTGTATAAATCTGTATTAATTTTTGTTGTAAAAAGGAGTATATATTTCGCGGAATTTCTATTTTTCATTACTCTTCACTTTGTTTAAAACTTTTAAATATATATTTAGTCAAGTGTTTTAACTTTATATAATTTATTTCTCTGATACACACCTAATATAAGATCTATCCAATACTTACTTAACTTGGCCTCAGGAGTAGTATTAGTTTATCAGCAGTTCCCATTAATGATGATATAGCTGCTTCCAGGACATTAGGATGTACCTAAGATTTGATGTCAGGATCTGATGTCAGGATCGAATGTCTGCTTTTGATTTCAGGATCTGTTGTTGGATTTTAATTTCAAGATCTGATGACAGGATGTGATGTCAGGATCGAATGTCTGTCAAAGGGTAGGAAACCCTGCCCTCTCATCTTACATTCTCTTATTGCACTTATATTTATGTTTATCTACTCTCACCCACTATGTAACATGAATATCGTCTAGTTCAATAAAGTTCAGTTTATACTCAACAATTGTCGCCTTCACTACATGGTGTCAGAAGTGGTGCCTAATAAAGATAAAAATTAATAAAGAATGGTAAATGAAGGTGAAGAAAGGTCATCAAATTCGGCGTCATCATTTGTAAGACCTCCCAAACCATTACAAGTCACGGGCAACAATGCATCAACGGCTTGGAAAAGCTGGATACAGCAATATAAATGGTTTTCCACAGCTGCACAGCTTGACCAAAAACCGGCAGAAATTCAAGTGGCGACGTTGATGTCGTGCATCTGTGCGGAAGCTATCAACATATACAACTCGTTCTCGCTAACGGAGGCAGAACAACTTAATGTGAAAAAAATAATACAAAACTTCGACGAACACTTTGCTCCAAAAATAAGTGTTACTTTTGAGCGATATACATTCAACACAATGTTTCAATCTGAGGGTGAAGCGTTTGATGAATATTTTACAAAAATAAAGAACCAAGCAAAAAAATGTGATTTCAGTGTTATTCAGGATTCTCTATAACGGGACAAAATTGTGGTTGGCATAGGTAGTGATTCAGTGAGAGAAAAATTACTCGCTGAAGACGATATCGGGTTGGAAAAAGCTATTAAAATTTGTAGAGCGAGTGAGATGGCTACACAGCAGCTTAAAGAACTCCATAAAAAAGAAGAATTAAAAGTAGAGGCAATTCGCAAATATGCAAAACCCAAACGGACGGCAAATAAATGGAACGAAAATAATAAAGCAGCCTACGATTGCAAACGTTGCGGTCAACAGCATGAGAGTCGTAATTGCCCAGCATTTAACAGAACATGCAAAATCTGTCACCGTAAAGGGCACTTCTCTCAATGCTGCTTTCGATCTAAGCGCAGCGAACATAAACACGTTGACGCTCTGCAGCAGAATGCAAATACTGACTCTGAAGCCGACAGTGATCTCTTTGTTTTGACTATTAACATAGCAGAAACAAACAAAGACGAAAAAGAAAATTTGTATGAAGAGATAATGGTCGACAACAACAAAATAAAATTCAAGCTGGACACAGCGGCTCAATGTAACGTAATTCCTCTAAGTCTGATAGACAATAATAAATCAAATAAAATGCAAGCTGTGAATAACAAATTAATTGCGTTTGGAGGTGGAAAAATCGATGTTTGTGGTGAAATTCTCCTAAATTGTGCTGTGCGGAATAGAAAATTCAAAGCAACATTTTTGGTGGTAGAAGATTTTCCCAACTTTGAACCGCTTTTAGGCAAAAAAGATTGCGAACGTTTTTCACTGATACTTAGAGTAAATGAGCTCAATTTTGATACAAACATATTTGACGCATTAGGCAAGGTAAAAAACTTTGTATATGACATCGATTTGGTCGACAACCCGTCATTCGAACATTACGCTCCAAGAAAAATACCACATGCACTAAAAGAAGCGGTCAAAAAGGAAATAGACAACATGGTAAAGCTAGGAGTATTAACAAAGACAGACGAGATTACCCCTGCAGCGTCACCGGTGGTTGTAGTTAAGCAAAAAGATAAGATCCGTGTTTGCATTGACCCAACAGACATAAACGAGAACATTGTTGTGAGTTAGAATCAAGCTACCTACGCGTAGTTGACTCACAGCACCGGCTCCTATTAAATTCATTAAGAACGCACATATTTTTAGGGTGCAAATATTGTAAATGAATAGTATTTATGCATTAATTATGATGTAAACTTTTAGGGTGTCACAGTTCCGCAGTCAAGCTGACGAGGGGCATTTAGAATGCACCGACGACACTTTTACTGAAGTAGGTCGGTTGGCTTGAGCAACTGACAAATAACAATTGCGTAACTGGAACACCAGAAAAGTCAAGACGTAGACTGTAATGTTCATTTGTAAATCTATATATATAAAATGGAATGTGTGTCTGTTTATTTGTTTGTTTGTACCTTATAGGAGACCAAACCTCTGGACCGATCTTCCTGAAATTTCCACAGCATTTAACTGGGACTCTGGCATGATTAATACTTTTCTTTCCACCACGCCCACTTTTACGCCCACTTTTTTAAAATTATGTAATTGCTCCCATATAGTTTTTAACAGATTTACTTCAAACAAAATTTGGCGTGAAAAGGGGCGTGGAAGGGGGCGTGGCGTAAGAAATGTTTATTTCTACCTCGCCTGGAGTATATAATGTGTATACAATTTGAAGTAAATCTGTTAAAAACTATATGGGAATTACATAATTTTAAAAAAGTGGGCGTAAAAGTGGGCGTGGTCGAAAAAAGTACCCTATTAATCAGCCAGAGTCCCAGTTAAATGCTTTCCAACGGATTTTTTTTTATTTGGTAGTATATTGCTCTTAATACTGTTAACGTCGCCATATAACTATGAACCACGCCCACTTCACCGCCCCCTTTTTTTAAAATCAGATACTTATACCACTAACAATGTTTGCAATACAAAATACTTTTTTTGTAATATGTATTTACCTAAAGTTTTATATGCTTTTTATCTACAGGTAAGGTAGCCATACATTTTTTTATTACCAAATCCCCCTTTTTCGCCCCATTTTACCTTATCGAAGCAAAATCGAGCAATGGTTATCTGAACGAGCGCTACTTGCTGCCAAAAACATTGATGTCAATTCAATAAACAGTGTTATTCTAAATAAAATCAGCGAAACTGCAGTAACATACATGTCCATCGATACCGTTATGAGAGATGAGGATGCTGTCAATTATCCTGTTGAGTTCTTAAACTCACTTGATGTCCCAGGTTTTCCACCACATTTGCTGAAACTCAAAATTGGAGTTCCCATTATTTTACTGCGGAACATCGACCCACCACGGCTTTGCAATGGCACTCGACTTACAGTAAAAAAAATGCTAAACAATTTAATCGAAGCGACCATTATAACGGGCAAATATAAAGGAACAAGTGTACTGTTGCCACGCATTCCTATGATACCAACAGATTTGCCATTTGATTTCAAAAGATTACAGTTTCCTGTTCGGTTAGCGTTTGCGATGACAATTAATAAAGCTCAAGGTCAATCTCTGCAAGTTTGTGGCTTAAATTTGTCAAATCCATGTTTTTCCCATGGACAGCTTTACGTTGCATGCTCCCGTCTTCGGAAACCAAACGATTTGTTTGTTTATGCTCCGAATGGACATACTAAAAGCATTGTATATCCTAGAGCGTTACAATAGTTAATTTATAATAAAATTATTTATTTCTCACTATATAAACACTTTTTATTTCATTTCATAATGATGGGGGTAGCACACCGGGTTCAGCCTTTTATTATAAACAAATATATATCATTGACACGAAATTTGTACTTAATTTTGTTCTTATTGTTAATGTATTACACATTTCAATTATCATTTTTTAAATTTTAAAAACGTTCATAAACAAATTAAGGCCACCTAACTTATCTCAATGTAACCAAAGTTTAGTGATAACCATAGCAATGACTGTTAAATTTATTTGAAAATATCTGTGGTTAATTAAACCCCTACAATTCAGGGGTAGCGAAGCGCACCGGGTACAGCTAGTAGTATATAAGAACTAGTATTTTAAGAATAAACCTCTTGTGATTTTGACTTCTGAACGAAAAGTGTCTGTGAGTTTTATTTGAAACAAAGTGGTGTAGGTTTACAGGTTCCCGCGACAGGACATTCCAGAGGACGTCTCTCGCCGACAAGCAGATAAGGACCCCAACATTTTGGCGCAGCCGGTCTAAAGGACCTATTGGAGCAATCCCAGGGCAAGGAACCCTGAAGCAGAGAGGCATCCTGCAACGAATTCGAAGGACCTCATATAAGGACACTGTGGAAAAAAGGATGTCATCGGGAAAAATAATGGTGAGTAGAGTGTATAGTAGCGTAAAATAAGTAGATACTTCTGCGACCCTGAAGGCGCCGTAGCGCTGGTCAAAGAAGTCGCAACCTATAGGCGCGTTTGCGCTGTTGCACTCAGCTTTGTATGGGCAACCATAAACCGTCAGTATGATTGTGAACTGTAACTAATTATTTGAAAAATTTAATTTATGGTTTTTAATAAAATTTTAATTAAATGTGCCATGGTACGTGAGAAATATGAATATTCAACGCGAGCTAGACATCGCACCAGTTAAAGAAGAACTAGTCGTTCTGACTGAAAAATACCATGCAAGGCTTCTGCATCATCCGAACTCGCTAGCCCAGGTCCTGCAACACACTCGAAGCTTATCACGGCTGAAAAGACGAGATCTTCCATCATTAAAGAATATTTCATGAAGTCAACTAATAATTCGCACACTGGTGCAGAATTATAATATATATATTTAATTATTAATGTTAAGATTTGAATATAATTGTCAATCTCTTGAGAATTTACAATAAAAAATTGAATTGAAAAAAAATATATTAAATGCTATTGTGAATTTTAATAAACTGGTTTAATTGTCGATCGTGTCGCAGCACTACCTTCCTTCGCACGCCTTAGCGTTCGCAGGACTGACGCGTCTGGCCTAGCCAGCAGCAGGAACAGGTATTACATTTATTTATATATTGGTTTAAAATACACTAGAGCCCCGACTTGCGTCGTCCCGATTCGATTTGCATCGTTGCAATTTCAAGTCGGCGTCGGTCCGAGTTGCGTCGTTTTGACCCCGAATTGCGTCGGTTTGATTTGCGTCGTTTTGATTTCGATTTGCGTCGCTAAAAACGGTTAAATTTTTTACTGCAGCATTGTGGATTACTATTTTTAGCATTTGTAGTGCCTGATTTAGCATCTTTTCTGTCTTTTAGCATTTTTACAACTTCTGGCAACACTGATCGTCACCTTTACGTTAAGAAGTTTTCAAATTGCGTGAAATAAGGGGAATTCCCTTTTCTTTGTTATTTAAGTGGTGCTAAGAACAACTGTCTGGTTGTGGTAAGAATTTAGTGTGTGATTGTTGAAGTAAATGAAATAAATAAAAATGTATTCATACTTGTTTTTTTTAATCAAAAATACAAAATTTTTTGCTTTGTTTTGAATATTTTCCCCCAATAAATTAAATTTCAGTGCATTTATATAGTAAAAGGTGATTCGATTTGCGTCGTTTCGATTTGCGCCGCGTTTCTCAGGCCCCATTAACGACGCAAGTCTGGCTCTAGTGTATATATATAATTTAAGTACTATTGACCCTCCGGGAAAATAAAGTAATGGAGAAGCAAGTACTCCAATTATGTTGATAGTAAAGTTAGCCACACACGTGGATCATGTCGTTGGCGCCAAGCGCAGCCGTGAAACGCTGCCATGCAAATCGTTGGCGTCATGCGCTTGCGCAGCAGTACAAAGCATAGCATATGCTGCAACAGCAAAAAACATGAGTAATCATAAAATAATACTTGTAGATGCACAAGGTTTTTATATTAATAAAAATACCTTGGTGCCAAAAGAAATAAGTGTATCCGGTTTAAATACAATAATTAAATCATTTGTGATTCGCCCATCATTTGAATTTGACAGATTAACATCAAAGGAAAAAATTACAAATTGGTTATATAAAAATCATGACAGATTCCATTGGAACGATGGTGATTCAACGTTACATAATTTGGAGAATTATTTAGAAACCCATGTAAGGCAAGAATCAAACTCCATTGTATATGTGAAAAGTTATGAAAAATCGAAATGGGTTAAGGATGTGATTGGTGATGAAATAAATCTATTATGTAATTTAGATGACTTCAATTGTCCAAATATGAAAATTTTATATGAAGCAGATATTAATATAGATACCATAAGAAAATCATGAAATAATGCAAAAAATTGCTGTATATAGTCATATATTCATATAAGTATCAATATAACAATAAGAGCTGGACAAACTGGTGACTCTAATTTTGTCCACATTCTATCCTATAATATTTGCCGTGTCAGCGGAACGGCTACATTGTATCATCTGCATAGACAAAGCTTCTCCGCTTACATGCATGCATAGCGCTGAGAATGCAGGCCATACTCAAAACTCCTACTCCAACATTTTTGCGGCATCAGCAAATAGTTTTAAGATTAACAATTTCTATGTTAGAATTAGGTATTCTCATTTGTATTTAAGTTCTTAAGAGAGAATTCAACAATAAAAGTTTAAACACTTAACTATATGCGCAGAAAAATATGTAATATTATTAAAAAATTTTATATATAGGTATTAAGAATAAAATTTTGTTATACGTTACTTGAATAATTAAATAAAACAAAATCATATAAAAAGAGAAGTGTTCTCTCATTATTTCATCAGTTAAAGTTAAGTTTTTACTCGCATAAAGAATATCAAAGAATGAAGAAAATTTCAGCCTTAAAGAATTTCAATAACATAGAAGAAAATAACGATAATTATTTTAAAAAAAATCTATATTATCGTTAACAAATTTTCCTTTGAATACACCATTGAAAGTTATTAAGGATGAACGAAAATCAGCAAAATATGGACCGAAGGTAATGCTGGAGCTAGAAAAACATGTGCTATTTTTACCACAAAAATATAATATAATGGTAGAACTGATGACACCATTAGAGAGCTTTCAATAGACATATATATATATATATATATATATATAATAACAAAATTTTCTGTTGGTCAGTTTAATTATAAATTTGTGTTTTGAATCTATTGATCAAAAGAATAAAAAATAGAACAAAAATAAGAAATAATGGTAAATTTTATTTGTGAGTTTTGTGTTTGAATCTATTGATCAAAAATTAAAAAAAAACAAATTGTTTTTCATAAGTACACTAATTTAAAAAAATCACAGGTGTGGCCTCCAATTTCGTGTTATATCGGTGACGTGACCTCTAACAAGTTTCAATAACTTCCCGAGTCGCAACCTTACAACAACCTTCATTATCTGACATTTATTTCAGAACCATTGTGTAGTTACGTAACAAAATGGAATTACTGAGAAGGGTTACTCTACAGAGCAACAGGCCACATTTAATTAGGCTGATTTATAGAACAATGCAACAATTGATGTATTCCTCAAAACAAAAGTATGTGCTTAATAAAAACATATTCAATTGACGTATAAATTTGTCATTACTAAAACTTAAATAAACTGATTAAAAATAACAATAATAGTTCATTTTTCGTTTGGTTTAAGGTGTTAGCAAGAAACTTGGAGAATAAATAACGTAACCATGCTTAATATTCATATTGAAACCCATTTTAATGCAAGAATGCAAATTTTATTTCCGTCATGATGAATTCCAAGACGATTGTTAAATATTTAACCAAATATTTCATTACCAAGCCCAAGAATAATCAAAGAATATATGGAATAATTCCGCTTTGAAGGAGCTTTCAACTAGTTGTGGATACACAGGAGACTAATTCTTTAAAATATTGATATATGTTTGATGTTTTTCATTCAATATATTTCATTTTTAGATCATTGGATGTGTTGGGTTTAATGTCCGATTCAAATTCCCAAGGAACGAAAAGTCAAAATATATTTATTATTCATATGCATCCGAAATACCATGTTATTTGTAGGAAACATAATTGGTTTAGAGTTGCGAGGGAGATAATTTTCACAACTTCAATAGATATTCGAAATCTAGTAAAGTGAAAGACAGTTATATAAATCGCGTTTTAGTAGAAAACAAAGTTTTGTCAATAGCCGCTCCACTTATTTAATTAGGCTATAAATAAAATTCTGTGAAAATAGCATATTCAAGTGCAGCGATATTTCTTTGGAACAATGCCCTCAACTGCACTGGCGTTACGCAATGAAATATGCAACGCAGCTCAAATATGCTCTGTATAAGTTATCCCATTGTGCGAGCAAGTGGTTTTGTGCCACGTGGTGTGTTTACATTGAAATAAATTTGTGTTTATTTACTCAGTGATAGTTGTAGTAGGGATGGAAGAAAATAAATCAGGTGTTTACATTGAAGGAAATAAGTTCCCTGTCGGATGCGATTTCCAAAAAGAAACATTTTTTTCAACACTCAATATACAACCATGTGGCAGAGCTTATTTTTCTATGCATCCCACCTCCTATATATATTCATATGTTAGTATCCACATACATATACCTGTAACTTCATATAGAAGTCAGTCAAAAAGAAACATGAAAGGAGATAAGTGCACCTAAAAATTAAAATTGCTTTTCTTTTTAGAACAAAGGTTTCTGTGCAAACATTTTGGCGACCGTGGCAGGACTGTCCGTAATACATTGATTAATTTTTTGAGTTAAAGTGTTTCGGGGAGCAGCAATTTATTTCGAGCCACCTTTGGGGCTACAGATTTTTAGAATTCGTCGTTGGATCATCGTCATCGCAAATTTGTTGCTGCAATCGTTTGGATCTGTCGCTGTCGCGCAGCGTGTTTATGGGAAAACCGGAACTAGCCTGTGTTGGCTGCTGAGCAACACATTTCGTGTTTCCGGCCTTCGATTCGTTCTCTTTTCTTTCGCAGCGCTGGAGCCGTGCACACGTACTCACATCTTTTTCGCCTTGATGCATCACAGTATATTTTGTGAATATCTAAATAAATTTTATATCTTTCTTATATTCTTTCTTTCATATTAATAATTGTTTATTGATTGGCAACGCTACACCGAGCAAAAAAGCCAAATGTATACTATTAATAAAGTTAGTTCTCTACAAATACTCAAACCCTTCAGTCTAGTTTGATCAGGTTATGGGCCCAGACACGAAAGTAAAGTTAAAGTAAAGTTTTTTTTTGGAAATTATCTGGACAGAACGTAAAGTTTTTGATAATTGTTATTTAAAAATTTAAATTTAAAAAAAACAACATGGAAAGCAATTTGGCAAGAATTGAAAAACTAGAAAGAGCTGACCAATGGAATATGTGGCGTTTTCAGATTAAGGTAATTCTGAACGCAGGTGACTTCTGGCAGTGTATATCTGATGAACCAATCACGGTAGCTGCGGGTACAAATGCCGGTACAGGAGCTGATAATAAAACTGTAGGTGAACCCAGGGGCGTGGTACGGGATGCGAAGTGGTTGAGAAGTGATAGCAAGGCTCAACAAATTATCGTATTGTCAGTTGGACAGCAACCACTTCAGCATATAATGAATTGCAAGACAGCAAAAGAAATGTGGCAAAAACTCGAAAACGTGTACGAATGTAAATCCGAGTCGACTGTACACAGGCTACAACAAACATTCTACAGTTTTGAAAAAGACCCTGAGGATGATGTTGCTTTACATATTTCAAAGCTGGAATCGCTTGTGTTGCAGCTGAAAGATGTTGGTGAAGCTGTTTCATCATCAATGGTAATAACAAAAATATTGATGACTCTTCCTTCGCGTTTCTCTCATTTATACAGTGCATGGTAGTCGACGAGCCCTGAGCAACAGACGTTAGAAAATTTAACAACAAGACTTGTGCTAGAAGAAGTTCGTATGAAGACCTTAGGCAAGGGCATGGATAGCGGCAATGCTCCTTTTACAAAACAAAAGGCACACTCACAAAAATTTGAAAACAACAATAACAATGCAGATGGTAACTCTGGAAGATGTTCTTATTGCAAAAAGCCAGGGCACTGGAAACGTAACTATAAAGCAAGAAAGAAGCAAACTGGTGAAGATCAAATGAAAGGCAGTGCATTTGTGTGTGAAGCGGAGGCGGCAAAAAGCATAGACGAAAAAGACTAATGGTATGTGGATTCGGGCGCAAGCGACCACATGACGAAAAACAAAAGCTGGTTTAAAATTAAAAATAATTTTTGTTTGCATTTGCATTTTATTAAATTTTTTACCCATATGTTCGAATAGTAAGATATGCTTTGTTAGAAAACAAAATTAACCTATATTTGGCATTAAATAAATTTAAACGTTATTTAAAAAATGGTTTTCTTAATTTATTGAAAAATTTCTTTAATGAGAAAAATAGTTCACTATAATATAAGCAATAAACAGGTACATTTACATTTTCAAATTAATAACATAAAATTTAAAAATTTAAAAAAAAATGCATATACATACACACAAGTTATGTACAAGTAACTATGTGCATATACATACACACATGTACATACATTATTTATTATGATGCCTGTGGAATTGTGCCGTTAGGTGGCGTGATGCTCCCAAACAGTTAAATCGTATGATGCATTAAAAATTAGACAATAAGCTTTTATAGATTGATGTACAGAGTTTAGTCTTAAGCAGATGTCATTGAATAAAGACTTGTTTTGTGCTACACTACTCGCTGTTCGCATTTTACTATTTTAACTCGCATGATGACTGCCCGAGACAATTGTTGAAGGTAGACCCGGATTCTTCGGCCCAATTACAGCTGAGAATCACAATCCCTACGGAGAGATACCATGTCTTGGTGTTTACGCCGAGGCAGTATGTCAAGCGGTTGGTACAACCATCGGAATATACACATCTGTGCTGTCGACGTAAGAACTTGTTGCCTCCTTTCAAGGCGCCCTGAAGCGAAGGCTATCGCTAAGTCATGCGACATAACACCTACTTCCGTTCCATGTGACCAGGGCTTCACCGCTATCAACATGGTGTTCAGTAACACCATCTCATCGAACCTTTCTCATACTAAGACATTCAAAACTGAGAGGATTGATTTTAGCAAATTGACCACGATCGGAACTACTGTACAATTGATGATCGCGCGTCCCATCACTGACCTTACTCCAACGTCAGAAGTGAGAGGTGAGATACAGATCACTTCTCTTTTGTTAGAGAAGTGATCACTTGTCTTCAACTTATAAAGTCAGAAGACCCATTCAAGTTCCTATGCTTTGGCTTTAGGCCACCACGAACAACAGGAAATTCTACTGATGTTGATCCAGCACCAGACGATCCCTATGCACCCTACGTACGCAATCGGATTTTACGGCGAAACTTACCGAGTTAATATTCCCAACCAGTATTTCGCATAGTCACCGCAAATGCAAAGACCTTTAGGGAGGACATCATTGAATAGCAACGACTTTTTATTTCGCTCGTGCTCTTTTCTGTAACATTATCCTAAGACATACAGAGGTTGAGATCAGTCAACCATCTTTAAATTTAAACAAATCTATAATATATGTGTGTAGCAATATATACAAATAACCTATTCCTTATAATAAGCTATGTACCAATATGTAAATAACCATTTCTTATCATAAAAAAAAATATTTTATAATAAAAGCAAAAGTGAAGTTGAACGAAAAGAAAAAGAAAACTGAACTAAAAAGGTTTATAGAAACCCCAGTGAGAGAAAATTGTTTGTGATATACTAAAGTGTTGTCTTTATCCGATTGCCTGCGGGAAGCTCGCAGTGTACCACCATTCAATGGTGAGGATAATTACACCATCCAGAACTTTCTCAGAGAAGTCGGGGTTGTATTGTCGCTGCCGCCGGAGGAGCACAGCGGACCAATTAAGATAATATTAGCAAACAAAGTGCAGGGACTCGCAGACATGTCGTGGGACAACAATAAAGGAGAGAATTTGAAGTAAAAAGGTCATATTTCCACTTGAGGGAAGAGGCCATGAACATAAAGGCAAGTAATATAGAAGAGTTCCGTTATAAGTTGGAAATCGAGAAAAGCACCGATTTCGATCCAGACAAAAATTCAATGTTAATTTTTGACATTTTTTTCCATTTTTTGCCAATACAGTATTTTTCGGTTATAGTCCATTCCGCTTATAGTCCGTTTAGTGATATTGGCCACTTTCTATACTTTACCTGCTACTTATAGGCCAGTTTCAAACAAAATATTATCGATATAGTCCATTAGCGATATAGTCACATTCGGCATATATGCCATCTATATGTGGTAACCAAAACTATAATTGAGTGCAAAAAATTAGCTATATAATCACAAAAAAATAGTTAATTCACACACCAAAAATAAAGTTCTAAACAAGTTAGATTTTAAAGTCACAAACCAATCAATAAGTTCTAATTATCATATTGTTCATGCAACACTGTTTATGTTTTGACGTTTCTCTTTTGTAGACATAGTTGATCAGGTGCTTTGAAATATCTATCAAACAAACACAAAATTTAAGAACAATGAGTAAACGCGTTAATTTAAGTGTAAAACAAAAAGTTAATTTGATAAATGATTTCAAAGATAAGTCGTTAAAACGTAAAGAGTTAAGCACCAAATATAAAATAGATGTGTCAACAGTGAGCAAAATAATAAAAAATGAGGAGAAAATTCTTGAACTGGCGAAGGTGTCTAACTTAAAGTCAAAGCGACAGAGAAAAGGGGATTACCCAAATGTGGAAAAGGCTCTCACAATGTGGTTTAATGACGTGCGTAGCAAAAATGCTGTCGTAACCAGTTTAATGCTTTTAAATAAAGCCAAAGAATTTTCCATAAAAGTAAATGAAGAGTTTGAGCCAGACACGAGTTGGCTTTTCCGTTGGCGACAACGCACAAACATCAAAGTTGGCAAGATTCATGGAGAATCTAAAGATAATGATGAAGTGGCAGCGGAAAATTTTAAAAACAGTGTTTTGCCAAAATTGCTTGAGGAATATTCTCCAGATTGCATTTTTAATGCCGACGAGAGTGGTCTGTATTATAAAGCATTACCTAACACCACCTATTTTGATAAGGGAGAGCAACCAAAAGGTTGGAAAACACAAGACTCGGCTAACGCTATTATTTACTTGCAATTCGACCGGCTCATATAAACGAGCTTTTTGTATTGGAAAGCCCAAGAAACCAAGATGTTTTAAAAACAAGACCATACCAGTAACATACTTTTCCAATAAGAACAGCTGGATGACAAACGCTATATGGAATGAAATACTCTCTCTGATGGACACTGAAATGGTTAAGGAGAAGAAAAAAATTCTACTGTTTATTGATAACGCTTCTTGTCATAAAGTCACCAAATCACTGACAAATATAAAAATAGAATTTCTACCACCGAATACAACTGCCCTGATACAGCCGTTAGACCAAGGCATTATACATGCCTTTAAATATCAGTATCGGCAAATATTAGTAAAGAAACAACTGTGTGCAATTGAGAAAGGTAAAACCGTGCCGGAGTATATCAAGGCCTTATCAATATTGGACGCTCTACATTACGTGAAGCGAGCATGGTGGTTGGTAAAACCAGAGACAATTGCCAACTGTTTTAAAAACGTAAATAAGTTAAGCATTATGCATTTTTCAATTGATTTGTATTTACATACTTAAATTATAACAGGCCGGATTTACGGAGAGCAACGTGGACCACAATTTCAGTGACGGAAATGAGGATGAAAATGAAGATTTCATTGCCGAAGTTATGACTTATCCAGCTGAATATATACATTGCGATGATGACCTGGTTTGCTTTGGGAGCTTAAGCGATGAAGAAATTTTGCAATCACTAAACGACGAAGACTCTGCAAGACAAGATGATGACTTAAATTTAAACGAAGACGAACTTTTTACATTTGAGAAAGATCCTCCTACTACAAAAGACATCTTAAATTCTGTAGACATATTAAGAAGCTTTTGCTTAGAAAACGATATAGAAAGTTCATTTTTGTTTGAAAAGATAGAGGAGAGAGCTCTTAAACACTCCATAAAAAAAAGTCAAACAAAATTACAGATTTTTTTCAATAAAATAAAATAAAAGAACTTTTAAAGACTGAATTTATCTCAAAATAAGTAAATTATAAGTTAAGTTTAATTATAAGCATGTAAGTGCCACACCTTAATTATTGAAAATGTATATGTTATGTATATACAATTACATTTAATAATTTAAAAATAACAAATTTACCTGAATTTAATTTTTTTTACATTTTTAAATTTATATTACATTTAATAACTTGAAAATAACAAATATACATGAATTTAATTTTTTGATGCCACATTAATGTGTTTTTTTTTTATCGAATTCGTATATATGCCATATTGTGGCATATAAAAAAATTAGGCTTATAATCACATTAGCGATATAGTCACAATATTGCGTGCAACTAAGGGATGTGACTATAAGCGAAAACTACTGTACATGCAAAAACTTTAATGCTTCAGACCGATATTAATAGTATATCAGAAGCACCTAATTACTGCATTGAAGACAATCTAATGGGAGATATTAGACTTAAAACACAAGGTTTTAAAAATGGTCACAGTCACCGACTTTATTTCGTTGCGATCAGACATGTTTCTGCTTAGTCTTCTAATCGTCAATTTCTAACCGTCCAACTCGCTCATTCCGTGTGTTTCTCTTTTTATTGTTGATTTTCAGGTGGACTCATCTCTAAACTCTTAACGCGTGTGACAATACCTTTTTGTTAGGATGGCACGCCGGCCTCCTAACATCGGGAACAACAGATTCTCCTTGCTGGCAGAATCTCCCCAAGATAAACGCAAAATAACTGTCTATAAAACAATTGAGAATTTCCCTAATTTACCAACACGAAAAAAAGAAAACCGAAAATATGTAGTAATCTCTGCAAGTGATTCAAATGAACCATTGGCCAAATATTCCTGTTTGCTGTTCAGAAAGCATTGCTATTAATTAACAAAGAGATCCAGAAGATTACTGAATTACGTGATGGTAATTTGCTTCTTCTTTTAAAAAACAAATCGATTGCCGATAAATTCATTGCCACAAAATATATTGACCACAAACACACCCACCACTCGACTCTTTCGAGCCTTTCCTCTATCCCAAGCAATGAACTTAAAATAGGTCACATGCAATTCGAACCTCAAAGGTCTGCAGTAGGCAAAAATTGCACGTTCATATTTTATTGCATGCACATGCGAATTTGTTGCCACATGGGATATTGGAAATATTGATTGAAAAGTGAATGTAAGTTGAACCAGAATTGTAAACTAAGATTTAAGTATAAAAGAGGCTAATGAAGCCAATGGATTGTGTTGCGCAAATGGAAAGGTGAAATTGATACCATTGCTTCCACCTCCAGAGCCATTGTACTCATTGGTTTTAGGAATAGGAACAGATTCCATACACTTTTTAAAGAATATTCAACAATACAACGACTGCTTTCAAATGACTTCATTTGGAGCAACAAAAGTAGTTCGGGGAAATTTCATGCCAACTTTTAAGGTTTGTAATAGTATTTGCAGTTGTGTGTTTATTAATCATAACTATTATAGCCCATTAACATTTTCACAATACATTTTTTCCCTTTACAGATACAAGGTCAAATATATCACAGAGCAGGTTCTTTGTTACCAGTGCCAGATAGCGACTACAAGTTTTTGCAAATTTATTTTATGGGCAATTCTCCACAAGAAATCAATCTACGTTGCGCAAATAACATTTCAGTGAAAAGGTCAATAGTTGAACAATTACAAAACCTGTTTCACGAACACAATCAATTGATTATATTATTTAAAAGTGCAATGGATATGATGCCATCTGATGATCACAAAATTGTTATCAGAGCAGATAAAACTCCTGTGGGCCAACATGCAGGACGTTTAGTGCACCTACTATCCACGAAGTTGCCATTGTTGTAGTTGGAGAAAATTTGGAGTCACGTGATATTGTTTTACATCGTCGAAATAATCAATTACAACGTATTAAGGAAACACATCGCTCATATGATGCACTGCAATATCCCATTATATTTTGGCATGGTGAAGATGGCTATGATTTCTCAATCAAGATGATAAATCCCATTACAGGTAATTGAAATATTAGTTTATGAGATGTTACGTCATCTACTATATCACCTACTAAATAGTTTAATTTGTTATTCAACTGTCATCATTATAATAAAAAAAATATTTACAGGTTCTGAAATCAACAAAAAAGTTACTTCAATGAACTATTATTCATACCGCCTAATGATCAGAGAAAATGAAGACAATCACATTTTGAAATGCCGGCGATTATATCACAGATATGTTGTTGATATGTACGTAAAAATTGAAACGGAGAGATTAACATTCATCAGGTTGAATCAGACCAAACTTCGTTCTGAAAAGTATATTCACCTTCGAGATGCAATTAATTCTGATGGAAATGCAGAAAATGTTGGCCGGATGACTATTCTTCCAGCAACCTACATCGGAAGTCCTCGGCATATGCATGAATATGCTCAAGATGCCATGTCCTATGTTCGGCACTATGGCACAGCAGATTTGTTCATTACATTCACATGCAATCCACAATGGATAGAAATTATACAAGCGTTATATATATAGTTCATTTTCATCAGTTGAACATTACACAGCCATCTTTTGCCGGAGTGTGAATGCCGACTCAGTAGAAGCAGGAGAGCCGGTGACGAGGAGAACTCAGTAGCAGTTCAGTATTCGAGAGTGCCACTACCCAGCGAAGCTTCGTATTTTCCAGTGAATTTAACATTTTTTTGTGCTATCAACAGCAGCTAATACAAGAAAAGACTATAAACAGTGCGTGTATCAACTAAAAGTTAAAATAAATAAAACTTCCACTGTTCATAAAATAATCAAATATTGAAATAAACACCGAAGAAAACATGCATTACAGTTCCAACAAGCCTACAGAGATGAACAATATATATTATATATTTTTCCTTTTTAGATTGTTGGATGTGTTGCGTTTAATGTCTGATTCAAATTCCCAAGGAACGAAAAGTTAAAATGGAGGTAGGTCATATATATTTATTATTAATATGCATCCGAAACACCATGTTATTTGTAGGAAACATAATTGGTTTAGAGTTGCGAGGGAGATATATTTTTACAACTTCAATGGATATAGTCATATATTCATATAACTATAAGAGCAGGCCACCCTTACTTGGTAAACATACAAACTGGTCACTCTAATTTTGTCCACATTCTATCCAATAATATTTGCCGTGTCAGCGGAACAGCTACATTGTATCGTCTGCATAGACGAAGCTTCTCCGCTGCCACTGCTATTGAAATATAAACAATAATCCAATGCATCCCCAAGCTGCTGCGCGAATATGAACCGCGACTGCTTCTGCAGTGATAAGCATATTGTAATGTACATACATACATACATAACGCTGAGAACCAGCCATACTCAAAACTCCTTCTCCTAGATTTTTGCAGCATCAGCAAATAGTTTTAAGATAAACAAATTCTATGTTAGAATTAGGTATAAAAGTAAGCCCATTCTCATTTATGTTTTAGTTCTTAAGAGAGAATTTACAATAAAGTTTTAACACTTAACTTGCGCAGTCGGGAAACTCGGAGGAAAATTAGGAAAGATCCTAATATAATCCTGAAGAAGAATACTGAAGAAGAATACCGAAGAAGAATACTGAAGAAGAATACTGAAGAAAGATCCTAATATAATCCTGAAGAAGAATACTGAAGAAGAATACTGAAGAAGAATACCGAAGAATAATACTGAAGAAGAATACTGAATAAAAATCCTGAAGAATCCTGAAGCCCGAAGGACAGCAAAATCTCAAGAAGAAGAGATCCAGATTACCAACAAGGATCATAAAAATAAAAAGATCCTGGCTTATACAAAGCGAATTGCGCTTAAACAATTAAACAGCCTTTGCGGCTTATACAAAGCGAATTGCGCTTAAACAACACACCAAGAGCGGCCTGTAACGGCCTAAGAAACCTAGCGAGTTACACTTAAAATTAACAAATCGACAAATGACTAGTCGTAGGGAAATTGACGAATTATTCAAAAAATTCGAAGCTATCGTGGCCAAAGATACTCAAAATCCTGTCAGAGAGGAAATCCCAAAGTACGTACCAACACCAATCCGAAGACCACAACCCTACAACAATACCGTCAAAGACAGGAAGATCGTCGACAAGAAAGGAAAAAATTCGAAGCTGCCAACCGAAAACCAGAAGAAAAAAAGCGAAGGACGAGAGCCGGAAAAGCGGTTAGAAATCGACGAGAAATAAGGGGAGTGTACCGGATGATCCACCTGACAAAGGGTGTGGAACGCGAGCAGTACATAAAAACTCTCAAAACTTTACAAAACAAAATGATTGGAATTATTACATCTGTTTTCATCGTTAAAACAATACTTATAGTACCAACATTATCAATGCTAAATGATGCAACTCACCACCAAAACGCAAGACAAATAAACAACAACAACGGATACGCAATTATTAAAGAGAAACAGAAAATCCTGGTAAAAAAACTACATTAAAGTATTATACATAATAAATACAACAGAATACATGGAATGCAAGTTAAGTTACAATTTTAATACACAATTTCATATGCAAAACTATATCCAAAAGATTAATTTAAGGCGCATCTCTTAGATACAATAGAATCTTAAAAATGAGATCATTCCGCTAAGAGCGAATGAATTGGATGACAATTAGAATATTGCATCAACATAAATAGATAAACATAAATAAAAGAAGTTAATTAAAATAGGGCGCATAAACATAAACATTATATTGTAAACATTATGAAATAGAATTATGAAATGCGCATTAGAAATATGATATAAAAGTGAGACACTGAGCTTGCAGTGGCAGTTTTTCGTATAGTTTCACGACTAGCGGTTTCTAAAATTTGCAGAAGGCCTTTCTCGGACCAAAACTTAAATTTTACTTTGTATCTTAAGTTAAATAATTTTTAAAAACTAAGAAATAAAGTGAAAAACCATAATTGGCGATCCTGCCAGGAGGTCTTCGGAAAAAGCCACGCAAATATTTTTTTATATAAAAACTAATATTGGAGGAGTACTCAAAGTAGTACATCCAAGTGGTTCAAATAAATTAAAAGTGAAATCGTGAAAGAAACGAACGAAATAACTCAATACCTCTAAGTATCCTCATAAAAAAGGAGAAAACAGAAATAAACAAACACTAAAAAAGCTAAGTATCCTTATTAAAAAGGAGAAATACAGTTAAAAAAATTAAAAACACTAAGTATCCTTGTGAAAAAGGAGAAAAATGAAAAATATCCTTGTGAAGAAAGGATATACCAATAAAAAGTGGTAACTCCCGCAAGTCAGGGTTTGAGTTCGTTACGTAGTAATCCGTTTAATACATCCTTAAATGTTGATGTAATTGCACGAGTTATCAGTGCAAATACAGCCTCATTAAGGTCGGAAATCGATCATTTAACTAAACAAATTCAATTGCTAACATATAATAGTGATTTTACGGAATATATTCATCAAGAAATTGATGACAATATTATATGCGAAGAAACATTAGACGTAATAAAATCGTTACCAGAATTTTTCGGCGGAGAATTATATGTGAGTTGGCGAGAAGCAGCTCATAATTGTATAAGTTTATATATCGTAGGAAGCAAAAGATATTTTGCCGCACTAACGATTTTAAGAAATAAAGTTGTAAAAGAGGCTAATAACGTTCTAACAGCCCACGGAACAGTTTTAAATTTCGATGCTATTATAGCACGACTAGATTTCGCTTACGCAGACAAAAGACCGATACATATCATAGAACAAGAGTTAAGTATCCTTCGGCAAGGACAAATGTCTATAATAGACTATTATAATTTGGTCAATAAAAAATTGACACTCTTAGTGAACAAGACTATAATGACTTATGGTTCGGATTCCTCTATTACAAAGGAGTTAAATAACAAAAATAGACAATATGCCTTAAGAGTATTTATCACTGGATTGAATTCTCCATTGAATGATATATTATTTTCACTCGAACCGGGCAATTTACCAAACGCGTTAGCTAAAGCACAAGAACTCGAATCGAATAATTTAAGAGCAGCATTTGCTCTACAAAATTTAATAAAAATCAAAACAATAATAATTTTCAGAGGAAAGGATTTCAGGATAATCAAAATGTTTTGAGATATCCAAAAGGGCCTCAACAATTTGGTAAAAGATTTCAAAATTTTAATCAATTTTCTAAACCAGAACCTATGGAAGTAGACGAAAGTCAAATCATTTTAAAAAAATGGATAGATACAAATTCAATAATACAAATAATTATTAGCACAATTCATGAAATGATAGTTAACTTTGGCAGAACTCGACATATTATAGAGTATGATACCATAGATAATTTAAAGACAATTCTGAAAGAATTTCTACAGCCAAATATTACAACAGGAATCCATTGTACTAGAGAAGATTTACATGAAATAAAAGATATATTAAAGAACACTTTAAATGGAATTAAATTTAAATATACAACGAAATTTCCAATGGATATATTGAATGAAGCTGATCAAAAAATAATCGTCCAAGAGACACATTGTAGAGCACATAGATATTGTAGAGAGAATTTAAATCAAATATGTAAATTTCACTATTGGCCGAAAATGGTGAAATGTATAAAAGAATATATAAGACATTGTGAAATATGCAACAAGAATAAATATGATCGACATCCAATAAAGATACCAATTGGAGGGGCTCCAATTCCAAAGAAGGAAGGGATAACAAGTGCATTTAGACATATTTTTTGCACAAAAATTAAAATTTTTAACATGCATTCAAAATTTGTCATATTAAAGTTAATAGAAGATAAAACTAAACTAGATGAAAAAGTTTTAGAAGTACTTCAGGGTTTTCCAGAAATTGAAAACTTGACAATCGATAATGAACCAGGTTTCGCTACACCTCAATTTAAATCATTAATGGAAAGATTAAAAATAAAAGTATACTACTGCGATCTAGGTCATAGCACAACTAATGGACAAATTGAAAGAGTTCATTCTACAATTATAGAGATTGCAAGATGTTTAAAAGAAGAATACAAATTAATAAGTGATTTAGAATATATATACAGATCAGTTCAAGAGTATAATAAATCTATACATTCAGTTATAGACAAGAAACCATTTGAGGTATTATTTAATAAAATAAATCACGATGATATTCCCGATAAATTATCAAAAGCACAAAATGATATGTTAAAAAGAAATAATGCAAAAAGAACAATGAGAGACTTTGAAAAGGAACAAATAATATTTGAAAAAGTCTTAGGTGAAAGGAATAAGCTAAAACCCAGATACAGAAAACAAGAAGTAAAGGTAGATCTAAAGAACATGGTTAAAATAAAAAAGAAAAATAGATTGGTGCACAAAGACAATATAAGAACGTAATATTTGATTTTATTTTTCAGAAAATGTACCTAACGTTGTTTTTAATCGTTATATTGCCTTATATAAAGGCTACTGAAATTATTGATTATACAAGAGAGGACTACGTACTAATTGAAGATGGTGCCATTTTTAATGATTTTGGTAATATATTTCATATTACAAATTTAACTTATTATAATGAGATATTAATGGAAACAAGAAAATTATTAAGTAACCACACATATACTAGTTTTGATATTGATAGTAAACAAAACCCATATTACATTTCATACGAAGAATTTGATCCAGAGAGTGATAATATTTTTGAAATCAATTTAGAATTGAATATAATTGAAACGTTATTGAAGCAATTAGAAATACCCGATAAAGTAAATGCTAGAAATAAAAGAGGTATAAATGAATTAGGCACAATTTGGAAATGGATAGCTGGAACACCTGACCATGATGATTTTATATCAGTTCAAAATAAATTAAATGAATTAGTGCAGAATAATAATAAACAATTTGTGATTAATTCACAACTATTTAAAGCAGTAACAGAATTAACTCAAGTAGTTAATAACTTTAAAGAAAGTTCTAGAATGGTCAAAATAATTAAACAACGAAATACTATTTTAATAAACGAACTGCATAATTTGATTCAAACTATAACTTTAGCCAAAGTGAACATATTGAATCCAGCTAATTTTGAATATAAAAGAAATTAAAGAAATAATTAATTCAGAACATGAAAGGATCACTCTAACAGATTTAATTGATGCTTCAAATTTTAAAATTGTTCAAAATAAAGATGTGGTTGTAATATATATTAAGTATCCAATTGTCGAAAATATTTGTAAACTATACGAAACAAGAGCAATAGCTCAGAAAGGAGGAAAATTGAATATTGAAAAACAGATTGCAAATTGTAATAATGAATATGTAAATGTTAATAATTGTAAACTTGAGATAAGAAACACTTATTGTAAAAATAATACTCAAAATAATAATACATGTTTGATTGATATATTAAACTTGAAAAATGGAAAATGTCAGAAAATTATCGAAGAAAATAAAAATATTGAAATACTAAGAGATGGCGCAATATTAGCATCAGGAAAACATTTAATAGATGGTCATATTGTAAATGGAATCTATTTAATTGTATTTGATAATTATACAAAGATTGATAATGTAACCTATGAAAACCCAACAACTAGAATTGTAAATTATTTAAAAACAATTTCAATACATGAATATGAAATTACAGAATATTTAGAATTAAAAGAAATAGAATTGAATTTCGAAAATATAGATTTATTGGCAAAATATGAAAATGATAGATCAACAGTTATATTATCGATAACTTTTGCAATATTGTTAATTCATAACAGAATTAAATCATATTTGAAAAAGAAAAATTTTAAGCAAATTGAAATTAATGAAACAGACTTGAATAAAAGAATTCAAGAACTTTTAATTGAAGAAACGGGACGTTCCTTCTAAAGAAAGAGGGGAGTTAAGTTACAATTTTAATACACAATTTCATATGCAAAACTATATCCAAAAGATTAATTTAAGGCGCATCTCTTAGATACAATAGAATCTTAAAAATGAGATCATTCCGCTAAGAGCGAATGAATTTGATGACAATTAGAATATTGCATCAACATAAATAGATAAACATAAATAAAAAGAAGTTAATTAAAATAGGGCGCATAAACATAAACATTATATTGTAAACATTATGAAATAGAATTATGAAATGCGCATTAGAAATATGATATAAAAGTGAGACACTGAGCTTGCAGTGGCAGTTTTTCGTATAGTTTCACGACTAGCGGTTTCTAAAATTTGCAGAAGGCCTTTCTCGGACCAAAACTTAAATTTTACTTTGTATCTTAAGTTAAATAATTTTTAAAAACTAAGAAATAAAGTGAAAAACCATAATTGGCGATCCTGCCAGGAGGTCTTCGGAAAAAGCCACGCAAATATTTTTTTATATAAAAACTAATATTGGAGGAGTACTCAAAGTAGTACATCCAAGTGGTTCAAATAAATTAAAAGTGAAATCGTGAAAGAAACGAACGAAATAACTCAATACCTCTAAGTATCCTCATAAAAAAGGAGAAAACAGAAATAAACAAACACTAAAAAAGCTAAGTATCCTTATTAAAAAGGAGAAATACAGTTAAAAAAATTAAAAACACTAAGTATCCTTGTGAAAAAGGAGAAAAATGAAAAATATCCTTGTGAAGAAAGGATATACCAATAAAAAGTGGTAACTCCCGCAAGTCAGGGTTTGAGTTCGTTACGTAGTAATCCGTTTAATACATCCTTAAATGTTGATGTAATTGCACGAGTTATCAGTGCAAATACAGCCTCATTAAGGTCGGAAATCGATCATTTAACTAAACAAATTCAATTGCTAACATATAATAGTGATTTTACGGAATATATTCATCAAGAAATTGATGACAATATTATATGCGAAGAAACATTAGACGTAATAAAATCGTTACCAGAATTTTTCGGCGGAGAATTATATGTGAGTTGGCGAGAAGCAGCTCATAATTGTATAAGTTTATATATCGTAGGAAGCAAAAGATATTTTGCCGCACTAACGATTTTAAGAAATAAAGTTGTAAAAGAGGCTAATAACGTTCTAACAGCCCACGGAACAGTTTTAAATTTCGATGCTATTATAGCACGACTAGATTTCGCTTACGCAGACAAAAGACCGATACATATCATAGAACAAGAGTTAAGTATCCTTCGGCAAGGACAAATGTCTATAATAGACTATTATAATTTGGTCAATAAAAAATTGACACTCTTAGTGAACAAGACTATAATGACTTATGGTTCGGATTCCTCTATTACAAAGGAGTTAAATAACAAAAATAGACAATATGCCTTAAGAGTATTTATCACTGGATTGAATTCTCCATTGAATGATATATTATTTTCACTCGAACCGGGCAATTTACCAAACGCGTTAGCTAAAGCACAAGAACTCGAATCGAATAATTTAAGAGCAGCATTTGCTCTACAAAATTTAATAAAAATCAAAACAATAATAATTTTCAGAGGAAAGGATTTCAGGATAATCAAAATGTTTTGAGATATCCAAAAGGGCCTCAACAATTTGGTAAAAGATTTCAAAATTTTAATCAATTTTCTAAACCAGAACCTATGGAAGTAGACGAAAGTCAAATCATTTTAAAAAAATGGATAGATACAAATTCAATAATACAAATAATTATTAGCACAATTCATGAAATGATAGTTAACTTTGGCAGAACTCGACATATTATAGAGTATGATACCATAGATAATTTAAAGACAATTCTGAAAGAATTTCTACAGCCAAATATTACAACAGGAATCCATTGTACTAGAGAAGATTTACATGAAATAAAAGATATATTAAAGAACACTTTAAATGGAATTAAATTTAAATATACAACGAAATTTCCAATGGATATATTGAATGAAGCTGATCAAAAAATAATCGTCCAAGAGACACATTGTAGAGCACATAGATATTGTAGAGAGAATTTAAATCAAATATGTAAATTTCACTATTGGCCGAAAATGGTGAAATGTATAAAAGAATATATAAGACATTGTGAAATATGCAACAAGAATAAATATGATCGACATCCAATAAAGATACCAATTGGAGGGGCTCCAATTCCAAAGAAGGAAGGGATAACAAGTGCATTTAGACATATTTTTTGCACAAAAATTAAAATTTTTAACATGCATTCAAAATTTGTCATATTAAAGTTAATAGAAGATAAAACTAAACTAGATGAAAAAGTTTTAGAAGTACTTCAGGGTTTTCCAGAAATTGAAAACTTGACAATCGATAATGAACCAGGTTTCGCTACACCTCAATTTAAATCATTAATGGAAAGATTAAAAATAAAAGTATACTACTGCGATCTAGGTCATAGCACAACTAATGGACAAATTGAAAGAGTTCATTCTACAATTATAGAGATTGCAAGATGTTTAAAAGAAGAATACAAATTAATAAGTGATTTAGAATATATATACAGATCAGTTCAAGAGTATAATAAATCTATACATTCAGTTATAGACAAGAAACCATTTGAGGTATTATTTAATAAAATAAATCACGATGATATTCCCGATAAATTATCAAAAGCACAAAATGATATGTTAAAAAGAAATAATGCAAAAAGAACAATGAGAGACTTTGAAAAGGAACAAATAATATTTGAAAAAGTCTTAGGTGAAAGGAATAAGCTAAAACCCAGATACAGAAAACAAGAAGTAAAGGTAGATCTAAAGAACATGGTTAAAATAAAAAAGAAAAATAGATTGGTGCACAAAGACAATATAAGAACGTAATATTTGATTTTATTTTTCAGAAAATGTACCTAACGTTGTTTTTAATCGTTATATTGCCTTATATAAAGGCTACTGAAATTATTGATTATACAAGAGAGGACTACGTACTAATTGAAGATGGTGCCATTTTTAATGATTTTGGTAATATATTTCATATTACAAATTTAACTTATTATAATGAGATATTAATGGAAACAAGAAAATTATTAAGTAACCACACATATACTAGTTTTGATATTGATAGTAAACAAAACCCATATTACATTTCATACGAAGAATTTGATCCAGAGAGTGATAATATTTTTGAAATCAATTTAGAATTGAATATAATTGAAACGTTATTGAAGCAATTAGAAATACCCGATAAAGTAAATGCTAGAAATAAAAGAGGTATAAATGAATTAGGCACAATTTGGAAATGGATAGCTGGAACACCTGACCATGATGATTTTATATCAGTTCAAAATAAATTAAATGAATTAGTGCAGAATAATAATAAACAATTTGTGATTAATTCACAACTATTTAAAGCAGTAACAGAATTAACTCAAGTAGTTAATAACTTTAAAGAAAGTTCTAGAATGGTCAAAATAATTAAACAACGAAATACTATTTTAATAAACGAACTGCATAATTTGATTCAAACTATAACTTTAGCCAAAGTGAACATATTGAATCCAGCTAATTTTGAATATAAAAGAAATTAAAGAAATAATTAATTCAGAACATGAAAGGATCACTCTAACAGATTTAATTGATGCTTCAAATTTTAAAATTGTTCAAAATAAAGATGTGGTTGTAATATATATTAAGTATCCAATTGTCGAAAATATTTGTAAACTATACGAAACAAGAGCAATAGCTCAGAAAGGAGGAAAATTGAATATTGAAAAACAGATTGCAAATTGTAATAATGAATATGTAAATGTTAATAATTGTAAACTTGAGATAAGAAACACTTATTGTAAAAATAATACTCAAAATAATAATACATGTTTGATTGATATATTAAACTTGAAAAATGGAAAATGTCAGAAAATTATCGAAGAAAATAAAAATATTGAAATACTAAGAGATGGCGCAATATTAGCATCAGGAAAACATTTAATAGATGGTCATATTGTAAATGGAATCTATTTAATTGTATTTGATAATTATACAAAGATTGATAATGTAACCTATGAAAACCCAACAACTAGAATTGTAAATTATTTAAAAACAATTTCAATACATGAATATGAAATTACAGAATATTTAGAATTAAAAGAAATAGAATTGAATTTCGAAAATATAGATTTATTGGCAAAATATGAAAATGATAGATCAACAGTTATATTATCGATAACTTTTGCAATATTGTTAATTCATAACAGAATTAAATCATATTTGAAAAAGAAAAATTTTAAGCAAATTGAAATTAATGAAACAGACTTGAATAAAAGAATTCAAGAACTTTTAATTGAAGAAACGGGACGTTCCTTCTAAAGAAAGAGGGGAGTTAAGTTACAATTTTAATACACAATTTCATATGCAAAACTATATCCAAAAGATTAATTTAAGGCGCATCTCTTAGATACAATAGAATCTTAAAAATGAGATCATTCCGCTAAGAGCGAATGAATTTGATGACAATTAGAATATTGCATCAACATAAATAGATAAACATAAATAAAAAGAAGTTAATTAAAATAGGGCGCATAAACATAAACATTATATTGTAAACATTATGAAATAGAATTATGAAATGCGCATTAGAAATATGATATAAAAGTGAGACACTGAGCTTGCAGTGGCAGTTTTTCGTATAGTTTCACGACTAGCGGTTTCTAAAATTTGCAGAAGGCCTTTCTCGGACCAAAACTTAAATTTTACTTTGTATCGTAAGTTAAATAATTTTTAAAAACTAAGAAATAAAGTGAAAAACCATAATTTGCAGAGTTCATCGAAGGACTTCACTCCGACCACGACGGTCGTCAACTGGACCAGCAGGTAGCAGAGGGCGCAGTATAGTATAAGGTTTTATGTATAGAATAGAATTGTGTTATTGTTTAGGTATTTGTATATACGCCAATGAGAAAAGAGTCAATGAAAGACCAAATTATAAAAAGGGGAATATAAAAAAAATAATGATGGATAACAATAAGAAAAAAAAACAAAAACAAAGTAAAGAAAAAAAAATAAACAAAGAAAACTACAAAAGAAAATAAAAGCTAGAGAAAAAGAAATATATGGAAAAGAAAAGAATAAAAAAGGAAGAAAAAAACCGTGATAGAACCCAAACAAGGCGATTTCATGGACAAAATAAAACAAATTATATATGTACTATAGAGTTAAATAGATGCACATAATTGTTTACAGTGCAAGAAAAATATTGTAGAGATTTTATGGAAGTTAGTTGCACTAACTTCTTTTAGAAAGAGGGGAGGGATGTTGTGAGTTAGAATCAAGCTACCTACGCGTAGTTGACTCACAGCACCGGCTCCTATTAAATTCATTAAGAACGCACATATTTTTAGGGTGCAAATATTGTAAATGAATAGTATTTATGCATTAATTATGATGTAAACTTTTAGGGTGTCACAGCTCCGCAGTCAAGCTGACGAGGGGCATTTAGAATGCACCGACGACACTTTTACTGAAGTAGGTCGGTTGGCTTGAGCAACTGACAAATAACAATTGCGTAACTGGAACACCAGAAAAGTCAAGACGTAGACTGTAATGTTCATTTGTAAATAGTATATAAGAACTAGTATTTTAAGAATAAACCTCTTGTTGTTTTAAACCCAAAATAGTGCAGTGCTTATTTAACAAAGTGGTGTAGGTTTACAGATTCCCGCGACAGGACATTCCAGAGGACGTCTCTCGCCGACAAGCAGATAAGGACCCCAACACTTTGGCCACGATGCTTTACCAAGCCACTACTCTTCGACAGCTCAAGGTGCGGCTTGAGCGCTATGAAAAACTACGGCCAAAATTCATGACGGCTGTTCCCCGTTTTCAACCCAAGTTCACGCTTGTCACACCTGCTGTAAAAACTGAAGCCCAGACAAGTGTTGTCCGCTGCTTCAATTGGTCATTGTTTGGGCATTACCAATCGCAGAGTCACTGATGCCCTGCCTTTTCATTCTATTCTCGATACTGGCAGTCCGAGGAGCTTCCTTAGGAAATCCGCTGTTCCCTTTGAAATGGGAATTACTCAATATTATGCTATCGGAAGCAGTCAATTAAAAACTTATGGTTCTGTATTGTGGCAAATAAAAATCAATGGAAAAATGTGAACTCATTTGTTTCTAGTTATTCCAGATCATTACCTTAGGATGCCAGTTTGATTGGTGGCGATTTGTTACTTAAGTTTAATATTTTTTTATGTAATTTAAAGAGAAAGAAAAGATACCCTAACAGTGAATTGATAAAAATTGGAAATTGTAATGCAAAAGTCATTAAATATGATTTGCACAATAATGTTTATTAAAAAATGTATGTCTTAAATTTAATTTGGGAAGAAGTGCCGCTGAAGTAAATCAGTCTATTAAACCAGTTGTTAATTCAATTAAGAACACCGAAGTGAAAGATTCCACCAAACTAATGGTTAGTTTTGTTGAGGCTTCTGAAATCGAACCTATTCCTAATTTAGTCCATCGAGAATAAAAGGAGTCAGGGGGGAAAAAGAAATTCTGGAAGTAAGTTTCCAGCCCTTGAATCCTAGATTAAAGCGTTTAAATAGGACAGATGAATATTTAGTAAAGGCCATTGAATCCTAAAGTGCCAAGAAGCGTGTTTCATTTGGTGGCAGGATAACAACACAACATCCCTCATGCCTGCATAATGCCTGATCATCCTTGGGCTCTTATATTTCATTTACATTTTGACGAATGGATAAATTCAAGAGAGTTGCATCTTTATACAGTATATGCATATGAAGCCAGCGAAAAGAGGATATTAAGTACAAAAAAAAACTACGATCAAGACGTCAGTAAGAGAAAATTTAAACACTGACACAATCAGCAACGATTAAAAAAGAGTACCTGGAAATATTTAGTAAAGAGGCACACAATTCATGGAAAACACCACCAAATAAAGTATTATCTCTTTTTACTGCACTGATATCAATTGTAGAAATGTTCTTCCAATAAAGTGTATATAATGCCTCTTGCAACATGGAAGCATAACCCTCCAGTAGCCTCTTTAAAATAACACACTTGAATCCTTTACAATTGATATAAACTCCGATTTGTTCAAAGTATTTCTAATTCGCCATGTCTGCTGTTTCCCCAGTTCAGACCATATTACGTGTGTTATATTGCAAGAATATTCCGCAGACACAGCTCATTGCTTCTGGAGACGTTTCTACTGAATTGTAACATAAATATAAGATTAGCAACCAGAAGTCGCGACTATACTAAATTGAGGTCTTTAGCTATTTCCAGTCAGTATTGTCGCGTTAATGTGTAACGATGCCATGAATGGAGATCAAATCTGACTGCGCAAAGAATGTAGTTAATGTTTAAGCCATTACGTGACTTAGGCAAGCTTAAATATTTGATATAAATTTCTTTAAATCCTTAATCTCTTTCGGGGATTATTTTATAAATAGATTAATTAAATTATTGTTGAAATAGCTACATATGCATACAATAAACTATTATTTTTCAGTTTTTAAAAACTATAATAATAACTTATTTACTCTTCAGTCTAAAGTAGAGTTGATAATTAATGAGAAATACAATTTCTCACTTCAGTGCTTAATAGGGAAGATAAAAATATACACGATAAACTGAAATTGCTTTTGTTGCAATGATAATGGAAATGCACAAATTATGTTGATACTAACTATAAATAAATAATTTTGTTGTTTTTCATGCATATTTGTTTCTTTCTTATTTGTTAATTTTAACAATAACTGCATATTAGTACTAAACGGCATTTAACTGAGTGTTTAAATGATGCCGTTCCTAGGGTGTTGGTTGTTCCGTCACAGCGACGTCTTCTTAAATAATTATTAAATAAAGCACTTACAATTTGTTGCGTTTTTATTTTACTGCCGCCATTTGCTGATAAAATTGTAGATAAAACTGAAGCCTGCAATGGGAAGTGTGATGTTGGGAAGTCAAATGTTGTAAAAATTTCAGGTTATCGTTGATGTGTGGTCAAATATTTGATGTCGTGATGAATTGTACCCGAATTATAGTAGTTCTTATGGATATCAATCATTTCATATTGGCAAAGTTCAGTATTTTTATGTATCCGGAAGTGTGTTATTGTGCCATTCCTCTTTCGCAAGCTGTCCAACTTTATATGCTTGATTCACTGAAGGGCCATGTTGTTGGTGGTACCCAGGAAGAATGAGTATTAATTTGAAGCTAAAATGAAAAATTTTATTTTTAAATGTTGAGCTTATTTTAAAATTCTAATTGGAATATTCATGTTATAAAGTTTATGAATGGAAATTAGTATTAAGTATTAATTTTATATTTCAGTTTTAAAATAATTTTTTTTATATTTTAAGTATCCTTGCATTGGAATTAATAATTTTGTTTTACTAGTTTGCCCCATGGCCGGCACTGCGACCTAAAAGATCTTTTATGTCATTCTGCATTTTTCATTAGTGATCCCTATGATCACAACCCTATTGGTTTCGTACCGGTATTTTTTCAGTAATGCCATAGTATTTCGTCCGTTTGGTGAAGTCAAAACAACCCAATTAAAGGCATCAGGTCCTTTTCTAGCTAGATGTTCCTTGTCTAAAGAAAGGAAACAGTTGAAGTATTTTTCTTTCATTATCATTTCCGTTTTATGGATGCATTAGAGAATCCCCATAACAAGAGCATTCTTTATTTCTTCCAAAGCCAGCTGGCCGTTGTGGAATATGTTCATTATTACTTACTTATACTTGTAAGCAGCGAATCGGCTTTTGATTCTAATAATTCCTTGTCTCCAATTTGTTTTTTTTTTGGATTGAAGACTTCATTTTTTAATTCTGATTTACTTGGTAAATCGAATCTTATATGTAAAAGATCTGACAGAGAGGGCTCACCAGATACATGCCAGTTTCTAGCAAAATTGGCGATGTGAGGCCTGGTTAGAGTTAGGTCTAATACCTCTTCTCTAACCGGGTTAATAAAGGTTGGCTTTGTACCCTTATTACAGATATTTACGTATTTACTTAAGAGAAAGCTTAAGACAGACTCACCTCTATCGTTAATGTCCGAACTTCCCCAGGCATAATGGTGCGCATTTGCATCACAACCAATCACATACTGTAGATTGTTTTTATGCAGCTCCACGGGAGGTATAACCTTGGAGTCATCTGGAAAGGAGGTACGAAGTATATTTTATTCATATATTATTCTAAATATTATTATTCTGTAGCATATTATTTTTCCTTTTATTAATAAGAAAGACTATGCAGTAATAAATACACGTACACCGGAATTTTATATATAAATATATATCGCGTCGAATCAGGGTTTAAAATGTTCACTAATTTTACAGCATTTGCGCTTGCTGTGTAGGTTAATAGGGTGTACGGCAAATGGTTATGCTAGTCTGTTTCGAACCTATCATGCACTGTCAGTCTAAACATTTGTCATTTGTTAGGCGAGACCACGCGCACTCCACACAGCAGAAGCAGGTCAGGATTTCGCGGGACCACGCGCACTCCACACAGCAGAAGTAGGATTTCAGGGACCACGCGGACTCAGCAGAGCGGCAATATGTCAGCAACCAAACTAATTCTTCGATAACCGATCCCGTGGACTGTTTTCCATTTATATTTGATTTTGCAAATTTAGTTTTAGTTGATTTTGTATATTTTCACAGCTCACCCCGCCTGCCACAATCAAAAACTTTATTTTTTTTTGTTTTAACAACACAGTGGCTACCTTAGACATCAGTTTTTGCGCCGGTTTCAACACTAATTCACCCACTGTTTTAAAATCGGATAAAAATTAATTACTTTGTAATTAGTTAAAACGAGACTAGTCGAGTCTATTCACATAATAACTTGTATGGAACTAGTATTAAAACTACTTAAAACCTTATGCATAGCAGGGCAATTGTCTTTTCGTAGGACATGCGAAAACTACCCAGTTGGCTTTCTGTAACTAGGATTGAAGCTTAATCAGCACTGGTATATTTTTAACGAGTAATTTTACGAGCATTTTAGCTTGTTGGTTTCACTGCTGGGAAGCTGCTACCAACACCCGGCTTATGCTCCTCTACACAAAAAACCAGGAACGATAAAAATCTGAACAAAGTTCCAGGGAGTACTAATAGCTCTGCCACGCTAAGTGCTTTTCGTACATGAAAAATTCCTCTCCAGTAATTCCACGCTATTTCAATCTAAACAAGAACAACCTGATGCATTCCATAAGAAAATTGGTGTTTCAGAATGCTGCGCCAACAAACTTGCGCGGCTTGTTTAGAATACTAAGTACAATTTCTTCAATATACAAAGTTAATTTCCTGATCAGCATGTTTCTGGAGATGTAATTTGATTGCGGTTCACTTCAATGCGAAGAAATATATTAATAATTAAGTGAAATTGATAAACTTTTACTCACGTCCTTCATTGGCAGCTTCCAAATTTCCAGTGGGGCAATGAAATAGAAAGGCAAAACCCGTGGAGTGCGACATTGATACAAAAATATGTGTATATAAATAATTAATTGGTTTTTTCCTTTAATTGGAATACTTTCTTTAACTTCTCTTCATATTTATGTTTAAACTCACAAACAATAAAACAATATGCAAAATTCGATGCACTGCTCTCAAAATATTTCAGCGCAACCGGCACCCAGAGTACCCACAGCAAGCGAATAATTTATATTTCTGTTATTATTATATTAAACTTTGTAATATTAACACAAGCACTCAGCGTATTGTTTTAATTAATAAATACAATTTATCTCCACAAATATTAAAACGAATAATACAAGCACAATTGTTTGAGTATTTCAACAATTGTCCGGCATTAACCATTTCGCTTCTTCGGGCGCAGTGTTGCACAAGTTGGTACTTTCGTATTATTTAGGGTACCTTTTTATATTGAGAGTACTTTTTATTTTGGAACCAGTACTTTTTTATTTTTTGAAATTATTATAACTTTTCTTTTACAGTACGAAAATTTACGGGAAGTTCTAAAGAGCACATTTTCTATAACAAGATAGGTTCTAAAAATATATTCATTTTCTACAAAAAGGTAAGGTCTAAAGAGTATAGTTCCGGTAACAAGGTAGGTTCCAAAAATAAATTCATTTTTCACAAAAAGGTAAGTTCTAAAGAGTATAGTTTGGACAACAAGGTAAGTTCTAAAATAAATTTAAAAAAGGCAAGTTCTAAAGAATACATTTTCTACAACAAGGTAGGTTCTAAAAAAGATATTCTCTAAAAAGGAAGTTCCTAAAAATTTTAGTTGGGAGTATTTTATTTCTCTTCTTTTTTTTTTTTAAAAACAAGAGTACTTTTTTATTTTTCTCTCGTGCAACACTGTTCGGGCGCTAAATAAGCAGTGTTGCAAGACGCTAATATGAAATAATACTAAATTTTCGGTAAATAGTAAATTTACACTATGCAAAACCCTGACAGCACGAATACGATATCAGATTAATACTGAATTACTCAATCTATTGGACAAATATATATGTATGGTGAAAGTTTACTAATTTATATAAGTGGAGAAAAATGAATAGTGGTTAATTAATTTAGTCTAAAAAATACTTAAAAAATAATAATAATTTATTTAATAGAAATAAAATAGTAAATACCCACTCAGTCTATATCGTTGTTACAAAAAAGATTTTACAATTCTTACTACGTTTATATGTCAAATACAGTCGCATTAAGTAATTTAGAAAAATTTAATTAAAACACATTTCTGATTTCGAACTATTTTCCACTTTTAATGCAGAGGAGAATAAACATAATACATTAATTTGCAAACTTAGAATAAGTATACGAGTATACAATATGAAGTACATATAATAACGAAATCGGAAGTTGGTCGAAAATAAGCATATAATTCGTGTATAACTGAGGCAGGTACCATACTCGGGGCATGTATGTTTCCTCCGTGGATATCGCAAATATTCGAATGTATGCGGTATTGTGGATCTGAGTTGTGCCGGTATTTAATGTGCAGGTACCATAGTCAGGACTAGTTGTTCCGACGAAAGAAAATATAAATGATCACTCCCTAAAATCATACAATTGAAACGAGTTGTTTCCATCATTCGCCATTATGGCGCGATTTGGATTTGCTGGCATACAATGCGGGTTCCCTGTTCCCTTAGTAGCTTGCTAACGGGTTCCGCTCGCCTGGTAGCTAAAGTTGTATTTCGGCTCGCGTTTAGCTCTTATTTTCTTTCTATCACTAAGTGAAATTGTTGAATCACTCACGCATTCAGATTTGAAAAATTTTTTCTCTTTCTCACTCGGCACTTCTACTGATGCTTACTTTCACACATTTTAAAGTATTGTTTTTCTTTTAAAGCCAGTATTGGCACCTGATGCAATTAGGGCGCGCGAGTCAGTGGAGTAATTGTGAAGTAATCAGTTTGTCCCTCCGCTGAATTGCTTCGCATTGTTGGTATTTTGGAAATATCTTGTTAATGAATTGTCTTGGTCTTCTTGCGTACTTCTGATTATAAGTGAATTTATTATAGGTAAATGTGAGGCTGGATGGATCAGCAAATTTTGGATTGCTTCCTACTCTTTAATTTTTACAATTTCCCACTTTGGACAAAATTAAAATGATTACTCTCATCAATCGGTTTATAGCACTTTTCGGAAACGGAATACTTTGCGGAACTTTATTGTTTCTCATTTTCAATCGAAATTTAAATGAATTAAATTAGTGACATGGAAATTTCTTTCTATATACAAAATATTTTATATCAAATGCAAATGTTCAAATTGCAAACAATGCCGTGCGTAATAATTAAATTGGTTCTAATTTCGAACATTTCTCTTCATCGCTTGCATAAATCCACGTAGAAGGAGACTTATTTCGAAATAGGGCGGAGGCTGAGGCTTGAGAATATATAAAAACAGCCACTCGAAAAATGTATTTGCACTTACAACATAGAAATTTATATCGAGTCTTTTAATGAATCCCTCTGAGAATGAAACACAAACAACAATATATATATTTTTACATTCTTTTATCAAAAATATAAATAACATTAATTATAAATTGAAGTAAATATAAAAATATGTTTAAATTATTTTCTTATATTATAATAAATTTAATATGATTAATAAATTATCTTATCATTTAAAAAACAAATCTGACTTAAAACTATTTAAATGTAATTTTACAAAATTTTAATGTAACTTTTTATTTTGCTAAATTATGTGATATATTTTCTTCACATTGTAATAATAGTAAATAATTTGCCAATTACATTATCATTTTACATTTGCTTTATCTAATTAAAATTATACAATTTATAATTAATTGTGTATTTTACAAACACTTTGTAATAACTTTTCATCATTGGTCGCATTTGATTCGCAGCCTCAACTCGCTGGTTGGTTGGCTTTGGTTTGAAACTTTGCTATCTCGAATTCGAGTTCTTATGGTTTGTGCATAGAATCATAAAAGATTATTATAGACATATATGATTTATTAGAAAATATTGCAGGAAAAGGGCTTCGTCGGCAAATATTTTTAAGCTTTCAGAAGAAAATGATTTATGGAGTCGAGTCACATACGAAATATAATTAATTTTTATTATTGTCAAGTCACTGAATAATAGTTAAGTTAAAGAAATAACCCCTTAAGAGTGATGTTTTATTCACCGATGAAATATGGACTCCCTAGCGACCCTTGACCCCTGTTACAGATAATGCTACAGTGGTAATCATAAGCGGAAAGCTAGCTATGATGAGGATAGCCCATTCATGACAAGCAAGCGCATCCCTCGATCACCACAACAGACATACGGTGGAGGAATTAGAGTAATGTCGTCACCGCCATCTATAGAGGTGGAAGAACCTACAATCAGTTGATTCTAAGACCACCGAAACTCCGAAGGGCGTCCGGCAGATAACAGTAACATCTCTGCGAGGAGCGCCAACTCGTAAGAAGATGAGACGAGCACTCGTTGCTAAGAATGAGATCGAGAACCTCCTTTCTATTGCAAGTAAGAAAGGTTGGCTCGCTCCTGTTAGCAATAACTAAGTCGTGGGCAAGAATAAAATCAAAACGTGATTCACCCCGCTCGTTGGTGTCCGTGCTACCCCACATCTCGTGATGGGCATTGGCATTGGCCCCGATGAAGACCGGAATTAGCTTCCTGTTTGCTTCCGTGACCAGCAGCTTTAAAATGTCCGGAGGCGGCGTTTGCCCGTGGTCGTGACACATGTAACTGCTGACGATCCATGTAGCCATGGTGTTGGTTGAAATGACCATGACTACATTGATACAAACTATATATAAATAATTTTGTTGCCTTCATGCATACTTTTATCTTTCTTATTTGCTAATTTTAAAAATAACTGCAAATTAGTACTAAACTGCATTTAACTATGTTTAAATGATGCACTTCCTAGGGTTTTGGTTCTTCGGTCACAGCGACGTCTTCTTAAATAACTATTAAATTAAGCACTTACAATTTGTTGCGTTTTTATTTTACTGCCGTAAATAGCTGATAAAATTGTAGATACAACTGAAGCCAGGAATGGGAAGTGTGATGCTGTCAAATGTTGTAAAAATATCCGATTATCATTGATGTGTGGTCAAATATTTGAGCTGGTGATGAATTGTATCCTCATAAGCAGTTCTTAAAAATATCATTCATTTGATATTGGCAAAATTCAGTATTTCTTATTTATCCGGAAGTTTTTTATTCACATTCCCTCTTTCGCAAGCTGTCCAAATTTGTATTTTTGCCTAATCGAAGGGTCGTGGTGTTAGTTGTATCCAGGAAGAAATGAGTATTCATTTGAAGCTAAAATGAAAAATTGTATTTTTAAATGATTTACTTATTTTAAAATTGTAATTGGCATATTCAAGTAATAAATTTTATGAATGTAAATTGGTATTAAGTTGCAATTTTATATATAATTAAAAAAACATATTGTTTAGTTTTTAAGTATCCTTGTAGTGCTATTAAAATAAGATTACCAACAGTCCTTTAATAGTGATGAAGTTAGCAGTTTGGATATGGAGGCATTGAAGTCCTCCTATAATAATAAGAATATTTCTTGGATATATTCTTTATCACTAAAATTGTTTGATAAGAAAATGCCTGTAGCATTAAGAGCAAGTATAACGTTAAAGAAGTCTCAAGTCGGGTTAGACCGACTTCGAAATCCGTTTACCTCTCCATGTGCGTGCTAGTTACATCGTGACGATATACATTTAATTGAGATATCAATTGGAATATTATTTAGGGTACTTTTCAGTAGAGTACCCTGAGGGAGGCGTCGCCATTTCTTGTGAATTGCTTTGCAACGCCAATATACTGATTCATAAGAATATGAATTGAACCGAAAAGAGTTGCAGAACGCAGAAACATTTTTTGCGTGCTTTCACTATTTTGCTTGTCGATTTTTAAACCCTGCGTCAAATTACGGCTCCTAGTGAAATGAGTTCGCTGTGTAGAAAGCATTTACTCCACATATTTGTTGCATTTTCCTTTTATTACTCATGTCAACTTAGCCTATAGAGCAACTATAGTTGGTTGACCTTATTTCATCTTGTATTGTAAATAATTTATTTCTTAATTAAAAAGTTCCCATTCACTCATAAATTAAACGCTTGAGAATGGGCCTACAAATTTCACCAGGTTTATGCTCTTCTACACAAAAAAACAAGGAACGATAAAAATCCAAGTACTTTTCGTACATAAGCTACTCTCCAGTAGTTCCACGTTCTTTCAATGTAAACAAGAACCACCTGGTACATTCCATAAGAAAATTGGTCTTTCAGAATGCTGCGCCAACAGACTTGCCAACTTTTGTTTGTTTCGGATATTAAAATCAATATAGTAGATTTCACTTCACAATCAGGGTTTTACAGGAGAAATAATTTCATCGCGATTGACTTAATACGACGATTGTGTAGAAATATGTTAAATATTGCATTGTTTTTCAAAAGAAGTGAGAAGTGCTATCAAGCTGTCGGGTAAAATATATTTTTCAAGTAAAACTAAGCAATTGAAATTATCAAAAGCTGTAAAAGATTGTTAATAAAATCTGGAACTATCGCCTGAACAAGAAATGAATATATATCAGGCTTGATTATTGCTCAAAACAACATTTTAAATTGTGTAGAGAACTTTCAACAGTAGCAAAAACAACAAAAAAAAAAAAAATATATAGATAAGGTGTGAACAAAGCAGCGTACCTCCTCACTCACAGCAATTCAGCGATTTGAGTGGATCAAATGGCGGAGGATGAAATGGAAAGCGAAAAAAATAGAACTTATTGTAAAAAATGCAAAAAAAAAGTGGATACAAGAGGTATTAAATGTGAAGGTCTATGCCAAACATGGTGGCATATTGACTGTATTAATTACACCGACGATGATTATAATGCTATCATTTCTTTGAAAAACAAATGTTTTTGGGTCTGTGAAACAGACAAGAAAAAATTTAAGCAATGGTTGAAAGGGGAATCAAATTTAGAAAAAATTTGCGCGGCAAACGAAGAAATAAAAAAAGGGAACGATACCATCAAAGACAGTATAAGCGAAATAAAAACAGTTCTAAATAATATGGAAAAAAACAATAACAACAAACAACAAAAAATTCAAACATATGCAGAAGTGTTGACATCCAACGTAAACAAACCACAACCCAGCAAACCAATGAGCCAAAACAGGATTATAATTATGCCAACACTAAACGGGCAAAACAGTATGGACACTGAAAAACAAATTAAAGCAAAAATTTTACCAGCAAAAATAAAAGTGGGAATTTCATCAATTAAACACATAAATAAAGGTGGAATCATGGTCACAACGGATGACACTAACGGAAGAGACAAGTTAGAAAATGAAATTAAACAGCAATTTACAGAAGGCTATATAATATCTGCTCCGAAAACAAAACTACCTAAAATATTCTTTTCGAACATAGATCACGAATACAATCAGGATGATCTCGTGGAAGAACTGGTGGCAACAAACCACTTCATAGAATCAAATGATACTATGAAGCTGGTACATAAATATCTGAATAAAAAAACAAAATTGTGGAATTATATAGTTGAAGTCACAGGAGAGACACTGTCAAAAATGAACAATAGATATGTAATGCTCAACTACCGTGCGCGGTACGTAAAGGAATATGTGTCTGTGTTGCGATGCTTTAAATGCCAAAAATACCACCATCTTAGTAGCAAGTGCATGGGAGAAGAGGAATGCGGCTTATGTGCAGAAAAACATGCAACAAAAACATGCAAAGTTACATGTAATTTTAAATGCATCAACTGCCTAAGGGCAAATGAACATGGCGCAAACTTTCTGAGTGGTCATAAAGCTGGCGCAAACAATTGCAGCGTACATATTGCAAAGATAAGAGGCGAAAAAGAACAAATAAACTACTCATCATGATCGATAGTGCGCTATTAAAAATACTTTATGTCAATATCTGTAGCGTTCGTAACAAATTATTTGAACTAGAGCTCATGGTTAACAACCACAAAAATACAGATGTCGTAATTGTTGCAGAAACATGGCTCTACGAAAATGAAATTGGATCTTACAACCTACCAAATTATACGTCGATTCACAATTGCAGAAACGTAAATCGTGGGGGTGGCACGGCGATTTTCATCAAGAATAACCTAAGCTACAATGAAATAAATAAAGAGGAGAAGTACAATCTTACAATCATTGAAATTACGAATCTCAAGAAACCGCTTGTAATCGGCACGTTTTATAAAGCACCTAATGAAAATTGCAACGTATTTATTGATTTCATAGAAGACAAATTTCAAAACAACAAAAGTTCCAAACCTTTTAGAACAGAATAACACAGTCACCAGGTATTCAGACTTAGTTCATAATAACGGTTACACTTTTGTCAACAACACAATACCAACAAGACAAACAGACAGCTCAAACACACTGATTGACCACATTATCACAAACATTGACACCACACACAAAATATGTTACGAACTAGAGGATACAGACATCACTGATCACAAATACACAACAGCAACAATAACTAATATATTACAAAAAAAGGAGCCGATGAAATATCAGTTTATTCCTAGCATCAATTATGCAAAAATGTCAGAGTTAGTTGAAAGAAAATTAAACAGAACCGGAGCTACTGAGCTGGAGGATCTAGCAGAAATAATAAAAACAGCGAAGAATACTTGTACGAAATACATAAAAATAAGATCTCGAAGCAACAATTGGATCACGCCAGAACTCCAAAAAAAACTAAAGCTGAGACAAAAACTATACAAAGCATCGAAATCTAATCTCACGGATCAAAATAAAAAGGCAGAATATAAAAAAATAAAGCAGGAAGTGGATATTCTTATTAAAAAAACCAAAGAGCGACATATAAACGTACAAATAGAAAAAGCTGGCAACAACTCAAGAAAACTCTGGAATACAATAAACACAACTTTAAAAAATAAGACAAAAACAGCAACTACGTCAAGTGGCAATCATGAGCAGACATCTCAGCACAAAAAACAAATAGCGAACAAATTCAACAAATACTTCAACGAGGCTGCAACAAACTTAGCAAAAAATAACATAGCAGCAAATACAACAATACCTAACGTAGTCAATCATAAATCTATTTTTGTAAAACCGGTTACACAAGAAGAAATACAAGAAATAATTACAAATCTTAACAGTAATGCAGCAAAAGGAATAGACGGAATTTCTGTAAAGGATCTTCAGATACTTCAGCCAACAATAAACTCAATCTTGGTAAATATGATAAACAAGTGCTTCACAACAGGCGAATTCCCTACATACCTAAAAAAAGCCATCATAACACCGATATACAAAAAAGGAGCGAAAGATAAATGCGAAAACTACAGGCCAATTGCAGTACTCAATGCAATCAGCAAAGTTTTTGAAAAAGCTATTGATATAAGAATACAAAACTTTATTGATACAACAATAAAATTCGACAGTAATCAATTTGGTTTCCTAGCTAGCAGCGGTACAGAATCAGCAATTACGGCAACTATGGAAAAGATCTACGACGCTCTGGACGAAAAAAAACTTGTGGCGGCCACTTTCATAGACTTGTCAAAAGCATTCGACCTTGTGGATCACGAAAAACTCCTTAATATCTTGAACGATATAGGTATACGTGGAGTGGCAAACAATTTGATACAATCATATTTAAGCAATCGGCCTCATGCAGTAAAAATAGATGGAGAGTACAGTGACGAACTAATAACCAAAATTGGTGTACCACAGGGTTCGATCCTTGGACCAAAACTTTATCTACTGTACATAAACAACATTAGAAAATGCAGTTTTAATTCGGCGTACAATATCTACGCTGATGATACAAGTTTTCTAACAACAGGTATAACTAAAAAAGATTTGGAGGATAAAGTAAACCAGGATATGAAGACTTATCATGAATGGGCTTGCGCAAATGGGCTCAGCATAAACATTGAGAAAACAAACTACATCGTCTCTCAACGACATAACAATACGGAAATAAACATAAAAGTAAAAATCAACGACACAGAAATAAAAAGAGTTCAGCACACGAAATACCTAGGAATGGTGATAGACGAAAAACTAAACTATGAAGACCACATAAAGGGAATAAAAAATCACATAATTCCAATCGTACGAGCGATCAAAAGACTTGGATCTATACCAGAAAAGGCAGCCAAGCTGATATACAACGGACATATTTTATCAAAAATAATATATAACATATGTAGCTGGAGTCAGTGCAGTAAATTCCAAATTGAACAAATCGGAAGGCTAATGAACAAAACAATCCGAATCCTCTTCAATAAAAACACATTTACATCAACAAAAGACCTGTACAAAACCACTAAACTAATGGACATCAACCAACTTATATACACCGAAAAATGTAAATACATCTATAAAATAAAAAACAATCTACTCAAATCAAACATGATACTCACTACAAGAAACGCGATACATCAACATAATACACGACAGAAAAACAACTTCAACATCCCAAAAGCAAGAACAACACAGCAAGTCAACAGCCTGAAACATAGCGCAATAAAAATATTCAACAACTTACCAGAAGAAATAAAAAATGCAGGAAACATCAATATCTTTAAGCAAAAACTTAAAAACTATGTTATGAATTTAAGATGAACAACTCAATGATTTAATCAATATGAAGTGATATCTCGCAATTTTATAGCTAAGAAAATTATTTACTAGTTTTAAATTATTTTTAATATTTTCTAACATCCTCTTATACACGGGTATTAATCCGTCTGAGGATTCCAGTAACTTCAATTTTATATTTTTATTTAAATTTATAAGTTAAGTTATAAGTTAATAATAATAATAAAAGTGAAGTCGGCAGTAAAAAAAAAAAAAAAAAAAAAATAAGTGAAATTCACAAAATTTTACTTACGTCCTTCATTGGCAGCATCCAAATTTCCAGCAGGGCAATGAAACAGAAAATAAGTCTCGTGGAGTGCGAGTTACTGGACAGGTGCTCATTGATACAAATATGTATGCATATCAACATTTTCACGACTTGTCTTTTAATTAGAATACTTTATTTAACTTCTCTTCATATTTTATGTTTAAATTCACAAACTATAAAACAATTTGCAAATTTCGTTGAACTGCTCCCAATATATTTCAGAGCAACAGGCAGTCGGAGTACCACGGCAAAGTGAATAATTTATATTTCTATTATTCATATATTAAACTGTATAACTTTTTCACGAGCTCTCAGCGTATTCTTTTAATTAACAAAGCAATTTATCTCCACAAATCTTAAAACGAATAATACAAGCACAATCGTTTCGTCGAGTGTTTCAACAATTGTCCGGCATTAAACATTTCGCTTCTTCGGGCGCTAAATAAGCAGTGTTGCAAGACGCTAAATTGAAATAGTACTAAATTTGCGGTAAAATAGTACATTTACACAATGCAACACCCTGACAGCACGAATACGATATCATAATAATACTGAATTACTTAATCTATTGGACAAAAATATATTCTGAAACTTTACTAATTATTATTAGTAGAGGAAAATGTATAGTGGTTCATTAATATACTCTAAAAAATACTTCAAAAACAAGAATACTTCCTTTAATTGAAATAAAATAGTATATACCCACTCAGTCTAAATCGTTGTCACCAAAAATATTTTTAAATTCTTACTTAAATGTCGCACTAATTAATTTGCAAACATTTAAATTAAAACACATTTCAGAATTCGAACTAATTACCACTTTTCATGTAGAGAATCAACATAATACATTAATCTGCAAACTCAGAATAAGTATATACAATATGAAGTACTTATAATAACGAAATGGGATGGTTGGATAAGCATAAATTAAATTCATTTGAAACATTGTTATCGTTTTTTTAATAATACATTCTGTGATATTTTTCTTTTATAATTACACTGAATTTTTAATTACAATACATGATATTGAAATACACAATATAAGTTTTATGTGTTTTTAGATTAAAATTTAATTCTCTTAATAAGTTATGCACTAAATTTTAATACCATTTTATCAAATGAGTCCTTTTTTGTTCCTCATTCCAATTTCATGCTTTAAACAATGAACAAATTTTTCTTTGCTTTAAATTTGAAGATAACGCAAAAAACGAACTAAACTCACATACACTGTAAATTATTATTAAACATACACTGTACATAATTATTAGATTTTGAGAGTCCTATCAATTTAATTTTCATTGACAACACTACTATCTTTATAATATATCATATATTTTAGTTGCTGTATTATTTGAGAGATTAATAAAATAGTGGTCCTATTAGATAACCAGCTCTAAAAGAAACCAAGATAACTTCATATTAAATTATTTTAAACAATTTTATATTGTGGTTCTTGTTCTTTCTTCGTCCATAATGAAAATAAATAGTTTAACTCAAATTGGTACAGAAAAACATTCCAAAATAGTTACGAAATGAGATGGAGGAAGAAAAAATTTAGATTACTTAGTATATAGGAAGCTGTTTGTATTCATATACCGTTAGGTGATGCTACTCACGACATTATATATATGACTATATCTGCCATTACCTATTTTGACCGTAACATACATTTTCCAAATACAATGCAGATAACAAAGTTCGGGAAGCACTTACAAATTATTCATCAAGAAACACTCCTTTCTTGAAATGCTTCATCATCATCATTATGTGCGGTAAATATTCAGATCAATTTGCGAAGAATCGTAATGAAAGACTTAAACCACCAATCAAAGCACATCTTGATTCCTTTGCTTAAAGGAATTTATGGTGATAAACTCAAAAGCACGAGAACGGATGCGTCTAAGATAAGAAATGATTGACTTCTTCAATATTGAGGTTATTATAATATGAGCTGAAAATGAGATGAAACACGTTTGCTCTTGTTAGCATTAATTACCGAACTGGTTTTATTACTTCATTCATTTGTCAGGGATGGTAATATACAATGTAGGGATGAGATCATTAACGATCGGTTACTTTGATCGATAATTCATGTTACAGGAACAGTATAATACTTTTCCGGAGTTCATGCTTTTCAGTTTTTATACCGTGTTTAAGCTTACGAACGATTCGCTTGGTGGGTATTATTGTTTGACACGAGTTGTTTGCATCAGTCGCCATTATATTGCAACGTGATAGTTCAGTGAAAAGGGATTGCATACTTTTAGGATCGAGAATTTTCTACTGTATTGTAGAAGTGTCCACCTCAACCTTTCGAAACTATAAAAAGCACAAGCCTGTGCAAAGTCGAGACATTCGAACAGAGATCGTAACAGTGTGTTCATCGAGCATTATAATCGAATCAGTATTTGTAATTGGGCAAAGTGATGAAATTCATTATGAGATAAAGTGATCAATGAATTGTGAAATAAAGTACAAATTGTAAAGAAGTAAACTTTAAGCCTAATATTAAACGTGTAAATTGCAATAATTAAATAAAGTTAGTTATTTTAATTTAACCAGCGATTGATTAATTACTACACGATCCAGTGGTACGAATCCGAGTACAGAGAGTTCGAATAAATTGTCAGGAGGGCAATTTCGTAACAATATCATGACTAGCATCTGCTAGTTTACTTTGCGGGTGGTCTCTTGACTAGTAGCTTGCTAACGATTTCTGGTCGCCTTTTATTTTGGCTGGTAGCAAAACTTCGGCACTTAAGTTTCCGCCGCGGGTACTGCAAATATTTGAATGTATGCGGTGATGCGCATCTGAGTTGCGCCGGTATTTAAGTTGACACATCCCCGGTACATAATTCGGCTATAACTGAGGGAGGTCCCATACTCGGGAGACGTATGTTTCCGCCGCGGGTACTGCAAATATTTGAAGGCATGCTGTGATGCGCATCTGAGTTGTGCCGGTATTTAATTTGGCACATCACTGAAATTAAATTTGGCTATAACTGAGGGAGGTCCCATACTCGGGAGAAGTATGTTTCCTCCGCGGGTACTGCAAATATTTGAATGCATGCGGTGATGTGCATCTGAGTTGTGCCGGTATTTAATTTTGCACATCACTGAAATTAAATTTGGCTATAACTGAGGGAGGTCCCATACTCGGGAGACGTATGTTTCCTCCGCGGGTACTGCAAATATTTGAATGCATGCGGTGATGCGCATCTGAGTTGTGCCGGTATTTAAGTTGGCACATCACTGAAATTAAATTCGGCTATAACTGAGGGAGGTCCCATACTCGGGAGACGTATGTTTCTGTCGCGGGTACTGCAAATATTTGAATGCATGCGGTGATGTGCATCTGAGTTGTGCCGGTATTTAAGTTGGCACATCCCCGGTACATAATTCGGCTATAACTGAGGGAGGTCCCATACTCGGGAGACGTATGTTTCCTCCGCGGGTACTGCAAATATTTGAATGCATGCGGTGATGCGCATCTGAGTTGTGCCGGTATTTAAGTTGTCACATCCCCGGTACATAATTCGGCTATAACTGAGGGAGGTCCCATACTCGGGAGACGTATGTTTCCTCCGCGGGTACTGCAAATATTTGAATGCATGCGGTGATGTGCATCTGAGTTGTGCCGGTATTTAAGTTGGCACATCCCCGGTACATAATTCGGCTATAACTGAGGGAGGTCCCATACTCGGGAGACGTATGTTTCCTCCGCGGGTACTGCAAATATTTGAATGCATGCGGTGATGCGCATCTGAGTTGTGCCGGTATTTAAGTTGTCACATCCCCGGTACATAATTCGGCTATAACTGAGGGAGGTCCCATACTCGGGAGACGTATGTTTCCTCCGCGGGTACTGCAAATATTTGAATGCATGCGGTGATGCGCATCTGAGTTGTGCCGGTATTTAAGTTGTCACATCCCCGGTACATAATTCGGCTATAACTGAGGGAGGTCCCATACTCGGGAGACGTATGTTTCCTCCGCGGGTACTGCAAATATTTGAATGCATGCGGTGATGTGCATCTGAGTTGTGCCGGTATTTAAGTTGGCACATCCCCGGTACATAATTCGGCTATAACTGAGGGAGGTCCCATACTCGGGAGACGTATGTTTCCTCCGCGGGTACTGCAAATATTTGAATGCATGCGGTGATGCGCATCTGAGTTGTGCCGGTATTTAAGTTGGCACATCCCCGGTACATAATTCGGCTATAACTGAGGGAGGTCCCATACTCGGGAGATCCTCCGCGGGTACTGCAAATATTTGAATGCATGCGTTAATGTGCATCTGAGTTGTGCCGGTATTAAAGTTGGCACATCCCCGGTACATAATTCGGCTATAACTGAGGGAGGTCCCATACTCGGGAGACGTATGTTTCCTCCGCGGGTACTGCAAATATTTGAATGCATGCGGTGATGTGCATCTGAGTTGTGCCGGTATTTAAGTTGGCACATCCCCGGTACATAATTCGGCTATAACTGAGGGAGGTCCCATACTCGGGAGACGTATGTTTCCTCCGCGGGTACTGCAAATATTTGAATGCATGCGGTGATGCGCATCTGAGTTGTGCCGGTATTTAAGTTGTCACATCCCCGGTACAGAATTCGGCTATAACTGAGGGAGGTCCCATACTCGGGAGACGTATGTTTCCTCCGCGGGTACTGCAAATATTTGAATGCATGCGGTGATGTGCATCTGAGTTGTGCCGGTATTTAAGTTGGCACATCCCCGGTACATAATTCGGCTATAACTGAGGGAGGTCCCATACTCGGGAGACGTATGTTTCCTCCGCGGGTACTGCAAATATTTGAATGCATGCGGTGATGCGCATCTGAGTTGTGCCGGTATTTAAGTTGGCACATCCCCGGTACATAATTCGGCTATAACTGAGGGAGGTCCCATACTCGGGAGATCCTCCGCGGGTACTGCAAATATTTGAATGCATGCGTTAATGTGCATCTGAGTTGTGCCGGTATTAAAGTTGGCACATCCCCGGTACATAATTCGGCTATAACTGAGGGAGGTCCCATACTCGGGAGACGTATGTTTCCTCCGCGGGTACTGCAAATATTTGAATGCATGCGGTGATGTGCATCTGAGTTGTGCCGGTATTTAAGTTGGCACATCCCCGGTACATAATTCGGCTATAACTGAGGGAGGTCCCATACTCGGGAGACGTATGTTTCCTCCGCGGGTACTGCAAATATTTGAATGCATGCGGTGATGTGCATCTGAGTTGTGCCGGTATTTAAGTTGGCACATCCCCGGTACATAATTCGGCTATAACTGAGGGAGGTCCCATACTCGGGAGACGTATGTTTCCTCCGCGGGTACTGCAAATATTTGAATGCATGCGGTGATGTGCATCTGAGTTGTGCCGGTATTTAAGTTGGCACATCCCCGGTACATAATTCGGCTATAACTGAGGGAGGTCCCATACTCGGGAGACGTATGTTTCTGTCGCGGGTACTGCAAATATTTGAATGCATGCGTTAATGTGCATCTGAGTTGTGCCGGTATTAAAGTTGGCACATCCCCGGTACATAATTCGGCTATAACTGAGGGAGGTCCCATACTCGGGAGACGTATGTTTCCTCCGCGGGTACTGCAAATATTTGAATGCATGCGGTGATGTGCATCTGAGTTGTGCCGGTATTTAAGTTGGCACATCCCCGGTACATAATTCGGCTATAACTGAGGGAGGTCCCATACTCGGGAGACGTATGTTCCTCCGCGGGTACTGCAAATATTTGAATGCATGCGGTGATGCGCATCTGAGTTGTGCCGGTATTTAAGTTGTCACATCCCCGGTACATAATTCGGCTATAACTGAGGGAGGTCCCATACTCGGGAGACGTATGTTTCCTCCGCGGGTACTGCAAATATTTGAATGCATGCGGTGATGTGCATCTGAGTTGTGCCGGTATTTAAGTTGGCACATCCCCGGTACATAATTCGGCTATAACTGAGGGAGGTCCCATACTCGGGAGACGTATGTTTCCTCCGCGGGTACTGCAAATATTTGAATGCATGCGGTGATGCGCATCTGAGTTGTGCCGGTATTTAAGTTGGCACATCCCCGGTACATAATTCGGCTATAACTGAGGGAGGTCCCATACTCGGGAGATCCTCCGCGGGTACTGCAAATATTTGAATGCATGCGTTAATGTGCATCTGAGTTGTGCCGGTATTAAAGTTGGCACATCCCCGGTACATAATTCGGCTATAACTGAGGGAGGTCCCATACTCGGGAGACGTATGTTTCCTCCGCGGGTACTGCAAATATTTGAATGCATGCGGTGATGTGCATCTGAGTTGTGCCGGTATTTAAGTTGGCACATCCCCGGTACATAATTCGGCTATAACTGAGGGAGGTCCCATACTCGGGAGACGTATGTTTCCTCCGCGGGTACTGCAAATATTTGAATGCATGCGGTGATGTGCATCTGAGTTGTGCCGGTATTTAAGTTGGCACATCCCCGGTACATAATTCGGCTATAACTGAGGGAGGTCCCATACTCGGGAGACGTATGTTTCCTCCGCGGGTACTGCAAATATTTGAATGCATGCGGTGATGTGCATCTGAGTTGTGCCGGTATTTAAGTTGGCACATCCCCGGTACATAATTCGGCTATAACTGAGGGAGGTCCCATACTCGGGAGACGTATGTTTCTGTCGCGGTTACTGCAAATATTTGAATGCATGCGGTGATGTGCATCTGAGTTGTGCCGGTATTTAAGTTGGCACATCCCCGGTACATAATTCGGCTATAACTGAGGGAGGTCCCATACTCGGGAGACGTATGTTTCCTCCGCGGGTACTGCAAATATTTGAATGCATGCGGTGATGCGCATCTGAGTTGTGCCGGTATTTAAGTTGTCACATCCCCGGTACATAATTCGGCTATAACTGAGGGAGGTCCCATACTCGGGAGGTCCCATACTAGATGTTACATTGGATAATAAAAAAAAATAGTTTGATAAATTTAATTTTTTTTTATTTTTATCATTTTTTATAATTTATAAATGTTAAGTTTTCAACACAGATAAAATTGGTCTGTGATAGCTGAAATATGAGACATAAACTTTAGATTCGATCCTATCTAAATAACGTGAGAAAACAGCGTCAATTGTAGTTATCATTTTTTTTGCATAGAATTTCCTATTACTTCTTTTTGACACAGAATATACCGGACAGGTTTTGCTATTTGCTCGTGGCGATGTCTGTGAAGGAAATATTTCTCATGAATTTGTTGTTGCGCTCGCTGATTCGAATCAATTCCAGACTTGATTCATAAAATTTTGATCCGCAGAAAATCTTCGTTTTCGCAGTCGCAGAAAATCTTCGTTTTCGCAGTCGCAGAAGAAATGACTCTGTGTGTTGTTTGTATGTATTGACTTTGTAGATTTAGTCCCTACACGCCGCTATAGATGTTAACACATCAAAAATAAAAAATAAACGATCACTCCCTAAAATCATACAATTGACACGAGTTGTTTGCATCATTCTCTATTATGGACCGATTTGCTAGCATATAATGCGGGTTGTCTCTTCCCTTAGTAGCTTTCGGTTTCCGCTCGCCTGGTAGCAAAAGTTCTATTTCGGCTCTCGTTGAGCCTTAAATTTTCTTTCTATCACTAAGTGAAATTGTTAACTCACGCATACATTCAGATTTTCAAAACTATTTTCCTGTTCACACTCGTCAGTTTTTTTTTTTTTTTAATGATACTTTCACACATTTTAAAGTATTGTTTTCATTTAAAGCCAGTATTGCCTCCTGCTGCCATTAGGGCGCGCAAGACTGAGTGGTTGGCATGTCTGAAATGTCATGTTAATGAATTAATTGTCTTGATCTTCTCTTCACGTACTTCGGATTATGGGTGAATTTATTATAGGTGAATGTGAGGCTGGATGGATCAGCAAATTTTGAATTGAATCTTACTCTTTTATTTTTACAGTTTCCCACTTTGGACAAAATTAAAATAATTATTACTCTCATACATCGGTTTATATTGAAGTTTGCTGAAACGGAATACTTTGAGGAACTTTGCCGTCTTTAATTTTCGGACGACTTTTAATTCATTTTATTTATTTACAAAATATTAATTTAAACACGGCAATTCCTTCGTGATTCATGCAATCCAGATAGATCTCGATATACAAGAAACCCCGTATATAAAATAGTAAAGAATCAATATTTTTACATTGCGTGATTTGGCGTCAATTCGTTTGGAATGGGAAGAAAGGAAATGTTCAACTCCTTCGTCGTGCGTCATAACAAAATTGGTTATAATTTTGAGCATTTTTCTTTATCGCTTGCATAAATCCATGTAGAAGGAGACTTTTTTCGAAGTAGGGCGGTGGCTGATGACTTGAGAACAGCCACTCTAAAATTGTGTTTGTTTACCTTATTTATCACATATAAATTTATATCGACTATTTTAATTAATATCTCTGAGAATGAAACACAAACAACAAAAACTAGTTTTTTCATATTCTTTTATTCAAAATATAAATAAAATTAATTATAAATTCAAGTAAATATAAAAAGTTGATAAATAATTTTCTCTTATTATAATGATGATGATGTCATTTAAAAAACTGACTTAAAACTATTTAAATGTTATTTTGCAAAAAGTTAATGTTCCTTTTTGCTTTTCTAAATTATGGAATACAACTTTCGTATTGTAATAATAATAAATATTTTTAAAAATTACATGTACTCGTACATTTTATATTCGCTTTTTCTAATTAAAATTTTACATATTATTAATAATTAATTGTATATTTGACAAATATTTGTAATAACTTTTCATCATTGGAAGCATTTGATTCGCAGCCTCAACTCGCTGAAACACAACTTAGCGAAGTCCTCATCTGAACGAGTTGGTTGGCTTTGGTTTGAAGCTTTGCTATCTCGAATTCGAGTTCTTATGGTTTGTGCATAGAATCAGACTTTTTCACACTTGTGGCCAGGCCAGTGCTGCCACCTTTCTAGAAAGCAAGGAGATAGCGATTTGGTTGGCTTTTTTTAGTAAGTGGCGAATCGAAAGCTTCCATGAAAAGGATAAATTTACTCATCTATTGTAACTTTAAAAACCCGTATTACTTAATTTAAGTTAAATAGTTATAATAAGAAAATGTTTAATCTTATAACTTGGAAATATTTTTGATATACCTTTCATTAAAGGAACATATGAGCACAAATTGTAAATAAATTTATTTTAAATAGTAATAGCGCACAATTTTGGTAAATTATTTTCATAAAAGATTATTATATACATATATGGCCTATTAGAAAATATTGTAGGAAGTAGGTTTCGTGTGTGATGTCAGCCAAAAACCTTCGTCGGCACAGACTGGGAGAGAAATTTATATCAAATATTTTTAAGCTTTCAGAAGAGAATGATTTATGGAGTCGATTTATATAGGAAATAAAATATATTTTTTATTATTGTCAAGTTAATGCATTATAGTCAAGTCAATGAATTGTAGTTAAGTTAATGAAATAACCCCTCAAGAGTGATGATTTTATTCACCGATGCCACGCCTTCCATCACTCGGAAACCATGGAAAATGTAGATAAAAGAGAGATAAAATGTAAAGATGAGTGGGTAGACATTTAAGTGCTAGAACTCTCAATACGCAGCACCACCCTCGTTGATCCAGGCAAAATATGCCTATAAAAGATTCTTAAAGAAAGTGCATGCAAAAATACACATCGTTGAAAGGAATATCGATATTTATAACAACTGTTCTCGCGCGGAAAGGTGATGTGTGACGGACGAGGACTATAGAGAAGATGCAAAGCTGTGAATACGATATTGCATACATACTTGCAGAGTAAATCGTATTCCGATGTGAGGCTTGTTTTTAGAGAGCGAAGGAGCGACTGGAGTCAGTGCAAAACAACACAATTCATCTATTGGAGTCAACAGAGGGACTGTTGGATCACCCTTTAAGCATTTATTAAATATATCAACTGGCATTGGCATTATTACCCTACGTCTCCACGGGCAATTTATGATGGCATGCAATTTCAGTTTCAAGCAAATTACCAATGGAGACAGCAAATTGGATCAAGTTGGCAATTAATGGCTTGAAATATTGCAAGCCATAAATTGCCAACATTCTGTGTTTGCCATCAGTTGTCATTTTGTTTGTTTGGCAGCCGTTTTTAATTTTTTCATGACGCTCACAGTGGCGCGTCTATTGAATTAATACAAACTCTAAAATGGAGTGGTCTACGTCGGATGTGTTTAAATTAATAAATTTATACAAGCAGTTCGAATGCCTGTGGAATTTTAAAAGCGCATCGATTTAAAAAACAACGCTTGGCCGCAAATATCCAAGCAATTTAGGAAGGATATTACCGACATAAAAAAGAAAATGAAGCACAGAAGAACTGCTTACCTGGCAGAGAAGAAAAAGGTGGAATGTAACAAGAAGTCTGGCTCCTCTACTGAGTTTATTCATGAGCCGAATCTATTTTATTACAAAGAAATTAATTTTTTCGACTCCGTTGTCCTTTTGCGAAGAACAACGAGCACCTTGAAGGTGGTAAGTTCATGAAAACATTACCTTAAAAAATGTTTCATTTCGGTTTATTTTTTTCAGCAGGAAACATTCGAAAGAGCTACGGAAGCAACTGAGTTAGATTCAACGCTGATGGCGGATAGCTCAGATGTGGTCGATTGCTGACGTATTATCTATCTCCATGTGTAACGCCATTGCCGCCCATTACAATACAACCATCATCATCGTCGTCCGGTAGTTCAAGACCTTCACCCTCACCACCATCTTTAAATAAGAGGCCATCACTATAATCCACGCCAGCAGCTACATCATTTGCATCGTCTTCACCAGACTCCCGCCCTTTTTTCAAGCAAAAGTCACGCAGGGAAGCCAAATTTAACAACGCAGTGGAGGCGATAGTAGCCTCAGTGAACGAAGTAGAAACTGAAAATGTTTTTGCTTCGTTTGGAAAGGCGTTTGCACTGCAGTTACAACAGCTTCCACTGGCTGATCCAACCTTAACCCTGTCAGAAATACACAATCATGTTACGAAAAAAGTTCTGGCCCATTTACGTACGTCTCAACAGACGAATGACTCAAGAGATATATTGCAAGCTAGCTGCCCAGGAAGAAGCCGATACAAGTTTCCATTAGAAATCAACTTTATTTTTTTTAAATTTGAAGTCATTTGACATTTTTATTTTATTTTTTTTAATGGACCTTGAACTCGCTAGAAAAACAAATTAATTAAATTTCAACCGGCGGTCGAGAATCTGTAGGTATATAGTACCATAGTTAGTATAATCATAGGCAACCCAACTGCTGTCAAGCTACAACTTCTTGTTCTTACTGTGTCCAATTAATCATTTTTCTTTCTAATAAACCTGCTAAACTGAACGGTCGTGTTTTTGTTCACAGCGCTTTTTCTGGCAAAGGTTATGGGCCCAGATCAAAAAGCCAATAGCTAAACCACGTGTTTCGGAAGTTTTTTGTAAAGTGTTCTTAAAATCGTGAGTTGAATTAAAATTAAAAATGAGTAATTCGTTTTCGCAAATCGAAAAATTGAACAGTGAAAATTATACATCTTGGTCGGTCCGGATGCGAAGTTTGTTAATAATACATTATCAATGGGATGTCGTGGAAAACGCATGTCCAGCAACAGCAACGGCGGTTGAACAACTTGCGTGGGAAAAGGCGGACAAAAAGGCGCTGGCAACGATCACATTGTGTGTCAAGTCATCGGAGCTAATCCACATAAGAAGGTGTGCGTCCGCAATGGGCGCATGGGATACATTGAGCAATTTATATAAAACAAACGCACCAGCGCGCAAGGTAAGTTTGTTCAGAAAACTAGCTCGCTTTCGATTCAAAATCGTTGAAAAATGGGCTGAACAAATCAATGAGTTTTGTACCCTTGCGGATGATCTGAAAGACTTTGGAATCGACGTTCCAAAGGATCTACTCAGTATCTTGCTACTATGCAGCTTGCCGGTTTTGTTGTGGCAATGGAGAGTCGAGACGTGATACCAAATGTCGAGCAGTTGAAGGTCAAAATATTGGAAGTGCTGCAGCGAAGAAATGAGCGGAAAGATGTCAGCGGAGAAAGCGTTTTAGCAGCGAAACACCTGAGGGTCAAGCAGGTCGACGTCACTGGGAAAAAGAGTTTTAAATCAGGTCGCAGTGATAGGAGAGATATTTCAATTAGGCGATCGCCAGAAGAGGGAGTAACAAATGAGCAACCAAGTGAATAACACAACGGTAGATGGAGCGCGTAACAAATCGCGCACCATCCCTGCCGCGAACCAAACGCCTCTGGGTGCAAAAGTCAACCAACAACAACAGGAGTCTTCTCGAAATCCCACACCATTATTGATAAAATGTCCCGTCAGCTCACCCAGACAGGAATTTATCATAAAGATGAGAACGGCAGAAGAAGAAGTTCTCACGAAATATCGGAAAGTCTTGACGAAGATGAAACAAGCCATGATCAAGCAGAAGAACGTGAGCATGGACGTAAATACCGGAGTTTCCGAGCTAGACGAGCTTTTCGGCGTAAAGCAAAGCTATCGGCGAAACTGGACGGAAAAAGAGAACGAGTGCCAACTTGTTAGGGCACCGAAACCGCGGCACAAGGCCCTGACAAGCGTCTCAGCAACACCGACGATGGCCAGATCCAAATGAGCAGCTTCTAGCCCAAGAGAACCAGAAGATGGGAAAAAATTCTGTGAAAGTAAGGCCGATGGGTGGCAAACTGTCACAAGAAGTAGACGTGGGGCAACACGAAGTCAAACACAAGAAAATTCAACAGCAAAGAATTTCGTGGGCGACAACGATAAGTCACGAGCAACAATGCAAGGAAGACATAGGACAAAGGAGACAAAACCAAAGTCCGAAGACGTCCTTATCAAACCAGCAGAGGGTTTCAAAAATGCGGATATCCTGAAGAGCATCCGCTGTAATGTCAAACCAGAGGATGCCCAGACCAAAGTGCGATCGATCCGGAAAACAAGAGCAGGAGGGCTGCTGTTGGAGCTGGATAAAAAGTGAACTTTTAAAAGGTGTACTACAGGAGCCAGCAGTTGTGACTGATTTTAAGCCAAGAGCGACGATAGAGATACGAGATCTGGATCTCCTCGCCACAAAGGAAGAAGTACACGAAGCCGTAAAGGAGTCACTTCCCGAAAAAATGAGAACTGCTTCCTGTGAGGATATGGTAACAATTATGACAGCACCAAATAGTCGAGAGCAGGTGAGAGCCTATATAACGATATCATCGGAGGTCATCTAGTATGAAGTTTCGTGAAGGCCTGAGCAATTTAGTTCGAGTCACCTTTGGAGCTACAGATTTTTGGAATTCTCGTCGCAAATTTGTTGCTGCAATCGTGGTACAGATCGATGCTGTTCGTACGAAATTTCTTTGGACATCATAATATTGCGGCTGTATGAAGAATTGTTAATCGGAGAAATCATTTGGAGATTTCTTTAACAGAAAATTTAAGGGTTATCGTTGTTTGTGGCTCATATATAATCATCGAAATATATTTTCGAATATGCAGAAGACGGACAAAGATGGCGACAACTTGACGCCACCATTTTTGAATGCCGCTTACAAATTTTGGAGTCATAGTTCAAGCAATTGTGTCACATTCAAGGTCAAATAGAAAAACTTTGTCCAACGGACAATTCGAGAAGTGATTTGAAGGAAATTTTTATTGCTGCGAAAATAATGATTTTGCGAAATAAAAATCGTGGTTTTGTGTCGATGGATCACAAATTTTCTTAACGCATCGATCCCTGGAGTTTCACATCAGTGATTGTGTGAATGATCTTAAGATAAGTTCGCAAAGAAACAACTCATCCATCCTGAAGTATATAATTATTTAATGAAAACAGACTAATGGTCAGTGACGTTAATGATTTAATAGATTTAATAGAATCTTTTAAACAAATAAAAATAAGCAAACAAATTAAACTTCAAAAAAGTATAATAACGACAGTTTAAAAATGAATCCAAATTGCAGCAGCGCTACAATGCCTACAGATGCCAACTTTGCTTTACCAGTATCGGAGCTCATAAAAGAGGCTTCTAGAACTAGGGAGGACACCGGAGGAAAAGAATACGATCCATCATTTTTACAAGAGAGGTGGATATGTTCCTGCTTTTATTCGAATACAACATTCCACTTCAAAAATTCATCTTCCAAAGACATGTCCTGAACAAAATCCAAGGACCAGCTCTGCAGGTGGTAAGAACACTAGGAACAAGTCCATCGTGGGACGATGTTAAAAAGGAACTCATCAAGAATTCCGGCATACAAGATTCATATTACTCACTACATCATAAAGCATTCACAGCCAGAAATTATAATAATGTAAGTGAATATTTTAACTACCTTAAGAATATATTTTAGATAAATTAAATAATAAATTTGAGTTCGATAACGACAAACCACAAGAACTTCCTCCTGTGGCGAATTGTATGGAAAATATTTTTAAACGGAATTGATCCTCACCTAGTACACTGGAGGAGACAGGTGTACTTAAAAAATTGTATAAAACAAGAAGAAATTTTAAAAAATTTGATAGAAATTGTTGAATAAAAGTTGTTTATTTTTATTCAATTCAATATCCATGTTGGTGACACATCATCATCTTTGACGCTTTACAACATACATATATTGTTGGCGCTACCTCGAAAATCCACATGATTTATTTAAGATCTGGCAACTCTAAAAATTTGTAACCGATAACTTTGTAAAAGTCAATTTTTTTATTGCCTTTTTAACGAAACTTTGTAATTGTCAAGTAGCGTCCCTTGGCTTTCGCCATTTTTCACATAAATCCATAACGATTGACGTAGATATCATCCAAAGTTACAAACCTTTCAATTTTCGTGTACGCAATAAAAACAAACATTTCAAAGCAAAAGAGAACAAAGAAACCAATTGCTTTTATACTCTTCGGATTTGCGGCGCCAAGTTGTTTCCTTCGGTAACGAAACGAGAATGAAACGCTTGCAAACGTTTGCTAAGCGAAACGATCATAACAATGGGACATTACCAATACGTGAAATCAGTGTATTCAGTCTCTTCGTACGATCATGCTGCGTCCAAAAAATGAAATATTGCGAAAACTTTTTGATTTTGATCATCAAAATAAAATATTTGCATGTAGCAATGGAGACTGCCATAAAACTTTATATGGGCATGCCGGTAATTTGGAACGTCATCTTAAAAATACGCACCCTGTTATTTTTGAAAATTACATACCAAAGAAAAGTGAAAAAACATTTAAGAATGTAAACAGAAATTCATTAAAAGTTACATGCACAGTTAATAAACGAAATATGGAAAATGCTATAGTGGAGTTGTTCACTAAATTTGGCAGACCGCTCCGTATGACTGAAGACCGTCCATTTAAGATATTAACAAAACCTATTTTAGATGCGATTAACGTTAAATGAGCATAACGTTATAGAGAGAATTATATAGTTTTCCTCAAATTTGAAGCAAGAAATCAGTAAAGAACTAAAGGGAAAACTATTATCATTGAAAGTTGATTCAGCAACTCGGATTATATATAAGTGTTTTGGGTGTCAATGTACAATACATAAGCAACAGTTGCATAACCATAAAAACTCTTGGAATAAAAGAATTGAAGCAGCGACACACAAGTGACCATTTAAAAAGTGTATTATTGGACGTTTTAAATGAATACGATATAAATATAAACCAAATATTAACTATAACAACTGATAATGGCGCAAACATGATCAAGGCAGTGAAAGAATTAAAACACATAAGCAATACAGCAGATGAAGTTAATGAAAATAGTGACGAATCGCTTGCCGATAATACAGAAATATGTATGGACCTGAGTATGCCTTTAGATAGCATTACAACTGATAATGGCGCAAACATGATCAAGGCAGTCAAAGAATTAAAACACATAAGCAATACAGCAGATGAAGATAATGAAAATAGTGACGAATCGCTTGCCGATAATACAGAAATATGTATGGACCTGAGTATGCCTTTAGATAGCATTACCAGCATTCGATGTGGTGCCCACACCTTACAACTTTGTGTCAACGATGTTTTGAAGACAAACGATATCAAAGATAGACTAGAACAATTTCGAATAATCGTAAAGAAACTAAGAACGCAGACCTATCTTAACCTTTTAAGATCGAGTGGCTTTAAAGTGCCAATTTTAGACTGTGCAACTAGATGGAATTCTACATATCTTATGTTAGAAAGGTTGACAGATTTAAAAGGGTTTATCAATTTGATTAAAGGTGATCATCCATTTTTCGACATAGCCGATGAAAGCTGGAATTTAATTGCCGAGTTTTTAGATGTTTTCAAAATTATTTATGCAACGTCTAAAAAGTTACAATCGGAAAATCTAATTTATAGCGATCTATATGTTCAAATAATGAATATTAAACTGCAATTGGAGAAACTCCCGAGTACAGAATTGTGTTCGCTTTTAATAGAAGCTGTAAATAAACGGAAATGCATGCTTTTTGACAATGATTTATTTGTAACGGCAATATTTTTGGATCCGAGGATTAAAGTATCTTTAACTGCAGAACATATTGTGAGAGCGAAAAACTGTATACTCGTATATCAATTGAATACGCGTATTTCTTCTTTGAAAGGTATTCCCATTTAAAGCCAAGTTTTTCCAATAGTAATTAACAAATTATATTTTTTAGGAAATGATTCTACAATGTCTGAAAATTCGAATACAACATCAGTGGCACCATCTGCACCGAGTACTACAGAAGATGCATTTGAGGCGTATCTTAAAAATTTTGATAAACCATCTTGCAGTCAGCCAATTATTACAAATATTGAAAATGATCTCCTAATTTATTAGCGGCAGTGTAGATTAGAAATCAATGAAAACATTATCGAATTTTGGAAAAAGGAAAAAAATTCATTGACAACAATAGCGTATATTGTGTTAGCAATCCCATGTACGCAAGTAAGCGTGGAGCGACTATTTTCAGCTTTAAAATATATATTAGCAGATCAGCGAAATAAGCTTACATCAACAAACTTAGAGCATATATTATTAACAAGAGTCAATGGGGTATTTGAATATGATGATTGAAAATTTTATATTGTATCGAAAATGAATTAAATTTAAGTTTTGTTCAAAAAAAATATTCTTATTTAGCAATATATAGGTATTATTGTTCCAAGAATAAATTGAACAAATAATGCAAAAAAAGAATAACATTGGAGTTTTTTCTTATTGTAATGACTTTATGAATCAGCAAACGTTTGCGAAACGTTTGCATTGAATGTTTACTGTTTTGTTTTCTATGTTTTACTAAGCACCTGAATACTTTTCGGTTTTGGTTGAGTTTGCACTCACAAACAAAAACAATACAAAACCAAAGGCAAGTGCCGTTATCTTGGGTTTCGTTTCGTTTCGTTTTAGCTATCTCGAATGTACGAAACGAAACAAATGGAAACGTTTCGTTTTGTTTGTTTTCATTCTCTGCTAACAACAAAAGATTCTGTGTTCGATGCATTTAAAGACTACAAAGCCATGGCTCAAAAGCAAACCGGCCGTAAAATTAAAATTTTGAAAAGTGACAATAGTCGCCAATATGTCGGAGGATTTTTTGAAAACTTTTTAATAAGAGTTCACAAATTTCGAGTGAAAACTTCCTACAGGCAACCCCAAACACAAATTCACCTTTCACGAATAAAAACAGCTGGAAAAATATAAATTGTTTATAAATTGGTATCTTCAATAGAAAAAGCAGTTAAAGTAAGTATAAAATCGATTATTGTATAAATAATTTCCAGTTATTAGTTTCAGATGAGGTAATTCAGTTTGTTTTGAAGAAGTTCTGTGCACTGGTTGCACTGTGTTGAGGTGATGTCCGAGATCTTTGAAACTTGTCACAGCAACTACGTTGCTCAGGAAATATTGCGATAACGAGTTAATTTAAATCAAGGACATCAAGGAGAGTTACAGATGGAAGAGTTTATATATACAATGAAATTATTAATATAAATTTTTATTGCAGTGCTGCTGAAATGGAACATTCCGCTGAGATTTCTTTATGTTCAGTGATATGCCCGATATAAAGGAACAAGTTCGTTTGGAAAACTTGGTGGAAATAGTGAATGTAAATGAATGTTGTAGAATGAGTAGAGTTTGGGATATTCCACGGACTTTTCAGAAAATGTAATTTGTTGATCTATAAAAGTATAAATGTTAAATCTATATATATCTATATCTATATATCTATATATTATATATATTTCGTAGTTTGATTTCCATAGTGATATATAAATTTAGGAATAGCACAAATGTTGCTGTCATCAGTCCGTTTAAGGCAATCTGAGGGTTTCTTGTTGGTGAATACAGAAGCTCTGATCTGCTGCAAATTTGGACAAGCAGCATATATGAGATATGCTACTAACGATCATCATTGTTGAACTTGCACGCACAAGTAAAGTTAAAGGGTATTTCGAAGTCGGTCTAACCCGACTTCAGATTTCTTTGCTCGTTTCATATTAGCGAAATACGTGCTTCAGATTTCCGAAACGGCTTTTTTAACAGAATGAATACAAGCAGACTAGTCATATATGATGACATCCCATCACCCTTATCCACTGCTACTCCAAATGAAGATTCAACGACGTCCACTCAAATAGCGAACGCAGCTGAAAAGAGTGTACAGTTTAAATTCTGAGATCTGTTTATTCGAATGAATCCTCAGTTTGTTTATCTAATGAAATACCGCAACGCTTGAGATAAGCTCAAGCTAAGCGCGTAGTAATGGTCCTAAGGGACATAAATAGCAAGTACGCATTTTATTTGTGATAAATTTAAGATATGAATTTATGTATTAAAAAGAAGCAGTTGCAGATCAACCACTAAGACATAAAGCTCTAAACGCGGCTCAATAAATAATTTTATTAAAAGAAGAATACATCTTGCTAGAATACATTATGTTAACAATACAACTCTGCAAGCCAACTGCATATACATATGTGCTTCATAAATTGGAAGTTGAAATAGAGAAGTTAAACTGAACACACGTGCTAAAATTATGGCTAACGCTTTTTACCCTCGAAATCCTCTAACAGATTCTAAGGCTTAGAACTGGTATTTTGTATTCCTTTATTTGGGAAATGTTGTTTAGAGCACTTAAAGTACTCTCCATTTTTAAAATATGAATATGTTTGTTTCGATGAGAAAAGAAAGACTAATATAAAATAACTCATTAGCAAATAATTTATATGTTGAGTTCGAGGAACCTTTTATCTAAACAGGATGCAGCTGCATTTTATCAGTAAACTCCAAACTGAGTTGAAGAAAGCTTGCTAAAAATTATTTCCTCTACTGTGTTACAAAATTTATTAAATGAATAGATGTTGGATTGATGCTGACCATACAGAATGCTTCGAAGCAGTGATAAATGAATTAAAAATATCAAAGTTCTCTAATTATGTTTATGGATTTTGTTCATGAAGAACATGAGCTTCAATCCATACAGTCAACCCAGTCACATTCCTAAGTATGTGCTGGGAAAATATAAATAATTTTTATTTAACAACTTTACTCTAATTTCTCACTTCTTATCGCAACGGAGCTGGGAATTTTATTGCATAATGTCTAACGCAATAAATTCTGCAGTACCTTGCCAATTATGTTTAACTTTGTATATTGAATTGCATTTACTTCGTCCGCTAGCTACCGTGAGAACAAACCATTCGCACGGTTTTGTGCTGACACAGCACACGGGCCGGTTTAAATAATTATATGTATTAGTAATAATTTTAATATAAATATAGGGCAATTTTGTATTTACAATCAGAATAATTCTTTACTTCTAATAAACAAGTTGGATTTTTCCCCACCAGTGGTAAGAGATCCAACTTATATCCAAGAAAGAAATACTCGACTTTTTATTTTGAAAGCAAGGAAGCAAGGAAGCAAGGAAGTGTATTTTTACAGATTTCATAAGTTAGATTGTTGGTGGGCGTCAAATAATGATAACATACAGGATGTAAGCACATGTGTATGTGTAATACTTTATGAGCGATATCGAATGGCGGGTAAACTTTTTAATCTGTACGCAGCAATGTGTAAATTACCCCGCATACGTTACTCTCATTTCCTTTACTTCAAATAAGACTATAAGAAGGCTGCTGTTGGAAAATTTTAAATTCAGTATGGGAAATTTTGTGAACCTTCTATGTAAGGAAAAAATGCATCATTTAAAATTTAATGATGAAAAACCAATTTTGGAAGATCCGAATTATTTCGGAAATAATTTAAATGATGCAGAATTAGATCAAGGTTTTAGTGATCTATGGAACACAGACGATTTATTCATGGATGCGCTTACAGACTGTGTAGAGCAGGATATCGTTTTCATATTAGAGGAAAAATATGCAATAGAACATCCGGATGAAGAATTTGAGCTAATTCCCATGATGACAAATTTCTCCCGTCCAATTGAAAAAGGAGTTTGGACTGTCAGCGCTCGTGTAATTATAGAAAAAAAACTAACACTTATTTCTTACCTTTGATCAACAATGTACTTAGTAGTGTCGAGAGCGTTGATAGAGAGCGGTAAGTATTTGTCTATTAATTTGTTCTTTTTAATAATGTATTCTTTGTTCCATGTCGTTAGAAATAAATGTATGTATTTTGTTTTAATAAACGTACTGCATTTTATTTCAAAAGCCCTTGGACGCTACAATTTTTATTTCGCAGTTTATTTGATAAACTTTAACATTTTTGGAAGCCACTACTCCGCAGCCAGCGGATAAACAGTTTATAGAAAGCAGCGTTGCCAGTGAAATCCCGCAGGCAGCGGACATACAGTGTATACACTGCGCTGCTTGCCAGAAAAAAGCCGCGGTCAGCGGACTGATTGCTACCAGTTATTTGACGTGACAAAAACCAACATGTGACCTCAAACAGGTTAAGAAAGGAATGAAACGCACGCCGCCAAGACGAAGCCCTAGATTTTGCGGAGAAACAACCACACCACGGTGTTGGGACGCAATGGTTAAATCGGCACCCACCACTCCTGCCGCAAATGCATCCACAGCATTTAAAGATTCGGTAAGTGCTACCACAGTCGCCGTCACTCCAACTGAAAACACAGCCGCATATGCCACAACCGCCACAATTAGCACAAGCGCAGCCGTAACCAGCGAACTTGTCGCCACAGTCTCCAGCGGTGCAAAAGCCGCCACCGCAGGACTCCCATGTATAATTGAGAGCAATGCCGCACAACAGGTGAGTTCCCTACTACAGCAAATTAAAATTTTAGAGACTCAATTGCTAAACACACAGTCGCAGCTGAGTCCAAGTGTTAGCCAACGTCAGACCTGGGAGGAAGCGTACCGTTGTAGCGGAACTGTTTAGGCACCGTCGACGCTAAACAGTACACACGGCGGCGCGTCGCAGTTGCAGTCGACGTTCGCTAAACCTCTGCCACCTACGCCGTTACTAAACATTTCTCCGGCCGTAACATATACAACTACGTCGGTACCAACAACCACATTGGCCGTACCGTTTAATCAAACCTCGCAATTCTTAAGCCCCGCTCAAATGCCACGTAAAGTGCAAGAACTGCCGGAATTCAGTGGACATCCGGACGATTTGCCATTATTTTCGAGCTCGTACGCCCAATCAACAGCCGCCTATGGCTATACCAACCTTGAGAATAACCACCGACTATTGAAATGTCTCAAAGGTGAATCAAGGAAAGTGGTGAAATCGCTTCTTATCCATCTGGATAACGTTGGTGCTGTTATGGAGCAGCTGAAATTTAGATTTGGTCGGCCAGAACTGTTAATACGTAGCCAGCTGCGCCAAATTAAAGACGTTGCACCAATTTCTGAATCCGCTGTAGACAAAATTATTCCGTTTGCTACCAAAACTAAAAACTTGTCTATTTTTTTACAGTCTGTGGACGGAGTGCAGCATCTCACAAACCCTACGCTACTGGAGGAATTAATTAGCAAGCTTCCCATTAGTAAACGAATGGACTGGGCGAAGTACGCTTACCCAATAAAACCATATCCAACCGTCGTGGATTTTAGTAATTGGTTGAGCCATGTTGCGAATCTGGTTTCCACCCTGCAGGACTGCGACGTCCGACGACGGGTAGTACTGCAAACGACCGAAAATCGAAGTAGAGAGAATCTAAGCATGAACTCTGCCAGGTGTCCAATTTGCAAAGGACAACACAAGATAAATACCTGTAAGAAATTTCTGGATTGGTGCGTAGTTGATAGATGCGTAGAGGCGAAGCGCAACCGCTTGAGCTTTTCATGCCTTAGAGGTGGCCACGCTGTACGAGATTGCTGCAGTCAGACGCCGTGCATGACCGAAGGGTGCCAACGAAAACATCACACATTACTACATGAGGCCAATACCACCACCGCCATGCTGCATTTGCAAGAACCGCAAAGAGGGTCCGCCGCAGAAACAGTGTTGAGCTGTACTTCGGCAACAGTTAATGGACAGCGTTTACTTTTTCGGGTCCTACCCGTCAGTCTTTATGGTCCGCGAAAATGCATTGAGACATATGCCATACTGGATGAAGGACCATCTATAACAATGATGGATGCAAATCTTATGCAGGAACAAGGCCTCCGAGGTCAACAACGCGAACTGAGCCTTCAATGGGTCGGAGGAAGAACAGCACAGGAACCGGCTACCATAGTCAACATTCAGGTCAGTGGAATAGGATTAACGAGACGACACGATTTGCGACAAGTTTATGCTGTGTCTGAACTCAATTTAACGGTGCAGAGCCTGGGTAGAAACGATTTGAGTGGAAGCCCAGCAGCCCTACTCAACCTGCCGAAGCTACAAAAATATGTAAGAAAAATTGATTTCCTAAAATTTTTCCAAATTTTCTTTTTAAAAACAAATATTACGAAAACCAATTTATTCGTTAGATATAAGAAACAATTAATTAAACAAATTGTTTCCCTTAGTTTTTTCATACAACGATTTTTTTTTGCTATATGCATGAAAAGGTAAAGTATACAACGAACGAATGCGGAATCCTTACCACTACATTACATTCTGTCAAAGGAATTCGAGAAATGTAAACAAGATTTGAAATGGTAACAAGGTTTTCCCTTCACATTACAACATTCTCTTCTCCCGTAAATTAGAATAGCAAAGGAGAGCCGAGTGATACCGATCAGTTTTTGTGCATAGCGTATTCTTTACTTTAATAAATGGAAGAAGTAGGTGTATGACTTCTTTCTTGCCTAACTGAATAACGCTTACATAAGGCGGCCACCCTCTTAATAGAATAAATCGAATTCGTCAAGTAAGAGTGTAGTACTTACGAGCGAAAATAAGCATAATGGCAAACATTTAGTAAGCATTCTCTTCCCGACTGGGCAGCTGACACCAATTAATTACAAAAATACCATTGAAACCGACACGAGCCCGACATATTTCCTAAGAATAAGTTATTTTTCAATATATAGCAAGAAAGGATATTGTAATTTAGAATAAACAGCCCCTCCCTTTCCTTTGCAATCGAAAGTGGCTAAACGTGTGAAGTACAATTTCAGAGTGAAAACAGCAAAATCGGGCATTTTCATGGATAAGTAAGTGATTTACATAGCAACTAAATACAAACTTACAACACTAATATAAATATAAATGTAATGTGCTTATAGATTTGTTGAAAAGAGTCGTGCGGCTTCAACAAATGCAGCAATCAAAGCGCCAAGCAGTACCGGTAATGAAAGCGGTACAAATGGGACCAGGGGTGAGTATTTAATATATTAATGTAAATGAGAAGACGTTAGGTTTAAATTCGCAATACCTAACACGCCCCCTTTTAGGTTTTTAGTCAATTATTTATTGTTCAATAGAGAAGAAGAAGTCACAATTGACATTAAACACAAAATCTCTACTATTATGCAACTTTTGCTTGCAGTACACCAGAAATAAAGATGTTCTGTTAAAGCATGAAGCTGAGTGCAGCAAAGTAGTGATCGCAATGCCGATTGGTAAAAATAATGATGATATTTTAAAGTTTACTTCTTTTAGGTCTAAGTTAGATTACCATTTGTAAATTTATGCCGATTTTCAATCTATTTTAGAGATTGTGCAGATTCAGAAAATATTTGCAGCATTTAGTTATTACACAAAGTGAGGTTTCAATAATAGCTTAAGCAAGTTTGTGACTTATTCGGGAGAACATTTTGTTAAGGTATTCATAGATAATTTAATTAACGATACTAACGGCCCTATTCTGGCGAGACTCACAAGTTCACCTCATTCACTAAGAGTGAATATTTGATAGATAGAATATTCTAAGCTCTTTCATTTACTATTTAGTAAATGGCGCGAAAGGTATTGATTTATGCGTGTGTTAAAATGGAAGAAGAACTAGTGTTTTCATTAATCGAAGAGGAAAATGAGAAGAAAAAATTAAAAACACGACGAATATTAAAAAATATGCGAGACTGTAGTGATCCCTTTTCACTCAGTGAAGAGGTACTTTCAAGCAATTACCGCCTCAGCATATTGCTGTGTCGCAGCCTAATCGAGCAGTTGGAGCCTCACGATACGCATATCTTTGCCTTTCGCATGGTTTTTGGCGGCATTATATTTTTTTGCACATGGCTCATATCAGAAATGTGTGGCTAATAATGCTATCAACGCAAATACGAGCCAGCAGTCCATCTCTAGAAGTTCACACGCCATAACGGAAGTGCTATAAAAGTGGGTTAAATACTCATTTATGCTTAGAAGTGCGTACATTTCATTAAACTCATTTTCGAAACATCACTTAAGGAAAACTGCATGCGCAGCAGAATATACTCTACTCTACCAGTGCAATGTACCTAAAAATGCCTGCTTTGCATAATATTGCGACTTGCATTCAAGGCTAAGTAGCAATTCATTGCACTTTTGTGGTCAGCATTTTCAATTTATGTTTGTTCTTCTATGTCCCAAATATCCAAAATTGTACCTACAAATAGTTTGTAAATTGAATGAAGAAAGTCAGTGTGATTACTAGGACAAACCACACAAGCTGCCTTGTAATCTTACTCCAGCGAAGTATAATTGGTTAATGTAGTATACGCAAATTAGTACACGGCTCATGGGCCTGGTCTAAATATATAGTATATAGACTATACAATATACATATAGTATATAGACTATACAATTGTCATCTATTTGTTAAAGAACTCGAATCATTTAAAGGACACATTAAAATAATTCCTGTGAATAAGAAATTATATAAGTTAGTAGGGTGCATTGTGACTTTCCGCCGGCGCGGCATGTGCGCGTACAAGTTGACGATCCATCAGCGTCAGCTTTTGCTTGCGTGTGCAAGCCGTCCGTCCGTCTTGCGCGTGCAAGCTGTACGTCCATCTCGCGCGTGCAAGCTGTCCGTCCACCATGCGCGTGTGGGACATCCGTCCGCTCAATGCTCCTCGCTCTAAAGTGTTTGCTTCGGTTAGCACTTCCGCCCCAAAGCACCCAAACGACGGTGCTGCAGTTCGGTTACCTGCATTTCGCTGATTCTGCATCGATCAAGGGCATTCTGGCAAATCGAATGCGATCGGTCGATGTACCGGAAAGCGAAAGTGGTGGGAACCCAAACTGTGGGAGTGTTGAGGTTTGCTGGCGCGGCACTTTAGGTCACGTAGGCTTCCGAACCGAGGCTTCGTGACGAACTCCGAATTAGGGAAAAGTTAGTTCGATTTTGGAGACCTAAGAATACGGTCCTATTAAAATAGGTTTGTGCGATTAAAAGATAAATTAACTAATTGGAATGGACGAACTGGAGCACGCAATTTACAATTTTTTTATGTGCATCAGGTTTGGAAAACCAATCAAATAGAAGAAAATTTGCGCTTTTATTACGCCATTTGGGTGCGAGAGCCTGAATATTTTCAACTCATTTAATATTGCTATTGATGTAGTAAAATAAAATGAGTTGCGATTGCACATTGGAATCATATTTCATTCCAAAAGTGAACATCATACTTCAAGTCCCCATTTGTCGAGATCTAATGGGTTGGCTGAACGATCTGTTCAGACCATTAAAAACGTGTTGTAAAATGAATGATTTTAATATATCAGCATTATATCAAAGCATTCAAATAGATGTTCAATAGACATTCAAATGGGCTACAAAATCAGCATTATAACCGATATTAAGGAAATCAAACAGATTTTCATCGTATAAATCAACGACATCAGTTCAGATATTATATATCTGGAAAATAACATCCTATTCAATTTTACAATTTTTAATTTTCCACTCTCGGTTAACTAGTTAGTGTAAACGTTTTTGGTCTGGACAATGTTGGACCATACTATTTTACACTAAAAGAAAAAATCCACCACAATGAGCAATTTATATAAAACAAACGCACCAGCGCGCAAGGTAAGTTTGTTTAGAAAGCTAGCTCGCTTTCGATTCAAAATCGTTAGAAATGGGCTGAACAAATCAATGAGTTTTGTACCCTTGCGGATGATCTAAAAGACATTGGAAGCGGCGTTCCAAAGAATCTACTCAGCATCTTGCTACTATGCAGCTTGCCGGAAGATATGGACAATTTTGTTGTGGCAATGGAGATTCGCGACGTGATACCAAATGTCGAGCAGTGTTGTGAGTTAGAATCAAGCTACCTACGCGTAGTTGACTCACAGCACCGACTCCTATTAAATTCATTAAGAGCGCACATATTTTTAAGGTGCAAATATTGTAAATGAATAGTATTTATGCATTAATTATGATGTAAACTTTTAGGGTGTCACAGTTCCGCAGTCAAGCTGACGAGGGGCATTTAGAATGCACCGACGACACTTTTACTGAAGTAGGTCGGTTGGCCTGCGCAACTGAAAAATAACAATTGCGTAACTGGAACACCAGAAAAGTCAAGACGTAGACTGTAATGTTCATTTGTAAATAGTATATAAGAACTAGTGTTTTACGAATAAACGGCTTGTTATTTTAAACCTAAAAGAGTGCAGTGCTTATTTAATAAAGTGGTTTAGGTTTACAGGTCCCCGCGCAGGACAAGCCGCGACAGGACATTCCAGAGGACGTTCCCGAGGACAAGCAGATAAGGACCCCAACAGCAGTTGAAGGTCAAAATATTGGAAGTGCTGCAGCGAAGAGATGAGCGGAAAGACGTCAGCAGAGAAAGCGTTTTAGCAGCGAAACAGCTGAGGGTCAAGCAGGTCGACGTCACTGGGGAAAAAGAGCTTTAAATCAAGTCGCAGTGACAGTAGAGATATTTCAATTAAATATCAATTAAATAGATTGAATAAATTAAATTACAAAATTTTAAATAATTTATTATTATCTAATTAGCTATATGACAAATTTTTAACCTTTTCTGATCTAGCAGACACGGCGACCAGAAGTATAACTACATATCAGAAAACAAAATTATTTTCACATATTATTGAGACAAATATTTCATTAAATAAAATAGCAAAATGACAATTCTGGCAAGGAAAAGGCCTTGTGCCCGTTTCAAAAAGCGTGCGCGAGTTATTCACACTCACCCTGTATAACGCCAACAGGCCGAGCCACACACAGTCAGTTGAATACTTCAAATACAAAACCCGCCTATGCAGATTGTTCTCGCGGGGGAACGGAGATGTGTGATGGACGAGGAGCATAGCGAAGATGCAACAGTGTGAGTACGATATTGCAAAGTATGTCGTATTGCGATATGGGGCTTGTTTTTACAGAGCAAAGGGGCGTCTGGGGTCAGTGCAAAAGACGACGGCAAGGAAAGTGGTTGTACAGAATACAAAGAAACATTTTAATATATAGAAAATAAAATTCAAAAACAAATAAAATGGTATTTGTATTGTTTGAGCTGTTAAGGCGCTACGACACCGAAAAGACGAGCGATGCAGATAGCCACTTGACCAGCGCCACATTTTTAGCTGCCTTGATTCTGATAAGTAGGTAATAAATGTAAGATGCCATGAATATGAAGCAGTCGTCATGAAGTGGTCAGCCGAAGCAGCAGCAATTTCATTATTTGATTATTTCATTATTCATTTCAGCAAACAACAAAACAACAAACACAACCTCAACCTCAAATACACCAGAAAGTAACTCCAAGCGATCCAGAAAGGGGAAGCTGCTTAAAAGAAGTAGCAAAATTATGCGATCGCCAGAAGAGGGAGTAACAAATGAGCAACCACCTCAAGTGAATAACACACCGGTAGATGGACCGAGTAGCAAATCGCGCACCATCCCTGCCGCGAACCAAACGCCTCTGGGTGCAAAAGGGAACCAACAACAGCAGGAGTCTTCTGGAAATCCCACACCATTATTGAAGAAATGTCCCGTCAGCCCACCCAGACAGGAATTTATCATAAAGATAAGAACGGCAGAAGAAGTTCTCACGAAATGTCGACAAGTCTTGACGAAGATGAAACAAGCCATGATCAAGCAGAATATCGTGAGCATGGACGTAAATACCGGAGTTTCCGAGCTAGACGAGCTTTTCGACATAATGCAAAGCGATCGGCGAAACTGGACGGAAAAAGAGAACGAGTGCCAACTTGTTAGGGCACCGAAACCGCGGCACAAGGCCCTGACAAGCGCCTCAGCAACACCGACGATGACCAGATCCAAATGAGCAGCTTCTAGCCCAACAGAACCAGAAGATGGGGAAAAAATTCTGTGAAAGTAAGGCCGATGGGTGGCAAACTGCCACAAGAAGTAGACGTGTGGCAACACGAAGTCAAATACAAGAATATCCAACAGCAAAGAATTCCGTGGGCGACAACGATAAGTCACGAGCAACAATGCAAGGAAGACATAGGACAAAGGAGACAAAACCAAAGTCCGAAGACGTCCTTATCAAACCAGCAGAGGGTTTCAAATATGCGGATGTCCTGAAGAGCATCCGCTGTAATGTCAAACCAGAGGATGCCCAGACCAAAGTGCGATCGATCCGGAAAACAAGAGCAGGAGGGCTGCTGTTGGAGCTGGATAAAAAGTGAACTTTTAAAAGGTGTACTACAGGAGCCAGCAGTTGTGACTGATTTTAAGCCAAGAGCGACGATAGAGATACGAGATCTGGATCTCCTCGCCACAAAGGAAGAAGTACACGAAGCCGTAAAGGAGTCACTTCCCGAAAAAATGAGAACTGCTTCCTGTGAGGATATGGTAACAATTATGACAGCACCAAATAGTCGAGAGCAGGTGAGAGCCTATATAACGATATCATCGGAGTTCATCTAGTATGAAGTTTCGTGAAGGCCTGAGCAATTTATTTCGAGTCACCTTTGGAGCTACAGATTTTTGGAATTCTCGTCGTTGGATCATCGTCATCGCAAATTTGTTGCTGCAATCGTGGTACAGATCGATGCTGTTCGTACGAAATTTCTTTGGACATCATAATATTGCGGCTGTATGAAGAATTGTTAATCGGAGAAATCATTTGGAGATTTCTTTAACAGAAAATTTAAGGGTTATCGTTGTTTGTGGCTCGCATATAATCATCGAAATATATTTTCGAATATGCAGAAGACGGACAAAGATGGCGACAACTTGACGCCACCATTTTTGAATGCCGCTTACAAATTTTGGAGTCATAGTTCAAGCAATTGTGTCACATTCAAGGTCAAATAGAAAAACTTTGCCCAACGGATAATTCGAGAAGTGATTTGAAGGAAATTTTTATTGCTGCGAAAATAATGATTTTGCGAAATAAAAATCGTGGTTTTGTGTCGATGGATCACAATTTTCTTAACGCATCGATCCCTGGAGTTTCACATCAGTGATTGTGTGAATGATCTTAAGATAAGTTCGCAAAGAAACAACTCATCCATCCTGAAGTATATAATTATTTAATGAAAACAGACTAATGGTCAGTGACGTTAATGATTTAATAAATTTAATAGAATCTTTTAAACAAATAAAAATAAGCAAACAAATTAAACTTAAAAAAATTGATAATAACGACAGTTTAAAAATGAATCCAAATTGCAGCAGCGCTACAATGCCTACAGATGCCAACTTTGCTTTACCAGTATCGGAGCTCATAAAAGAGGCTTCTAGAACTAGAGAGGTCACCGGAGGAAAAGAATACGATCCATCATCCTTACAAGAGAGGTCGATATGTTCCTGCTTTTATTCGAATACAACATTCCATTTCAAAAATTCATCTTCCAAAGACATGTCCTAAACAAAATCCAAGGACCAGCTCTGCAGGTGGTAAGAACACTAGGAACAAATCCATCGTGGGACGATGTTAAAAAGGAACTCATCAAGAATTCCGGCATACAAGATTCATATTACTCACTACATCATAAAGCATTCACAGCCAGAAATTATAATAATGTAAGTGAATATTTTAATTATCTGAAGAATATATTTTAGATAAATTAAATAATAAATTTGAGTTCGATAACGACAAACCACAAGAACTTCCTCCTGTGGCGAATTGTATGGAAAATATTTTTAAACGGAATTGATCCTCACCTAGTACACTGGAGGAGACAGGTGTACTTAAAAAATTGTATAAAACAAGAAGAAATTTTAAAAAATTTGATAGAAATTGTTGAGTAAAAGTTGTTTATTTTTATTCAATTCAATATCCATGTTGGTGACACATTATCATCTTTGACGCTTTACAACATACATATATTGTTGGCGCTACCTCGAAAATCCATATGATTTATTTAAGATCTGGCAACTATAAAAATTTGTAATCGATAACTGTAAAAGTCAATTTTTTTATTGCCTTTTTAACGAAACTTTGTAATTGTCAAGTAGCGTCCCTTGGCTTTCGCTATTTTTCACATAAATCCATAAGAGCAAGTTGGCTTAAACGCAGTGCCATTGGAGGGCTTTATTTAATTAATTGAAAAAGAGTTTCTAGTGGTTTCCATACCAAAAAGTAGGTTATAATTTAATAATTTTTTGTTTTTGCATAAATTCTTATATTATTGTTTATAAATAGGAATTTTAATATAAACCCAGCCTGTGAAATAAATCAAGTCTTTTGTGAAGCTTGCTGCGTTTTATTCAAAATCCCAACATATATATATATATATATATATATATATATATATATATATATATATATATATATATATATATATATATATATATATATATATATATATATATATATATATATAATATATATATATATATATATTTTTTTTTTCTTTCTTCCAATCTCTTTTTCCCGTGGACGGCCTTTTTGATAGTTTAATTCTAAGGTGCTTGTTAATAAATTCAACGAAAGTTTGCGCAATCTTAACAGGTTATGGGCCCAGATGCGCAAAATTTAATAATTTAATAGTTTTTAAATTTGTAATGAGCGATATTGAAGAGATCAGTGAAGTCTTGTTAAAATGAATATATTATTTTATACGAAGCTGTATAGTACTAAAAATGTTACATGCAACACTGTGTAAAGAATACATAAAATGACATTTACAAACTTCAATTGTCCTAATAAAAACCTTCTGTTTCCTGCAACCATATAAACAACACGCGTTTTCCTTACACATAAAATTTCCCTGCGTAAATTACTCTACGCAACAGGTTATGGGCTTAAACACAAAGCTGTGTATGTTGTAAAGGAAAATATTTAATTCTAGTCATCAAGTAAGTTTTTTTCGTGATAAGCGTTGCTGATTGCCGGGATAAAATGAGCTCCAGTTCACTGTCATTTCCATTCGAAAAACTTCATGGAAGAGAGAATTTCGATGTATGGAAGAAACAGGCAAAGTCATACTTAGTAATTAAAAAACTGTGGAAAACAGTTGAATCAGGCCTGACTACAAGTGCAACTGAAGAGGAGAAGGATGCCGATTGCCGCGCAACTGCAGACATTTTTCTAATGGTCGATCCAAGCAACTATGGAATTATTGCGGAAAAGAAGACTGCGAAGTTAGCGTGGAATAGCTTAATGGAGGCATACGAAGATAAAGGCCTAACTAGGAACGTTGAATTGTTGAAACAACTCGTTCAACTAAAGTTGGCGGACTTCCCTTCAATGCAGGAGTACATTAACGCTATGCTGCTAACATCTTTAAAGGTTAAAACAGCTGGACTTCAACTTGATGACGAGCTAATTGCATCATTGTTATTAGCAGGACTGCCAAATGCGTTCAAATCACTGGTATTAGCAGTTGAAAACTCAAAAAAAGTGCTAACAGTTGATGCCATCAAATCGCTTTTGCTACAAGATGCCAAGTTTGATGTAAAAAGCAATGAAGAAAGTGCTTTGTACACGAACAAGAAAATGTACAACAACAAAAAGTTTCGTTGTCACGCATGCAAGCAGCCTGGACATTTTGCTAAAAATTGTCGAAACAAAGCAAAGAAGGAAAAAGATCTGCTTCTGCTAACGTCGCTGTGTACAAACATAAACAATGCTTCGAACTGGCATGTCGATTCTGGTGCTACAAATCATATGACTTGTAATAAAGATATTCTACGAAACACAACACACACACCAACTTGACGCAAAATTTCAGCACGAGTAACAATTTTTCGATTAAAATGGCAGCAAACTCCGTATCCAGTTCCTCGCGAATCGAATTATTATGAAAAGATAATTACGATACGTGGAGTCTGCAGGTCGAGGCGCTGCTAATCAAAAATGATCTCTGGGAGTTCGTCAGCGGCGGCTTTGTAATGCCAGTAGAGGATGTCGCAAGAAGCGCTTGGGTAACACAGGATCAGAAAGCTAAAGCAGATCTAATCTTATCAATACAGCCTTCGGAGCTAAAACAAATACGTGGATGTGAGGCTTCACGTGTAGTTTGGCTTAAGCTTGAGTTTATTTATGCTTCAAAGGGGCCTGCGCGTAAAGCGACATTGTTGAAGCAACTTATGCTGCAGAAGCTAGACGAAGGTGGCGATGTAAAAGACCACATCGCACGTTTCATGGGTGTAGTTGATAAGTTAGAAAGCATGAGCATCGAAATGAATGGTGATTTACTAACCATTATGTTGCTGTATAGTCTTCCATCAAGTTTTGAAAACTTTCGTTGCACAATCGAATCTCGTGATGAACTACCTACTGCCGAGGTATGGAAAGTCAAAATTATAGAAGAGAGCGAGGCACGATTACAAGCTTCTGGAAGTGTGATAGCAATGGTTGCTGGTGGTCGCACACGTGATCGTAAGTCTAATTTCGAACATGGGAAAATGGCTATCACCGAATGAATCCTAAATGCAACGCTGCGTCTTATTTTTAAGTATTTTCAATCTTTGTATTTTATCATATGGCAACTTTGTAAATCGCGACTCCATTTCAAATCGGCATTCGTTGATTCAAAGCCGATGGAGACGGAACCGCGGTAAGTAAATTGGTAGATTTGTTGTGAAATTCTTTTGAGTTGAATTGCTTTATGTTTCACTTGGTGCCATTTTATTTATGTATAGAAATAAACAACGCATTTTGTTATTGCCGCTATGCAAGTTTAATCGCAGTCTTTTTTGGAGGAATCAACGTTTACATTCACTAATTCATATAATTAGAATACAAACATCTGTTGTACTAGGCTAACGTCTATTACGTGTAATGTCACGGACTATAATGTGGTACTGTGACAAATTTGCCGTTGACTTTAATTAGTTGGTATAATAATAATAAGTAAACAATTATAAGCATCACAGCATACTTGACCGGCCGGTGTATCAATCACTTGTAATGTGCAATTCGAAATATCTGTGTAATGTGTAAATTATTTACAATAATACAAACATATAAATTACCAAAATAAATGTAAATGTAATTATCCCCAAACTAAAAATTTGTTTACCGCCTACGCGTGGATTTTCCAATAATAGACGAAGAGAACATACGAGTTATATGTACGTGAACAAAAAAATCAGATATCCTATAAATATAATAATATAAAAGTAAATATGACAAGTTTCATATTTGCATTCGTTTCAAATTCTGGCATTTCGGAAAATAAACGATTTTCGTTTATATTAGGTAGGCATGCTGCATATTGTAAATATTTTACCAACCCTGCCTTTATAGTATTAAAACTATTGTCATTTGCAGCGAAAATGACGTTTCCATTCGGCAAGCATACTGTTGGCTCTTTTTAATGCATGAGATTACAATTTGATTTCCATACACATGTTAATAAATAATAAGATAACATATCATTTTAATATAATAATATAAATATAACTATCACAGCTTATAGTTTGGCATTAATTATAATTCAAAGCATACGCAAAATATACGATCTCTGTTTATCACGTACAATTAAAATATAATAAAATAAAAATACTACTACCGGTTTCAGATTGGAATGCCTTTAAAATTCATGGTTTTTGCAAAATACGATATTTGCTTATATTAGGTTGCAATGGTTGCTTATATTAGGTTGCAATGGTAGAAATTGTATTTTTTTAGCAAATATTTTAATATATTTGACACTATTGCCAATAGCGGCGAAAAAGACGTGTTTATTCGAATCCATTTTGGGCGAATTTAATACCAGAGAACACAGAGAAGACATTTTTTTTAAACGCCAGAAAATTTGACGTTTAAATGTCCCGTCACTATGGTCTCTGACATTAGCTCTAGTTTGGCGCGAAATATACCATAATCTGCGATCGTGTTTGGTTATAAATGACAATTGGACTGTCTTTAAGATGAGTTGTCTGTTTGTTTTCTATAATATACGATCTCTGTTTATATTACGTAGCAATGGTAAAAATTGTAAATTTTTACAAGCCAGTTTTTAGAATTTGGCACTAGTCCCAATTGCATCGAAAATTATCGTACTCATTGGGTAGCATATTGTTGTCCCCATTTAATGCACGCGACTGCAATGGGCGTTGAGAAGACTACTTAGCGCTGATGTTAAAGAACAGTATAGTAAAACTCGCGCGTAAAGAAATTAATTCACGAAAAACATTAAAATAAAGTTATTGAATGTGTTGTGAGAAAGTGCGGGAGAAAAAACATTGTATAAATAGGTCAATGTGAAAGAAATAAGCTGGTATATCAGCCGCGGCACCTTTATGGAGAGCTTGTATCTTGTTTAACAACCATTAATATTTTAAGATATAGTAATTACATTTACCGGGTGAAACATTTATGGTGTAAAATGTGTTAAATTTTTTTGAATTGTGTAATGTTGATGCGCTACAAATTTTTTATTTGAATATGGCTAAAGTGTATATTCCAAACAGTATTTATTAACTTTATTATCTGAATTGAAAAACAGGAAATTATTTTACCAATTATCCGGTGTATACGAACATTAAATACTTATTCGCTGGAATGTGTAATTTTATTTAAAAAAATAGCAATTTCTTTTCCTATAACCCATTGTTTTTGAGTGGCGAAATTGCGATGGCGCTACCCAACTAAACGTCTCGAAGCGAAATGTGAATATTGTCTATTACGTATATATATAGTTGTATAAAGCTGCTTTGACTATTATGGAAGCGGGGAAATAAGTGCGGAGTAGCAGTTCATGTTTCAATGTAATTATTGCTGTTAACGGAGTCCTCGGGAGAAGAGACCGTTGCTGCTGTCAAAGAAGACGAGGATTTTTATCTGCTGCTTTTGATGCCGCCGGAAGAAATAAATTTAATGATAACTATAAGAATGAAAAATGTACAGGAGAATATCCTGATTCTATTATAAGAATACACTGACATGCAATAATTAATATAGTTTAACAATATTTATATACGATTATATATACTAATATAAAACATTAACCTCCATTAGAATATTTATAATAATATAAAGGAGTAGCCTAATAAATGCGACCCTGCTTCTACACACCAACTGAGACTTGCCACACAAAAACAAACAAGCGAGCGGTGAAGCGAAACCGCAGTTGTACACAGTGATGCCAGAAGTAGGGAAAATTCCCTACAAGTAGGTTTTTTTGACATAAAAACATGAGCGTAGGGAAATAGGGACAGATTTTTCATATTCGACCAAAAGTAGGGATTTTTTTTTTAATTTTAAAAATAATTTTCCTTTCTAAATCCTTCGGAAACTGTTTATCGTTTTTCTCGAAAAAATGTTTTTGTCGAATTGAACAAAACAATATTTCTATGACGAGTTGGCAATATCAGGCGTTTTTTTATTAAATTTTTAACGTTTATTGTTTCACTATAGTTAGCATTACTTAACCAGTCATATTGGCAATATCAGGTGTTTGTTTTGTTTCTTTTTTGTAAAAAACTGAATTCTTTGTAAAGAAAAATTGTTTTATGTGGATTGTGAATTGAAATTATAAGGTAAGCAATATTTTGGCATAATTTAAATGCTCTGAAGTCGGACTAGTGAAGTTTTATCTTTAAACAGAAAATGTCTTCAAGTGAATCTTCACATGGCCGCAGAAGCCCCCCAAAAAAATATAGGAAACAAAAGTTTCGCCCTATATGGCTTGACGAAAGCGAGTTTAAAGGATGGCTGGAAGTAATACCAAAAGACATATACAAATGCAGGTGCTCCGCATGTGGAAAAATTTTGAACTGTGGGAAGTCGGAGCTTTTCAAGCATAGCTTAAGCAAAATACACAAGAAAAATGTGGTCTCACTCAAAAATGCACAAAAGATTGACATGTTTACCAACAAACAAAATAAGGCGGAGGACCCAGTTAAAAATTTTGAAATGCGAATCAGTATGTTTTTTGCAGAGCACAATGTGGCATTCCAAGTTGTTGATCACCTTATACCCCTGTTAAAAGAAATTGTACCGGATTCGGAAATTTTAAAAAAGTGCAAATTGGGAAGAACTAAATGTACAAAAATTATACAAAGCATATTAGCCGAAGAGGAAAAATCCAAATTGATTTCAAAATTAAGAAAGTATAATTTTTCTGCTTTAGTTGACGGAAGCACAGACATATCGTCAAAAAAAAGCCTATGTGTTCTGGTCAAATTTTTTGACGAAGAATCTGAAAAAATTACTGTGCAGCTTTTAGATCTCATACCAGTTGGTACTGACCAGTTGGTAACTGACGGTACTGCTAAATCATTGTACACACTGTTTAAAAACACAATTTTGAGTTATTCTATACCATTTGACAACGTAGTTGGAGTAGGTTCCGATGGAGAAAATACCATGGTTGGTAAAAACGATTCATTTGTTTCCCGTTTCTTGGAGGACAATCCACACAGTATAAATATCAAATGTATTTGTCATTCTGCAGCTCTTATTGCTAACAAAGCATGCTTGGAACTACCGCGAGCACCCGAGGAGTTAATTCGTCAAATTGGCACATATATTTCAGGTAGCTCAAAAAGGTGTACAGAGTTGGAGGAGTTCCAAGTTATGATGAACGAAGAAAAACGAAGAATTTTAAGAACTTCCGAGACTCGCTGGTTGTCTCGTCAAAATTGTATAGAACGTATACTGCATTATTGGAACGTTCTAATCGAATACTTTAAAAGTGCACACGCTCGTGATAAATTAAAATCGGCTGAATGGATTTGCGCCGAATTCAGTAACGTATGCAACAAAGCATATTTATTGTTTTTAAAGTATGCTTTAAACTACCTCAACGAACTAAATGCACTTTTTCAATCGAAAAAAATTTTAATCCATGTACTTCATTCGGAGTCAGTTAAAATATTTCTAAAACTTGGACAAAATTGTATAAAAAAAACGGAGTTAAAAACAAATTGCATAGTTCGTTCACCCCATGTATCATTACCGATTCAAGAAGTTTTTCTGGGACCTGAATGCGAAGAATTTTTGAAACAATTGCCCGAAAAAAATATGCTGCAAATAAAAATGGATTGCCTTAAATTTTATATCAAGGCATTGGAAGAAATTCAAAACCGACTTCCATTAAAAACAGAATCTCTTTTTAAAGAAATGGAATTTTTAAATCCTATGGCTGCATTTGGAGAAAATAAGGAGGATTTAAAATTTTTTTATTTGTGCCAAAAATTTGACTTAAATTTAAATGAATTGACACAAGAGTGGAGATCACTGGAGTACAGTTTTTCTAAAAATGAAATCAAATCTTTTGAAAAAATTGGCATCGTACAATTCTGGTGCAAAATTATGCAAGCGAAAAATTTTAATGACAATTTTATATTTCCCAATTTATCAAAGTTGGTAAAAAAACTGTTTGCATTACCTCATGCAAATGCGGATGCTGAACGAATATTTTCGGTAGTTACCGATGTTCGTACCAAAAAAAGGAACAAATTGAGCCACGATAATTTAAATTCCATATGTATAATAAGATCCTTCTTGCAAAACGAAGAAATTGATTGCAAAGATTTTAAGTGCAATCAAAATCATTTTGAAAAGTTTAATTCAAATGTTCTTTATACTTAAACTTTTTTTTTTGTTGGTTTTTTTTTTATAGAATAATCTATAATTTAAATGAATTGTTATTTTTGTTTTAGTTATTTTAAATGACTGATTTTTTATCCTTAAAGACTGTAATTTGTGTTGCTTTAATACTAATAAATATACAAACTTTAACTTTAAATGTTATAAACTATAATTAATTTAAAAAACTATATTCATATTTGTAGGGAAAATTGTAGGGAAAATTTTTTAGCCATGTAGGGAGAAAAGGGATTTTTTTTTGCTTGCGTAGGTTTTTTTGAAAATATCATCTGGCATCACTGATTTGGTTCAACCTCCGTGCGAGACACATCGGTCGCCAAGCTTCTTTGAATCTACTTTTGTGAAATTAATTATTGAACACTCTTGTGAAATAATTATTGAATGCTCTTGTGAAATTAATTATTAAATACTCTTGTGAAATTACGAAAAAAATATATATACCAATTCTCTATCCTTATCATACTTTATTTAAAAACTAGCGCGCAGAAATATACACATACAATTTACTAATATTTTTCTTATACTTAAAATGAGCTCTTTTGTTATTTCTCTTTTAATTTTACATTTTTCACCAATTTATGTTGCAAATCGTTCTCGGAAGCGAGTAACAGCAGCTTTCACTTACTGCGCGGAGTTTCCTTGGATATGTGACAGATTTATTTGATTCTACAATCGTTCTACTAAGCACTTGAATTTGCAGATTCTTTAGGAACACAAAACGCACGACTTTACTTCTAGAACTTGTTCTCAAAAAAATTTAAAGCAGATCACATCCCTTTTTAATAATAACATTGAAACGTATGTATTAGAAAATCAAGATAAAGATAATCTAATTTCGGAAAACTTTCTCACTACAATTAAAGATAAAGTTTTGAAAATTTGCTATTTAATCTAATTTTTGTTCGTGATCTAAACGGCGATTTTTCGAAGATTAGCTAACATCTTCTAAAAAAAATCTTCCAAGTCTCCCTGAGGCATATTCCGAAGTCCTTACCATACAAAATCTTAACTACAGGAAGAACGTTATTCATCGCTCAAATGTTCCAAATACAGTAACTCACGACATAAACCAATTTTTCGAGAGAGAGCAAAAAGTTGAGGCAAGCCCACCCGTCCACCCTTGCCTCCAAATAGCTTACGGGCCCTCGGGATTAATCTTCTCCCCTCAGATATACTTCTAATAGGCCAAAATCACTACCCAAATCAGTACCAAAACCCGAGATGCGATTGAAAATCGATCCCAGCTTGTAGACGAAGCACGTAAATTATATGAACCGTCCGAGTAGAATATAAATAAGTCTACCTTGTCACTGTAGACATATCATGCAATGTAGTCTGGAGAGAGACAGACTTACTTAGACGAATGCTACATATATTCCATTTTTCCACCAGTTCACCGACCAGCGTCAACCGCTTATCAACTGCTTTAGCTGCACTTTTCAGGTGCAATTTCATTGGAATTCTGCTTGCCGCCTGTAGCTGCTAGCTTGGCGTGCAAAGCGAATCCGGGCAGTTTCAGTTGAATTTTGCTCACAACCAAAATATGTTTGCCTATCCGGTCAGGTGATGGGTAAGTGGGGCATGTGTGAACGCTTTGGGTGCAATGGGTAAGAATGAATTTAAGAAAAGTCAGTCTAAGAAAGGTCAACAACGAGTGCGGTCCGGTAATTAATTCAGTTTCGATAATTTTGATATTGTCAAGCTGATTTGCTAATCCAGTAAATGTGATCTGAATAAACTAGTAATCGAACCCAAGATTTTAAAATAGAAGCAAAATTAATAAACTTATATTAATATAGTTGTACAATATTTATAACCGTTAATATATACTAATATTATACATCAACTTCCATTAAAACGTTTACAATAATATACATTAACATACATTTCTAACAAACATTACTAATTTAATTAAACTAACTTGTATGCTTACAAACAGATATTGCCAAACAATAACATATTCACACAACTAGATAACGCATTTCAATAACCTAATTTCATAAAACGTGTTGTGCTTAATTGAAATTGTTATTAAAACAATCAGCCACAGATCTGTATAATTGTTGACGCCTCCCTGATCAACAGGTGCTGTATAATTGTTGCTGTCTTGCCGATCAACTTATCAACTCCAATTGCCGCTGTCGAGTGACCAGTGGATCTTAGCGGAACCGACAAAGCGGCGCTAAGCGTTTGGTTGCAGTGACGGTGTCGCGAAAGATTTGCACCACCGTAGTTAAAATATTCCAATAGCGCATCCTTCCTATAACTAAAGAACATAGTGGCATCGAGTTATAGGAAGAAATATTGTGCCGTACGTCCGAATTCCCTTAACTGGCACATAGCGCCAGTCCAAATAATCTTTGTATATCCTTTCAGAAAAAAATCCCTGTACGAATAATACTTTTAATTTTGTGAAAGCTGGATTCCTGAGTATAAACCTCAAACCTCCTTGGGGAATTAGTATATGACAAATAAAAATTCATTGAAAGTATTAACTATTAAGCACTAACATATATTTCTACAAAATAGGGACGACGTATGATGACAAATTTAGAAGATGTCGCCTTGTTTCTGCCTCAGCGATTTAATTCACTTAGAATGGGAATACCGACGCAGCAGATATGGCTCGGCAAATACAGTGAATCAAAAAAGTATTAGCACAGCTCAATCTTCAAAGTTTATCATGGACGAGTTCCTCGACGCAAACCTTGCCTGTCGCCTGTAAACATAAAAAAAGAGGCTGGAGTTCGCCAAACTCAATATTAATCAGTCGGAATCATTTTGGAATCGTGTGATATTTAGTGACGAATCGAAGTTTAACCTATTTGGTTCAGACGGCGCACAAAAAGTTTGGCGAAAGCCAAACAAAGAGCGGCAGAAACTACAGTGAATAATGTACAACAGTGAAGCATGGCGATGGCAATGTCATGGAATGGGGGTGTATGGCGGCTTCTGGCGTGGGAAATCTCGTCTTTATTGATGAGAAAATGGACAAGAAATTATATATAAATATATATGTATAATAAATATATATATGAAATATGTTATGTTTTAATTATATAATAAAATGTTCCTTTTTAAAAATGGTATACTAATTATTTTTGTAAGTGGTGTGGAAAAAAGTTATTAGCAAATAAACTTTGAAAATTGAGCTGTGCCAATTCTTTTTTGATTCACTGTATGTGTAGATTTAAGCTTAGAATTACTGGAGGGCAGTCTTATTGTGGACATTGTCATATTAACTTGTGAAACTAATAAAGGGCATTATTATAAAGTATTTGAAAATATAAAAGTGAGTTTCCTTCCTGCGGTTGGACAGCGAATATTTTTTAAATGCAGCCCTTTGGACTGCCCTAACATGTATAAATAAAAACAGGGATGTCTTTGTTTATTTGTTAAATTATCTTATAAATATTTGTATATAGCATATCCATAAAAAACCGATAAAAGGTCCGCAATATGCATCTATGTTTACCACCATATTAAAAAACATGCGTGTGTTAATGTAAAAAATTCAGACGAATATTGCTTTAAATGAGCTACAATATCAGCATTATATCTAGTCTTCTACAATTCAAATAGATGTTGATCGTATATTCACGATTTCAGTTCAGATATTATATATCTGGAGAAAATAACAGCCTATTAAATGTTACATATATAATTTTTCCATTGTCGGTTAATGAAATTAAAGACTTGGAATTAAATAATCCACTAATTAATGTAAACGTTTTTGGTCTGGAAAATGATGCTATTGTTGGACTATACTATTTTACACTACAAGAAAAAATGCATCACATCAATTTGTTGTTGATGGAAGATGATGAAAGATTAGATTATGTATGGATTAAAAATATTTCAAGGTAAGTAAATACACAAATATATGTGTACAAAAGAAAACACTAATTAAGAACTTTCTTGTACAATCACAAGTCAAATAACAAAACATGACGGAAAAACATTCATGTGCAATAGATGCTTAATAGTTTTTAACAAGGAGGATGCACTTATTCGACATCGACAGGATTGTACTAAAATGGTCACAAAAATGTTTAAAGAAGATGATAAGGTTTAATCAATTAAGAATTTTAAAAAGCAATTGGACGTACCTTTTGTTGAAAAAGTAGTTAAAAAGTAGTAACTTCAACTCAAGTAGCAACACAAAAACATAAAATTAAAATCTGTGCAAAAGGATATTCCTTTCCTTGATAGTTATTATATAAGTGCAATTACGATTCTAGTTGTTGGAAAGTGCAACGCAATTAATTTGCCACGGCAACCCTTCTCTACACAGATTCATTCTTGCCTTTGTCATTTTGCATTTCTCACATTCCCATCACTTCTAATGTAACCAGCGCGATATAAAGACGTAAAATAAAATGCAGCAATCTTCTTAATAAATATAAGTTTAATAAACAATTATCTAATAGTTTGTAAAGTAGCCAACATCTTTTAAAGGTGACATAAATCTTATTCCTTTAAATAAGGAGTTGTGTGTGTATTTGTCTAAGACAATTTATGTAAATGAAAAGGATACAATTTTTCGTCATTTCAATGTGGAATGTGAAATCGAAATTGTGGTTATGTTTCCCGCCAAAATTTTCCCTGTCGAAACATAACAAGAAAAAGAATGTCTAATAAAATCCGAAAAATTTTATTTATTATTAATCAATATGTAGTTTTGAAAGAAAATTTTATGAAAATTGATCAGCTCGGTAAAATAAATGTGGAATTGATGCGGAGGAAGACAAATTTATTAAATTTAATTGCGTGTTGCTTGCAATGCCAAGCTACTATTGTGATGTGGCTAAATTTAAAAGCATGTCCAAGAACTGTGTGGCACCTGGTAAGTGCAAAATTTGAATATTTTATAAGTATAGAATAATTTTAATGAAACGATGCTTGCAGGAGCGCACAAGTCAGTTTTGGAAAGTGGAGTGCCAGAAGAATCGAGAAGATTTCTTCAAACAAAACTTCACGATGAATAGATGGAGTTTTACAAAATTATGTGAATTTTTGGAACACATGAGGAAGAGAGATACAAACTATCGTCCGCGTATAAGCCTACAGAAGCGTGTAGCCATTGCACTGTATTGTCTTGCTCTTGGTTCATCAGCAGAATATCGTAGTGTGGCAAATTTATTTGGAGTTGGGAAGACAACCGTATGCAAAATTGTAAAAAAATTTTGAGTGGAAGTTTGGGCTGTTCTTTATCCAATGTTTATGAATAACTTCCCCCTTCAAAGAGATACAATTATTGAGTGCGTGGACGGATTCAATACACTTGGGTTTCCGCCGTGTCTGGGGGCATTGGGTATGCATACTATGCCAGAAATGCATGAAACTTATTGTATTAACAAATATTTTCTATAGATCAGTTGTCAATCATCTCTCATCGAGTGCGGTCGTCAATTTTTTCCCTGTGCCCCTAGTATCACAACTAACTTCGCTTATTAAATTTCGCTGTGACAATAAATCATCTCCCCTTAAGTTGGGTCACGCGATTATTTATTTATTCGATAAAAGTGAAAACAACTAATTATCTCCATTTGTTTTTCAAATAACTCTAAGCCACCATGGCCTCCGAATCTGGAGGGGGTAACTATTACTCTATTCTCGACAATAGTAAAAAGAGAAGAATAAATATAAACAACCATTTAGACTTTCCAACAATAGACAAGCAAAAAACAAAAAATTTTACAAAAACCACCAAGTGTCCAAAGTACATTCTCGTTAAACACACAGGCGAAAACAAACCAATAAAACACATTCATAGTGTCAAAAGCCATAGAAAGCATTAGTACAGAAAAACCCCTTTCAACCTCCTACACCCGAGGAGGCCACTTCTCATTCTTACTAGTAGTGAAGCACAAGTAAACCGGTTTTTGAAAGCAACAAAACTTTCAAACATCTGCAACATAAAATCTCAGCTACACCCTACACTTAATACAATTAAAGGAGTTGTCTATTCCAGAACACTGACACAATTAAGTGCCGAAACAACAATTGCGCTCACACCAAACCAAACTCTCCCCAAAACAATCTCTCTCCACAAACTCATAAAACTGCCTCATCAGATCTCTCTCAATTTACACTCACACACCTTTCAAACCTTGAAAAACTGAAACAATCCAGACAACAACAAAACAATAAATACAACACACAATAAATCAGCTCTGAGCCAGACATGGAAACAACTTAATACTCTTCCATTTGTTCAAATAACTTACACAAATGTTAAGAGTCTTTACTAAATTAGTATATATGGTACTAAGATTCCTTCAATGGAACCTAAATGGCTACTACAATAACTACAACGAGCTCCAAATTTTAATTAAAAATAAAAAACCAAACATAATTTCTCTACAAGAAACTCACCTAAAATCACACCCTCCAACCAGTTTAATTCCAACAAATTTCTCACTCTATGAAAAAAACGATATCGATATCTCAGCTACGAGAGGAGTAGCTCTACTAGTTTCAAATGAAATCGAACAACTTAAATATCATAGCCACAGCAATTCATGTCAAATCGCAGACTACCTTTATAATAATTAATATTTACTTATCTCCATCCGGACATAAGACCTCAAACCATATTCACGCAATGGACACATCATCCTCTCCAAAAGAAATAGCCGAACAAAAACCTGGGAAAACTATTCAAATAATAACAACTTCCCAAATGAATACCTATCACACAAAAACACTTTCAATACCAAACAAATTATCACTTTAACAACTCGGCAAACAAATAGAAACACCTTTTTCACTCGTTGAACTCATATCCTGCCTTTCGGCCTTAAAAGGCAAAACCCCAGGGCTAGACAATCTCCCGTACTCAATATTTTCTAACCTGCCTACCGTTGGTAAGCTGAAATTGATTGAACTGTACAATGACATTTTGCGTTCCGGTATAATACCGTAGCAATGGAAGGTCGTTTTGATTATGCCTATCCCAAAGCCTAATAAACCAAAGAATAGCACGGAGGGATATCGTCCTATCTCTCTGATCCCATGCATATCGAAAGTAATGGAAAAGATGATCTCTCGTCGACTAATGTGGTATCTCTCAAACAAAAAACTAATAACAACTAACCAGTCTGGTTTTAAACCAGGCAGAGGGACACTAGACGCTCTCCTTACCCTTGATGAACACATTACTAATTGCTTATCAGCAAGAAACCATTTCTCAATGGTTTCGATAGACATAGAAAAGGCTTTCGATAGAGTCGGCTTACACTCAATCATCGAACAGCTTATCTCATGGCGAGTTGGTCCCAAAATAATAAATTATATTAGACACTTCTTGACCAACCGTAAAATACGGGTAAAAGTTAACCACACACTTTCAGACACATGGCCCCTAGACAACGGCATCCCACTGTCAGTTACTCTTTTTTTGATCGCTTTCGATAAACTGAGTCGTCTAATAGACGAACACAAATACTTTAAAACACTTAATATATGCAGATGATCTATATATTTTTTCACAAGTGCATAGCATACAAATTTACTCAGAAAAATGTCACACTCTCTTCCATGAATTGTAGGGCTGATGACTTAGCCAGACGGGGTACCAACCTATAGGCACGGACAGATGTGAGATTGGAATACCAATTGCCACCTGTAAACTGATGCTGAAGGATAGGGTCGTGAGTGAGACCAATGGGTCTTGGGCACAAGAGGGCACTTGTTTAACGACTAGGCTAATGTGGCCGGAACTTAATAGTAGGAAACTAGAGACTTGCTTGCCCTGCCGAGAGAGAATATCTCTAAGGTCGTGGCATGTATAACTGGTCACTAGTTTTTCGGCAGACATGCTCTCAGGCTGGGAGTATTCTCTCATGAATACTGCAGAAGCTGTGAGGATGAGGAGGAGGAGGAGACTGTGGAACATCACTTCTGTAGTTGCCCCGCTCTGGCTAGAAGCAGAGCGGGCTCTTTAGGCAAATACGCTTTTAGCTCCCTTACAGAAGTGTCTAGCGCGAAGATCAAACAAATCCTGCGCTTTATTAGGGCTTCAAAATGGTTCGACGAGTGAATCGGAGGTGCGTTGTGGCGCCCATGATGGTGACCCATGGTGGTCTGAGTGAGCTGGTCCTTTGGACTGGCTGCCACATTAGCCTAACCTAACAACGGCGCATTTGCACACTCTTTATGTGCTTGTACATATACATATCAACATATAAAGCACAGAGTAGCACGTTGAACAGCGGATCTGAAAGTGGAAGTAAGTAGCAGCATATGTAGGTACATGCTCTTATTGCATTTTTGTACATACGTGCCGATATACGGCGCAAGACAGAGCAACCGTCAAGTAGCGGCAGCGAGCGCAGCGACGGCGAAGTAGCGGTGACCCAGCGGGAAATCAGAGAAGTAACGGTGTTGAATAACTATAGAAGTAAGATTTTAAGTGGGTTCGTTTAAAGTTCAAATCTTTTTTTTCAAATTTTAAATCATTTAAATTTCTTGATATCCAAAGTTATATTAATTGAAATTTCACACCCACATATTGATATGTACTATTAGTTAAGAAAATTATACGTATTTTTTTTTAGAGTCTTTGATAATATTGTCCATACTATAATTTGTAGTTTTGTCTTAATTATCAATTGTAAGATGGATACCGAGACAATTAAGACAATGACGGTGGAAATGTTGAAGGAAAGACTTAGGGAACTGAATTTGAGTGTGTCGGTTACTGGACGTAACCCAATTTCTGGAAACTTGACGAAACATATTTTATCATATATTCCGAATTGTTTGTATCATATACATATTTCATATTGTTTTTTTTACCAAATATTACATTTACGATATAACAAATTCTTTCGCATTATTTTATTGGTGACGCTCGTTCGTTTATGCATTTTCCAATTCCCTTTCATATTTCGAGACCATTCTCAAGTGCAACGACACAAACCTCCCAAAGAGCAAATTCAGTACGATCAGTACAATGACATAAATTAGTTGAAGTGCAATGACATAAACAACCCCGAATGCAACGTTCGCAATTCTCAGTGCATTAGCACTTGTTCAGCTACGGCTTTCCACTCTGCTTATTGGTGGTTATAGACGTTTACCTCTCTTTCTACCCTCCTACATAATTTTGGAAAATACTTTTGTGCCTACGGCAGCGATAGCAAATAATCGATGTAAGTAAGTTACTAAGGTTTCGGCGTAAGTAATTTAAAATTGTTAGTTTAGTTTAAGTTAAAACTTCGTAATAAAAACAATATTGAACCGAAGTTCTCTCCGCGTTTTATTAACGTAACTGGCGCAGTCGTGGAAATTATTTCTGAAGAAATAATTAAGAACCAAAAAAGAAAAAAAATAATTAACTGTGAAAATCATTTCTTAAGAAATATTGTAGAACAGAAAAAAAAACAAATCTATTAAGACCAAACGCACAAAATCAATTTATTATCGTGTTACATTAAAGAAAGTGCAGTGAACAAGAATTAACAAAAAAAAAAAAGAAAAACTCTCAAGTCAATACCAAGTGAATCCTCATCAAGTGAATCAAGGCCAAACCGAGGCACAGCAAACCCAACAAAACCGATGCCAATAGCAACTAGATCCAGAAAATTCGAACTCCCGTCCAAGGAAGAAGACATACAAGCAGAGGCCAACACCAGATTAGAGATGTCGCTGGAGGAATCTGTACAAACAAGGCAACAAACAATACCAGCAGTGAGACCAGCACCACCGTTGCCAACAACCATAACACCGAACGACCTTCTGAAGGATGCGCAAAGGATACACGAGTTCATGGGGACTGGACATTATGCACTTTCTTCATTTCTACGAGAAGTGGATACGTTGTTACCATTACTGGACGGTAACCCGCAAATGAAGGCGTACATTTTCTCGAGGACTATCATAAATAAAATACAAGAACCTGCCTTAGATGTTGTCAGAACCTTGGGATCTAACGCCTCTTGGGACGACATAAAGGACGCACTTATAACCTTATAACTTTGGAGTGAAGGAGATATACCATCAGCTGTACCAGCGAGCCATCGCAACAAAAAACTTTCAAGTAAGATCTTATTATTTAGAGCTAAGAAATATTTTAAGTAAACTTAATGAAAAGTATGAATACGACATAAATAAGCCCATAGAATTTAGCCCAGCAAATAATGAGGGCATAATATTAAGAACCTTTATAAATAACATTACCATTAACTTCGCAACATTAATACTAAACAAAAATATAACAAACTTACGGAGTGCATTCGACTTGCTAGAGAGTTCAGGAATGATTAGGGATGCCAATAGTCATACTTCCACACTACACAATAATTTCAAACATAGTAACACTAGTTACAGACAATACAACCACGGACAAAATAATCCAGGGCAATACAGACAATACAACCAAGTACAAAATAACCAAAGACAAATGCGACAGCACGATGAAAGCAAAGATGTTAAATAATGATTAGATAATGCTAATGATTGCTAATTAACCTTCTTTTGTGAAATTCTCTAATTCATTAAACAATTATAATTAGTTCAACTAATTCCCATTAGATAATTGAAATTTTTATTCCAATGGTAAAACTAATTGCAATTAGTTGCCATTAGCAAAAAAAATTGGTTTACCTTTACAATTAGGAATCTAATTGAATTCTGCTAATGCAATTAGATATTCAATTAGCTTGAATTAGAATCAATTATTTTGATAAAAATAAATTTTTTCCAAAGAATTATTGAAGTGAACGAATAATGATGTAAGCCGCTGTATGTGGAAACATGTTATTCGATTACCGTAAGTCTACTTTTACATTGGCAATTATAATTTATGATTCTCTTTTGAAATTGCCATTTGTGTTTACACGGGCAATTCTGTTTAGAGCAATTCTAGTACAAAACAACGCGTAGAAAATTGCGAATGAGAATAACAAAACGAATTGCCAGTACGGGCAAGTTTTTTCCCTGTTCCATTCTTCTTACCTCTCTCTCCAACGAACTCAACAATTGCGGCAATTATAATTGCCAATGTAAAAGCGGACTAATTGTTATCAACTGGTAATTGTTTGAAATGTAAATAAATAAACGTGCTTTGCAATTTGTTTCAACTTTAAACTTTCAAGTGTGAAAGTGGTATTTTTGTTAACTTAAAAACATATTTATTTGTCGCAATGTCGCAAGAAATATCATTTGCAAGTGAATTTTCTGGTGATGATGAGGATTTTGATGTCACATACACGCCTTCGAAAGAATCGAAGAAAAGGAAGGTGTTCAATGGAGATGGTGAACAATTTGTGAAGAGGCGTATGGAAACCACTTTTGGCAATATAATTTTCACATCGAATTTTTATATTGAAGCTAAGAAGGTATGAAAGTTTCATTACAAAACTATACATCGAAAGTCCTTGTTGTGTTGTTAAAGTACTTGTGTAGTGTGCCGTAGTAAGTTGACTTATGGGTGTAGGTTAACATGAATTTTTCGACGAAGTAAGGTATCAATCAATTTTATATAAAAACCTTGTATCAGATTTCAGAAAATAAAAAAGATAAAATAGTCGGAAAGTGCGTTGCTTGCAATAAGGTGATTTGCTGTTTTACGGGAGTCTCTTCAAATTTTATCAGCCATCTCAGAGTGCGGCATCCTGAAATTCATAAGGAATATCTTACGAAGAAATCTAACAACCAAAACTTAAGTATTCAATCAAATTTCGATAACTTATTGAATTTCTAGTGGATTCAGGCTTGCCGCTTTCCCTGGTTGAAAGGCAGTCATTCATCAACTTAATTGAGGGTATTGGCCTTAAGTTAATGAGTAGACAGACGGCAATGAAAAAATTAGAAGAGCATCACAAACGCATGGAAGAAAGTGTGAAAGCCGAACTAGCCACAGCGAAACATGTCTGCACAACGGCGGATATTTGGTCAGGAAATCACAGAAGCTTTTTCGGATACACCTGTCATTGGCTTGATAAAGATTTTAAGAGGAAATCAGCTGCTTTGGCGTGCAAAAGGATGTTTGGAGTTCACTCTGCGGAAGCAATTGGGCATATCATGACCGACATAAATACTTATTATGGTTTAAATAGAAAAAACATTGTTCTATCCGTAACTGACAACGGGTCAAACTTTGTCAAAGCTTTTAAGGAGTATGGAGTTGATAATGCCTCTGAGATGGAAGACGACGACGGCCATGATATATCAGAATTCCAAAACAAGTTTTGCCTCCCTAAACACCACAGGTGCTCTAGCCACACATTAAGTCTTCTGGCTACGTCTGATTTAATAAAGATTTTGAAAGCCGATGAATCCCTATTCCAGCGGAACAATATGGTAAGAAATGTTTTAGTTAATATATTTTATACTAGAATATAATTTATTTAGGTGTTCAAAAAATGAGATAATTTGTGGAAAAAATGCAAATGGCCAAAAAGTTCGGAAGTGATACAGGAAACTTTAGGTGGATGCCTCGTTGTGCCGGTTGTGACGACGTGGAACTCGCTATACGACTCCGTTGTTCGACTTCTCCAGCACAAGCCGAAACTTGATGAGTTGTGCGATAAATTGAGCCTGCTGCGTTTTACATCCTGTGAACTATCATATTTGGATACATACAAGCTGATTGTGGCGCCTATTGCTCAGAGTCTGGACTTTATGCAAGGCGAACAGAGAGTTGGATATGGTTGCCTTTTGCCTGCAATTATCACTCTGAGCAATAAATTGATAAAAATCCAGCAGAAAATCGTGCATCCATTCTCTACAATTGCATTAGAGCTGGAAAAGCAATTAAGAAAACGATTCCGAGCTTTCTTTGAATTAAATGAGGAGGCAGATTTGGCGCTAGCTCCAGCTGCACTGATTCCAAACGTAAAGTTGAGCTGGCTGAAAATCTTACAAAAAACATCACCGCAATTTATATATACGCGAATAACGGAAAGGGTTATTCGTATCATCACTGATTACGCAATCAAGCAGAACCTTACTGCAACAAACGAAAATCATAAATGTGAGGGTTCGTATACTGAATCGACCTTTTATGATTTCAGTGATGGTGGTAAGTTCTGCATAAGTGACACATATACATATATGGTATTTTTAGTAAATCAGATTACATTTTTGCAGAAGAAAGTACTCCTTCATTGTCAAAATTGACAGAGGAGGGTGAAAGCCTGCATTTTATTTCGAATATGATGCATCAATATTTGAGTGATGATGATAAAACTTCCAATATATGGTCCAAATATCCTACATTAAAGGAAATAGCACTGTTTTGCAACACACCGCTTACGTCTTCAGGCTCTGTGGAGCGACTATTTTCCTTTGCGGGCATTAATAGTCCAAGGCGGGGTCGCTTGACGGACTTTTCTTTTGAAAAGCTCGTATTGCTGAAAGCGAATATACCCGGTCATTCTAGTTATTAAACAGTTAGTACGTACGTTAAATAGGTGTGCATGTATGTAATATATGTAGTACATATTATGTACATAAGTAATATATATATATATGTGTGAAATTCATATTATGAATATTTTAGTTTTTTTTTGTTTTTGAAAATATCAAAATAATTGATTCTAATTTGAGCTAATTGAATATCTAATTGCATTAGGAGAATTCAATTAGATTCCTAATTCTAAAGGTAAGGTTAGTTTTTAAGTTAAATTCCGTAATAAAAGCAACATTGAACCGAAGTTCTCTCCGCATTTTATTAACGTAACTCGCGCGAAGCCAAATTGGTGACGCCGACGTGATCTAAACACGCATTCGCCCCATCCAGAGGGGTACGAGATAATCAGCACACGACGCACATGATGCTCCACTCGCCAACGGCCTCAGGACCGACGCCGTCGGCACCACCGGAGCAGCCGCCGACTCAACCAACGTACGCTCCGCACTTGCAGCTACAACCACCGCCATTGCTGCTACCGACACACCCGCCGCCATACCGTGCAGAGGAACCTGGGGGACACGCCTCCTTTTCGTCGCCGCCCGCGATCGAGGCGGTGAACAGCTGCCGGCGGTGAACAGCTGCCGACCGTTATAAAATAGAAAAAAAAGCGAAAGAGAGAAAAAACTTGGTTGAACGACTCGCGTTTTATTGCATATGCATATGGGCTTTTTCGCCAAAACGTCAACCAGGAATGAAAATGTAGAATAACCATAAATTCTTTTTTATCATGCGTAAGTTGGGTTGAAATATTCGAACTTAACTCCGCAAATTAATTTAGAAGTTAATATAATTGTAGACTTATAAAAAAACAGTTTCAAGTTTGACGTCTCTATGACTGACCAGAAGCAAGTGATGTGAGGTATTTTCAATTTGCTTTTTTCCAAACAACAAAATTAAAAATATTGTTACTATACCTGTGGAGACCTGACAGCACTATAGGCGGTTGCGAAGATATGGCAACACGGGATTGATTGAGGTTTTTGACAGATCTGGTAGAGGTCGACGTTCGTGTGTAGATCGTGCAACGTATTGGTTGACTGACTTGTGAAGTTAATTTAATAAAGTAATTAAAACAATTTAAAATAGTGAGTTTCATTAAGCCAGGATATTAGCGGTAATTACAATACCATTAAAATAATGCTACAAGAACAAGAACACAAGAACATCTTACAAAAATATGCAGAAAGAGACAAGAGAGCGCAAATAACGGCTAATTGTCAACTTTCTTTTTGCACTATTTCATTGTCGCGTACGATATGCAAAAACAACAGTTCTTCTTATTTGTGTAAGTTAACGATAATTAAGTTAACAATAATTATATTTTTTTCTTGGTCTTTATTAAGTCCAACTTCAATTCAAGCTAATCAACAAAAGCTAAATTGCTGACGCTGTGTCTGCAATACTTCCTGCACGAGCCAACCGCTGCACTGCTCCAACGCTGTCGCTAACCGCTGCACTGCTTCAACGCTGCCGCTATTTGAATTTAAGTTAAGTTATCAAAAAATTGTAAGTTAGTTCTTGTTTTGAATTCAATAAATAAAGTTTAACATCAGAGTTTCTCTCTGATGTTTATTTTTTTAAAAAATCAAAAAATAATGAAATAAGTTAATTGGCGCCCAACGTCGTGGTATTCGGGAAAGAAGTCCTTAAGCAGTACTCATCACGGTTAATTTATAAAGTGTCCTCAAGAAGTTCGATAAATTAATTGTGTAGCCCGAATAGAAACCACAACTAATTAAGCGTTAGAATTCGTTGGAATAAAAACGCAACCACACGATTTGTGTTCTATCAGAGATCCCGAGTCACCGGATAGCGGACAAAAAGGAAAAATCATGGAGAACCTGTGCGGAATATTGTAAGCTAGTTTAAGATAAATTAAGAAATAAAATAGAATTTTGAGAAAATAATAAGTTAAAAGTAAACAAAGAAAGTGTTTTTAGAAAAAGAATTAACCTTTAAGACTAGATAAGAAGTAAAACAATTTTAAGAAATTTTCAACAAACAAAATTTAAAAGTGAAAAAAAAAAGAAAGAAAAAAATTTTTAAATAAAATAACGTAAAGAAATAACTAAATATTTTTGAAACTGCGATTCCGTAGCCCATAAAGCCGGACCCTCCAGTTTATAACGGAATAAAAGCCTATAAAACTAAACTATAACAACAAAATAATAATACACTGCAAAACCACTCTGCGATTCCGTAGCCCAAAAAGCCGGACCCTCTAGAGTATCACAAAATATAGAGATAACAATAAATAAAATTTTTTCTGAAAACTGTAGCTCGACTAACTATTTAAATCTACTCTCTAAAAATAAATCCTAGTAAACGAAATCGGAGAAAAAAGATAAATTAAGAAAGAAAAAATTTATTTAATAAAGGCGTACAATACTTACTGATTTTCGTGGAATATTCTAAAATAAATTAATTAAAATTTATAAAGTAACATGGCAAATCCTAACAACCTCATTAGACCACCTCTATTAAACGCTCCTAATCCTAATCCCGACCAACCAGTTAGACCACTTGGACAGGAAGAATTAAACGAAATAATACAATCTTCGGTATTAAGAATTCTAGAAGGTACATTACCACAGTTAGTAAGGGACCTAACTATTCAGTGTAGCACTAACCAAATAGAAGTTGACCAACCGTTTGGTATTAGTACTAGGGAAAATTTGAACGAACTAGAAAGAATACCAGACATAGTAAAAAATTTACGAGAATTTTCTGGAAATGAAGCAGATTTTAGTTCATGGAGAAAAAGTGTTGACAGAGTTTTAAGTGTCTATGAAACCATAAAAAATACACCGAAATATTTTGGAATTTTGAACGTTATACGTAGCAAAGTAATAGGGAATGCAGACAACGTTTTAGAATCATACAATACGCCATTAAATTGGAACGCTATATCTCGCTGTCTTACAACGCATTATGCAGATAAGCGAGACATTGGCACTCTAGAATACCAAATGTCAACTCTAATACAAGGAAACCTTAGCACGCAAGAGTATTACCAAAAAGTTTATTCACACCTTTCATTAATATTGAATAAAATAGGATGTATGGATATAGGACAGGAAGCCGTTGGCCTATTAACAAAAACATACAGGGACAAAGCACTGGATACGTTCGTACGCGGACTGAGAGGCGATCTGCCAAGATTGCTTGGTATGAGAGAGCCCATTGACCTACCCCAGGCATTACAATTATGTATGAAACTGGAAAACCAAAATTTCAGATCAAACTATGCGCTTGGTCAGAATTTTCAAAGGAAACAACGAGAATTTCCTAATATTCAACCACCAATTCCTCCACGGAAAGATAGACTACAACCACAAAATCAACAACCATTTTATCCTCATCTAGTTAATTGGGAACAATACCCACAAAGAAATCACCCTACTTATCCAACACGACAATTTCCGATATTTAATCCACAGCAAAACCGTTCTCAAAATTTGTATCAATACCAACAACGTCCACCACCTCGACCATTTGGCCCTAAGCCATTACCTAGACCTGAAGCTATGGATGTAGACCAAAGCATGCAAACAAAGAGAATAAATTACATGAATCGCCCTACCCATAACGATGCACACTATGGCAAAAGACCAAGTCCACCACCACAAAATATAGATAAACGACAAAGAAACTTTAACATTGAAGTTCAGCAATATGAAGACGCAATAAATAATAACGACCATGACCTTGACCAACCCTTATCAGTTTATACCGATTGTATAAAAAACTATGAAACTAATGAACAACAAAGTTTTAATTCAGACTCTTTAGATAAAATAGATTGCCTTGATATTCATTTTTTAGAATGAACAGCTCTTCATTACCTTATATCGAATGTAAGCTAAGTAGTGGAGAGATCATTAAAGTTTTAATTGATACCGGATCAAATAAAAACTATGTACAGCCGCATCTAGTAAAAACACCTATTATAAATGAAAAAATATTCTATGCTAGTTCAGTCGGAGGACAAATCAAAATAACCCATCATACTTTTGCTAATATTTTCGGCATAGACGACACAAAAATAAAATTTTTCTTGCTTCCCACCTTAAAATCTTTTCATGCCATCATAGGTAATGATTCACTTAAAGAACTAAATGCCATAATACACACCAAAGAAAATTACATGACAATAAAAAACAAATTTTGTATAAAATTGAAACAACAAATTTCACAAAGCGTTAACCAAATTCACATCCGATCGGAACACTTAACTCAATATCAAAAAGAATGTCTAATAAAACTCACATCCGATTATAAATCACTTTTTTGTGATCCAGACGAAAAACTTACTTTTACTACAACAGTTAAAGGTACAATTCGTACGACATCAGACAATCCTGTTTATACCAAATGTTATCCGTACCCAATGTGCCTCAAAAACCATGTAGAACAGCAAATTAACGAATACTTACGTGACGGTATAATACGACCATCTAGATCACCATATAATTCACCTGTATGGGTGGTCCCAAAAAAATTAGATGCGTCAGGAGAGAAAAAATACCGCATGGTCATAGACTATAGGAAGTTAAATTCAATTACAATACCAGACAGATACCCTATTCCCGAAATAAGCGAAGTTCTATCTCAACTTGGAAAAAACAAAATATTTTCAGTACTCGATCTGAAAAGTGGTTTCCATCAGATTCTTCTAAAAGAATCAGATACGGAGAAGACAGCTTTCTCAGTTAATAACGGGAAATATGAATTCACTCGTCTCCCTTTTGGTCTCAAGAATGCTCCTTCTATTTTTCAGAGAGCTCTTGACGACATCTTAAGAGATCACATAGGAAAAAGATGTTTTGTCTATATTGACGACATCATTATATTCAGTAAAAATCAGGAAGATCATTTTAATGACATAAAATTAGTATTTGATACACTAGAATCAGCAAACCTCAAAATACAACTCGATAAATGTGAATTCCTAAAAACCGAAGTAGAATTTTTAGGATACATAGTGTCTGAAAATGGCCTCAAAACCAATCCAAAAAAAATTGAATCAATCAATAATTTCCCTGAACCAAAAACTCTGAAAGACCTACGTTCATTTTTAGGACTTTCAGGTTATTATCGCCGTTTTATAAGGGACTACGCAAAACTGGCGAAACCCCTTACAGTCCTTTTAAGAGGGGAGGAAGGACGAATATCCAAAAATATATCAAAAAACATAAAAATAAATTTAAATAAAGAAGCACTAGAAGCATTTCAAAAACTAAAAAATTCCCTTAGCTCAGAAGAAGTTCTGCTCTCATACCCCGATTATTCAAAAGAATTTCAACTCACGACGGACGCATCCAATTATGCGATTGGAGCAGTCCTAGCTCAAGACGATAGACCTATCATGTTTATATCTCGTACATTAAGTAGCGCAGAAGAACACTACGCTACCAATGAAAAAGAGATGCTAGCAATTATTTGGTCACTGAATAACTTGCGAAACTATCTCTACGGATCCGCCAAAGTAAAAATTTACACAGACCACCAACCCCTTACGTACGCTCTCAGCAATAAGAACAATAACAATAAAATGAAGAGATGGAAAGCAATTTTAGAGGAGTACAACTATGAGCTTCTCTATAAACCCGGGAAATCAAACATAGTTGCAGATGCCCTCTCAAGACCACCCCAAATTAATCTCTTACCAAACACCAATAACGACGATATCAACTCGTTGACAGGTACAATACATAGCGACGACAGTTCATCACAAAATTTGATACCTGCTACAGAAGCACCAATCAATGTTTTTAAGAATCAATTGTTTTTGAAAATAGGTGAAGAAAATAGACATCAATTCCAAATTCCTTTTCCCACATATCACAGACATATCGTAATACAAAGAAATTACTCTACAGATGACATTATACAAATATTTAAGAGATATTTAAATCCAAGCGTAGTAAACGGTTTGTTCACATCAGAAGAAATCATGGGTAAGATACAAGAACTATATCCTTTACACTTCTCAACATACAAAATCAGATACACTCAAACAATGATTGAAGATATTACTTCCGAAGTAGAACAAGAGTCAAAAATTATAACAGAACACAATAGAGCTCACAGGAATTCTCGAGAAAATAAATCACAGCTTTTGACTAAATATTATTTTCCACAAATGCAGGCTAAAATTGAAAAAATAGTAAAACTTTGTAAAATATGCCGCGAAAATAAATACGATCGGCACCCAGCTAAACACATATTACAGTCAACCCCCATACCCCAATATCCAGGTAATATTGTACATCTCGACATATATCATACAAACAATCGTACCATTCTGACTGCCATAGACAAATTCTCCAAATATGCTCAAGCGAAAATTATAAAGTCTAGAGCCACCGAAGACATAAAAGAACCATTAAGACAAATCCTTATTTCTTTTGGCATACCTGAAAAAATAGTTATCGATAATGAAAAAGCGCTTAGTTCAGCTTCCATTACATTTATGTTGCAAGATCAATTAGGAATAGACATTTTCAAAGCCCCGCCCTACACTAGCACGGTTAATGGACAAATAGAAAGGTTCCATTCAACGTTATCAGAGATAATGCGTTGTACAAAAGCCGAAAATACACATCGTTCATTTTCAGACTTGCTAGACATGTCAATTTGTAAGTATAATTATTCAATTCATTCGACCACCAACAGAAAACCAATCGAAGTATTTTTTGGACGTATTGTCAGCACAAGCCCGGAACAATTAGACAAACATAGGTTAGAAAATATTGTAAAACTCGAAACAAAACAGGACAAGGACTTACGTTATCACAATCAAAATAGAACCAATCTGAAGTCTTTTAATACAGGCGACATTATATATGTAAAGAAAAATAAGCGTATTGGAAATAAATTGTGCTCTAGGTATAAAAAGGAAATAGTCAAAGAAAATAAAAACAGCACTGTTATTACGGAATCAGGATTAGTAGTTCACAAAAGTCTTATTAAAACTAATTAAAACCTCTTTACAGATTACTCATTGCATCATGCCACAGCGAGATACAAGTTCTAGACTATTCAAATTCAGAAGTTGTCACGTTCACCATGGGATCAGCTAAAATCCAAACAGGCTCTTATAAACTGATACATACGATTGACATAAATGAGTACCAGGACGCAGTCGATCGACTAAATAAGACAATAATAAAACAAGTTAATAAAACCAACGCCCTTCTCCCATTCCTTCAACATGAAATATCCCAAATACAAAACCATATAGATAGGTTAAAGCCTAATAGTATAAGTAAAAGATCTTTAAATTTCATTGGAACAACATGGAAGTGGATAGCGGGAAGTCCCGACCACGATGATTTTAAAATACTTAGTGATAAGACAAATAATATACTTAAAAATAATGAGAGACAAATGGTAATTAACAGATTAATAATTGAAAAATTGAATAATGTTGTAAATGCTACAAATGAATTAATTATGAAAAATTTTGACAGCACAAATGTCCAAAGTACTATTAGTCTTAATATTAAAAATTATTTAGATATATTAAAACAAGAAGTAATTAATATAGATCATGCCATAAATTGGGCAAAAATTGGATTAATAAATTCATTTATGCTTTCAAATAATGAAGTGGAGTTATTCAGACAAATGTTACAAAAAGATAACATCAGTTTTTCAAATATAGAAGAATCTTTTCAAATCGCAGATGTTTCGATAGCATCAAATAAGACTATCATACTATATATTATAAGCATACCAACTACCAATAAAGAAACATGTGAAGAGATATTGTTAAAGCCTATTAAAAGAGGCAATGAAATTATAAAAATCTCTTATGAAAACTATATAATTTGTAAAGATAAAATTTACGCAATTAAAAATTCTTGCAAAACTTATAAAAACCTTAAAATATGTAATTATAAAGATATCGTAGATATAAGTAAAAGCTCCTGCATTCCACAAATATTACATAGCAAACCAGCATCCTGTACTAGAGTAAATAATCTACACATTGCTCCAATAGAAGATATCCAACCCGGAATTATTCTCCTCAATCAATTCAATGGCTCAATATTTGTAGATGACAACCAATTGAACCTAACAGGCTCCTATGTCATAAAATTTCGAAATGCAACAATCACTGCCAACAACCAAATTTATGAATTTAATGAAAGCTTTTCAATAGAACCCCTACCAGCTATTCTAAGATCTTCTGTTTTACCCGGTAAATATGAGGAAGGACTTACTATGGAACTCATCAAGGAACTTCATACGAATAACACAAGGGCAATAGAATTCTTAGAGACAAGAGGACGAATAAGCATAATAAGCGTGTCAATAATCGCATTAATTATTATCGTCGTAGTAATATTAGCAAAAATATTTGCCTCAAGGTTTGGAAGAAGAACTATAGAAATCCAACCAAAAATACAGCAAAACATAATCCAGCCAAAACTTCTCCCATGCACTTCAAGCGCGGACGCTTGAATTTAAGAGGGGAGGAGTTAACGATAATTAAGTTAACAATAATTATATTTTTTTCTTGGTCTTTATTAAGTCCAACTTCAATTCAAGCTAATCAACAAAAGCTAAATTGCTGACGCTGTGTCTGCAATACTTCCTGCACGAGCCAACCGCTGCACTGCTCCAACGCTGTCGCTAACCGCTGCACTGCTTCAACGCTGCCGCTATTTGAATTTAAGTTAAGTTATCAAAAAATTGTAAGTTAGTTCTTGTTTTGAATTCAATAAATAAAGTTTAACATCAGAGTTTCTCTCTGATGTTTATTTTTTTAAAAAATCAAAAAATAATGAAATAAGTTAATTTGTATAAGCGATCAGAAGTGGCTGAAAAAAATTTTCTAAACCGACAAGGGCATGAGCTAAAAGAATTTATAAATATATAATATAATTTCTGTTATGTATTTAAAGAGGATCAACAATAACTGAATACCACATAAATATGTACACACATTTTGCATCTCATCCATTATTACATAGCATACACACATATTATATATTATACTCACATCTATTACACACACACACATATCACATACTTATATTCAATCCCATTTATCATAATAAAGGCAGTCGTGATTTATACCTCAAACAAGCAAGTTATCTGTCTTTCAATCGTAGAACACAACATATTGGCGACGAGAAAGAGCCACGAAAGTGCAAGTGAAAAATAAGAAAAAAATTTCTACGGAATCTAAAGTTTTTGAAACGTTGTTGGCTCAACAGCAGCAATTTGCTAAGAACATGTTGGAGCAACAACAACAGTGGATGCAGTCCATCCTAGATCGAAACGGGTTAGGAGTTACAGTACACCCTGCAACACTACCCATAGAAAATAAAATAACGCATGGTAAAGTGTTCTTAATATAATTCCAAGAACATTTTACCATATAAAACCCATGTTTGCTATTTTATGACACACTTATGTCGCAAACATGTCACACTCTTTTTAGTCACAACTTGTGTGGCAATATTAAATTACAAAATCTAAATCAATATTGAAATTGCTTACAGATTGCTCAAGTGAATTCTTTCGAAACCACTTGAGTAACCAAAAACTAAGTCAGCCAACACAAGAACATTCTACTGCCCTAGCTAAATTCCATGGAAAGAAAAGTGAGCGTACACATAATTGTGCAAACGAATCCACGCTTACACAATTAGTCAGTCGTTCACTTATCGACCTAGTTCGATTCTTAAGAAAGAAGCGCAGGCAAATTTGCGCTAGTGAACACATGCTGACCAATCATCGCTTGATGAAAGCGAAAGCAAAACATCGACTTAAAGAATTTATTTTGAACCAATAGCAATGGAAAGAAAGTGTTATACGGAATTTGCGTCACTTTCTTTCCCATCAAAACTATCTGCTAAAAGAGCAGAAGAGTTAGTTTGAGACTTCGAAGTATAACAATTAAGTAATTATAAATACTAGAGTTAAGAGTATTTTTAAGCAGTTAACAAGTTGAGTTAAAAAATAAAAGATCATAAGTAATCTCCAACACTTTGTGCGTTGTTAATTAAACAAAAGTTAAAACTGGCGCAGTCGGCAGGATTGTCAAAGCAAATAAATTTTATTTTTATTTTTGCGTGCATTTTAATGCTTCAACGACAATCAAAACGAACCCTGAAGCAAAAATTTGCTTTTCATCAAGATTAACTTTGAAAGATCAAAGCTTTAATCTCTGCACACCAAATCAACGAAAATCTAAAAAAATTGTGCAGACATAACGAGAGATTTTTTTTTCTCTATCACAACGAACAATACTTTGGAAGACCAAGGTATTGCAACAGCAAGGAGAACATAGGATTGTTCCCATCGACATCATATATAATAAAGTACAAAGTGCGAGAACGAAGCCTGCAGAAACCCCATGCCATTATTCGGTGACGACGAAGACACCTGGGACTTTTCAGAAAGCGAGCAATTTCAGCAATACCTGCGAGACAGAGCGAACAAACAAGAGAAAGACAGGTCAACTAAACTTCTACCAACATTACCAAGGCCAAAACCAACAGCAACAGCCGTAGTGAAACCTACCTTTCGGAAACAGTAAGATCAATTTGCCTCACTTGATTATCATTACTATTATTTTGTTATTATATTAAGTTCATAGAGTAAGAAAACATTATTATCCTTAAGCCTATTTGCATATTTGAACTATTTTTAGTACATTCGTTTAACCGATTTAATTCTAAACTAAATTCTTGTTTGTGAATAAAAATGACTGCTCCTACTCCACCCTCTGTGTCAATAAACCCAGTTAAATATTTAAATTCACTCCCAGAATTTGATGGGAAAATTAAAGATTTACAAACTTTTTTAACACTGATAGACAGAATACACCCATTCCTACAAACATTCGACGATACTTCACAGCTTCTCTTCTCTGACATAATTAAAAGTAAACTTAAAGGGAAGGCACAAGAAATCCTTGAAATTAATTATCAGGCTACATTATGGGTGGATATAAAAAACATTTTACAAAACAATTTTGGTGATCGGTTATCTTGCGACGAACTTTACGATGAACTAAGGGCAACCACCTTTAAAACAAATAGTTTAGAATTTTTTAATGAAATTAAAACCAAACTTAGACGACTGAATAATAAAACTTTGGTTATAATGGGAGAAGGAAGCGTATCCAATCAATGTGCTGAAAACAACAGACGCACCGCTCTTAATTTATTTAAAAGTAAAATTCCAGAGCCAATGAAAACTATACTGACTTGTAGGAATCCAACAAGTTTAGAATCCGCAATGGATATCCTTTTCCAAGCTGGATACGCACATTTGAATGGTATTCAAAATACGAGATCAAATAACACAACAACATATAGACCTCAACAAGGCCATCAAATAAGACAAAACAATTTTAATGCAAATTACCACGGAACAAATACACGACAGAATTTCCCTAACAAACGACAACAAAATAATTTCCAAGCACAACAACATACTAACAACTATAACAGACGACAACAAAATAACTTCCAAGCACAACAACATACTAATAACTATAACCGACAACAACACAGTAATTTCCAAACACAACAACATACTAACAACCATAACCGACAACAACAAAATAGCTTCCGGACACAACAACATTATAACAATACAAGTAACAGACAATACAACCCGAACCTTGAAGCAAATGACAGTAGGCAACCAGCCCCTGAACCTATGGACGTTAATAACATTGAAACCCTAAATTTTCCTTCATACGCCTCGGAGGAAAATTACCATATATAAAAATAAAAACAAAATTAGGATATCTGGATCTTATAATTGACACTGGAGCAACTAACTCAATTCTAAATCCAAATATCTGCAATCCAAAATGGAATATTCCATCTGAAAAAATTTCCATTAAAACACTACAACATACAATTACTATCAGAGAAAAGGTTAAAATACCAACATTTAGAGAATTCAAAGACCCAGACGGAACGCTAGAATTCATAATTTGCAAATTTCATGACCAATACGATGGCTTAATAGGAAACGATATCCTGAGGCATTATAAAGCAAAAATCGATTACTCAATCCCAGAAGTAATCATAAACAATAAACCATTACCTATTCATTTTCATGAACACAACGATGAAAATAAAGTAAATTTAATTTTTAACATAGAAAATGGTTTAGTTTTGCTAGAGGAAAAGAAATGCACTAACGGGGAAACAATAATTGAAAAGGGAATTTACAATATAGAAAATTTTAAAACTGAGGTAAAAACTAAAGCATTATGCAAAGGTGAAATTCGAGTAAAAGATACCGAAATAACTAAAATTACAACGGAAAACTTTTGCGTATACAACGAGAAGCCATGGTGGGATGCGCTTATTGGAAAAATCAGGCGAGAACATCTAAATTCAGAGGAACATCAAGAGCTACTCAAATGCTTAAAAAAATATAAAGATATATTTTTTCAAGAAGGAACAAATTTGTCCGGCACAAACGCAATAAAACATAAAATTCGAACCACTAATGACATTCCAATTCACACAAAATCGTATAGGTACCCCTACATTCATAAGAATGAAGTAGACAAGCAAATAAAAGAGATGCTGGATAGCCAAATAATTCGGCCCAGCAATTCTCCTTACAATGCGCCTATATGGATTGTGCCAAAGAAATCCGATTCTAGTGGAAGGGAAAAATGGAGATTAGTTATTGACTATCGAAAACTAAATGAAGTAACGATCGATGACAAATACCCAATCCCGAATATTGATGAAATACTAGATAAATTGGGAAGATGCCAATATTTTACTACCCTCGATTTAGCGAAGGGGTTTCACCAAATCGATATTGCAGAGGAAGATATACACAAAACCGCGTTCAGCGTAGAAGGAGGTCACTACGAATTTCTCAGAATGCCCTTTGGTTTAAAAACGGCCCCAGCAACGTTCCAGCGCCTAATGAACAACATCTTGGGCGAACTTATTAACAAAATATGTCTCGTCTACCTGGACGATATCATAATTTTCTCTACATCATTGCAGGAACATATAAATTCACTAAATTTGGTTTTTGAACGACTAAAACAAGCTAAGTTAAAGGTTCAGTTAGATAAATGCGAGTTTCTAAAGAGGGAAACAGAGTTCCTCGGACACATTGTTACGCCCAATGGAATAAAACCAAATCCTAAGAAGATAGACTGTGTAATGAAATTCCCAATTCCAAAAACCCCAAAGCAAATTAAATCATTTCTAGGCTTAACAGGTTACTACCGTAAATTTATCAAAGATTATTCAAGAATAGCAAAACCAATGACTCAATTCCTAAAAAAGAATTCCAAAATCAACATAGAAAATCCTCAGTATATTCACAGTTTTGAAACATTAAAACGATTACTGACCAATGATCCAATTCTACAGTACCCCGATTTCAACAAAAAATTCACAGTTACAACAGACGCTAGCAACTACGCACTGGGTGCAGTCCTTTCACAAGACAACCACCCACTATGCTTCGCCAGTCGTACGCTTAACGCCCACGAAATCAATTACAGTACGATAGAAAAAGAACTACTAGCTATAATTTGGGCAACCAAATACTTTAGGCCCTATATTTTCGGACGAAAGTTTTTTATCGAAACGGATCACAAACCATTAACGTGGCTTTTTTCAATAAAAGAGCCTAATTCCAAATTGGTCAGATGGAGGCTAAAATTGTCGGAATTTGACTACGTAATTAAATACAAAAAAGGAACAAAAAATAGCAATGCCGACGCATTGTCCAGAATTGAGCCTGCAAATGTAAACACACTGGAACTAAATTCTCCAACGATAAAAGAAGGCACGGCACCCATCAACTTGTTTAAAAATCAAATCATAATAAGAAAAATTACATCCGGCTCAGCAAGAACAAGAAGCAAGGAAATATTCAAAAATCTGAGAAAAACTATCGAAATCAAGGAACTTGACCGAAACACAGCAATCATTATCTTTAAAAATCACTTTAAGCCCGCACACTTAAATGGTTTTATGATAGACGAAGAATTCTTCCCAATGTTTAAAAATATATATGAAGAACTCTTCCCTAACCTTAAAATAATAAGATGTTTTCAGAAATTAGAGGATATACAGGACGAAAACAAACTTATCGAAACTATAGAAAAAGAACATTTATCTAAGAACCATAGAGGTATACTAGAAGTTTTTGAAGAACTGAAAACCCAAATTTATAACCCCAAACTAAAATTAAGAATAACTCAATTTATAAATAATTGTGAAATATGTGCTCTCGAGAAATACGAAAGGAAACCACCAAAAGTCCCCTATAAAATTACTGAAACACCCTCCAAGCCAAGAGAAATAATACACATCGATGTCTTCTACACATTAAATAAACAACTATTTATGACAACAATAGATAAATTCACAAAATTTGCAGCAGCATTCAAAATTGAGGGAAGAACTTGGACAGAATTTAAACTAAAACTAATGCAATACATAAGTACTTACGGCAAAGTGGAAAAAATAGTAGTAGATAATGAGTTAGGTTTTAAAGCTATCCCAATACAGCAGTTCTTAAGAGACGAAAACATCACAATACACTACACATCCAACAGCAACCATAACTCAAATGCAGACGTTGAACGGTTGCATAACACTATAAACGAGCATATAAGATTGTTGAGACATGATGAGCGAAACGAGGACGAAACTATTGAAGAAAAGATACTTCGAACAATTAGCTACTACAACAATACTATTCACAGCACTACAAAAGTCAAACCAATTGACTTCTTAAACGGAAAAATCCACGAAAGCAAATATCCCGAAATTCACGAACTAATATTGAAAAAAAAGGAAAAATACATAAACAAACTGAACAAATGTAGAACGGATGTACAGCTAACCGAAGGAATTAATTTAGTGAAAGAAATAAGAGGAGGAAAAAACCATAGGAAATTTAGGAAAATAGTTGCAAGAAAAATCGATGACGAACATTTAGAAAACACACGAACGGGGCACAAGTATTACAAAACACACATAAAACAAAATAGGAAATACCAAAATAAGGAAAGTCCTACTATAAAAAGCAAATAATAAACAAGGACCTTTTTCAGATGACACCCCTGGTAATGTTTATAATTTTCACAACAACCGCAGCAAAAATAATCGACATCCAAGATCTGAACAACAACAATGGATTCGTTCCGGTGAAAATAGATGAACTCACTCCAATCGAACATTACAATAAAATCCTGCATATAATTAATACAACAACCTATGTAAAAACCATGGAATTCATAATGGATAATATTCACTCGCTCGAAGAGATGACATTTCAATCCAAACCACTCTTGAACACAGTACACACGAATTTTGCACTACTAAAGGCTAAAATTGAAGGACTCAACCCGCATTTTAGAAGCAAACGTGGATTGGCAAACGTAATTGGCAAAGGTTTAAAATTTATAGCGGGAACAATGGACAGTGACGACGAGGTACAAATAACTAACTCAATAAAAACTCTAAGTGACAGCAAAGAAATTATAGAGGGAAAAATTAATAAATTGACATACTTAAACAATTTCCTATCCGATCAAATTCAAAATATTACAACACACATTAATCACCAACAAGCTCGCATCGGACTTTATTTTAATAGTTTTAAAAACGTATTACAGAACAAAATTGCAAGCCTAGAGGACGAAATAACATTTATGGGACAGGTATACCAATTAAATAATGACATTTCTCTTCTGCAAGACCACGTAAACGACATCGGACAAATAATTTTCTCTAGTAAACTCGGATTAATTCCCACGGACATACTGACTAAAACAGAACTCGATCTTATAATGGATTTCAATAGCTATACCAATATTAAAGTATCAGTAGCAATTCAAACCGATACTATAATTGTAATCCTCCTTATACCCAACTACTCTAAGGACCCTCTGTCTAAAATTACTCTGGAACCAATTCCCAACATATACAACAAGTCAATTTTATTGAACAATTACAATATCCTTGTAGACTCAGAAAATAATGTTTATGAAGACTTCATTAAAGAAAACCTCAAGAAAAATTTAGTACGCATTTATGACGAATGCTTAAACAATATTTTCAACTTCAAAGAGGCACAATGCGAAATGCAAACACTAAAACAAGAAAACGTATCTGAAATTTTCCCGGGCATATTAATTTTCAAAAATTTCTATTCATTGTCATTTTCTCATAATTGCAGTAAGGTTAAAATAAAAATTAGAGGAACTTTCCTAGTAAAATTCGAAAATTGTGAAATAACTGTGCTTAATAAAACATACTCAAATGTTAAACTTAAAGTCTATGATAATTTTATTTTGCCAAATGCAATAACAAAAATTAAAGGAAGTTCCAATGCTACTCTACTTTCCGACATAAAACTAGAATCATTATATATCAAACAAATTGAACACGAACAAAACCTAGACAAAATAATATTTGAAAATAAGAAAACAAAAATTGTAAACGTAAGCACAAACATTATAATAATTGTTGTAATATTAATTTTAATATCCTTTGTATTATACAAGAAAAAAAATACAACAATTCAAATTTCGTCGGAGCCTCAAACTAACGGTGGGGGAGTTACAGTACACCCTGCAACACTACCCATAGAAAATAAAATAACGCATGGTAAAGTGTTCTTAATATAATTCCAAGAACATTTTACCATATAAAACCCATGTTTGCTATTTTATGACACACTTATGTCGCAAACATGTCACACTCTTTTTAGTCACAACTTGTGTGGCAATATTAAATTACAAAATCTAAATCAATATTGAAATTGCTTACAGATTGCTCAAGTGAATTCTTTCGAAACCACTTGAGTAACCAAAAACTAAGTCAGCCAACACAAGAACATTCTACTGCCCTAGCTAAATTCCATGGAAAGAAAAGTGAGCGTACACATAATTGTGCAAACGAATCCACGCTTACACAATTAGTCAGTCGTTCACTTATCGACCTAGTTCGATTCTTAAGAAAGAAGCGCAGGCAAATTTGCGCTAGTGAACACATGCTGACCAATCATCGCTTGATGAAAGCGAAAGCAAAACATCGACTTAAAGAATTTATTTTGAACCAATAGCAATGGAAAGAAAGTGTTATACGGAATTTGCGTCACTTTCTTTCCCATCAAAACTATCTGCTAAAAGAGCAGAAGAGTTAGTTTGAGACTTCGAAGTATAACAATTAAGTAATTATAAATACTAGAGTTAAGAGTATTTTTAAGCAGTTAACAAGTTGAGTTAAAAAATAAAAGATCATAAGTAATCTCCAACACTTTGTGCGTTGTTAATTAAACAAAAGTTAAAACTGTTAGGCGGTGGTGGAGGAACAGACCTCACGGGTCAATCAACAGTCTGTCCACCATTTCGCAGTTTCAATAAGGATAACCAAAAGTGGGAATCATACCTACAGCAGTTATCGCAGCATTTCCAAGCATATTCCGTGGTCACGGCTGAAAAACAAAAAGCATATTTTCTATCGTGGATAGGCGCAGACATGTTTGAGTTGTTGAAGAATTTATTTGGCAGTCAAAATCTAGATGAGTTTACATACAAACAATTAGCGGATGAATTCACAGAACATTTCCAGACAAAACGGCACATTGTCGCAGCTCGCTACGAATTCTTTAAAAGAGGAATGGGAAACTCGCAAACGCACAGACAATGGGTAGCCGATCTTCGTGGAATTGCGCGAGTTACGGCACCCACCTACACACAGCCGACACCACCACCAAAACCACCGAGGGCAGCAGACCGCTGATGCAGCTTTATCTTAAGTTATTAAACTTTAGTTATTGTTAATTTTGTTTATGCTTAATCAACTATTATTATCGAATATTGTTAAATTAACAAAAATACTTTTGCTTCACTTTTTCCAGGAATTGTTTATTTAAATCGAATATTGTTAAATTAACACAAGTACTTTTGCTTCACCTTTTCCGTTTTCACTTTTGCTTATTTTAAACTTTCTATTAATCAGCATTTAAAACTTATAAATATTAATAACTTTAGAAATTAAGTCATTATTATTGTACTCTTCAAGCAGCGAAGTAAAGAATAAATATTTTTATTAAAACTTCACCGCGAGTAACGTAATTCGCGAGTTGTTTAATAATAAATTTCATTTTAAATAATGGAAGAAGAGCTATTCCTGTGTATTTTATTAAATGGTGAAGAATATTGTGAGAGACTTACGGGATTGCAGCGATCCTTTCAGCATGGAGGAAAATTTATTTGTCCATCGCAGTCAACGGAGTACCTAATTTTTCCAGCTAAAACTAGAAAGATATAATAATAACTGCCATCAAAGACTTTGGCGTTATTACTGAGCTTTTCAGACTAAATAAAGTGCATTAAATAAAGTGAATCAAATAAGGAGTGACATTAGTGGCGTTAAATACCTTTTTTTCACAAAACTAACTCTACGTTATTCGTCAACAATTCATGAGATGGCAGAGAATTTTCGATAACAACCTGGGTTTGAATTCGATTCTCAATATAGTAACCGTCTGTCCGACCTCGATAGAATACCAGATGTTGTCCGAAGCTTCCGCGATTTCTCGGGAAATCCTAGAGAATACGGCTATTGGAAGAAAAGTGTAGACCGTGTACTTGATATATACGAGTCTATGAGAGGCACACGAAAACATTATGGCATTTTGAGCGTAGTTCGCAATAAAATGATCGTCAACGCCGATATTGCTTTGGAGTCTTACAATACCCCTTTAGACTGGCAAGCAATGTCAAAATGCTTGAACTTACATTACGGTGACAAACGCGACATATCTACGTTAGAGTTTCAGATGTCGTCCTTGGTACAAGGTAATTTGACAATTCAGGAATTCTACCAAGCAGTGTACAAATACCTCTCCGAAATTTTCTAAATGAGCAACCGTTTTTCGCAAATTCTATAACGGGTAATGTCGAAATTACCCATCATACAGTTATAAATCTCTTTGGTCGAAAGGATTGCAATCTAAAATATCCGATTTTATCGTCACTCCGATCATTTCATGGTATCTTAGGCAATAACAGCTGTAAAGAATTGTCTGCCGTTATTCATACCAAATTTAATGATATGGTAATCAGAAAGTTAACGTTGAGATTAAACAGCACAATTCACAGGCCGTTAATACAATTAATATTCACACCGTACATTTAACTTCCGATCAAAAAAAGTCCGTCAACAAAGTCGTATCAAAGTACCTCTGTTTATTTTCTGATCTAGACGAAAGGCTCACCACACCACAACTGCAGAGGTGGTGTAAAAAAGAAAAAATCCCGTATTAGCCAAATACCTCTATTCTAAAGTAACTCAAGAGGTTCGAACGAACGAGGACGATCGTTTTTAATGGTGGAGGAGTAAATGTGAGTAAAACAAACATTTATATCCAGCAAAAGGCGAGTGTACCCAATACGCGCACCTGCTGCCCAACCGTACCAGGTAGCTCAACGGATACGGCAAATTTGCACGTTCCCGTGGGAAACGCCAGCGAAAGTATTCTTCCATCAGCGATCCTAAAGCCGCTGCAGTTCAACCCCAAACGGATTGCAGGTAGCCGAGGGTGCATTTAAGATTATAAAAGTTGTTAAGTTTAGTTCTAAGTTTATTCCCAAACTGTGCAGTTTGAAATTAAATTAATATATGTTTTTAAATAAAGAACCCTAAGTGGATTTAACTTATATAATGTAGAAAGTGCGCCGGTCGAAATTCCAGAAAACGTAGATGATTCAGCATTTGTGGATAGCTCCGAGACAATTAAAAATTCTGAACATAATGTTACGGATGTCAACATATCAGAGTCAAGAGTTTATAAATTAAATCGATTCAATGGAATCAATTATCAACTGTGGCGGCGGCGAAATTGGGTATAAAAAACCCCCGAAAATAAATAAAGCAAGGACTTCTTGCACAGACACCAAACTAACAATATATCTCTCATTTTAAACAGCCTTTGGTGCATAAGCTCTAACAGCCTTTGTGGGTTAACAAACTAGTTGCCTTTGTGGCGCTAAATACTAATTGCATTTGAGGCAAGAAGATTGGCCGTTTTGAATAGCGTGGAGCTAATATTCAAGCTATATTAGACCAACGATCTTTACAGTTCTCTGATAATATAAACAATAAACCTTACAGCAGGTTTTCGAGGGATATCCTGTGAAGTATATTTTTTGGGTTCATAACGTGGAAACGATTCTCAAGGATTAGGAGATCGTTCGTAATAAACTATTTGTTCACGCACAACAGAATTTTGTATATTAAATTTAAATTAATTCACTTTGCAATTTATTTTAGTAAATTACAATAAAAATACAAACACAATTGATTATAAAGTAAGGTATATTTAGTTTTGTCAAATTATGTCTAGTCCCACGATGTGTTCAGCTTCACTGTCAAAAAGGCAAGAAGAAGTACGTCTCTGCTTGCAAACGTACGTCAGTGGCGTGAACATAGAGAGGACTTGCCAGTGGCGTGAACACCAATGTATAGGGCAATACTACAACACAAAATACAGAAAAGTCACCTACTACAATGCTGGTTCAGTTATAAGCAGAAAAATGTAGAATGAGCAATGGAAATGACAGTTGAAATAAAATGATCGAAGAAGCTTGACGTGCTTCCGTTTCTTTTAATAGTTTTGTGTCGAATTTAGAAGTGGGATACTCCGAATGTTTAACAAACATTTCATCGAGATAATATAAAATAAGAACTTAATATATCTACAATATATTTATTTTATTTCTTATTTTTTATTCTTCTATTGTTTTCAGTTCATTTGACGCATTTTTGTTAGTTTATTGTAAACGATCACAGCATCAAATACACATCTTTTCGAGATTCCATACGAGGCGCTTTCTTTCGGCCTTTAGATACAGATGCCATTATACCTTCACGGTTTTTGAATAAAATAAAAAAAATAGAATAAAAATAAGAAATAGAATATGATGATTTTGCGCTATGAACAACTGAAAATGGTAATTTATCAATATTTTCACGAAAAATTTGCACTTTCACAAGGCCAAAACTGCCTGAAGGAGCGTTCCAATGCTTTTGCGATGTACTAGAGAGTTCTTAACTATTGTCTTGGCTACAATTTTTGTCACAACAAAAAAAAAACGTGACAAAAAGTGGTGAATTTTCTACATTTTCGACCATGAAAACGAAGTTTTGAGAATAAGTCAAAATTTCAAATACTTTACGAAATATGAGCCCAAGAAAATTTGCAAATTTTCCAAAAAAATAAAGCCTGAGAAAAAACTGCAAGTCAAAATCTGGAAGCTCGATTTTCACCGTAGACGTATGGGTCTAGTGGACTTTTTTGCTCAGTACAATCCCAAGAATCAGAAACGCGAAGCGCCCATTAAGATTTGTTTCCTTCCATACTAATCGCCCCACCCTAATCTATATAGATCTTGGATAGTATTTTGGCAAGCGACTATACGATAAAACAAATGCGCGAGTGGCTGCGACGTTAAAAATTGCCAATGAGTGGCACAAAGGCGTAGTTAACTACCCGTCTTGGTGCGGTTCCGTTAGACGTACACGGCGAAGCTCCGTTACCAGAAGGTAGCGACAACGAACATTGTGATACAGTTGAAGAGGCAGACGATAGAGTGCAACAACAAACAACAACACAGAGCTCGAGTTGTGTGAGAGAGAAGTTGCCTTCCCAGTCGGACTTTTTGTGCCCAGCCACACAGTCTACAGATCAATGTATAGGTTAAAAAAAATTGTTTCATGTCTGTACACAGCGTTATATTCAGTGGTTAACAGATAACGAATGTAATCGACAAAGAGAATGAAACAAAGAGTTTTTGTGCTTTTGTTTAATTGACACCAGAGTCTAAACTAAAAAAATGGTACCGTTTATTTAACCCATCCAGGGAATCAGTCGAATATATACTACGCATATTAAAGTAGTTTGCTTCTGTCCTCGTCGAACAGGATATTTAATTCAGAAAACTATTTCCATTACTTAAATATATGTCAAAATATGTTGAACGATTGTTGAAAATTTTACGCTTTTATATTATCCCAAAAATTTCACACACTACTTCCACAATGTGCTTCATATAGTGCAAGGTGTGAAGGAAATTGGTCACATACAACCTTTTCCCGCGGTAAAATTTGAAAATTATCTTCAACTTATTAAACGGAACATTAAAAATCCGTCAAAGATATTAAAGAAGTTGTATAACAAGTTTTACTTGCAAGACGACTATTCTTCTAGAAACAAACACGTGTCTTTAAATAAAGATAAACAGGGTAACATTAAAAAATCTAAAACAACAGCTTTTCAGTTTCTCTTAAAGCGCCAAATAATACAATCCTTCTATTAAATAAAATTATAATAAACATGTCCAAATTTGAAGAACACAGGAAATATTTACGTTTGTAGGAGAAGGTATTCAAATCTGGAATCTTATTTTGAAGCTCCCCATAATTCTTGCAAAGAAGAGAAATATTTTTTGCTAAAAGATATAATTTCCAAGTATATATCCGTTAAAATCGAAAATAACTTTATTCTCATACTCTTTCGAAATATAACTCAATTCAAGCATGTCATAAATCTACCTTCAAAAAGAAGCATACATAAAACATGTTTATGAAGTTAATCTGACAAAGAGATGGCTAGCGACAACATTATCACAAGAATTTATGGAAGATCTGACGGAAGCACTAGGCTAGATGCTATTGAGAAAGTTCAGGGAGAATTGATGGAAAAACTGAAGAAGATACAATGTTGGTGCTAAATTCTTAAGTTATTCATATAAGTGATTTACAGAGTGTGTATTTACAGAGGAACAATGTCATTGTTTGCCAAAATGTTTATTACTCTGAACCAAATTTGCAGAGAAAGTTATCTATTACCAGTACGATTTCCATTTTTCCAGTAAAAACAATGGAGTCGTTAAAAACAGTAGACGAAGAAATTGGACAAAAAATAGAAAATTTTTGTAAGTTTTAACTTTAATGTAGCTGCTTTCATATTGAGTTATGTTTGCTTTTATATTTTTCTTTCCAGATTCAAACTTTACGAGCATTAATAAGCCCTGAGGGATTGTATTTAAGGAGAAGGATTCTATCAAAACTATACGCGAATGCTTCAGAAGTTATAAACAAAGGTACTTCAAGCAAAACTGTGACCGCAAGAGAAAAATTTACTTCAACCATCTCCAAATAATATAATATAAATATTTTATTTATATTAAAAAAAAAATAAAAGGAAGTATAAAAATGTATTTTCAATAACAAAAGAAAATACCAATTACATTGTAATTTATATAAGTTAGTAGGGTGCATTGTGACTTTCCGCAGACAATCGATCGACAACTTGCGATTAGTCAGCGTCAGCTCTACGCTTCATGTGCCCGTACAAGTTGTCGATCCGTCAGAGTCAGCTTTTGCTTTCGCGTGCAAGACGTCCGTCCATCTCGAGCGTGCAAGGTGTCCGTCCACCGCGTGTGGGACATCCGTCCGTTCAATGCACCTCGCTCTAAGGTATTTGCTTCGATTAGACTTCCGCCCCAAAGCACCCAAACGACGGTGCTGCAGTTCGATTACCTTCATTTCGCTGATTCTGCATCGATCAAGTGCATTCGGTCAAATCGAGTGCGATCGGTCGATGTACCGGAAAGCGAAAGTGGTGGGAACCCAAACTGTGGGAGCGTTGAGGTTTGCTGTCGCGGCACTTTAGGTCACGTAGGAATCCGAACCGAGGCTTCGTGACGAACTTAAAAATAGGAATCAACTCAGTTCGATTGGGAGACTCAAGAATACGGTCGTGCAAAAATACGGTTGTGCGGTTAAATGAAAAGTCGCATTTAATATTTTGTCAAATCATTTGTTATAATTAAGTGTTAGAAAAATCTTTTGCCAAATTGTAACACGGCAATTAAATTGTAATCGCTTAGAAATTGTGAATTATTCAATAAAACTGACTGTGAAACTAAATGGTAATAAACTATTCATTAACTGGTTTAATCATCGACAGCCGCTGTTGCAACATTTTCTTCCTTCGCCGTCAGACCACGCTCCTTAGCGTTCACAGGACTGACGCGTCGGGCCAAGGCCAGCAGCAGGAGTAGGTAAAGTAGTAATTTATACAAGTCAACAATATCATATTGTTAAATCAGCAAATTGCATTGCAGTCACGTTGTGCTAAATTCGCTAAAATAATATATTTTCGTTTCCCACAGGAAACATGAAACTTATGTACTTAGAAAAATGCTAAGTTAGGCGTCTGAGACGCATAAGTCACGCTGGCGTCGAAGCTGTCCAGCCACGTTTTAATATAGTTTAAGTTTAGTTTAAGTTACGCTCACAACCAGTGAGGTTTTATATATAAAAAAAATGTTTTTTTTATACGAGTATAGACGAAATAAAATAAATTAATTTACATACATATGTCTGTTTTATGCAGACGCAATTTATTGTGCTAATCATGTCATATCTTGTGCGTCAAAATATATTTTTGTACACACTCATGGCATAATTCATTGTAATTTGTTGAGCTCAGGTGGTTTTTCATAAGCTTATCCACTTAAACGAATTGGGTTTTATTTCCATCGAATTGCTGTAAGCATTGTTATAGTTTCATTGTCGATTCGGAACAACTATAATGTAGTGTAGATTTAATACTATAGTCGTGAAAGAAACATTTAATTAAATACGTTGGGTCGATTTAGTTAAATATTGCTTCAGAATTTATCAAAAACCTATATAAAAATCAAACAATTGAATATCACAATAAAAATAAAAAAATTCTCAAAAACCAAATAAGAAAAATAATCGTAATGGGTAATAACCCAGGTCGAGCTCGGAGAAAAAGTTCACCATTCTCAATTCTGGCGCCCAGTGCCTTAATCGGAAAAAGGAATATTTAATATTTGGTATTTGAAAGAGTGGTTGAATACATAATTAAAAAGTGTAATTTCAGAAGCAGTGAGTTATAATTATGAATTGTTTATAAATTTGTAATTGAAGACAAACATATTACAGAGAAAATATTGGACGCAATTTTAGATGCCTGAACAGCGGAAGTGTGTCCTTCGATGCAATGGATGACAAAACTGTTTCAAGTTTCCTAAGGAAGGTCCAGATGGAAAGTATTGTTAAAATATATGTCTTTTGTTTGTTAAAATGCCTTGTGTTAAGTGCTGCATTTAGCTTAGTAGATGTGATACGTATTTCCTTTTTGTGTGAATCAATTTACCTTCAAATTAAGTGATTTATCATAAATTACCATTCGAATTAAGATGCGATCGGTGTCAGCATCAATTTTTTCGAAAAATAATCGAAGAAAAGGGCATCACCAGGCGTCATTTCTATAAAATAAAATTTACAGAGATGGAGAAGAAATAAAAAAAAATAAATTTGTGGGGGAATGGGGCCGAAGGTCTCTTAATTGATATATGGAGCACCAAAATTAATCAATTAAGAGGCGCTCGGAAAAATTCGTACATAATAGAAGAAATCGTGGTGGAGGTGGAACAGGAATGTGTGTTGCGCACATCCAACGAAATTAAAGTGAAAATGCACAATTTGACGGCACGATACAAATATGTAATTATAATAAAATAAAAACATAGGAAAATAAATAGATTTAAATCACAACAGGGAAAAGGCAAGCATCGGAACATCCGGGGCTCCCCTTCGGAGTGGCCTTTATATACGGAGATGCAGACTTTGCTGGCTCCATACAAAAGCTACCACACCGAACAATGTATGATAAGGAGAATTCAGCCTGCGAGTTACCTATTGAAGACAGCCATAACACAACTCAAGTCTTCCTTTCGGCGTCAGAACACTTTAAGTGTATGGAAGCATTTGCGCAATCTCAGACATACTTCGGAAACACTTCTTAGAATGCCTTAATTACGCAACTGCAAGATGCACCATGGTTAAACGATCATTTCGATTGCACTCCCTCGATATTAGATTTATCACATCCAACTTTTAGGGGGGTAGGCTTTTATTACTATTGTTACCTGCGTTTGTGTGTAGGTGTATAGATCCATTGCCTGCAATCCTGTTGCCTGCAGAAATAGCATTGTACTTTTTTTTTATCTAATAAATCGTAATCAACTGCTCTCTAGGAGCATCTCGGAAAATCTGCGATTATCAAAAATAGGATCAACGATTATTTTGGTAATGGTGTGGTCAAATTTGCAACACAATTGGTTAATGAATTTAAAGGTTTATTGCAAAGCCATTGTAATTTGCGGGATGTTGTTAGTACATGCGATAAAACAATGGATGGTGGGAGCAGGTAGCCGCGGATGGTTAAACAGATACTTCTTAACTGAAGTTAAAAATATAAAAGGAGTGTCAAATCCAATAGTAGCAATATTTCAATTCCAATTAAGCTAGAGTTAGTACGTGTTTCTTTCTGAGCGCAACAATATTGTGATGGAAGAATTAGCACAGCAAAAAATGAAAGTAGCCTTTACACTGTTCATATACCGGCGAGAACTGTTTCGGCGCAAAGCTCGGAACTTGCATCGCACTGACGCAAATATTGTCCTAAGCGAAGAACTTGTAAAGGACTTATTACAAAATAAAGATGATAGCTCCCATCAGGAAATATTGGCAGCCAGTAGGGTCATAATGAACAACATGAAATTAGAGCAGGAATTAAGCACCATGTGAAAAGTAACAGCGAACAATTGGTCTGCTAAAAGGCCGCTGGAGAATTCTAGTTTATGAGAAGAGAGAAAGATATGACCCTATAACAGTGGCGCGATTTGCAAATGTGTGTGCATCGCTACATAAAGTTTGTTTAGAGTGAAAGTCCACCCGACGTGGATGTTGGAGAAGAAGGTCAACTTACCCGAATTGGTCAAACCATTCGAGACCAAATTAAACACTCGCTTTTAAATTCGAGTTAATCCGCTTTTGTTCTGCATAAGTTTATGTGCTTTTAAATCTTTATGTGTTTCTTATCTTTAATTTAAGATTGATTCGTACTCTCTCCATAATAAATGATTTTAACCGCATGGTCCTGTTTTCGCTGCGGGATTAAATAAAATCTGCAACAATGGTTGGGACCAGTCACACACTTGATTTTCGGTTTAGTGAAAAAGTTCAGTGTTGAGCAAATTAAAAACAATTAAGAAAGTCGATTAATGCAAATCAAATTGAAAAATTAAATTCAGAAAATTACCCAACATGGTCTCTGTGCAGATGCGAGGTGTGCTCATTACGTTATAGTCTACACCAGACCAAAACTGCAGGTTTCGGTGAAAAACTTTTGAGGACAAATATCCTAGCGTTCGAGTTACATAGCAGGACTATCCCGCAGACAAAGCTCATTTCTTCTCGAAATGTTTCTACTGATTTGTAACATAAATATAACATTGGCAACCAGAAGTCGCGTCCATATGTACATAAGATTGGGGTCTTTAGCTATTTCCAGTCTGAATTGTCGCGTTAATGTGTAGCGAGGATGTATAAATGCCAATAATGGAGATCAAATCTGACTTCTCAAACACTGTATATAGTGATTAAGCCATTACGTGACTTAGGCAAAGCTTAAATATTTGATATAAATATATTTAAATTCCTTAATCGCTTTCGGGGATTATTATATAAATAGATTAATTAAATCCTAGTTGAAATAGGTACATATGTATATAATATTCTCTTATTTTTAAGTTTTTAAAAACGATAATAATAACTTATTTACTCTCCAGTCTAAAGTAGAGTTGATAATTAATGAGAAATACAATTTCTCACTTCAGTGTTTAATAGGGAAGATAAAAATATGAACGATAAATTAAAATTGCTTTTGTTGCAATGATGATGTAAATGCATAAATTATGTTGATAAAATTATATATAAATAATTTTGTTGTTTTTCATGCATATTTTCATCTTTCTTATTTGCTAATTTTAAAAAGAACTGATTATTAGTACTAAACGGCATTTAACGGTTTGTTTAAATGATGCCCTTCCTAGGGTGTTGGTTGTTCCGTCACAGCGACTTCTTCTTACATAATTATTAAATTAAGCACTTACAATTTGTTGCGTTTTTTCTTTACTGCCGCCATCAGCTGATAAAATTTTAGTTAAAGCTGTAGCCCTGGAATGGGAAATATCATGTTGGGTAGTCAAATATTGTAAAAGTTCCCGATTATCGTTGATGTGTGGTCAAATATTTGAACTCGTGTTGAATTGTATCCTCATAAGCAGTTCTTATAAATATCATTCATTCATTTGATATTGGCAAAATTTGCTATTTCTTATTTATGCAGAAGTGTTTTCCCTCTTTCACAAGCTGTCCACGTCAAAACTTCATGATTCACTGAAGGGTCATGGTGCTGGTGGTATCCAAGAAGAAATGTATTTTCATTTCAAGCTAAAATGAAAAGTTATATTTTTAAATGATTTACTTATTTTAAAAGTATATTTAGCATATTCAAACCAAACAGTTTATAAATGTAAATAAGTATTAATTATTAATTTTATATATTTTATATTTAATTAAAATTATTTATTGTTTGGTTTTTATGTATTGGTATTAACATAATCATATAAACAGTAATTTAATAGTGATGAAATTAGCAGTTATGGATATGGAGGCATTGGAAGGCCTCCAAGAATAATAAGAATATTTCATTGGAAATATTCTCCATCACTAAGAATGTTTCATAAGAAATTGCCAGTAGCATTAAGAATAAGTAAAATGGGTAAAGAAATCTGAAGTCGGGATAGACCGACTTCGAAATACCCTTTACCTTTCCATGTGCGTGCTAGTTACACCGTGGCGATGTACATTTTATTCAGATATCATCATTAGGAGCATACCTAGGGTACTTTTCTGTAGTGTCTTCGGGTGAATTGATTATTTTGGCTCGAATTGGAAATCATGATTGTTATCAACTATAAAGTCGAGAAATTAAATATAGTTAACTATGTCAATTGTAAAACACTGTAAAAACACTACTCGACATAAACTTGATGCCAATCTAAAAATCTCTACGTCTCAATTCTAACTGGAATTTTTTCTGCCACCTACCGTGCGACTGAGATAACCTCAAGGTTCCATGGCTGTAACCGCACATCCTGTTCTCCCTTTCGCCGGTAGACCACGCACGAAGCGTAGGTCAGCATTTAACGAGACCACCCGCATTTAAGGTAGGTCAGCAACAGACGTACGCCTTTCTGGTGGAAGATCCGTAACAGAAGCAAGGGGAAGGATTTTAACTTGAATAAAAAGTAATCAGCAGTGTTCTATTGCTCCGATTTGACGAAGTTTTACCAGTTCGGCAGAATTTTGTATCGTAAATCATTTATTTTTTTAATTAAAATAATCATAAATTGAAGGGTAAAGGCCTCTTCTATACAAAGAAAACAAGGAAAAAATAAAGTTCTTTTGAACACTAATAGGTGCTCTGCTAAGTACTGTTCGCACATGAAAAGTTCCTCTCCAGTAATTCCACGCTCTTTCAATGTAAACAACAACCACTTGGTGCATTCCACAAGAAAATTTGTTTTTCAGAATGCTGCGCACACAAACTTGCGCGGATTTTGTTTAAAATACTAAGTACAATTGCTTCAATATAGAAAGTTCATTTCAAAATCAGGATGTTTAAGGAGAATTAATTTGATTGCTCTTGACTTAAATGTGTAGAAATATGTTAATAAATAGTGAAATTCACAAAATTTTACTTACGTCCTTCATTGGCAGCTTCCAAATTTCCAGCAGGGCAATGAAATAGAAAAGCAAGTCCCGTGGAGTGCGACATTGATACAAAAATATGTGCATATAAATAATTTTGATGTCTTTTTCCTTTAATTGGAATACTTTCTGTAACTTCTCTTTAAAATTTATGTTTAAATTTATAAACAATAAAATAATTTGCAAATTTCGATGCACTGCCATCAAAATATTCCAGCGCAACCGGCACTCAGCCTACCAACGGCAAAGTGAATAGTTTATATTTGTATTATTATTATATTAAACTTTATCACAAGCACTCAACGTATTGTTTTAATTAACAAATACTATTTATTTCCACAATTATTAAAACGAATAATACGAGCACAATTGATTGAATGATTTAATATTTGTCTGCCATCAAACATTTCGCTTCTTTGGGCGCTAAGTAAGCATTGTTGCAAGACGCTAAATTGAAATAGTACTAAATTTAAGTCAAAATAGTACTATTCCACACGAAGACTCTCTGACAGCACGAATATGATATCAGATTAATCAATTATTTAAAACAATCTATTGGGCAAATAAATATGTTGGTAAACATTTAGACTCAAACTTTACTAATTAAAATTAGTGGAGAAAAATGAATTGTGGTTCAGTAATATACTGTAAAAAATACTTAAAAATAAGAATACTTTTTGTGAATGAAATAAAGCAGTGGAATATCCGATCATTCTATTGCGTTGTTACCAAACAGATTTTACAATTCTTTTTTTATTTAAATGTCAAATACAGTCGCATTACAAAAAAAAAAAATTTTAATATATTTCAAATTTTGCACTAATTCCTACTTTTAATGTAAACAATAAACAAAATACATTAGTGTGCAAACTCAGAATAAGAATGTAGCGTTTCCATATAAAAGTCAGACCAAAGGGGTGCTAGCAGAGAGAAAATTTCTCTTCTTGTAGTTCGTTTTTATATTTGTTAATGCTGATTCTAGCGATCAGCTGTTTTCACTTAATTGACAATTCAACTGACAGTCTCATTGAATGCCATTATTGCACTAATTAAAATTAGTGGAGAAAAATGAATTGTGGTTCAGTAATATACTGTAAAAAATACTTAAAAATAAGAATACTTTTTGTGAATGAAATAAAGCAGTGGAATATCCGATCATTCTATTGCGTTGTTACCAAACAGATTTTACAATTCTTTTTTTATTTAAATGTCAAATACAGTCGCATTACAAAAAAAAAAAAATTTAATATATTTCAAATTTTGCACTAATTCCTACTTTTAATGTAAACAATAAACAAAATACATTAGTGTGCAAACTCAGAATAAGAATGTAGCGTTTCCATATAAAAGTCAGACCAAAGGGGTGCTAGCAGAGAGAAAATTTCTCTTCTTGTAGTTCGTTTTTATATTTGTTAATGCTGATTCTAGCGATCAGCTGTTTTCACTTAATTGACAATTCAACTGACAGTCTCATTGAATGCCATTATTGCTGTTGTCGATCTACGGGCAACGAGTGCTTTGATAGAATGCTATCAGGAAGTGTGTCCATTAAGAATGAGCGGGCATGGTAGAACAGTTCCATGGTAGAATGCTGAACTTTAGAAGCTCCGAGAAATGTCCAGACAACGTCTGAATAGGTCTTTAAAAATCCAGAAAGGAGAACAGTGCACTGAATATCAAATAGCGCAGAGAATCTTTGAGAGGATCATTCGGTCAGCCAAAGTTGGCTCTTATAGAAGCTTCTGTACTGAAATTGATAACATGAAGGAGTCGGCTAGGCTTTGCAGGGCGCTTCAGCGGGACCGTACAATTGGGCTTGACTCTCTTCTGAAGTCTTTTGATCTTATACCAATTCATTGCTTGAAATCCCACTTCGCGAGTAGCAGAATTATGTGACGCAGGAATTAGGGTGGAGGTTGACAGTTCGAATGGTGGATTCGCGAGACAAAACTGGAATACGCCATCAAAAATTGTGACGGAAGAGTCAATGTGATTTTCTCTTTCCTCTTTTGACAACTTTGAGTCATGGCCCTGATAATGTATACGATGACCACACACTAGTGAAAAGCTTTAGGCCGAATAGTTTGACATTGTTCATGTTGAAAGGTCTGGAGCGTATGGTGGAGAAATATATTACGGCAGGTATAGTGATAAACAGCCCCTTAGTAACCATCAATGTGCAAACAAAGCTTTGCACGATCTATTCTGTAAGATTGAAACAGGGGTGGAAACTGGTGAATGCACAATGGGGGTATTTGTGGATATTGAGGGGGCGTTTAATAATGCTACCTTTGACTCTATGTACTCGGCTGCTAGGCATCGTCGAGAGTCCGAACTGTGTATTCTGTCTGGAGGAAGAACAGGACTGCATAGAGCATTCACTAAGCGGTTGTCCTGCCTTTGCCAGAATGAGGAGGTGCATGTTAGGGTCAGATGTTTTGGGAATGGGCGTATATTCCTTATCCCTGGACAGACTTCTAAGATGCATAAAAGAGTTAAAGAAGTTTGAAAAGCTGTTACTTCTTTCCCCCAAATAATTTTCCAGGCTTACAGTATAATAGGCATCAATGCCAGAGTGCTTGGAGGCTTCCTTCTTCGGCGGCTTTCCGGCCTACACAACTCCTTTTTATCTTTCTAATATGCTTTAACTTTGGCAGAACCGCAGCGCTAAGTGCCGTTCACTTGTCATGGAGCAAAAGCAGTGTATTGGGGGCTTCTCAATTTCCGAAAATACGCGTTACATTTGGCAGCACAGCTTTTTTAATTTAATCGAAAACACCCCCAAAGTGATAAGCATACCGTCTGAAGTAAGCCCCAAAAGTATGTCTATAGATTGAGAGTAATTATCAGCACACCCTAAAAGCATGCAATTGACACGAGTTCTGCTCTGCGTCATTCGTAAGTTTTGCTTGACTAGAATATCCTAGCATACTTTACGGGTGGTTTCTCGACGTAGTAGCTTGCTAATGATTTCTGCTCGCCTGGAATTTCGGATGGCAGCAAAAGTTGTATTTCGGCTCGCGTTTAGCCCTATATTTTCTATCACTAAGTGAAGTTGTTGAATCACATACATTCAAATTTTAAAAATAAATTTCCTTCTCACACTCGGCACTTTTACTGATACTCTTCTATCCTAAGCATCACGATATTGAAAGATGTGCCCAATTCAACATTGACAGGAAGTATCGGGGGCAAAACATCGTGATACTATCCGATAGTCAAACAGCACTCAAGAATTGGAGCTCATCCATGGCAAGGTCCAAAATTGTATGGGACTGTATTGGGAAACTGAACTCCCTAGGCAGTATCAACAGCTATCTTTACTGTGGGTACCAGGCCACATAAGAGGCAAATGAGAAGGCTGATTGACTTAGTAACGAAGGCGGCGGTCGACAGTTCAGCGGCTCTGAACTCTTCTGTGGACTATCATCCAACACCATTGGAGGTCTGCTGAAGAAGTGTACAGATGCAAAAATAAGTCGAACCTGGAAAATCTTCCGGGATTAGGAGAGTCCAAAGCTCTTCTGGGAGATTTTAATCCGAAAAGAGCTAGAGTTAATAAATATGCCTCGGAGTAAATTAAGAATCATCACAGGCATTTTAAGCGGATGCTCTGGACTCTACTATCATATAAATAAGTTGGGTCTATCCTCAGATGCCATCTGTAGACTCTGTGGAGAATGTGACGAAACTTTACTGTACCTGGTCACAGACTGCGGACCTTTGGCACACAAAAGACTCAGGTGTTTTGGAGAATATATCTTAGATATGAGCATGGTCCCTCAACTTGTTTCCTCCAAAATACATGAATTCCTGTCGGAAATTAACCCGACAGAAATTCTATAGATGAGACTATTCTCATCTTTTAAATAAAGAGGGGCATCACAATAGATCTTTTAGGTCGCGGTGTATAACACCTTTAAATAAATATATCTATCTATTTATCTTCATTTTGCATGGTAACATTTTTATGTAGAAAAGAAAAGTCTGTGAAAATTGTTGATTTACTTACGCAGACATTCAGATTTTCAAAATTATTTTCCTTTTCACAAAATAGGCTCTTTTATTGATACTTACTTTAAAGACTGGTTTTCCTTTAGAGCCAATATTGACACCTGATCCAATTAGGGCGCTGACTAATCGTAATCAATTAATTTCGCTTATGAATTGCTTCGAATTTTTGGTATATTTGCAATTTCATGTTAATGAATTACTTGTCTTGGTCTTCTCATTGATTACTTCTGATTATGAGTGAATTTATTATAGGTAATTGTGAGGGTGGGATTGATGAATCAGCAAACTTTGGATTGATTCCTACTCCTTTATTTTTACAGTTCCACACTTTGGACAAAATTAAAATAATTGTTACTGTCATCAATCGGTTTATATTGAAACTTACGGAAACGGAGTAATTTGAGGAACTTTGTCGTCTCTCATTTTCGGACGATCTTTAATTCATTTTATTTATTTGGAAAATTTCCATTTAAACGTGGAAATTTCCTTCTTGCTTCATATAATCCAGATTGAGCTGGATCTACAAAAAACATCGTATATCAAATGGCAAATGTTCAAATAGCAAACTATCAATATTTTTACATTGCGTGATTGGATTGAACTCAGTCGCTGTGCGTAGTAACTAAATTGGTTCTGATTTCGAGCATTTCTCTTCATTGCTGTCATAAATCCACGTAGAAAGAGTTTTATTTCGAAGTAGGACGGCGGCTGTGGCCTGAGAATATATAAAAACAGCGACTATAAAAATGTGTTTGCATAATTTACAACATATAAATTTATTTCCACTATTTTAGTCCTTTGAGAATGACACACAAACAACAAAAATTATTTTTTCATATTCTTTTATTAGAAATATAAATAACATTAATTATAAATGGAAGTAAACATAAAAATATGTATAAATAATTTTCTTACATTATAATAAATTTAATATCATTATTAATTTCTTTTATTAGAAATATAAATAACATTAATTATAAATGGAAGTAAACATAAAAATATGTATAAATAATTTTCTTACATTATAATAAATTTAATATCATTATTAAAATTCCTTATCAATTAAAAATAAAACTAACCTAAAACTATTTAAATGTAATTTTACAAAATTTTAATCTTACTCTTTGTTTTTCTAAATTATGGAATATATTTTAATATTGTAAGAATAGTAAATAATTTTGACAATTACATGATCATTTAATATTCGCTTTATCTAATTAAACATATTATTGATAATTAATTCTATATTGGACAAACATTTTGTAATAACTTTTCATCATTGGTCGCATTTGATTCGCAGCCTCAACTCGCTGAAACAGAACTTAGCGAAGTCCCCTTTTGAAAGAGTTGGTTGGCTTTGGTTTGAAACTTTGCTTTCTCGAATTCGATTTTTATGCGCTGTGCATAGAATCAGACTTTTTCACACTTGTGCCCAGGCCAGTGCTGCCACTAGAAAGCAAGGAGTTTGGTAGGTTTTTTAGTAAGTGGTGAATCGAAGCTTCCATGAAATATATAAATTTACTATATCTGTTGGAAATCTAAAAAATCGTATTACTTAATTTAAGTTAAATATTTTTTTCTCTTATAACTTGGACATATTTCCTAAATATCTTTCAATAAAGGAACATATGAGCACAAATTGTAAATAAATTTAATTTAAATACTAATAATGTACAATTTTCGTAAATTATCTTCATAAAAGATTATTATATACATATATGACCTATTATAAAATATTGTAGAAAGTAGGTTAGTGTGCGATGTCAGCCAAATTGCTTCGTCGGCACAGACTTGGGAAGAAATTTATATCAAATATCAAAGAAGAAAATGATTTATTGAGTCGAGTTATATAGGAAATATAATTTATTTTTTAGCATGTTAATAAATTAGTCAATGATTTATAGTCAAGTGAATGAATTATAGTCAATTTAATGAAATAACCCCTCAAGAGTGATGTTTTTATTCACCGAAGCCCCCTTCCATCACTCGGAAACCATGGAAAATGTAATAAAAGAGAGATAACATGTGAAGATAGTTACTGAGTGGGTACACATTAAAGTGAACTCTCAATAAAGAGCACTATCCTCGTATATTCAAGCAAAATATGCTTATATAAGATAATATCTCAACATATTTAGAAGAGATTAAAACAGTTAAAGGTATAATAAATATGTTTACTTTACTATTTTTATGGATTCAAAACTACTCAACCTATTTTTATTTGCATATTTTTTGTATTATTAAAAAAAAAAAAAGTTTTTCTGGGTAGCCCCTAATTTTTGAAACTATTTTGTTGAAAATATTCTTAATTCTGTACTCTAAAAAATGAAATGTTTACACTGTATTTCCATGCACAATTCTTTGCATAATTCACATTTTAATCTAAGAAATGCTTTGAACCTATTCAAATAAGCGGCAGGGATATATAAATCATGTGTGAATATATAAACAAAGAACAAAACAATAAAATACAGTCGAGCATGCGGGACAAATTGCCATTTTTTGTTTCGGCAGTTCTCGCAGCAAAAAAAAACCGAAAACAATACCAGCAATAGTAGAGTATACAACAACAAAACCAATATAAACAAAAAATAACAACAAAATACATTTTATTTTTTTGTGTTTTAATTTATTAAATAAATACATTTTTTATTTAATTTAAGGGATAATCACCAATTTTACAGATAAAGACCATCGTCTTCATCGCCTTCCCTAAATTTTCCCCAGCTTGTTCGCTGGGATTCAAACGAAACTGTATAATTCCATCACTGGAAAATCCCAGCAGTCTTTCTGGAATCTGGAAGCGAAAATGACTGCTTCATCGTATGTTTTCCAGTGTCTATTCCTAGCCTCCATATCCATGATTGGGTTGAAGTTAGAATTTTCCTCCTTTGTACTTTCATTTAAGAATTCCGTGATAGAATCTTCGTCTAATTCGGCATAAAATTATAGAATTATTTTATTAGTATTTCAGCACGTGTTTTTTTTATATACCAGAGACACGTATATCAGTTTATACAGTAACGACTTTGTGGGAGTGTAATTAATATGTTGAAATTTATTTATGAATTTTGTGGATGTGATTTCCGTTGAAAATGGAATTTGAAAATACAAGTTAACACAACAGCCAACTCGTCTACCTGTAAAAAATATGCTAACACTACGACTTCCATTTTGCGCGTGCATTCCAACGTGCACAGGTATCCGGTGCAGTGCGGCGAAGGGAGGAACGTTGAACTGGCGTACCGTGGGAAGTGCAGTATTAGCGATTTGATAGGCTAAGCAGGGTAGTTAGTAAGCTTAAGTTTTAAGTAAGAATTCACTTAGAAACGGACCATCGAGCGGAATGGTAATAAATTTTGTATACGATAAAAATTTGAGTTTTCTTTTACAGGTAGGATATACGGGCCAAGTTTCTGGCCCCATCTTTAATTTTTTGGAGTGCCCTTAGGGGAACTCCTTAACTTATATGAATTCAAAAAATGTCGCAGTTTATCAAGAAACTAATCTGAAAATATGGTTTGAGGAAAACGTTCGAGATGTTGTACTGAAAAATTTGGAAGAATTCCAGGAACGTGTAGTGGTTGGGCATTGTCAGCCATCTTAAACTTGAGTGTTAACATAAACAAGCTTAGTCCACAGCATGGTTCAACGAACATACCGTTGCCGAAGGAAATTGAGAGGAAGAAAGCATGCATCAATGTAAAAAACAGTGATAATGCATGATTTGTCTGGCCGATGATATCAACACTCCATCCTGCTGAACGACATTCTGATCGAGTATCATTCTATCCTCATTACAGAGATAGTTTCTGACTATTCTCGTAGTGTTCGGACGCGTATAGTTTTGTTCGGTGAATACAATTCGCGAGGGCTATCTGGGACACATATCCAATTTATTTCCAAGACCTGGAATAAATAAAAAGCAGAATTTTGGGAAAAGTAAGTAAGGAAGTAAGTTAGGTTGATTGTTGATGCCACTTAATTTTAATTTAAAAATTCTTGAGAGTTGCATTTGTTTGAAAAATAATTTTCACTCATACGAGGTCAGTTCGCAACCCTAGCAATAAGATAAGGGAATTAATAGTGTGTGATAAACAACGATTTTTACAATTGTATTCAAAACGTGAAGTATTAAGCTTTACGTCATTTCAAAGCGCTTTTTCTGTGGTGAAGCTGAACGCTGGAGTGGGTCTAGAAGAGACGGCGCTTTGGAAACTTCAACAAGTGGAAAGCTAGCAGCAATCGCCAACAAAGAGAGCCTCTCCTACTTTGCAAAACTTGGACTTTGGCAGATGTACATGAGTGGATCCTATTGTAAATATAGAAAAGCTTTTAAATTTATTCAACAACCATTATTGAATTAAAAACAACAACAAAATAAACAATCAAACATTGTGTTAGTATCTACTAGTATATAATTATTATAATTGTCACCGAATGAATCCTAAATGCAACGCTGCCTCTTATTTTTAAGTATTTTCAATCTTTGTATTTTATCATATGGCAGCTTTGTAAATCGCGACTCCATTTCAAATTGACATTCGTTGATTCAAAGCCGATGGAGACAGAACCGCGGTAAGTAAATTGGTATAATTTGTTGGGAAATTCTTTTGAGTTGAATTGCTTTATCCCAGTAAAAATTTATAATGCGCTCTGCTGAAGTGCTCTTACGAAGCGCTTCACCGTCCTTGCAGAAAGCGCTACATTTGTAGCGCTCTGTTGCAGCACTTTTCGTAGCGATTGCAATGCACAATATAGAATAAACGAAACACAAAAAATAAGCGAAAGAAAAGAATTCATGGAAATAATGAAGTCAAATTTTACTTTTCTTAAGAAAGTTTAATTGAAAGCACGTGTTTTGTAAATTGTCAAAATTTTGTCTAAATTCTGCAGATCTTTTTCACATAGGTGACTATATTATATATGTATATATATATATATATATATATATATATATATATATATATATATATATATATATATACATATATATATATATATATATATATATATATATATATATATATATGTATATATATATATATATATATATATATATATATATGTATATATATATATATATATATATATATATATATATATATATATATAAGTTATCGTCAGCTTCCCAGCGATTCCCATAAATCGTGGGAACACATATGTGCTGACGCTGAAAAATGAACATCTAGCGACTGCAACAGCACCCACACAAAGATGGATAAACATAAACATCGAACAGCGCAGTCGGCGAAACTAAGTACTGCAACAGCACCCACGCAAAGTTGGATAAACATAAGCATCGGACAGCGCAGTCGGCGAAACTAAGTACTGCAACAGCACCCACGCAAAGTTGGATAAACATAAGCATCGGACAGCGCAGTCGGTATAACTAAGTTAGAAGTTTTGGTATGTTACAGTCAGTTTAAGTTTGAGTTTCAATAAAGAACGAACTAATTGGCGCCCAACGTCGGGCTCGAATATTGTAAACGTTACCAACAACATTAAATATTAAATTTTAATCAACATAAAAATTATTTGAAAATAAATTATCAATCAAAATATTGGGAAGAATATTTTCAACATTCAACATACTGTGAAGAAATTGCCGAGCAACATACTGGAAGAAGATTTATAAAATAAAAAAATATTAACCAACAAATAGAAATGTAAGTGATGTGCTCATGTTTTCAGTGTAATAATACAATTTTTTTTTTAAATTTTTAATAAAAACTGCTTGAAGTAAATTTTAATAAATTTAAGTAATTGAAATTATTATTTTTTTTTAAAATTAATTAAGAAAAATTTAACCCTTTTTTGCTTATGAGTGACGAAGATTTGGAATCTATTTTTGGGAGATTGACGCTTTATGCAAATAATTTAAATAATAAAAGCGATATGAATGCTGAGCAATTAGGTAGTGTTATCCAGTCTGCAGTGTCGGCAGCACTACGCGAACAGAAAAAAGAATTTGAATCACAAATTGAAAATTTAGGCAAACAAATCTCACAAGTAAACTCTGTGACCCCGGTAGAAACTTTTACTGTGGCTCGCATTGTAGCTAGCATAAAATGCGAGGAGTCATTGGATGTGGTAAAGTCGTTGCCCGAGTTCGATGGGCAACAAAATAATTATGTTTCTTGGCGTCAAGCGGCACACACAGCCTATAGGCTTTTTCAAGATTTCGATGGTAGTTCAAAGCACTACCAAGCTTTGAGTATAATTAGAAATAAAATAAGAGGCCCTGCTGACGGGGTGTTAGCATCATTTGGCACTGTGTTAAATTTTAAGGCAATAATTGCACGTCTAGATTTTACTTACTCGGACAAACGTCCGATTTATATTGTTGAACAAGAGATGTCTACGCTACAACAAGGTAACTTATCTGTCTTAAAGTTTTTTGATGAAGTAGACAAAAAGCTTACTTTGTTAACAAATAAAACTGTCATGGCATATGACCGTAGTTTAGCCTCGACAATAAACGAAAAATACAGAGCTGATGCTCTTCGCTTTTTATCTCAGGTTTGAAAAAACCACTCTGCGACATCTTGTTTGCTTGTCGTCCTAATGATTTACCATCGGCACTTGCGTTGGCGCAAGAAGTTGATTCAAATCAAGCGCGATACTTATTTGCGACAACCTTCGCGAACAGAAGCGAAAACTTTTTCCGACCAAATTTAGGTGGCAAGCCTAATAACTCTTTTCAACAAAAAAATCCCCATTATATTAAACAGTTTATCCCACCAAATAGTGGAAACAATCAGTTCCGACAAGGAAAAAATTTTGGAGGTTTCCGTCAAGACAATTTTGGCGGACAAAACCGCCAAAGCTTCAATCGGGAATCCAGAACCAATGGACGTGAATCCAACTTCGTCTCGCTGGAGACAACCCACGAATTACACTAATTTCCAGAATAATTGGCAACGATTTCCAATAAATAATCAAATTCAAAAGCGACCAATGCCCTCGGATCGGCATACTGGACCGAAGTTTCAAAGAATAAATCATTTAGGCCAATCAGAGTATTTATTTCAGCAAAATTATAACAATGAAGCGCAAAGCGAAGTTTCAAATACTGAGGAGGAAAATCAGGTTAATTTTTTAGAGAAAAGTCAGCTCTCCCGTGGATCAGCAGAACCATAGGCAGAGAAAAAAGACAAATTAAACTATTAGTGGACACTGGAGCCGCTAAAAATTATATTAAAAAATTGGTTGAATTAAAAGGCATTACACCTTTTATAGTGAAATCAATTCATGGTTTCAATAAAATAAATGAAAAATGTAAAATTCATGTTTTGGGAATCGATTCAGAATTCTTCATTCTACCAAATTTAACAACTTTTGATGGAATTATAGGGCTTGATCTTTTAACAAAGGTCAATGCTAAAATAGATCTTAAGAAAAAAATAATTAAGCATAACTCGGGAACAGAGGAAATTTTATTTTCGGAATGCGAAAATGTGAATGCGCTTAACATTCAGAGGGAAGAAATTCCAGAAACAGTTAGAGAACAATTTATGAAAATGATCGAAAAAGAAAAGAAAGCATTTGCTGATCCAAGAAAAATTCTTCCTTTTAACACAAACATCGTTGCTACAATTCGAACTTCAGACCAAGACCCGGTCTATTCTAAATTATACCCATACCCCATGGGAGTAGCAAACTTTGTGAATGAAGAAATAAAGCAACTTCTAATCGACGGAATAATTAGACCATCTAGATCCCCTTACAATAATCCAATATGGGTTGTTGATAAAAAAGGCACTGACGAAAGTGGTAATAAAAAGAAACGGCTTGTTTTGAAAGGAGCAGTCCGAAAAAGTGCTGAAAATGGCTATAAACAGAGCATTGGGAGGGACCGAGGACGGCCCTCACTTGGCGGGGGAGGAGTTATCGTCAGCTTCCCAGCGATTCCCATAAATCGTGGGAACACATATGTGCTGACGCTGAAAAATGAACATCTAGCGACTGCAACAGCACCCACGCAAAGTTGGATAAACATAAGCATCGGACAGCGCAGTCGGTATAACTAAGTTAGAAGTAAGATTTTTGGTATGTTACAGTCAGTTTAAGTTTGAGTTTCAATAAAGAATGAAATAATTTATATATATATATATATATATATATATATATATATATATATATATAAATATTGTGTAAAAGTTAAGTGAAAAAAAAATATGAGCTATAAACTTCTGGGGTACAGCCAGAGACATTTTAAAAGACTGGTTGCATTGGACTGGAAATGTCATTAGATAAATACGAAAAAGCCATGAAGACTGCATTCCGTTCCATGCAAAACCAGATTTACAGAAAGAACAGTGAAAAAAATAAAAAAACTGAAACTTGAAATAAATTTCTTTCTGAAACCAAATTTATCTATTTATTTAATTTTAAATTTTTTTTCAGATATCCTATAAATATAATAATATAAAAGTAAATATTACAAGTTTCATATTTGCATTCGTTTAAAATTCTCGCCTTTCAGAAAATAAACGATTTTCGTTTATATTAGGTAGACATGCTGTATAAGTTAGCACGGGAGGGTGTGATATGCGGAAAAACTGGGCTATGCTGCATATCACAAGTCGACACGTCGGTTGCCACACATCTCCAATGCGTTGAGTCCATTTCGCTTGATAATTTTTCCTGGTAATAAATTTAAACACCGTGTGCCCTCGTCGCAACAGTACGATAACCTGAATTTACGCTGCATCGACAGTTTCGGCGATTCGCAAACGGAAACTGTCTGCACGCGCGTCCGAACTCACGGGAGCATTGGGTTGCGGCAAGCTTGAGCACCGTGTGAAGGCTTTTCCTCGGGAAGTTTGGGAAAGTGCAAGAACAGCATATGTGGATGATCGAATAGGGCTATGGGTTTGATGCAACAGGCGTGTCGTGTGCAAAATTTGTCAAGTTGCACCAGGCCAGCTAACTTGGGGAGAGGATAAGTTTAGTTTAGTTAGTTCGAGTGGGGGTTTCTGAACGAGTGCAAGTGAATAGTCAAGCTAGAAGGCGAGCGTCAAAATAAAGTGAAGGTGCGGTACTTTAAAAATAAACATTCGAGAATCAATTAAAATTATTTATACGAAAACCGAATTGTTTGCAACTTTGGAAAACACAATTAAATTAAAGATAGCAAAGTAAATAATCTTGATAAAATAGTGATTAAGAGGAAATTTATAATCTTAATAACGAACTAATAAAAAATAAATGAAACATTAATACAACGGAGCTGTAACTTATTTATCGGCGACAACTTCATCAATCAATGGGCATCCAGTGAGTCGCAGAAAACGCGTAAGTAGTTTCGCACCGCGCAGGCATTATAAAGAGTCATCAGCTAGAAAAAATAATTGAAAACTGGTCGAAGCATCGGTGCGGCGCATCAGCGTACAATCCTTGAGAGGCTCCCAGTCGTAAATTAATTTGTATACAATGTATAAGTTAAATAAGACGACGTGGAATCTGCATGGCCAGCAACTTTCCGTCACTCGTTTGGCTAACAGTGAGCTACGTTGTGGAGTCTGTTTAGTATTTAAGTAGAGTGATATTGTTCATTGCACCATTAATGAATGAATTTACATACAATTTGTCGTATTTACTTTATCAGATACAATTTGTTTGGAATCACTCTTCTTGATAGAGAAAATAAACTACTGGAGAAATGGTCAACTTTTAACAACAAAATCTGCAAGAAGCAAAAATCAAAGACACGAAATCGATAGAAGATTTCTGTCTGGAAAGAAATTCAGAGTTCAAGTAAGTGGAATTAATTAATTAAATTAGTTGAAATTAATCTGCTACTGTCATTTTTACCTACAGACATTGTGGGTTACGTTTTTACTAAATTGCTCAACAGCACCCACCATTGTTCCTACGGCACGTTTCAAACAACAAAATGGTGGAGTTAGCGGCAAATTCACTACATCTGATGGGCAAGAAAGTTTCGTCTTGTACTTGTATGAATAATATTAAGAAAAAATAAAAATAAGTCAAGAAGAAATCCACAATACAGCCAACAATCATTGTTGTCGGTTCCGGCTTATACAATTTAAAATAATGTTTTGGTTACATCGACAAAGTGTTGTACGAACTCGATTTGTTTCTGAAATGTTTATCTGTTTGTTTTAAGACTTTTCAAATTTTAAATTTACATTACCCTCAGAATGTGTGGCTGCTAATAATTTTTTTTTGTTTGTTTTTAAATTGAAACTGAATTGTACATTTTATCTCCAGCAATTTCCTCGATAATTCATTTTGCAAAACAAGCAAAATAGATTTATTATTAATATACAGATTATTATAGCGATGTTAATCTGCTTCAAGTGGAATAAACTTTTTAGTGCGATTAGTGATCTGTTATTTGGAGATAAAACATTTTTTAAACTCATATCATAGAATTGAGTGCACACAAGCTGAGTGTATGCAAATATTTTCGGCACCACATATAAAAAGAAACAACTTGCATGGACAAACGTGTTTCAGAAATACCTCTTGGTCGAAATGGAAATTACTTCGATTTACCTGCTGATCACACTACGATTCTAGAGAACCGTAACACTGTACACAGCGAGATATTGCATATGAGTGGCAGTTTGAAGAAACAACTACTTTTATTCAATTTACAATTGTATGCCAAAAACAACTTACCTCGAAAAGATATTATTGAAATTAATAGATCAGTCAGTGAAATAACGTCCCTTTTGGGTAGAATATTTATAATTTTAAACAATTATAATGAAGACAAGAGAAATCTTGATTTTCTTATTAAACTTTGAATGAGTCCATTCAAAAATTTTAAAACGGAGCATTTCTTTTTAAAGTATTTGAAAAATTTATTTTTCTTTTAGTCTCCCAGAACCGTTTCACTTTCGAGTACAGTTCTAATCCACCTGTAGCTCCAAAATTTCATAACTTTTATTTAATTTACTTAACTTGAAGATCGAGTGGTAATTTATGCGTCTTTATATAAGTTAACATCCGTTGTTGACGATCCTCTTGAATTCCTCAAACAAGCGCTACACGCGCAGCTAATGCAGACGCTAGCTTGCACTTTTAGTCGCTAGCTTCATTTGATTTTCGCTTTACCCTTAAATTTCCGTTCCCATACATTTTGCTTATTCAGCAGAGTGTCGCATTGTGGAGTTGCTAGACTTCTTTAAATAATAATATAAAGTCAGCTTCGATTTGTTACTCGACTGACATAGTCAGTACTATTTCTATGTTTACTCAATAAATTGAAATTAACATAATAAACTGAGTTTTATTTGGATTAAAAACCATTAAAAGTAATTTATATATAAACGCAACTGACCCAAACCATTTACCAGAAGCTCGATTTGAAGAGTTTTTTCGTTTTAAAAAAGAAGCTGCAATTGCTCTGTTGAATGGAATAAGAACTTTCGTCTTTCCCACAAATTATTGCTGAGCATGGAGCTATTTGGACCGCCAAAAATTCCCATTGCCTCCTTCTTGTTGTTTTTCATTAAATCCAGAAGTTTTACTTTCTGGATTTTCGTGATTTTCCCACCTATTCTGTACGTTTAGGCATTGCTATTTCTCTTCGTGAAATTCTTATACTTTACACACGAATAAATTGCGTAAATATGGATAAGTACATACCTATTAAATACTTGCGTCTTATGCAAGTTAAGCTATCATTAATTAGATACCCAAACAAAAACAAATATTTTATAAATGCTGCAACACAGTGCAGTAGTTCTGTTGTTGTTAACTTGTATATGAAACACAATTTGTGCAATTTATTAACATTCGTCAAAAGCGCGAGTTACGACGGAGCCTGCACCAATGTTGGCTGACTCGGCTTCAACATACTTTCGCTATAGAGTTTAACATACTTTGTTGCAAGCTGACCCATTAACATATTTATACGTATCAGATAACAGCGTAACAATGTCGGTCCATAATTGTAAGAAATATTTGCTGAGTAGTTGCTGAGCAATTGTGAATTGCCAGCGTTTATTGTGAATGTGTTTTGCTGATTGTGAGCGTATCGTCGGTTTTCACAGTTGACGAGTGACAGCCGAGGAGCACACCACGGTAAGCGACGCACAGCGCATTTTTAATTTGAATTAATTTGATTTTTTGTATTTCAGAAAAAAATATTAAATTGTCAAATATTAATTTCGGTTCTTTTACTCGTCACAATGTTTATTTCGAGAGCAATTCTTATTTCCTGCGCGATGTTTATTTTCAAGATTGTTGGAAAGTGCAACGCAATTAATTTGCTACGGCAACGCTTCTTTACGCAGATTCTTTCTTGCCTTTGTCATTTTATACTTCTTCTCATTCTCATCACTTCTAGTATGGCCAGCGCGATGTAAAGACATAAATAAATATATAAGTTTAATAAACAATTATCTAATAGGTTATGGGCCCAGGCTTGAGGCAATAAAAAAAAGTAAAAAAGATTTAAGCAAAGTGTTTGTCGCGTAAGTGTTAAAATTAACGCATCGATGAGTTCGATTCTGCAGATTAAAAAACTGACGACTCCAACTACGCTACGACACCGGAGGAGGCGGCTATGTATGTATGTTGAAGAGTTGTTGGTAATAATTTTGTTGACGAGCTTGCCCAAAGAATTCGAAAGTTTTGTTGTTGCTATTGAGGCGAGGGACACGTTACCTCCATTAAGTGCAATAAAAGTGAAGATTCTCGAGGAGGGAGCGCGACAGCAAGAAACCGTAGAAAACCGTTCGGTAAACTAACGGAAAACCTCATGCAAGCGCGAGTTACGATGTTGAAATGAAAGAACCTTTCCACTTCACAATCAGTTTTATATTGAACTAATTATTTTAAAGTACACGTATTTATATTATAAAATATGCTTCTTCTAAAGAAATTAATTTAATGAATTTACATTGAATTTTAAATTGGAGATTTTACAAAGAATTTTATGCTGGATGATTTTAAAGTGAATTTTATGTAGCTGCTGCTGTTGGTATTGATACTGTTTTTGTTGTTGTTGTTGTTAGTGCGGATGTAACTCCTCCCCCCTTAGAGTAGCGCTATGGCCAGAGAGCTTGATGTGGTCGGAGCGATACTAGGTTCTGGTTGGAATATTGTTTCGATTCTGCCCATGTCGTTGGAGGTGCATCTCCTAGTGTCTTCATTTGAGAGTAAGCTGCTGATTCATGATAATTTTATTTTTTAATTTTTTCTTGTTTTATGGAAATCGTGTAGTAATCGGTGTTTTCTACTCTGGATTAAAATAAATTTGGGTATACCCAGAATATTAAATGTTTGTTCTTATAGACAATTATGAATTATGGACCTCTTAATCCTAGTAATTTGAATTAATATATTGTGAATAATTATGAATTTATATAATTCCTTTTTATTCCAGTATATAAACATTCCTTTAACAGATTTTGCTTTATTTATTTTTTATTTTTTTTGTTTTGTATATAAACATGTGCGAATTAATTATTTTCAGCTTTATAAGCTTTATAGTGAATTGTCTTCTGGCTATGTCGCTGTACCAATATTCTGTAGGTACTCCTGTTTATAGGATGGGCTTAACTGAAGTACAATTTCTTATAATTTCATTTAGTTTTAGCGCACTTGCTATATATATTTTCTTTAACGTACTTATGAATCGGGGCGTTCTAACGCGGTCACCAATTAAGTACGTTTTTCATGAATGTGCTTTTAATATTATTTATATACTCTTTTAGTTGGTATGGACCAAGCGGACTCACGAACTTCAGTTGTATTATAGGGGACTAGGGTGTTCTGACACGGTCACTAGTCGAAGTAATGTTATTATTTATTTTAATTTATAAATGCACTTTCCCGCTACCGGCTAGTTTAGCGCTGTAGACTGATTGCTCTTTATTAAAACCACTATGCAGATATTCTGTCTGCATTCTTAGTAAAGATGGGCTCAATTAAGATGCAATTGGTACTCGAAACAAGTTTTAGGCACAGTTCAAGATTTGTAGTATGTTTTGTTTGTATAAATCTGTATTAATTTTTGTTGTAAAAAGGAGTATATATTTCGCGGAATTTCTATTTTTCATTACTCTTCACTTTGTTTAAAACTTTTAAATATATATTTAGTCAAGCGTTTTAACTTTATATAATTTATTTCTCTGATACACACCTAATATAAGAACTATCCAATACATACTTAACTTGGCCCCAGGAGTAGTATTAGTGTATCAGCAGTTCCCATTAATGATGATATAGCTGCTTCCAGGACATTAGGATGTACCTAAGATTTGATGACAGGATGTGATGTCAGGATCGAATGTCTGCTTTTGATTTCAGGATCTGTTGTTGGATTTTAATTTCAGGATCTGATGACAGGATGTGATGTCAGGATCGAATGTCTGTCAAAGGGTAGGAAACCCTGCCCTCTCATCTTACATTCTCTTATTGCACTTATATTTATGTTTATCTACTCTCACCCACTATGTAACATGAATATCGTCTAGTTCAATAAAGTTCAGTTTATACTCAACAATTGTCGCCTTCACTACATGGTGTCAGAAGTGGTGCCTAATAAAGATAAAAATTAATAAAGAATGGTAAATGAAGGTGAAGAAAGGTCATCAAATTCGGCGTCATCATTTGTAAGACCTCCCAAACCATTACAAGTCACGGGCAACAATGCATCAACGGCTTGGAAAAGCTGGATACAGCAATATAAATGGTTTTCCACAGCTGCACAGCTTGACCAAAAACCGGCAGAAATTCAAGTGGCGACGTTGATGTCGTGCATCTGTGCGGAAGCTATCAACATATACAACTCGTTCTCGCTAACGGAGGCAGAACAACTTAATGTGAAAAAAATAATACAAAACTTCGACGAACACTTTGCTCCAAAAATAAGTGTTACTTTTGAGCGATATACATTCAACACAATGTTTCAATCTGAGGGTGAAGCGTTTGATGAATATTTTACAAAAATAAAGAACCAAGCAAAAAAATGTGATTTCAGTGTTATTCAGGATTCTCTATAACGGGACAAAATTGTGGTTGGCATAGGTAGTGATTCAGTGAGAGAAAAATTACTCGCTGAAGACGATATCGGGTTGGAAAAAGCTATTAAAATTTGTAGAGCGAGTGAGATGGCTACACAGCAGCTTAAAGAACTCCATAAAAAAGAAGAATTAAAAGTAGAGGCAATTCGCAAATATGCAAAACCCAAACGGACGGCAAATAAATGGAACGAAAATAATAAAGCAGCCTACGATTGCAAACGTTGCGGTCAACAGCATGAGAGTCGTAATTGCCCAGCATTTAACAGAACATGCAAAATCTGTCACCGTAAAGGGCACTTCTCTCAATGCTGCTTTCGATCTAAGCGCAGCGAACATAAACACGTTGACGCTCTGCAGCAGAATGCAAATACTGACTCTGAAGCCGACAGTGATCTCTTTGTTTTGACTATTAACATAGCAGAAACAAACAAAGACGAAAAAGAAAATTTGTATGAAGAGATAATGGTCGACAACAACAAAATAAAATTCAAGCTGGACACAGCGGCTCAATGTAACGTAATTCCTCTAAGTCTGATAGACAATAATAAATCAAATAAAATGCAAGCTGTGAATAACAAATTAATTGCGTTTGGAGGTGGAAAAATCGATGTTTGTGGTGAAATTCTCCTAAATTGTGCTGTGCGGAATAGAAAATTCAAAGCAACATTTTTGGTGGTAGAAGATTTTCCCAACTTTGAACCGCTTTTAGGCAAAAAAGATTGCGAACGTTTTTCACTGATACTTAGAGTAAATGAGCTCAATTTTGATACAAACATATTTGACGCATTAGGCAAGGTAAAAAACTTTGTATATGACATCGATTTGGTCGACAACCCGTCATTCGAACATTACGCTCCAAGAAAAATACCACATGCACTAAAAGAAGCGGTCAAAAAGGAAATAGACAACATGGTAAAGCTAGGAGTATTAACAAAGACAGACGAGATTACCCCTGCAGCGTCACCGGTGGTTGTAGTTAAGCAAAAAGATAAGATCCGTGTTTGCATTGACCCAACAGACATAAACGAGAACATTGTTGTGAGTTAGAATCAAGCTACCTACGCGTAGTTGACTCACAGCACCGGCTCCTATTAAATTCATTAAGAACGCACATATTTTTAGGGTGCAAATATTGTAAATGAATAGTATTTATGCATTAATTATGATGTAAACTTTTAGGGTGTCACAGTTCCGCAGTCAAGCTGACGAGGGGCATTTAGAATGCACCGACGACACTTTTACTGAAGTAGGTCGGTTGGCTTGAGCAACTGACAAATAACAATTGCGTAACTGGAACACCAGAAAAGTCAAGACGTAGACTGTAATGTTCATTTGTAAATCTATATATATAAAATGGAATGTGTGTCTGTTTATTTGTTTGTTTGTACCTTATAGGAGACCAAACCTCTGGACCGATCTTCCTGAAATTTCCACAGCATTTAACTGGGACTCTGGCATGATTAATACTTTTCTTTCCACCACGCCCACTTTTACGCCCACTTTTTTAAAATTATGTAATTGCTCCCATATAGTTTTTAACAGATTTACTTCAAACAAAATTTGGCGTGAAAAGGGGCGTGGAAGGGGGCGTGGCGTAAGAAATGTTTATTTCTACCTCGCCTGGAGTATATAATGTGTATACAATTTGAAGTAAATCTGTTAAAAACTATATGGGAATTACATAATTTTAAAAAAGTGGGCGTAAAAGTGGGCGTGGTCGAAAAAAGTACCCTATTAATCAGCCAGAGTCCCAGTTAAATGCTTTCCAACGGATTTTTTTTTATTTGGTAGTATATTGCTCTTAATACTGTTAACGTCGCCATATAACTATGAACCACGCCCACTTCACCGCCCCCTTTTTTTAAAATCAGATACTTATACCACTAACAATGTTTGCAATACAAAATACTTTTTTTGTAATATGTATTTACCTAAAGTTTTATATGCTTTTTATCTACAGGTAAGGTAGCCATACATTTTTTTATTACCAAATCCCCCTTTTTCGCCCCATTTTACCTTATCGAAGCAAAATCGAGCAATGGTTATCTGAACGAGCGCTACTTGCTGCCAAAAACATTGATGTCAATTCAATAAACAGTGTTATTCTAAATAAAATCAGCGAAACTGCAGTAACATACATGTCCATCGATACCGTTATGAGAGATGAGGATGCTGTCAATTATCCTGTTGAGTTCTTAAACTCACTTGATGTCCCAGGTTTTCCACCACATTTGCTGAAACTCAAAATTGGAGTTCCCATTATTTTACTGCGGAACATCGACCCACCACGGCTTTGCAATGGCACTCGACTTACAGTAAAAAAAATGCTAAACAATTTAATCGAAGCGACCATTATAACGGGCAAATATAAAGGAACAAGTGTACTGTTGCCACGCATTCCTATGATACCAACAGATTTGCCATTTGATTTCAAAAGATTACAGTTTCCTGTTCGGTTAGCGTTTGCGATGACAATTAATAAAGCTCAAGGTCAATCTCTGCAAGTTTGTGGCTTAAATTTGTCAAATCCATGTTTTTCCCATGGACAGCTTTACGTTGCATGCTCCCGTCTTCGGAAACCAAACGATTTGTTTGTTTATGCTCCGAATGGACATACTAAAAGCATTGTATATCCTAGAGCGTTACAATAGTTAATTTATAATAAAATTATTTATTTCTCACTATATAAACACTTTTTATTTCATTTCATAATGATGGGGGTAGCACACCGGGTTCAGCCTTTTATTATAAACAAATATATATCATTGACACGAAATTTGTACTTAATTTTGTTCTTATTGTTAATGTATTACACATTTCAATTATCATTTTTTAAATTTTAAAAACGTTCATAAACAAATTAAGGCCACCTAACTTATCTCAATGTAACCAAAGTTTAGTGATAACCATAGCAATGACTGTTAAATTTATTTGAAAATATCTGTGGTTAATTAAACCCCTACAATTCAGGGGTAGCGAAGCGCACCGGGTACAGCTAGTAGTATATAAGAACTAGTATTTTAAGAATAAACCTCTTGTGATTTTGACTTCTGAACGAAAAGTGTCTGTGAGTTTTATTTGAAACAAAGTGGTGTAGGTTTACAGGTTCCCGCGACAGGACATTCCAGAGGACGTCTCTCGCCGACAAGCAGATAAGGACCCCAACATTTTGGCGCAGCCGGTCTAAAGGACCTATTGGAGCAATCCCAGGGCAAGGAACCCTGAAGCAGAGAGGCATCCTGCAACGAATTCGAAGGACCTCATATAAGGACACTGTGGAAAAAAGGATGTCATCGGGAAAAATAATGGTGAGTAGAGTGTATAGTAGCGTAAAATAAGTAGATACTTCTGCGACCCTGAAGGCGCCGTAGCGCTGGTCAAAGAAGTCGCAACCTATAGGCGCGTTTGCGCTGTTGCACTCAGCTTTGTATGGGCAACCATAAACCGTCAGTATGATTGTGAACTGTAACTAATTATTTGAAAAATTTAACTTATGGTTTTTAATAAAATTTTAATTAAATGTGCCATGGTACGTGAGAAATATGAATATTCAACGCGAGCTAGACATCGCACCAGTTAAAGAAGAACTAGTCGTTCTGACTGAAAAATACCATGCAAGGCTTCTGCATCATCCGAACTCGCTAGCCCAGGTCCTGCAACACACTCGAAGCTTATCACGGCTGAAAAGACGAGATCTTCCATCATTAAAGAATATTTCATGAAGTCAACTAATAATTCGCACACTGGTGCAGAATTATAATATATATATTTAATTATTAATGTTAAGATTTGAATATAATTGTCAATCTCTTGAGAATTTACAATAAAAAATTGAATTGAAAAAAAATATATTAAATGCTATTGTGAATTTTAATAAACTGGTTTAATTGTCGATCGTGTCGCAGCACTACCTTCCTTCGCACGCCTTAGCGTTCGCAGGACTGACGCGTCTGGCCTAGCCAGCAGCAGGAACAGGTATTACATTTATTTATATATTGGTTTAAAATACACTAGAGCCCCGACTTGCGTCGTCCCGATTCGATTTGCATCGTTGCAATTTCAAGTCGGCGTCGGTCCGAGTTGCGTCGTTTTGACCCCGAATTGCGTCGGTTTGATTTGCGTCGTTTTGATTTCGATTTGCGTCGCTAAAAACGGTTAAATTTTTTACTGCAGCATTGTGGATTACTATTTTTAGCATTTGTAGTGCCTGATTTAGCATCTTTTCTGTCTTTTAGCATTTTTACAACTTCTGGCAACACTGATCGTCACCTTTACGTTAAGAAGTTTTCAAATTGCGTGAAATAAGGGGAATTCCCTTTTCTTTGTTATTTAAGTGGTGCTAAGAACAACTGTCTGGTTGTGGTAAGAATTTAGTGTGTGATTGTTGAAGTAAATGAAATAAATAAAAATGTATTCATACTTGTTTTTTTTAATCAAAAATACAAAATTTTTTGCTTTGTTTTGAATATTTTCCCCCAATAAATTAAATTTCAGTGCATTTATATAGTAAAAGGTGATTCGATTTGCGTCGTTTCGATTTGCGCCGCGTTTCTCAGGCCCCATTAACGACGCAAGTCTGGCTCTAGTGTATATATATAATTTAAGTACTATTGACCCTCCGGGAAAATAAAGTAATGGAGAAGCAAGTACTCCAATTATGTTGATAGTAAAGTTAGCCACACACGTGGATCATGTCGTTGGCGCCAAGCGCAGCCGTGAAACGCTGCCATGCAAATCGTTGGCGTCATGCGCTTGCGCAGCAGTACAAAGCATAGCATATGCTGCAACAGCAAAAAACATGAGTAATCATAAAATAATACTTGTAGATGCACAAGGTTTTTATATTAATAAAAATACCTTGGTGCCAAAAGAAATAAGTGTATCCGGTTTAAATACAATAATTAAATCATTTGTGATTCGCCCATCATTTGAATTTGACAGATTAACATCAAAGGAAAAAATTACAAATTGGTTATATAAAAATCATGACAGATTCCATTGGAACGATGGTGATTCAACGTTACATAATTTGGAGAATTATTTAGAAACCCATGTAAGGCAAGAATCAAACTCCATTGTATATGTGAAAGGTTATGAAAAATCGAAATGGGTTAAGGATGTGATTGGTGATGAAATAAATCTATTATGTAATTTAGATGACTTCAATTGTCCAAATATGAAAATTTTATATGAAGCAGATATTAATATAGATACCATAAGAAAATCATGAAATAATGCAAAAAATTGCTGTATATAGTCATATATTCATATAAGTATCAATATAACAATAAGAGCTGGACAAACTGGTGACTCTAATTTTGTCCACATTCTATCCTATAATATTTGCCGTGTCAGCGGAACGGCTACATTGTATCATCTGCATAGACAAAGCTTCTCCGCTTACATGCATGCATAGCGCTGAGAATGCAGGCCATACTCAAAACTCCTACTCCAACATTTTTGCGGCATCAGCAAATAGTTTTAAGATTAACAATTTCTATGTTAGAATTAGGTATTCTCATTTGTATTTAAGTTCTTAAGAGAGAATTCAACAATAAAAGTTTAAACACTTAACTATATGCGCAGAAAAATATGTAATATTATTAAAAAATTTTATATATAGGTATTAAGAATAAAATTTTGTTATACGTTACTTGAATAATTAAATAAAACAAAATCATATAAAAAGAGAAGTGTTCTCTCATTATTTCATCAGTTAAAGTTAAGTTTTTACTCGCATAAAGAATATCAAAGAATGAAGAAAATTTCAGCCTTAAAGAATTTCAATAACATAGAAGAAAATAACGATAATTATTTTAAAAAAAATCTATATTATCGTTAACAAATTTTCCTTTGAATACACCATTGAAAGTTATTAAGGGTGAACGAAAATCAGCAAAATATGGACCGAAGGTAATGCTGGAGCTAGAAAAACATGTGCTATTTTTACCACAAAAATATAATGGTAGAACTGATGACACCATTAGAGAGCTTTCAATAGACATATATATATATAATAACAAAATTTTCTGTTGGTCAGTTTAATTATAAATTTGTGTTTTGAATCTATTGATCAAAAAAATAAAAAATAGAACAAAAATAAGAAATAATGGTAAATTTTATTTGTGAGTTTTGTGTTTGAATCTATTGATCAAAAATTAAAAAAAAACAAATTGTTTTTCATAAGTACACTAATTTAAAAAAATCACAAGTGTGGCCTCCAATTTCGTGTTATATCGGTGACGTGACCTCTAACAAGTTTTAATAACTTCTCGAGTCGCGACCTTACAACAACCTTCATTATCTGAAATTTATTTCAGAACCATTGTGTAGTAATGGAACTACTGAGAAGCGTTACTCTACAGAGCAACAGGCCACATTTAATTAGGCTGATTTATAGAACAATGCAACAACTGATGTATTCCCCAAAACAAAAGTATGTGCTTAATAAAAACATATTCAATTGACGTATAAATTTGTCATTAATAAAACTTAAATAAACTGATTAAAAATAACAATAATAGTTCATTTTTCGTTTGGTTTAAGGTGTTGGCAAGAAACTTGGAGAATAAATAACGTAACCATGCTTAATATTCATGTTGAAACCCATTTTACGGCAAGAATGCAAATTTTATTTCCGTCATGGTGAATTCCAAGACGATTGTTAAATATTTAACCAAATATTTCATTACCAAGCTCAAGAATAATCAAAGAATATATGGAATAATTCCGCTTTGAAGGAGCTTTCAACTAGTTGTGGATACACGAGGAGACCAATTTTTTAAAATATTGATACGAGTATAAATTTAATATTTTTCATTCAATATATTTCATTTTTAGATCGTTGGATGTGTTGGGTTTAATTTCCGATTCAAATTCCCAAGGAACGAAAAGTCAGAATATATTTATTATTAATATGCATCCGAAACACCATGGTATTTGTAGGAAACATAATTGGTTTAGAGTTACGAGGGAGATAATTTTCACAAATTCAAGAGATATTCGAAATCTAGTAAAGTGAGACAGTTATATAAACCGCGTTTTAGTAGAAAACAAAGTTTTGTCAATAGCCGCTCCACTTATTTAATTAGGCTATAAATAAAATTCTGTACACAGCATATTCAAGTGCAGCGATATTTCTTTGGAACAATGCCCTCAACTGCACTGGCGTTACGCAATGAAATATGCAACGCAGCTCAAATATGCTCTGTATAAGTTATCCCATTGTGCGAGCAAGTGGTTTTGTGCCACGTGGTGTGTTTACATTGAAATAAATTTGTGTTTATTTACTCAGTGATAGTTGTAGTAGGGATGGAAGAAAATAAATCAGGTGTTTACATTGAAGGAAATAAGTTCCCTGTCGGATGCGATTTCCAAAAAGGAACATTTTTTTCAACACTCAAAATACAACCATGTGGCAGAGCTTATTTTTCTATGCATCCCACCTCCTATATATATTCATATGTTAGTATCCACATACATATACCTGTAACTTCATATAGAAGTCAGTCAAAAATAAACATTAAAGGAGATAAGTGCACCTAAAAATTAAAATTGCTTTTCTTTTTAGAACAAAGGTTTTCTGTGCAAACATTTTGGCGACCGTGGCAGGACTGTCCGTAATACATTGATTAATTTTTTGAGTTAAAGTGTTCGGGGAGCAGCAATTTATTTCGAGCCACCTTTGGGGCTCCAGATTTTTGGAATTCGTCGTTGGATCATCGTCATCGCAAATTTGTTGCTGCAATCGTGGTACACATCGCTGCTGTTCGTACGAAATTTCTTTGGAGATCATAATATTGCGGCTGTGTGAAGAATTGTTAATCCGAGAAATCATTTGGTGATTTCTTTACCAGACAATTTAAGGGTTATCGTTGTTTGTGGCTCGCATATAATCATCGAAATATATTTCGATAGTCATAACGGGAAATACATATTTAATTTTGAACGTCATATCGAAGTTTTCACGCTTTCCAGTTGAGATACGTCAATTCCTGCAAGTTGTGCTGCGTCGGAGCGCGCTTTTTCATTAGCGGGTAATGTTGTTACCGAAAAAAGAAATAGATTAGGTCCGAAATTATTGGATAGTTTATTGTTTTTAAATTCTTATGTCAAAAATTTGTCAACAATTGTTAAGAATATTTATCACATTATATCCCACTGTGTTTACCTCCAATACTTCTACTGTATTTACTTCCAATACTTCTTTACTTAAGTACACACATGCTACATGTACAAACATAAGGTGACCATACGTACTCTTTTAATCATCTATTTTAGTCCGCTGTCATCTGTAAAATTTGTGTCCTCTTTCTGTCATCTTTTTTATAATCGGTCAACTTTTGTCATCTTTAATTTTAAAAGCGGAATGAAATCCTCTCCCTCCTATAAACTCAGAATTCGAAGTTTTAAATGAATTAAAAGAGCAAATAAAATTTCAGTTAAATAACTCATATATATTCCACTAATTCTGCGGAGTAAATTACGGCAATTGGAAGAATCGGAGCCTAACCTACGTAAAACATTTGAAAAACATATTCAAAAGTTTTATGAAACTTCAGTGAAATATTTAGAAGAATGGACCGAATCTTTAAAGGAAACAAATATTTTTCGTTGGACCCTCTTGACAAAAAAAAATTGATTTGGAAGCTGTGTGTTCATGTCTTGAAAAGGTGATATTATTAATTGGTGAAAATAAAATAAATGAAAGCAAATTAGTTGAAGAAATAAGAAAAATAAACATATTTTGTAATGAAGAGAAGCTTGAAATTTGGAGAGACAATGCCATAAAATTCGACCAGAGATGGGTGGAGATATTTTCTCACTTTGAAAAAGAATCAATATCCATTACAGAAAGTTTAAAGCTTGTTCAAATTGCTTTTAGTCTGCCAGGAACTAACGCAGCTGTGGAGAGAATGTTTTCATTAATTAATGATATTTGGACCCAAGAAAAAAGTAATATATCGATTTATTGTGTGGAGGCAAAAATAACAATTAAGTGCAACACTAATAAAAGCTGTAAAGAATTTGCAAAGTACTATGAATCCAAAGACGCAATTTTAAAGAAAGTTCACGAGTCTGCAAAGTACAATAAACCATAAGCTAATTATGTTAAATATTGCAATAAGAAATTTTAAATAAGTTAGTGCAATGAATTTTTAAGTTTCGTTATTTTTTTTAAACTTATTTTTGTTTATGTTTTTGACTTTTGACAGTCTTTTAGTAAATAAGCGATCTATATATGAGAATGTAAATTTATCTAAAGAATATGTAAAAAAAATCAATTTTTCACTATATTTCTTAATGTCCTCTTTTTTATTTTCCAAAATCTGGTCGCCTTAACAAACATATGTATGTGGCGACACCACTACCCCCACCCAGTTCTCGGGTACGCCAACGCAAGCAGGCGTTAGTTCCGCGCGCCATCTATTAACACGCTGTCGCTGTCGCACAGCGTGTTTATGGGAAAACCGGAACTAGCCTGTGTTGGCTGCTGAGCAACACACTTCGTGTTTCCGGCCTTCGATTCGTTCTCTTTTCTTTCGCAGCGCTGGAGCCGTGCACACGTACTCACATCTTTTTCGCCTTGATGCATCACAGTATATTTTGTGAATACCTAATAATATTTATATCTATCTTATATTCTTTCTTTCATATTAATAATTGTTTATTGATTGGCAACGCTACACCGAGCAAAAAAGCCAAATGTATACTATTAATAAAGTTAGTTCTCTACAAACACTCAAACCCTTCGGTCTAGTTTGATCAGGTTATGGGCCCAGACACGAAAGTAAAGTTAAAGTAAAGTTTTTTTTTGGAAATTATCTGGACAGAACGTAAAGTTTTTGACAATTGTTATTTCAAAATTTAAATTTAAAAAAAAACAACATGGAAAGCTATTTGGCAAGAATTGAAAAATTAGAAAGAGCTGACCAATGGAATATGTGGCGTTTGCAGATTAAGGTAATTCTGAACGCAGGTGACTTGTGGCAGTGTATATCTGATGAACCAATCACGGTAGCTGCGGGTACAAATGCCGGTACAGGAGCTGATAATAAAACTGTAGGTGAACCCAGGGGCGTGGTACGGGATGCGAAGTGGTTGAGAAGTGATAGCAAGGCTCAACAAATTATTGTATTGTCAGTTGGACAGCAACCACTTCAGCATATAATGAATTGCAAGACAGCAAAAGAAATGTGGCAAAAACTCGAAAACGTGTACGAATGTAAATCCGCGTCGACTGTACACAGGCTACAACAAACATTCTACAGTTTTGAAAGAGACCCTGAGGATGATGTTGCTTTACATATTTCAAAGCTGGAATCGCTTGTGTCGCAGCTGAAAATTGTTGGTGAAGCTGTTTCATCATCAATGGTAATAACAAAAATATGACTCTTCCTTCGAGTTTCTCTCATTTTTACAGTGCATGGGAGTCGACAAGCCCTGAGCAACAGACGTTAGAAAATTTAACAGCAAGACTTGTGCTAGAAGAAGTTCGTATGAAGACCTTAGGCAAGGGCATGGATAGCGGCAATGCTCCTTTTGCAAAACAAAAGTTTTGCAAAACAAAAGTTTTGCAAAAGAAAAGGCACACTCACAAAAATTTGAAAACAACAATAACAATGCAGATGGTAACTCTGGAAGATGTTCTTATTGCAAAAAGCCAGGGCACTGGAAACGTAACTATAAAGCAAGAAAGAAGCAAACTGGTGAAGATCAAATGAAAGGCAGTGCATTTGTGTGTGAAGCGGAGGCGGCAAGAAGCATAGACGAAAAAGACTAATGGTATGTGGATTCGGGCGCAAGCGACCACATGACGAAAAACAAAAGCTGGTTTAAAATTAAAAATAATTTTTGTTTGCATTTTATTAAATTTTTTACCCATATGTTCGTATAGTAAGATATGCTTTGTTAGAAAACAAAATTAACCTATATTTGACATTAAATAAATTTAAACGTCATTTAGAAAATGGTTTTCTTAATTTATTGAAAAATTTCTTTAATGAGAAAAATAGTTCACTATATAAGCAATAAACAGGTACATTTACATTTTGAAATTAATAACATAAAATTTAAAAATTTAAAAAAATGCATATACATACACACAAGTTATGTACAAGTAACTATGTGAATATACATAAACACATGTACATACATTATTTATTATGATGCCTGTGGAATTGTGCCGTTAGGTGGCGTGATGCTCCCAAACAGTTAAATCGTATGATGCATTAAAAATTAGACAATAAGCTTTTATAGATTGATGTACAGAGTTTAGTCTTAAGCAGATGTCATTGAATAAAGACTTGTTTTGTGCTACACTACTCGCTGTTCGCATTTTACTATTTTAACTCGCATGATGACTGCCCGAGACAATTGTTGAAGGTAGACCCGGATTCTTCGGCCCAATTACAGCTGAGAATCACAATCCCTACGGAGAGATACCATGTCTTGGTGTTTACGCCGAGGCAGTATGTCAAGCGGTTGGTACAACCATCGGAATATACACATCTGTGCTGTCGACGCAAGAACTTGTTGCGTCCTTTCAAGGCGCCCTGAAGCGAAGGCTATCGCTGAGTCATGGGACATAACACCTACTTCCGTTCCATGTGACCAGGGCTTCACCGCTATCAACATGGTGTTCAGTAACACCATCTCATCGAACCTTTCTCATACTAAGACATTCAAAACTGAGAGGATTGATTTTAGCAAATTGACCACGATCGGAACTACTGTACAATTGATGATCGCGCGTCCCATCACTGACCTTACTCCAACGTCAGAAGTGAGAGGTGAGATACAGATCACTTCTCTTTTGTTAGAGAAGTGATCACTTGTCTTCAACTTATAAAGTCAGAAGACTTTTCACTTGTCTTCAAAGTGGTATCACCAATCAACCTAACTTCCTAACACAGGTGGCAACTCCTGCCTATTTTTTTGTATGAAGAGAACAGCTGCTGTGACAAACACTATTGATGGTAAGTTGAGCCTTTTTGTTTTTGTTTTTATTTTTTCCCAAAATTCTGCTTTTTATTTATTAATTTTTTGTATATTTCAGGTCTTGGAAATAAATTGGAAATGTGTCGCAGATAGCCCTCGCGAATTGCATTCACCGATCACTATACTATCGCACTTATATATCACTGCATTGATTTAAAAAGTGCTAGAATACGGAGCAAAATTATGCGCGTCCGAACACTATGAGAATAACAGAGATAATCGTTTAAATAATTGATCATTGTTTTAAATAATAGATTCGAAAAAACTGTGGAAAAATGTTTTCACAACAAAAAATAAGTGAATTTTAAAGAAAAAGTAAAGAATATGAACCAGAAAAAAAATTACATTTGAAAAAAATAACAAATTTGACAAACCGTGAAAAAAAAGAAAATAAAAAAAAAATATTTTATAATAAAAGCAAAAGTGAAACCCCAGTGAGAGAAAATTGTTTGTGATATACTAAAGTGTTGTCTTTATCCGATTGCCTGCGGGAAGCTCGCAGTGTACCACCATTCAATGGTGAGGATAATTACACCATCCAGAACTTTCTCAGAGAAGTCGGGGTTGTATTGTCGCTGCCGCCGGAGGAGCACAGCGGACCAATTAAGATAATATTAGCAAACAAAGTGCAGGGACTCACAGACATGTCGTGGGACAACAATTAAGGAGAGAATTTGGAGTAAAAAGGTCATATTTCCACTTGAGGGAAGAGGCCATGAACATAAAGGCAAGTAATACAGAAGAGTTGCATTATAAGTTAGACAATATTCTAAATGTAATGAATCAGAAAATTAGCGTGGAAATCGAGAAAAACACCGAATTCGATCCAGACAAAAATTCAATGTTAATTTTTGACATTTTTTTCCATTTTTTGCCAATACTGCAATGCTTCAGAACGATATTAATAGTATATCAGAAGCACCTAATTACTGTATTGATGACAATCTAATGGGAGATATTAGACTTAAAACACAAGGTTTTAAAAAAGGTCACACTCACCGACTATATTTCGTTGCGACCAGACGTTAGTTTCTGCTTAGTCTTCTAATCGTCAATTTCTAACCGTTCAACTCGCTCACTCCCTGTGTTTCTCTTTTTATTGTTGATTTTCCGGTGCACTCATCTCTAAACTCTTAACGCGTGTGACAATACCTTTTTGTTAGGATGGCACGCCGGCCTCCTAACATCGGGAACAACAGATTCTCCTTGCTGGCAGAATCTCCCCAAGATAATCGCTAAAAACTGTCTACAAAACAATTGAGAATTACCCTAATTTACCAATACGAAAAAAAGAAAACCGAAAATATGTAGTAATCTCTGCAGATCTGTTCAGAAAGCATTGCTATTAATTAACAAAGAGATCCAGAAGATTACTGAATTACGTGATGGTAATTTGCTTCTTCTTTTAAAAAACAAATCGATTGCCGATAAATTCATTGCCATTACGACGAGGCGATTGCGGCTTTACCAGAGGCTGGTCCAAAACCACTATCTCCACAGGATTACCGTGCAAGGTCAAAACGAAGAGAAAAACCAAGCTCACTGAAATCCCAAAAATTGCCGCACCACACACAAAGCGCCAAAGAGGTGGCAGGCAATTGTACTTGTGAAAGCAGCATGCTCATCTCCTATCGTTAGTGAACGAAGCACGAAACCTCCCAACTTGGAACGAGGCGACTAAACTGTGGGAAAAAATCGACGAAATAGAGAAGGAACAACAGAGACGCAGCTGGATATGCAAAACTTATAAAGGACGTAATGGGGTCTCCTCAAACAAAAGAGACCACAGTGAAAATAGAAACCTTTGCGAACACAAATCCTAGCAACGTGACGACATCAAGAATTTTGGCCGGTGCAGGGTCAACAGAAGCAGTAGTTTTAATTATAGTATATGTATTATAATATATGTATTTTTTAGATTAAATAATTATTTGAAACAGTACGTACATAAGTGCGTAAATAAAATAAGCAATGTTTGAAATAAAATAAAAATCATATTTTAAAAAAATCATCCAAGAACCCTGGACAAACGGGGACTTGGTCTGTGGTCTCAGGAATTATAATTACAGCTTGCTATACACCGTAAGTGAAGGAAAGCCCAGGTCATGTATCCTCATTAGGAATAATTATAGCTCATTTATTCTCCCTAATTACAGTAACAAGGATTTGACGGCCGTCTGCCTGGAAACTGGATAGGAACGGTACTGGCTTGCCTCGGCATATATGGCGCATGACCATGAAATCCTTCCGGAAGCCAACCTACAGAATCTTGTTGTGGATGCAAATGATCAACGGGTGGCTGTAATAACTGGATGCGATGCCAATGCGCACCACGATATTGCACGCGGTGAGTCATTATATGAATATATTGTAACGAATAACCTTCTTATATGTAATAAGGTATATTCTTATCATATACAATATATAATTTGCTAGCCTCACTGCGGTGAAGGTGAATGCGTGGACAACTACATAAAAACGAACCAACACTCTTTCATTGCTCTCTTGCTCGCTCATTTTTTAACACGTCATTATTCTCTTTCTGTGATAATGGGTCAGAACCCACTTTCATTACTGCTAACAGGCAAGAAGTCCTTGACATAATTCTTGCCTCCGAATCGATTTTTGATCGGATTTCAAATTGGAGAGTTCTAGAGGAACACTCCTTTTAAGATGATAGGTTAATCCAGTTTGATCTTTTAGATAATCGACCTAGCCCTAGGGCTTTTAGAAATGTCAGGAAGGCAAACTGGGACCTCGACAAGGTGACTGCAGCTAGACTACCTAAGAACCCCACAAGCACAAGCACATGTGCCCAAATTGCACCTTGAACAAATGCGTGTGAATGTAATCTGCAGGACGAGTCGCAAGGAATAAACAGGTAGCTGCGTCAGGGGCGCCGAAACATCACATTGTCGAAATGCTTGGGAACGTGATCTATAAATATGTTTCCACAGCTCAATGCATTAAATGTGCTGATATCGACAATATTTTCTATAAAAAGGATGGAAATTTTGGCTAAGAACTCAGTCAAGAATTGGTTTCAGAACCTGCGCATCCTATTACTAAAATTTGTAAATTAAAGTTTTAAGTTACAACGTAGTAAAATTAATTTTTAGTTATAATGTAGTAAATTTAAAGTTTTTTTCTTTCGAATTAGTGAACTAATCCTTAACTGAGATATACTCGTATATACAAATAAGTAAAAAGAATACAAACAAACACAAGAGCTACGAGTCTTCGACGGAAATGCTGTCGAATACGTGTCTTGGATTCACTCTGTCGAGAGTATTTTAAAGGTTTTCGAAATAATCACAACTAAGCCCCTCTATAGGGCGATTGTCCAAAATGTCCATCAGAAAATAAGAGGCAGTGCCAATGCAGCTCTGATTTCGTATAATGTGTTCGATAAAGATTGGCTCTCCATAAAGAAAATTCTCTCGCTACACTATGCCGATAAAAGGGATATTCGCACCCTTGAACAGCTGAATCAACTGTTGCAAAAAGGCAAAGGTAAAATTTATGAATTTTATGCAGCGATGCATCAAATCTTCTCCTTGATAATTAACAAAATTTAAAACGAATTGTGGCAACACCGTCACAAAGGGGAAAAAGTAGAGTTCCTTCGAAATTCACTTTTTGCGCATAAAATATGCATTTGAACATTTTTGAGTGCGTATTTTATTTTACGCATTCAAAAACGATCCCACGGATCCGTATCTGTGCATTAGGATATGTTCCCAAGGAATAAATTTTAATGCGTAGATGAATTAGAATTAAGAAGATATAAAAGAGCCAGAAAAATGGCAATAGAGGTCAGTCAATAATAAAAGTCAGTCATAAAAGGTTGCTCAAGAGAGCAAGTCAAATATTGTATTGTGTTAATAAATTATTATTAAAAATAAAGTAGGTTGATTTATAATTGAAGACATAACTTCTTAGCACATAAGAAATCAAGGTATAAATAGCGATAATTTTTTATCAATAAATCAGATTCGATCTGGAAACCAAACTGATCGTTTCTCATTAAAATATTTTGCTGATCTCTAATAGTCGCCGATTAAAATGTTCGCTAGCTCTCGCGCCGCTACACAATACATTGAGCCCATCATTACATGGCGATCCTGCCAAATATGGTTACCATCATTACATGGGGATCCTGCCAAATATGGTTACCATCATTCCTGTTAATGGAGTCTTCGGGAAAAGAAGCCGTTGCTGTTGTCAAAGAAGACGAGGATTTTTATCTGCTGCTTTTGATGCCGCCGGAAGAAATAAATTTATTGATAACTAAAAGAATGGCAAATGTACAGGAGAATATCCTGATTCTATTATAAGAATACACTAACATGCAATAATTAATATAGTTTAACAATATTTATATACGATTATATATACTAATATAAAACATTAACCTCCATTACAACGTTTATAATAATATAAATTAACATTCACTTTTAATATATATTACTAATTTATTTCAACAACCTTGTGTGCTAACAACTAGATGGTACCCAGTAACAACTTAGATTCTAACAACTAGATGGTGGTCTGTATTGACTTATATTTACACAACTAGATGGCACTTTTCAATATCCTAATTTCTTAGAACTAGATAGCGCTAACTACTAATTCTATAGGCACAACTAGATGGTTGTGGTATGTTTTTAAGTAGTGGGCTTAAAATTAATTAATTTATTAAGTTAAGGCACGTTGCAACGGCGCGCCGCAGCCAGCAAAAATACAGTTTATAGAAAGCAGCGCTGCCAGTCAATTCCCGTATACTGTGTATACACTGCGCTGTTTGCCAGAAAAAAGCCGCGGTCAGCGGACTGATTGCTACCAGTTATTTGACGTGACAAAAACCAACGTGTGACCTCAAACAGGTTAAGAAAGGAATGAAACGCACGCCGCCAAGACGAAGCCCTAGATTTTGCGGAGAAACAACCACACCACGGTGTTGGGACGCAATGGTTAAATCGGCACCCACCACTCCTGCCGCAAATGCATCCACAGCATTTAAAGATTCGGTAAGTGCTACCACAGTCGCCGTCACTCCAACTGAAAACACAGCCGCATATGCCACAACCGCCACAATTAGCACAAGCGCAGCCGAAACCAGCGAACTTGTCGCCACAGTCTCCAGCGGTGCAAAAGCCGCCACCGCAGGACTCCCATGTATAATTGAGAGCAATGCCGCACAACAGGTGAGTTCCCTACTACAGCAAATTAAAATTTTAGAGACTCAATTGCCAAACACACAGTCGCAGCTGAGTCCAAGTGTTAGCCAACGTCAGACCTGGGAGGAAGCGTACCGTTGTAGCGGAACTGTTTAGGCACCGTCGACGCTAAACAGTACACACGGCGGCGCATCGCAGTTGCAGTCGACGTTCGCTAAACCTCTGCCACCTACGCCGTTACTAAACATTTCTCCGGCCGTAATATATACAACTACGTCGGTACCAACAACCACATTGGCCGTACCGTTTAGTCAAACCTCGCAATTCTTAAGCCCTGCTCAAATGCCACGTAAAGTGCAAGAACTGCCGGAATTCAGTGGACATCCGGACGATTTGCCATTATTTTCGAGCTCGTACGCCCAATCAACAGCCGCCTATGGCTATACCAACCTTGAGAATAACCAGCGACTATTGAAATGTCTCAAAGGTGAATCAAGCAAAGTGTTGAAATCGCTTCTTATCCATCTGGATAACGTTGGTGCTGTTATGGAGCAGCTGAAATTTAGATTTGGTCGGCCAGAACTGTTAATACGTAGCCAGTTGTACCAAATTAAAGAAGTTGCACCAATTTCTGAATCCGCTGTAGACAAAATTATTCCGTTTGCTACCAAAACTAAAAACTTGTCTATTTTTTTACAGTCTGTGGACGGAGTGCAGCATCTCACAAACCCTACGCTACTGGAGGAATTAATTAGCAAGCTTCCCATTAGTAAACGAATGGACTGGGCGAAGTACGCTTACCCAATAAAACCATATCCAACCGTCGTGGATTTTAGTAATTGGTTGAGCGATGTTGCGAATCTGGTTTCCAACCTGCAGGACTGCGACGTCCGACGACGGGTAGTACTGCAAACGACCGAAAATCGAAGTAGAGAGAATCTAAGCACGAACTCTGCCAGGTGTCCAATTTGCAAAGGACAACACAAGATAAATACCTGCAAGAAATTTCTGGATTGGTGCGTAGCTGATAGATGGGTAGAGGCGAAGCGCAACTGCTTGAGCTTTTCATGCCTTAGAGGTGGCCACGCTGTACGAGATTGCTGCAGTCAGACGCCGTGCATGACCGAAGGGTGCCAACGAAAACATCACACATTACTACATGAGGCCAATACCACCACCGCCATGCAGCATTTGCAAGAACCGCAAAGAGGGTCCGCCGCAGAAACAGTGTTGAGCTGTACTTCGGCAACAGTTACTGGACAGCGTTTACTTTTTCGGGTCCTACCCGTCAGTCTTTATGGTCCGCGAAAATGCATTGAGACATATGCCATACTGGATGAAGGACCATCTATAACAATGATGGATGCAAATCTTATGCAGGAACTAGGCCTTCGAGGTCAACAACGCGAACTGAGCCTTCAATGGGTCGGAGGAAGAACGGCACAGGAACCGGCTACCATAATCAACATTCAGGTCAGTGGAATAGGATTAACGAGATGACACGATTTGCGACAAGTTTATGCTGTGTCTGAACTCAATTTACTGGTGCAGAGCCTGGGTAGAAACGATTTGAGTGGAAGCCCAGCAGCCCTACTCAACCTGCCGAAGCCATCTCCAACGTTACGCCGAAATTGCTAATTGGGTTAGACCATTGCCACCTGGTATTGCCCTCATAAACATTAGAAATAAATGTATGTATTTTGTTTTAATAGACGTACTGCATTCTATTTCAAAAACCCTTGGATTTCGTCGACGCTACAATAACTAATAGGTTTAGATTTGATTTTTACTTTGATTTTGGTTGAATAAGAACGCTGACTTGCGACGAATAAAATTGCATATTGTGCCACAAATCACACAATTAAATTATACAAATTATTGGAGTAAGTTTTTACTACCCCCCGTTGAAGACCTCTGCACCAACACAGTTAGAAAACATTGTTCTGGTACCAGCACCATACAACCATCCATCAGTCATTTGATACAATTACTGAATTGGCAAAATTATCCTTAACATTAAGTTCACATGGATAAAGCGCGAAGACAGCGTGTGGTGGCTAGCACATTATTCCTCAAACCAAATGGCTACATCACCCAATCCGTCAGAACTATAGATCCTTAGACAACCGGTATTACCTCGGAGATCTATAGCAATGTTACATTCGCTTAAGAGAGTGAAACAAAGGTAAAAAAAAAAACAGAGCCATAAACAAATCCCGAAGTGTGAATGGTTCAATTAAAGTATTCTTCAGCAAAATGAAGGAACTGGATAGCTTTTCATCCACACACGGATATCGCGAAATGTTCTTCTTTTGACGCTGTCCACACCATACTTAAGGTCATCAATTCGTCAACCGATATACCAGAACAACGGCTGGCTTTGACTCTGCTGTAAGTGAACTTTGCCAATAGAATTTGTTTTTAAGTAAAATTAAAATATTACATATATCTTTCACAAGGATGCAGCATGCAGTTGGAAACTCGGAAAGGAGACGATCCGCACAGTGGTATACGACACTTGCGATGCAATTTGGACTGTATTAGCACCAATTTACGTCTCGGAGGCAAATATAAGTGAGCTGGAAGTTATTGCTAATGATTTTTGGTCCATATGGAACATGCCATCGATGACATCGATGGCAACCACATTGCCATTTGGAAGCCACTGAATAATGTTGCCGAATTTTATAATTACAAAAAGTTTTGAAATCTTGTGCTCATGACGGCAAGTGATGCCATGATTGAAACAATCAATTCAACAAATTGTTTCCCTTAGTTTTTTCATACAACGATTTCTTTTTGCTATATGCATGAAAAGGTAAAGTATACAACGAACGAATGCGGAATCCTTACCACTACATTACATTGTATGCCGCAGTATGATTATGAGTGATTACTTTTTCTGTCAAAGGAAATCGAGAAATGTAACCAAGATTTGAAATGGTAACAATGTTTTCCCTTCACATTACAACATTCTCTTCTCCCGTAAATTAGAATAGCAATGGAGAGCCGAGTGATACCGATCAGCTTTTGTGCATTGCGTATTCTTTACTTTAATAAATGGAAGAAGTAGGTGTATGCCTTCTTCTTGCCTAACTGAATAACGCTTACATAAGGCGGCCACCCTCTTCATAAAAGTAAATCGAATTCGTCAGGTAAGAGGGCAGTACTTACGGACGGAAATAAGCATAATGGCCAAAAGTAAGTAAGCATTCTTTTCCCGACTGGCAGCTGACACCAATTAATTACAAAAATACCATTGAAACCGACACGAGCCCGACATATTTCCTAAGAATAAGTTATTTTTCAATATATAGCAAGAAAGGATATTGTAATTTAGAATAAACAGCCCCTCCCTTTCCTTTGCAATCGAAAGTGGCTAAACGTGTGAAGTACAATTTCAGAGTGAAAACAGCAAAGTCTGGCATTTTCATGGATAAGTAAGTGATTTACATACCAACTAAATACAAACTTACAACACTAATATAAATATAAATGTAATGTGCTTTTAGATTTGTTGAAAAGAGTCGTGCGGCTTCAACAAATGCAGCAATCAAAGCGCCAAGCAGTACCGGTAATGAAAGCGGTACAAATGGGACCAGGGGTGAGTATTTAATATATTAATGTAAATGAGAAGACGTTAGGTTTAAATTCGCAATACCTAACACGCCCCCTTTTAGGTTTTTAGTCAATTATTTATTGTTCAATAGAGAAGAAGAAGTCACAATTGACATTAAACACAAAATCTCTACTATTATGCAACTTTTGCTTGCAGTACACCAGAAATAAAGATGTTCTGTTAAAGCATGAAGCTGAGTGCAGCAAAGTAGTGATCGCAATGCCGATTGGTAAAAATAATGATGATATTTTAAAGTTTACTTCTTTTAGGTCTAAGTTAGATTACCATTTGTAAATTTATGCCGATTTTCAATCTATTTTAGAGATTGTGCAGATTCAGAAAATATTTGCAGCATTTATTTATTACACAAAGTGAGGTTTCAATAATAGCTTAAGCAAGTTTGTGACTTATTCGGTAGAACATTCTGTTAAGGTATTCATAGATAATTTAATTAACGATACTAACGGCCCTATTCTGGCGAGACTCACAAGTTCACCTCATTCACTAAGAGTGAATATTTGATAGATAGTAAGTCTTCGATATTCCAACGGAAAATTATAAGCTCTTTCATTTACTATTTAGTAAATGGCGCGAAAGGCATTGATTTATGCGGGTGTTAAAATGGAAGAAGAACTAGTGTTTTTATTAATCAAAGAGGAAAACGAGAAGAAAAAATTAAAAAGACGACGAATATTAAAAAATATGCGAGACTGTAATGATCCCTTTTCACTCAGTGAAGAGGTATTTCAAGCAATTACCGCCTCAGCCTATTGCTGTGTCGCAGCCTAATCGAGCAGTTGGAGCCTCACGATACGCATATCTTTGCCTTTCGCATGGTCCTTGGCTATTGAAATTGCCGTGGCTTGTGAGACAGCAGAATTGGGTGTCATGCCATTGCAACAAAAGGCAAATGAGCTAAATCCAGGAAATGCGGTCAACTCAATTACAGATAAAAATAAAACCAGCATTCGTGCGGAACTTTTGATCAATTTCAAGAAGCATATTACAAGACTAAAGTTTAACTTACTACTTACCTAATGTCATCTTATTTTATTTCTATGCTCCTATGTTTCCGAACTTATTATAAACTGGCAACTCTTTCTTTGGTTTACTCATATTTTGACATTTCCTTTTTGCCATAAAAGAGCACACGATCATTAGTGCTCAGTTCTCGTTTAGCATTCAAGCCGATCAGATCGTTGTCTACAATTCAACAATACTTCACATACACATTTAACACTTACATATCTCTTTTGTATCTTAATTACTAAATAAACATTTATTAACTTTTCGTGAATGGGTTTTAATGTCAAGGGCAAATCGTGGTAAGATTTCGCGTCTCCATCCAACTCGACCATCCGTGTGACACTAACATCTGAGGAACAAATATTTACGGAAGAATTGGTCTATCACAATAGAAACATGAATAATTTTAATTTAGAAGTGGCTCTAAAAGTCATACCAGCTTTTTCTGGGCAATACAAAGAATTGCCAGCATTTTTAAAGGTGGTAGAGCTATTAGATGCAGTCTCGAACAGTGAAAACAAGTTAATTCTGATACAGTTTGTCTGTGAGGTTAAACTGTCTGTCAGTGCTAAAACACTGTAAATTCGATTTCTCAACCAATCACTTTCAATGAGTTAAAAGTTAGGTTGCAGGAACGATACAAGAGCACTAAATCAACAGTACAAATTCCCACAACTCTGACAAGTTTCTGCAGCGGAATAGCTCCATAACTAATTACAGTGACAACTTATTGACTCTCATAGGTGAACTTAACAGTTTGCAAATACACGAATTGAATCGTACTGCAAGTGATAGTCAAAAACAAGTGGTAAGCAAAATGAATGACAATTATGCTTTGACCATATTTAAGAATGGACTGGGCGAACAGTTGAAGACAACAGTGTTGCTGCCCAACCCAAAACTCTATTCAAATCAGTGACTTTAGCATTAGAATTAGAGAAAAACCAGCAAACAGGAAGTGTAATGCATTTCAATAGAAATACACAGAATAGAGTAAATTTTAGAAATCAGAGACAATTTCAAAATAACGGGCATCGTCAGTAGGTATACTACGTATGTTCTGGACCAAAAAACCATGTATGCTAAGGCATCTGCGGGACGCAAGTGACCCGTTCAGCATGGTGGAGAGCATTTTCATAGCCAACTTCTGGTTTCCTCGGGCTGCTTGTCGGCAACTTATTGAGGAGCTGAACCGCACGAGAAACAAAAGTCATCCATCCCACTCGAATCGTGCTTCCTGTCCGCCCTCACTTTCTTCGCGAATGGCTCAGCCTAGGGAACAGCCACCGTGTTGCTTGGGCCAAGCAGCAGTACCGCGTACGTTGGCATATATTTCGGAGTTGATAGTGGAAATCAAAGGAACCATAGATCGGTTTCCTGTCAGTTATGAAGAGGAGGTGGCAATTAAAACAGTGTAATATACGCAATGGAAAGTTCTTGCACATATCTAATTTGAGTTTTTTTTTATAGATTTCACAACAAGTTTGGGATTAAAGGGACGATTGGTGCAGAGGCTTGCACGTATATAGCGAGACAATCTCCGCAAAGAAACTATGCCAGCAATCCCCTGTGCTTTTATTTGAACCGGAAGGGATACTACAGCATTAATGTTGAAGCGGTATGTTTTATGTGAAAGTTATCTGCTCATAATGATTATTCTTCTTTTTGTTAGATATGCGATCACCGCCTAATATTTTCGTGCATTAATCCAAAGCTCCCGGGATCGTGCCACGACTCGGGCATCTGGACAACCTGTCCTGCGCGACAGATTTTGTCAATGAAGCATATTCCACTTGGCTGCTTGGTGATCAGGGTTACCCGCTCGAGCCCTGGCTACTCACACCAGTGGCAGAGCCATTTAGTGAGAAGGAGTGCAAATACAATAAACTGCACCACAGAGCTCGTAATACAATTGAAGAGCCTTTAGAGTACATAAGGAGCGCTTCAAGTGCCTTTCATGGCGAGAATTCACATTCCCAACGCGAGGGAATACGAAGAAGATATATAGAAACATTGTAAATGCAATGCAATTATCAAATAATTTATTTTAACCACAAAAAACAGTAAAAAATTCATATAAATATATTATTTGTTAGCAATACTCTGTGCCAACGCCAGTATTGCCTCGCTCATATGGTTTATAGCAGTGTTTCTCAAAGTGGGCGATAACGCCCCCCTGTGGGCGGTAGAGGTCTGCAGGGGGGCGGTGAAGGGCACTGAGGAAATTGGAGGGCTCTGAAGCGGTTTAGGGGGGCGGTGACTGATTTCTGTTTTTTAATATTTAAATTGAAGTCTAAAAAACTAAAATCAAAACCTACTGAAGGTCTGTGGAAGACATGGTGTGATTTGTGCTTTGTTTTTTTTGTTTAATTTAGTGCAGATTGTCTGTGTGTTTTACTTTGGTTTTATTTTAAAACAAACAAGCAAAGACAATCCGCTGCGAAGAAAGAAAAAACAAACTTTCGTGCTCGCGAAAGGAGAGAGATACACACTAGAGCAGTGTTGCTGCTGACTGCTGCTATTGTTTTTTTCAATATCCATATCAATAGAAATAGCAAAGCTATGAAAAATATAAATTTTTAAACGCTGATTCATTCAATTAACTAACTACTTGCAAATTCGATCTAGTCTAATTCGGAACTCCGATGCATGTGGTGTAAGAGCGCACGTGTCTTTTATTTTAATTCGCGTTTTCGCTCTCAGTGCATAATCCTTAGCAAATTTTTTAACCTTCATACTTACTTATCTGAGACGACAAAACCACCATGTCGGACGCAAAAAAGAAGAGACGGCAATACAGCGCAGATTATATAAAATAAGGATTTATTGAAAATCCCACAAATCCATCCTCGCCTGTATGTCTTATTTGTCAAAAAACATTTTCGAATGAAGCGATGAAGCCTTCAAGACTTCAAGATCATTTGAAAAAAAATGCATTTAGATAAAAAAGACAAAAATGTGGCCTATTTTCAAGACCTGGAAATGAAGTATACAGCTCAGCCAACTATATCAAAGCTTTTTTCATCAGCTTCTATGCAAGAGGATGACGGACTTCGAGCTTCGTACAATATCTCTTTGTTAATTCCACAAAAAGGCAAACCACATACTATTGGGGAAGAGCTAATTTTACCAGCAATCAAAGAAGTAATAACTACTGTGCTTCATGAACCAGCGGCCGATATTATCCGAAAAATTCCTTTATGCAATAGTTCAGTGCAAAGACGAATTGATGAGATGGCTGAAAATATCGAGGAGTCTTTGTGCAATCATCTGAATGCTAGTCAATTCTCAATTCAGTTGGATGAGTCCACTTTACCAACGAATGAAGCATTGTTGTTGTCATATGTAAGGTTTGTTAAAGATGAGAAAATATGTCAAGAACTATTATTTGCTACAAATTTGGAGACAGATGCAAAAGGAGAAAGCATATTTAATACACTGGAAAAGTTTTGTAACGAAAAAGAAATTCCCTTGAAGAACATTATTTCAGCTGCTACGGATGGCGCTCCGGCTATGACAGGGCGTCACGAGGGCTTCATAGCGTACTTAAAAAATAAAATTCCAGATGTGCTCGCTGTGCATTGCGTTATTCAGCGACAACATTTGGTTGCGAGAAATTTGAGTGAACGGCTGTTCCAATCACTGCAACATGTCATCAAAGCAGTCAATAAAATCCGAAATAGCTCTTTAAATGACAGATTATTTAATCAACTTTGCGTTGCTAATGACGAAGATTTCAACCGATTGCTATTTCACGCAGAAGTGCGGTGGTTGTCAAGATGTAATTGTTTAACTCGATTTTACAATCTGTTTAACTCTGTGGTAGAGTTCTTGGAAAATAAAGACACAGAACTGCACGACAACCTCATCACATCAAAGAATGATATTGCGTACTTGACAGACCTATATAAATTATTTAATGATATCAATCTCCAACTATAAGGTGACGATTTAAACTTGGTTAAAACCAAAAATGTGGTTGCTGCTTTCGTAACCAAACTGCTCCTACACAAGAAAAATATCGGCAAGCGTGAGTTTCACAGTTTCCCTAATTTATCAGCATCACCCATTAACAACGACGACATGCTTGTTTATTGCCAACATTTGAAGAAGCTCCACAGTGATTTTACAGAACGATTCCACGATATTTTGAAGCTGGAAATACCAGATTGGGTATTGGATCCTTTTCAAATGCCAACACAGCAGGATCACCCCAGGTGGAAGAAGAGCTTATAGAACTGACAACCAACGAGGAATTAAAAGTAAAATTCAAAAATGGCTACCAAGAATTTTGGATACAAAAGGCAGTCTCGCAATTGTACCCTGCATTGTGGTCGATTGTTCAACGATTCTTGTTAGCATTCCCATCGTCGTATTTGTGTGAACGTGGATTTAGTGCTGTGGCAACCATGCTAACTAAAAAGAGAAATCGTCTGCACGTTACCGAACGCGGTGACTTACGGCTGTTTTTGAGTAAATTCGAGCCAGATATTAAAAAACTTCTTAAAAACCATCAGATTCATCCTTCACATTAATGAAGTTTTAAAATTTAAATTGGAATATTTCTTTTAGTTTGAATAAAAATTTTGGTAAATATAATAAAGTTGTACTTTATTGCCCTCATTACCATACAGCCTTAATAATAAAATATGGCAAAATGTCTGTTGACACAACAAATTGGGTCGTTAGGATTTTTCTATTAATATTTCATATATACAGATATCAACAAAGGACACAGCCAAAAATGATAAGCGATCTGACTGGCGAAACGTCAATCCTACGAGGACCACCACAACGCAAAAATGGCAGACAGTAAAGTGTCAGTAATTTTTATTATTATTAGATATTTAAATTTTATTACTTTTAACATTTACAGAAACAACCAGAAACATGAAAGAACTTTTACTGACTTCTTGGGAAACGCACCGCATGTCCCTTCACACGGACTAGCAAGTCAACAATTTCTTGAATTGCTCGGGACATTGAAGGCTGGCTCATATAAGTTTTGTAATTGTTACCATTACTCTGCTGGTAACTTCCACTGCCCAAGAAATTTAACGCCGCCAGGAATCTGAGAGTGAATGAGAATTTTGTTTTTTGGGTATCGTGGCGGCCAATCTTTTGGAAGGCGAAAATATTTCTTGAATACTGCTTCCGGCTTACAAAAAGGATCACTGTCATCCCTTAATGACCTCAAGCACCTCGCATTATTCAACTTTTCTTTCTTCTTTGCCGTTAATTTAGCACAAAACATACCAAAATCGGCATTCACTGTTATTATTTATTATTTATTTATTCAATTCTACATAAAATAATTTTTTTAAGCTTCCTTCAACTCTGTTTGGTATTTACTGATAAAATGCAGCTGCATCCTGTTTAGATGTAAGCTTCCTCGAATTCAACATATAAATAGTTTGCTAATATTGGTCTTTCTTTTCTCATTGAAAACAAAGTGAATATACAAACTGTTATGTGGTCGCCTAATGTGAACATAGCATAACATCAACATATGTGTTCTTACATATGGCAACTTTACATAGGATAACTTTGTACGTAGATGTAAGATTATTTGATACTCAATAAAAACAGTAAGTTGACAACCGTGCTCGAGTGCGTTTCATTTGCCCGCATACATAACAAATTGGCGACGAGGATAAAAACGTTTATGTAAATACATACATACAAAGCAAAAAAAAAAAAAAAAAAAAAATTAAGTTCATGTGAAGTGACATTCACAATATATTAAAAAGCAATTAAATAAGAATAAATTTGCAAGTCTTAAAGTAAAAAAAAAGAAAAAAAAAATTTAAAAAACAGTGCATAATATGATAATTTTAAGTTGATTTTCAACAAAACCCAACAACTTGAACTTGATTAAAATAAAACGTTAAATAAAGTTACAAAAACAGCAAAATACCACAAACATTTGTAAATACATACATAAAATCTAACAAAATACAACAACAAAATCCCGCTAGCTGACATACAAAATTGAAAAATCCGGTAAAAATTTGACCGAGCATGTAACAAATTTACAATCAGTTTTGAATAAACTCGTATGTCTGAATCTTTCAAAATGTCAAATTTTTCAAGAACAAGTTTCTTATTTGGGATTCAAGATTGATAAAAATGGTTTAAGTAAGACTACAGAAAGAATTTCGTCTGTATTGCAAGCACCTGTTCCTGAAAACATTTCAGAGTTAAGAGCATTTGTGGGACATGTAAATTATTATTCGAAATTCATACAAAATTTTGCAGAAAAAATGTCACCGCTATATAGACTGTTAAAGAAAGGTCAAAAATTTATTTGGTCGCGTCAATGTCAAGATGCATATTGTTGGCAACTCATTCATTTTTATAAAAGGTGTCAACCCTAAAATGAGGACGAGGTATTTTTGACATCTCGGCTGTTGTGAAGTTAACAGTTACATATGCGCAAGAAGAGTTACAAATGCGTTAGCAAAATGCGCATTCTGAGAATTTACGCATTTGAGCATTTTTGAATGCGTATTTTATTTTACGCATTCAAAACGATCCCACGGATCCGTATCTGCGCATTAAGGTATGTTCCCACGGAATATATTTTGATGCGTAGATAAAGGAGAATTAAAAAGGATATAAGAGAGCCAGAAAAATGAAAAGGCATCTCAGATATAAAAAGTTTGTGCAAGAGCACAGTCAGATATAAAAAGTTTGTGTAAGAGCACAGTCAGTTATAAAAAATTGTGTAAGAGCACAGTCAGTTATAAAAAGTTGTGCAAGAGTTCAGAGAAAAGAAATGATTTTTTGTGTATTGTTTTTAATAAACTTAACTTGATTTTTTGTGTATTGTTTTCAATAAACTTAACTTGATTTTTCGTGTATTGTTTTTAATAAACTTAACTTGATTTTTTGTGTATTGTTTTTAATAAACTTAACTGTTTACATTAGATACTTAAGTTTTTCTTTTATTAATAAATATATTCTTACCAAAAATATATTACGCTTTTTGATCAGTTACGCATACATAATAGTGGCGACGAGGAGGTGAATTTTTTTTCGATACGTCATACATGGAAAAAAAATGAATCCAGAGCAACGTGCTCAGGACGCGCAAGCAATGCGAGAGCTTCTCAAAGAGTGTATGCATGCGAAAGTCAGCAGTGCGAACGTTTCTCCAAAAGAGGAGCATCCAGAGCGAACAATGGACACATTGGCCTCAAGCATTACGGAATTTTTATATGATCCAGAACATAACATAACATTTGATGCGTGGTACATGCGTTATGAAGATTTGTTTTTGGTCGATGCAAATAAACTTGAGCAAAGGTTAGATTGCTACTTCGCAAATTGAGTACAAGCGTTCATAGTTATTGATTATATTTTGACCAAACATCCACGTGAATACAATTTCGCTACAACTATTGAAAAACTAAAACAACTATTTGGCTTACAAAAGTCGCAGTTCGGTATTCGCTACACTTGCTTACAAATAGCAAAAGTGTTGTGAGTTAGAATCAAGCTACCTGCGCGTAGTGTCTCACATCATCGACTCCTAACAGATGCCACACATTCTGTGTGATTAGCATGTGTTAAAGTTACTTAAGAAAGCACATATTTTTAGGGTGCGAGTATTTAGAATTAATATTACCTATGTAATATTTATTAAGTAAACTTTTAGGGTGCTACAGTTTTGCAGTCGAGCCACTGAAGGGCATTGAAAGTTAGAATGCACCATCAACATTTCAGAATGGCGTAGGTCAGTTGGCTTGACCAACTGACACCAATTAACAGGTGCGAAACTGGTACACCAGAAAGGTCAGTTTTTGTATTGTAATTGTGAATTGTAAATAGTATATAAGAGTTAGTATTCTAAGAAATAAAGGCTTGTGATTTTAAAACTAAAAGTGTAATGTAGTGATTTTTCCAAAGAGTGATTTAGGGTTTTAGCCACACGCGCACAGCAGAAGGACGTCCCCCGTCAAACAAGGACAATACCCCAACATTTTGGCGCAGCCGGTCTAAAGGACCTATTGGAGGAATCCCAGGGCAAGGAACCCTGAAGCAGTGAGGCATCCTGCAACGAATTCGAAGGACCTCAACTAAGGACACTAAAGAAAAAGATGTCATCGAAAAAAATGTTGGTGAGTGGAGTGTATATTAGCGTAATCAACTTCTGCGACCCTGAAGGCGCCTTAGCGCTGGTCAAAGAAGTTGCAACATACAGGCGCGTTTGCGCTTTTGCACGCAGCTTTGAATGGCAACCATAAACCGTCAGTATAATCAGACGGTCTATGTATGTTCATCCTAGCTGTGAGGATTTTTTTTGTAGGGGATTTGAATTTGTTTGTCGTGAGGGACATTTATATTGTTTATAAGGCCATGTAGTCTATATTGAGACATTTAAATGGTTTTTGTATTGTTTAAATTCTGATGTTCTAAATTTATGTTGTTTGAAAACAAACATAGAACGTTTGATTTAAATATTTGGCATTTTGAGCTTAGGGTATTAGGCAATAATATTTCAAGAAGTGTTTACAACACGTGTTGTTGCATCAAAGTTTTTGTAGTTCGGAAACTACAATTTGCGTAGCAATGCTGAAAAGAACTTTCAATGCTATTATTACGTGTCGCATACGTTACGGATTTATTATTAAATATGGATTCAAATTTCCGGGAATGAATCAAGACATTTTTTGCCTGTAAATCCAATTTCGGTTCTTGCGAATTGGGAGGATTTTTGGGAGTATTAAAGTTGGCGATTGGATATGGGGATACATGCGAGGACGTCCCCCGTCAAACAAGGACAATACCCCAAAATTTTGGCGCAGCCGGTATATTTTTGCGGATACTGCAGTAGGCTATATGTAAATATACAAATCTTTTTTCTGTTCTTTAATTAGGAATTTAGTGTATGGGTAAATGAAGAAAGGCATATTAAAGGAATATGGGTATAGGTTAATTGATAAAATAGTGCCTTGAATGTATGTATGTAGCCATGTACGATCTAGGAAGAGACGATCGTTAATGGATGTATACATATCAGGCTAGAAGTAAATTTAAATAAAAGGTAATTGTATGCGATGAAAGATATAGTCATGCAATGGACAAAGTTTTGACACAAACGGAATTATTTTATATAATCTGGTTTTTGTCGGAGGACCAGTGAATTGGTTCAAAACTGAAATGAGTGATAACTCACGTGTTGAAAAAGAGCACGAAAAATTAATCAGAGCAAAACTGATGACCTATATGGCTATGAAAACACATAGTCCAGTCCTTTTTTCCTCCAGGATACGGTAGCGAATCCGATAATGTAAGGGGAAAAGACGAGTGGACGCAGATTGAATGATATAGCATTCAATTATAGAAAAAGCATGTTGTAGAAATATTGTTTTTTGTTTATATATTCAGGAATAGCGTATGTTTAAGAAAAGTTAAAGATTAAAAAAATTATAATCTGTGTAAAAGTTCAGATTAAAATTAAAGGTAGTTTAGAAAATAATTAGAGTTACAAAAATTTATTATTTAAAATCTAACTTTATAATGAAATAAGCGTTATAATAAAAAAAAACAAAAATCATACTAATTTGGAAAATTATACCCAAGAGTATATATAGTACTTATAGTGTATTTATTTAAATATTATATAATTTTGAAATTCATTTATTAAATTGACTTATGAAATGTTCGGCAAGAATTAAACATAGAAGAAATATCAAACTAAAATGTATACTAGAAAATTAAGAAAATTATTATAGGTGTTCTCTATATAGCTCTGATGATGTGAAGCGAAGCAGGAAGTTCCGGGAACAGCGGATATCGGAAGACGGTGCGGACTAAAAGACCAACGTAGTATTCGGAAAGATGCGTTTTTGACAAACAGAGATTTTTGGCAGTTATCTAAGGTTTGTGACCCCAAGGATGCCAACATATTAGATTGGGGATGAATGGCGACGGATGTAATTTTAATTTTGCGAAACGGGATATGGCCGCAGCATTTGAACGCGTTGTGGATGAGTTATTGACAAGCAACGAAAAATAAACAAGTTTCCTTGCGGAGTCATGTTTTGAATTGGACAATTTTATAGTACAATGTCCACCCAGTGTATCACAATCTCAACAGAATCGATTTTGGATAAGTTGAAGATGGGTAAAAGCTTAAGGTGGGTGACTGAAACCACCACCAAATATAATAAGCAGAAGAAATTTGGCTCACGGAAGTTAATTGCTTCATTGAAGTATATGTCCAATCTAGAGTATGAACATATGAAATGTGATTTACATATGAAATTTGATTTAATACAAGAGGACACAGAGACTGGTTACCGATCAGAGTACACAAATTACATCATTAAACGTGTATCTCAGAAAAATACCGATTGTCTCCACATCAAAGCCAAACGATGTCAAATACCATTATGAGGAAGCTCAAGAGAAACACTTCCACCATAAAACGCATTGCTGCAAAGTAAGAAGGAGTATTGTAATCTCTCATGTATTCCAAATGTTTTTTACAAGTTGAATACTATAAGCAGAGGCAGTACCACCTACAGCCGTGGGGCACGCTATATAAATGGAACGAAGAAGGCCACTAAAAGCAAAGTTTTAATGGCAAACCAGATCGCCAACCTACAACATCTTTGTACGTACCGATCCAGAAAGAAGGGAGGGGTATGCAGAGTTCATCGAGGGACTTCACTCTCACAGGACGGGCGTTACCAGGACCAACAATTGCAGATGACCGTATTTATAAGAAGCGTAGCTAAATATGTAATTAGTTTGTAACTTTGTTTGTATATACGCCAGTGAGAAAAGAGTCGATGAAAGACCAAATATAAAAAGGGGAATATAAAAAAAAGAAGATGGAAACAAAAGAACAAGATAAAACAAAAGAAAAAAAAGAAGAAAATAAAAAAGATAGAAATAAAAGAACAAAGTTAACAAAAGAGGAAAAAGAAAAGAACACAAAAGTAAAAAGAACAGAATACAACAATTGAACCCAAATAAGGCGATTTTGAAAAAAGAAAAACTATACATATGTACTATAGGATTAAGAAAATGCACAGATTGTTTAAAGTGCAGAATAGAGAAAAATACTGTAAAGATTCATTAGAAGTTAGTTGCACTAACTTCTTTTAGAAAGAGGGGAGGGATGTTGTGAGTTAGAATCAAGCTACCTGCGCGTAGTGTCTCACATCATCGACTCCTAACAGATGCCACACATTCTGTGTGATTAGCATGTGTTAAAGCTACTTAAGAAAGCACATATTTTTAGGGTGCGAGTATTTAAAATTAATATTACCTATGTAATATTTATTAAGTAAACTTTTAGGGTGCTACAGTTTTGCAGTCGAGCCACTGAAGGGCATTGAAAGTTAGAATGCACCATCAACATTTCAGAATGGCGTAGGTCAGTTGGCTTGACCAACTGACACCAATTAACAGGTGCGAAACTGGAACACCAGAAAGGTCAGTTTTTGTATTGTAATTGTGAATTGTAAATAATATATAAGAGTTAGTATTCTAAGAAATAAAGGCTTGTGATTTTAAAACTAAAAGTGTAATGTAGTGATTTTTCCAAAGAGTGATTTAGGGTTTTCAGCCACACGCGCACAGCAGAAGGACGTCCCCCGTCAAACAAGGACAATACCCCAACACAGACAGAATATCACTGTTCAGCTGGCACCATTAAAGGAAAATAAATTATTTCCAATAAATACACTAGTTCTCCGAAAGCTCACTGGCTTATTGCCGACATCGCGAGTAAACACATTTTCTTGGCCACACATTGCTGGTCTTAATATGGCTGACCCTTATTTCTACGAGCCTAGTCACATAGACATTCTGATTGGTTCTGCGGAAATGTCGACCTTATTAGAACCTGAAATTAGACAAGGCCCTACTGGTACACCCGACGCACAAAAAACTGTGTTCGGTTGGGTTTTCTTCGGTAAGGTTAATAACGAATGCCATCCACAAAAGACTATGTACGGTTTCGAAAAAGAAGAGAGAGAGAGAGAGAGAGAGAGATGACAACACACTGACATGGACACGATGCTCTCGAAGACGAAGTAAAATTGAAGTGAGTCATTAACACTCAAGAAGTTCGGTTGTGCAGTTATTCTTTGAATATTTACAGTTTACTCTTTGAATATTTAAATATATATTGTTACTTAACCCAGTTTGTCCATTTGAATTGTTTTATTTTATAAACATAAACAAGTGAAAAAAAAGAACAAATAACCCCATTACAGTGCAATTTGCACAAACATCAAATTCTAATAATTGAACAGACGCTTATTCAAATTCAAATTCTTATTTACTTCAAAACTATTATTTAAGTTATAAATCAAACTTCAATTCTAATAAAAATCATCCAATGCATGTTAGCATCTTCAAATTCGTGTTGACATCAAAATCTTAATATTCATATTAATTTGAATTCGCATTAAATACGAAAAGTTTATGTTTGCTTCATTTCTCTACTAAAGTAGCGATATTTTAAGATATAAATACTTGTAAATTAAAATTTAAATTCATTATTAAACGAATTGTGAAGTTGAATGGTGCAAATCTGTTTCTCTCATTTCCAATACGTAACCCGTGTGTGCCATGCTATTATTAAAATATTTGAATGTGATTAGAGATGAGGATGCCAGTATGTTCTAATGCCAATTTTTGATAGTCGATAAGTATGTGGATATGTTATTGAAAATATGCAGTTTCGCAACATTTTGCAATTCATAAATCAAATATATAAAAGGTATTATGTATGATTGCAATTACTTGAATAATAACCACAACACTATAATTGATAAATTTTGTATTTGGCTGGGTGCATGGTCACATTTTAATAATGCACAAATGGTTGTAGTAGACACTTTGTTAGAAGTATTTGTTACACCTGAAGATGGATATAAGTGTTTATTATTATCGATACGAAGGGGTAAAAGACATCCATATACGATACCCCTTGAATTAACATTTTCAACACGACAACGTGTTCGATTTGAAGTGAGGGGCGGGACAATAACTATTATTGTAGTGGTAGCAGAACAAAAAACACCAACAAATTTCCAACATCATGCCCATTTAGCGATATAGATGATTTATATAATTAAAAGTATCATAACCATCATAACATTGATGAGGATTCAAATCTTTCAAAACTATTTGAAGAGAATAGTTTGCAACCCACTGCAAAACGACAGCAATAATAACAAGACCACCAGCAGCTACAGCATATTCACATGTCACGGAATGAATCCTAAATGCGACGCTGCGTCTTATTTTTAAGTATTTTCAATCTTTGTATTTTATCATATGGCAGCTTTGTAAATCGCGACTCCATTTAAAATTGGCATTCGTTGATTCAAAGCCGATAGAGACGGAACCGCGGTGTTCGCGCCGGAGCCCTCTTGACGATGGCTGCCGCCTGCTCCCTATCACCATGATATTTTGAGCGGGACTCAGTGCGGAGAGAATTTCCCTCATTGCGTCCCGCCAAAGTGTACAGCAGGCCGCAGCCATCTTTTGCAGTGGTGTGTATGCCAACTGACTCAGTGCAAGCAGGAGAGCCGGTGACGAGAAGTTAGTTTAGTTGCGAATCATCGATTGATCGTGCCTCTACACGGAGCAGCAGAGTAAACTCCTCTTTTATAACGCCTAATGTTTAAGAATTTCTAATAATATATAATATATATAAGTATATATATAAGTATATATATATTGAATGTGTTGTGCGAAAGTGCGGGAGAAAAAACATTGCATAAATAGGTCAATGTGAAAGAAATAAGCTGGTATATCAGCCGCGGCAACTTTATGGAAAGCTTTTCTACTTCTGCTTTAAAGCGCCTTCGGTATGTTGATCTTGTTTAACAACCATTAATATTTTAAGATATAGTAATTACATTTACCGGGTGAAACATTTATGGTGTAAAATTTGTTAAATTTTTTTGAATTGTGTAATGTTGATGTGCTACAAATTTTTTATTTGAATATGGCTAAAGTGTATATTCCAAACAGTATTTATTAACTTTATTATCTGAATTGAAAAACAGGAAATTATTTTACCAATTATCCGGTGTATACGAACATTAAATACTTATTCGCTGGAATGTGTAATTTTGTTTAAAAAAATAACAATTTCTTTTCTATAGCCCATTGTTTTTGAGTGGCGAAATTGCGATGGCGCTACCCAACTAAACGTCTCGAAGCGAAATGTGAATATTGTCTATTACGTATATATATAGTTGTATAAAGCTGCTTTGACTATTATGGAAGCGGGGAAATAAGTGGGGAGTAGCAGTTCATGTTTCAATGTAATCATTGCTGTTAACGGAATCCTCGGGAGAAGAGACCGTTGCTGTTGTCAAAGAAGACGGGGATTTTTATCTGCTGCTTTTGATGCCGCCGGAAGAAATAAATTTATTGATACTATAAGAATGAAAAATGTACAGGAGAATATCCTGATTCTATTATAAGAATACAATAACTTGCAATAATTAATATAGTTTAACAATATTTATGTATGTTTATATATACTAATATAAAACATTAACCTCCATTAGAACGTTTATAATAATATAAATTAACATTCACTTTTAATATATATTACTAATTTATTTAAACTACCTTGTGTGCTAACAACTAGATGGTACCCAGTAACAACTTAAATTCTAACAACTAGATGGTGTTCTGTATTAACTTATATTTACACAACTAGATGGCACTTTTCAATATCTTAATTTCTTAGAACTAGATAGCGCTAACTACTAATTCTATAGGCACAACTAGACGCCCCTTCCCGCCACGTTTTCCCCCCAATTTTTCGATTGTTCGAGTTGAAAAGAGCTCACCAGATAAGAATATTAAAAGTACTTTATATATTTAAAAAAAATAAATATCCATTAAAGTTAAATTGGTTGTAGAGACAAATAAAGAAATAATTATAAAGTAAATTTAAACTCAGTGCGTTTTAAATTCAACAATTTTTACAAACCCTTTGCGAATCAAGGGTCAGGAGCAGAATCAGGGATTTTGAAGGTGCTCCCAAATTGTCAAATCCGACATTTTGTACAAGTATCAGTAGGAACAGGATGTGCACCAAGAAGTTTCGTTTCGATATTAATAAAGCGACCCATTATAAATCATTGTGTTGTTGTGAACGGTTAAAAAGATTCAAAAGATTAAAAAAAACAATATAAATAAATTTAAAAAAATGATTAAAATGTAAATCGATGAAGTAAGTATTTTTAAAAGGCAAATGAGGTAAATCCAGGAAACGCGGTCAACTCAATTAGAGATAAAAAGAAAACCAGCAAAACAAGCAGAAATTTAATTCAGCCAGCAAATGGATTAAAGTGACGGTAAATTGGCCAAGAAATGCTACAGATGTGGTTGTACCACTCACTTGGCTAATGCTAAGTACACCGTGTGCGGATGTTGTCAAGGAAGAACCCATTTGAAAAAGGTCTGTTTCAAAGGAAATCAGCAAATGAAGCAAATCGATTAACTCCCACAGACAACTGTTGAAGAATTTTGTCCAATATACGAGAAAAATAATATCCAAAGCGAGAAAATTCACCACATGCAGGAGGTTCGCACAACATTAAATCGTTCTAAATTTTTTTTAAATTTATTAGTTAATAATTCTGATCTTAATTTTGAAATTAATTCAGGTGCTCCAGTGACGATCGATCACTTTGGCTATTCAGCGACCGGACAGAGCATTCTATAGTTACTGCAAAGGTAAAATCGACATTGCGGGTTACATTATGTGGTTAATGTCACAACTGATAAGAAATATAAAGCAAAATTGTACATCGTTAGAGACAATAAATCACCGCTCCTTGAACGTGAATGATTACGAACTATTAAATTAAAATAAGGTGAAATTTTTGGAAAGTAAATAGCCAAACCACATTCTGATTGAGTTATCAATTCAATTGAGGCGAAGTCATTGGATGCGGCCCTGTAACACATCGTAAGCAAATACCCAAAATTGTTTTCAACTTCAGCGGGGCGTATTACGGGATTCCATGCTCAACTTTATTTAAAAGCAAATGCATGACCAATTATTTTAAATCCCAGTTCCATTTCCATTAATGGAAGCAGTTGAATTAAATGCAGTTGAATTAAATGTAGATTTTAGTGAATGGGCTACACCCATTGTCGTAGTTCTGAAAAGTATTCGGGAAGTATGAATTTGTGGCGATTATAAGTTTACAGTGAACCCATTTCTAAAAATCGATGAGCACCCATTACCTACCATGGACGAATTACTTAGCACAATGTCTGTCAATGCAATCAACGCAATCAATGCAAAAGGCAGAGTAGACGTTGTCCTGATTCAAGAACCCTGGACATACGGGGACTTGGTCTGTGGTCTCAGGACTGACAATTAGAGCTTGCTTGAAGGAAGACCCTCATTAGGAATAATGCTAGCTTATTTATTCACTCCAATTACAGCAACAAGAAATTGACGGCTGTCTGCCTGGAAACTGGCAAGAGACGGTACTGGCTGGTCTCGGCCTATATGGCGCATGACCCTGAAATACTTCCGGAGGCCAACCTACAGAAGCTTGTGGTGGATGCAAAGGTTCAACGGGTGGCTGCAATCATTGGATGCGATGCCAATGCGCACCACAACATTTGGGAAAGCACGGATGTCAATGCACGTGAGTCATTATGTAAATATATTGTAACGAGTAACCTTCTTATATGTAATAATGGGTCAGAACCCACTTTCATTACTGCTAACAGGTAGGAAGTCCTTGATAACCCTTGCCTCCGAATCGGAACACTCCTTTTCGGATCATAGGTTAATCCAGTTTGATATTTTAGATAATCAACCTAGCCCTAGGGCTTTTAGAAATGTCAGGAAGACAAATTGGGACCTCTACAAGGTGACTGTAGCTAGACTACTACCTCAGAACCCCACAAGCACAAGCACGCGCGTCGAACTTGCACTCTGAACAAATGCGTGTGAATGTCATCTGCAGGACGAGTCGCAGCGAATAAACAGCTAGTTGCGTCAGCACATTGTCGAAATGCGTGGGAACGTGATCGTACGTTCCCACAGTTCAATGCATTAAATGTGCTGATATCGACAATATTTGCTATAAAAAGGATGGAAATTTGGCTAAGAGCTCAGTCAAGAATTGGTATCCGTAGCTGCGCGGTCAATTATTAAAATTTGTAAAGTAAACTTTAATAAAAAATGTATAACGTAGTAAATTTAAAGTTTTTGATTTCGGATTAGTGAGCTAATCCTTAACTTAGATATACATACAAATAAGTAAAAAGAATGTAAACAAACGCAAGCTCACGAAAACTCTGTAAACAAACATACGCGCGAGTTACGTTCCCACCTACGGTGTCAACGATCACTACACCCTCATCACCACCACCACCTAAACAACCTAGAACCCAACCACATAACCACTAACAAGTTCAACGATTCCAGAATTGCAACAGCAGCATAAATAACCGAGCAACCCAACCACATAATATACTAGCAGGTTCAACAGCTTCAAAAATGCAACGGCAGCATAGCAGCAAGCAGCGGGCAGCGACGATATCAACCACCACATTAAGCACACACACAATATATTTAATTATTGCATAGACATAAGGTAAACAAACTTTGTAAACACATACACACAATATATTTAGAACATATACTTAAGCTTATACATACGCTTACAATACACATATGTAATATACTTAAAGTATAGATATGAACTTACAATATACCTAGATATAGTCTTACATAGCACATTTAGAGAATAAAAAGACTTGATATTTAGAATAAGATACACTTGGTACACTACACTGAAACTAAGCAGTCTCTCTTTTATCTATGAGTAGATCGGCATCCTTTGGACGCCTTACACCCTGTCATTAGATATAACTTAAATCAGCTTGAATAAGTTAACAACCTACTTAAAAGCAATATTTCGGCATCCTTTGGACGCCTGTATCCTCATAAAGTTTGGAAGTTGATTGATTCAGCTTGAATAGCTAGTGACCTTCTTGAGCGAAATAGACCGTAATCCTTTGGGCGCCCTATATCCTTTCGAGTTGAGGATCTAATATTATTTTTGTGTGTAGTGCCAGGCTAAGAAGTACGTAACTCACTCGATAGAAGAGGTTTAACAAATAAATCAAATCTTAAAAGTTGTTCGCGCCGGAGCCCACCTGACAATGACTGCTGCCTGCTCACAGTCACCATGCGACTCTGAGCGGGACTCAGTGCGGAGAGAATTCCCCTCATTGGGTCCCGCCAAAGTCGTGCGGCAGGCCGCAGCCATCTTTATTTTTGCCATGCGAAAGTGCCGACTCAGGCAGAGGAGGAGAGTCGGTCGGCGTGCCGAGTTCAGTTGATTTGTAGCTCGCAACCAAGGAGGTTGGCCGAATACCCAATAGACGAAACCGATTCTATAATTTAAAAAAAAAAAATATAGTGTGCTTTTCATAAATTAAGCCTATTTTACTAGTGTGAAAATATTGAATTCTTTTTGTTTTTCTTAATATATAATATATAATATACTTGTGTGTATACTTAAACTTTCTTTGTTTATTAAACCAAAATTGTTTCAAATTAATCATTAAAAGTATTAAACAAAAAAAAGATGGAATCAGCAAGCTATTTGGCTCTTCATAACAAAAGTAAAAAACCGAAGTGCGATTCCAAAATTAAGTGCGATTTAAGATCCAAAGATTTTTGATCACGTATCTGGCGCAGTCAACGGAGAACCCAATTTCCGTTTTCCAGCTAAAGCTAGAAATATATAATAATAACTGCCATAAAAGACTTTGGTGATATTGCTGAGCTTTTCAGACTAAATAAAGCAGACTAAATAAAGTGCATTAAATAAAGTGAATCAAATAAGGTGTGACATTAATAAGGCGTTTAATACCTTTTGTTCGTGCCGAGTCCCCTCTCTAGATGGCTGTGACCTGATGCAAATCACCATGCAGCTGCTCTCGGTTAAGGGCAACGTGACGTCGAGAAAATTCCCGACGTCATGTCGTCTAAGGCAAAGAGCAGCAGTATCGGATGATCTTTTTAAGCAAGGCACAGCCATCTTTATTCTTCTTCGGATGGTACGAGCTCTCGCGCGGCAGAAGCTCGTTCATTTCGATTTGGACAGGCAACGGAACAGCATCGGGAGAGGAAACCACACAGGATTAGAGTGCAGACTTTTTTTGAAAAATACACCATATAACACAAAACATAGATTTGTGCACTTATAAATTAATACATACGAGTATACACATAAACAAAATAAAACACCTTTTTTCCACAAAACTACCTCTACGCTATTCGTCAACAATTTATGAGAAGGCAGAGAATTTTCGATAACAACCGAGGTTTGAACATGGAGCTTGAACAAGTTATCAGAAGACAAGAGCAAATACTCTCTATGAAGAATATGCGACAACCTTCCAGTTACCTTCCAGTACAAAATCTTGAAATATTGCTTGAATTCTAGACGGCCAAATTTTTTTGACAGGTTTCATTAAGAGCTTTGTGTGTTGTGGACCGAATTAATCAAGTAGATTTTAATTCCTTCTTCATTTTGATTATTATTATCTTGATCGTTTTCTTATCATTCGTTGTGCTTTATATTGATTTCATATGATATGAAAGCAATTAAAGCGCAATTTTATACGTACACACACATACATATATCAATTACATACATGTTCGTATGTACGTACATTCGCTTATTCGGTTGGATTTATGGTATAGTATATTAATATAAACTAGTATTGCCCGTGGCCGAAATTCGACATTTTCCTGAATGCCAACAAAATTGCAAAAGTTTTTTAAATTTTGTAATTCCATATACGTACATACATACCTTAATAATAAATATTTTTACAATAAGCACTTCAGTACTGTTCGCGCCGGAGCCCTCCTGACGATGGCTGCCGCCTGCTTACAGTCACCATGAGATTCTGAGCGTGACTCAGTGCGGAGAGAATTCCCCTCATTGGGTCCCGCCAAGTCGAACAGCAGGCCGCAGCCATCGTTTTGCTGTGGTGTGAGTGCCGACTCAGGCAGAGCAGGAGAGCCGGTTGCGTGGAGAAATCAGTTGCAATTGAACACTTGGTCGTGCGGTTGTGCAAAACTGATTCTAATAACTCCCATCAAAATTGTATTCAACTGCTATTACTATTAAAAATCATTGTATAAAAGTTTAATAAAGAAAAAATAATAAATCAAAACAAGAGCAAAGAATGGATTCAATAACCTACCAGGCTCCACTCAGAAACATGGTCCTTCGAGCCGGACTTGTCTTAAGTATATTAATTATCAATATTTGTTGAAATATCATTTACATATGCATTCTAAAGATATGGCAACATCATCAATCATATGTTTATGTTTTGACGTTTCTATATCATTGCCATCAAACTGTCATATTTTTGTAATGTCAATTTTATTTCTTTTTATATCGTCCCTTCCGTTTTTGTAAAGCTCAAGAGATAAGACGTTCTTTGCCAATAAAGCTATATTTATTTAATATTATCTAACACATCAAAAGTCTTTTTCTATAGAATCCCACGTTGCGGCGAAATAGTCCGTAGTGTTGACCTATTTCCTGTGCATTAGGTCACGAGCGTATGGGTTAGCACCGAGAAAGGCAGACTATCCCGGAATTCTCGGTGTAACGAAAGCGTCAGTGTTCAGTGAATATTCGCTAGGTGCTGCTTTGAACAAGAGCTGAGAAAGGCAGACGAATCCCGAAATTCTCAGTCTTGCAAAAGTCAGGATCTCAAGCGAGTATCTTATGTCCTGGTAAACACTGAGAAAGGCAGACGAATCCCGAAATTCTCAGTGTGAGTGGAAGAAAAAGAAGATAAAACAAAATACTCCATAGTTATTTAATTTGTTTTAGCCCAATAAAAGAACTGTTACACTGTTACTGAGAGTTCGGATGCGACACTCGTGCTTGATAGGGATGATGATCGAAATAGATCCAGCTTCGGAAGGCAAATTGGCAAATCAATTAAAATTACGGAAGAATTTACGGAAAATATTCGTTTGAAGAGGTCACAGACACACAAAAGAGGAAGAAATACGCTCTCCGCAATACAATTTAGGGAAAATAGTGGAAACCAAATTAGAAGGCATACCAGACTAACTGTTTGTTGAAGTAAAATGGTAAATAATGGGAATTATTCAAGAAACACAAAGAGAGCATTTTCGACTCCGGCCTTCTCAAAATAAATATGATCCACTGTCAGTTTCTATGTCTGCTGTACCATAGTCAACCACATCAGGATTTTCCTTTGGCTCGTGTAGTGTACTCGCTACATAATAGTATTAAGCAAAACATAAACAAAATGTAAGCAAATGCAAACGCAAGAATTTGTAATAGCTGCGTATAAACGCTGCGCTGAGTTAAAACCCGACTGGAAGATTTGCTTAGGTGCGCACATTGAAAACTGTCCTGTCAGCATTTGGGATGTTCTGAAACATTCCAATCGCATCATCCAGCAGCCAAAGAGCCAACGCAGGTATTGTAAATATAAAAGCGAGATATTGTAAACACATAAGCGAGGTTTCGTATAGTTCTTAGACACAATTGTTAGTCAGTTCATATGTAAACTCAGAAACAATAAGTTCATATGTAAACTTATAAGTGAATAAAGTTTTATTTTTTAAAAACCAAACATTCACCAAATATTATTAATTGGCGATCCTCCCAGGAGATATAAAATACTTAAGGATATTTGACGAGTGCCATCCTGGGACCAAACAAAGCAACAAGTACCCACCACAAGGGGAAAAGAAATTCAAAGCCCATATCATCGTGGGATGTAAAAAAAGGAAAAACGAGAATACATAACTGTTAAATGTGTTTTCTAAATATAAATAATTTATAAAGAGCTGGCAACCCTATTTGAATTTTTAATTACCAGCACTGAACGTATTCTTTAAATCATATGTTTTGTTTTATTTCATTTTCTTAGTTGTTCCGTTTTGATAATCTCATGTAAGATCTAATTTCATATTGCGCTAAGTTGAAAATATTTTATCCAATTAATTATCTATAATCAATTAACTTTTCTCTAAAATTAATAAAGAAAAATCAGCAAATATTAAAATATTCTATACACTAATTTTCAATACCAAGCTCCCCGATAGAATCAAGAATAAATTAAAACTAGCAGGAGCAGACAACACAGTGGCATTAATATCAGGGGGGTAACTCTGTATCACGTTTCGCATCGCAAAATTTGCGAAATCGCTAAATCGATACTCTGTAATTCGATATTCGCATTTCTTTTTTTCCCCTTTCGCATTCGTCTTTTCCCTCTGTCGCATTTTCGCATTTTCGGCACTCTGTAACTCAAAAGCAAATGTCAAAATCATGCGAAAGTAGCAAATTTCAATCGACAAGTGTTCAGCTTGCGCAAATGTTTCAAAATGTAAGTTTAAAATGAAAATTCAAGATTTTATAGACAATAATGAGAATAATGTTTTTCCAGGGACAACTGGGAAATGCGGACACAAAACCAACGCAGTTTGAAATTCTTGTCGAATTTATGGTAGAACATCCGGATTTGGCAAAGAGGCTGCTCAATACAGTAAATGCAAAGAATGCAGCCAAAAATTTATGGAAAAGGTTGGGAGAGGACTTAAATGCATCCGGACCACCTTTGCGTGATGTTGTTGGATGGAAAAAAAGTGAGTAATGAACATTGGATTTTTAAAATAATAAAACTCACAATTGAATAATTTAAGGTATTGGCACAGACTACAAAAATCATTTGAAGGCAAAATTGCGCAAAAATAAACGAAGTATTGCCGATACCGGTGGTGGACCATCAAAATATAGCCACTTGACTCCATTAGAAGAACAAGTGGTGCAGTTGTTCTCAATGGAGGAGGCCATACAGGGCAGTAGCGGGTGTGACAAAGTGTTGCAAGATTTGCCGGTGGATGCAACTTCTGAAAGCAATGATAATAACTGCGAAAAGCTTGAAAGCACGCCGCACCGTCCACGATCCGCATCTATTCTTACTGGAAAAGAACAGCTTCTTAAAAAGCAAGTAGAAAATCAAATAGCTTATCAAGAAGGCTCAATGCCGAAGCTCACAGAAATATGTGCTAAACTAAAGGACATATCAAAAACATTAAGAAAATTTCAAGAAATAGAGGAATACAAACTAAGACTAAGCAAAAGAAAATTTGAACTTGAAAAGGAAACAAATATGAAAAAGCTGCAGTTAAAAAAACAAAAGCTAGAAATAAAAAAAAAAATTCTTCATACAAAACAAAACTTCAATTAAAAAAAAAAAACATGTAAAAAACGTGTGTGTTAATGAACCAGCAAAAATATATCATAAAAAAGCAAAGTGTACAAAAATAGGAAAAGACCAACTGTAAAATTTTAGTGAGGGCAAATAGATTAGGGTTGCTGGGTCACTTTCAGTCCTTGCTCCTAAACCATTTCTTTATAAATTAAGCTGTGTAAACTTTGCAACTCCTGCAACAAGCGCTTTGTAGTGTATGTATGCATGCAAGTTAAGGTAACACGCCCCAAATCTTAATTAAAAATAAATTCCATACTTGTAGCCACAGGCCGTTACACGCGAGTTACGCCAGCAGTTGCTGCGAACCCTAAATCTAACACCAAACGGCGGCTGAGATCACATTCTTATCAACTATGAATCTCACAAATGACCACCAAGCCGTTTATCCATTTTCCAATTCCCTTTCATATTTCCATTCGAGACCATTCTCAAGTGCAACGACACAAATGTACGATCAGTACAATGACATAAATTAGTTGAAGTACAATGACATGTCATCGTAAATTTAGCACTGAGTATTTGTCTTTATTCACACTTTACCATTCTTTATTGTAATTTATAATCTGGCAATGCCACTGAATTCCTTTTAACTCATTTTCTTTTGACATTTTGCTTTGAGCTCATTTGACGACGCTGGTGGTCAGTCACTTTTGATAATATATTCGTAGTGTGAAGTTGTTGAATAACGATAGAAGGGAAAACATGTGCAACTGCACCACCGCGAATGATTAGTAATAAAATAAAACTTAAAATATTAACTGGATTTGTCTATTAATACTCTGGACATACTGACAGACATAAACAACCCCTTATGCCAACGTCCGCAATTCTCAGTTCATTAGCACTTGTTCAGCTACGGCTTTGCACTCTGCTTATTGGTGGTTATAGACATTTATCTTTCTTTCTCCCCTCCTACATAATTTCGGAAAACACTTTTGTGCCTACGGCAGCGATAGCAAATAATAGATGTAAGTAAGTTAGTTAAGGTTTCGGCATAAGTAATTTAAAATTGTTAGTTTAGTTTAAGTTAAAACTCCGTAATAAAAACAACATTGAACCGAAGTTCTCTCAGCGTTTTATTAACGTAACTCGCGAGTTACATTTTTGTTAAATGTAAATAGTTTTTAAGAAATATACAAAAATGTAAAAAGCAATTCCTATGAAATTTGCGCATGCAATATTCAGTTCATTGCAATCAAAATGTAAAAAAACAATTCCCATGAAATCTGCATCGGCAAATCTAATAAGAAATTGTGAAATTATGAATTTAATGGGATATAAAAGCAGAATGAGATGAAAGTTGGAGACAGTTAAAAATAAGACTTAGATCAATAAGCATAAAATTTATTTATTTACTTATTTAAAAAAGTTTATACACAAATAAATTCGTCTTTTATGTTTTCTGTAGATATATTTTGTATTGCATATGGTAAAATGATTTGTTTAAAAAAATGCAGTTGTTTTTGAACCACATCCGGGCGGCTACGGATGAGATGGACTATTGTTAGTGTGTGGCAGTTGCAAAGTGGATATAGCCCACTCAGCACTCTCACACGATCGAGTGCAATTGCACAACAGGTTAACTGAACTCTTGCATCCGCTCCAGTTTGCGCACATCTGTTGCGCAACATTTTTTATTTTTTATTTTTAATCTTATTCTATATTCCCTAGTAATAATCAATTGGCCAATTAAGCATTTAATTATTATAAATATAAGGAATAAATTGGGAACGTGAGCTTCTAGACCTTTGCTCAAACCAAGTGCGATAAAGGTGATAAGCCAAATCTGGCAATCAATATTTAGTTAAATCTGAGACAGAGACTCCTTAAAAATAAAAAAAACTTAAATATAAAATAAATAAAAGGTGCTTCGAGCACATGAACATAAACATAAACTGTAAACAAACAATAGCTGAGTGGGCGTTGTAGTGTATGCATGCATGCATGCTGATCATAGCGCGTAACTTGAGCGCGAGTATGCAAGCCGTAGCGTGTTGCCTTTGAGCGACAAAACAGTTCATTGCCTGGTGCACTCTTTCAAGTGCAAGGGCGTCAAATTGCACACGGGTAATGTACTCGAAATAACTGTCCATACATAATCGACGTCGGTGCCGCAGCGAAGATATGATGAGCAGGCATGTTGAATGTACATAGGATTTCCCCTCTGGTAAATATTTAAGAATTAGTAAGAACCAATCAATACATTTCATTTACTTGCTTATTATGTATTTAAATAAGTCGTGGATATTGAGTGAATGAATTGATATTGATTGGTGAATAAGAAATGGTCCATAAGAAGTTTCTTGTAAACTAAAAATACATATTAAAATCAGACTTGTGTTGACCTCCAAAAGCAACACTCTTTTCTTTTATTTCTCTTTGCCTTGTGGCGAACATATATAGGAATATCTGAGCCTTGAGGCTTCATTTCCAAGAGCGACCTTTGACTTAATTTCTCGGCGTTATATCCACGCCTTTGCAAGGATACCTCTACAATCAGGGCGACCCATTATGCATATTGCAAAGCCAGGGCGTTTAAATAAAAATTAATACATTCTAACTTCGGACAAAACATGGCAATCCTGCACCATCGAACCTGCTAAAACTTCTTCTGCTAAAGCAGCCTTTTTAAAAATTTTTTCCATCAATAAACTATAAATGACGCAAGCAGAAATTTTCGACACATGGGAGGCATATGCCAGAATTGGACTGGTAGAATTATATACAAAGACTCTGCCAACTTCTCATATACCCACGCTAGTAGATTTTATATATTCCACAAAGTTCAGTGCAAAATAAGCTAATAGTTGAACCCAAAGCACAGAATATAGATCAGCTAAGAGGATTATTAAATAAAAATTTCAAAATACATCATAACGAAAATAAGTTACAAGCAGATCTGACTTCTGTGTATCAAGGAAACTAAAAGTGTACCAATATTCAACAAAGGTAGAAACTCTAATTGCGGCTCTCAGTAGCATACAAATTAGTGAGCAAGATCCTCTCAGCAGAGAACTAATCATAAAATTAAATGATCAGTTAGGCCTTTCAGCATTTAAAAAAGGTTTAAAAAGCAACCTAAAGCCAATTGTAATAGCAGCAAAGCCACATACGTTAGCAGGAGCAATACAGGTGGCAACAGAATTGGGAACAGAAAGTACGCCAAATTTACGAAAGAACACACAAAATAGCTTCAACGAAACTGGACGGACAGACAGCAAAGTAATTATGCCAACAATACTAATAACGCACGCCGTTATGAAAACACAGGCAGACGACAAAACGAACACACCACCCCAGTCGCACAGAAACTACAACAGCAATGGTAGGCAACAAAACAATTTTAGGCAGGAAAACTGACCTACCCCCGGCTAAAGCAGTCCGGAAACACGGAAAATACTGCAAATGCTGAATATAGTATAAATTCTTTAAATTTAGATACAAACTCAAATTATATTTATATAAAAGTATGTAATTTAAATTTAAAATTTCTAGTATACACGGGGGCAGATATTTCAATAATAAAAGAAGAACAGATAGGAGACAATTTGTATCATTCTGCTGTCATCTCTATTTCTGATGCCGCTGCCGTTGCTGTACGTGGCGAGCAAGACGCCATTTCCGAACCTGCTGCTACTGCTGCCACCATTGCTTCTACTGCACCTTCTGTTGTTACTGCTACTGCCCATGGCGATAAGAAAACTTGTGTCACTACTCTCATTCTGCCTGATGTTGGAACTGCAACTGAAACTTCTGGTGCCGTTAATTTTGCAACTAAAATTCACCCTGTCTATACTGTTGGTCCTAATGGGATGCACCCTCGTGCTCCCGATGCAGATGTAATTTTTGTTGACCTTCGGTCAGTGCCAATTTAGCTGAGCATTACTCTGATGATGTGCAAACCGGGATTGAAAACTTGCGCAAGGTACGCGAGTTGCTGATCTTAAGGCCGGAGGTAGAGTCCCTGCGGGTCAAAGAAGCCAACATGCTCCTGTCGTGGGTCTCTCTCTGGCTCAGAGATCTCGAAGACACTTTTGAGCTTTTTAGATGCGATGATCGTACGAAATTTATTTGCACACGGCGGCTTTTAGCATGGTCAGCGCAGCTGGTTGCCCGCACATGCCCTTCAGCTGAAGAACAGTTGAAGTCAAACTTGATCGATGAGTTTTGACGGAGCCATACACTTATGGAAGTTTATGAACTGCTGAAAAATCGCAGGTTGAAGCACAACGAGTCTGCAGCGTTACGTTCTCGAAATGAAGATGATTGCTGTGACCTCGTCGATGCTATTATAAATGGTATTAATAGCAGATCCTCTTTGGCCACAATGCTTTACCAAGCCACTACTCTTCGACAGCTCAAGGTGCAGCTTGACCGCAATGAAAAGCTACTGCCAAAATTCATGGCCGCTGTTCCTCGTGCACAATCCAAGTTCACGCTTGTCACACCTGCTGTAAAAACTGAAGCCCAGACAAGTGTTGTCCGCTGCTTCAATTGGTCATTGTTTGGGCATTACCAATCGCAGTGCCTAAAGCCGAAGAGGGCTCCTGGATCCTGCTTCAAGTGGGGAGAGATGGGCCAAAGTCGTTGCTGCCGTCGATGAAAATTATGAATCACATTTTATAAAAGCTGTTAATGAAATGCAAGTGGTAAGTGTCGCCTTTTATGACCCAAAACACAGTCACTGATGCTCTTTTCTTTCTTTTCTCGATACTGGCAGTCCGAGGAGCTTCCTTAGGGAATCCGCTGTTCCTTTTGACATGGGAACTAGTCTCATGTCTACTCAATATTATGCTATCAAAAGCAGTCAAGTAAAAACTTATGGTTCGGTATTATGCCAAATAAAAATTGATGGAAAAATGTGAACTCATTTGTTTCTGGTTATTCCAGATCATTAGCTTAAGATGCCAGTTTTGATTGGTCGCGATTTGTTACTTAACTTTAATATTTTTTTATGTAATTTAAAGAGAAAGAAAAGATACCCTAACAGTGAATTGATAAAAATTGGAAATTGTAATGCAAAAGTCATTAAATATGATTTGCACAATAATGTTTATTAAAAAATGTATGTCTTAAATTTAATTTGGGAAGAAGTGCCGCTGAAGTAAATCAGTCTATTAAACCAGTTGTTAATTCAATTAAGAACACCGAAGTGAAAGATTCCAGCAAACCATAGGTTAGTTTTGCTGAGGCTTCTGAAATCAAACCTGTTTCTAATTTAGTCAAGCGAGAATACAAGGAGTCAGGGGTGAAAAAGAAATTCTGGAAGTAAGTTTCCTGCTCTTGTGACCCTAGATTAAAACGTATACATAGCACTAATGAATATTTAATAAAGGCTATTGAATTATAAAGTGCAAGAAGAGAGGTTCATTTTGAATATGGGAAATACAGTTGAAGCAGGATAAGACGACAATAATCCCAGTGCTGGCAGGATAACAACACAACATCCCTCATGCCTGCATAATGCCAAATCATCCTAGGGCTCTTATATTTCATTTACATTTTGACGAATGGATAAATTCAAGAGAGTTGCATCTTTATACAGTATATCCATATGAAGCCAGCGAAAAGAGGATATTAAGTACAAAAAAAAAACTACGAATTCTAAAGCATATTTTTAGACTTTGAGTAAGAGTCGATCAAGACGTCAGTGAGAGAAAATTTAAACACTGACACAATCAGCAACGATTAAAAAAGAGTTCCTGGAAATATTTAGTAAAGAGGCACACAATTTATGGAAAACACTACCAAATGAAGTATTATCTCTTTTTACTGTAGGGATATCAATTGTAGAAATGTTCTTCCTATAAAGTGTATATAATGCCTCTTGCAACATGGAAGCATAACCCCCATTAGCCTCTTTAAAAGAACACACTTGAATCCTTTACAATTGATATAAACTCCGATTTGTTCAAAGTATTTCTAATTCCCCATGTCTGCTGTTTCTCCAGTTTAGTACATATTACGAGTCTTACATTGCAAGAATATTCCGCAGACAGAGCTCATTGCTTCTGGAAAGGATTCTACTGATTTGTAACATAAATATAACATTGGCAACCATACGTACATAAGGTTGGGGTCTTTAGCTATTTCCAGTCAGTACTGTCGCGTTAATGTGTAGCGAGGACGTATAAATGCCACAAATGGAGGTGAAATCTGACTGCGCAAAACTGTAGTTAGTGTTTAAACCATAAGTGACACAGGCGAGCTTAAATATTTGATATACATTTCTATAAATTGATAAATTCCTTTATCTCCTTCGGGGATTATTATATAAATAAATTAATTAAATTATTGTTGAAATAGCTACATATGCATACAATAAACTATTATTTTTCAGTTTTTAAAAACGATAATAATAACTTATTTACTCTTCAGTCTAAAGTAGAGTTGATAATTAATGAGAAATACAATTTCTCACTTCAGTGCTTAATAGGGAAGATAAAAATATACACGATAAACTAAAATTGCTTTTGTGGCAATGATGATGTAAATGCACAAATTATGTTGATACAAACTATAAATAAATAATTTTGTCGTTTTTCATGCATATTTTTATCTTTCCCATTTGTTAATTTTAATAATAACTGCTTATTAGTAGTCAACGGCATTTAACTGGGTGTTTAAATGATGCCCCTCCTAGGGTGTTGGTGCTTCGGCCACAGCCTCGTCTTCTTAAATAACTATTAAATTAAGCACTTACAATTTGTTGCGTTTTTATTTTACTGCCGCCATTTGCTGATAAAATTGTAGATAAAACTGAAGCCTGCAATGGGAAGTGTGATGTTGGGAAGTCAAATGTTATAAAAATTTCCAATTATCGTTGATGTGTGGTCAAATATTTGAACTCGAGATGAATTGTATCCTCATAAGCAGTCCTTAAGATATCAATAATTTGAAATAGTCAAGTTTTGGTATTTCTTAATTATCCGGAAGTTTTTTATTCACATTCCCTCTTTCGCAAGCTGTCCATATTTGTGTACTTGCTTCACTGAAGGGTCGTGGTGTTGGTGGTGTCCAGGAAGAAATGTGTATTCATTTCAAGCTAAAATGAAAAATGTTATTTTTAAATGTGTTGCTTATTTTAAAATTCTATTTGGAATATTCCTTCATATATTTTATGAATGTAAATTAGTATTAAGTATTAATTTTATACTTTATTTTTAACTAAAATAATTTTTTATTTATTTTCCAAGTATTCTTGCATTGGAATTATTAATTTTGTTTTACTTGTTTGCCCCATGGCCGACACTGCTACCTAAAAGTCCTTTACTGTCATTCTGCAGTTGTCATTAGTAATCCATGTGAACACAACTGTCCGATCTACTATACCCTATTGGTTTCGTACCGGTATCTTTTCAGGAAGGCCAAAGCATTTGGTGAGTCAAAACAACGCAATTAAAGTCATCAGGTCCTTTTCTGCCTAGATGTTCCTTGTCTAAAGAAAGGAAGTAGTTGAAAGTTTTGTTCTTTCATTATCATTTCCGTTTTATGCATGCATTTGAGAATCCCCATAACAAGAGCATTCTTTATTTCTTCCAAAGCCAGCTGGCGGTTGTGGAATATGTTCATTATTAGTAGTTCTTCCCAACGCAATGCAGTTGCATAATATGTGCTCTGCGGTTTCTCCTTCTAGACAGATACGGCACTCCGTATCGTCAAAAATCTGGATTTTAGTCAGATGATATTTTAGGTAGAAATGACCTGATGGAAAACTTACTATTTTCCCTATGTCTGCTTTGCGTATATGATTGGTCTAACATCATTACATCACCGACGGAACTTATACTTGTAAGCAGCGAATCGGCTTTTGATTCTAATAATTCCTTGTCTCCAATTTGTTTTTTATTGGATTGAAGACTTCATTTTTTAATTCTGATTTACTTGGTAAATCGAATCTTATATGTAAAAGATCTGACAGAGAGGGCTCACCAGATACATGCCAGTTTCTAGCGAAATTGGCGATGTGAGGCCTGGTTAGAGTTAGGTCTAATACCTCTTCTCTAACCGGGTTAATAAAGGTTGGCTTTGTACCCTTATTACAGATATTTACGTAGTTACTTAAGAGAAAGCTTAAGACAGACTCACCTCTATCGTTAATGTCCGAACTTCCCCAGGCATAATGGTGCGCATTTGCATCACAACCAATCACATACTGTAGATTGTTTTTATGCAGCTCCACGAGAGGTATAACCTTGGAGTCACCTGGAAAGTAGGTATGAAGCACATTTTATTCATATATTATTCTTATTATTATTCTGTAGCATATTATTATTCCTTTTATTAATAAGAAGGACTATGCAGTAGGCAATACACGTACACCGGAATTTTATATATAAATAAGATGTGTATATCGCGTCGAATCAGGGTTTAAAATGTTCACTAATTTTATAGCATTTGCGCTTGCTGTGTAGGTTAATAGGGTGTACGGCAAATGGTTATGCTAGTCTGTTTCGACCCTATCATGCACTGTAAGTCTAAACATTTGCCAGAGCGTCCACTGTTCGTCCGGTCAGCGCGTGCAAGGCAAACATGTCCGTCCATCGCTCAATGCACCCTGCCCTAAAAAATTGGTCGCGGGAGACGTTCGCTCAAAAAAAGCTTCACACGGCTTGCTTTTGAAATTCTGCAGTATGCGTTGGCCCGATTAACCAACCGACCTATGCACCGAAGTTGAAAATCGAATGGTCCTCCATGGTAGCGAATGAGGTGATTTTCGATTTCGGCTAACGCTGTATTTTCGGTCACGTAGGCCATGAAAAGCGAGGTATCATTTATAATTAGTACAAATCTACGACCCACAAGTACAGTTTTGGATCTTACAACTCGCGGTGGTGATTCTCGGGTGATCTGATTATTTTGGCTCGAATTGGAAATCTTTATTATCAATTGTAAAATTCAGCAATTAATATTAACTTATCAATTGCGTAAGTCAACTGATTGTTGTGGTTCGAATTGAACCTGATTATTCAAAATCATTATCAGCTGTAAAGTTCAAAAATTCAATATAGTTATATATATATAGGGCCAATCTAAACATGTCTACATCGCAATTATAATTGGAATTTTTCCTGATATTCGTCGTGAGATTACGGTAAGCTCAAGGTTCCACGTCTGAAATTCCACATCCTGTTCCCCCTTTCGCCGTTGGATCGCACGTCCAGCGAGACCATACACGAAGCCTAGGTCAGCATAAGGCTGCGGTTTCACTAAGGGCGTTTTTTATAAGCGCGAATCGAAGCGATTAAAAATCGGGCGTGTACGCGCTTCATTGCTTGAATAGTGTGGCTTCGTTGAAAACAACTACAAGCGGTTCTGTTTTGATTTCTAATTTGTGCTCACTTAAAATGATGTTGTCACCAAGTGAAGTTTTTTTGTTTGAAAATACAGCTATAAACGTTCGACTGTTGTGAAAAAAGGAAAGCAACAAATGAAATGTTTCAATCCTGAAAGGAATTTGGTGAATTTCACAATCTTCAGGTCTGAAAAGAAATGAACAAAGCCTTTACGAGTACTACTGAATGAACACCAGTACATTTAATTACATATTGGAGTCTATAAAAACTTTGCCAAAAAAATAACGTACTTCGTTGAGCCGATAACTCCAGAGGAAAAGCTTGCATTAACATTGCGGTAAGGCACTCCTATGTGTATATATATATATATATGTAGGTTAGAAACGTATGTGGCATCCATGCATACAGATATGCGATCCACACATTATTATCTTCATAGAACGACTGAAAATATTCGCTTGTGAACGCTTGAACCGTCAAATTCAAATCACTCCACATTTTCGTTAGTTCGGCATAGCGCGGCGAAGCGCGAATCCGCGCTATGGAAATAAGCTAAGCGAAACCACAATATACAAGGCTCCCATAGTTGACTGTAGACGCGTCGAAGCGCAATTGCTCGCTTATAAAAAACGCTGTTAGCGAAACCGCAGCCTTGGGCGAGACCACGTGCACTCCACGCAGCAGAAGTAGGATTTCAGGGACCACGTGCACTCAGCAGAGCGGCAGTATGTCAGCAACCAAACTAATTGTTCGATAACCGATCCCGTGGACTGTTTTCCATTTATATTTGATTTGCAATTTTAGTTTTAGTTGCTTTTCTATATTTTCACAGCACACCCCGCCGGCCTCAATCAAAAACTTTATTTTTTATGTTTTAACAGCAGGCTACCTTGGACATCAGTTCTTGCGCCGGTTTCAACACTAATTCACCCACTGTTTTAAAATCGGATAAAAATTAATTACTTTGTAATTAGTTAAAACGAAACTAGTCAAGAGTCTATTCACATAATAACTAGTATGGAACTAGTAACTACTTAAAACCTTATGCATAGCAGGGCAATTGTCTTTTCGTAGGACATGCGAAAACTACCCAATTGGCTTCTGTAACTAGGATGGAAGCTAAATCAGCACTGGTATATTTTTAAGTAGTAATTTTACTAGCATTTTAACTTGTTGGTTTCACTGCAGGGAAGCTGCTACCAACACCCGGCTTAAACCAGGAACGATAAAATTCTGAACAAAGTTCCAGGGAGTACTAATAGCTCTGCCACGCTAAGTGCTTTTCGTACATGAAAAATTCCTCTCCAGTAATTCCGCGCTATATCAATCTAAACAAGAACCACCTGATGCATTCCACACGAAAATTCGAGTTTCAGAATGCTGCGCCAACAAACTTGCGCGGCTTTTTTTTTTAAAATACTAGGTACAATTTCTTCAATATACAAAGTTAGTTTCCAGATCAGGATGTTTTTGGAGAAATAATTTGATTCCGGTTCACTTCAATGCGAAGAAATATATTAATTATTAAGTGAAATTCATAAACTTTTACTTACGTCCTTCATTGGCAGCTTCCAAATTTCCAGTGGGGCAATGAAATAGAAAATCAAATCCCGTGGAGTGCGACATTGATACAAAAATATGTGTATAATAATTGAATGGCTTTTTCCTTTAATTGGAATACTTTCTTTAACTTCTCTTCATATTCATGTTTAAATTCACAAACAATAAAACAATATGCAAAATTCGATGCACTGCTCTCAAAATATTTCAGCGCAACCGGCACACAGAGTACCCACAGCAAGCGAATAATTTATATTTCTGTTATTATTATATTAAACTTTGTAATTTTATCACAAGCACTCAGCGTATTGTTTTAATTAATAAATACAATTTATCTCCACAAATATTAAAACGAATAATACAAGCATAGATTAGTAATATATGATACAAGCACAATTGTTTGAGTGTTTCAACAATTGTCCGGCATTAAACATTTCGCTTCTTTGTCCGATAAGTAAACAGTGTTGTAAAACGCTAATATGAAATAGTACTAAATTTTCGATAATAGCATATTTACAAAATGCAAAACCCTGACAGCACGAATACGATATCAGATAAATACTGAATTAGATTCGACAAATATATATGCTGAAACTTTACTAATTAATATTAGTGGAGAAAAATGAATAGTGGTTAATTAATATACTCTAAAAAATACTTAAAAAATAAGAATACCTTTTTAATTGAATAAATTCAATTACTCAAGCTGGTACAGAAAAAGTTACGGCGAGTTACCTCAAAATAGTTATGAAATGAAAGGGGAGAAGAAAAAACCTATGGTACTTAGTATATAGAAATCTGTTTGTATTCATATGCCGTTAGGTGACCCTACTCACGACTTTATATATGTGACTATATCTGCCATAACCCCTTTTGAGCCTAACATACATTTTCCTAATACAATGAACAGTACAAAGTTCGGGAAGCACTTAAGAATTATGCATCAAGAAAAACTTCTTTTTCCAATTGCTTCATCATGATTTGCGGCTAATATTCAGATAAAAATCTTTTTGAAATACTTGAACCAAACAATGTAAGCAAATGTGAATTCCTATGTTTAAAGGAATTTATGGTGATAAGTTCAAAAAGATGGAAATGGATATGTGTATGATAAGAAATGGTTTGCTTTTTCAATATTGAGATTATTGTAATATGAGCATGATAGAATGATCATGGTGTATGGGTACAGTATAATACTTTTCCGGCGTTGATGTCTTTCAGTTTTTACACCGTGTTTAAGCTTACGAACGATTCGCTTGGTGGGTATTATTGTTTCGGTTTTTCTGTCACATTCTCCTTCGTCAATCATTTCTCGATCACGTTTTCAACTTGCTTTTGCCAATTACATTCACATACATTCTTTTTCCTCATTTCGCGATTTTTACTCATAATTTCCCAAGAAAACAAAACAACTACAATTCATACTAAATGAGCAAAAGAAGGGCAAAATGTTCCAGAAAAGACCTTTCTATAATTCTGCTCGTTTCAAACAACATTGATCAGAAGAACACAGCTCAAGCAGCTGCATTTGGAAAACAATCTTCAATGGCAAACTTCGCATTTCACTTAAGAAACTTATAGACGAGTGAATCTGTGAATTGTCAAGATAGAAAAACACTGTCTTTGTTTCTTACGGGGGACACTTGAGTGTCATATTCCTAGGCAACTCCTAGATTGTAGTAGGTAAGACATTACCGGCCAATAGAACACACATTCACATTCACACACTTTGATGCTGAATTAGAATCTCATCGTGGTGATTAGGCCTTCATTTCTATGTAGTACGAGTAATGATGGATCCTAGGTTCGTTCTTAAAAACCCACTTGGATTGTGCTTGAATATGTCCCAATAGTGATTCGAGTTATTCCGTTACAAGTCATACAACTATTCATAACCATTACGAAGTGTGTTCCCTGTAATAATTAGAGCCAACTTCTGTTTCATTCCTACACCATTCATTCAACAACCCACTTCATGAATGCAGCACTTACGACTGATTGCTTTTAATTCGCTTTCTCCTGTTCATGACCTGCTCTTTATAACATTCCACTAATAAAATGTGCGGTCATAAAATAGTATTTCCTCACCATAATTCTCGGAGCACACTGACGAATATAAAATATACCCCGTCGTTATAATCAGCTCCAACTGTACCACAATTTGGTATTTTCAAAGTACACTTCCTTCAGTTTTACCTGATAATAAAAAATTTGAATTGTTTTTCCAAAAAATTAATTCTCAAAAATTGTAATTTCAAATTTTTTCCGATGGATTTTCATTGCGCAATTTTCATACGGAAACTTTCTCATCTGGGAATTTTAATTTGTTTATTAAATTTCATTTGTACATAACTCAACCAATACATTAGCCAATTAAGATATTTTCATGTTCGTCCCAGAAGACTTCCGCAACTCACTGATGGCACTTCAAAGAGTTCCTATTGATGAACTGGGAGATGATCATGGTGACTTAAAAGCTGCTTGCACCTTGTGGTAGGTTCTTGAATTGCTGCAAGTGTTGATGTGTTGGACTTAAGTGTGGCACAGTTACGACTGGGTTGCAAGTTCTTCGAATTTTCTGACTTCTCTTCTACTTAATAAAATGTGCAATAAAAAAATAAATCGAATCCGCAGAAATTTGGCAAATTTTAAAATATTGAAATAAAGTAAATTTTGAAGGAATATTTTGAAAATATTTTAAATAAAGGAAACATTAAACTACTGAAGATTTTCCTATATAAAAGCATGCAATTGACACGAGTTCTGCTCTGCTATTCGCCATTATTTTTTGATAAGAATCTGGTAGCATATTTTGCGGGTTCTCTTGATGTAGTCGTTTGCTAATCATTTCTGCTCGCCTGGTATTTCGGCTGGTACCAAAACTTGTATTTCGGATCGCATTTAGCCCATATTTTTTTCTATCACTAAGTGAAATTCACTCATGCACACATTCAGATTTTCCTTTTCACTTAGATAACTAAATGATACTTACTATCATATATTTTAAAGAATTGTTTTTCCTTTATAGCCAGTATTGTCACCTGACGCGATTAGGGCGCTGACTAATCGTAATCAGCTTATTAGGCAAATGAATTACTTCGCATTTTAGGCACTTTTGAGATTTCGTGTTAACGAAGTCTTGATCTTTCCTTTTCGTATTTCTGATTATAGTTGAATTTATTATACGTAAATGTGAATGGAACAGCAAATTTTGTTTTATTTCTATAGTTCCCTATTTTGGACAAAATTAAAACAAGTGTTTTTCTCATCAATCGGTTGATATATTGCACATGACGGAAAAGGATTACTTTGCGGAATTGTGTCATCTTTCATTTTGGGGCTATATTTAATTCATTTTATTTATATACAAAATATACATTTAAACATAGGAATTTTCTTCTTGATTCATTCAATTCAGATTTAGCTGGATCTACAAATAATATCGTATATCAAATGGCAAATGAATATGTTTACATTGTGTGATTTGACTTCACTTCGTTCGGAATGGGAAGAAATGAAATGTTCAATTCATTCGCCGTGCGTAATTATTAAATTGGTTCGAATTTGAAGCATTTCTCTTCACTGCTTTCATAAAAATTTTGTTTCGTAGTAGGGCGGCGACTGAGGCTTGAGAATATGTAAAAACAGCCACTCTAAAACTGTGTTTGCATAATTTACAACATATACATTTATATCGACTATTTTAATTAATCTCTCTGAGAATGAAACACAAACAATAAAAGTTATTTTTTCATATTCTTTTATTAGAAATATAAATAACGTTAATTATAAATTGAAGTAAATATAAAAATATTTACAAATAATTTTCTTATATAATTATGATGGCATTTAAAAAAAAAAAACTGACTTAAAACTATTTAAATGTAATTTTACAAAATTTTAATGTTACTTTTTTTCTAAATTAAGGAATATATTTTCATATTGTAATAATAGTTAATAATTTTGACAATTACATTATCTTTTTATATTCGTTTTAACTAATTAAAATTGTACATATTATTAATAATTAATTGTATATTTGACAAACATTTTGTAATAACTGTTCATCATTGGTCGCATTTGATTCGCAGCCTCAACTCGCTTAAACAGAACTTGGCGAAGTCCCCTTTCGAACGAGTTGATTGGCTTTGGTTTGAAGCTTTGCTATCTTAAATTCAATTTTTATGGTCTGTGCAAATAATCACATTTTTTTCATACTTGTGCCCAGGCCAGTGCTGCCACCTTTCTAGGAAGCAAAGAGTTAGCGATTTGGTTGGCTTTTTTTAGTAAGTGGCGAATCGAAAGCTTCCATGAAAAGGATAAATTTACTATATCTATCGGAAATTTAAAAAAACGTATTACTTAATTTAAGTTAAATGGTTATAATAAGAAAATGTTTAATCTTATAACTTGGAAATATTTTTGATATACCTTTCATTAAAGAAACATATGAGCACAAATTGTAAATAGATTTATTTTAAATAGTATTGGCGCACAATTTTGGTAAATTATTTTCATAAAAGATTAATATATATACATATATATGTATTAGCAAATATTGTAAGAAGTAGGTTAGTGTGCGATGTCAGCCAAAAACCTTCGTCGGCACAGACTGGGGAAGAAATTCATATCAAATATTTTGAAGCTTTCAGAAGAGAATTATTTATGGAGTCGATTTATATAGGAAATAAAATGTATTTTTTATTATAGTCAAGTTAATGCATTATAGTCAAGTCAATGAATTGTAGTTAAGTTAATGAAATAACCCCTCAAGAGTGATTTTATTCACCAATGCCACGCCTTCCATCACTCGGAAACCATGGAAAATGTAGATAAAAGAGAGATAAAATGTGAAGATGAGTGGGTAGATATTTAAGTGCTAGAACTCTCAATGCACAGCACCACCCTCGTTGATCCAGGCAAAATATGCCTATAAAAGATTCTTAAAGAAAGTGTATGCAAAAATACACATCGTTGAAATGAATATCGATATTTATAACAACTGTTCTCGCGCGGAAAGAAGATGTGTGACGGACGAGGACCATAGAGAAGATGCAAAAGTGTGAATACGATATTGCATATACATACTTGCAGAGAATATCGTATTCCGATGTGGGACTTGTTTTTAGAGAGTGACGGAGCGACTGGAGTCACTGCAAAACAATTCATTTCATCCATTGGAGTCAACAGAGGGACTGCTGGATCACCCTTTAAGCATTTATTAAAAATATCAACTGGCATTGGCATTATTACCCTACGTCTCCACGGGCAATTTATGATGGCATGCAATTTCAGTTTCAAGCAAATTGCCAATGGAGACAGCAAATTGGATCAAGTTGGCAATTAATGGCTTGAAATATTGCAAGCCACAAATTGCCAACATGCTGTGTTGCAATCAGTTGCCATTTTATTTGTTTGGCAGCCGTTTTCCATTTTTTCATGGCGCTCACAGTGGCGCGTCTATTGAATTAATACAAACTCTAAAGTGGAGTGGTCTACTTCGGATGTGTTTAAATTAATAAATTTATGCAGGCAGTTCGAATGCCTGTGGAATTTTAAAAGCGCATCGATTTAAAAAACAACGCTTGGCCGCAAATATCCAAGCAATTTAGGTAGGATATTACCGATATAAAAAAGAAAATGAAGCACAGAAGAACTGCTTACCTGGCAGAGAAGAAAAAGGTGGAATGTAACAAGAAGTCTGGCTCCTCTACTGAGTTTATTCATGAGCCGAATCTATTTTATTACAAAGATATTAATTTTTTCGACTCCGTTGTCATTTTGCGAAGAACAACGAGCAACTTGAAAGTGGTAAGTTCATGAAAACATTACCTTAAAAAATGTTTCATTTCGGTTTATTTTTTTCAGCAGGAAACATTCGAAAGAGCTGCGGAAGCAACTGAGTTAGATTCAACGCTGATGGCGGATAGCTCAGATGTGTTCGATTGCTGACGTATTATCCATCTCCATGTGTAACGCCATTGCCGCCCATTACAATAGAACCATCATCATCGTCGTCCGGGAGTTCAAGACCTTCACCCTCACCACCATCTTTTAATAGGAGGCCAGCACCATCAACCACGCCGGCAGCTACATCATTTGCATCGTCTTCACCAGACTCCCGCCCTTTTTTCAAGCAAAAGTCACGCAGGGAAGCCAAATTTAACAGCGCAGTGGAGGCGATAGTAGCCTCAGTGAACGAAGTAGAAACTGAAAATGTTTTTGCTGAGTTTGGAAAGGGGTTTGCACTGCAGTTTCAACAGCTTCCACTGGCTGATCCAACCTTAACCCTGTCAGAAATACACAATCATGTTGCGAAAGAAGTTCTGGCCCATTTACGTACGTCTCAACAGACGAATGACCCAAGAGATATATTGCAAGCTAGCTGCCCAGGAAGAAGCCGATACAAGTTTCCATTAGAAATAAACATTTTTATTGTTTTTAAATTTTAAGTCATTCGACATTTTTATTTTATTTTTTTTAATGGACCTTGCACTCGGTAGAAAAACAAATGAATTACATTTCAACCGGAGGTCGAGAATAGGTAGGTATATAGTACCAAACGTAATATAAGCGTAGGCAACCCAACTGCTGTCAAGCTACAACTTCTTGTTCTTACTGTGTCCAATTAATCAGTTTTCTTTCTAATAAACCTGCTAAACTGAACGGTCGTGTTTTTGTTCACAGCGCTTTTTCTGGCAAAGGTTATGGGCCCAGATCAAAAAGCCAATAGCTAAACACGTGTTTCGGAAGTTTTTTGTAAAGTGTTCTTAAAATCGTGAGTTGAATTAAAATTAAAAATGAGTAATTCCTTTTCGAAAATCGAAAAATTTAACAGTGAAAATTATACATCTGGGTCGGTCCAGATGCGAAGTCTGTTAATAACACAGGATCAATGGGATGTAGTGGAAAACGCATGTCCAGCAACAGCAACGGCGGCTGAACAGCTTGCGTGAGAAAAGGCAGACAAAAAGGCGCTAGCAACGATCACATTGTGTGTCAAGTCATCGGAGCTAATCCACATAAAAAGGTGTGCTATGCAAGTTTAATCGCAGTCTTTTTTGGAGGAATCAACGTTTACATTCACTAATTCATATAGTTAGAATATAAACATCTGTTGTACTAGGCTAACGTCTATTACGTGTAATGCCACGGACTATAATGTGGTACTGCGAAAAATTTGCCGTTGACTTGAATTAGTTTGTGTAATAATAATAAGTAAACAATTATAAGCATCACAGCATATTGACCGGCCGGTGTATCAATCACTAGTAAGCACTAATTGTGAAGCATATTGTTGTCCCAATTTAATGCACGCGATTGCAATGGGCGTTGAGAAGACTACTTAGCTCTGATGTTAAAGAACAGTATAGTAAAACCCGCGCCTGAAGAAATTATTCACGAAAAACATTAAAATAAAGTTATTGAATGTGTTGTGCGAAAGTGCGGGAGAAAAAACATTGCATAAATAGGTCAATGTGAAAGAAATAAGCTGGTATATCAGTCGCGGCAATTTTATGGAAAGCTTTTCTACTTCTGCTTTAAAACGCCTTCGGTAATTTGTATCTTGTTTAACAACCATTAATATTTTAAGATATAGTAATTACATTTATCGGGTGAAACATTTATCGTGTAAAATGGTTGAATTATTTTCAATTGTGTAATGTTGATGTGTTATAAATTTTTCATTTGAATATGGCTAAAGTGTATACTCTAAACAGTATTTATGTATATTTATACATATACATATTACCTTAATTAACTCAAAAGAGAGACCTGCAAAAAAATAAAATAAAAAAAACAACAGCATATGCTTCACAGCAGCTGTCTCATTGATATAAACAGTTCAATCTATTACTTTGTAAATCTCAGTATAGTTGGTTTGTGTATGCACTAAGTTTTTTTTTTTTGCTTAAGCCCCCCCTACACCTAGTAGTATGAGTGTTATCCGCTCCCCCAAAGAGGGTTCCAAAAATGTTAACCCACAAGCGGAAACCATCGCCAAAAATACTGATTGTGATCAGTGCAGTATCGTAGAACCAGGAAAAAATAGATGCGAAGGTTATCGAGGTGAAAACATCACTGGTATGGCTTCAACGAGCCTTAAACTCCCACAATTGGGAGTGGAGGCATCTGGAATGTGGCAGAAAGCAAACTCGAAGAGGAATAAATCTAGCCCAGGCACAACATCGCGTCCCACTCCAAAACAATCCAAATTGGATAACTACTGGCTCGGAACACCTTCTTTAAACAGCTCGAATAGATTCGCTGCACTAGACCAAGAAGAGGCACGTCAAGATGCAACAACTGACGTCCGGAGAGAACCAAAACCCCCACCTATTTTTGTTTCAGGCGTGAGTAATATAATTCCCCTAAAAGAATTACTTGAAGTAATTGCTAAGAAAGAATATGAACTCAGAGTTATAAATGGAGACGTTGTCAAAATACAACCAAAGTCGTCTGAAAAATACTCAGCCATTACAAAGGCTCTAACCGAAAAGAACACCGAGTTTCATACTTTTAAATTGAAGCAGGAAAGAGACTTTAACGTAGTACTAAGGGGTATGCACTGTTCAACCCCAATCGACGAAATAAGAGAAGCAATTGAGGAGATGGGTTATACAGTTATTAACTTTTGTAATATTAGGCAAAGAACTACAAAAAAACCGCTTCCTATGTTTTACATCAGTCTGAAGCAATGCAGCAATAACAAAGGCATATACGAATTTAATACACTTTTAAACACACGAATTAAAATTGAGCCACCTAGGAAGAAACGTGAGATTCCTCAATGTGTCCGATGCCAACGTTACGAACACACCAAGCGGTACTGCAACCGTAGCCCACGATGCGTTAAATGTACAGGAAACCACCTTACTTCCGAATGTTCCCGCAAACTCGTCGCACAAGACGTTCGATGTGTGCTCTGCGAAGGAAATCATCCCGCTAATTATAAAGGTTGCACTGTCTATAAGGAGCTGCAACAAAAGTCGTTCCCAGCACTCAGAAACAGAGAAGCGAGGAACATTAACCAGGAAGCGCCTCAAAGATCCGCTCCACGAACAACAACGTCGTATGCAAATGTAGTACGAAATAATACTCCAGTAGAAACCAATAAGAACCTAACCACTCCGCTCAACAATCCAAATACTCAACTGAATGAGGATATGACCGAGCTAAAAACCATGCTTAAAGCATTGATGGGTCAAGTGAGTACACTGCTTAATCTGCTGACCACAGTCGTAGCAAATATGTCGAAATGTATAAATTATTAAAAATCGCAGTCTGGAATGCCAATGGGCTCAGTCGTCATATCCATGAAATATCAGCTTTCTTAGCAGACAAAAATATTGACTTCTGGAAGTGTGATAGCAATGGTTGCTGGTGGTCGCACACGTGATCGTAAGTCTAATTTCGAACATGGGAAGCTGGCTATGTCACCGAATGAATCCTAAATGCAACGCTGCGTCTTATTTTTAAGTATTTTCAATCTTTGTATTTTATCATATGGCAACTTTGTAAATCACGACTCCAATTCAAATCGGCATTCGTTGATTCAAAGCCGATGGAGACGGAACCGCGACACAGAGGGCGAAATGGTCGATCTAGCGTCGTTTAATTCAATTTTCAAAGTGTTTAATTACACCAAAATTTTGTCTCTATCGATTACTAATATCCCACTGAACTTATGTATCGATTCTATTTTGATTGACATGATCTAGTTGACCAGCTGTGAGTTGTCAAACACAACATATGTTTCAGCCGGTGCATCACTAAGCTTTAACGTGTTTTCTTTTCATTGACAAATTTTCTCTAAAGTTGCATTTGTCTCAATTAAGTGAAAGAAAAGTGGGTTTATTTATAGTTAGAGGTATGTATTAAATAAAAAAATTTTTGTTTGTGACATGTGCTTAAGTGTTGTAGAAAAAAATATACTTAAAGTTGACTATACCAATAACTGCTTGAAAAAGCCAAAATAAGACTTTCGTGGACCGGAACTTCTGATATTTGTGGGTATTCTCGCTAGAATATTTATTTTAAATTACTATGTTGTCTTGTGATTGTAAACTATCCAAATCATCTGCACTCACCCACAACTTTACATGATATTGCTTTTTGTAGGAACAATGTCGGTGCTCAGACGAGAAGTTTATTTGCTATGGCGCAAGGAGCCCGTGCCTACTAAAAAATGTTCTGCCGTTGAAAGTCATATATTTAATAATATAATTAATATCAACATGTATGATGCTAACGAAATCATTCTAATAAGGAAAAAAATTAGAAATTTTGTAGCAAAATTGACGAGAAATGGAAATTCACGCATGGATTCGGTGCTTTGAATGTATCCTACATATATCTTATAGGCTACGTATTAAAAAATGGCAAGTTCGCGATGCCGATAAAGATGCTGTAAAAGAAAGGAAATTGTATGTTCAAGAAGGTTTAAAAATAAAAATGTCTTTGCTTGCTGATATCCCACTGGCTGGTTGCGGCAACACCAATAACGGCAATACAGCCAGGCGATTTTTCAGAGACCCAAAATTAGCATCCGAAATAACCGGAGTGAATGAAGAGCTAATTTACAGATTCAGTGTCATTTTACACTCGATTGCTTGTGGGCACCAAATCGATATTGAATCTTTTAGGCAATATGCTTTACAGACCGGAAGAAGCGTTAGAAGCCCGGAACAAAGATTACCGCAATTTCCGTAAGCACCATACGCGAAAGACATCCCGATTAAATACCATGGAGGACTTAATGCATGCGCTTTTGTGTTCATCAGATCCCTTGATTTCAAATTTACGCAAACCACAAGGCAACTCAAAAAAGAAGGATGTCGATAATGATACTTTACAACTTTTGTCAAAACATTGTGTACCTTGCACCTTAGATTCATGTAGTAGTTCCGAATCGGAATAAAAAACTGTTATTACTATTGTTATTAGTATTGTAATTTTTTTTTGCATTATAATTAAATTTTTGTTATGAACACAACTGAAATATGTATATGAAGACTGAATAAAGCCAAAAATACTTATTTCAACAGAAAAAAATTTTAAAAGTAAATAAATAAATAAATTTTTAAAACATAAACTGCTTTTAGTATTAAAGTTTAATATATTTTTAGCCCTTTATCATGTTTTCTTGAATGAAATAAGCACGTCTAAAATATGAAAAAAGTTGCAACTTTCACAAAAAAAAAAAAAAATATAAGTATATTTTTAAAAACTTTTTTTTTGGTTCGACATTGTAACTTTATCTATTTTCAACTAAAAAAAAATATTACACAAACAAAAAAAAATTGTCCCTAAGCGCTATTAATTAAACGCCGCTAAATGAGCCTTTTCGCCCACTGTGCGCGGTAAGTAAATTGGTAGACTTGTTGTGAAATTATTTTGAGTTGAATTGCTTTATGTTTCACTTGGTGCCATTTTATTTATGTATAGAAATAAACAACGGATTTTGTTATTGCCGCTATGCAAGTTTAATCGCAGTCTTTTATATTTAACCTTCAAAATATATAAAGCATAATCTTTTCCGGTGATCCATTTATGAATGGCAGGTCTATACCTACACCTACCTCGTGTTTATATCTGTTTTTCTAAAATATATGTTTTTTAGATGTTCATAAAAATGGAAAAAACCAACATATTTGTCTTCCGTGCTATTATAAACTTAAAATCTATTCAATTGTCTACAATTAAAAGTAAAAAACGCCTCGGTAGGTCATTCAGAAGATATAAATAATAGTAAGTAAACGAAAAACAAGGTTTTTTAAATTTAACTATATATATATATATATATATATATATATATATATATATATATATAGATATATATATATATATATAGATATATATATATATACATATATATATATATATATATATATATATATATATATATATATATATATATATATATATCTATATATATATATATATGTATATAGATATATATAGATATATATATATATATATATATATATATATATATATATATATATATATATATATATATATATATATATATATATATATGTATTTTCATAGCATTTTACAGAAATATATGAATGACAAAGTGTGTAACGTCCGCAACGGAATGAATTTTTTCTAAAATTATATTTATTGAATACTGAGATGCATTGAGGTAAACGCCCAAGCAGATAGAAAGCCTCGCTGCTTGGCCTTAAGTCAGCTGTTCTAGTGCCATATGGATCTGCCTTGTATCAATCAAAATTGCATTTACCGTTTGAATTAGAATTGACGCTTTGTCTAATTTCGTGAGTGGGTCGTTATTACTAATATTGTTTCATAAACATAAAAATGACTTCAACTTCAGAAAGGTCAATAAAATTTCGTAATAATTTAAAAAATAATGAACATCGAATGATGTTGCGCTGAAAGAAAGCGAGCTTATCGGGAAAAAATTAAGGAACGTGTAAAGAGCAACCCATCTCTTGCTAAAAAAATTAAACTTGACAATAGACAACGTGGGGCGCTTTTCAAAGCGGAATTTCCGGATAAGAATATTTCCCGAACGATGTTTTATGAAAATCGACCCAGAACAATAGAATTAAATGCAAATCTACCACATAATATGTGCGTATGCCAATACCACGCTAACATAGCTTTCTTATTAGAAAGCCTTCATGGAAAAATTCCTGTATTTCCGTCGAACTTTGCACAATTTTTAAAACAAACTTGCTGTCATGTTGAAAATGAAATGTGTATGTCAAATGAGTGCAATAGTTGCGTAAAAGACATACAGGATGCGCTAGTTCCAATATTATATATTAATCGGCTGGATGATAATGTAAAATGGAAACAATGGAGAATGGTCAATAACCGGATGATGATAAGCAGCACTGAAGGGCCTCTAAACGATTTAATATTTGAATTGAACTGTCAATTCACAGCTTTTAAACTGCACACTTTTATAAAACGTTCGCAGCAAAGTTACTTTGAGGATTCCAAAAATCAAATTCTACCAAATGATCTGGTTTTACAAATAGATTTTGCTGAAAACTATAGACTTATATCTCAAAATGAGGTTCAATCAGCTCATTTTAGTTATACACAAGTAACTTTGTTTACTTGCGTAGCATGGTTCAATACCTGTACCAAGTCATTTTGTATTGTAAGTGATGAACTCTGTCACGATAAGAACTCTGTTTATTGTTTTGTTAAAATAATAATACATCAAATTAAAAAGCTCCATTCAATCAATAGAATAAAAGTATTTTCTGATGGCTGTGGAAGTCAATTTAAAAACAAATTTATTCTAAGGAGCATTCCACAATTCGTAAAAGAATCTGATGTGAATTGTTTTGAATGTAATTTGTTTGCTACATCTCACGGTATAGGTGCAGTGGACGGAGTAGGAGTTGTTGTAAAGCGGAAAGTTTGGCAACTGGTACGATCTCAAACTCTTATTTTAAACGATGCTCGGGACTTTCACATTCTAGCAAAAGCGAATTTAAATGGTATTTTCTTAATATATGTTTCTCAAAATGACATTAAAACTACAACACAAGATATATCCCAAAACTGGTTAAATGTAAAAAATATTCCTGGCGTGAAATCAAATCATTATTTTGTGGGCCATTCTAATGATCCCACCATTGAAATGGCACGCACAGCAGTGTCTATAAAATACAAAATTAAATAAAATTTTCCAAAGAATGTTCAAGTAAATGAATATTGTTGCTTTATTTACATAAATAAGATAGTACGAACAAGTAGGAACGATCATAATTATGAATTATGAAGATCGTCTTAGAATTTCATGACGATCAAGAATATATATAGTTTATGGGGTCGCAGATAAGTATTTCGATGTGTTACGTACGGAATGACAAAATGAATATACCCTCCATACTAGTTATGTGGAGGGTATAAAAAGTGTAACGTCCGCAACAGACCAATTTCAAATTTTTAGATGAACCAATAAATTTATAACTCTCATTAAAGCTGTTTTAAAATCCTTAAATATTCCTCTTTCTTTTATGTATTTCGATTTTTCTGGTAACTATGCAATATTTGCTAAAATAAATGCAAACGCACGTTGACGTCCAAAACTACTTCCGTTTTTTCTAACGTCCGCAACGGAACTTTCGGCACGAATATTGCTTTCGTCAAAAACAGTTAAGCAAATAATTAAATGTCATGTCAAAGAACTCTCAATTAACTGTTGTTTCATGAAGGTCATATGAAAATATCGCATTCATAACGCAAACGGGGTTAATATTAGCAAAACATACTTGCGTACGAATGTAACGTCCGCAACGCAGGATTTACCCATATGTTACTGAAAATATGTAGTTTCGCAACATTATGCAATTCATAAATCAAATATATAAAAGGTATTATGTATGATTGCAATTATTTGAATAATAACAACAACACTATAATTGAAAGAATAAATAATTAATGATATAAATAATTATTATATACATACAAGTTAACACGTTACCTAATACTACAGTTAATATGCCAGCCTACCCGCATACCTGAGCTTTCACACCAATACGAATTATGCTGACACCATGTCTACGACGCCCTGCACGAGCATCCGGTGCACCACCGAATCGTGGGAACGTTGCACTAGCAGAAGTGCAGGCATCAGCAATATGATAGGCTAAGCAGGGTAGCGAGTAAGCTGTAGTGTTAAGAATAATTTAAATTGTAACTCATTCTTATTTTGGAGCGGAACTAATAAAGAGTAAAACTGTAAACCGGTTTAATTTATTTTACAGGTATAGAAGACGGGGCCAGTTGCCGGCCCCCATCTTTAATTTTTTGATGCTCCCTAATTGGCGCCCGAGCAGGGACCCACTGTTAATGTGGGTTCCTTGAAGAAGACTCCTTAAAAGAGGAGATCACAAGGTGCGGCAGGATCTCGGGTGATGTTGCTGGCTAAAGTTGGACAGATGCAGTGAAAAAATAAAGTAAAATTAATAATTGAAACATATAAATCCTTATGTCTACATCCTGCGATTCCTACGGGACCCTCCAGGATATAACAAATAAAAATATCTGTGACCCCGAAGATCCTCAGACTATTGTAATAACAAAAAAATAAAAATAAAAAATATATTTTTCTTCATTGTACTCTGCGCGAAGCATGGTAGTGGCATTGCCTTGGATTCTTGCGGCATCAACTTTGGATCAGGAAATGATACGCGTCTAAACATCTAGACTAGCTTTTGTCGATCCATTATTACCAAACAGCAGGGTTTGCTGGTCCAGCGATAAGCTACTCTATAGTGTCCACGATACACCCAACTGGGTGCACATCATAGTACACATGAGAACACTATGATTATTTCATGGGCACGGTAGCGAATTTCCAAAATGTTGGAGGTCGCATTGCTCAAAAACCCAGGCTGTAGACTGTTCCCTAGTAAGTTGCCTTCAATATAATTGTTGGCGACTAAAGAGGAAAATGCAGTCGTTCCATGGCTATGATGGCCATGGAAGAGTTTAAAGTTCAGAGCATGTTTTTCCAGTGCTTGACGCCGTCAACATAAGAACACGGTACTAGTAAGGAATAAAAGGATTAATAAATTTTTCCTTTATTATTATTATTTTTTATTTTTTTATTTGTTTTATTTTTACAGAATAAGTTGGTGAAAATAAACTTGTAAGAACTATTTAAAAATAATTTCAGTGTCGACAAAACAAAATTAAAAAAAAAAATAGAAATTAATATTTAATTCGCTTGTGCCAAAAAATAAATTGGAAAGATAAAAATTAAATTATAATTCCAGTGTGCCAATAAAAAGTTAAGAGAAAAAATAAAATTGCAAATGTGCCAAAAAGAAAAATAGAAGTAAAGAAAGTGTGCCAATAAAAAGTTAAGATAAAAAATAAAATTCCAGTGTGCCAATAAAAAGTTAAGAGAAAAAATAAAATTCCAAATGTGCCAAAAAGAAAAATAGAAGTAAAAATAAAAAATTAAATTCAAGTGCGCCAAAAGAATATAAAAAACAAAATTTAAAGTAAATTCAATTAGAGTGTATCAAAAAGAAAATAAAAAATAAAGGAGGCAAAAAATCGAGAAGTATTCTGAAGACATCTTGCGGAGTAAGGAAAATTGGTGAGTGTTTTGATTTGTGCTTTCTACTTGAATTTTTATAAGAATGGACAGTTTAACTAACAAAGTGACACAGTTGACGGGGGCAGTTAACGTACTACTGGACCAAATTAAGGGAATAGAAACTCGCTTAGTTGCGGCCGAAAGAGCTGCGGGGAGTCGTGATCAATTCCTATTAGGAATAGAGCAGAGGATCAACCAAAGACTCGATAGTTTGAATACAATAGAAGGCTCGTCAGATATTAGGCCTACGGTTATAACTCGTGCACCCCGAACAGAGGAGGAGCTTCGTGAAATCGGGAGATTGCCGGATTGCGTAAAGGAACTCCAGGTGTTTGATGGAAATCCTTCACAGTACATTTCCTGGGTACACAATGTTGAGTGTATTTTGAAGGATTACGATATCATTAGGGAAAAACCCCTTTACCGCTCAATCCATCTGCATATTAGGCAAAAAGTTAGGGGTAGGGCAGACGCCGCATTAGTGTCCTACAACGTCTTCCAAAATGACTGGGCGGAAATTAAGCGCGTTTTATCCCTACATTATGCTGACAAACGGGATATTCGCACGCTAGAACACCAGTTAAACCAGCTCAATCAAAGGGGATCCAGGCTAGACGAATTTTATGCCACTGTCAACCATCAGCTGTCGTTAATCGTAAATAAAATCAAAAGCGAGGATTACACTGAAGAGACCATGGGTGTGCTTGTGGAGACTTACAGGAATAGAGCTCTGGACGTGCTCATTCGGGGCTTGAATGGGGAGCTCTCTCGCATGCTCATCGTGCAAAAGCCGAAAACATTGCCGAAAGCGTATTCCGCGTGCTTGGATATCCAAAACTTATCGCTGCGAAACAACATAATTCACGTTAACTCAAGCAATAGAATAATCACCCCAATGAATACTATGGAAAATGGTGAACGACGACCTCCTCTACCTCCTAGGTATCATCATAACAATAAATGGGTAAACAGAAATCAGATATATCGTTCGACCCCGCATGGTAATAGATTCCCAGATCCTGTCAAAAGGAATGTCTTTCCTCCCAACAGGCCGATTGCTCCAAAGCCGCATGAGAGAATGGAGGGAGACCAATCCATCCAGACAAAGCGAGTGAATTACATGAACCACCCCCAAAGGGAGAACCGTTTCAAGAGGTATGTACCAGTAGAGGGTAATGATGTAAAACTGCAGAGGCTGTTTAACCTACAAACCAACGCAGAAGGCGAGTCCCAGGTATTAGATGATCATCAGGAAGAACACGTAAATTTTATGGAAGGTGGCACACCAGCGTTCCTCGTATAGGGAATAATGCGATCCAAAACAAAGCAATAACAATAAGTTCCAGTATACCCTATTTCACGTGTTATTTGACAAATGGAAAAGAGCTCAATTTTCTAGTTGATACCGGTGCTAATAAAAATTTCATAAAACCTAACCTCACGGACAAATATATTCTTTTAGACACATCCTTTTCTGTACATACAGCTGCAGGACCTATTCAAATTAATAAAAAAATTTGTGGAAAATTTTTCCAAGAAGTAGGAAATGACAGTTTGATAACTTTTTATGCTCTTCCGGGGTTAGAATCATTCGATGGCATTATTGGGGACGACACACTGAAGCACTTAGAGGCAGTAATTGATCGCAAGAAACATATGCTTAATATCAGACCTAACATTGTCATCCCTCTAAGGAACAGGATATTAACCGAGTTGCATAATTTAGCCGATTTAACTAACGTACCCACAACTTCAGTTCAAAAAATTGAATTTTTACTAGACAAATACGAGAATTTATTCAAATCCCTCAACAGTAATGAGAGTGTAGAAACCGCGGTGCGAGCGGTAATTAAAACAACAACTACCGAACCTATATACACCAAAAGTTACCCGTACCCCGCTTGCATGCGGGACGAAGTTGAAAGACAAATCGCTGAACTCTTGACTGAGGGTATAATTAGACCATCTGAAAGCCCATATAATTCACCCATATGGGTGGTGCCAAAAAAACCAAATTCGCTAAGCTTTTCCATATCAAGGACCGATCAGCAATTACCCTTCGCAAAAAATTTTCAAAACTCTTGCATTACCTTACGGCACCTAAGATAATAGTTACAGACAACGAACGTGGGTTTATGAGTCCTGTTGTCTCCCATTTATTAGAAGTCTCGGTATAAAGCTCTATCAAACTCCCATATCGATGCCTACAAAAAGAAATAAAGAACATGAGCTCAAAAGAGCTACTTAATATTGCAGTGGACCGCTATAATACCACCATCCACTCCATCATAAAGCAAAAACCAAGCGATATATTTTTTAACAGAACGCAGAGAATTAACTATCAAAATTTGTCAGATTTTAAGAGTAGAGTTCACAAGGAAATCAAGTCTCAAATTAAGAAAAATCAGGAAATAAGGAATTTAAGGTTAAATAAGAATAGGCGAGCTCCGCGGAAGTATGAAAAAGGTGACACCATCTATATCAGAGACAAACAGATTAAACCCAAACAAAGACCGTTGTATAAAAAGGCAACTGTAGGAGAGGACAATACTGTGACTATTAATACAGATAAAGGGAAGAAAATTCATAAGGCACAACTCAAAAACACAACGAATTTCCTTCATTATTCCTCAATAAGATCAAAAATATAAAGGTCGTAATTTATAAGTTATATTTGAAAAAGAAAGCACCTCACTATAAAAAAAATTAAATAAGAAAAAAATGGCTTTTCACTATATAAAAAAAAATTTTATTAGAAAAATGGCATCTCACTATATAGAAAAATTAATGGCATCTCACTATATAGAAAAATTAATGGCATCTCACTATATGAATAAAAGAAAAAAAGAAAAGTGCACCTCACAAGCAAAAGAAAAAAGAACTTACTCAAAAAATAACTAGTATGTAAGACAACAAAAAATTTTTTCCATTTTTAAATTTTTATTAAAAACAAAAAAAACACAATCGGCACTAAGCAAAATTCTACTATAATAATGTTAAGACTATATTTAAAAATATATATAAGTTGATAACTTTCTCTTTGAGCTGGATTACTGCTGATATTCAGCGCCTCCGGATTCAACATTTTTTAATACAACTCCCCCCTTGTGGTTATTCGTCACGGCGACGCCTGGATTGTAAATGGACATTTTAAACTAATACATACTATCGACTTGGAGTCCTTCGGGACGATACTAATGAAACTTAAGGTATCGGGTAATGCTGTGCGGAACGCTGTCAGGAAACCTTTCATTGATTACAACTTAAATAAGATAACACAGCACCTCGATGAGCTACGTGCTGTAAGAACACGAGGACGCCGATCAATTAACTGGATTGGGTCAGCCTGGAAATGGATTGCCGGCTCTCCTGATGCTACTGATTGGGATAATATCTTAAGAAGCCAAAATGATGTCATCAGCAATAACAACCACCAGTTCAAAGTTAACGAACAACTTTTTAATGTCACACTAGAAACCACTAACCATCTGAATCTCATGATGCAACATGTAAATTCCCTAGGCAAAGAGATCAACTCTGGAAATGCAGAGACCATAATCGTTAACCAAATTCAGATTTTGAAGGAGCAGATTGGCGAAATAGTACGCGCATGTCAAATGGCGAAGGCAGGCATCGTTAACACGAACCTACTTAATCAAGAGGAAACCGAGCTGATCGTCACCAATGAGGAGGTCTTGCCGTACCAGAACGTTATTGAAGCTGTCGAATATGCAAAACCCTCTTTGTATTCAAATGGTACTCTACTGTTGTACGTACTATCAATTCCGAAAGTAAAAGCAACCAAATACCACCTATTGATAACCAGGGCTGCGACATATTTTGGTAAAAAAACAACCTTAGAGTACCAAAAAGTATTGATAAACGATGACGAGACGTTTGGAATAGTGGGGAAATGCCGTTCAACCAATAACTCAACAATATGTGAATCAGAAGCCGTAAGGAAACTGCCTGAAGAGGGATGTCTGGCGCGACTTCTAAAGGGAGGAGACGCCCAATGCCACTTTGAACCCGACAACGGGGAAGTTATGGAGCTGATAGAGGAGAATACTGTGTACCTATCGAATTTTAATGGAACCATCAGAAGCGGGAATCATTCAAAGCTTCTTGAAGGCACATACGTGATTCAGCTTAACAATGAAACTATTGAAGTAAAAAACCAAACATTTTCGAGCACAACATCAAGGAAGTTGCAGGCATTACCGTCAGTTCTCACCAACGTGACAAGTCGGGGTCTCAAACCAAACCTGGAGTATTTACACGAGCTAAGCATGACAAACATTAAGCATCTCAACGCTCTAGGTATCAAATCCCAAATCTCAATAGCAACCGACGTATTGATCCTGAGTGCGGTAATTGCGGCGTTCTTCATTATTTGGCGTAAGTTGACCGGGAGGATTGAGATGCCAACAATCCTTTTGAAATTCAAGGAAAAGTCGGCAATGCCCAAGCCACCTGTATCAACATCAAATCTGCGGGACGCAGATATTTAAGGAGGGGATAGTTAACACATTACCTAATACTAAAGTTAGTATGCCAGCCTACCCGCATACCTGAGCTTTCACACCAATTATGCTGACACCATGTCTACGCCGCCCTGCACGAGCATCCGGTGCACCACCGAATCGTGGGAACGTTGCACTAGCAGAAGTGCAGGCATCAGCAATATGATAGGCTAAGCAGGGTAGCGAGTAAGCTGTAGTGTTAAGAATAATTTAAAGGATATGGCATTCTGATTTGGGAGCGGAACGAATAAAGTTTAAAAATATAAACCGGTTGAATTATTTACAGGTATAGAAGACGGGGCCAGTTGCCGGCCCCCATCTTTAATTTTTTGGTGCTCCCTAATGGGAGCGCCTTAACTTACATAACCGTATAATAGCAGTGCTATTTTGCGGTTGTCTCACTTTGTTATTATTTGTTGTTTCTCACTTTATAATTTTGTTGTTTTTATTTTTGTATATTCTGGTTTTGTTTTTACACTTTATTTAAAAATTAAAGAATTTTAAGTTAGTTGTTTTCAGAATCACTGCGCTCGGCACTCTTCCGACGCAGAAAATTTTGCACTTTCACGCTTGTGCGAAATTGTTATTATTTTCTCATTAAATACCTCGATTTTTGTTAAATTTTATTATCACTATCGGATTAGTTTTTCACTTTGTAAGAGTTGCCAACCACGCCTTGATGCTAAAATGTTAATAATGTTAAAATGCTAAAATAATGAATTTTTTATTTTAAATTGGCCTGAGTACAAAGAAAAAATTATGCATTCTTATTTTTATTGGTCTTCTGTTCTCATCTAAGATATCAATTAAAGGAGAATGCTATAGAAATTGACTTTTAATTTGCAACAGATGACTACCAAAACTGTAAACTGAAAAGTAAGTGCGGGACAATCAAAGAAAATATCTGTTCATTTGGACGAAAAACAATGTTCAGCTTTTGCTTCTAGGACCATAGTTGACATCGAGCCATGCATTTTACAACTCATGAATTTCCACCCCCCGCACAAAGATCGTATATTGCGATAATGAACCATCTTTAAATTCAGGAACAATTAAATCACTTTTGAAAAATCGCTTTGACGTAGGAATTATTAATTCTCCGCCTCTCCATAGCAGTTCAAACGGGCAAGTGGAAAGATTCCATAGTACACTATCGGAAATTGCTACATGTCTAAAATTAGAAAAACACTTGAGCGACACAGTTGAGATAATACTACATGCAACAATAGAATACAACAAATCAGTCCACTCCGTTGTGGACAGGAGACCAATTGATATAATACATTCATCTTCACCGGAATTTGAAGCAGAGATAAGGGACAAAATTGCTAAAGCTCAATTATTTTCGTTAAAAGGACATAACACCGACAGAAGAGACAGAACTTTTCAAGTAGGCGACAAAGTATTTTTGAAATTAAATAAAAGACTTGGTAATAAATTAACGCCTTTGTTTGAAGAAGTCACAGTGGAAGCCGACCTGGGATCAACGGTCCTAATTAGGGGGAGGGAGGTCCATAAGGACAATTTAAGATTTAAAAAAAAGCGTTCAATACTCACCCTATTCTGTATCTTCCTCTAGGGCTCGGATCTTACTTGTTTTACTTTTTATAACAGCAACAACTGGAAAGATTGTGGACTACTCGAATTCGGACTACATTCCCTTAATGGATGGAAATGTAGTTATTTGGAAGGAATTTAAGTTCCTAAGACATTCATCAGACTTAGCCATGTACTCGGAAATTGTCGAGGAGACAAAATCACTCATGAATCAATTCCCTCTGTCCCATATGAAAAAAATTCTTGAATCCGATATAGGTCATATTACATCATTGCTAGAAACTGTAACCATTCACCATAGACAGACACGGAGTCTTAATTTTTTGGGAACGGCTCTTAAAGTTGTTGCCGGGACTCCTGATTTTGCCGACTTTGAAGCACTAAAATTTCGGCAACAAGAGATTAATGAATCAATTAACCGACAGGCAGTTATTAACACAAGAGTTCAGGAAAAGATTAATAATATAACAGAGTCTATAAATATTATCATGAAATTTGCAAAGGAAAAACAAATAGAAACAGGACACCTTTATGAAAATTTACTAGCAAGAAATAGAATGGTAATCTTAGAACTTAAAATGTTAATGTTATCAATAACACTCGCAAAAATCCAAATTATAAACCCGGCAATGCTTGATTCAGAAGATTTAAATCAAATTTTAAAGGAGCACTCTACCAGTATAACAATAGCAGACTTAATGGAAGTTTCATTTGTCACTGTTCTGTTAGATTATAAATTTATACACTTTATTATTAAGTATCCTGATCCAAGCATTGTTTGTAAAAAGATAACCCTGTTTCCTGTTCAGCGAAATGGTACCATACTGCATTTTGCTGGATATGGTAATGTGGCGGACTGTGAAAATAGAATCGTGCCAATTGGAAATTGTACTGCTACACTTACCGCTACCTTTCACAACTTGTGCGCAACAACTACATTCTGGAGGCATTGCACAATGCAATACCCGTCCCAGTCACCTAGTGCCATTAGAGGTGGTAGACGATGGTATCATCATAATAAATGAGGAAACAGCTACAGTAAAGATAGGCAATGAAACAGACAAGCTTATTCATGGCACCTTCCTGCTGACATTTGCCGATGAAGTTCACATAAATGGGTCTCAATTCAGAAACACAAAAAACATCATACGACGACACCAAGGTTCTGCAGCATCGACTATGTTAAATATAACCGGACATCAGGAGATTTTGAGTTTGCCCTATCTTCAGAGGTTGAACTTCGATAACCTACACTACATTAACAACGCCGAAAGGAAGCTAATGGTATGGCCTACGGCGTTCAGCGTACTCACCATCATCGCTCTGGTTATCGGATTTTCCATTCGCAAAATTCAAACAAAAGGAAACAGATATCGTCCCTGAAAATTGTACTGGACACTTTAAGGAAAACCGAGGACGGCCTTCAATCTAGCGAAGGAGGAGTTAACACATCCGGCCAGGCATAGTTCACTGACCCGGTGATCATGCAATTCACAGTCAACGGTGCATGTTCAGCTACTTTTGCAACTTTGGCACAATTATGCTGCCGCCAACATTCCATGCGCCGACACCCGAAACCCAATCCGCTTTAACATAAGTGCTGCCCCAGCGATTATAAGTCAAGGCTAGCTTCATAATAAGAATATTTTGTATTCTAGTTTAGTCTGTTTTGAGCAATAAACTTGAATGGTTTACCCATAAATGAGTACTTAATTTTCGTGACATCGCACAAGATAAGTACAAAACATTAACTTGTACATATAAGTTAGCGACACACATGTGTCGGCCAAAACGCTTACACCTTTTCATATTTTTTATACGCTGCATTGTTTCCACCAGTTCACCGACTAGCGTCTCACATGCCGCTGCCGCCGAACAATTGCCAACCGTTTATCAACTGCTTTAGCTGCACTTTTCAGGTGCAGTTTCAATGGAATTCTGCTTGCCGCCTGTAATGAGTGCGTTCTGACAGTTGAGAAAACTTGAGATAAGTTATAGATAAGTTGAGATAACTGCGCTGTTGATAGCTCACACTTGTGTAAGTTAGTTGGGCTTCAGCCATAAAATAAGCTAGACGTCTGTACACATTAATACAAGGATTCAATTAAAGATCGGGGTCGGTTTAATTGTGTTTTATTTAATAAGAATAACTTATTACACCGCTGAAGCGGCTGGCTGGGCGTGTGAAGCGAATTCGGGGCAATTTCGGTTGAATTTAGCTTACAGCCAAAATATGCTTGCGTAGCATCTGAAGCCTATCCGGTCAGGTGATGGGTAAGTGGGGCATGTGTGGACGCTTTAGGTGTAATGGGTAAAAGGGAACTTAGGAGAAGGCAGTTTAAAAAAGGAATTAACTAGGTGCGGTCCGTTTCGGTAATCGTGAAAACTTACGCGCATATTGTGTTATTAAGCAAACTGCTTTGTATTTAATATATTAACTAAAAACTGTGAAATAAAAAGAAATACAACAACCTGTACTTTCTATGTGTCATTTATTTCGGAATTAACTAGCTGTTGAAGAATTGTTGCTGCCCTGCCGATCACCAGTTGCTGCATAATTGCTGCTGCGTTTCTGATAGCTTACCAACTATAATTGCCAACGACCATACCACGCTGAATACATCGGTTATCGTCCGATCACCGACAAGCGGCGTTAGGCGGTTGGTTGCAGCAACGGTGTCGCGAAAGCTTCGCACCACAAAAATCAGTGCCACACTCTAATAGCACACCCTTCCTATAACGAAAGATCCCACATAGTGGCATCGAGGTAGGAGGGCTGTGCCGTCCGTCCGATTCTTAACTGGAATATAGTGTCGATTCAATAAAATAAAAACATACCGAGTTAGTAGTAGCGTTTGGAGTACGGTACATCTGTATACCGAACCAAACAGGCTCCTAACTAAGGAATTAACTTGTATAACAACTAAGTTCAACCAATTACTAATAGTATTGTAACTACCGCAAAGAAGATGAATCAGATGGAGCAGCGTAAAAGATTTAACGTGTCTGGCACGCGATTTGATAGCAAAATGCAAAAAAATGTCTACGCATTTTAATCAGGCTCAAACGGAACTTAAAAAAGTACAAATGGAACAACTCAACCAAGAGGATTTAGGCGTTGTGCAGGAGTGTAACACGCGGTAAAAAGCTTGCATAATTTACATTTCCTTGAATAATTTTAGTTTTGAAAATTAAATTCCATATTCATTTAATTTTATTTATAGATGGAATATCAATTTCTACATACTGAAACGAATGAGTAAAATAGAGGATTCGTTGTGTTTTATGCTGGTAAGTATAGCATCCCACAAATATATCCTGAAGAATGGCTGTATTCTCAATAAATTAGTGTGTATTCTTCCACCATTTGAAGAAGTTATCAGAAACATAAATGATAGTAATACTAGCATTTCATCGGTAATTCCAATTATACACATTCTAAAACATACATTACACCTGGAAGACCGCAAATCAGACATCAATAGAACATTTAAAACCGCAATTGAATGTACAATTGAACAAGATTTGGGGACCTTCCCTTTAACAACCTTTTTTGCAATAGCTACATATTTAGATCCTCGTTACAAAACCAAATTTTGTAATGCAGTGGCTTGAGTCTGAATTGATAAGCTTGTTCGACAGCATGGATAACTCTGCAGCAATCAAGCAGAAAATAATAATGCTGACGATCCTGCAGAAAAACGAGCTAGGTTTGAATCGCCACCAGCAGATGTTTCTAACAATAATGTCCCATCCATGTTATCAAACATATTGATGAATAGCGATGATGGTGATGATAACACCGTTAAGGACACCCAGCCTGTTGACAAAGAAGGAAGAGCTTGCTGAAGAGTACAACAAAGGAAAACGTATTCCAATACAAAATTTCACACATTACACTCAATTGATCGTGGGCTTCAGGGTCAGTAGCAAGTGAGCAACTTTTTAATGGCGCCGGTCTCATACATGATCCGTTGAGCAATCGATGGGACGGAGAGAAAGCTGGCAGGCTTTTATACATTAAGTACAATTTGATACGTTCGGAGTCATCTCATTTGTTTTAAATAAAAGGCAAAATTAAGATATTTTCCTATTGTAGCGTACCTACGTACATGTGTATAATACCTAATTAATATTGTAATAAGAACTGATTAAAGAGTGTGATTACTCTATTATGTGTCTATTATTTTATTAGCCCAACCGCATCGTGCAGTATTTATTTATTATTTTACCCTGTCTGTACCATTATAACTGCATATACAATATGAATCACTGTATATAATATCATGGTAACTGTATTGCAAACCTGTCTCACTGTATTCCTTTACGAACAAAATATATGCGGACAGACATAAGCAAGTCAGAAAGAAGGGCATTCGAATAAAGACGCTCAAGCGAAGAACAACGTATTTGATTTAGTTCAAAGCTTTTAACTGCTTATACTATGAAGCTGAGGAAATCGCAGTATCCGTTGTTCTCGCACACATACCCCAAATTGACCACCGATTGCAGCGTATACTTGTTGAATAAAAGCTGTTCATTTTATTCACTGGCAATGGGCATGTTGGTCTGGCAACGTTAGGACACGTCATCATCTTTGACGTTTTCTTTTTATTCCTTCGTATCTCTTCAATCGGTGAACGAGTGTTTTATGTTTTATGATCTAGAAAAGCTTCACAATAAAATTCTTTGAAAATTTGCACAATCTCAACAATACTATTCACAACAAACGTTGGGACACGAAGCGAGATGCACCAACAATTGAAAGAGGTCGCGTATGGAACACGAAGCGAACATTTCTCTCCAGGCCATTCATCAAGTCTGGAGAAAAATAAATACAGATTGTCATCGTCCATGAAGTGCCATTTTTGCGGAAATCTCTGGCACAAGATATCTGAATGCCGCACAAAGAATGAGAAGGAAAAACTTCGCAGTTGTCCAGTTAAGAAAAGACTTGTTTCAAATGCGGAACTCCGGGACATTATGCATAAGCTTGCAGTTCGACATCAGGTGGCAATGGTGCCTTTGAGAAGCGTGTTAGCATTTGTACAGTGGTCGAGCCCAATAGGGTGCTACAGAACAGACGACCAACAAGGGTGAATCAGTTGATCAACTCAATTCCGCACTTGTAATTTACAACCAACCAATATACACAGGATAGATACAAACCTCGTTATCGAAAATTTCAAAGTGCTCCAAACCTCTCGGGGCGAGACAAATTTATTGGCGACATACAAAAGCAGTGTCGACAGTTTGGTCGAGCTTGAAACCACCATGCCAATAGTGCAACAAGCAGAGAAGAACTTGTACTTAATCGGGCGAACGCTTCATGGATCAGCTATGGATGTGATGCGGACAGAGCAGCCAGCAACTGGGGGGCATTGCGGACCTTGCTTATCCAAGAATTATGTGAGCATATCCCAAATAAGTAGCTTAATAGTAGGACTATATAATACTAAATTTAAGAACAGTGTAAAAAAACTATGCGAAGAATATATTAAATTATGCAGTGAAGACATAGAAAAGAAGAATTTTTTAAACAAAGAAACCGATGTACCTAAATGTAAAAAATGAACCGATGATGTAAATGTCCTTAAAAAAGAATTGACGAAGTTAACAGCCTTTTTAAACGCGAATCTAGTGGCAGACTTTAAAGAAGGACTTCGGATTTTGAGAGTAAGCAATGAATATGAAAATATCCTTCCTGATTTTCAGCCCCGAAAACAAAACCAACATCAATTCGCTCAAGACATCAAATTCCTCCCACAACACCTTCTATTTATTTAACAGATTATATTAATTCCACCTATCACAGTCCAAAAATCAATTATATTTCTTTCATAGTTATCAACAACGAAATTTACACACAGTGGAACCCCAATATACGCCACAAGTTTATAATAGTGACTTTAGTCAGAATCAGACTCAACGTTAATAGCGTCCAGCCCTTTAAGAGACAAAGAGATTGTGACTCGAATCAATCTCGCATTAGACGGTATGGTATGGAGCCCCACAACCAATAGAGGTAGATGGAAATTTTCATGTAGACGCCTCGGAAGTAAATTGCCAGCCATTGAATGGAAACTTACAAACAAAAATGTCACCTTTCTTGTGACACAGACTCTTCCTTCCTAGTAGAATCTCCTCTATAAGAGAGTTAGGACCAATTGAAATCAAAACTATTACTGGAGATGTGACTCTCAATAACAGCCAAGACACTAATATCAGGATATCTATTATATTACGTTTACAAGTTCTCAAAAAATTGATAGGACATGATATTGTTAAGGTTTTGAGAGCTGAAATTTACTATAGTAAAAATTTCGTTGAATTATATGCCAATGTTCCCAACGAAAAGAGGATATTAAGTACCAAATAAATAAGAGCTGCGACTTCCAAAGCATATTTGTAGACTTTGCAGTAAGAGTCGATCAAAATGTCAGCGAGAGTAAATATAAACACTGACACAATCAATCAGCAACGATTAAAAAAAACAGTATCTGGATATATTTACTAAATAGACACACAATTTATGGAAAACACAACCAAATAAACTATTATCTCTTTTTACTGTAATGATATCAAGTGTATAAATGTTCCTCCAATAAAGTGTCTATAAGCCTCTTGCAACATGGAAACTTAACCCCCAATTAGCCTCTATAATAGGTAACACTCGAATCCTTTATAATTGATATACACTCCTGATTTGTTCAAACTCCCCATGTTTGTTGGTTCCCCCCGTTCCGACCATATTTCGAGTGTTACATTGCAAGAATATTCCGCAGACACAGTTCATTGCTTCTGGAAACGTGTCTACTGATTTCTAACATAAATATAACATTGGCAACCAGAAGTCGCGTCCATATGTACATAAGATTGGGGTCTTTAGCTATTTCCAGTCCGAATTGTCGCGTTAATGTGTAGCGAGGATGTATAAATGCCAAGAATGGAGATGAAACTTGACGGCGCAAACATTATATTTAGTGTTTAAGCCATTATATGGTATGGCAAGCTTAAATATTTGATATAAATTTCTTTAAATTGATAAATACCTTTATCTCCTTCGGGGATTATTGAATAAATAGATTAATTAAATCCTAGTTGAAACAGGTACATATGTATATAATATTCTCTTATTTTTAAGTTTTTGGTAACGATAATAATAACTTGTTTACTCTCCAGTCTAAAGTAGAGTTGATAATTAATGAGAAATACAATTTCTCACTTCAGTGTTTAATAGGGAAGATAAAAATATGAACGATAAACTAAAATTGCTTTTGTTGCAGTGATAATGGAAATGCACAAATTATGTTGATACAAACTATAAATAAATAATTTTCTTGTTTTCATGCACATTTTTATCTTTCCTATTTGTTAATTTTAAAAATAACTGATTATTAGCACTAAACGGCATTCAGTGTCTAAATGATGCCCTTCCTAGGGTGTTGGTTGTTCCCTCACAGCGATGTCTTCTTGAATAATTATTAAATTAATCACTTACAATTTGTTGCGTGTTTTCTTTACTGCACCCATTAACTGATGAAATTGTAGATAAAACTGTAGCACCGGAATGGGAAGTGTCATGTTGGGCAGTCAAAGATTGTAAAAGTTCCCGATTATCGTTGATGTGTGGTCAAATATTTGAGCTGGTGATGAATTGTATCCTCATAAGTAGTTCTTATAGATATCAATCATTTGAAATTTGCAAAATTCGGTATTTCTTATTTATCCGGAAGTAATTTATTCACATTCCCTCTTCGCAAGCTGTCCAAATTTGTATGCTTGCTTCACTGGAAGATCATGGTGTTGGTGGAAGCCACGAAGAAGTGAGTATTCATTAGAAACTAAAATAAAAAAAGTGTTTTTAAATGATTAGCTTATTTTATAATTATACTTAGCATATTCAAACCAAACATTTTATGAATGTAAATTAGTATTAAGTATAAATTTTGTATATTTTCTTGTTAATTAAAGTATTTATTGTTTGGTTTTTATGTATCCTTGTATTGGTATTAAGATAATCATATAAACAGTAATTTAATAGTGATGAAATTACCAGTTATGGATATGGAGGCATTGGAAGTCCTCGAATAATAAGAAGAATATTTAATTGGAAATATTCTCCATCACTAACAATGTTTCATAAGAAAATGTTTTTGGCATTAAGAATATTTCATAAGAAATTGTCAGTAGCATTAGGAATGGGTATAAAGAGAAAAGAAGACTGAAGTCGGGTTAGACCGACATCTAAATACCCTTTACCATACCATATGGGTGCTAATTACGTCATGGCAATGTACATTTTATGCAGATATCATCATTAGCAGCATACTCAGGCCCAGTACACACCATTCGTGCCGGTCACATGCCAGTCACGGTCAGACGGAACGGAATGTATTCACATTATCCATTCACATGCCAGTCACAACTTCTCAAATGTGGATGCTAATGCCAGCTTTATGTGTTTGTGGAATATATTTGCAAGAGAATAAATATTTTTTTATTGAAGTCGCTGTAATGCGCCGAATGTAAGTCAAAAATACTTTCATGGCTTTTCACCAGCTCAACCAACTGCTCGTCTGAAATTTATAAAATGCATACATACATATGTATATAAAATTAATATGAAGTAATAATAAGAATGTACGTATGTTGTACAATGCTAACTATTCTTTTAATAAATGCCCGAAGTTGAACTAATCGGAGAGACAACAACAAAAACAAATAAAAGTTAAACGAAGTGGATGGCGTCGATCGTATTTATTCCACACTCATGCTGGCACATCAAGTCGATCCCTACGCTAGAGCGCGTAAAATTTCATCTGAACGAAATCCACAAGCAAGCGATGCACTGCCGAAGGACCGTGACTGGCACGAATAGTGTGTATTGAGCTTAAAGGTACTTTTCGGTAGTGTCTTCGGATGATTTGATTATTTTGGCTCGAATTGGAAATCATGATTGTTATCAACTATAAAGTCCAGAAATTAAATATAGCTATCCCTGTCAATTGTAAAACACTGTAAAAACACTACTCGACATAAACTTGATGCCAATCTAAAAATGTCCACGTCTCAATTCTAACTGGAATTTTTCCTGCCACCCATCGTGGGATTGAACCTCAAGGTTACATGGCTGTAACCGCACATTCTGCTCCCCCTTTCGCCGTTGGTCCACACACGAAGCGTAGGTCAGCATTTGGCAGGCTCATGCGCACTCAGCACACCAGCAGTAGGTCAGTTTTTGACGAGACCACGAGCATTTAAGGTAGGTCAGTTTTTCACGAGACCACGAGCATTTAAGGTAGGTCAGCAGCAAACGTACGCAACGCGCCTCACAGTGGTATTTTGGCGGAAAAAAACATTTTTCAAATACCCTATTCTTATGTTTGACGGATTTAGCTGAATTTAGCATTGGTTAAATAAGAACAATTCATTAGAGTTCTTTCCAGAATGGTCATTTTTATACTAAATACAAGTATCGAAAGTCAGAAAATGTTTTTTTCACCTAAAATGATTGAAATATTTGTTAGCTAGAGCAGTTTTTTCTTAATAATTTTGTTTTGATTGCTTCTTTTGTTACTTTTATATAAAAATATAGCACTTTTTCGACAAAATGAAAAAAGGTATGAGATCAATCCATCAAGTATTGTTGAAATTATAAGCGATCAAAGAGGAAGCTACCTAAATACCAACTTTTCTCCTTTGATGGACAAAAACTTCGTTACCTCCGGCTACCTCCATGTTCTAACTATATAGAAATGAAAGGTCGAGATGTCTTCTTTCGATATAAAAAAGAAATGTTTGCCCGAATTTGCCCTTTTTTGAGTTACTTCGATTTAAAAGACAAAAAAAGTAAAAAAAAATTTAAAAAATTGGTGCATACTTTAGGATTTTGCTAATTTGTAAAAGCTTTTTAATTAACATAATGGCAACACCTGATTAAACATCTTTGTAAAACAATAACAATTATTGTAATGTTTACGAATATAGGCCATAAGAGGTATTAGATGACATTTGCAACAATTGAGCGTTTTTTTGCAAAGAACGAACTTTGGTTAAAAAGTATGTTTCGAAATGGTATTAAGCAATGATAATGTCAATGGGCGAAATAATTGTGAGACCATGCCCATTTGCAAAAGACAATTTCTGTATCTTCTCAGATATAAATAGCCAAAAATTCAGTTCAATATCTATATTGAAACCCATTTTGTAGCACTTTCTATGTTGAGTTTGTATGGGAGGTGGGCGTGGAAATTTACCGACCACGCCCAATTTGGAATTTTTCTTAATCTCGCGCCAAAAGTAATTTTTGCCAAAAAAGGTGATCCTCCGATTACTCCTTCTATTTTTTCCTCAATATGTATGGGGTCGTACCACTGTGCGCCTGTCCGGAGGATGATCCGTGACAGAAGCCAGGGGAATGATTTAACTTGAATAAAAAGTAATCAGCAGTGGCAACAGTAATAGCACATTTGGGATATTCTGCTCGGCAGGATTTTTGTATTGTAAATCATTTATTTTTAATTAAAATATACCCATTCACTCATAAATTAAAGGGTAAAACTAGTGGAAAAGAGCCAACAATCCTGAAGTGAACATTATAACCAGTCTTCAAAATATATTAGTAAATTAATAGTAACAAATCAAGTGGTTAATTTACTAGTTCAAAACTTATCTGTAAGTAATAAATTTTAAGTAATTTTTGTACCTTTCTTTCCAAATGGATAAAACGAGAAGTGAGAAACTCCACATTCGAATTTGAAGAAAAACAATTATTATCCTTTTTCTAATTTCATTTGTTTTTTGTAATGCCTCATTTTAGAGATAAATCTTGAACGCGTTAACACGTGTTCTGAAATGCCGCTGCGATCAGAAAGTCTGTAAAAAAAATATGTAAATAATTCACAAAAATAAAAACAATAAAACTATAATTAAAAAATTTTAAATTTGAAGGCATAGAAAAGCACCAGCAAAAGAAACATCAGGAGATTGATTGATTGTAGTGTCACGTACAGATGGAAGAACGATTGGATCGCCCTTGAAGGTAATAAAATTGTGAGGAACCAAAATGCTCTACATCAAAATGCGCGCATGTGAGTTGCCCACACCTGACAATTATCACTGCTGTCTAGCGACCACTAGTGCTACACACAATAGCAACGCCGAACGTAGCAGACTTGGACATACGGTAACGCAACCGAACACCACACACCACAAACAGCTGAGAAGGAACTGTATAAACGCATACAGCAGAGAATACAGAGAAGAGAGTGTTTTTCGCTGCCAGCGTCCGTAGCAGACACACCACGATTTTGAGTGGATTTACCACGATTTTGAGTGGATTCACCACGATTTTGAGTGGATTCATGTACAACGTCCGTGTGCTTTATTTCGCTGCTTTGCTGTTTGCCGTTTAAGTTTCTTTTCTCTGTATTCTCTGTCTATGCTAGCTTATTGCGGTATTTTCGGGCTGTGCAGTGCTTAAAATTTAATCATTGGTTAGTAAGACAGCAAAAACCAAATGGAGTAGTCGTTAAGATACGTCACTTCTCTGACGCCTATAGAAAAAATTGATTTTTATGACTAGTATGCAAAGGAAACGCTGCCGGTTAACAGACACTGAATTGAATACCATTTTTTGCGATATGCTGTGTTGGTTTTGCTATGATCCATAAGATACATAATTTTTCTTTATCTACATTATATTGTAATAAGCAAATTCAGAGGCATCGAACACGCAAACTTATATCAGAAATCAAAAACCGAGATATTGAAGGCTAAAATGAAGTTTATGAAATTATAATTTTTTTTATTTTTATGAATACTTCTTAATTGGGAATTTAAAAGAAAAAGAAATTTAATCATCATTTTATAAGCTTTCAACAAGAAAAATGATTTTAAAAAAAACAAAAATTTATTTCTTCCGATTGGGGGAGTTTAACTCGAAACCATCCATTTATTCAGCCAGCCGCAGTGTGTCTCTATATCTTGAATAAACTGATTTCTCTTTGGTGTTTATAATTTGCTTATAACTTTTACGCTTTGCTGCCCAAAACATAAGAATACAGCAAGATTATTCAACTTCGGACTATCACAATAAACACATTTATAGAAAAATTCCCAAAAAGGGCCGAACAAACAAAAAAATCGAACATTCCTTATGTTCACATATCCATCCATGTACGAGTATGTATGAAATCCTCATTGCAATCGATTTTGTAAAATAGAATGTGTTTTTCGAAAGAAATAAGGCAATTCCTCCAATATTCGACAAACTTGAAGAAGGTGAAAAATATGAATCACTAAATTCCTTCAAAAGTAGAAGGAAGTTGAACTTGAACGTTTTCGAATAGAAAATTTTTGAAATGAATTTTTTTAAACAAACCAAATATTTAAATATTGCCGTGTCTTGTTAATTAGAAATTTTTTTTAAATCAGACTATAGTTTAAAATTATAAATATATGAGTGAAAAAATTATTACATATGTAAATGATGAATGATTAAAGCTATGAAATTAAGTTCTAAAGTTGTGCGATTTTTTGAAATTATTTTGACTATTGTGAACTAATACGGTATTATTCCCGTTTTGGCCCCACTCACTTCAGTCTCATTCTTCTTCCATGTAATGCCACTATTTCAGGCTCAATAAGTTCATTTAGCAATGCATCCCTTTATTTATCACAAAGTCCTTCCAATATCAAATCTTTTAATGATTGACTGATTATTTTCTTGAAATGATTAGTTTGGACTTGGAGGTATTTTCTGACATCTTTGCGGCATTTGTTGGAATACATATATTCAAACCATCACCTGGAAAACTTTTACCTGGATTCTTTTATGGGAGAATCCACCTATTCGTAGTGCCATCAGCAATAGTCTGCGAATACAATTAGGGATTAGGCTTCTTGGACCCACCACATAAAAAAAAAGAAAACCCACCCAGAATTTATATTTATATATATATGTATATATAATATAGTAGATCGACCGTTGGAGTCTATGAAATTGTAAATTGTATAAGCAGACTGGAGTTATATGGAATTTGGAGGTCATCAGATGGAGCTTGATTGATCTGTTTGGTAACCTCATAAAAGAACTTAAGTATTATTTTACTGGACTAGTCTCACTCTGAGGCTCATATTCTAATCAGTTTTGTCTTCTTATCGCCAACGGCGTAGTTATGGTGTCGAGCATGTTCGCTTTGAGAGAAAATGAATTGTATCGATTAGAGGAATAAATAATGCAACATCGAACAAAACTGTTCGCAACCCTTTGAAAGTGTGACAGTAACCACGAAGAACTATGTCTTCACAACTGCATCCCGATAAAGTAGATAGTAGAAGCTGTAATTCAGAATTTGAATGGCATTGGCTGCCCACAATTACGATGAAATGGGGAACAGGAACAGCGAGGCAAATCAAACTATTCATAAGTTTGTTTATACTACATGCTTCCTTTATGAACAGCCTAATGAAAAGCAGCATCTGAAAACCAGAAGAACGCGTTTTTGAACTGCAGCAGGAACAGGAATAATCAATGCCAACAACAATCGATTAATTTAATTGTCCCCAGAAGTGTTGTTTCATATTGTCTACAATACTCGTCTAATATGACGGCGAGACCATGTACCCTCTCCTGCTCGAAGAACCGGCACTATTCCCTTTCTATTGCAAGTACCTGCAATATAGATAATCTCGCCTGCGCTTGTGATCTCGGGCAATTTGCGTTCCATTGTAATCATCTTCCATTTCAGCATAAGATGCAACAATCGACAAAGGCGGCATTTTGAGTCATTGCATCAGGCTGTGGATAAATCCGATTCTTTTACTTTATTCGCACAAATTTGTGCCAAAGGAAAAATTAATTTTCCATTGTATTTGGTTCCATTGTATTCCTACAAAATATTTTCCTCCAGTTAACATGTTTCTTTGAACACCATCGATGTCAGCAGGCGTTTTAACAAGTGGCAAAATAATAGTAAATAATAAGAATAAATAATTGCTGCAGCTTGCGACCAGCTCCGAAATTTGCTTTCTACGCATAAATTTGTGACAAACATGAATAAATTAGTGTTTACTTTTCTTGATCCATTGTATTTCTACAATTATTTGATAAGTTGGTTCTAAAACACTCCAGCAGTCAACATGATTATTTGATGTTCATTGATGTCAACAGACCATTTACTAAGTGGAAAAAGCAGTGCCAAAATTGTATAAAGTGCGATCGTGAATTACCAATTAGCACAGTTTCAAAGAAAATTTATTTCGTCATGTCGTACCGAAGCAACTTCTTGATAGCTTTAATGGCGCTCCTAGCTCCTATCGCTCTTGCCAATCTTGCTTATAATGAAGTGCTTATTAAAGAACAGTTTGTGCAGGCAGTGCATTTTCTCGAAAATGGAATCCAGATTGACATCAACCAGAATATAGACAAGAGCTATATGCTGAAATTACTCATTATGAATGCGATTACTGAAAAAGTTCTTTATAAATACGAAGGGGATGTCGGTTATTTGCCAAACGAAGATGGTGTATTCACTCTATGCATTAAAAAAAACGACGTGTCAGATGATAATGCTACACATAAAAATGAGATTTTCATTAATGCTGTGCTCATGGTTATTGGCCAAAATACTAAAAATTTGTATGAATTACCCACGGAAGTAAAAGGTAAGATAGCAGAAGAAGAATGCACTTGAGTTGCTACAAGTGTGGATGTGCTGGAGTTAAGTATGCCATAGTTTAACTGGGTTTCAAGTTCTTCAAACTTGTCGACTTCTCCGGTTTCTTCTCTACTTAATCAAATATGTAATGAAAATAAAATTTTATAATATTCAGCAAGTAAACAGAGAGTATTTAATTGATTTCATTCGACAAGGGCACTAGACATATTTCATATTGAATTGTGGTGAAAACTCAAATTACTTCATTTCATTTTCTCTGCACCTAATTATAAGCTTGGATCCACCTAACTGGATCATTGCAGCCGCTGGAGATGTTCGATTTCAGTATATGTAAAATTACGCTTGCAAGAGGAATTCGTTCCTTCAACGCTAATGGAAATAAATCACTTGAAAATGCACCACAAAAAGTGCAGGAGCAACTTACTGCAACAGATACGCATAAACCACGTACGTTACTGCGACAATCGCGACTTTTGGAATTACTCGCACATGCAACTGAGTTGGTTCTAAAAAACAAGGCCTGAGCTCCAGGAACTACAGTCGCTTTATATCGAAAGAACCACGCTCCGGGGAATCAGCTTTGCTCCGAGTCCTTCATTCGTCCTTTCACACATTTTTACAACGCTATTGATCAAATGGAAACTGTTGTTGGTCAATTGCGTCCAACATATTTTTAGATTCTTGGATTTTCTGCACCTTTACTCGCCATATTTCTACTCTAATCTTCTATATTACCAACTTTTACAAGAATTTCCTATAGACCCATTCTTCTTTCCACTGTTCGACGGTCGCATATGGTTTGTAAGTAATTCGTATTCCGAAAGCTACAAATGCTTGGTACTATAACCACGCGAATTAAATCTCCGCCATGGAAGAACAGTCTTACTTCGAACATGTAAACAAATCCTGTCGCCTTGGGCTGCACAAGCTACTCGAAGGATCGAAGACATGAATATCAGGCTCGATGGCAATAAATGTTTGTTATTGGGAAGAAAAATGTATTTTCAGAATAAATAAATTCAAATAAATTGTACAGAAATTAATAAAATGTTAAAATTGTGTATTTATTTAAAAGTTTTTTATGGCATTTTTCATTTAAAGAAAACTGGAGACATATCTGAACAGCGATTGCATCTTTCTGATAGGATTCCATAATCCAAGTTCTCGTGTAATTGGGATCGTATTTCCACCAATAACGCATGCAATCGTCCAGACCAATTACACCATTAGCGGACCAATTCTGAAGTAAGTTTCCGCTGATGCCGTAAACTCACAATCCGCGGCGCATTGAATGCTCTGAGATCTCAAATCAGTATTATTGATATAAATGCCAATATAGAGACAGACTTCCCAAGGGATGGGTAGGGAAAAGAAGGATGTACAAAATACAGAAATCCATTTCGGAAACCCTGTAGTCTCCGCTACTGCCATATAAAATCCAGAAAGCCATGCTTCTTGGGGAAAAAAATGCGAGCGACCAATTTCCCAGTCGCCAGCTATTTAAGTATCTGTGATGTCCGTTCATTGCTCTTCCAATTTGGTGTAATTTCTCATTATGCTGCTCTCGAGGGTGTGATCATTAATACATTATAACTTAAGATATAGAAACACACCAAGGTGGGCTCAACCATGCACTACAAACTATTCGAACCAGGTGCACCCGCACTACATTCCACTCAGTGCAGATATTTGGAGTCGAATCCAGAGTTCTTCAACTATGGAGAACCTTATCCCTTGTCAGGTTTAGAAATTTGGTAGTACAAATGCCCACAATGAAGTCCAGGCCCAGTTTGAATTAGTCGCTTATCCAGTACAATACCAGCACTATTTACGCTATTCTGCCCCTCACCTCACCTCTTACACCCGTCAATGGCTAGTTTCTCAAGTTGTGAAGGGTCTTTTTACAGGGGTGCTGCAAGCATTGGCCACATCATATCATGAACAAGGCGGTTTTGAAAAGTGTTTCAGCTGAACAACAACAAATTGTTGTTTCCCTTTGAAGCCAAGCACGCGCTTCGCTGCCTTTGTACTTCTTATTTCACTCTGGCGATACAGCTTTGCAGAGCTAATAACTCTGTTTACCTACACTGAATGTTTTTGAATGTTTTTGTGTATTTTGTTAGGCAAATTGTTGAATTTATTTCACGAATTTCGATGCAGCTGTGCTAATAACTTATTTGGCAAATCATACGAACAAAGTACGAGCGATGTGAGAACGCATGCACTAACCGCGTGGTAGAAAAGCAAATTTTTCATTATAATAGAAGCAAACAACAATAGAAAACAGAGATATCTGTATGTATAATTCAGTAATTCAAAAAAATATGTTTAAAAGCGCCTCTGAGAACTACGTACGCAGAAAAGTAACAAATTTAAACAACAACAAATTGTTAATATCTTTTGAAACCAATTACGTACGTCTCTCGCCGTCTCTGTACTTCTTACACCATTTCAGAGCTAATACTCCTGTTTACTTATACCGAGTGTTTTTTTAATTTATGTATATTTTGTTAAGCAAAATGTTTAATATTTGGAATTACATTTCATAAACGTCGATGCAACTGCGCTAATAAGAACAGTAAAAATTGTGTCAACACCTCTTTTGACATCAACAGTTTGTTGGTAGTTTTTATATGAGCACTCATGAAATAATCATGTGGTAGAAAAATCAGTCAGGTACGATGTAGCGATATTGCATAAGAATGCTCACTCTTAGACTTTAATGAATCCGATGCATTTAGCTCGATGTCTCTCAGTCGGGAACTTAGAAGCATTTCCGTTTCCATTGGTGTGTAACCCAATTTTGACGCTGGAAGAGAGTTTATAGGGGGCTTTTTATATATGTTCACGATATAGTTGCCTGAGAAACTCGACTTTTTATGGCCATGTAAAATCTTTCGAGCTTACTTTGATGAAAACCTCCTTCTATAGTGTAAAGAACGATATTTCATGTGCATTGAGCTCTCAAAGGAAACTACAATCAGAAAGTTGATCTCATATGATGAAAAATATGAAAAATTAATGTTGCTTTTGAAAAACCTTTCAAAACTCCACTCGTCAGTTAGGGCAGAATGTTAAATAGTTCTATTTATGCAGACTGAATATCTGGAAGTTGCTGTCTATGTTATCATTTGTTGTGCTTCCAGGTTTTGTGTTCCGACTGGCACATCCCAACAAAAAAGTACTCGTATATATTACATATTAAATTTGTGGTCTGCTGAAACCTCCCGAACCATCCGTTGATTGTTGAAAAAATGTAATTTTATTTCCTTTTCGATATTTTCACAGCACACCCCGCCTGCCACAATCTCTATAATTTTACTCTTTTATGTTTAAACATCACCACAGCCTACTCAGACATCAGTTTTTGTGCCGGTTTCAAAACCGTGCGCCGTTGAAGCCTTGCTGCAATATTTTCTATTGGAAGCCGGTACAATTTCTGCACTGGCTTCCTCAATAGCTGCTGCCTTTTTCTTCTGCGCCATACTCTCCCGATTCCTATCCGACGTTGCCATTCGGACCGAAACATTTCACACCAAATTATCCCTTGCAAATAATCCTGCGACCATGCTCCCAACACCACTGCGTCATCTTCAGTCTCTGTTCTGCCAATGTCAGACGATTACTCGGCATTTGCAAAACATTTGTACCGATTGGCTGTACAATTGGCTCGTCAGTGAGGAAATGTGCTGGCGTAAAAATTGATTTATCGTCGGGAATTGGCGATTGTGGTAGCCACATCTCGAATATGTGCGGCGCGACCATAAGCTCAACGGGCGCCAGTGACTTATCGTTGAAACGCGTTTACACTTCGCACGTCAATCTGTGTCCAATTCTCTTGGTAGAGGCGCCATTGCTCCATTAAAATGCACATTACATTTCGATTTACCTTCTCATCGACTAAACTGGGTTGTCAACCAGTGTCGCATATTGCGCGCAACGGTGGTGAAATGTCTCCATCCAGCGCAAAACGGTCCAATGCCCGCCAGCAACATTGCGAACGGAACTGCTTCCTCTTTTTTGTATGTTGCTGCAAATACAGGCGCACCAAAGTCACTGCGCCCGTGCGATAACTTTGAATGCTACTGCACAATGTCCCGGTACTGCAGCGTTACGAACTCCTTGAATACGTCGAAATGCGGGATCTCCTTGCGTCTGACCAAGAGGCAATTGCGGAACCGAACTTCTATCGTTCATCGGGCAAAGACAACTGTTGCACTTTCTATTGCAGCGCGGATGTCCAGTCAGGGTATCTCCGGACACCACTTTCTGTTTAAAACTGAAGCAATTGTGGCACCTGCCACGCTGAGAAACGTTGTCGCTGCGCTCGCTATTACTTTTCGCCTTAAATTTCTCACCTTTGAAAGGCTGGTGTATGACGCCGTTCGGACATAGATCGCATTGCGGGCGCGGGTCGTTCGCCACGGCCGTTACTAAATACTCAATACGCTGCTGCCTGCACGCAATTTGCCGATGCGTTCTGCGTTTTTCCGCTTCCGCTACAATTGTTGAATCAATTGTCAAGATCAAGATTCTTGCACGAAGCTCCACAAATTCAAATAATTGAGCCAGCGTCGGCGATGTGTCCGACGATCGACGCAGTCCCCATTGAGTATCGCTTTCATCATCTAGCAATCCTTCAACATGATGTAAAAAACATGCCATTTGGTTTGGCCTCAGCAGCAGCTGAAGTTGAACGATCCGTGCAGAGTCGATGATTTTACGCAATCCGTCATATGTGGGAGATTGCAACAGAGCCAAAGATGTGCGCGAAATTTGTTGTACTCATTGCTGTAGTTGTGGCAGATGTTGGCCTACAACATCTCTTATGAAGCATCTCCGATAATTGGCCAATTGGCATACGCAACAGCCGCTTGACCTTCTAGTGGGCGCAATAAATTATGCATCTTCTGCCCGTTCGAGAAATGGGGGTTTTTCTACACCTCCACTTCGTAAATTGAACGAAAACTTGCCCAGTCGATCTCTCGTCCTGAAAATTTTGTTAACTGGAGGTTCTGACAGCTGAATCTGGATCAGCTGACTGCCATTCCGTTGCAGATAACCACTTGTGCTGCTCCCACGATGCATTACAATTTTGCTTTGTATGATAAATACTCGTCAAACAAACGGGTGCAAAATTCAATACACCAATTAGAGGCGACCAGAGATAATTGGCGGGAGCTATCTTCCTCCAGAGGTTCTCTATCCGATTCAGTCGCAACGATGTTTCCGTCCTTTTTGCAATCGCTTACTTGTCATGTCGTGCCATTTCCTGATCCAACGTGTTGGCATTCGTCTACACCCATGCTGGTATTATGTCTTCCTCTTCAAATGTCTCATGCACCAGTTTTTTGCACCAGCAATTGCGCTTCTACCATGTTCCCGATCTTTAGCAGCTTGTTGCTTCCGCGTGATACGGACGAAAGAGCCTGGTGAAAACTAAAATTAGATATTCAGTGCATGTCCAAGTAGTCTGCCACATTACCGATTTGCAATTGCTTCAGTTGCATATGATACCCAATAATTGGCTAAACTAGAAATTAACCTATTCCAAAAAACGGAATCCTATGTGCACAACTGCGGTTTCGATGCATCGCGAATTTATACGAATCACAAACTTTAGACTAGATTGTTTTGCAATTGCAGCCTTTCCGTACCGTGCACATACATTGCAGCTGCAGAAAATAATCACGAGCGATCCGTGGCTACAATGCGTCGCACTATGACGCACCGAATCACGAAGCTTACACTGCCATTGCGTCTTTTGCCAAATGCTGACAATCAATCTCATACAAATGTATTCAAAGGTCTCGTCATGCACAACCAGAATCGCCACAAATACTCATCGACTCTGAATCCTGACCAGCAGCGCTATCTCCGTTTCGAATTACTTGCGCGAAATCCAACGAATACGTACTCAGTACCGCAGACTGACTGGTAATTTCGTCAAATAATTTCGCGCTATCTTGATCGTCGTGAGCACATTGCAGACACCAAATAGACCATCGAGAAACATCTCCATTGTCCATTGAGCGGCCCAAATACCATCACACAATCGATTCGGATTGTGCCATGAGAAAATCCCGTCAATTTCTAGCTGGAAATATTGCTGATAATCGTGCACAGAAATCCTGCCAACACGGGGAAAAAAGAAAACGAACCGCATAACACATTTAGCCATACATGCTTTTTCACTCGGACATTGATACGGTTCGCAGGACTTTGTTCGATAGTCGATCCTGTGGACTGTATTTCATTTGCATTTCATTTTTCAAATTTGATTTTATTTCTTTTTCTATATTTTTACAGCACACTCCGCCTGTTTATTTGAGAACTTCTCATTGAACTTATTCCACTTGATCAGTGTATTTAGCGTATATGTAACTTTTGCGAGTCTCAACTTTTGTGAATCTCTACTGTATTATAGACAGAGATGTCCATTATTTTTTTATAAACTAATTAAAATTGAATTTATTATTAGTTGACATGGCTTTGTGTGAAGAAGTGAATTATTGAAGTCATCCTCTTCATCATCTGATGGTGAATGTGGTGCAGCACTCGTAGGATATATAATCATCTACGGCTGGGTGAAAAATTTTGTTTTGGACGTCATCAACATGTACTCGGAATTGAGGAATGTGATTATATTTTGGGATTATTTTCTTAGCCTATTGTTATACAAGCACATATTTGATCCAGTTCAAACAAAATTTCAGAATTAGTCGAGGTAGTGCTGACTACTTAAATGAAATGTACTTTATAAGCAGATATTGTACCACAACCACCTATAGAGGTGGAAGGCGGTAATTGCCACCAAATGAAGAAGACTTCCCACACCCTTTAAAAAATATGGAAACTAAAAGCAGTCAAATAATTCATTATTTTCGTAGGTTCAGCAGCAACCAAACTATTATTAGAGAGATTAGCAACATCTTCAATATATCGCGTATTAGTTTTGTAAACAAACAAAGTTTGAAATATACAAATAATAGTTTGTAAATAGTTGAGAAATAAAAATTACTAAAAATAAAATGGGAAAGTGCGCTTTATTTATTTTTTATTTATTTATTTATTTATCTCTACAAATTGATCTTAGGAAATTAAGGTAATAACCTTTTTAAGCTGTCCTAACGACATGAAGTATATACTCGTATATATTTTCAATAATTAACTTAACTGGAACAATTCATTCCAAGGTAAAATGAAATATAAATTATAAAAGAAATTCATTTAATCAAATAAAATTATAAATTTATAGAAGTGGATGATTTATACAATCAAAATTAAAATTAAATATACAACAAAACAATGAACAATAAGATAAATACAGATCACAATTTATGAACAAAACAATACAGATTGCCCAGAAATTCACCGCGCCCGAAAGTAGCCCCCAAGTTCATTCCTGAACTGTACAGTGTTGCCAATACTTCGCAGCCGTACAGGAAGTGAGTTCCAGAGTCTTACTGCATACACGAAAAACTGACGATCAGACAAAAGAGACGAGTGCTTGCACGGGACAAGTTGGTTACAACGACAGGAACGTGTGAACCTGAGACATCTAAACAAATATGGAGGTTCCCGGGTGTAAATAATCCTGTGAAGAAAGATGATAGTCTTAGACTCCAAGAGTTGATCGAATGTGATCCCAAAAACTTGCCTTGATAAAGTGGATACATGATCTGTTCTACTCAAGCCATAAATATACCTTGTTATATTATTAAATAGGACATTAAGCTTTCGTTTGCTAGCTGCATCACAATTCGCAAAAATTTCACAACCATACAGCAATGTTGGGAGAAGGTAAGCCTTAACAGCATTCTGATTCCCTGTGGGGTGAAATGGGGCGCTTTATGTGGAAGTGTCAAAATTAAAAAATAATTAAATTTTCTACTGATACGTAATCAGAACGCGTCTCAAATCAAATCCACACCATAGCATTATTCTTAAAAACTTCTCCTATTATGGTAAAAACGACATTGAATATAACGCTCCAGCTAAGAGAAGAGTTGCTCTTATAATCACCAACTCAATGCAACATGAAACTATAAACGTCAATTCTCTAATTCTAGCAATAGCAGCCAAAATCCAAACTCACACACCCTTTACTATAGTTAATATATATAGCTCTCCTTCAGCTATCCTGTCGGAAAACTAGTGATAACATCTTAAATTATAAAAGAGCTAAAACTGGATTTAAAAGAGAAGCAAAAATCTCCAAAAGAATAGCATTTATGGAACTAACAAAGGATATAAACTGCAACACGCTATCAAAAATCCTTTCGGATAAAGTTAAAATCTTATACGGGAAAAGTGTGACAAACAACATCCACGTCATGGAAGCCATAGATGGGAACCAAGCTTTTACATCAAAGGAAATCTCCTACCTGTTGGGTAGGACTTGGTCAAATTACTCAAGCAATAATAACCTTTCACGCGCAATTATAAATAATAAAGGGTCATTCACCAACAATTTACATATAAATTATACCTTAAACACGCATGCAAAGCAGATAGAAAACACATTTTCTACTCTAGAGCTTCAGTCCTGCCTCTCAGTACTAAAAGGAAAAACTCCAGGGCCACAGACAATATTCCATATCCACTTTTAGTAAACTTACCTCCAATTGGTAAACAGAAACTATGCGACCCATTCAACGACATATTCTCTCCTGGTGTAATACCACCAATGGAAAATTGCAATGGCAATTCCGATACCAAAGCCTAACAAGCCAAAAATAGTACAGGCTTAATCTTTAGTAGTAACTATCTTTGGAATGAACACATTAAAAACTTAACCAAGGCATTAAATGATAGAATCAACATTGTAAAATGTCTAAGCCACATGAAATTAGAGAGTAATACTAACTCACTTATAAATATCGTCAAATCAACTATCCTATCTAAAATAGATTATGGGCTCCCAATCTACGGTAATACATCAAAAAATAACCTAAACAAACTGTCATCAATATACCACTCCGCCGCCAGATTGGCACTTGGAGCCTTCCGCACAACCCCTATAATTAACATCCTTACAGAAACCGGACTGCCAACTCTTCAAAACAGACAACTACAACTTACCGGACGTATGATCGTCAAACTTACCAACTCAAATGGTCCCATATTAAATAAAGCACTGACTAACCTGCTTAAAAGGAAAAAATGCAACTGTAAAAAATCAGCGGTGCAAAGGGCAGTTGCCATGGCGAAACAATTGGATATTAAACTTAATTCCAAGACCACATCCACCTTAAAAGCGCCGCCGTGGACACTTCAAACAGATTCAATCAAAAGTAAAACACGCCGCACGATATATTCGCAAGAGAATTCTAAATGATTCGCAACCAACACCAAAACTGGAACATATTATTCACTGATTATCTGAGAACGCCGTTGGATTCAGTGTTGTAGACGAAAAAACATAATCATTAAGTCTATACTTCCAGCATATGCATCCGTTTTCTCAGCCGAAGCCGAAGCAATACTTCAAGCAAGTCTCATAGCCAAATCCAACAGAATGAAAAATTTAATTTGCACAGACTCTCTCTCGACGCTGTTGCAATAAAAAACGTCAACAACAATGACAACACAATATCTCACATCAGGGATATAATCATTACAAGCCAAAAGAACATCAAACCCAGCCACGTTGCAATTCATGATAGCACTTTAGCTGATTCAGCGGCAAAACAAGCAACAAATTCGCCTCTTAAGCTAGCAAACTCTACCAATATAAAGGACATAAAAAAAAGCTATCGAAAACCTAAAGACCAATAGACATAACTGGACTGAATAGCCAAATTCCTATAAATCCATAAACCACAACCAAATTATTCCCCGGTTCCCAACTACGATCCCTAGAAAACAAAAGATCATTTATACTAGCTTCCGGCTTGCCCACACACGGCTAACACACCAACATCTTTTCAACAATACCAGTATCCCTACATGTATATTTTGCAACTCCGACTATCTCACAATTCCGCACATTCTTTATAACTGTTAAGCTATCAGTCAAATCCGTCAAGAATTGGGACACCCTAATCTTAAAGAAATTTTGCAAAACATAAATGACGCCAATATCAAACTTTTCATAAACTTTATTTGCAAATTAAACCTATACTTGGATATATAACACTATATAACTTGTATTTGTATACATTGTTACCTACTAAGCTTAAGGCCTTAGACGCTATAGCTGCATTAAGATAACTTGTAATTAAGTTACAATTTACTAAATAAAAATAAATAAATTTTTATTGGAAATGATCTTATGCTGTTGCGCTTCTAACATATTCAACATTGGGGGTATTTTCACAAGAATCATAGCTTTAAATAATGCACCTTGGCTGAAATTGGACGTGTGTGCTGCTGTCTTTTTGTATCCGTATTATTTATAGGTATCCAATGCGTTTGAACTAAGCTCTATCTGCATGGGCTCTTGCGATTTCAGCAGTGCGTTGTTGCGCTGCTGTGTATAATCGTCATAGTTGTTAACTGTAAGTAAATAATTATCAAAGAATGAAGCTGCCTGAAAATTTGCAATTATACCATTTAGTTGCTGCTCCTGTTGATTTCACAAATGGATATGGCGCATGATGTATGCATCTAGTACAACATATTATTAGGATGCCAGTTTTGCGTTAGATTGCAAAAATTTATTAAATATGGGATCCAAATATTCGTCCTACACAGATCAAGTGTCTACTATTCCTAAAAAATAAATAATTTTAGAAAATTGCTACATTTTTATAAGAAAACCATTGCTTTAAAAGCATTGCATACCTTTGGCCAAGCATCTTCTAGAATTCACTGCACATGCATATTGCTAATCACTGCCGCTGGCGGACGCCCATTGTCACTTGGTACCCCTCCCACACACAATAGTAGACAGAGGGAGTAGTCGGGTCATTTGTTTCATTGATCCGCTTTCACACATAATATTAAATATATTTCCATTTAAACATTTTCACATTTCCACATAGTTTAAACATCTTTATATTTCCACATAATTTAATTTTGCAGAAATGTCTGTTTTTCTACATTTATTAGATTTATCTAATTTTCCTCACTTTCAAAATCGCAAAATCTAAATTCAAATTCAAATACAGGGCACACCAATTAGTGCTCCCTGTTCAAATCTAAAATTAGATTTTACCTTGCCAAAAGCGAGAGCTTCTCCATTCCATTGACAAGCCAAAATCTGGAAATTGCTGTTGTTGTAGACTTGTTGTACCCTTGCCACTTTCTTAGTGCACACTAATAAGCTGTATTTCTTTCAACGCGAGTGTGAATAAAACGCCCGCTTATGCATACATATTGACCGCTGTTACATATTGACCGCTGACTACATTTCTGTAACTACGATTGAGGCTTAACCAGTACTGGCATCTTTTTAACTAGTAATTTTGCTAGCAGTTTAACTATTTGGTTTCACTGCTGGGAAGCCGCTACAAACACCCGGCTTATCCTCTTCTACACAAAAAAAAACAAGGAACGATAAAAATCTAAACTAGGTACTTTTCGTCAGAGAACACAGAGGAAGGAGCTTTTTTCGCTGTCAGTGTCCGTAGCGGACACACCACGATTTTGAGTGGACACACCACGAATCTGAGTGGATTCGTGTACAACGTCCTTATGCTTTATTTCGCTGCTTTGCCGATTGACGTTTAAGAGTCTTTTCTCTGTATTCTCTGCTTTTTCGTACATGAAAAGTCCCTCTCCAGTGATTCCACGCTATTTCAATGTAAACAAGAACCACCTGGTGCATTCCATAAGAAACTTGTTTCAGAATGCTTCGCCAACAAATTTGCCGGCTTTTGTTTACATTACTAAACACAAGTTTGTTAATATGCAAAGTTCATTAAAATTTTACAGGAGAAATGATTTCATTGCGGTTGACTTAAAAATATAGAAATATGTTAATAAATAAGTGAAATTCATAAATTTTTACTTACGTCCTTCATTGGCAGCTCCAAATTTCCAGTAGGGCAATGAAATAGAAAAGCCAGTCCCATGGAGTGCAAGTTACTCCACATGTACCCATTGATACAAACATGTGTGCATATGAACAATTTGTCGGCTCTTCCTTTAATTTCTCTTCATATTTTATGATTAAATTCACAAACAAAAAACAATTTTCAAATTTCTCTGCACTGCTCCCAAAATAATTCAGTGCAACCGGCAGTCAGAATACCAACAGCAAAGTGAATAATTCATATTTCTATTATTCTTATAATAAACTTGATAACTTAATCACAAGCACTCTGCGTATTGTTTTAATTAATAAATGCAATTTATCTCAGCAAATATAAAAACGAAAAATACGAGCACAACTTGAATGAGTGATTCAATATCTGTCAATCACTAAACATTTCGCTACTTTGGGCGCTACGTAAGCAGTGTTGCAAGACGCTAAATTGAAATAATACTAAATTTGCGGTAAATAGTACGTTTACATAATACAACACACTGACAGCACGGATACGATATCAGATTAATTCTTCATTTACAACTATTTATTGGTAAATATTTATAATCAAACTTTACTTTTAAATTTTTTGGTGAAAAAGGATTAGTAGTTTATTAATATACTCTAAAATATGCTTAAAAATAAGACTTCTTTGTTTATTGAAATACAATAATAGAGTACCCACTCATTCTATATCGTTGTTACCAAAGAAGTTTTACAATTCTTTATACGTTTATATGTCAAATACAGTCGCATTAAAAAATTTGCAACAATTTATATTATTACATATTTCAGATTTTGCACTAATTGCCACTTTTAATGTAGCAAATAAACATAATAAACTCAGAATATGTAAGTACCTTATCCACACAAAAGTCAGCTTTTAAATAGTTCATGTTTCTTCATTCACTCGAGGAAACACCAATTCGTTCGTTATGGTGTAGATGAGACCAAGACGGACTTATTACGTCGCAAGGGAAAATCACTCTTCTTATTATTCGATTTTTACGTTCTTTAATTTTTTAAGTTTTTCCAGCGAACATCTGTTTTCACCTATTTACCAATTCAACTGACAATTTAATTTAATGAAGTTGTTATTGTTGTAGACTTGTTGTATCGCTCTCTGGATGGGACTGCATACTTCAACAAAAAACTATCAATTTGAAGTATAATAACGAATTGGGTTGTTGGTCAACATAAGCATAGATTAAATTCACTTGAAATATTTAAACAGATTGTTTTTTAACAACAAATGCTGGGCTAATTTCTTTGAGAAATACACTGAACTTATAACTACAATGCTGTATATTGATTAAAATACATAGTATGATTTATATATATTTTAGGATTACAATTCTATTCTATTAATAAGTTTGGAACTAAAGTTTAATACCATTTCATGAAAATTACCCCTTTTCTGCTTCTCTTTCCATTTCATGCTTCCCAAAAATAATAGAAATCATTCTTGCAGGCTTCCAATTGAAGAGAACGGAACTCTTCCTAATCGGCAAAAATGTATTAAACTCACATACACTGTAAATAATTATTGAACATACACTGTCAATTTAACTTAGATTTTGAGAACCTCTTTATTTTAATTTTCAGTGATAACACGACTATATGTATAATATATTTATTTTCGTTACTGTATTGTTTTTCAGAAAAATCGAGAGATTAATAAAATGGTGGTACTATTAGATAACCAGATCTAAAGAAAACCAAGATAACTTCAAATTAAAATATTTTAAACAATTTTATATTGTGGTACTTGTTCTTTCTTCCATTAATATATATACATTGGTTAATACTAATACATATATTGGGTAAAGAAATTACATTGTATTACTCAAGTTGGTACAGAAAGTTTCGTCGTTGTGCCTGGAAATAGTTATGAAATGAGAGAAAAGAAGAAAAAACATAGGTTACTTAGTATATAGAAAGCTGTTTGTGTTCATATATCGTGAAGTAATCCTACTCATGAATTTATAGATATACGAGTATGACTATATCTGCTATAACCCGTTTTGAGCTGTTGCGAACCCCCCTTGTTATGATACAGTGTGGTGGCCGCGGCCAGTTCATAGCAACTTTATACTTAATCTTATAAATATATATACATACCACTACCTTAAGTATCCTGTCCTAGATGGGTCGGGCAGAGCCTTCTCCTTTGATTCTGATTCGGGAATCTTCCCAATTCTCCTTAAATTCTAGGAATCTTATATTTGTAATTTTTTTAAACAATTTATGTCATTTTGAAGCCACAACGACACATTTTCTGATTTTAAGCCACGACAACTATCCGACACATTCCAAAAATTCCTAGAGACAGTGTTTTTCACTACCACCGCCTTAAATACTCTTCTCCACATTACTCAATCTCCGTTTTTTCCTATTTTTCGGGCTCCTCCGCTATTCTACAATTGACCGTTTCAGCGGTCAAGTCGGTCAATGAACCTATTTTCATAGTTAGACTAGTCTGAGGCAGCGCCATCTCTACCTCAGAACTGACTCTATGCCTTGAGTGGCCGCATTCAGCAGAACAGCGGACAGATAGACATAAGTGCTGAAACACAATGTGAGACTGGTGAGACTGCGGCTGAAATGTGAGACTGAGGCGCTGTCAAAAATACAACACGGCTTCTTAAATGGAAGTGCACACAAAGAGAAGCTGAAGCTGGCGCTAAAGCTTTCGCTGAAGCTGAGACTGAAGCGCAAGGCAAAATACATTTACAAGGTACTATTAATTGAAAAATTGAGACATTCACGAATGAGTATGATGTATCGTCTAACTTACAGTTTCTTAACACAATGCACACTACAAAGTACGGGTAGCTTTCACTTCTTTCTTCAAATACTGCATCATGTTGTGCGGTTAATATTCAGATAAGAAAACTCCTATTGAAAGAATTGAACCAAACAGTGTAAACACATGTGAATTACTATGTTTAAAGGAATTTATGGTGATAAATTCTAAAGCATGAGAAAGGATGTGTGCATGATAATAAATTGTTGAGTATTTCAATAGTGAGGTTTTTTATAACAGTATAAGAGCATGATAAAATGATCATGGTGTAGGGTACAGTAAAATAGTTTTCCGCAGTTCATGCCTTTCAGTTTTTATACCGTGTTTATGCTTACGAACAGTTCGCTTGGTGGTTATTGTTATTTCGATTTTCTATCACATTGCTCAGGTGTTACGCCGGCATTAGTGAAAAATATGTGCATGCAATATCAAAACTTTTTGATTTTCCAGCAAACGGTGTCCATGTGACGCATACACACATTTGTAAAAATTTATGTACATACATGATTGACGTCAATTGAGTGACCGTCTAATGTACGTTTTATGCTTGTCCATAATTTCTCGATCATGTTTTCAACTTGCTTTTTCAATTTAAAACAATCAATTCATCGTACCCATAAACATATATTACAGCGAGAAGAAGTGGCTGCGCCCTTTTTTGCCAAGATGTCTGCCATTTCATTGCCTTTATGCTCCTCATGTCCCGGTACCCACATTAGCGTAACACAGTGCTCGCTGCTAGGGTATTGAGAGTTTAGGACATTCCCAGACCAGCTTTCATTAGAATGATAAGTTTATTATTGATTTTAGAGCTGCCTGGCTATCTGAGAGAATGCATCTTCTGGTCCTGCGTGTAGCCCTGCGTAGATATTCCCTAGCACATAACTCCAGGGGGTGGAACTCCGCCTGAAAAATGGATATTCTATTTTTCCCATTGCAATTGCTTTTTGGACATTTGGCCCTACAGTGCCCGCTCCAGCACTGCCATCTTCGATTTTGGACCCATCAGTGTACCAGTTAAGGCATACACTTTCAGCTGATGTGTTCATTACACCATTTGGATCTTCTATACCGTGCCTCATGGAGGAATGAATATGATGAGATGATTTTATGAGAAGTATGCACACCAGCAGTGACCGACTTAGATTAGAAACCCCTCCAAGTACCAAATAATTGCTTCAAGAAAAGAATTTCCTAGTCAATTCAAAGACTTGATGTTAGCGTAACTTTGTGATAAACAAATCGACACTATCCACACTTCCCTTACTAAAAGCACATATTGACCCAGAAATATCAAACTAGTTTCTATTTTTGTACATTGAATATTATTTAATAAATATTTTTTATATATGATTTAAAATTATAATTTGAATAAAAAACATTCGAAATAAGAAATTCTTCCATATTTTAAAAATGTGTTTAAATGTTTTACTTAAAAATTTACTTTATTTCAATCTTTTAAATTTTGTCAAATTTCTGCGGAGTCGATTTATTTTTATTTTCATTGCAGATTTTATTAAATAGAAGAGAAGTCTGAAAGTTTGAAGAACTTCAAACCCAGTTTAACTGTGGCATACTTAACCACTTACTCCAAGTTGCAAGCAGCTTTTAAGTCAGCATCATCATCTTTCACTTCTGTAATAAGAAAACTCGGAAATTCCGTTATGGGTTTGCGTAAGTCTTCTTGGACAAATATGTAAATGCTTTCATTGGCCAATGATTCATCCCACACTGTAGCCGACTCAAAGTATTTCTTACATAGAGTTATTATAAAAGAATCGTCTGGAACTTCAGGGACCTTAAAATTAAAACCAATAATCTTCTCGAGAGTTATGTGATATAGCGAGACTTTCCCTTCGTCGTAGGCAACAGGTTTCTTTATTACAATGCGAATTCCGTTCTTGAAAAAAGTCACATCATCGCTTGATAGTTCAGCAAGAGTGAAAGCAGCGAGGAGCGCTATTAAAGCAAGCAAAAAGTTGCTTCGGTTCGACATGATGGAATAGATTTTGTTTGGATTGAAGACTGTTCTCTGAATAATTGACAATTGAAGTGCGCATTTTATACAATTCAGGGACTGTTTTTTCCACTCATTAAACGGTCTATTGACGTCAATGGAAGTCAAACAAACTTGTTGACTGGGGTTTTTTAGAATAAAGAGAAATGTTTTCTAGAAACACAATAAACGAAAAAAATTCAAAATTAACATTTTCTTTTCATAAACTCGTGCAAAGAAAAGAAACACACTTCGGAATTGTTCGCCAGCTGAGGTAATGACGCAAATCGTCGCACATGCCCATTGTTTTCTTAGGACTCCAAGAAAAGTTCCAAGCAAGTTTTTCTACTTCATTTACGTATTATCAAATTGCTAGTTTTTAGCAGTTACACTGAAAAAATTTGCTAGAATACCCGATTAAACAATTATTTTATTAATAAAATAGTTATACCCACCTTTCACGTTCCGACCTTCTTTCCATCGGCAGAGATCACAATTCCAAACACTAAAATATATCGTTCATTTTTTTATTAAAAATTGTTAACTACCCTATTTCATCGTAAGCAGTGCGATGGCCACGGCTAGGTCAGGCTTGTGGTCAAGGTTCTAAACCCGTCACACTGCATCAAGGGCTGAACAATCTAATTCATATTTACCTAATTTGTGTTTTTTCTAACTACCCGAAGTCACTTCTGCTTCTCCTAATGGGCTCGTCCGCCATTTCTCCGCCGTCATTCCGTCAACCGAGCCCGCCCCATCTCCACTCTTTTATCTTTTATACAATCATATAGGAATTAATATATCTTAAACTAGCTACATACATCCTACTCTTACAGACATAATTTTCGTGGCTATAAACATAATATGGAGATAGTTCTGATACATATTTCTTGGTGATCCATTAAAACAGGAAGGCAAAAGTACTATTCGGGCAATGGTCGCAGGATCAGAGGGATTATCGTTAGCATTCGCTGCAACGAAATCGATTAAATGGCTGGCCTTGATGATTTCTGTGGTGTAGGAGCCTTCCTCCTTCTATGGGAACATACATATCGACTATCCCTAGCAAAAACAATTGTTGTGAATGATCCATTAAAGTAAAGGTATCTTTAATTGCCATTCGATAGCATGCGTGCTGTAACAAAGCCAATTTATTTCCAGGTTGTTCTGCGGTCGACGCAGTTGGTATGCTATGCATCATTCTATTATGCCAACCATTTGGAAATAGTAGAGGATACGCCGATGTATCCAATGATGAATCAAGAGGAGAGACAAGATGAATCAAGAGGAGAGACAAGATGAATCAAGAGGAGAGACATGATGAATCAAGAGGAGAGACATGATGAATCAAGAGGAGAGACATGATGAATCAACAGGAGAGACGTGATGAATCAAGAGGAGAGACATGATGAATCAAGAGGAGAGACATGATGAATCAAGAGGAGAGACATGATGAACCAAGAGGAGAGACGTGATGAATCAAGAAGAGAGATATGATGAATCAACAGGAGAGACATGATGAATCAAGAGTGGAGACATGATGAATCAAGAGGAGAGACGTGATGAATCAAGAGGAGAGACATGATGAATCAACAGGAGAGACATGATGAATCATGAAGAGAGACATGATGAATCAAGAGGAGAGACATGATGAATCAGGAGGAGAGACATGATGAATCAAGAGGAGAGACAAGATGAATCAACAGGAGAGACATGATGAATCAAGAGGAGAGACATGATGCATCAAGAGGAGAGACATGATGAATCAAGAAGAGAGACATGATGAATCAAGAGGAGAGAAATGATGAATCAGGAGGAGAGACATGATGTATCATGAGGAGAGACATGATGAATCAAGAGGAGAGACGTGACGAATCAAGAGGAGAGATATGATGAATCAACAGGAGAGACATGATGAATCAAGAGAAATCTGATTTAAAGAAAAACATAAAAACAAATCTGATTTAAAGAAAAACATAACAACAAATCATGGAATGTAAAACTCATTCACTCTTCCTGCCCGGACTTTGTCTCAAAAATGCGTATTTTTCTCTTTGAGTCGAAAGCCTCAGTAACTATACTCAATCCCCAGAGCTGTCATCCTTTAATATGAGGGACATAGCAAGGTTCATCAAACTATCAGGATGGTTGCCTGCAACATGATGGGGGAAGTCGTGACTTTCCTGACGCTGTCCTTGCGCTGACTATCACCATCCCAAGTAAGAGAACTCTTTCAGTCAGTGCTTGAACGGCGCCACATCGTGGTATCACAATGGGCCATCACTCCTACCTACCTACCTACTTACCTACTCAATCCGCAATCCAGAGAACTCATAATGAATTATGGTGTAAAATATAATAATAATAATAATAAAAACTCTCAATTATACTCACTTTGATTGTAAAATCCAGTTAATTACTTTTAACTACAAACGCACGAAGAGATCGCTTCAATTGGAAATGATCGCCCTTAGATTTAATGCGTAAAGCACAAAAAACTTACAAATTACTTAACCTGGCTTTTTTGTTGTTGCTTTTTTATTTGTTTGTGCTTCGATTTTGCATTCCTCCTTCCTTGTTTGCCCAACTCAGCAGCAGCCACAGCAATAGCTGTATTACAATCTACCATTGACCTACATGATCACTCCCACTCTCATTCTCCCAAACACATACAATCACTTCTACCCCCTCCACCCCTTTTAACTCCACATACGCACTCATTCAACATGATTCAAACTTTTGATAGACATCTTTCGACCGAAAGCTCTGGTTTCTATACTGGCTACGATTTCGTACGAAAGCTCCCTATCGTTTCTCTGATGATCAATCTTACGTTGAAAGCTCTAGACAGGCATATATATTATCAAAGAATATCTAGTAAACTAAGAAGGCGCAATTTAATACATATGCAAACAGCAATTTTTTTGACTCACACTTAATTTTATACAAGTGCGAAGAGTAGAAAACTATTTACAAATTTTATTACGGGTAGCCGTATGTGAGAGAAACGATGCGAGATATAAACAAAGCACAGACACATTTACAAAAATTCACATATATTACGGTCTGTATACGAGCGATCCAAACTTTTTTTCACACCCTTTCCCAGTTAGTTCCCCAATGCTTTTGCATAGGGAAATGTGAGAACGGAACGAATATTTCAATGCAACGTTGCATTGCGCGTAAAGGCGGCGGAGTCAGCAGCATTCAAATACAGGGAGAACACATTTGCGTCCACACATTTTTCTTTTTATTTGTTCATATTTTCCGTACTCAATGCTCGAAAATTAACCAAAGAAATGTGTACATGTAATGAGAGGTCTGTTTAAAACGTATCGCGAATTTTGAATTTTCGCGGGCTACGGATGTTCGATTTTCGATATTTTTGTGTGCGTTATGTTGTTTCTCATGACCCTCACGTATGTAGAGAATCTCGGCCATTTTGAATGTTCAGTCAGTTTTTGACAGCAATTGTGCGTGGACGTGTTTTAGCTTGTCTTCGATTTTTGTCTATCCCGAAAAATGGATCAAAGAATTTTTATCAAATTTTGTGTGAAAAACAACATAAAGTGCGCGGAAGTATTCCTAATGTTGACTGTTGCTTACGGTGAAGCTACTTTGGACAAAAGCAACGATTATCGGTGGTACAAAATGTTTTCAGAGGGCCGAGAAGATGTGAGCGACGAAGAGCGTTCCGGACGCCCGAGCACGTCAACAACAGACGAAAACATTGATGAAGTAAAGAAACTAGTATTGGCCAATCGTCGAATCACTGTCAAAGAAGTTGCTGAGGACCTAAATATATCGATTGGCTCGTGTCATTCGCTTATCACCAAAAGTTTGGGCATGGGGCGGGTCGCCGAAAATTCGTACCAAAATTACTCAATTTCGACCAAAAACAGCATCGCATTAACATTGCTCAGGAGCTGTTGGAATCTGTCCGTGACGACCCAAATTTGCTACAGAGAGTCATAACTGGTGACGATTAATGGGTCCTATGATTATGACGTAGAAACCAAAGCTCAATCATGCTAATGGAAGCTGCCGCATGAGAGAAGACCGAAAAAAGCACGCCAAGTTCGGTCGAATGTGAAGGTTTTGTTGACAGTTTTCTTTGATTGCAGGGGCGTGGTGCATTATGAATTCTTGCCGCAGGGTAGAACGGTCAATAAGGAATATTATCTTCAAGTAATGCGCAATTTGCGAGAAGCAATCCGCCAGAACGCCCGAATTTGTGGAAAAACAAAAATTTACTTTTGCATTATGATAATGCCCCTGCTCCATACATCATTACTTGTGCGCAAATTTTTGGCCAAAAACAACACTGTAATAATGCCGCACCGTATTCCCCAGACCCGGCCCCCTATGACTTTTTCTTGGTCCCGAAACTGAAAAGGCCCATGAAAGGACGACGCTACGCCACGATTGAGGAGATAGACAAAAATCGAAGACAAGCTAAAACACGTCTAGGCACAATAGCTGTCAAAAACTGACTGAACATTCAAAATGGCCGAGACGTGGGGGTCACGAGAAACAACATAACGCCACAAAAAGATCGAAAATCGAATATCCGTAGCCCGCGAAAATTCAAAATTCGCGATACTTTTTGAAAAGACCTCGTATGTGTTGGTAAATTGGGATATTATCGTTTGTAAATGCTCACATGAGATTGACACGATCAATATGCATACCATACTGGACATTTCTTATTCTATTTTGTTATTTTTCACTATTTATTGCGCCAAATAGTAGGTAAAATGTGTGCACATCTGATATTTCATTCATATTAGTAAAGGATTAAAAATATAAGCAGACATTGTTTAATTTTCGAGAACCCTGTTTAAGTGTGTACCATTATTTCAGTTCATTCCATCACTATTTCGTACTTCCTTCCACTTGAGTGTTTTCTGTTGCTATCATCTTCTGCCAAGAAATTTAAATAACGGTACCAAGGTCGGCAGAATTTTTGTTCTATAGCGGCAGAGTGCGCCTACTTATTCTGGATATGCTTTGATATTATTATTATTCAACAGGCAAAAAGACCAACCCGACCTAAGAGATCTATTGTCCAGCCTCGTACCCAACTAAAACAATCCTAGACTATTTATAAATCTCGAAACTGCTGTGGGCTTAATTTGAACTAGGTGATTTGGAGATAAGAACCCACTGCCTAGGTAGTTACGTCTGCGTCTTGCCACAGCTGGGCAAGTGCATAGAATGTGTTCTGCTGTTTCCTGCTCCTCTTGACAGAGTCGGCAGGAATCTTCTTCTATCACGACTATTTTTTTCAAATGGTAATTGAGTCTACAGTGTCCTGCTAAAAGTTCAGTAGAGTTTAATGTCATTTCTGCTGAGGTTTAAAGAAGCATCTATACTGGATGTGTTCAGGGTCAATGAGCAATCTCGACTGCCGCATGCCTGTTTGGGTTCTCCACTAATCAAGTAGACTCCGTTTTTCCTGTTCGCACAACAAGTTATTTATGAAGCTGTTGTTTACCTCACAGAAAGGTTCTGGAGCTCTGAAGGCAGTGCCTACGCCCCTTTTTGCCAGAGTTTGCTATTTCGTTCCCTTCATGTCCCTCATGTCCCGGTACCCACATTAGCGTAACACAGTGCTCGCTGCTGGGGTATTGAGGAGTTTAGAACATTCCCAGACCAGCTTTGATTGGAATGAGAAGTTTATTAATGATTCCAGAGCTTCCTGGCTATCTGAGATAATGCATCTTCTGGTGCTGCGGGTGCCCCTAGGTAGACATTCCCTAGCACATAACTCTAAGGTGTGGACCTCCGCCTGAAAAATGGAAGCTGTTTTTCCCATTACAATTGCTTTTTGGAAATTTGGCCCTACAATGTCCGCTCCAGCACTGCCATCGTCCATTTTGGACTCATCTGCATACCACAACTGTGAGGCCTGTTTTATTATTACTTCCTTGTTTCACTGATGACCACTTTGAAGTGCTTGGGGAACTTTAATTTTCTGTCCATTTTGTCAAAGACCATGAGGCAGGGAGAATTCCAGACAGTGTCCAGAATCTTTGTGTGCCCCGTTATGTTGCCCTCTTTAAGATGGGCTAGATAATGTTGATAATTCAAAAACCTAGAACATTACCAGAAGCATACTCTGCTTGCTTGGAGATAAAGAATCTATCTCTAAGAAACAACACAATTCACTCGAATACTCTTAATATAGAGTGACAGTCCCAACAAGTCAGGCACCTCATATGGCATCTAAACCACAGCTTCCACTCAGGCCATTTAATCGTTTTCCACCCTTAGGGCCGCACTGGCTGCCATCCTCTTAACTACAAGGTGTAGAGGAGTCAGTCCCGTGATCATTCCTAAAGCTAGTGTGGGCCACGTTCTCATTGCTCCCGTCACACTCACACAGGCTATACGGGTAATCTTGTTTAGGGTCATCTGAGCCTTTGTTTGATTTACTTTTGGCCACCATACCAAAGAAGCATAAGTAAGTACTATTATTGTTTTATATGACCACGCCCTCATTTTTGGTCGAAGTCTCCATGTTACAGGCATATATAGGAGCTACCACTGACGGGTCGTCTACCAAAACAAACACCAAAAGAAGACAAATAACTATAACTTGTTAAATAATTTTTGTATCAAATAGATTATTAAATTATTTAATTATATTAAATAAAACAAATTATTAAATTATTGTAAGAAAGAACTAGTTATTTTTATTCAATTATTATTACAAAACAAAATTATTAAATTATTTAATTATTATACGAAACAATTTATTAAATTATTATTATATGAAATAAGTTATTATAAGAAAGAAATTATTTAGTTATGTTTATTAAATTATTATTATATGAAATAAATTATTATAAGAAATTATTAAGTTATTATAAGAACTAAATTATTTAGTTATGTTATATTATAAAACAAATTTATTAAATAATTATGATATGAAATAAATTATTATATTATTATAAGAAATTATTAAATTATTATAAGAAAGAATTTACTTAGTTACTTTTATTCAATTATTAATATAAAACAAAATTATTTAATTATTATATGAAACAATTTTTTAAATTATTATTATATGAAATAAATTATTATAAGAAATTATTAAGTTATTATAAGAAGGAAATTATTTAGTTATTTTTATTCAATTATTATTATAAGAACAAAATTATTAAATAATTTAATTATTATTATATGAAAGAATTTAATAAATTATTATTACAAGAAAGAATTTATTAAATTATCATGTTATGAACAAATTATATTTAAAAGTGTTCATTTTATTTATTATATTATTATTTTAAGCACAATTATTTTACTCCTGAGAACCATTAGCTTCAATTGTGGAAAAATTGCTTTCATTTCTCAAAACAATTACTTTGCTCTTGCAAAAATACTATTTTGATTTCATTGAGTTATTTAATAATTTAACAATACAATTATTTAAATTCTGAAATCTATTCTTTCTAATCTGTTTCTACATATTTTGCTTTCCAATGATACTTTTTTCGATTTGATAGTATATGTTCCTTGTTTTTATAGGAAGATTGTTTGTTTCTTAAGCAACTATTTTTCTTTTCAGAACATTCAATTTGTATTTTGCGGATAATTATTTTCTTTTCTTTAACAATTATTTTGCATTATTAGAACACTGTTCTCATTTTTCAATCCAAATGAATTGCTTTTGGATATCCCTGATCCGAACTATTATTCCCATATTAAAAGTTATTATTCTGCATTTTCATGACAATTATTTTATGTTTTATGAACAATTGTTTGGATCTTAAAGGGGATTTCTTTATAATTCGGATCCTATTTTACATTCAGAACTGTTTCTTTGATTATCGTGGAAGACATATTTTTAGTTATTCAAGTTTTAGAACTAACAAATTAATTATTTATTAAAATTTTGAGAAGAACAACAATTAAAAGAACAATCAAACAAGAGATAGAAAGGTTTTTCATATTTTTTTAAACATATTTCATAATTGTATGGACAGTTTTTATTTAATTTGTTAAAATAATTTGTTGGACAATATTTTTGGAGAAGATTTTCGTAGAGGATTTTTTGAAACATTTCATTAATAATTTACAATATTTCTTATTCTAATATGATAAAACGATATTTAAATCAATTTATAATATATAATATAATATATAATATTAAAATAAAAGAGTATTTCTTGGAACTTGGAAATATTTCGAGTTATTTATGTAAATTTAAAAACACACAATTTGGAATTTTTCTTTTCCTGCCAATTGTTTCATATTCTTGTAAAAAATTGTTTATTGTGATATAAAAATTGATCATAGTGGGTTACGTTCTGTCCCTAACAACAAGGGAGCGATCAGGTCAGTTTGACACAGATTTAAGAAGACATTCCTATCAAATATTTTATATATTTAATAATATGTCAAATATTTGATATATTTAATTATAATATCAAACATTTTATATATTCAATTACATCAAATATTTTATATATTTAATATTTTATTAATTTATTATTTATGGAAAATATGAACGTTCCAGAATTGTCCGACCAAAATACTATTTCCCGAGACTATAAATTTCTAAGGTCTCTAAGCTTTATATCCCCCCCAATAACCTGTCAAAATTTTACTTTCACTCGATTGGTTATTCAGGTCTTAAGTAATAAAATATATAAAGAATTATTCAACAATTCCAGACATCCATTGCCAATCAAACAAACATGAAGTGTTATCAAGTGACGTCACTGATATTACGGGTATGATTTCAATCAGACTTTTGCATTTTATTAGATTCGTTTGGTAACTTTTGAGTAGACAAATTTGAATTTTGCAATGAATGGAAAGGACCAATCTAGTGTACTCGCTATATAATAGTATTAAGCAAAACATAAACAAAATGTAAACAAATGCAAACACAAGAATTTGTAAGTTACAAAACATAAGCTTAAATGCTTGTTTGTTCTTGGACCCACTCTTTAGCCATACACTCTCTGCAGATAGAAAACTAAAAGCAATAAATTATTTAAAAAGGCTTTATGATCGAATAAAATCAATTGGACCTACAATGCCTGAAAAAGGCACGAATGTTAGTGAAGTTTATGCGAATGAAACGAATGATGATATTGAAGAGGAGGATGAATACTTGAAAGAATACCTTTCACATAATGTTGAGCCTCAAAACGAAGCCGATATGGACGTATATTCGAAAATTCAAAATTTGAAATTACCATATCAACGAGCTAAAACAAACATATTCGACTTTTGGATGGATCGACAATTTACCGATCCAGAATTATTTGCACTTGCTAACATTTGCTTTGCAAATCCGCCTACCCAGGTACATGATTTATTAACAATCAGGTCTCTTCATCGGATCATTGATTAAAACTACTTTCTAATTTTTAGGTAATAATAGAGCGTGCCTTCTCTTCTTTAAAGTTAATTGTATCAGATAACCGGAATCGCGTCAATCACGAAACATTCATATGGCATCACGATGCCAGAAGCCGCCGTGTGCCATATGTCGGCGTGATCACCACATCACCCTCCACGTGTGGGGCTCGGCGAGGCCATTCCGTTTCTCTTGCAATACTGCAAGGGGGGCGGCATGTTCGTGCCGAGTCCCCTGTCTAGATGACTGTGACCTGATGCCATATCACCATGTTGCTACTCTCGGTTAAAGACAGCGTGACGTCGAGAGAATTCCCGGTCATGTCGTCTGAGGCAAAGAGCAGCAGCAGCAGCAGCAGATGATCTTTTTAGGCAAGGCACAGCCATCTTTAATATTTTTGGATGGCTGGCTACGAGCTTTCACGCGGCAGCGTGAGAAGAAGCTCGGCTTCCTTGTTCACGACAATTTTCCAATTAATTGCCAGCATGAAACATTTATGATCCCGGCTGGCGAATTTGATTCTACGAATTCAGAATTTGTGCTCGCTCCCGAATAGCGGATTTTGTACTTTGCTATGAGGAGCAAATTGTATATAATGGAGCGATGGATTCTGAAAGGAGACAGATTGTGAAAGACAGCAGAACTGTGAGGATCGACAGCCGGGAGCAGTCAAATATTATTTTTATAACCTTACGCGTGCTCACACACGCACTTTAATAAAGTTCATTTAAATCTTTAAAAAAAAACTCCCGTCTTCATATTTCACGACAAATATTAAGATGATTTATATTGAATTAAACTGAACACTGTTAAATAAACTACAAGGTTTGTGTTCATTTCATTACCAACACCTACATATATCCAATAAGGTTCCAATCGTAAATATACGAGTATTCAAAGAAAAACAGGAAACACAAGTCGCAGTTACATATATAAAAATATCAACGACACGGGTGTTACCTACTCCAGACATAGTATGTTAATCTATAAGTTATGTAAACAAGTAAGAACAATTCCTATGAATTGTTGAAATAAATAATTCATAACAAATTGTCAAACAAATATTTCCTATTAATTTGTGAAAAAAATAATCGAGAGCATTTCCTATGAAATGCTCACGACAACAATTCTAAGGAAATTGCTAAAAGATTTGTTCGAGAAATAGAATATAAAAGGGAAACAGCATGACACTGCCAGTCATTATTGTATTGGGAGAAGCAACACAATTAAAAATTAAATAAATAATTGTTTTAAGTAATAAAACCGACAATGGTATATCATCCAAAACTAATTCAACTCTTAATGTAAAAAGAAAACTTCTATGCCCTCAGCCTTCTGTGTCAATCCCAGCCAAGCAAAGCTGACAACCACCTATACTGCGGGCGGAGAGCTCGCCCACAAAAACACATGTAATAAACAAAATCACGACAACGATCGAGCTGGTCCATTAAGTCTGCAGACGTAAAATATACGAGTATTCAAAGAAAAACAGGAAACACAAATAATTTGTGAAAACCTCACGTTGTGAGTTAGAATCAAGCTACCTGTGTGTAGTTGACTCACAGCACCAACTCCTAATAGACACTACACATTTGGTGTAGTTAACATTTATATAATTAAACTAATTAAGAAAGCACATACTTTTAGGGTGCAAATATTGTAAATGAATAGTATTTATGTTTCAGTTATTATGTAAACTTTTAGGGTGTCACAGTTCCGCAGTCAAGTTAACGAAGGGCATTGGAATTTAGAATGCACCGTCGACACTTTTACATTCAGCAGGTCAGTAGGCTGCACCAACTGACACCAATCAACAGGTGCGTAACTGGAACACCAGAAAGGTCAATACTTAGACTGTAAGTGTTCTTTGTAAATAGTATATAAGAATTATGATTTTAAGAATAAAAGCTTCTTGGTGGTTTTAACTTCAAACAGTAATGTGGTGTTTCTCTAAAAGTGATTGTTAGGTTCTCTTCTACGCGCGCGCCCAATACATGCAGCAAAAGGTCGCTCCCCACGGACAAAGGCAAACACGGACCCCAACAGGGTAATCGCTCAATATTGGACAGAACAAAAAAAAAAAAAAAAACAAAAAACCAATTAAACAAACTGAAATTGAAGAAGGTGGTACTGGCCACTCTAACCAGATCATAGAGGCGGCTGAGCCTCTACAACAAAAACAGGGTAGTGCAATGGATGTGGAAGTAGGCGGTTGTCCACCAAGCACCAGCACTCCAGCAACCACGAAGGTGAACGGGCCTCCATAGAGCCGGGAAAATAAATTCAGCAATGCTGGCAATCATGGCATATTTTATGCGTCAGGGCTTGAGTAAGGATGAGGCGTACCTCAAAGCTCAAGCCCTGATGCCAATAAACGAGGAAAAATGTTCCAAACGACAGCGTTCCAAAGTGAGCAAACTCCGCCAGAAACAACGGAGAAGAAACGGCCAAGGGACGATGAAAAGCCCTCTACATCACATGGCGCATCAATAACTCGTAAAAAGCAGTCCTCTGCCTAATGAAATGACAATGTGAAAGCCGCTAGCAACAGGCAGCCCTCTGCACAATACAGTGAAGTGGCAAAAGGAGTCAAGATGACAGTATTGACAAAGGACTATCCTACTACAGTTCTGACAACTGTCCAAATGGACTCTATTTTAAACTGGACAGAGGATAAAATATTGGAGCAAAAAACGGAGCCGGTGAAGCCAGAATTTTTGGGATCTACCTTCAAGGCAGGATATCTCATTCTGCATTGTAAGGATGGTGACACTGCTGAGTGGAGTAAGGCGAAATCCGTACAGATGGTACCGTAGGAGGGTGCCTACCTCGTGCCACTAAGTACATAGATTAAGTATCTGGGGATCACACTGGACATCAAACTCACTTGAGGGACGCATCTGGAGCTGGTGACGGCGAAGGCCACTCGCTCATTATGGGCGAAATTGCGGTTGGTTTGGAGTCCCCAGCTCGGTAGGATGAGACATTCTTCTATTTCAAACGTCGAGGTAGACACTTCTCTTCAATATCTACCACCGAGGAACCCACATCAATTGCAACTTTCCCATCGAGGGAGCAGCTTGTGAATTTTTCAACTTTACTGAACTTAACAATTTATGGAAGAAATGGTAAACTGCGAAATAGGATCCCCGCATTCCACAGATGGTACCGTAGGAGGGTGCCTACCTCGTGCCCTTAAGTACAGAGATTAAGTATCTGGGGATTACACTGGACAGCAAACTCACTTGAGGGACGCATCTGGAGCTGGTGACGGCGAAGGCCACTCGCTCATTATGAGCGAAATTGCGGTTGGTTTGGAGTCTCCAGCTCGGTACGATGAGACATTCTTCTTTTTCAAACGTCGAGGTAGACACTTCTATTCAATATCTACCACCGAGGAACCCACATCATTTGCAACTTTCCCATCGAGGGAGCAGTTTAATGAATGATAGGATAAGTACTACCATGCAGACTAAGCTGAGTCTCATCTACAACTTCGTTAAAGGACCGAACAAGGAAGTCCAAAAGTTTGCACCATTTGAAAACGATTCTTGAACATCTTTCTGTGGCGAAGATGCAAAGGAGGCATCTTTGGATGCGTTTTCCCGTTAATTTAAATGGTAATACGTAGATGATGTGCTAAACGAAAGCGGTATGGCGACGATTACGTTCTGCTGGAAGAGCTTCGGCAACAAGACACGAAGGTATCCTTTCTTTGTCAGGTCGACCTATCTGAAAACCATCACTAGAAGTTAAACCAAAATCCACCCATCGCCTACCAGAGCCTCCGCTAAGTTCTAATTAAACTTATATCAATTGTTACAACATTCAACTATTCTGCTCAGCATTCACCTCAGTTGGTTCTCCGACTGCAGAACCGCCGTTTCACGTAAGAGTCTAAACTTAACAGTACCTTTCATTAATTCTCATCTCCATCATTATAGAACTAATCGTAATATATTCCTTTCATCTTCACCACCTAAAGTGTACAATATACAGAATCGAGTGATGAAGGTGAGGTTGAGGTTATGGAACGAATTGATGAAAAAGCTGAGGACGTGGGTGAAGCGATTGAGGAGAGCACTGCCGATGCCGAAACTGGTGACATCATTGAACCGCACAAAAGTGTACAGAAGAGAGGGCGTAGAAATTTTCTAACGCCACGACTTGCTTCTGCGCTTGCCCACGCCAAGCTAACCGATCCAGTAGCCTGTGCCGATGCATTGAATTATTCCGTAGACGAGCTGGCTATTAACCGAACAACGATTAATCGATATCGTCGAGAAAACCGCCGGAAGGAAGCAGAAGTTATCCAGACCGAATTCGTAGAAAATGTAATTTAATATTCTTTCTTAGTTTAAGCCATACCCTTAATTTATAGTTAGCGATATAAGTAGTTATAAGTCATTCGTCTCTTCCCCTAAACAGCTAAGTATTAATAAGCCCCTTGTCGTACATTGGGACGGCAAAATGTTGGTTGACCTTGTAGGCAGCACAAAAGTTGAGAGAGTTGCGGTTATGGTCAGCTATGATGGGACTTCGAAGTTCCTTGGAGCACCTCAAATAAAATCTTCAAGCGGAAAAGATACAGCTGACGCTGTTTACAATCTGTTGGTTCGTTGGAACATTGCTGGAGCTCTCAATGGCGCTTGCATTATCTTGCAGAAACCACAGTATTGCCGTCGAGAACTGCTGCACTTGGCCTGTCGCCATCATATTTACGAAATCGTTCTGCGCCAGGTTTTTGAAGTGAAATTGTCGATAAGCAGCGGTCCTGAAGTTCAATTGTTCGAGAGATTCGCGAAAGTATCGAGGAGTCTTGACCAGACTGCATTCCAGAATGGTGTCGAGGACGAAATCGTTGGTTCAAAAATTCTCCCCGATGAACAAGCCGCCATCAGAAATTACTGCAATCAGCAGTTGAAAGAACGTCACCCTCGTAATGATTATAGAGAGTTTCTCCAACTGGTTGCTGTTTTCTTGGGTGAAACACATTGTGGTACCTTCCGTTCTCCTGGCGCTACCAGCAACGCGCGATGGATGGCAAAAGACATTTATTCACTCAAAATTTTCCTTTTCCGCAACCATTTCACATTCACGGCCAGAGAACTGAGTGGATTGCGCGACGTGTGCATTTTCTTGGCGCGAATCTACATTCGTGCATGGATTGGTTGTACAAATCCAATCAATGCTCCAAACCAGGATTTCAAATTCATACGAGATTCCATTGAATACGCTAAAATTGATGCTCCAGTTTCTGCTGCCATATTGAAGAAGATGTGTAACCATATGTGGTATTTATCAGCAGAACCAATGGCTTTGGCTTTCTTTGACTCGAATGTTTCTCTTGAACAGAGAAGAAAAATGGTTGAGCGCCTTGCATTCGATGAGCCTATTATTAAAGTGGATCAAAATCGGGCCGTTTCAAAACCGCAAATATTCGCGAACCATAGCTTGAGCGACTTCATTTCAAACAAGACTAACAATTTCTTTGTGCGGTTCGGTTTGTCGCCGGAGTTTTTGGAATTTGAAGTTCCTAATTTCTTATAATAAAACCTTGTCTTATTATTCAACTCAATTTTGGGTCCACTTAGAGTCGTCGGATCGAGCCCAAATTTTACATGGAGCATTGTGGCATAAAATGGAAACTTTTTGGACGCTACTCTCCTATGCGCCGCCATTTTGAAAAAAGGGCAGGTCTAGTGTACATCCTATTGATTCATGTTCCTAGCGTGGAACACACCTAAAGGTTTCCCCCACACAATCCAACTGGTACTGATATTGTTATGGATACTTCTCAGTCGACATTTCACAAGCTTCTTACAAATTTTTGGATCGATGCTTTTGATTAAGCTAAAAATTATTGTGGCTTCAACATCTTTCAAGCCTTCCGTCTATCGTCAACCGATCAATAAAGATTTGCAATCGATTTGATTTTTACCAAACGAAGAACACCCCTGATTGGACGGATCGAAAGTTATAATTATATAATACACATGTATTAGGTGCACCCTTTTCTTTGTGTATGCAGTATGGTGGCCACGGCTAGCTCACGCATGTGGCCATGCTTCTCAACCCGCCATACTTTTAATGAATTTAGTGGCAACACCAATCATCCCAGAGTACCAACCACAGGTGGCAACTTCTGCCTATTATTTCGTGTGTCAGGAATGCACTCTTGTTGGTAAGTTGAGCGTTTTTGTTTTTGATTTGGATTTTAATTATTTATTTATTCCTATATTTCAGGTATTATATGAAAAACAAACTCACCGCAGTTTCCACAAATCGGTATGAGATTTATATTTTTTTCTTTGTTTACGCTAATTCACACTTTATACTTGCAGATTTCCCGGCGCACAAACGCACACGGCTGCATCGATTGAAAGTTCGAGCGAATCAAAGTGAAATATTATTTAGTATGTAAGTCAAATCAATTTTCTGTCGATTTGAGTTTATAATGCCCGATTTAAATATAATAATAACATTGAATCAGATTAGAGAAAAGTTTGATATATTTTTATTACCAGTCGAATGGTAAATTTGCAAGTATTCTTCAATTCATTCAAATTGGTGACCCCGACGTGATTTGAACACGCATTCGTCCCACCCAGAGAGGTGTAAGATGCTACACTCGCCCCCGCGATCCAGGCCTGTATCGCCTACTACGCAGGAGCACCAGCAATGGCATCAACAACAGCCACAGCAGGTACTGCCCGCGCCACCGCCACAACCCACGCCACAGTTGCAGCAACGAGGTGTGGAACCGTGCTATGTCCCCTCCCATCGCCGCATACCAACGAAGTGGTGAACACCTGCCGACTACCGCCTTTTTGGCTGGGTAATCCAGTGATGTGGTTCTTCCAAATTGAGGCGGCCTTCCCGGTGCATAATGTCAGAAATGACAACAGCCGTTATAACCTAGTAGTTTTCGCGCTCGATTCGGAGACCATTGTTGTGAGTCAGAATCAAGCTACCTGCGTGTAGTAGCACTAACAGCATTTAGAAGTATTACAATTAAGCTAATTAAGAAAGCACATATTCTTAAGGTGCAAACACTATAAATAAATAGTATTTATTTATTAATCATTATATGAACTTTTAGGGTGTTATAGTTCCGCAATCAAGTTGACGAAGGGCATTGGAATCTAGAATGTAGTACATACAAATATATTTAAAAAAAATTTATTAGTTAATAACATAGCTTAGCTTAATCATGGCCTACGGCCGATAGCTGCCGAATAGAAAATTGCAGCGCTGCCCCACCAGCTGCGCTGTCGTCGTCGTCGTCGTCGTCAAAATGTTTTATTATTTTTACTGCGCATAGCTCACGTGATAGAATTTTTAGAATTGAATTTTTATATATAAATAGTGGAAAAATTAATAAAATTTTAAATGTTTTCTGACAGTGATAGCAAAAGTAGTGTTTGTTCATATAATTATTCTCAAAGTTCTGAAAGTGAAGAAGAAAATGGCTCCAAAAAAAGTAACGATTCGGGAACCATTGGCAATGGACGACGATTCAATACAAATGTTCGCAAACGAAGAAGAAGTCCCGAATCGGCAGGATCTTATTTCGAGCGAAAAAAAGAAAGTATTTATCCTTAAAACAAAAAAGCGACATTATAAAAGAAATCGAAAAAGGTGCTAGTGTTACTTCTTTGGCACAGCGTTATGGCGTTGCAAAATCGACAATTTGTGGAATAAATAAAAAGAAAATCGGAGTATTGAAGCTTATGTATTCATTTGGAACCCAAAGAAGAAAGACGCTTAAAAAAGGAGAGTTTCCATGCATGGAAAAAGCATTGTACAACTGGTTTGTGAGACAACGTCAGAACAATTTTCCTGTCAGTGGCGATATGCTCAAGGAAAAGGCAAAGGCATTACATGTTGAAATTTTGGATTCATACAAAAACAAGAAAATGGAATCAGAAAGAGCAAGCGGTCTCAGAAACACAAGAGAAGGAAAGCGGCTTTAATGCCAGTTCTGGCTGGTTGGCAGGATTTAAGTCACGCTATGGAATTCGACTGTTAAAGGTGTGCGGCGAGAAATTGTCTTCAGATCAACAAGCTGTTGAGCCTTTTAAACAAAAGTTAAATGACGTAATTCGCGAATTACAGCTGTGTAGTAGTCAAATCTACAATGCAGATGAGACTGGCTTGTTTTGGAAAATGCTTCCAGAAAAAACTTATGTGACCAGCTCTGAAAAAGTGGCTCCAGGTAGAAAAATGGAGAAAGCAAGAGTTACTTTTCTTGCATGCACTAATGCAACTGGCGAGCATAAAATCAAGCCATTGGTAATAAGTCGTGCAAAAAATCCGCGTTCTTTTAAATCGTTTAAAATTCCAGTAGATTGTCGAAATTCTAAGAATGATTGGATGACATCTGAAATTTTTAAAGACTGGTTCCATACATGCTTTGTTCCACAGGTAAGAATCTTATAACCAAAGTTTAACCGTTTACATAAATTATACGGGTATGTATCTTACAGGTTCAGAAATTTCTGCAGCTAAAGGGGTTACCACAAAAAGCTCTTCTTTTGTTGGATAATGCTCCCTGTCACCCTCCGATTGATCAATTAAGAACAAATGATGGAGCCATATTCGTGATATTCATGCCGCCGAATGTAACACCCTTGATCCAACCTATGGATCAAAACGTGATCCGTATAACAAAGCTGCATTACAGGAAAAATCTTCTGGCATTAGCTGTTGGAAGGGAAAACATCACAGAGTTCCTAAAAGCATTAACGTTGAAAGATGCATTGTCGCTGTTGCTGCTTGCATGGAATCAATTGAAAGCTGATGTTATAAAAAAATGTTGGGTGGCTATTTTGAAAAGCACGGCAGTTGAACCCATTTCAAACGGTGATGATGAAGAAGAAGGAATGACGTTGAGTGCACTTCGGCAAAAGTTGTTAGCCGAACGATACGAAGATGTTTATCAAATCCAAAATTTACTTCAGATCATTAATTCAGATGTAAGTTTGCAGGAAAATTGTTTTATAGCTTATACACGTATGAATGTTGATTATTCTTTATTTTTATTTTCAGACAAACTATACTGAAGAAGATATTGAAAACTGGAATTCAATAGAGAACAGAGAGCCAAATCCTGTGGAAGATATCGCCGGCACATTTGATATATCAGACGATGAAGACAATGGCGAAACACCAGCAAACACCAATCCGATATCAGCTGCTGAAGCCATTAAGGTTTTTGATAAGGGTATCGAATGGGCTGAGGCTAATACCACAAATTTCGCGAATATACAAGCTTTACATTGCCTTCGTGATCAAGCAGTGCAAATATCGGTAAACAAACCAAAAAAACAAACAACAATTACTAGTTTTTTCCAGTCTTAAAAGTACTACATATATGAAAAAAAAATAAAATGTATAACATGTAAATTAATTTAAAATAAATAAATTCGTATTTTTAACAAAAAAAATTCAAACTTCATTTAGTGAAGTATGGGTATTATGAAATCGCTCTGCAAAAATTAGTTCACTCTACCAAGACAGCACTGTACTTTCTTTAAACCAAACAATTAAGTTCGCCGTAATGTAATACCTGAATTTTGTTAAAATAAATTACATGGAACATACAAAAAAAGTGTTTTATTTAAGAAAAATTACAATTACGAATACTAATTTGTATGACTGTATATGGGTATTTCTCTGAAATGGTCCACCGTGACTTAAAAAATCAAAGTGCTCGCATAATTTTTTTAAGCACAGAAAATTGAAAAAAACTATTGAGATTTTACTATGTAAGACAAATTTTCAGCTTATCATAATTTTAACTTAAAAAAAAATGGTATGTAAAACGAATGACTCTTTAATTCAATTTAAAAGCTGTAGCATGCATTACTTGTCATTGCTGCTGACGAAAATAATATATGTGTAATATCGCAGTATGGTATATAAGTAATTGATACAACAACAAATGAATATAAAAATGTGAGAGGAGAGCAAACTGTGCATCAATAACGGAATATTTCAATTTTTTTTCCGGCAACATTCTTTTGTCACTTTCGTAATGCAAAAGAAGCACATAGTGCCATTAGTGGCTCATTATCAGTTGAAGTGTCTTGTTGTTTAGTTTCTATTGCAAGTTTTTTGTTAGCTGCAATAATTTATTGAAGTTAATAGCCTTCTACAAAAAGTAAATTTTTTTTGAACTTTTAAACTTTGTCACGTGCGTAATAGTAAGTACGAAAAATTCAATGCTGTTAATTTATGTCCATTTGATAAATATTATTATAATTTAACAATACATATTAGATGTCAAGTAATGCTAAAAATCAAGAACGTTGGAGGGAAAGGCTTAAGCAAGATGAAAACAAGCTTAAAGAACATAAAGAAAAACAAGCTGAAAGAATGCGTGAATATCGCAAGAGAAAAGCATGTGAGGCTAAAAATAACTCAAAAATATTGAAAGAAAAAAGAAATAAAGATCGCGTTCGGCAACAAAAGTGTAGAACAATCAAGAAAAATTCAAGTACCCAATACAAAAGTGGCTACTTGTGTAAACAAACACTAAGCAAAGCTATAAAGAAGGTAGAGAGGGCGTTACCAAGGGACGCAATAAAGAAAGGTGAAGTGCTACAAGCTTTGTGTGAAAAGTATCCCACAGTCTCGAATAATGCACCTGAGACACCAGTATGTTCAATCGATAATATCCAGGAAAAAATTAAGGTAGTCCAAGAGTTTTATATCCGAGATGATATAAGTGTTCAAGCTCCCGGCCGGAAGGATACTTTAATCTGCAATAAGCAAGTAGTTGCAAAGCGATTTATGATTTTAACTGTATCAGAAGCTTATGAAGTGTACAAAAGCGAGGTCACTTCAGAATGTCTTTCTAAATCACAATTTTTTCACCATCGACCGAGTCACGTTAAATTACTGGACAAACTTCCGCACAATATGTGTGTTTGTAAATACCATGCAACCTCGCATTTTTGCTAAAGGGATGCGCTAAAGCTATGCCTCTGTTTCCATCTCATTTTGAACCTTTTTTGAGATTAACATGTTGCAATATATTGGACGAGAAGTGCATGGTTAGTGACTGTGAGAAATGTATACGGGATGTAACACATGATTTGGTGCCTATATTTTTTTTAACCAAAATGGAAGAAAATGTTAAATGGAGCTATTGGAGAAAAGTTGATGATCGCTTAACATTAAGCTATACCATAGCTCCATTAGCGGATTTGTTACATGAACTGGAAATTCAGCTGCCAGCTTTTAAACTTCATTATTTTATAAAGCGCGCTCAGCAAAAATATTTTGATGACAAAAAGAAAAATTTACGTGATGGTGAACTAATTTTGCAAATGGATTTAGCAGAAAACTATCGATTGATCAATCAGAATGAGATACAAGAAGCTCACTTCAGCTACCAACAAGTTACTATTTTTACTTGCGTTGCATGGCTGCGAGGTGAAACTGAATCTTTTGCTGTCATTAGTGAGAAACTAACCCACAACAAATATGACGTCTATTGTTTCCTTACAAAAATTGTGCACCAAATTCAAAGCCAATACAAAGAAATTTCCACGGTTTCCATATTCTCTGATGGCAGCACCAGTCAATTCAAAAATAAATATATTCTCACAAGCATTCCTTCTTTTGTTAGCGAATTTGGCTGTAAGCATTTTGAGTGGAACTTCTTTGCAACTTCGCATGGCAAAGGCGCAGTCGATGGAATAGGCGCTGTGGTGAAGCGAAAAGTTTGGCAAGCGGTTAAGGCAAATAATATTATTTTACCGGATGCCTTTGCATTTTATGAATGCGCTCGCAAAATCATCAAGGGAGTTTGTCTGTTATATACCTCAGCAAAGGAGATTGAAGATTTCTCTCCACCATTAAATGAAAAATGGAAAATTGTCCGCTCTATTCCAGGAATACAAAAAATGCATTGCTTTTCCTACCAAGATAATGAATAAGTAAATGTTGCTCGAACAGGATACTCACTCAAGGAAAAAATTAAGTTGGATTAATTTTGTAGTATATTTTTATTTTTTATTTTTCATTTTTGAATAAAAGTTTAATTTTTTTGTTGAAAACTTCTGAAAATATATGTAAAATTACTAAAATATGTATGAAGGTAAAAAGTGTCACGTGCGTAATTTACAATTTATTTTTTTCTTCGCCAACCCATGCATAGTTGCTTTTGAACAAAACATGATTATAAAGGCCCATTACTAACCTTTATAAAAACATTTTTTCCGAAATAAAAACCTCCTACAATTCGCTTACTTTCGCACTTTTTCTTACGGTCCTAAAAGGCACTTCTATTTTTGTCACGTGAGTAAGTCAACTTTGATTGCATGGCATTTGGGTACCCAGTGCTCAATTTACCATTATATATACTTTTTAGAAAGAACTCATCACAAACAATGTAACGATTCTAGAATTCATTCTAAAATTCCAATCCACTTCTATTTTTTTAATATTCAAACACAATAAAACGCGTACAAATGTCGCGTGCATAACCAGAGAAACACCCATATATAAGATCTATTGTGGGCGCTACATCCATTCCGAAGGCACTACCATTTTTTTCGGCAAAATGTAACTTCCTGTAGTCTTTTATCTAAACAGGATGCAGCTACATTTTCTCAATTCGAGTTGAAGAGAGTTTACTAAAAATGAATCCCTCTACTGTGTTACAAAATTTACTAAATAAATACAGATGTTGGATTGATGCTGAGCATATAGAATGCTTCGAAGCAGTGATAAATGAATTAAAAATATCAAAGTTCTCTAATTATATTTATGGATTTCATAAGTATGATTGTTCGTGGGCGACAAATGATGATAACATACAGGATGTAAGCACGTGTGCATGTGTAATGCCTTATGTGCGATATCGAATGGCGGGAAAACCTTTTAATCTGTATGCAGCAATGTTTAAATTACCCCGCATACGTTACTCTGATGTCCTTCACTTCAAATAAGACTATAAAAAGGCTGTTGTTGGAAAATTTTAAATTCAGTATGGGAACTTTTGTGAACCTTCTATGTAAGGAAAAAATGCATCATTTAAAATTTAATGATGAAAAGTAAATTTTGGAAGATCCGAATTATTTCGGAAATAATTTAAATGATACAGAATTATACCAAGGTTTTAGTGATCTATGGAACACAGACGATTTATTCATGGATGCACTTACAGACTGTGTAGAGCAGAGCAGGATATCGTTTTCATATTAGAGGAAAAATATACAATAGAACATACGGATGAAGAATTTGAGTTAATTCCCATGATGACAAATTTCTCCCGTCCAATTGAACAAGGAGTTTGGACTGTCAGCGCTCGTGTAATTATAGAAAAAAAACTAACACTTATTTCTTAGCTAAATCTGCATTGGCAAATTTAATAAGAAATTGTGAAATTATGAAATAAATGGGATATAAAAGAGATGAAAGTTAGAGGCAGTTGAAAATAAGACTTAGATCAATAAGCATAACATATTGTTGTGAGTTAGAATCAGGCTGCCTGCGAGTAGTTGACTCACAGCACCGGCTCCTACCCGATACTACACATTTGGTGTGGTTAACTTTACGCAATTAAATTCATTAAGAGAGCACATATTTTTGGGCTGCAAATATTGTAAATGAATAGTATTTATGTATTAATTATGATGTAAACTTTTAGGGTGTCACAGTTCCGCAGTCAAGCTGACGAGGGGCATTTAGAATGCACCAACGACACTTTTACTTTCAGTAGGTCAGTTGGCTTGAGCAACTGACACCAAACAACAATTGCGTAACTGGAACACCAGAAAAGTCAATACGTAGACTGTAATGTTTTCTTGTAAATCTATATACTCGTATATATAAATAAGTTGTCCTATGTTCGTGATTTTATAACTCGAGAACCACTCAACCGATTTTCAAAAACATCGAAAAATTTCTACGAATATGCGTTATACGCACACTTTTATGATGGTGTGTTTTCCCCATATAAAATGTATTTTTTTTCTTATGAGAATTACATTTTGTCGGTATAAGGCTCTGCTTGCTAGCGTCATTTGACTTATTTAATTTCTGTGTGTTTATTGATTGTCATTTAAGTTTACAGTGTGAGCATTGACATTTTTTAATTATTGATTTGTAATCTTTCAGTTAAAATTAAAATCTTTTGCATAAAAAAAAAATTTAAAAAATTAATCAACAATGCCGCGACGAAGCCGTTCATAAATTGGCCGACGAATACGCCACAACAGTCAAATACGTTTAAATAGATCTAATCAGGATGAACAAGAGCAATTAGAAAGTAATAAGTTAGCAAGGCAACGAATGGCACGATCAAGATCAAATCAAAATCAAGAACAAAGAGAAGAACATATTGAAAGTGTGAGAGTTAGAAACAGAACAGATCGTGAACGTAAGACTAAACGTGACAATCAAAACAGGCAACAACGGAGACGTAGCCATTCAATTGCAAATTTGGATCGTGCAGGTTTTAATTATGATCATATTGTCTTGTCCAGCAACGCGGGCAGGGTTACTCTAGTAGTATATAAGAACTAGTATTTTAAGAATAAAGCTTCTTGTCATTTTGATAATCAAACTAGTGCGTATCATTTGTTTTGTGGAAAAGTGCTAGGTTATAGCTACACGCGCGCTCAGGACAGGCAGCGCAAGGACGCTCCCGAGGACAACAACCAAATACGGTCCACAACATTTTGGCGCAGCCGGTAGGATTGACAGCAAGGATGCCAATATTTTAAAGTGGCAATTAATTATAAAATGCCTTGGATGTATGTATGTATTCATGTAAGAACAGGTTACATGGTGTAGGGAAATACACTTGTTAATGGATATATACATACCAGGCTAGTAGTAAATTTAAATATATAGAGTAGTATATGCAATGAAAAGTTCAGTCATGCAATGGACATGTTTTCACATGAGCGGGTTTATCTTTTATATACTCGCTTATGTAACATGGGCAACTAGTTTTGCCCAGATTTGATATAAACGTTTTTTTTTGGACCGCATGTAATTTAATATAGTAAATAATTGTTATGTATGAATCAAATTATTATGAAATGTATATTCATTGAGAAGAATTTATTCCATGTGCGAGATGTCTACGATTTAAGCTTATGAAAGAATGGAGATTGTACCGCGTGAATACAAGAATTTCTATCTGACAAGTAAAAGACTGATAATACTTGAGTTTAAGTGCATAACTGACGAAATGGCATGAAAAACACTAACATGTACGTTGTCCGTATAGAAAATCCAACGTGTCTGCCATTATTACATATGTCAGTATGTACAGTGCCGGGAAAAATAATAGCACTGCCATGATTGAAGTCCTATGTCATTAAATAAAATTCAGATGTAGTCTTTTTCCCATATGTTTTTTTACTGTTGATATATTATTACCTCTCTGAAAAATGCATTTTCAATCTCTCAATATTTACACTAGTTTTTATATTAGTTAATGTTGAGAGTAAAGAGCAAAATCCAACGGTAAAAATAATAGCACTAAAATTGTTATTGTGTTCCAAAACACGTTTTCGTTTAATATTTTGGAAGTAACTGAAAAGAGCGTAACGCATCAAGTGATGTTGAATATTCCGAATTGAATAGATCAAGAAAATTGTTGCAAATTTTTTAAACTATGGGTCGTGGAAAACATTGTAGTGCCGAGAAAAGAGATGTCATTAAAAAAATGATTTTTGAAGGAAAAACTTATGCAGAGATAGGAAGTTTATTGGGCTGCTCTAACAAAATGATTCGCAATGCCATAACTTTTGTAGAAAAAGTTGAAAAGCGTGGAAGGAAGCCCGTAATGTCAAAGTTATTGGTGCACCGGTTAGTTAGGCAGAGTAGAAAGGAGCCTTTTAAGCCAGCCACGGAGTTGAAAAAAGAATTAAAAATAATGGCATGCGTTGAAACAGTTCGAGCTCGTTTACGTGAACATAACCTCAATGCCTGTAGCCCAAGAAAAGTCCCGCTTTTAAGTGCAAAGCACGTGGCCAAGCGAATACAATTTGCAAATTAGCACTTAAATTGGCCTGTAGAGAAATGGAGGAACATTTTATGGACTGATGAGAGCAAAATCATTTTGTTTGGTGGAAAAGGCTCTCGTTCTTATGTAAGGCGACCACCAAATGCAGAGTATAATCCCCGCTTCACCTACAAAACAGTTAAGCATGGAGGTTCAAGCATAATGATATGGGGTTGTTTCTCATATTATGGAGTTGGTCCCATACACTGGATAAAAACTATCATGGATCAACATATTTATGTTGATATTCTCGAAAACGTGATGCTGCCATATGCGGAAGAAGAATTACCGTTGTTGTGGATCTTCCAACAAGACAACGATCCAAAACATACAAGCAAGAGAGCGCGGAAGTGGTTTGAAGACAATGGGATTAAGGTCTTGGGTTGGCCCGCTCAGTCTCCTGACCTTAATCCCATAGAGAATCTTTGGACTGACGTCAAAAAAGATGTGTCAAATGCGAAACCAAAGAACAATGAAGAACTTTGGGCTATAGTTCAGGAGTCATGGAGCAATATTTCAAAAAAAAGGTGCGAAGACTTAATAAATTCAATGGCGAGACGATGTGCTGCAGTAATAAAAAACAAGGGTCATGCAACAAAATATTAAGTTACTTAATAACATTTAAAAATATTTCTCTACAGTATTAAAAGTAAACTAAGAGTATAAAAATTTAATTTATCATACATTTTTGGCTTTTTTGAATGATAGTGCTATTTTTGTTCCCGCCTTCTATTCAGTAAGTTTTCAGTTTTTGCAAATATCATATGGAAATATAAATAAAACTCCAAAACCAAATTCTTATTTTATAAAAAAGATTGTAATCTTTATATTACGTGATCAATCTTTATTAAAAAATGCTTAATAAAAAACCAAACTTTGAAAATTGAATCATTCAACCCATAGTGCTATTATTTATACCGCAGCTGTACATACATACGGCGGTGTATGAACTCAATTTGACGCCTGAGCATTAACGCCAAGCAACGGAACTGCTGGTGACGTAAATATATATGTATGTAACTGTATAATGTACAGAATGAATGTACGAGGGAATATTTAAAGAAGTAAGTAATATAGTTATAGGAATGGGTATGGCCATATAAGTAAGTATGTAGGGACATATGATTAGGAATTGGGAATTTGAAGATGCTGCAGTCGGCTATATGTAAATATACTCGTACATAGATTTTAACTGTTTATTGATTAGGAAATTAGCGTATGGAAATTTGAATAAATGTATATGTTGGGATATAAAAAAAAAATGTAGTTAATTGGGGAAAATAACGTTAGCAATTAATTCTAGGTAATTTAAAGCGCCTCGAATGTATGTATGTAGCCATATACGAGCTAATTACAGGATGGATAATAGAATCGTTAATGGATACATACATATCAGGCTAGAAGTAAATTTGAATAAAAAGTAATTGTACGCGATGAAAGATATAGTCGTACAATGGACAAAGTTTTGACACAAACGGGATTATTTTATATAATCTGGTTCTTGTCGGAGGACCAATGAATTGGTTCAAAACTGAAATGAGTGATAACTCACGTGTTGAAAAAGAGCACGAAAAATTAATCAAAGCAAAAATGATGCCCTATATGCCTAGGAAAACACATAGTCCAGTCCGCTTATCTTCCAGGATACGGTAGCGAATCCGATAATGTAAGGGGAAAAGACGAGTGGACGCAAATTGAATGATATAGCATTCAATTATAGAAATATTGTTTTTTGTTTATATATTCAGGAATAGCTTATGTTTAAGAAAAGTTAAAGATTAAAAAAATTATAATCTGTATAAAAGTTCAGATTAAAATTAAAGGTAGTTTAGAAAATAATTAGAGTTACAAAAATTAATTATTTAAAATCTAACTTTATAATGAAGTAAGTGTTATAATAAAAAAATACAAATCATACTAAATCGGAAAATTATACCCAAGAGTATATATAATACATATAGTGTATTTATTTAAATATTATATAATTTTGAAATTCATCTATTAAATTGACTTATGAAATGTTCGACAAAAATTAAACATAGAAGAAATATCAAACTAAAATGTAAACTAGAAAATTAAGAAAATTATTATAGGTGTTCTCTATATAGCTCTGATGATGTGAAGCGAAGCAGGAAAAATTTTTTTTCTCGTTTGGAAATTCCTATGGATTTTTTACGTTTTGATCCGTCAAATTGGCCGAAGAGCGAAGCATTTTGTAAAGGGGAACAGATCGTCAAATGCATTACTGTTGTGAATGATGCCGCCGAAAGAAAAGTCAAACTAATAACGGACTTTAACAGATGCTTAACACACAACGAAGATGATAAACAGTACTTGTTACACATTGTAGAGGGCTACCGTAAGGACTTCCCATACTATACAAAATCTTCATTGATTTAAAATAAAATTAATTTAAGCCTATTAAATAAAAATTAAAGAAAAACATATTTATATAGTATTTCTTATTAAAAAATTGATAAAATGCAAAAAAAAAAGTATTGTTCCCGTAAGGAACCCTCTAATATGCGACGCCGCCCGGTGCTGGAGCTGCCATGACCTGCGATAAGTAAAGCACAGCTGTGCTTTGCTGAATCGCGGGGTACGGCAGATTCAGCACCGGATGGCGGACAACCTTTGCTGAAATATTCAGCCGCCTCGTGGTATCACGAGCCACGAGCGGCGAGTTTGCTAATTACCCGATCTCCTCTTTTACCAGCCTTCAATTAGCAACAGTCGACGAACTTAGCTCCGGTGTACATAAATTAATAAACTGACGTTAACAAGTATATTCTGGTGATTTTTGAAAATTTTGACCTTTGACCTCATTATGGCACGGCTTGGCACCCTCCGATCAGCCTGAAAATTTGCTACATCCATTTTTGGTATCAAATCGCATATTTTGATCGCTACCCACATTCAAGTTAAAAAAAAAAATTTTAACGCCAGGTCTAATGTGTATAATATACAGAATGAATGTACGAACGTATATTTAAAGAAGTATTCTAGTTATGAGGAATGGGTATGTACGTATGTATGTATATTTTTGCAGATATTTACATACTGTAGCAGGCGACATGTAAATATACACAGATTTTTTCGGTTTATCGCTTAGGAAATTAGCGTGTGGGGAATAGTTATGTATATATATACATATATTTAATTAGAACAATATATTTAGCTTACCATTACACATTAGGTAATAACTGTAGCAATTAATTTTAAACAATTGAAAGTGCCTTGAATGTATGTATGTATTCATATAAAAGCAGGTTGTAGGGAACTACACTTGTTAATGGATATATACATACCGGGTGTTCGCGCCGGAGCCCTCCTGACAACGGCTGCTGCCTGCGCACCGTCACCATGCGACTCTGCGCGGGGCTCAGTGCGGAGAGAATTCCCCTCATTGGGTCCCGCCAAAGTCGTGTAGCAGGCCGCAGCCATCTTTATTTTGGTGAGAGTGCTGACGCAGGCAGCGGAGGAGAGCTGGTCGGCAATACTGCGTGCCGACGGCAGTTGAACTCGAGCAGTCAATCAAGAAGGGTGGAGCAACCAAACATACTTTTAAAAAACGTTACTTTTACATCTTTTTTTTAGTTTAAAATAATTCTTCTTAAAGTGGAGTACAGAAGTGGAACGAATTTTATATTACATAAGTTGAACAAATTATATATTTTGCAATTATAAATCATAACTGGTGTTTTAATTTATAAAAAGAAAAGAAACCACAAAATGGAATCTGAAAGAGACACCGCATTAAGAAACACCGGGCTAGTAGTAAAATTTAAATATATAGAATAATTAGACACAATGAAAAATTGAGTCATGCAATGGACAATGTTTTCACATAAACGGGTTTATCTTAAATATTCTGGTTTATGTCAGAGGGCAAAAGAATTTGCTCAGAATTGAAAAATTTAAAAAGATATATAAAAAGAAAGATGATATGAAAGGAATTATGAATTGTCGAAACAGAAGAAAAATAAATAATAAATTTATCTTTTATATACTCGCTTATGTAAGATGAGCAACTAGTTTTGCCACGAATTGATATAAAAAAAATTTTCTTTTTGGCGGCAGATAATTTAATATAGTAAATAATTGTTATGTATGAATCAAATTATTATAAAATGTATATTCATTGAGAAGAATTTTTAATTTTGAATGCCGCTAACAATTTAAAGAAAGTTGTATCATAGTTAATTAATAGTATTTGTAAAGAAAATGGTTTTTATTACTTATTTAAAGTTTGGTTATTAAGACGTATTAGATATACGATATATAAATTTAAATAAGACATAAAATTTACTATTTTCGTTAGCAAAAATATTAAAAATGAAATAAATGTAATAGCCAGTAAGAATAATTAAAACTCGGCAAGGCCGATACATGTATAAAAGCATTGGTACTAAAAATTTTGTGCTAATGAGCGAATAAACCAATGCGGTTATTCCACTCATAGTGCATAGATGATAAAGTAGAGATATATTAAGTAAATATGCAGTGTTGGCAGTCTGGGCAAGGGCTAGGAGGAAATTGTCATTTCCTCGCAAGGAATTAATTGATTTTTTTTCTTTTTTTTCCTTTCTTTTCTCGAACAGCAAGAAAATGAGTTACGGACAGCATCAGTCGACCTACAATGGCATCAAGAAGGCAGCGGAGCATGCGAAGACAAACGAGTTCTCGCATTTGGGGCTTGAGGAAGGCAAGGTGCGGCTAACTCGTTTAGAGCATGGGTCGGCAACCTGCGGCCCGTGGGCCGCATGCGGCCCGCGAGGCATCTTGTTGCGGCCCGCAAGATAATCGCCAGCATTCAACCTAAGTGGTTTCGCACACAAAACTTAAACTGTAACGACATGCGCATTGAGAGGAAAAAACCGTGATCAATATTAGAGTGGAGTGAAAACATATTTTTTTTTGAATTTCACTCTACCCTAATACATGTTCGACAAGTACGACATACGAATGATGCTTACAGAGTGGCGCTGGTTAGCCGAGGAGAGCTGGTTGCTGGTGCCGAGGCACGCTCGTTTGTCGATTGTTTTGGTTTGATTTTTGCTATGCCTTTTTAGTTACAATAGGCAAGGCAGGAATCAATTAAATTTGTTAGTTGATTGATAGCCTTCAACAAACGCACATCCATTGGTATGTAAATAAAAATACAAAAAGTAACACAATTAACTAAATTTTTTTTATATTTTATTTCTGTACTGTTACAGTTTTATACACCCAACATGGCTTCTAAAAAAAGAAAAATAATTGACGAAAGACGCATTTTTAATGAAGCATGGACAAATTTATATTTTTTTATCGAATTTAAACAAAAACCATTGTGTTTAATATGTCAAAAGAGTATCTCCGTACTAAAGGAATATAACCTGAAGCGACATTATGATGTTGAGCACAAAACTAAATTTGGGTGTCTTGAAGGGGAGTCTCGCAAAAACAAAATCATTAACTTGAAATCGTCACTCAAAAATCAGCAGAACACCTTTAAAGATATGACAGATAAAAGTGAATCAGCCGTTTGTGCCAGCTACAGAGTAGCAGAGATAATAGCAAAGCATGGTCGCCCATTTAACGACAGTGAACTTGTAAAAGAGTGTGTCTTAGCTATCGCAGAGGTACTATGCCCGGAACAGAAAAAATTTTTTGAAAATATCAGTCTCTCTGCTAGAACTTGCACTCGACGGACCGAAGGCTTGGGTGCAAACTTGCGTGAACAACTGATGGATAAAGCGCAGACTTTTGTGTACTTCTCTCTTGCGATGGACGAAAGTACGGACGTGTCAGATACGGCACAACTGCTTATATTTGTAAGAGGAATCGACGAAAACTTTTCTGTTTATGAGGAATTACTAAAAATGTGCAGTCTTGAAGGAACTACAAAGGGAGAGGATTTATTTCACCACTTGGACCAAGCCTTGGTTTCATGCGGCTTGAGCTGGAATAAATTAACCAGCATCACCACGGACGGGGGCAAGAACATGAGCGGTCATAATAAAGGTGTTGTCGGAAGAGTCAACAGGAAAGTACAAGAGTCTGGATGTAAAGTTCCATTTATATTTCACTGTATTGTCCATCAAGAAGCATTGTGTTGCAAGGTTTTATCGTGGAAAGAAATAATGGATACCGTTGTATCCGTTATTAATTTTATAAGGAAAAATGGACTTACTCACCGCCAATTCCAAAAGTTTTTAGAAGAAGTGGAAGCTGAATATGGTGACGTGATGTATTACTGCGAAGTAAGATGGCTCAGCCGAGGAGCAGCTCTTCAAAGATTTTTTCATTTACGGAAAGAAATTAGTAACTTTATGGAGATGAAAGGAAAGGCAATACACGAACTTTCCAATAAGCAGTGGGTTGTAGATCTTGGCTTTTTAACTGATTTGACTTCCGAATTGAATACACTGAATACACGTTTACAGGGAAAAAATAAATTGATATGTAATATGTATTCAGATGTTAAATCATTTGAAAAGAAATTAAAATTATTTATTAAGCATATCGGCGAAAGAAAACTTGACCATTTTCCAAATTGCAAGAAAGCAGTAGAAGAAGCTGGAGTAAATTTTGTTTGGCAAAATACTAAAATGAAAAGTGCATTAATGCAACTGCTAACTGAGTTTGAAAATCGTTTTGTTGACTTTAAAAAGATCGCAAGTAAGCTGGAGGTTTTTGCAAACCCCTTCGCAGTGGATATCGACAATGTACCAGCCGATTTGCAAATCAACGTCATAGATTTGCAAAGCGATACCACACTTAAAACCGCTTTTAAAGAAAAACATGACTTGGTGGATTTTTATGGGAGTTTGCCTTCTGAAAACTACAAGGAGTTAAAAAAGTTTGCCCAGAAAATAATTACTATGTTTGGTAGTACATACATTTGTGAGCAAACTTTTTCAATTCTGAATTATCGGAAAAACAAACACTGCTCCCGATTATCGGATGCACATTTAGAAGCAATTCTTCGCGTCGCTACATCAAAAATGCATGCTGATCTAAAAAAACTATCAAGTCAAATACAACCACAAAAATCTCATTGATTTTATTAACTAAAATAAATGTACAAATAGGCAATAAACTTTTTATTTTTAAAACTTAAATAATTGTTCACAAATATTGTAGATTGGTGGGGATTCTATAATGTGAGGTTTATTTTGGGGGTAGAATTAACAGAGAATTTGGGGGTAGTTTTCGTGTGTAGTTTGTACGTCGATTTTTTAATTTTCACGAAACATGACTCATAGGATGTGCCCCAGGGGGCGCGGCAGTTCCTAGTCATCCAAGTGCGGCCCGAACTAAGCCCAACGTAAAATAGTTGGCCCGTTTGCAACAAAAGGTTGCCGACCCTTGGTTTAGAGCAACAATGGGAGCGGTTCAATGCCCTCCATGACGAGATAATATCTCGGGCGAAGTGCGATGAGATCGCTGATTTGGAAAAATCAATGGAGCGAGCGGAGCGACGGTACTTCACTGAAGGCCAAAATCAAGAAATTGTGACCAGCAAGGAGCGTTGATCAAGGCGCAAAGGAGCCAATCTCGGTGCAGGTGACGATGCCGTTCCAGCAGCACGACCTCCAAAATACTTGGGGATAATTCGATTGAAGCATCACCAAATGACATGGTTTTCGCGACATATTTGTCGCTGCAGTGCACAGCAACGAGCAAATAGCGCCCTCGTATAAGCTCTAGTACTTGAGGAAGTCGCTCACCCATAAAACAGCGCGTACTTTGGGGGAGTGGGAGCTGACCGACAACGGTTATCATGAAGCATGGGAGCGGCTGAACCAAATCTATGACCGGAAGTATCCGATATGCCGAGAGTACTTGCGGCAATTTATCAAGTTGCCACAGCTAGAGGGACCACCCACTGCGGAGAGCCTACAGCGTATGGCGAATGTGACCCATGAGTCCATGCGCCAGCTGAAAGCACAGGGGGTTACCAGTAGAAGATTAGGACATGTTCGTTGTCCATATGCTCCACGAGCGACTGGACAGCGACACTGCCAAGCAATGTGAGCTACAGAGGACCTGAGGCGCTCCAAAGGCGGAAGAGATGCTGGGTTTCCTGGAGAAGCAGGCCTCTGCTCTACCAGCACGTGAAGTCAGGCCAGCGTATCAATTGGAGCACGGGCGCAGTACCCAAGAGCAGGGAGAGATCGGACCACGGCGTGAGTGCAACAGGAGCGGCCAAGGCAAGCAGTGCGAGATGCAGCAGAGATCACGCTGTATATCGATGCCCAGACTTCCTGTTCTTAAATCTACGAGCCAGGAAGGAACTCGTGGACAAACGGAACCTGTGCCCCAACTGTTTGAAGAAATTGTATAAGGGGGCGGCAGAGTGCTTTTCTGGGACATGTATGCGATGCCCAGGGGTGCAAAAGCACAACAGCGTGCTATGCGGAAAGAGGGAGCCATAGCAGCAGGTGTTGGTGGCACAGCAGCCAAAGCGGGGAGCCGCCGCGACAACAATGCCGAAGGTTAAGAGCGACTGACGGTGCAGCAACTTTGCACGCTCGCAAGGATAGCAGAGCATGGACGAAGTGCTAGTTTTAAGAGCTTTTTAAACTTAAAATTTAAAAAACATAGAACATTAAAAAAAGAGCGAGAAATCCCTAATTGTGCAACTTACTATAAGTCTTTTCATTGTAGTTTAGAGATGCAAGAGGCCGTGTTACCAACGGTTATGGTGCGTGTCGAGATTGCTGGAATCCTATATGGGCCAGAGCGAGCACTCATGGACACTGGGGCGCAGCCAAATTTAATGAGTGCCGAACTCCGGCGATAGCACCAGTTGTCAGTACGATCACAGAGCAACAAAATGATCGGAATAGAAGGTAAATCATTTGACATAAAACACTATTTGAGTGCCTTCATGCTATCCTATGAACAGCGAGAATGATTATTTAGAGACAGAATTTTGGGTGCTGCCAAGAGAATGTAATTGGCGACCAGTTTTGCCAGAGCTAGAGGGGCCACCCACTGCGGACAGTTGGCTTTTACCCTTTTTTGGTATTCTACCGCTTTTTTATGCTATGTTTTTGGAATTGTAATAATTAAAATTAAAAAACGAATCGTTTTCAGATTTAAACAATATTAGCCAGCAACTCCCTTTCCCGGTCCGTGTCGCCGAATCCCTCTTGGCCCCTTCCAATATATTCCTTTATTGTAGTAGGAAAGCGTTGCAGCTGCCGCTGCTGTGCTTGCAGTCTGTTTCCTTTCCTACTACTGAAGTATACACTGATGGGAATGTATTGAAAACACAGATCGAGAGCAGCACTGCTTAACAGCCGAATCTCCCCCCGAGAGAACTCTCACAAAACCGACAACCAGACTTCATCGTTTTTCAACCTCGCACGTTTCCTTTTTGACGAGTGTGAGTTATATTTTGGTTGAGACCTGACCGCAACGTGAGTGAGGTTGTCATGTCTCTGTCGGATAACGAAGTTTTGTGTGCGCTAGCGCTTGTACTGTGCAAGGAAAAATTGTAAAAAAAATAAAAAAACGATTTTGAATGAAAGAAAGGTACAAACGAAATAGTACAATAGCATTCAAGGGACTCCAGCAGAAACGCATTTTTATTATTTTTATCCGCACACATCTTCACACGTTGGCAGTCAAACTCAAATGAGCAAAATTTGCATGTGATTTGCCCACAAACGACGATCATCCATACATCATGATCAACATCGTTAGATTTTCGACGATCAGTCAGTGATCACAGCGCGATCATGTTTGTGTGACACATACATGCATATTTTCTCTCTTTTTCACACATACTATTAAATATGAGTATGATCATGATGTATCGTCTATGGGCCGCGTTATATTATATTTCAATTCTTATGAAAATCTTCAAATTCATGTTGACTTGAATTCCCATGAAAATGATCCAATCATGTTGAGTTCAATTCTTATGAAAATCTTTAAATTCATATTAATTTGAATTCGCATTAAAAACATGCTTAGTTCATTTCTCATGAAATTCAGTACTAAAGTAGCGATATTTTAAGATATAAACACATGTAAACTAAAATTTAAATTCATTATTAAAACAAATTGTGAAGTCGAATGGTGTTGCTCTCATTTCCAATACATAACTCGTGCGGTTTAAAAACTTAAGAATCATTTAAAAGCAAAACTTATTGTTACATGTACAATAAGAATAATTTAATTATGAATGCAACTTCAACTGTTTTAGAATTATCAAAATTAAAAATGTATGGTTTTCACTTTGAGTTGTTACCGCACCACTAGAATGATGCAGTGTGGTGGCCACGGCTAGCTCACCGCAATGGTCGTGGTCCTTAACCCGCCACACTGCATCGGGTGTGTTGAATAGATCCATAACCGCTTGTTTCCGGCCCATCCCATAAGAGGGATACCTGATTGTTCCCGGCCCATCCCCTTCGAGCAGCAGAGGAAAAAGGAGGCTGCCGCCCGCCCCTTAGAGATAAGTACCTAGTTGTTAAGCATATATTTATCAAGTATACGCGTGTATATATATATATATATATATATATATATATATATATATATATATATGTTATTTATTTAAGTAGAATGTTTAGCATGTTTAGTTATTTGTTAAAAATGTTAGGCTAAGGCGGTCAATATGGGGCGGGCTCGCTTGTCGTCGTAGAGGAGGATGTTGGAAAACATGGTGAGTTGGAGTTTTTTTTTGTAGTGTTGTCCCACCCGATGCAGTGTGGCGGGTTAAGGACCATGACCATTGCGGTGAGCTAGCCGTGGCCACCACACTGCATCATTCTAGTGGTGCGGTAACATTAATGGCGCCCAATCAAAAATAATTAAATTAAAATTTTCCTTTTAATGTATTGTAACGTTGTATGTAGTGAAGCATTTTGTTGTGTAGTTAATGTGCTCCACTCTTGCCGCTGACTTGACGTGCCAATGCGTAACGCCAACTGCAACGACAAGAGGGGGAGGCTAAATGTGAGATGAAGCCGGCTATCTCATCGTGGCCGTGGTCTGTTGAACAGATCATCGTAGCACTGATGAGATAGCTGAGAGGCGGAGTCTCAGTAGATGTAAAGGAAAATTTTAATAAAGAAATGACAACTCGCCTGGTAAAAGAAACAGTCCTCCAACAGATTGAGAACAAGGGAGCCCCACCCATTTGAACATTAATTTGTATTAAAAAAATATTATAGTTTTTTTGTTAGTGAATATTAAGATTGGAAGTTTGGCTATATTTATATGGATAAATTTTTATATATTATTATTATTATTAAATATTAACTTAAAATTAAAATTTAAAGCTAATTTTGAATATAGCTATGGCATCATGGGCCTTAAGCATAACTTAAAAGTTTAAAGTTTTTGTTTATATTTGGTTGTACAGGCTAGTAATTTTCAGAAATTTTTATATAAATATGTATTATTCTCTTGGGGTATAGGGTGGCAGGTGTAGATCTCCAGACGTAGTTTCCGGTGTTAAGTTTTTGTCAGAAGTTATTTGGGTTATTCTGATAAGTCAGATGCACTTGAGAAGTGGTTCAAAAAAAAATCGAAGTGCAGAATTTGACAGAAACCGGGATATTCCAGGAAGACAGGGAAACAGGGAGACTATGCCGGTGGAACACTCGCCCCAAGGAGGGAGTGAGGAAGGTAAGGCAGCGGGGGAGCCACTAGGTTGGAGCGGCACGGGGGCGGTGCCGAAGGAGAGAGGCAGTGAAGATAGCTGGTTAGCCACGGCAGCGTACGAAACCAGGCCAGAACGGGAAATAAGGCCATCAGAACTCCCAAGCGAATACCGATCGGCAGTGAATTTGATGTTGCTCGAGAGCCATAATAGCTATCGAGTAGCATTAAGTGTAGAGACCGAAAAAATAAAAGAAACGGTAAGAGCGAATCACATTGAGTTGATGAAAATGGTTAATGACGCAGTACGGCCAATACGGCAACAGCTATCGGAGCGGGAGGCGATGCCCGCGGCATCGGAGTCGGGTTGGGAACCCCTAAGTAGAGCAGAGGAAGGTCGCGAAAGTGTCAGATGGAGGAGCCAGCTTGCCCCAACGAGTGCCCGTGAACCACCAAACCGGATGGAGGCGGAAGATGGTGGTCCGGAGATTCTAACCAGGGAGCAAGGGAGTAGAAGTAACATAGGGCGAAGGAACGGAAGAGAGTTTCCGAGAGAAGAGAGTCATATGGTAGTGAGACTAGAAAAATGGGGTTTATTCTTTGATGGAAAAGTCGAGAATCTGCCCGTAGAATTTATATTCCGGTTGGAGCATTTGCAGGCGCAGTATGAGGTTCCTTGGCCAGCAGTAATGAAGGAATTTCATGTACTGTTGCGTGGGGCAGCAATAGAGTGGTACTGGCTATGCGTACGGACAACCGACGTCAGGGCGTGGCCAGCGCTTCGGAACGCTATGCTAAGGCAGTTTCGCTCAAGCCAGAGTGAATTTGAGTTATTGAGGGAATTGTCGGAAAGGAGGCAACTGCCAGGCGAGAGCTTGGTCTCTTTTTTTTTTTGAAGTAATGAAGCTCCGAGCACGAATGACTTACCCTGTGTCGGAATTTGACCTAATCAAGATAATAAAGAGAAACCTAAGGGAGGGATTAGGGAAAATAGTGTATCCCATCGCTTGCTATAGCGTGGAGCAGCTAAAATATGAATGCCAAGAGGCGGAGAGATTCTTTCAAAGGAGGGAAGTTAGGATGGTGCAGCCGCCTTTTAAATATGGTTCGGGTTAAGGACCACGACCATTGCGGTGAGCTAGCCGTGGCCACCACACTGCATCATTCAAGTGGTGCGGTAACAGAGTATATGAAACATAAATTCAATGAAAACTTACAGTTGAAGTATATGGACACAGATTCATTTATATCTATATATATAAAAAAATGTTGTCAAATCTGTTTGTGACGAGTGTTTGAGAGTTCGGCTGGGTAAAAAAAAATCTGCCGATACCATTTTGTAGGGTACGTTCTCTAGATGGTTTTAAAAAATTGTTTGAAAATGTTTTGATTTGGTCGAGTTATATGTGTTTGAGTGAAGGGTTTTGGACCTATTGGAATTTTTTTTTGTTGCAAATTTGATTTTAATTGATATGAAAAGTAAATGTATGAATTTTATGCAGTTCAAATTGTGTACATACGCGCTATATTTGTTGGAAATAGCAATCAAAATAGCACGCAACCAATAACAAAGGGAAAAAATGGTCATACGACAAATGAACGAAATTTAATTGAATTTTCAAATAAAAAAAAATATTTAAATTGGTTTTCAATAAATATTCGTTTGGTTTTGTTTGTTTCATTTTGCTTTGAAGTTGTTGAATTGTGTATCAGTTTTGAGAGTGTAAACATACATCGATATCAAGTCAGCTGTTTATATTTTGTGAGAGTTACAATAAATGGAACGTGGAAAGTGATTTGACAATAGTCTGATTGGAACACATTGGAATTACAGTTCATTTGGTATCAACCTGTTGTTTGTTTACAAAAGTGGATATATTATTCGAGTGGAATCTCAACTGGTGGATGGAGTTTGTTACATTTTGAGAATTTTATTGGATTTTTGGATGTTTAATCACAACAATTGCTGCTTGATTTTTGCTATTAATAGGTGTGAACATTTTAAGCATTCAAATTGGATTTTTGGCCGTTTAGGCACAACAATAGTTGCTGCGGTACGTGTGTGTGAATGTATGTAGGAAATTTATCAACGTTTTGATTTCGAGTGAATTTAAAATTTCAATTGATTTAAGAGTGTGTTGTATTTTATTTTAGCATATTGTTTCATCGATTATAAATTGAAATTTATTACATTTTTGGCATTTACCATTCTTATTGGATTTTTTGTGTGTGAATCACAACGTTTGCTGTGTTCAGAGCTGTACGAGATATATTTTTAAAATTGGTAATTCTTTGATTGAATCATGTCCTATAACAAACGATTAGTTGTGGAAAAAATTAATGAAAAGTTAATTTTTTAGTTTGGATTTGTTTAGATATATTACAATTTAATCTGTGAACTATTGAAATGACCCGTCGTCGTAGCCAACTTGGGCGTCGTACAGCTACTGCTAGGTCATCTGTGGCGAGTAGAGCTGCGCAAAGCGATGCACAGCGTGCTAATGTAAATGCAGCTGTAAGAGCTGGAATGAGACGTTTGAGAGCATCGAGAAACCCAAGAATTGTTTTGGAACGTGCAGCATTTGCTTATGATGCTTATTTAAATTATGCGTCTCTTGATGTCGTTTCAATTGGAACAATGTCTGTTGTGTGTGTTTATTGCAAGGCTTTCAAATTTAAACATGAAAATCCTGGATTATGTTGTGCAAGTGGCCAAGTGAAATTACCTCAATTGAATCCACCACCAGAGCCTTTGCGTTCAATGATTATTGGCACTTCTCCGAGTTCAAAGCATTTTTTAACAAACATACAAACGTACAATTCGTGTTTTCAAATGACGTCGTTTGGTGCCACTAAAATTATTAGAGATAATTTCATGCCGACATTTAAGGTAATTACGGTGAATGACATATATCATGTTTGTTTTGATAATAACAATATGTACGGTTGCAAAAATTTTGGTATTCAACAGATTCAAGGCCAAGTTTACCATCGACTTGGTTCTTTGTTACCACTCCCAGATCAAAGCTATCAATTTTTACAAATATACTTTGTGGGTAACTCGACTGTTGAAACCAATCGTCGTTGTGACATTTCATCAATTTTGAGGAATGATGTTGTTGAACAGTTGCAGAATATGTTGCATGATGAAAATGAGTTAGTTCGATTATTTCAAACAGCATTAGATCAAATGCCATCTGAAGAGTATGCAATTGTTATTCGTGCTGATAAAACGCCACCTGGTGAACATGCTAGAAGGTTTAATGCACCAACGATGGATGAAGTGGCTATTGTAATTATTGGAGATGAATTTAATTCGAGAGATATTGTATTACGTCGTCGCAATATGCAGCTTCAACGAGTATCAGAAACTCATCGGTGTTATGACGGTTTGCAGTATCCGTTGTTATTTAGCCGCGGAGAAGATGGTTATCATTTCAATATTAAGATGATAAATCCCTCTTCCGGTTAGTGTGTTCGATTTTTTTTTAATTATTTGTGGAAACTTCTAACTGAATTTAATTTGATGTTAGGTGTTGAAACGAGAAAAAAAGTAAGCGCAATGAATTTTTATTTTTATCGTTTCATGGTTCGGCAGGGTGAAGTGAATTATTTGTTATATTGCCGTCGACTTCTTCACCAATTTGTCGTTGACATGTATGCAAAAATCGAGACTGAGAGATTGAATTTCATTAGATTTAATCAGAGGAAATTGCGCTCAGAGGAGTACATTCACTTGCGGGATGCTATAAACAATGATGGAAACGTTGATAATCTTGGCAAAATGATCATATTACCATCGTCATATCAAGGTAGCCCGAGACACATGCACGAATATGCGCAAGACGCAATGAGTTACGTTCGTCATTATGGTCGTCCCGATCTTTTCATCACGTTTACCTGTAACCCTCAATGGGATGAGTTGAAAGACCTTCTTTTTGATGGGCAAAAAACAATGGATCGGCATGATATTACTGCCCGTGTATTCAATCAAAAGTTGAAGGCATTGATGAATTTAATTGTGAAAAGTCGGGTGTTTGGTGAGGTGAAATGTTGGATGTATTCCATTGAATGGCAAAAGCGTGGTTTGCCTCACGCTCATGTTTTGACTTGGCTGGTGAATAAGATCACTCCGGACGAGGTGGATCATGTTATTTCAGCCGAAATACCAGATTGTGCGAGTGATCCGGAATTATATGCAGTTGTTACTCAAAACATGATTCATGGACCATGTGGAGAATACAACGTTAATTCACCATGTATGGCTGAAGGCAAATGTACGAAGCGATATCCAAGAGCTTTAGTATCGGATACAGTAACTGGTGAAGATGGTTATCCTTTGTATCGTCGTAGATCCACTGAGGATCATGGTAGATCTTTGATTATCAAAGTACGGAATCAAGACGTTGAAGTTGATAACAGATGGATTGTGCCATATTCACCACTGTTGTCGAAAGTTTTCAAAGCACATATCAACGTCGAGTATTGCAATTCTGTTAAGTCAATTAAGTACATTTGCAAATATGTCAACAAAGGAAGCGATATGGCAGTTTTCGGAGTGTCAGATCCAAACAGAAACGACGAAGTAACTCAGTTTCAAATGGGGCGTTATATTAGCAGCAGAGGTATCCAACAGTCGTCCACCTTGCGGTACACTTAGAAAATGGCCAACGTGTTTATTTTACAGCTGCAAATGCTGCTGAAAGAGCTGCATCACCTACAGATACAACATTGACAGCTTTTTTCAAGTTGTGTGCAGTTGATGATTTTGCCAAAACGTTGTTGTATGCTGCGGTTCCAACATATTTTACTTGGAATGCAACGAAGAAAGAATTTCAACGACGAAAACAAGGAAATCGTGTGGCAGGTCATATGAATTTGTATTCGAGTGATGCTTTGGGACGAATATACACTGTTCATCCGAATAATGCTGAGTGCTTTTATTTGCGTTTGTTGTTAGTTAATGTTCGTGGGCCAACATCGTTTGGTGATTTGAGAACTGTCGATAGTGAATTATGTGTGACGTACAGAGAAGCATGTCAGAAATTGAATTTGTTGGAAAATGATGCACATTGGGATCACACTTTAGCTGATGCATCTGTTGTTGCTCATCCGCATCAAATTCGGAATTTATTTGCAATAATTTTGTCTACGTGTTTTCCATCAAATCCGTTGGAGTTATGGACAAAGTATCAAGATTTTTTGTCGGAAGATATTTTGAATCGAATGCGCCGAATTAATCATAATCCAGTGATGGATTTTACTCCAGAAATTTACAATGAAGCATTACTTATGATTGAGGATTTATGTTTGGCAATTGGAAATAAGGCTTTAGTTCAATTGGGAATGCCATCACCTAATCGTCCAATGCATGCTTTATTCGAGCAGGAGTTACAACGTGAGTTGCAGTACGATTGTGTTTTGTTGAATGCATACGTTGTAGATAATCGTCCGAAATTAAATTTGGAACAAAAAGTGGCGTATGATTCGATTATGCAAATTGTCAATAGCGGAGTCGGTGGATTTTATTTTTTGGATGCACCTGGTGGTACCGGAAAAACATTTTTGATTTCTTTGATTTTGGCAACCATACGTTCTGAGAATAAAATTGCATTGGCATTGGCTTCTTCTGGCATAGCTGCCACTTTGTTGGACGGTGGACGGACAGCACATTCTGCTTTGAAATTGCCTTTGAATATTCAAGTTATTGAACATCCGACGTGTAATATATCGAAAACATCTGGAACAGCTAAACTTTTGCAGGCATGTGATATTGTTGTGTGGGATGAGTGCACTATGGCGCATAAGAAATCAGTTGAAGCATTTGACAGAACAAAGAGAGATATTCGTGGATGTACTGATTTATTTGGTGGTGCATTGGTGTTGCTGGCTGGTGATTTCAGGCAAACACTACCTGTCATTCCCAAATCAACTGCAGCTGACGAAATTAATGAATGTTTAAAATCATCCTGTTTATGGCGTTATATCAAAAGATTGAAATTAACAACTAATGTCCGTGTGGAATTGCAAAACGATCCATCTGCTGCTAAGTTTTCAGCGCAATTGCTAAAAATTGGTAATGGTTCAATGCCTGTTGATGAATCAGGATTGATTACTTTGCCAACTGATTTTTGTCATTTTATGCAATCAGCTGAAGAATTGATTGAAAGTGTTTTTCCGGACATTGCACAACACTATAAGAATCATGCTTGGTTGAGTGAAAGAGCCATTTTAGCAGCGAAAAATAAGGATGTTCATTCTTTGAATTTTGAGATACAATCTAAAATTCCTGGTGATTTGATTTCATACAAATCTGTTGATACCGTTACGAATGATGAAGATGTGGTTAATTATCCAACTGAATTTCTGAATTCATTAGATCTACCAGGATTACCTCCGCATAATCTTCAGTTAAAAGTTGGTGTCACTGTAATTATGCTTCGAAATATTAATCAACCGAAATTGTGCAACGGAACGAGATTAGCTATCAAAAAATTAATGAACAATTTGGTTGAAGCTACAATTCTGACTGGAAAATTTAAAGGTGAAGACGTATTAATTCCGCGCATTCCAATGATACCGTCTGATATGCCGTTTGAATTTAAACGACTGCAATTTCCAATTCGTCTCGCGTTTGCAGTCACCATAAACAAGGCTCAAGGCCAATCGTTAGGAGTTTGCGGTGTGAATTTGGAGTATCCAGTGTTTTCACACGGACAATTGTATGTTGCCTGTTCACGTGTCGGCAAACCGTCAGTCTTATATATTTATACGGAAAATAAGAAGACGAAAAATGTTGTATATCAAAGAGCATTGCAATAAAAAAAATTCAATTATATTTAATTTTTCTTATTTTATTTATGTTGTTTGCGCTACGAAGTGTGCAGAGGGGTACGCTAGTATTTAAATATAATAATTAATAATAATTAAATTAAATATGTACATATGTGAAATAAACTAAAAGAAAAAAATTAATGAACGTTTAGAAAGTTATTACACGCAGAATAAAAAAATGTAATTCTTCAAATAAAATATAATTTATAAGTGGTGACACTGGCTGCATCATCATCGGCGCCGTTCTGATCTATTCGCACGGCTCGTGCCAGGGCACACCTAAAAGGTAGTCGCAAGGAAGAATTTCTCTTCTTCTTGCGGCCACCTTATTAGTGCACACTGTTTGGAGCTTTATTTTGCATGTAGAGTTTTGAAGATCGGTTGATGACGCAAATTTGTTAAATAATGAAATAAGAATTTTTTAACAGTAAAAAGTTGAATCTGCAATTTATGTTATTAAACAATTTCTTGAGACATATTGAAAATAGAGTTTGGATAAATATGCCCAAAAAGGACGATTTCCCATTGGAAAAGAAACAATTAGTGTTGTGGAGTTGGCACTGGAAGCCATTTTGCTTAAACAAATGGCGAAGGAAAAAATACGATTATTAAAAATTTGGTCCAAACTGACAGATTAGGAATAAGTACAGTAACTCATATGAAAGCATTTGATATGAAATCAATAAGGTAAATGGGGTTGTCACAGAAAAATATGCCCAAAAGGAGGCTTTTCCGATTGCAATAGGAGGATTAATTAGTTTACAGTGGAGTTGACGCCATTTTGATTTAAACAAAAATGGCGCAGGTAAGTTTGTAAATCAGTTAAATTAAGAGAAAATTCAATAATATTAAAAATTTGATCCAAATTCCGAGAGTAGGAATAAGTACAGTAACTCATATGGAAGCATTTGATATGAAACCAATAAGACAAATGGAGTGCTCGCAGGTAACCATTCAGGGAATAGTGCGGGTGAGTTAAATTTAAAATTTCTTAATTTGAAGTTAAATTAAAAGAAGTATAAATTGAAGGAATTGTAAGTACATTAAAGGCAATTACCGACAAAAGAATTTATATATAAAAACTAAAAGTAATTTATCAATTCCCTGGCTCCAAACTTCAATTTCCTTTTCAAACGCATAAATGCAGGGCACACCTAAAGTGCACACTGGCTCGTGCCAAGCTCATTGTTCTGTTCGGTGTCATTGCGTCTACAATTGATTGATTTGTAATCAATTTGAATTATAATTTTTATTAGTGAAGTTAAAATAAATATACATCGCAATTTTGGAGAAGTGATGTGAGTATTTGTTGTGATATAGTTTATTTAATTGAAAAGCAAATTTTATGTTTTAAACCGTGTTTTGAAACTAAAAATTTGACAGTGTCGCTAAAAGAAACTTCATATATGTAAATATACATAGTATGCCAAAAAAAAGGTACAGTGCAACGCAGTTTTACAGTAGAAAGCTTTTATTTGTGTTTTAATTTATTGTGTATTGTTTCTTTTAAGTTTTGCTTGATCGATGGATTCACTCCTACAATGTTTAATATATTTTCAAATTTTTATTTATCTACTATATGATATTAAAGATGAGTTGTGTGAAAAAAGTGCTGGCTGTCACACAATTGCGTTCCTTGGGACACAGTAAAACAATTTTGGAAGGAAACGTCAGCTCTTCGGATGAATAATGTCGGCATATTAGCAGAAGAGTGGCCACGATACAATGATTCAAACGGTTACGAACTAGTAAGCGATTGCTAATATAAAATAATTTTTTTAAAAGTATTTTCTAATAAAAAAATTATTATCTTGTTCGATTGAAATAGATTTTGAAAATATATTTTTTACGAAGCTTGACCATTTTTTAAAGAAAATTATATCAATTTTGAAGTCAGATGTAAAGGACGCAGCTTGCAGAGAAAATTATTTATCGAAGCTTTCCGATGAAAAAATCACAAACGGTACTTATTAAAATATTTTTATATACGCTAGCTTAGAGAGAAATGGTGCCAAGTGCTATTTTATTTATCACGAAGAACCACTTCGTTTATCGCTTGATCGTTTACAGTTTACACATTTTAATTCCTAATATTTTTTATTTTTTTATTTCACAGATTCGAAATATTGTCTCATCACTTTGTTGCTTCATGCAATTCTGCAACCACAGCGTCGTAATAAGACACAGAAGCCAACTATAGTTGATGCACAGACTGACTTTATCACTCGTGTAACTACGATAAATGACGTTCAACCAAAAATTTGGAAACTTAAAGAGGAGTACGCGGCCAAAAAAGAAACTCTGCAGCCCAGAATAATAGGGTCAGATTATTCTAATATACGAGTATATGACTTTTTCATCGTCTGCGATGAAATTAAATGGAAGTGCTGCACATATATGAAGTGCATCGAGTATATCATTAAGCTAAGTTATGTATTTAATATTTAGTATTCACACAACAGCAAGAAAGTTATGGCATTTTTGGAGCAATTCTTTTTTGAAATTAAGTCAGAAGACTTTCCTTCTGTTAGTTTTGTGGTTTTTGTGAAAAGAATCATTTACATCCTGATTTGCTCATAAATCAGCTAAAGGTAGATCATAGTGTGTCTAGTATATACATTTTCATCTGCAATGAAGAGAATTGCAAAAAAAAAATTTCATAATATGCATAGATTTAAAAAGCATTTAGGAAAACATGTGAAAGAAATTGTTCCTTATCAACACAGTGCAAATCAAATTATCGAAAACGTTTCATTCTTGCAAGAATCATCTAGTTCATTAGAAATGACAACACACTCATTGCAAGAATTTTTGCCAATGTGCAAGCAATCAGTAGTATCATTTCTTCTCGATCTCCACAGCAACACGACTTTTCCTCGAAATCATATACAAACAATTCAAAATTCTGTCACTAAACGTATCACAGTTCCCATATCGCATATGATCAGACAAGTACATGACATTCAAAACAAAACGTTATCTGAAGTACTACTGCGTGTCATATCTAATCCATTTTTAGATTAGTGTCATATCTAATCCATTTCTGATTTTGGCAACTCTGTTCTAACCTAAGAAGTTGAAAATTTTGTGCGGTCCGCGAAACTTATCTTAATTTGCAGATTATAATAGTTATTTAATTCACTTAAAAGCCTCGCGTACGTGTAACTGTCGTCCTGGCTGTTCTTGTTTCAGGGGGAATCGAGTACACCTGTCTTTTCCAATTTGTTTTAAGTTCCTGGTTGGTTTCTGATTGTACCGAGGCAGACTTGGCGGAACAGTGAACTTTGCGTGCATACTTGTTGAGAGTGCTAATTGACCTGCTCTAATTGCGATCAAGTGAAATAATTGGCCATTCGTTACATATGTGGATTCCTATGGAGCAGATCTGATGGAAGCTGAGTTGTGAGTTCAGAACAAAAAATTGAGACTTCAAGAAATCAGCTGTCTAATTGCTAGCTTGCCTGTTGTGCTTGGTGTTGCTTCTTTGTCATCTAAGACAAGAACCAGGATTACATTAGGGTACACTCTGAAGCAAAAGTAATTTTTTTTTTTTAGCACGGTGCCTAAAAGTATACAAGATAAAATCGATAAACAAGTATATACAAGAAGGGAAACGAAAGCTGTGTAATGCCGAACAAACGTCTAGGTTACCTAACAATAAAAAATTATGTGGCAAATGCAATACAGAGGTTATGGAAAGTGATGAATCTATCCAGTGCGATAAGTGTGGTAAGACTCTTCATGCACTGTGTACCAGTCTGGATAAAACTCAATATGACAAATTGTTAACTGATGATACTCTCGAATACATATGTCTGCTATGTACACCGAATAAAAATGCGTCTTCTGCTTCGAGTGATTTAGCTGAAATAAATTGCAAATTGCACCAATTGAATAAAATCAACGAGTCGATTCAGTTCATGTCATCCCAATACGATGAAATTCTAAAAGGTGTTAAAATGAATACGCAAAAAGTTGCAAAATTGGAAAAAGATAATCTCACCCTACGAGATGAAATAAAACAATTAAAATCCACTGTTAAGTTGTTAAACGATGTTAGAGTGCAAAACGACTGTATCATTAACAATGTTTACATCAGCAATGAAATGAAAGCTATGGATGTAGTGTTGGATGTTGCTAAGAAAACGGAAGCGAATATAAGTGAAGTCGACATAGAGGATGTTTACGTCCTTAGACAGAATGACAGATCAGCAAATAGATCAATAGTTGTTAAATTCAACAGTAAGAAGTCAAAGAAAGCATTTATGAATGGAAAATCTAAACTAAAAACGATCAGTGAGCTTCAGAATGTTTATGTAAATGACTATTTGTGCAAAGAATCACTTGAGATCCTTAATCATGCAAAGTCGTTGAAAGCTGTGGGGTTCCAGTTTGTGTACGCTAGAGGTGGAAACGTAATTGCTAAACGAGATGCTAATTTCAGGCACATCGTTTTGAAAACAATGGATGACGTGGATAATTTACTCAGTAAATACGCTGGTGGCTCTTCAAGAAGAAGCATAATTCATATAGCTGACGTTGAAGATGATGTTGGTAATGGAGAACACCAGTAATTTAACTTTCTATTTGTTTTTTTTTTAATATATTTTCCATTTTGTTTTTTAATTTTGTTACTCTTATTCTACATTTCAATGAACTCTTATTTTTCAAGTCTCGATTCATATAATCTTAACATAAATGAACATAATTCGAAACTTTTTAAATTCCTGTCAATAAACGTAAGAAGTATTTCCTCACTTAACAAGTTTAACATATTTAAAAATGAATTATGCAAAATTTCAAAACTGCCAACTGTTATTGCAGTACAAGAAACTTGGTTTGATGCACATTGTACGGATTTATATTTCTTACCTGGTTTTAACTCGGTTCATTGCTGTAGGGATGATGGGTTTGGAGGGACTTCTATATACATAAACAAAGAAGTAAATCACAGGGTATTATTGAATCAGAGTAGAAACTTTTTGGATTTGATAATGATATCACTTCCAAACATAATAATTGATAATAAACCCCTTGTCATAACGTCGTTGTACAGATCTCAGAAGTGTCCCGTGCAAAATTTTTATATAAACCTTGAATCTATATTACCATTAGCTCACAATTCTCCTTGTATAATTGCTGGAGATTTTAATGTTGATATACTTTGTACTAATAACTTGAGTAAACAACTTTTAGATACTTTTTCTGAGTTTAATTTTGGATCCTGTCATAATCTTATAACCAGACCGTTGAGTATGTCTTGTATAGATTGTGTGTTTAGTAATTTGTCATGTAGTATGTCAATAAATTCTATTGAATCGAATTTGACAGATCACAACTTTATAATGTGTGAGCTTGACTTAACAGTCAACCTCAAAGAAACAGTCTCGGAGAAGAAAATATGTTTTGATTATGACAAATTTGCAAATATTTTAGAACAGAACTCTTATGTATGCAACATTTCAAATAGCTCGTCAGCTAAATGTGAGAACCTCATTAACATGCTTTCATCAGCAGCTGAACAGTGTACAACCATAAATACTAAAGATGTGAATATCAAACATAAAATCAACCCTTGGATGACTAATTCCTTATTAGGTCTTATTAATTATAAAACAAAATTATTGAAAGCAAGAAGGAAAGATAGAAATAATGAAACTATTTCTAAACGGCTTAAAAGAATTAGTAAAATTATAAATACATGTAGTAAACAGTTAAGGAACGACTACTATTCACATAACTTAAGGCTATGTAATGGTGATGTGAGAAAAACTTGGGATTTTCTCAATAAACAACTGGGTAAAAAAAATACTGGTTTTATAGACTTTGTAGATGAAAGTGATGTTCTTTTATCTACAGATAATGATAAGGCTGAAAAGCTTAACAACTACTTCTATAATGTAGTTCAGAATACGAAAATGAACATAGCTCAAGAAATAGATGACGACTACAATTTTTTTCGTACTTTAGTACCTACGAACGATAATTTTAGACTGACTGCAGTTGATAGGGCTAAAATTGAAAATATTTTGGATAACCTAAAAACTAACAAGAGTCCTGGATTTGATAAAATTACACCAAAGATGTTGCTCTCAAAGAAAGCTCTTCTCTGCAATATTGTTGCAAATATTTTCAATCGCATGATCGAAGAGTCAACATATCCTGACGTTCTGAAGATTCACAAAGTGACTCCTATTCCTAAGGGTGTTCAGTCCAATGTCATACAAAACTTTCGCCCGATTTCAATTCTTTCTATCATTGATAAAATTTTTGAAAATATTATGTATGAGCAGCTAGCAGCTTATCTGGAACGGAATAATGTTTTGTTTGATCGGCAATATGGTTTTAGGAGGGGTACTGGTACTGGAGAGGCAGTGGTAAATGTCGTGGATTACATTTGCTGTGGCCTTGATGAAGGCTACAAAGGCGTTGCGGGTGTTTTTTACGACTTCTCGAAGGCGTTTGATTTGGTTGATCATGAAATACTGATTTCTAAATTGAATATTCTTGGGTTTACCTCTTCAACCCTAAATCTTTTTAAGGATTATTTAAGGAATAGAAAGCAAATTGTACAAATCGGTGTGGCTAAAAGCAGTATGTTGTCTGTGACATGTGGTGTCCCACAAGGTAGTGTCCTTGGACCATTACTTTACAAAATTTACATTAATGACTTAAAAAACATAAATTTCAATGGTAAGCTGTTCATGTTTGCTGATGACGTATGTCTTTTTTACAAATACAAACATCTAGAGGTTCTAAGAACACAGATTGAGTATGATTCTGCAATTCTTTCTGAATTTGCAAGAATTAACTTATTGGCTTTAAACAAAGAGAAAACGAATTTGGTTAGATTTAAACCATCAAATTACAGAAATGATGATATATTTACTGTACAAATTGACCGAAATATAATACAAGAGTCGGAAAGTGTAAAATACTTAGGAATGACATTCACTCAAAATATGATGTGGGATTGTCACATCAAGAGATTGAAGAGTAGGATATCATCAGGAATTGGTATCTTGTACAAATTTAAGAATAAGCTAAATATAGAAACAAAAATGAAGCTTAATCAGTCTCTGGTTCACTCACATTTATCTTACCTACCTATAGTGTATGGTAGTAAAACTAATTGTTATTTGAAATCCTTGCAAATAGCACAGAACAAAGCCCTCAAAATTGTTTTTGATCTTCCCTTGAGACATAGCACGACGAGTTTATATAAAGATTTTGCTAAATATGTACTCCCAGTGAAAGGTCTATATAAGATACAACTATTGGTACAGGTTTTTAAAACCTTACGTGGTATAGGAACCCATACCCTACAATTTCAGCAAAACATGGTCCACACAAATCGAGTTACTAGGCAAGCGCGGCATCTACAGGTAGTCAGATGTCGGTTAGAATTAACAAAGCAACGCATCTGTTTTGCTGGACCAAACGAGTTTAACAAGCTACCTAACACCTTGAAGAGCCTTGAATCTCTGTCTGCTTTCAAATTAAATTTAAAAAAGTATTTATTGCAAAACACCGATTTACTTCTTGCGTTTTGAGACATCCAACAAGCATTAATTAGCAATATGCATAAATATACATCCAATGAATTTATTAATTTTTTTTATTTTTATTATTATTGGTTTCTTAATTATTATAGCTTAATTAAAATTGTATAAATTGAGTGAATTATCTAAAAGTTTAAAATTAAATGAATTAACTAAAATTTAAATTTCTTGTTAGTCAATAGGTTGCCTTCTAGCCTCTATCAAGCTTTTTAGCGCTGAGGCATAAGTAGAAAAATTGTAATACATATATATTTATATTGAAATTAATAAAAAAAAAAAAAAAAAAAAAGTGTTTATTAAAATTAAATAAAATATAACTTAAAATAAAAGTGATTTGTGTTCTTTTTGAAGATTTATAAATGCGAAATGTGTTTTTTTTTCAAAACTTCACTGGCGACGAGGATGGGATACCGGCTATTAATATTCTTTTGAAAAATATGAATAGTGTTTTTTAAAAAACTTAACCGGGCATTCCAAAAACAAAACAAACAAGACAAGAGTCTTATAGAAAATTATATAATTTAATCAATTAAAAACAAATGCAAATAAAAAAAAAGATACACACACTAACATTATCAACAAAAGTTATTACACAAAAGTTATTACACATACATACATCAACTGGCAGCGACAACTATAAATCACATATATATATGTAACTGTGAACCTGGCAGGCAGAGCCACAACCGCTGGTCGGTACCTGGTGCGAGCGTCACCAGGTCTCGCCTCTCAGTTCGGAGAGCGGGATGCTGCGTTCCCCCACTATGTCCGTCGTCGATCGGATTACGAGCTGCCCCACGATTGAACGCTCGCTCTCTTGCTTTTCAACCTCCATGCGAAACACATCGGTCGCCAAGCTTCCATAAATTTAAAAATATATTGTGAAACTCCTGACTTAATAAATTAAAACTTTGATTGTGAATTTACCTTTATTGAGAATATACTTACATTATTGTGAAAACACCTTTTATTAAAATCAGTGCGCACAGATAAACAGTATTTATTTATTAATCTGTTGTGAGTCAAGTTACGGCTACCTACGAGTAGTCGACTCACGACATGACTTCCCATACAGTGTTAACCAATGTAAGCTTTCAGGGTGACTCGGTACATGCAGCTGCGGATCAAAGTGCATGATCAGCACGCAAATGAAATCAGGCCAGTTAATGAACTGGTAAGGTAAGCAGTGCATGACCTAGTTGCCGCGAAAGCAGAATAGGTGAAAGTAGGTTACACTGTATAGCGTCAATGTAAGTTTATAAATATAAGTGTTTATAACCTAATAAATGAGTTGTATTTTTGAAAGCGAAACGGTAGTGACTTGTTTTTTGCGCCGCAATTCGGCACAGTCTTAATAATAGAGTCAGTGCTAAATTTTCAGGTCCAGGAACCACCGGACAACTGCCGTGCGTGTCGCACCGTTCTCGCTGAGGAGGTACAACATTTTGGCGCAGCCGGTTCAAGGAACCACAACGCGGGAAGAATTAGGACAGAAAATATGAACAACAAGTGGTGCGTACGATCATGTTATAATAATAAAAAACTCCCTAACGTCAACTCCTCCACGGTCAAAACTTAACTCCGATTCTCGATAATTTTAGGCGCTTTCAATAATTATCAAAGTGCAAAGCAGTTGCAAGTGGAAAATTTGGTTTAAATTGATCAGTTATAAAACCGCTCCCCTTCAAAAATTTAACGTTTATTTTCTAGACAAATACATTGTAATTGAATTCAAAAATTTTTTGGAATCGTTCACACTTTTAATGTATCAGAACAAATAACAGGGGAACAACCGACGAGACGAGACTCTATCCACACAAAATCAGAACTGTACCAACGAACATCCGCACTAGACTGCCTTGACCTCTCCCCAAAACGTTTGTCCTTTCCTCTTTTTTTTATCTCCGCTTCCTCTTTCCTTCCGGCTTCATCCGCCATTCCAACTTGACCATTTCAGAGGTCAAATCGGTCAGTCAACTCACTTTTTTCATTTTTAGACTAGTCTGAGGCAGCGCCATCTCTACCTCAGACTTTGCCTGGTTGCATTCACCAGAATAGCGGACAAAATGGAAACAAGAAAAAGAAGGGGAGAATCAAAATTGACAAAACAATAAAAATATAGACGGTGGCGACAACCAAAAACCACGGTTCTACAACATTCTAGAGCAAATTATAACTAAGTTATTTCATTATTTCAAGTATAATAATCCTCAAATGTATAGACTATAGAATTATAATTTGAACTAATAATATTAAAAATTGGAAGTACAAAATCGAAAGTAGAAAAAAATCGATTAGTAGAAATAGTTGTAGACACAGATGTGAATTGCTAATTCCAAACCTTTTGACATAGTTCGGAAGAATGTCAATAACACATTGCTCACATATGCGGTTATGTTTGGTTTTTTCTCAATAATATATTTAGTTTAATTACAATTAAGTATTCAAACGTTAAAAGACACGGATGTCGGAAACTGGCTTCCGCTGTATACCGGTCCGATCTTATAAATAAATAAACTACAATAATATAAGATTCCGTCTTTTCATAACATGGCGATCCTGCCAGATCGGGTCCTGTACGCGTTTATATAAAATGTAAAGTTCTATTTGTCTAAAGTGTAAAGAGCCTGCCATTCAGGCAGTTTGCGTGTTAGTATAAAATATAAAGTTCTACTTGTGTAAAGTCTAAAGATCCTGGTAAATAAGTGATATAAGTGAGATTTGAGATAGTGTAAATAAACTGTCGTGGGGTCAACACGTATATTTTTTTGTCGCTCCGTCGAACGTCGTTTTTTATATTTTATACAGTTTCTATCGCGCTCAAAATGCCTTGTGTTTGTAATTCAAAAGTCGAACGTAGTCACGATAAAATAAAATGTTACAGTTGTAATGACTATTTTCACTGTAGCTGCGTGAATATAACCCAAAGTGACATTGAATTTATGCAAACCGCAAACAAAAATTATATTTGTAACACTTGCACTACTGCCAGGCGCTCGTCGCTTCGCTCTCCACCGCTTGCTCCCGTTCGTCAACCAGCCGCAATTGGGATAAACACAGGCGAAAAAGAATGCGCAAAAAATTCTTCTTCACCGTCTCCGTCTTCGTTAATAACTCCTCAAAATAATAATATTCAGCCACGTCAACAACAACAACAAAAATCGCAGCAGCCTATTCAGCAACAGCTCTCTTCTACTCAAAGGCAAACCATCATTCAGCGACCTCAACAACAACAACAACAACAGTCGCAGAATCATCAATATCAACAGCAAAAGCAGCAATGTCGTCAATACAATAACAACAACAATGCTGAAATCTTTGTGAGTCCAGAAAAAAATATGCCAACAATCACTCTAGAGCTTGTTTACAAAGAAATTGTTGCTTTAAAAACTATGAATGCTAATGCACTTAGTTTAATAGATACCTTACGTGAAGAAAAAAATATTTTAAACGAAAAAGTAAATGAACTGCAAAAAGAGGTCTGTTTTCTGCAACAAAAAAATCGCGAAAAAAGCATTGAAATTGTTGGTGTTCCAAATCTACAAAACAACAATGCACTAGATTCAGCTCTAAACATAATTTCGAAGGGCTTGAATATCAACATTTCCGATGATCATATTGACGAATGTTACGTCAAAAAAATTAGAAAGAGCCGAGATTCTTCGTCTAGCAATGCAACAATGGATATTTTGTGTGTTAAATTCGTCTCTCTACAAAAAAAGAGAGAAACAATGAAGAAAAAAATTGCAAATAAGAAAAATTTGTGCAGCAGATTCTTTGGTAGTGATAGAAATCAAAATATTTATATAAATGATAGCTTATCAGTTTTTACTAGGGATCTTTTAAAAGCCGCTCAGAAGCGTAAAATAGATAAAAACTTTAAATTTGTTTATGTTAAAGAAGGCAGGGGTTTTATGCGTAAAAAAGAAGGAGATAGAGCTATTGTTTTGTACTCATTCGAGGATTTAAATAAGATTATTTAAAAAATTAAATTTGTGTAAAGTATGAACAGTGTCGTTTATGATCCTCGAGATAATATATATGTTATTCCTTCTGAAAATTGTAGAAATGTAATTTACAACAGTATTATATTTAACCCAAACAAAACCACAAATAATTTTTATATAATTTTACAAAACATTAGAAGTATGCGAAAAAATTTTGATACGTTCCTACTGCATCTTGATTCGTTCATCAATAAGCCGGGCTTCATCTTTTTGACTGAGACATGGATTTACGAAGAGGAACATACCCTTTTTTATATACCCGGTTATAAATTATTTGCAAATTGTAATGATAAATACGCTTCTGGAGGTGTTGCAGCTTTTGTTGTTGAAAATATAAATTGTGCGCCTCATTGCTTGAATTTTCAAAGTTCTGATGTGTTGAAGATAAATTGTAGAATTGATAACCAAAAATTTTCTTTTATATGTATTTATAGGTTTCACGAAGGAACATCGAAAGAAGTTTTTCTACGTGATTTAAATGATTTAATATCAATTGATAAATCTGATAATCTGATAGTTTTAGGCGATTTTAATATAAATGTTTTACAGACTTCTGTTTTTTTGGATAACTACTTGCTCTTGCTTTCCTCATATGGTCTTGAAAGTTGCATAAATCAACCAACTCGTATAACGAACGCTTCTGAAACGTGTATTGATCATATTTTTGTGCGCTTAAATAAGTCAAAACAGATTTCAATAAGCAGTTTAGTTTGTAATCTTTACTTATCAGACCATTGCTTAATTTGTCTAAATTTTAATAATATTGAAAATAATAAAAATGATAACCGACCTCAGACTTCAACAAAACAGATTTTATGGAGCTAAACAATATTCTACTGTATGAGTCGTGGAATGGCGTATACACTGAATCTGATCCATCAATGACTTTCGACAAGTTTATCAAAACTTTAACACAACATGTTGGTCACTGTGCGAAAAGCGTAAGGAACGCAGTTTCAAATAAAAAACGGCTTAAACCATGGATGACCTCAGAGTTACTCAGCAAAATAACGTTGAAAAACAGGCTATATAAAAAATGCTTAAAAAATCCAACTAATATTATTATGAAAAGCAACTATAGAAATTATAGCAAAGAAATTTCCAAGGAGACTCTTATAGCTAAAAATGATTTTTATTTAAATGAATTCACCAAAATAACGGGAAACGTAAAGAAAGAATGGGATCTAGTAAATAACATATTAAACAAAACTAAAAAGAACGTTAGTATTCCAAATTTAGAAATAGATGATAATGTAATTTCAACTATTGACGCTAAATCTAATATCTTTAATGAATATTTTTCAAGCATTGGAAAAGCTGTGATTTCTGACAATGGCTTGCAGAGTATTTCTTGTAATTGTTTAGATAAGGGTGAATTATCTTAATAACACTTTCTTTTTTGAGCCCATGTCGTCCTTGGAGCTTTACAAAATTATTATGTCTTTAAAGGGCTCAAATTCTTGTACTGAAAACAGTTTTTCTAGCACATTTATTAAAAAAATAGTGTTTAATATTGTAGATGTTCTGAGTCATTTATTCAATAAAAGTATCGAGGCAGGCATTTTACCGGAGTGTCTAAAAAGGGCAGAAGTAATTCCCCTTTTTAAAAAGGGAGATAAATGCATTCTTCATAATTACAGACCAATCTCCATTCTTTCAACCTTTTCCAAAATCTTTGAAAAAGCTGTCAAAACAAGAATGCTGAACTTTTTAAATAAATATAATTTTTTTAATAGCAATCAATTTGGTTTTAGATCTGGTATGTCCACTGAAGATGCTCTCTTAAATTTTTGTTCCAATATTTATTCAAGTTTAAATCACAAAAAGATTTCAGCAGCTCTATTTATTGATATGACAAAGGCTTTTGATACGGTGGATCACAAAATTCTGCTAAATAAATTGTATAGATGCGGTTTTAGAAGCAATACTTATGAATGGTTCTCTTCATATCTGTCAAACAGGCGCAAAGAGTGAAAATATGCAATCATCTCAGTTCCTATAGAGACGTTAACATTGGTGTTCCTCAAGGTTCAGTACTTGGTCCGATTTTGTTTTTGATATTTATAAATTCACTCTTCTCGCAAAAATTCTCTAGTGAGACAGACGTTCGCATTTGCAGATGATATGGCTTGTACATATTCCTGTGATACAGTGTTTAACTTTAATGTTGCATTAAATAGCGATTTGGAAATCTTAAGGCATTGGTTCACAACTCACAAGTTGGTTCTTAGTGACAAAACTAAAATCATGCTTTTTCATGTTGGTGGAAAAGAACTTGAACTTGACAATTTCATGTTTCACTGCGCAAACTGTAAAAAGTACTCTGTTTGTAAAGATATTTGTGGTTCACAAAATAACATCCACACTTATGTTGAATCCGGTTCTTGTTCCTCAAATTGCTTTCGTATTGACTGTGTTAAAAGTTTTAAATATCTTGGGTTAATAATTGATTGGAAAATGAATTGGACTGATCACACAACTGCTCTGAAGAAATATTTAATCACAGCAACCAGGCAGATGTATCATTTAAAAAATTGTTGTTCCGAAAAATTGCTGACTAGTATTTACTATGGCATTTTCCATTCAAAATTAGAATACGGTCTGGCATGTTGGGGAGGTACGCATAATAATAAAGTTAATCCCCTACTAACTGCTCAAAAACATGTCATTCGCATTATATGTAAAAAAAATCGGATTGAAGGTAGTCTACCACTATTTAAACAACTCAATATATTGCCTGTGAAGCATTTGTATTTTTATAAAGTTCTGAAAATATTTTTTATTGGGTCCGGCTATCTGACAAATAGATGTTACTCAAATTATAACTTAAGAATAAATCACCTTGATATGGTTCAAGTTCCGCCACATAGCGTGCAACACTTTTTATTGTTTTATACGTCTATAGCCCCCAGGCTGTTCAACTGCCTTCCAAGCAACATAAGGTGCCTTCGGAATAAATTTGCTTTTTTAAAACAGATGAAGTCGTGGCTTTTTGATTTGTCCTATCAAGATGTCTATTGTCTACTTAATATAACTATCTAATAACTAAATACATAGGGTTCTATTGTCAACTTTAAATTAAAATTTCCTACTCGTATAATAAAATTTGTATCTTAATTTATCTTGAATGACCCCATGTAGATTATATACTTGGTTTAAAAAACTGCATTCGCTTCTAGTTCCTTGAGAATTACAGAATGCAGGCTTAACATTATTATTAAATTACTTATGATATAATTGTTATTGTAATATTGTATTGTAATAAATAAATAATAATAAATAATAATAATAAAAAAATAAAAAATAAAATATGCAATCCTTTGTTCCAGAAGTTACATTTTAATTTAAGTCTAATTTAAGTTTTAGTTCTGTTTAACGTTTAGTTCTGCAAGAACGTTTTGTTTCTTTTTCATTAATAAAATTAATGCAAAACTTGAAATAAGGATTTACTTGTTGTTCGTACCGAGTCCCCTCTCTCTAGATGGCTGTGACCTGATGCCATATCACTATGTTGCTGCTCTCGGTTAAGGGCAGCGTGACGTCGAGAGAATTCCTGACGTCATGTCGTCTAATGCAGAGAGCAGCAGTAACGGATGATCTTTTTATGCAAGGCACAGTCATCTTTAATATTTTCGGATGCTACGGGTTCTCGCGCGGCTGTGTCAGCAGAAGCTCGGTCATTACTTTTTGAATCATCAAGGGAGCCGCATCAACATCGGATCCAACCACACTCCAACTCACTCGTGAACATTTTACATTTTATAATTAATAATAATAAATAACAGTGTTAATTTGAAGTACCGTGTTTTAAATTATTTTTGATGCTTATTTGATCAACCGCTGAAAATAGAGGCGTGCACAAACACTTATATTTCATAGTATAAAACTGAATTTTGCAAACTGTCTATTTAGAATTTCGTTGTTCTTTGACGAGGCAGGTTCTGTGTCGCTCCGCCTCGGATTAAGAACACAAATATAATGGAATAATGATAACGAACACTTGTTGGATCAGTGTGCCGAAGAAATATTTCTTAACCATACACAATTGTACATACAAGCACAAACTTCTTTTTTGTATTATCAATTTTGCGTATGCTTTTCTTCTACACGAATGTATAGGTCAAATTATATCACATGGTGTGGAGTCATACAAATATTTTTTTATATACGAGTACATATTTACAATTTATTATTTTGAAGTTTGACAATTTGCGCAAAATTGTCACATCTTCTTCTATACATATAAAATTAAGTGACAAAACTTAATGTTCGCATACTCCTCCTAGACGGCTTGCCCGATTTCAATGAAATTTTCAGGGGTGATTGGGGTCTGTGTGGAGGGTGCACATAAGAAATTTAATGTGTGTATCATTGCTGGAAGTGTATAGCATAAATCTGGAAATGCCATGTTTTTCACACGGCCAGCTATACGTGGCGTGTTCATGAGTTGGAAAACCATCTTCTCTGTACATTGACGCACCGGAACAGAAAACAAAAAATGTTGTTTATCAAGCTACGTTACATTGAAAAAAATGTAGAAAAATCGCAAATAAATTATTTTCAACACAATATAAATTCAACTTTCTTTTCTTTTCAAAACACATAATTTCACGCAGGGCAACGCCTGCGGGGTCAGCTAGTTTCATAAAAAGAAAACACACTATTTTAAGAAATCAAATACTTTCTGAATTTTATACGTACAGGAATATGTTTGATTAAGAAATTTAGAATTTATTTGATTTCATATATTACTGATTTTTAAGAAAATGGAAATATTGGGACTCATTTTGTAGGTTTTGTTGCATTATAATAATAATAATAAATAAAAAAATGTATTATTTCTATTGAGTATGTTCGCCACTCATACCAGGCGAACAGAAAACGAAAGCAGTAGGGATTTACAATTTCCAATTGCAAGTTGAAATTATTCTTCAATTGCAAATTAGGCCACTTTTTGTTGGAAATAGTACTCTCTTACAAAAACTAAATCTATTACAAATATAAAACAGTATACTTTATCTTTGTCTAAAATAAATTTTTTATTAACTGTGAAAACGTGAGAGAGAATAGACGTGCCTTTGTGTCAGTAAAGAATAAAAGAAAAAGTAAATTAAAACTACAAAGAAAGTGTTATAATTAATATAGTAAAACCAATACCCCTCCCCCCTAAAATAAACGTTATAAACGCGACTTGTATAAATGACGTCTGCCATTCAATGGAAAAAAAATTGTGTGCAACACATGAAAAAAACAAAATTATTTTTATGTTAAATACGCAAAAAATGAGCAAGCAATAATGTTAACAAAAAGCAAGCACCGCTATTTTCCATTGAAGCAAAAGAAACGTAGCAAAAATTGTGATTTATTTCATGATTAATTCATTCGAGTTTATTCTTTCCTATTGTTCTGACAAAATAAGATTACTAAAATGAGTGCAAGATCATTACGCGAAAAATATTATTTGATTGGCTATGCCTCTAATCAACTTACGGGTTCCAAGTTACCTTCAAAAAAAGAAGTAATAAAGATGTTGTTTTTTAATTGGAGTGTTACAAAAGAATTTTAAATTGAATAAACAAGACATTATAACATTACATTGGGATGGTAAACTTTTACCAGCATTAACGGGCAATGCAAATGTTGATAGACTTCCTATAGTCATATCTAGTGGAGAGATGGAACAGTTGTTGGAAATACCTGCAATGAAATGTGGTTCAAGAACAGAACAAGCCGATGCTGTTTATAATTGTATTTCCAAATGGGGTCTACAAAGAGAAATTAAATGCATTGTGTTCGATACAACTGCGGTCAATACTGGGCGCTTGAAAGGTACATGCACGTTACTTGAAAAATCCTTAAATAGAGAACTTTTTTGGCTGCCTTGTAGACATCACATTTACGAAATTATATTGAAAAGTGTTTTTGAAACCAAATTTGACTGCAGTACAAGTCCCTTCGTAAAATTATTTGAACATTTTAAAAAATCGTGGAACAATTTGAATATAAACAATTGGCAGGCTGGAATTCAAGATGAATTAGCTATGTACCATTTGCAAGGGTCAAAAACCAGAATAATAAATTTTGTAAATAATGTTTTGAGTGAGAAGCAGCCTAGAGAAGATTATAAAGAGCTTTTGGAGCTTGGCCTGATGTTTCTTGGCGAAAAATTGAACAAGTCCAAAGCAAGCGTAATGATAAGATCACCAGGAGCTTTTCAACATGCACGGTGGATGGCAAAAGCCATTTATAGCTTGAAAATATTTTTGTTGCGGAAGGAATTTGCTTTATCAGAGATTCAACTGGCAGGATTGCGTAAAATTTGTATTTTTATAATCCAAATATACATAGAGGCTTGGTTTTCTGCTCCTTCAGCCATAAAAGTACGGACTTTACATTTTTAAATAGACTTCATAATTTCGAAAAAATTGATACAGATATATCGCAAGTATCTATAAAAAAGTTTTTAAATCATCTATGGTACTTAGGCTCAGCATCTATAGCATTTGCTTTCTTTGACAATAATGTTTCTGCAGACACAAAAAAAAAATTAAAGCTGCTTTGCAAAGTGAAAATGCAAAAAAAATAAAACGCGTGATTTTAAAAAAAGAAAGAATTGCAGATGTAATTAATAATGGACTTGAACAATTTGTTTCTTCCACAACAGCAAGATTTTTCGAAAGATTTAATATTGATAAATCTTTTTTGGAATTAGACTAGAATATGGCCAACCCATGAATGCTATCAAAGTGCATTTGTATATCTAAACAAATTAAAAGTAGTAAATGATGTGGCAGAAAGAGGAGTTAAATTAATAGAAGATTACAATAAACTTCTGACTAAAAACGAAGAGCAAACACAATTTCTTATGCAAGTTGTGACGGACTATCGCAAATGTTTCCCAAATTCAAATAAATCGACTATATCAAAAGTACTTTAATTTTAATAAACATTTTATAAAAAATGAATATAGAATTTTTTCTACTTTCTTGCAAAACAATTTAAATAAAAAAAATATATATATATATGAACAAAATATCAATATAGTTCATACGTTAAGGCTCGTATAAAACTTTGAAGGGCGGGCGCACGCTCAAATCTCAACTTATCGCTATGAAATTTGTTTGTGTTTTTTTTTTCATAAAACTGAACCGATGGGGGGTGAGACTTGGTAAAATCAAACTTTTGAAAATTAATGTCACCCTAGTGTGTATATATATATATATATATATATATATATATATATATATATATATATATATATATATATATGTATGTATAAGTTATTGCATCCACTAGCGACATAGTTGCTGGTAATAAGATCAACAATTGTCATGGATCGTTAGCAGAAATTGTGAATGTTGCTCAACAGCGCTAACGGTTGATTTGCGGGCATTGCACTATTGGCACATATTGTTCGATATATGTGGCGACATCACTACCCCTACCTAGTTGTCGGGTACGGCAACGCAAGCAGACGCTAGTTCCACGCGCCATCTATTGACGCGCTGTCGCTTGCGTGCAGTGTGTTGATGACAAGCGGAACTAGCCTGTGTTGGCTGCCGAATATAGGACTTCGTGTTTCCGGCCTGTTCGCTTTTCTTCCCTTTTTGTCGCAGCGCTGGAACCGGGCACACGCACTCGCATCTTTCCTGATTCAAGGCATCATAATACATTTTGTATTTATTAAATAGAAATTATTATCGTTCTTCTATTCTGTTTTCATATTAATTATTATATTGGTTGGCAAAGCTGTAACTAAGCAAAAACCAAATATATGGTATCCGCACGAGGCGCTGAGTCGGCTAAAGCAGGCTTAGGGCTAGTTTACTTTAAGTGAATGATTGTACGTATTTTTAGTAAGTTGATTTCTGATTATTAAAGCGCTCGATCCAACGACTGAGGACTCACTTTCAAAGTATTTTATTGAATTAAATAAGTTATTTAATTTACATATGTATGTAAATTTCATGTAGACGAAATTTATTGTGCTAATCATGTAAGAACTTGTCCGTCTAAATATATTTTTGTACACATGCATCGCATAATTCATTGTTGAGCTAATTTAAGCGCAATAAAATGAGGTTTTTCATAAGCTTTTCCAATTAAACAGATTGGGTTTTATTTCCATCGAATTGCAGTAAGTATTTTTATAGCTTCATTGTTGATTCGAAACAACTATAATGTAGTGTAATTATAATACTATAGTCGTGAAAGAAACATTTAATTAAATACGTTGGGTCAATTTAGTTAAATATTGCTTCAGAATTTATCAAAAACCTATATAAGAAACAAACAATTGAATATCACAATAAAAATAAAAAAATTCTCAAAAACCAAATAAGAAAAATAATCGTAATGGGTAATAACCCAGGTCGAGCTCGGAGAAAAAGTTCACCATTCTCAATTCTGGCGCCCAGTGCCTTAATCGGAAAAAGGAATATTTAATATTTGGTATTTGAAAGAGTGGTTGAATACATAATTAAAAAGTGTAATTTCAGAAGGAGTGAGTTATAATTATGAATTGTTTATAAATTTGTAATTGAAGATAAACATATTACAGAGAAAATATTGGACGCAATTTTAGATGCCTGAACAGCGGAAGTGTGTCCTTCGATGCAATGGATGACAAAAGTGTTTCAAGTTTTCTAAGGAAGGTCCAGATGGAAAGTATTGTTAAAATATATGTCTTTTGTTTGTTAAAATGCCTTGTGTTAAGTGCTGCATTTGGCTTAGTAGATGTGATACGTATTTCCTTTTTGTGTGAATCAATTTACCTTAAAATTAAGTGATTTATCATAAATTACCATTCGAATTAAGATGCGATCGGTGTCAGCATCAATTTTTTCGAAAAATAATCGAAGAAAAGGGCATCACCAGGCGTCATTTCTATAAAATAAAATTTACAGAGATGGAGAAGAGATAAAAAAAAAGAAAATTCTGGAGGAATGGGGCCGAAGGTCTCTTAATTGATACTTGGAGGACCAAAATTAATCAATTAAGAGGCGCTCGGAAAAATTCACACATAATAGAAGAAATCGTGGTGGAGGTGGAACAGGAATGTGTGTTGCGCACATCCAACGAAATTAAAGTGAAAATGCACAATTTGACGGCAAGATTAATTATAATAACAAAATAAAAACATAGGAAAATAAATAGATTTAAATTACAACAGGGAAAAGGCAAGCATCGGAACATCCGGGGCTCCCCTTCGGAGTGACCTTTATATACGGAGATGCAGACTTTGCTGGCTCCATACAAAAGCTACCACACCGAACAATGTATGATAAGGAGAATTCAGCCTGCGAGTTACCTATTGAAGACAGCCATAACACAACTCAAGTCTTCCTTTCGGCGTCAGAACACTTTAAGTGTATGGAAGCATTTGCGACATTTAAGTGTATGGAAGCATTCAGACATACTTCGGAAACACTTCTTAGAATGCCTTAATTACGCAACTGCAAGATGCACCATGGTTAAACGATCATTTCGATTGCACTCCCTCGATATTAGATTTATCACATCCAACTTTTAGGGGGGTAGGCTTTTATTACTATTGTTACCTGCGTTTGTGTGTAGGTGTATAGATCCATTGCCTGCAATCCTGTTGCCTGCAGAAATAGCATTGTACTTTTTTTTTATCTAATAAATCGTAATCAACTGCTCTCTAGGAGCATCTCGGAAAATCTGCGATTATCAAAAATAGGATCAACGATTATTTTGGTAATGGTGTGGTCAAATTTGCAACACAATTGGTTAATGAATTTAAAGGTTTATTGCAAAGCCATTGTAATTTGCGGGATGTTGTTAGTACTTGCGATAAAACAATGGATGGTGGGAGCAGGTAGCCGCGGATGGTTAAACAGATACTTCTTAGCTGAAGTTAAAAATATAAAAGGAGTGTCAAATCCAATAGTAGCAATATTTAAATTTCAATTAAGTTACTACGTGATTCTTTCTAAGCGCAACAATATTGTGACGGAAGAATTAGCACAGCAAAAAATGAAAGTAGCCTTACACTGTTCATGTACCGGCGGGAACTGTTACGGCACACAGCTCGGAACTTGCATCGCACTAACGGAAAAATTGTCCTAAGCGAAGAACTTGTAAGGGACTTATTACAAAATAAAGATGATAGCTCCCATCAGGAAATATTGGCAACCAGTCGAGTCACAATGAACAAAATGAAATTAAAGCAGGAATTAAGCACCATGTGGAAAGTGACAGCGAACAATTGGTGTGCTAAAAGGCCGCTGGAGAATTCTAGTTTATGAGAAGAGAGAAAGATATGGCCCTATAACAGTGGCTAGATTTGCAAATGTGTGTGCATCGCTACATAAAATTTGTTTAAAGTGAAAGTCCATCCGACATGGATGTTCGAGAAGAAGGTCAACTTACCCGAATTGGTCAAACCATTCGAGACCAAATTAAACACTCGCTTTTAAATACGAGTTAATCCGCATTTGTTCTGCGTAACTTTATGTGCTTTTAAATCTTTATGTGTTTCTTATCTTTAATTTAAGATTGATTCGTACTCTCTCCCTAATAAATGATTTTAACCGCATGGTCCTGTTTTCGCTGCGGGATTAAATAAAATCTGCAACAATGGTTGGGACCAGTCACACACTTGATTTTCGGTTTAGTGAAAAAGTTCAGTGTTGAGCAAATTAAAAGCAATTAAGAATGTCGATTAATGCAAATCAAATTGAAAAATTAAATTGAGAAAATTACCCAACATGGTATCTGTGCAGATGCGAGGTTTGCTCATTACGTTATAATATGTCCACACCAGACGAAAACTGCAGGTTTCAATGAAAAACTTTTAAGGACAAATATCCTAGAGTTCGTGTTACATAGCAGGACTAGTCCGCAGACAAAGCTCATCGCACCTGGAAATGTTTCTACTGATTTGTAACATAAATATAAGATTGGCAACCAGAAGTCGCGTCCATACGTCCATAAGGGTCTTTAGCTATTTCCAGCCCGTACTGTCGCGTTAATGTGTAGCGAGGATGCATAAATGCCAAGAATGGAGATGAAATCTGACTGCGCATACACTGTAGTTAGTATTTAAGCCATTATGTGACTAAGCAAGCTTAAATATTTGATATAAATTTCTTTAAATTCTTAATCTTCTTCGGGGATTATTATATAAATAGATTAATTAAATTCTTGTTGAAATAGGTACATATGTATATAATAATCTACTATTTTTAAGTTTTTAAAAACGATAATAATAACTTATTTACTCTCCAGTCTAAAGTAGAGTTGATAATTAATGAGAAACACAATTTCTCACTTCAGTGTTGAATAGGGAAGATAAAAATATGAACGATAAATTAAAATTGCTTTTGTTGCAATGATGATGTAAATGCATAAATTATGTTGATACAAACTATAAATAAATAATTTTGTTGTTTTCTATGCATATTTTTATCTTTCCTATTTGTTAATTTTAAAAATAACTGATTATTAGCACTAAACGGCATTCAGTGTCTAAATGATGCCCTTCCTAGGGTGTTGGTTGTTCCGTCACAGCGTTGTCTTCTTAAATAATTATTAAATTAATCACTTACAATTTGTTGCGTGTTTTCTTTACTGCACCCATTAACTGATGAAATTGTAGATAAAACTGTAGCACCGGAATGGGAAGTGTCATGTTGGGCAGTCAAATATTGTAAAAGTTCCCGATTATCGTTGATGTGTGGTCAAATATTTGAGCTGGTGATGAATTGTATCCTCATAAGCAGTTCTTATAGATATCAATCGTTTGAAATTGGCGAAATTCAGTATTTTTATGTATCCGGAAGTGTTTTATTCACATTCCCTCTTCCGCAAGCTGTCCAAATTTGTATTGCTGCTTCATGGTGTTAGTAATATCCAGGAAGAAATGTGTATTCGTTTGAAGCTAAAATGAAAAATTGTATTTTTAAATGATTTGCTTATTTTAAAATTGTAATTGGCATATTCATGTAATAAATTTTATGAATATAAATTGGTATTAAGTTACAATTTTATATATAATTAAAAAACATATTGTTTAGTTTTTAAGTATCCTTGTATTGGTGTTAAAATAAGATGATCAACAGTCATTTAATAGTGATGAAGTTAGCAGTTTGGATATTGAAATCCACCTATAATAATAAGAATATTTTTGGAAATATTCACCATCACTAGCAATGTTTCATAAAATATGCCTGTAGCATTAAGAATAAGTATTACGAGTAAAGAAGTCTCAAGTCGGGTTAGACCGACTTCGAAATCCGTTTACCTCTCCATGTGCGTGCTGGTTACATCGTGACGATGTACATTTAATTGAAATATCAATTGGAATATTTTTTAGGGTACTTTTCAGTAGAGTACCCTGAGGGAGGCGTCGCCAATTCTTGAGAATGGCTTTGCAACGCCAATATACTAATTCATGAAACATTTGGACCAAGAATCTGAATTAAACCGAAAACAGTCGCAGAAAGCAGAATCAGTTTTTACGTGCTTTTACTATTTTTCTGGTACTTTTTTAAACCCTGCATCAAATTACGGCTCCTAGTGAAATGATTTCGCTGTGTAGAAAGTATTTACTCCACATATTTGTTGCCTTTTCCTATTATTACTCATGTCAACTTAGCCTATAGAGCAACTATAGTTGGTTGACCTTATTTCATCTTGTATTGTAAATAATTTATTTCTTAATTAAAAAGTTCCCATTCTCTCATAAATTAAAGGGTGAAACTCTTGAGAATGGGCCTACAAATTTGACCCGGATTATGCTCTTCTACACAAAAAAACAAGTAACGAGAAAAATCTAAACTAAGTTCCAGGGAGCACTAATAGGTGTGTCCTGCTAATACATAAGCTACTCTCCAGTAGTTCCACGCTCTTTCAGTGTAAACAAGAACCACCTGGTGCATTCCATAAGAAAATTGGTGTTTCAGAATGCTGCGCCAACACACTTGCCAACTTTTGTTTCGGATATTAAAATCAATATAGATTTCACTTCACAATCAGGATTTTGTAGGAGTAATAATTTCATCGCGTTTGACTTAAATGTGTAGAAATCTGTAAACAAATAAGTGAAATTCATAAAATTTTACTTACGTCCTTCATTGGCAGCATCCAAATTTCCAGCAGGGCAATGAAACAGAAAATAAGTCTCGTGGAGTGCGAGTTACTGGACAGGTGCTCATTGATACAAATATGTATGCATATCAACATTTTCACGACTTGTCTTTTAATTAGAATACTTTATTTAACTTCTCTTCATATTTTATGTTTAAATTCACAAACTATAAAACAATTTGCAAATTTCGTTGAACTGCTCCCAATATATTTCAGAGCAACAGGCAGTCGGAGTACCACGGCAAAGTGAATAATTTATATTTCTATTATTCATATATTAAACTTTATAACTTTTTCACGAGCTCTCAGCGTATTCTTTTAATTAACAAAGCAATTTATCTCCACAAATCTTAAAACGAATAATACAAGCACAATCGTTTGAGTGTTTCAACAATTGTCCGGCATTAAACATTTCGCTTCTTCGGGCGCTAAATAAGCAGTGTTGCAAGACGCTAAATTGAAATAGTACTAAATTTGCGGTAAAATAGTACATTTACACAATGTAACACCCTGACAGCATGAATACGATATCAGATTAATACTGAATTACTCAATCTATTGGACAAATATATATGCTGAAACTGTACTAATTAATATTAGTAGAGAAAAATGAATTGTGGTTCAGTAATATACTCTAAAAAATAAGAATACCTTATTTAATTGAAATAAAATAGTAAATACCAACTCAGTCTATATGGTTGTTACAAAAAAGATTTTACAATTCTTAATTAAATGTCGCATTAAGTAATTTGGAAAAATTTAAATTAAAACACATTTCAGATTTCGAACTAATTACCACTTTTCATGTGGAGAATAAACATAATACATTAATATGCAAACTCAGAATAAGTATATACAATATGAAGTACATATAATAACGAAATGGGAAGTTGGTCGAACATAAGCATAGTTTAAATTCACTTGAAACATTATTGTTTTTTTAACAATACATTCTCTGATATTTTTCTTTTATAAATACACTAAATTTTTAATTACAATACACGATATTGAAATGCACAACATTAGTTTTATGTATTTTTAGATTAAATTTTAATTCTCTTAATGAGTTATGCACTAAATTTTATTACCATTTGATCAAATTACTCTTTTTTGTTCCTCATTCCAATTTCATGCCTTATACAAAAAATAAATTGTTTTTTGCTTTAAATTTGAAGAGAACGCAACTCTTCTTAAATGCTAAAAACGAACTAAACTCACATACACTGTAAATTATTATTAAATATACACTGTAAATAATTATCAGATTTTGAGAAACCTATAAATTTAATTTTCATCGACAACACTACTATATTTATAATATATCATATATTTTAGTTGTTGTATTAATTGAGAGATTAGTAAATTAGTGGTACTATTAGGTAACCAGCTCTAAAGGAATCCGAGATAACTTCATATTAAATTATTTTAAACAATTTTATATTGCGGTTCTTGTTCTTTCTTCGTCCATAATGAAAATAAATTGTTTAACTCAAATTGGTACAGAAAAACATACCAAAATAGTTCTGAAATGAGATGGAGGAAGAAAAAAACCTAGATTACTTAGAATATGGGAAGATGTTTGTATTCATGTGTCGTGAAGTGATCCTACTCATGAATTTATATATATGAATATATCTGCCATTACCCATTTTGATCGTAACATACATTTTCCTAATACAATGAACACTACAAAGTTCGGGAAGCACTTACAAATTATTCTTCAAGAAACACTCCTTTCTTGAAATGCTTCATCATCATCATTATGTGCGGTTAATTTTCAGATCAATTTGAGAAGAATCGTAATGAAAGACTTAAACCAACCAATGTAAACACATCTTAATTCCTTTGTTGAAAGGAATTAATGTTGATAAATTCAAAAGCACGAGAACGGATGTGTATATGATAAGAAACGATTGACTTTTTCAATATTGAGGTTTTTATAATAGTATATGAGCATGATAAAATTATCATGGCATATGGGTAGTATAATACTTTTCAGTTTTTATACCGTGATTATGCTTACGAACGATTCGCTTGGTGGGTATTATTGTTTCGGTTTTTCTGACACATTCTCCTTGTCAATAATTGCTCGATCACGTTCTCAACTTGCTTTTGCCAATTACATTCACATACATTCTTTTTTCTCAATCACGATTATTTCTCATCGATTCCCAAAAAAACAAAAAAACTACAATTCATACTAAATGAGCAAAAGTAGAGCAAAATGTTCCAGAAAAGACCTTTCTATACTAATCGTTTTAAACACCATTGATCAGAAGAACACAGCCCAAGCGGCTGCATTTGAAAACAATCTTCAATGGAAAACTTCGTAGGGCAATGGTACATATTTCACTCATGAAACTTGGAGACGAGTGAACCTTTGAATTGTCAAGATAGAACAACACTGTCTGTGTTTCTTACGGGGGACACTTGAGTGTGATATTCCTAGGCAACTCCGAGATTGTAGTATGTAAGACATTACCGGCCAATAGAGCCACATTCACACTGATGCTGAATTAGAATCTCATAGTGGTGATTAGGCCTTCATTTCTATGTAGTGATGATGGATCCTAGGTCCGTTCTTAAAAACCCACTTGAACTTTGCTTGAATATGTCCCAGTATTGATTCGAGTTATTTCGTTACAAGTCATACAACTATTCATAACCATTACGAAGTGTGTTCCCTGTAATAATTAGAGCCAACTTCTGTTTCATTCCTACACCATTCATTCAACAACCCACTTCATGAATGCAGCATTTACGACTGATTGCTTTTAATTCGCTTTCTCCTATTCATGACCTGCTCTTTATACCATTCCACTAATAAAATGTGCGGTCATAAAATAGTATTTCCTCACCATAATTCTCGGAGCACACTGACGAATATAAAATATACCCCGTCGTTATAATCAGCTCCAACTGTGCCACAATTTGTTATTTTTAAAGTACACTTCCTTCAGTTTTAGCTGCTAATCAAAAATTGGAATTGTTTCTCCAAAAAATCAATTCTCAAAAATTGTGATTTCAAATTTTTTCCGATGGATTTTCATTGCGCAATTTTCAAACGGAAACTTTCTCATCTGGGAATTTTAATTTGTTTATTAAATTTCATTTGTACATAACTCAACCGATATATAAAGATCCCAACCATCGGAATTGATTGATTCCAAGAGTTTACTTCAGTCAAATGTGGACACCGCAGTTTCTGAACAATCGGGAGATAATGGTAGCTCTGGAAGACACAAGGGGGAAAGAACTGTACAAAAATACACTTCACAAATAGTCACACTACAAGAAGACACTCCACAAACCGACACTCCTCAGGAACAGACTCCACAAGAAGAGAATCCAGAGAATGTCAATGCACAAGAACTCTCCTAGTACAGATCTTTCATTCTTCACATTCCAATTTCAAATATCTGTAAAATAATTTTCCACTTTGAATTATTCCTGCGATATTCAACTCTTTGTTACTAAATCTTGTCTGAAAGTTTCTTTCGGGCTATGCGACGTTTTGCGTCACTGCTTCAACTGGCGAACAACTCCGAAATGTGTTTCTTTTCACAAATTTGTGACAAAGAAATCATAGTTTTGAATTTTTTCGTTTATTGTATTTCTAGAAAACAGTTTCCTTTGTTCTAAAAAACTCCAGTCAACAAGGTTGTTCGACTTCCATTGACTTTAATAAAATGTCGATTGTCAATTATTCAGAGCACAGTGTTCAATCAAAATCAATTTCATCTAGCGAACTGGAGGAACTACTTATTTGCTTTAATGTCGCTCGTTTAATTCCGATCTTGCTGGACTCTCAATTGTTGATGTGATTTTTTCAAGAACGGACCAGTTGACTCCCACGAGACGAAAGTCTTGGTATATCATACTAATCTCAGCCGCACATACTAACGTGGCTTCATTTTAATACTATTTTGACTAAAGAGTATCGCTAGGTGCCATTCACTTGTCCTGGAACAGCAGCGGTGTTTTAGTGTTGGCTTCTCAATTTACAAAAATTTGTGTTACCATTTGGCAATAATATATTTAAATAGATCAGAAACACCCTCACAGTATCAATGGCTGCATTCTGGCGACCTATCGGTTGCCTATCGGGTGAGTGAAACAGCGCCCTTTGTTTTATAATGCGCCGCTACACAAATTTGTCACTTTATATGTAAGCATCTGTTCTACAAACAGCTGTGCTAAGTGTTGAGTACGGTAGCGAAGAAAATTTCCGCTCAAGGAAATGGTGTCCGCTCAATCTGCTGATTGCAAAAAATTCGGAGAATTCTGATCGATTGGGTATCCGATGGGGTGCCAGAATGCAGCCAATCTCCATCAATTTTTTAAATTTGCTCCTAAAAGTATGCCCACAGAATGCTCTATAAGCATACAATTAAAAGTAAGCCCCACAAGTATGTGTACACATTGATAGTAATTATTAATACGCCCTCAAAGCATGCAATTGACACGAGTTGTTTGCATCAGTCGCCATTATATTGCAACGTGATAGTTCAGTGAAAAGGGATTGCATACTTTTAGGATCCCATCTGGAGATTGAGAATGAGTGCAACACCCTGTGTGTGTAAGTCAAGACATGAACTATTCGTATAAAAGTTTACGTAAGAACACCCTGTCGGTGGTGTAAAATGATGAAAGCTTCCTTTGAGGTGTATATCAAGTTCTAGAAAGATCGAGAAATTTCTACTGTATTGTAGAAGTTTCCACCTCAACCTTTCGAAACTATAAAAAGCACAAGCCTGTGCAAAGCCGAGACATTCGAACAGAGATCGTAATAGTGTGTTCATTGAGCATTATAATCGAAGCAGCAGTATTTGTAATTGGGAAAAGTGATGAAATTCATTATGAGATAAAGTGATCAATGAATTGTGAAATAAAGTACAAATTGTAAAGAAGTAAACTTTAAACCTAATATTAAATGTGTAAATAGCAATAGTTAAATAAAGTTAGTAATTTTAATTTAACCAGCGATTGATTAATTACTACACGATCCAGTGGTACGAATCCGAGTACAGAGAGTTCGAATAAATTGTCAAGAGGGCAATTTCGTAACAATATCATGATTAGCATCTGCTAGTTTACTTTGCGTGTGGTGCCTTGACTAGTAGCTTGCTAACGATTTCTGGTCGCCTGTTATTTTGGCTGGTAGCAAAACTTCGGCAGTTATGTTTCCGCCGCGGGTACTGCAAATATTTAAATGTATGCGGTGATGCGCGTTGAGCCCTAAATTTTCTTTCTATCACTAAGTGGAATTGGTGACTTATTCGCGCATACATTCAGTCACTTTTACCGATACTTACTTACACACATTTTAAAGTATTGTTTTTCTTTTATTATTAGTATTGCCTTCTGATGCCATTAGGGTGCGCAAGACTGAGTGGAGTAATCAGTTTAAAGCGCCTGTGAATTGCTTCGCATTGTTGGCATGTCTGAAATTTCACGTTAATGAATTAATTGTCCTGATCTTCTCTTCGCGTACTTCGGATTATGGGTGAATTTATTATAGGTAAATGTGAGGCTGGATGGATCAGAAAATTTTGGAGTGATTCCCACTTATTTATTATTACAGTTCCACATTTGGACAAAATTAAAATACGTATTACTCTCATCAACCGGTTTTAAATGAACCTTTGGGAAACCGAAACTTTGTCGTCTTTCATTTTCGGTCGAAATTTAATTAATTTTTATTTTATATACAAAATATTAATTTAAACACGGAAATTTCCTTCGTGATTCATGCAATCCAGATTGATCTCGATATACAAGAAACCTCGTATATCAAATGGTAAACAATCAATATTTTTGCATTGCGTGATTTGACTTCAAAATTCGTTCGGAATGGGAAGAAATGAAATGTTCAACTCAATCGCCGTGTGTAATAACTAAATTGGGTCTCTTTATCGAGCATTTGTCTTTATCGCTTGCATATATCCATGTAGAAGGAGACTTATTTCGAAGTAGGGTGGTGGCTGATGGATTAAGAATATAAAAAACATCCACTCTAAGGATGTGTTTGTTTACCTTATTTATCACATATAAATTTATATCGACCATTTTAATTAATCTCTCTGAGAATGAAACACAAACATTAAAAAATTATTTTTTCATATTCTTTTATTAAAAATATAAATAACATTAATTATAAATTGAAGCAAATATAAAAATATGTATAAATAATTTTCATTTAAAACTATTTAAATGTAATGTAACAAAATTTTAATGTTCCTTTTTGTTCTTCTAAATTATGGAATATATTTTAATATGGAAAGAATAGTAACTAATTTTGACAATTACGTCATCATTTTATATTCGCTTTATCTAACTAAAACTGTACATATTTTTAATAATTAATTGTATATTTCAGAAACATTTTGTAATAACTTTTCATCATTGGTCGCATTTGATTCGCCAGCCTCAACTCGCTGAAACAGAACTTAGCGAAGTCCCCTTTTGAACGAGTTGGGTGGCTTTAGTTTGAAGCTTTGCTATCTCGAATTCGATTTTTATCGTCAAGCCAGTTCTGCCTCCTTTCCATAAAGCCGGGAGTTAACGGTTTGGTTCTTTTCTTTAGTAAGTGGCGAATCGAAAGCTTCCATGAAATATATCAATTTACTATATCTATTGGAAATTTAAAAAATTGCATTAATTAATTTAAATTAAATAGTTATTATAGGGAAATGTTTTTTCTCATAACTTGGAAATATTTTATATATATCTTTCATTAACGAAAAACATGAACACAAATTGTGAAAGCTTTAAATAAATATAATTTAAATACTAAGAATTTTTTAAAACTATTATCATAAAAGATTATTATATACATATATGATTTATCAGAAAATATTGTAGACGGTAGGAACTCTCCAATTTGAAATCCGATCTAAAATTGATTCGGAGGCAAGGGTTATGTCAATGACTTCCTGCCTGTCAGCAGTAATGAAAGTGGGTTCTGACCCCTTATTACATATAAGAAGGTTAGTCGTTACAATATATTCCCACCGCGTTCATTGACATCCGTGCTTCCCCAGATGTCGTGGTGCGCATTGGCATCGCATCCAATAATAACAGCCACCCGTTGAGCCTTTGCATCCACCACAAGCTTTTGTAGGTTGGCTTCCGGAAGGATTTCATGGTCATGCGCCATATACGCCGAGACCAGCCAGTACCGTCCCGAGCTAATTTCCAGGCGGACGGCCGTTAAATCGTTGTTGCTGTAATTGGGGAGAATAAATGAGCTAACATTATTTCTAATGAGGATACAAGGTCTTCCTTCACTTACGGTATACAGCAAGCTGTAATTATCAGTCCTGAGACCACAGAACAAGTCCCCGTATGTCCAGGGTTCTTGGATCAGGACGTCATCATCAATTAAGATTTATTTCAATTAATATAGTTTAGCACTAAAAAGTTTCAGCCAACCTAAAATGAGTTGATTTTTCATAATCAAAAATACTTGTACACAAACTTTAGTTATAGAAATTGGTTTAAAATTCAATAATTTTATGCAAACTAGTACTTAGTGCGGCCACATTTGGCATCTAGCACGGCTTTAAGTGTCCTTTTCATAGAATGAACTAAGTTCTAGGTAACTTCCTGGGGAATATTCTCCCATTTATCCTGGAGGGCATTTTTGAGTTTTTCAAGTTTTTTCCTGGTTACTAGTGAAATGATTTCGCTGTGTATAAATATATGTATTCATTCATATATTTGTTGGAGTTTCCTATTATTACCCATGTCTTAGACTATAGAGCAACTACAGGTGGTTGACTTTTCTGCATTTTGTATTGTAAATCATTTATTTTTAATTAAATTGAGCCTATTCACACATAAATTGAAGGGTAAAAAATTGTGAATAGGTCTACAAGCTGCTACAAACACCCGGCCGGCTTCTGCTCTTCTACACAATAAAACAAGGAACGATAAAAATCCGAACCAAGTACTTTTCTCCAGTTATTCCACGCTATTTAAATATAAACATGAACCAATATAAACATGAATTCCATAAAAAAATTTGTGTTTCAGAATGTTGCGCCAACAAAGTTGCCGGTTATTTAGAATACTAAGTACAATTTATTTAATATACAAAGTTCATTTCAAAATCAGGATGTTTCTGGAGAAATAATTTGACTGCAGTTGACTTAAATGTATAGAAATATGTTAATAAATAAGTGAAATTCATGAACTTTTACTTACATCCTTCATTGGCAGTTTCCAAATTTCCAGCAGGGCAATGAAATAGAAAAGCAAGTCCTTGGAGGACAGGTTCGTCGTCTTTGTAAATTGTATTGCCCGGCCCTAAATAATTATGGCCTGGATTCGTGTAGCCGTCAGAGATATGTAAAACCATACTAACAACAATAATATTAATACATTGTATATATACTACTTTGTATTAGTTAATACTGGTTTATACCAGTTACATCATCAACTGATTTTTGCGCAGTAAAAATAATAAAACATTATTGCGACGACGACGGCGACGACAATTGCGCAGCAATTTTCAATTTTCCAATCGGCAGCTATCGGCCGTAGGCCATGATCAAGCTAAGCCATGATTTAGAAAATTGAAAATTGCTGCGCAATTGTCGTCGCCGTCGTCGTCGCAATAATGTTTTATTATTTTTACTGCGCAAAAATCAGTTGATGATGTAACTGGTATAAACCAGTATTAACTAATACAAAGTAGTATATATACAATGTATTAATATTATTGTTGTTAGTATGGTTTTACATATCTCTGACGGCTACACGTATCCAGGCCATAATTATTTAGGGCCGGGCAATACAATTTACAAAGACGACGAACCTGCTGATGAAGTTGATTTTGATGCATATATTCACGATTTGGAATACGAATTAGCAACAACAAAGGAACAAATTAGAGAAGCAGATCGACACGCCATAAGGTCATTTATTAGTGATTATAAAACGAACGGATCTTTAGCGGAATTAACTGGTATTGTTGGTCTATCAATAAAGTATGGATTCGAAAGTGTTTTTGGTGTTACCTATCCAAGTATGTCAAAACAAGACAAAACATTTCCTCAACTAGTTTATGCTTCTCGTGAAAGACATTTAGCTCAAGAGTGGGCTAGAATTCAAGATTTACCTGACAAAGGTGGTTATAGAAATTTTCTAGACTTTAAAAGTAAAGCTTTAGTCAGTAAGCAAATATATGAAGCCTACAAAGACGGTGGTTATTATTATCAAGCGTTAAAACGAGATTTCGATGCTTCTGCTGGAAGCTCCAGAACCGATAACGAACCAGCCCCCAAAAGACCAAGACCTGCAGAAAATAGCGACATCAATACAGAATCTGAACAAGATAGCACATTCATTGAAAAACCAAATTATCATAATAATAATAATTTTAATATGGATGTTGATATTCAAGAAAATATTCATCAACAAAGTGGTTCAGGTCGTGGACCGAATACGGGCGCGAGGTCGGGTGCGACAGGAAGTGGAAATCCCTCTTCTGAGAGTATCACATGGATAAGACCAAGTACGCCCTGTTCAAATAATTATATGAATTTTTCAAAAACAAAAATATTAATTAGTTATGGATATAGTACAGAAAATATTCAAACATCGGACTCTATTGATCAAATTAGTACACCATTAGCTCTAATTCCTGTCGATTTTATACCTTTTTATTTAAGTGAAGCAGAATATGATATGCTACCGACAACAGCAGAAGTTGTTAAAGTTTCATGTCAAGTTACTCCATTGGGAACAATAACTGCATTTGATATTGGATCATCAATTTCTGGAACTGCAACATCTGAATATGTACCTATTGGTTTAGTTGCAGAAGGTTTAAACAAACAATTTTATGGTAAAAATGTTAAATATACTTCTTCTGGCACAGACCCTATGAAAGTAATTGGTATTGAAAATATTAATGTACTAGAAATGTATGAAAAATACTACAAACATATTCCATCTAATGCTTTATGTGTTCCCACACCTATAGAACAATATTTTTTACATGAATGGAATAGAGAAAAAAGTCCTGATACGAATAAATACCCTGATTACATTGTTCATAATAAAGGCAGTGTGCGTATGGATGAAAAAGTGCATCAGTTTTTAATAAATCAAGCAGTTGGCGTTCCAATAGCAAATTATGAATATAAACCAAAAAGTGGATTTATAAAACGCGGTAAGGAACATTTTGTTCCACAAACCAGAGAAAAATATAAGGTACATTCTACTATAACCAGACCACATAGTCATATGTTACAATTTTTTAAAGCAGCTAATAAACCAATATCTGGAGATATTGGACTTGGCAAATCACCCACAACGCCAATAGTTATTAATAATATTAACGACGTATATGCTAGAACAATTGAATCTTATGGTACATATCATCCTATTCGAGGTGGATACGGATATGATACACAACCGCAACTTCATGTGGGGATTATTGCTACTCCTCAATTAAAACCGACCGAGTCATCTGTAAGCTATTTAAATAGCGCTTGTTATTGGAAAGTTGAATGTTTCATAGAAATTAAATGCAATATTTCATCGGCCTTTGGTAAAGGAGCTAGTGTGAGTTGGCCATTGGAAGCATCATTTTGTGCAAATTATGACAGAGCATACACTGATGGACAAACATTGTTTGGTGTAACAGATGACGACAATGGTAAAATTTCTGTGCAATCACTCGAAGATTCAGATAATGAAGAGGAACAACAAGGATTTACTATTATTAATAAAACAAAAAAATTAAAATTGTAATTTTTTATTTATTATTTATAATTTTATATTTTTTTAATAAATAATAACTTGACATTGGATGTGGTTTTTTTTTTATAAATTTTAAGCTTTTTATAAGATTTCCATTTGTAAATAAACATTCTTGATCTAAAAGCACGATCATTTGGGAATACATCATTATTTGATAATATTATTAATGGAGTTCTCATAATAACAGCATCATTTGAATATTTAACTTTAGCAGTTACTGTATCTCCTCCAAATAACATTTTTAAAGTTTCAGTAGCAGACGGCTCTAATAAAGGTTCATTCCATAATATAATACGTTTTTCTACACATTCCATTAAAGGAAATGAACAATATCTATTAAAATTTCCAACTTGACCAAAATTTAAACAAAAATGAATAAATGTATCAAAAAAAAAGTTTTTACCAGCATTTGGAGGAGACAATATAAAAATAGTATTTTTTTTTGGAGTCAATTTGTCCAAAATATTATATAAATCTGTTAAAAAGTTATAAATTTGATTATAATCATTATTAAATTGAAATTGTATTAGATCTTCTAAAATTTCAACTGACTCAGTAACTGAAAAATAATAATTATATAAATTTCCAACAGGAGCATTAAATATTAAATTTTGAGGTTCAACAGATTTTAGATATAGATAAATTTCTGAAAAAGTAAGATTATTTATATAATTATTAATAATTCTTAAACAATTTTTAATTAATGTAGAATTAATATCATAAAATCGAAATTCAGAAGATAACCACATTGAAGTATTTAGAATATGTGAAATAGGTGATGTAGGATGCTCTTTAAAGAAGTCTAGAATTTTGTCTCCCTTTCCTCTTTTTTTACACCTTGAAGACTGCTGATCTGATTCGTTGCAGATACTAATAATTTCATTATTAATTGATGATTGGGATCCAAAGGAGATTGGGTTATGAATGTAGAACGATAGTTCGCTTCCTTCCACCAGTCCGTCTTCGGCTTTTTGCAAATCTTCGAAAAATCGTCTAAAAATCATCTAACTTCACTACTTGGAAACCACGTTCTCCCGGTGATGTTATAGTACAAGTACTCCCGGGAATCTTTCTGCAAATAGATTGAGATATTAATCCAGTGTTGGATCGTGAATTTCCAACTTGAAACAACTCGTCTAGCGAATCTTCTATCGATGAATTCTTCGAAGTATTTGGTAAAAGCGCATCTGCAAGAATTGTTGGAATAGTTGCAGTCATGGATGATGTGGATGTGGTTTCCATGATGGCCGACGATGAGGATGGACCCTGAAAATTTTCTGCATAATTCTCTATAATCCAATTTGATGTTGCGGACGTCATATTTGGTTCCGTATACATCGTGCACCACTCGCTGTTTAACAGGACGGTTGCCAAACTCTTCAGTGAACACTTGCCTAACTCTTGTTTTTGGGCAATCAATGTTTTCTGGGCAAACTGGAGGGAGTCCATCAACGTATGTAGATGCCTCTTCGCTTCGTATTGTCTCTCCTTCAAGGAATGAGAGATCAAAATCTCCAATGTCGTAGTTACATGTAGTAGCATCTCCCTGGTCCACATCACTGTTATTAAAGACAGAAGTGAAATCATTTCTGTGTTCTCCATCGAGTACGCTTTTGCTAGTTCCATCTCCACATTCAGTTTTTTTTTCTTGGCTGGTTCCGCCGATTTTTCCATCTTCCGTTTCCTCTGTTTCTCCTTCACTATTATCTCCTCTAGTGCTTGTGTATTTGGAATTTGCATCTGCTCGCAATCGCTTAGTAGGATTTGTTGACCAGGCTCCAATTCGTTTTCTGAATTTATTGGTGAATTGTCGTCGATCGGTTCGCGAATTGTCACTTTTTTCGGAGGCATTATCAGAATTTTCAGAACAAGAATAATTATACGAACAAACACTACTATCACTGTCACTGTTATACTGCATTTAAAAGTAAATGAAAAATTTCTGCTATTTATATGGTATTATACATATTAAAATGCGTTGTTGCCAAATTTCTTGTCTATACCAGTTGGGATTTGCGTGGTAAAAATAAATCATGGCTTAGCTTGATCATGGCCTACGGCCGATAGCTGCCGATTGGAAAATTGAAAATTGCTGCGCAATTGTCGTCGCCGTCGTCGTCGCAATAATGTTTTATTATTTTTACTGCGCAAAAATCAGTTGATGATGTAACTGGTATAAACCAGTATTAACTAATACAAAGTAGTATATATACAATGTATTAATATTATTGTTGTTAGTATGGTTTTACATATCTCTGACGGCTACACGTATCCAGGCCATAATTATTTAGGGCCGGGCAATACAATTTACTCCTCTACATGTGGTCATTGATACAAACAAGTGAGAATATATAGTTTATGACTGCCTTTTACTTTAATATAATACTTTCTGTAACTTCTCTTCATATTTTTTGTTTAAACTCACAAACTATAAAACAATTTTCAAATTTCGATGCAGTGCTCTCACAATATTTCAGCGCAACCGGCAGTCGGGGTACCAACGGCAAAGTGAATAATTTATATTTCCATTATTTATTATATTAAACTTCATAACTTAATCACAAGCACTCAGAGTTTTGATTTTAAATTAATAAATACAATTTATTTCCACAGATATTAAAACGATTATACGAGCAGAATTAGTTGAATGATTCAATATTTGTCAAACATTAAACATTTCGCTTCATTGGACGCTACGTAAACAGTGTTGCAAGACGCAAAATTGAAATAGTACTAAAATCAGAATAAAATAGTACATTTCCATAATACTTAGCTCTGACAGCACCAATACGATATCAAATTAATTATTCATTTAAAACAATCTATTGGGCAAATATATATGTTGATAAAAAAATTGACTCAAACTTTACTATTTAAAATTAGTGGAGAAAAATGAATAGTGGTTCATTAATATACGTTAAAAAATACATAAAAATAAGAATACTTTCTGTAACTGAAATAAAATAGTGTAATAGTAAATACAGAATAGAATAAGCATAAAAATTTAGTTTGTAAACTCGGTTTAAGTATGTTTCTTTTTCCTACAAAAGTCAACTTTAAAATGTTTCTTGTCTCCATGGAGCACTAATTCATTTGTTATGGTATAGATGAGACCAGGACGTGCTTATTAAATGGTCGCAAAGAAAAATCAATCTTCTTGTTTTTCGATTTTTTGCGTTCGTTACTTTTTTTTAGCGAACGACTGTTTTCATTTATTTAACGAATTAACTGACATTTTAATCTAATAAAGCAGTTCTTTTGTAGACTTGTTGTAGTCTTCCGGCCACCTCATTAGTGCACCCAGGACGAGACTACATAATTAAATAAAAAAAACCATCAATATAAAGAATGTATTATAACGAAATGGGTAGGTGGTTGGTCGAACATAATCACACATTAAATTCACTTGAAACATTTAAATATATTGTTTCTTTTACAATGAATTCTGTGCTAATTTCTTTGAATGTACAACTGTAATACTGTTTTTTAATATAGTACACATTATTAATTTACAATACATAGTATAATTTTTATATATTTTTGGATTAAAATCACCAAATTTTAATATCATTTTATGAAAATTACTCCTTTTTTATTCTCTTTGCGATTTCATTCTTTAAACTTAATATCATTAAACTCATATACTTTTTAGATTTTGATAACCGTGTTAATTTAATTTTCAATGATAACACAACTTTATTTATAATACATATTTTAGTTACTGTATTGTTTCTGAAAGAATCGAGAGATTAATAAAATAATGGTACTATTAGATAATCAGCAACCAAGATAACTCCATATTAAATTATTTTAAACAATTTTAGCACGTACAAATTATTCATCAAGAAACTCTCCTTTCTTCAAATGCTGTGGTTAATTTTCAGATAAAATTCAGAAAAATTATATTGGAAGACCTGAACCAAACAATGTAACACATGCGATTATATGTTTAAAGGAATTTATGGTGATACATTTAAAAGCACGAGAATGGATGTGTCTAAGATAAGAAATGGCGTAATTTATTCAATATTGAGGTTTTTATAATAGCATATGAGCATGATACAATCATCATGGTGTATGGGTGCAGAAAAATATTTTTCCGGCGTTGATGGCTTTCAGTTTTTCTACCGCTTACGAACAATTCGCTTGGTGTGTATTATTATTTTGATTATGCTGTCAGTAGAAGGGAAATTCAATTTTTTTTTTATAATTACTTAATAATTGACTTAATTATCGTTACCCGACTTACACACGTAGCCGGAACTCTAAGCAATATGTAAAATAAAACCCGGCAGGAGGCACTGTCAAGTACTAAAAATAAAATCATATCTAAAAAATTATTATTTTTTAGGTTGTCAACAGTTATCAACTGTTTTCACCTAGTTGAAAATTCAACTGGCAATCTCATTCAATGCCATTTTTGTTGTTCTGGGCATGATTCCACCTACTTAGTGCGCCCTGACTTCAATCAACTCATATATTTTCAGCTGATGCGTTCATTACGCCATTTGGATCTTCTATACTGTGCCTCAATGTGGGATGGATAAGAATGTGTGGAAAGTAAGCAATTTCGTTCATGTGATGATTTATAATAAAAAATTATGTGAAACATACGAATCTGGAATTCAATCGCAGGTTCAAATCCTGCCCCGGCTTGGCCACCAAAATGCTTCTTTCTAAAAAATATTTGTCTCTTCGAGTCGAAGGCCTCAGTAGCGAATACTCATTCATCTATTATATAAGATATAATAATAATCTCTTAATTTCATTCAGAGTTATTACGTGTCCAATAAAAAATCCCTCAAATTAATCAATGCATCTGGATTTAAGAAGCAGTTTCGGAAAAGTTTTCAAGGTGGTCTTTGGGAGAGTTAGAACACAAGTACGAATGGGGCCACCCCAAGGTTACTCTGAGCCAGAAACTTTGAATTTAAAAGTGTGTGGTCTTCTGATTATGACGTTGGCAGTGGTTTAAAATAAATAATTTGAAGTATGTTACTTTTACTTTAAGATGCTCCGTTTTCGCTTCAGATATTGGGCATACAAAATTGATCTAACATAAAGAATCAGTTACATAAACGACGAGTCAAAGCAGGCCTGTCCGAGGACGACTTTGTGAATAGAGCGCTCGCTCAGTTCGTCTGTTTCGCCTTGTCCCAGCTCTTTGGTACACGGGTCAAACGTACTGTTTTTATATATGTTCCTCACTGCAAATTGTTCAGTATCCGATTGAAATAATACAGAGTTACAACTTTACCCATGCTAAGTCAGAGATTTCATGAACCATATTTCTAATAATCTCAGCCAAGTTGAGGACTAATGCATATTGTGGAGAACTGGCAACCCTAGCGAATAGGAAGTGGACAAAAAGGAGAGGTGATAGTTCGTACAAGAGACTTGACGCTGTGCTGATATACTTTCGATTGTCTTTATAAATGTTTCAAGTGTTAAACAATAAAAGCAATTACAGTTGGTTCAGTTTATAATCATCAAAAGTTAGTTGTGTTTAATTGGTAATATTTAGAGGCTATTACATTGGCGACGAGGTAAAATTATTGAAAAAAAAAGAAAGAAGAATATATGGAAAGAATGTGTATACATTCTGCTTTTCAGTGACGTGGATGTCTAAAGTAACTGGGTAGCCGGTACTTAGTGGATGTTGACGTACGGGAAAATTGACGTGAGCGAGACGGTGTACATTTAATTGTACGAAAGGCTGCAAAGCCAGTAACTGAACATACATTCAATTGTACGAAAAGCTAAAAAGCAATATTTGGAATTACATTGAATTGTAATTGGTAAGAAAGTTGGATTCTGTGGTATTAAAAAAAAAAAATTATTTTGTATTGGCATTAAATTGCTTAATAGGAAGAAGACATTGAATTGTTTCTGAATAACGTGACAGGATCGGTGTACATTAAATTGTTCAACAGAAACTAGAAAAAAAACAACACTTGGAATTACATTGAATTGTAATTGGTGAGATAATTGTATTTATTAGTATTTTATATGTTCTGAATGGCATTAAATTGCTTCACAGAAGGACGACATTAAATTGTTGCAAAATAAATTTCGCGACGAAGACTTGTCATCGGAGCAAACAAAGTCTGAAATGAGTGCACCAGGCATTACACCGTTCTTATGCGATATCATCGATAAGGCGCTTATTCGCTCAGAATGGGAAAAATGGTTCCGCGCATTTTCAATATATCTGGAGGCAGAAGAAATCAATGATTCGGTGAAAAAGAAAAACAAACTGTTGTACTTAGGCGGTACGCAACTGCAGGGAGTAGTATACAATATCCCTGGAGCTCTTGTAGATTCCCCGAATAAAGAGCAACACGATGAAATAGATGTCTTTCAGGTTCTTGTAGCAAAACTGAACGAATATTTTTCGCCAGAATGAAATTCTACATTTGAAAGGCATTTATTTCGATCACTGAAGCCTGAGGAAGGAGAGTGTTTTAACAAATTCTTATTAAGATTGCGGAACCAAGCTGCGAAATGTCAATTTGGGGAAACAAAAGATGAGATATTGAGCATTAATTTAAAGGATAAACTTATAGATGTATGGGCACCAGACGACCTTAAGAAACGACTGTTGGAAAGAGAACACACGCTCACGGAAGCTATTAAAATATGCCACGTTCATGAACAAATAAACAGCCAGTCGGAAACAATGAAGCTGCCTCAAGTATCCTTAGATGTTAATAGAGTTGAAAGTAAGAACCCAGACACAGATTGTGGAAGATGTGGACGACGTGGGCATCATACGGATAGTATAGACTGTCCAGCTAGAAGAGTATCGTGTAATAAATGCGGTTTTGTTGGCCACTTTGCACGCAAATGCAAAACAAAAAGCATTAAACGCAAACAGATTGACTTCGGCGGTAAAGGCATGAAAAAGCGTAAAACTTTTCATTCGAATATACAATTTGTTTCGGATGCAGTTAAGTCTGAGGATGTTGGCATGCAAAACAAGTGGCAGGAGCAGAATTGTTTCCAAATTACGGACGGTTCAAAAGAGCATATGAATGAGCTTATAAAATGTTACGTAGGAGGACGTGAAATTTTGATGTTAATTGACTCGGGCTCGCAGTATAACCTCGTGGGCGAAGAAGATTGGGAATATCTCCGTAGGGAAAACGCCACTTTATGGAACATCCGAACTAGATCTGAGAATCAGTTCCGCGCTTATGCTGGAAACGCTTTACTCAATATTAAAGCTGTTTTCAAAGCTGTAATAGGCTTGGATGTAAAATCCAACTTGATTTCCTCATTCTATGTCATTAAGAATGGAGGACAATCCTTATTGGGGAGAGATACTGCCATAAAATTAAATGTTTTAAGATTAGGCCGTGAGATTAACCGCATTCAAAATTTGCAGCCGTTCCCGAAAATTAAGGGCTTTAAAATCACGCTTTCAATTGACAAATCAGTGAAACCCGTTCAGCAGCCATTGCGTAGGGTACCATCAGCTTTGGAGGAAAAAGTCGAAAACAAGTTGAGTGAAGCATTAGCTCGAGATATTATTGAACCGGTAGTGGGGCCTAGCGCTTGGATATCTCCTATTGTTGTAGTATTTAAAGAAGACGGTGATATCCACTTGTGCATAGACATGCGACGTGCGAATGCTGCCATATTAAGAGAAAATTACCCACTGCCAACATTCGAATCTTTTATGGCTAAGTTGAAAGGAGCCAAATGCTTCTCTAGGCTGGATCTTAAAAATGCCTACCATCAGCTGGAGCTGGATGACAGCAGCCGCGAAATAACTACTTTTATTACGTCAAAAGGGTTATACAGGTATAAAAGATTATTATTTGGAGTTAATTTTCCAAAAGTCTATGGAGAGTATTTTAGCCCCATGTAAATGCGTTTTGAACTACTTAGACGATGTTATTGTGTTTGGAAGCACGGAGGAGGAACACGACAATAACTTAAAAAGTGTACTGGAAATTTTTAAAAAATTGAATGTTGTGCTGAACGACGATAAATGCATTTGGAAAGCAGACAAGCTAAAATTTTTGGGTCATATCTTGTCCACTGAGGGGATTAGTCCAGACCCAAGTAAAGTTGAAACCATTTTACAATTTCGGCCTCCAACCAACAAAGAAGAAGTGAGAAGTTTTTTAGGTCTGGTGACATACCTTGGAAAATTTATACCCGATCTTGCTGATTTAACAGATCCCCTTAGATGTTTGACTAAAAAGGATGAAAAGTTTATTTGGGGTAAAGGTCACAGCGACGCGTTTCAAAAGTTAAAAGAACAATTAGCGAAGATGCCAACTTTATCATATTTTAATCTCAAAAATCGCACTCGGTTGATAGCTGACGCTAGTCCGGTAGCCTTGGGAGCTGTTTTACTTCAGTTTGACAGAGACGTTCCGCAGGTTATATCGTTCGCCAGCAAAAGTTTGTCTGATGTCGAGCGAAGATACTCGCAGACAGAGAAAGAAAGCCTCGCTTTGGTGTGGGGTGTCGAACGGTTTTACTATTATTTGGCTGGCATTGAATTTGAACTGGTCACGGACCACAAGCCTTTAGAGTCAATTTTTAAACCCACGTCAAAACCGCCGGCTCGTATTGAGCGATGGGTATTACGCCTTCAATCATTCAAATTTAAAATAATATATCAAGCTGGGAAGTTTAATATCGCCGATTCTTTGTCAAGATTATGCAAAATTGAAAATTGTGCCTCTTTTGATAAACAGAGTGAGTTTAACATTTGTTCTATTATTGGAGAGACTGTCCCACGTGCGCTTACTATATTGGAAATCGTTGAAAAGAATAATTTGGATTCCGAACTGATGGACGCAGTTAACAGCGTGAAAAAAGACACATGGAAGCTGGATACGTCCAATAGGTTTTTTCCATTTCGTTTTGAACTATGCACGTTGGGCAATATTTTGCTACGAGGTACTAAAATCGTTATACCATTGTTGTTAAGATCAAGGGTGCTAGCACTAGCACACGAAGGCCATCCAGGTGAGACAGTGATGAAGCGCCGAGTACGTTCAAAAGTATGGTGGCCTTTAATTGACAGAGATGTCGAAAAATTCGTTAAGAGCTGCCGTGACTGCTTACTAGTTTCAAGGCCAATGCAACCAGTACCAATGAACCGGAGAGCGCTACCAAATGGTCCTTGGCTTTGTCTGGCGATGGATTTGTTGGGACCTTTACCCAATCATGATTTTGTATTTGTTGTGATAGACTATTACTCGAGATATCAAGAAGTCAAGTTCTTGAAGAAAATTACGTCCAGTGTAATAATTGACTTCCTGGAAGAAATATTTTCAAGGTTGGGCTATCCGAAATCCGTCACTACGGATAATGGACGTCAGTTTGTTAGTAATGAATTTCGGAACTTTTGTGAAATAAACAATATTGAAATTTTGACGTCCCCGCCCTATTGGCCACAAGCGAATGGCGAAGTAGAAAATATGAATCGATCGCTTGTCAAGCGCCTTCGAATAGCCCACGCCAATGCAACAGACTACAAGAAGGAAATTCAAAAGTTTTTATTGATGTACAATGTTACTCCTCATGGTACAACAGGGAAAGCCCCGTCAGAGCTGCTGTTCAATCGCTGCATTCGCGACAAAATTCCATCTGTCCATGATGTCAAAGAAGATATTTTAGATTCGGAGGCGAGAGATATGGATATCGCAAACAAGGAAAAGGGAAAACAAAGGGCAGACAAGGATAGAAGGGCAAAAAGTTGCGACATTCAAGTTGGAGACAAGGTCCTTCTTCAAAATGTTATTTTTCCGAATAAATTAACATCAACTTTTGGGACAGAGGAGTTTGAAGTTATGGAGCTAAAAGGGAATGATGTCACTGTACGAGGAAATGGAAAGGTTTACAGACGCAATATTAATCACTTGAAAAAGTTGCCAGCTATGCCCGAACCGAACAATACCGAGTCTACGCCAAGTCATACCGGACTGTCTCTTGATGACACCGAACAACATAATCAATTTACAGAGTTGCGAGAGCTGCCTAAGGATCCGGAGGCGACTAATCCAAGATTGACGCTGAAACTAAAAAACATCGGAGGGATGTGGAGATCTGGCAACCCTAGCGAATAGGAAGTGGACAAAAAGGAGAGGTGATAGTTCGTACAAGAGACTTGACGCTGTGCTGATATACTTTCGATTGTCTTTGTAAATGTTTCAAGTGTTAAACAATAAAAGCAATTACAGTTGGTTCAGTTTATAATCATCAAAAGTTAGTTGTGTTTAATTGGTAATATTTAGAGGCTATTACACATATACTAACGTGATTTCAGTTTAACACCATTTTAGCAGATCCGCAGCGCTAGGTGCCGTTCACTTGTCCTGGACAGTGTTTTGGGGTTGGCTTCTCAATTTACAAAAATTCATGTCAAATTTGGCAGTACAGGTAGACCTCGCTTAATACGTGCTTCTTATAACACGGCCTCGCTCTAACACGGTTTACGTTTTGTGATCATTTTTCGTTTAACACGCTAAATGGCCTCGTTCTAACACTCTTCTTCTGAAAATTGTATGTTACCATACAAACAAATTTATAAAAAACTGTCAAACAAACAGTCAAAACTAACAGATTTTTTTAAAAAACAGCCCCAAATGGATGCACCTCAAAAGCGCGCACGATTGACCATAAGCAGCGATGACGAACAGATTTGAATAGCATGATTGTATGTATTTTGATAAATTTTGAATTCCTTTAGTTACTTTATTTTTTTAAGTTTGTTAATTTTTTAAATTATACAAACAAGTAAACTTTTGAATGAAAATCAATTTTTGTTTATTTTTTTAGTTATAACTACAATTAAAATTAATAAAGAATAAAAAAAAACGGCTTTTGATGTATTTTTTGATATCCTGGAACGGAACCCTACTTTTTGTACTGGTTTCTTGTTTCACTTAACACGGTTTCGCTTAACACGGTATTATACGGGAACGTAACCCGCGTGTTAAGCGAGGTCTACCTGTAATACATTTAAATGGACCAAGACACCTCAAAGTGTGTAGCCACCAATTTTTTAAATGCTCTCCTAAATGTATACCTACAGAATTCTATTTAATCATAAAGTAAGTTCCAAAAGTATGGCTATTGACAGTCAATTTGAGCACACCCTAGAAGTATGCAATTGACACGAGTTGTTTGCGTCATTCGTAATTTTTGCTTGATTAGAATCTCCTCGCATACTTTGCGGGTGATTTCTTGATGTAGGAGCTTGCTAACGATTTCTGCTCGCCTGGTATTTTGGCTAGTAGCAAAACTTGTATTTCGGATCGCATTTAGCCCAAATTTGTTTCTATCGCAAGTGAAATTGTTGACTTATTCCTCACACACACATTCAGATTTTCCTTTTCACATAGATAGGCATTAACTGATACTTACTTGCACATATTTTAAAGAATTGTTTTTCAAACAAAAATGTTTTATAGCAAAGTATTGCCACCTAACGCTATTAAGGCGCTGCCTAATCGTAATCAGTATATTAGGTATATATATGAATTACTTGGCAATGTTGGCATTTTTGAAATTTCATGTTAATGAATAAATTGTCTTGGTCTTCTCCTGGCGTATTTCTCATTATAGTTGAATTTTTTATAGGTGAATGTGGTGGTGGGTGGATCAGCAAATTTTGGATTGAATCTTATCTTTTATTTTTACAGTTTCCCACTTTGGACAAAATTAAAATAATTATTACGCTCATCAATCGGTTTATATTCCACCTTTCGGAAGGGGAATACTATGCGGAACTCTACCGTTTTTCATTATCTGACGACATTTAATTCATTTTATTTATATACAAAATATTCATTTAAACATGGAAATTTCTTTCTTCCTTCATTCAATTCAGTTGGATCTACAAAAAATATCTTATATGAAATGGCAAACCAATATTTTTACATTGTGTGATTTGACGTCAATTCGTTCGGAATGGGAAGAACTGAAATGTTCCACTCACTCGCCTTGCGTAAAACATCAAACATTATTTCTTTATATATTTTTATTAAAAATATAAATAACATTAATTATAAATTGAAGTACGAGTATATATAAAAAGTTCCTTTTTGTTTTTCTAAATTATGGAATATATTTTCATATTGTAATAATAGCAAATAATTTTGATAATTACATTATCATTTTATATTCGCTTTAACTAATTGAAATTGTGCATATTATTAATAATTAATTGCATATTTTACAAACATTTTACAATAACTTTTCATCATTGGTCGCATTTGATTCGCAGCTTCAACTCGCCGAAACAGAACTTAGCAAAGTCCCCTTTTGAACGAGTCGGTTGGCTTTGGTTTGAAGCTTTGCTATCTCAAATTCGATTTGCTATGGTCTGTGCAAAGAATCACATTTTATTCATACTTGTGGCCAGGCCAGTACTCCCGCCTTTCTAGAAAGCAGAGTGTGCGATTTGGTTTTTTTTTTTTTAGTAACTGGTGAACCGAAAGATTAAATGATATATATAAATTTACTATATCTATTGGAAATCTAGAATATCGTATTTGAATGTATGTGGTGATGCGAATCTGAGCTGTCCCGGTATTTAAGTTGGCTCATAACCGGTACATAATTCGGCTATAACTGGGGCAGCTACCATACTCGAGAGACGCATGTTTCCGCCACGGGTACTGCAAATATTTGAATGCAGGTGGTGATGTGCATCTGAGTTGTCCTGATATTTAAGTTAGCTCATCACCGGAATATAATTCGGCTATAACTGGGGCAGCTCCCATACTCGTGACTAGTTGTTCCGACAAAAAAAAAATAAATGATCACTCCCTAAAATCATACAATTGCCACGAGTTGTTTGCATCATTCACTACTATGGAGCGATTAGAATTTGCTAACGATTTCTGCTCGCCTGGTAGCAAAAGTTCTATTTCGGCTCGCGTTTAGCCCAATATTTTCTTTCTATCACTAAGTGAAATTGTTAACTCACTCACGCATACACTCAGATTTTCAAAACTATTTTCCTGTCCACACCTGTCAGTTTTTTTTTTTAATGATACTTACTTTCACACATTGTTTTCATTTAAAGCCAGTATAGCCTCATGATGCCATTAGAGCGCGCAAAACTGAGTGGAGTAATCAGTTTATAGCGCCTGTGAATTGCTTCGCATTGTTGGCATGTCTGAAATTTCAAGTTAATGAATTAATTGTCCTGATCTTCTCTTTGCGTAATTCGGATTATGGGTGAATTTATTATACGTAAATGTGAGGCTGAATGGATCAGCAAATTTTGGATTGAATCTTACTCTTTTATTTTTACAGTTCCATACTTTGGACAAAATTAAAATAATTATTGCTCTCATACATCGGTTTATATTGAAGTTTGCTTAAAACGGAATACTTTGAGGAACTTTGCCGTCTTTAATTTTCGGACGACTTTTAATTCATTTTATTTATTTACAAAATATTAATTTAAACACGGCATTTCCTTCGTGATTCATGCAATCCAGATTGATCTCGATATACAAGAAACCTCGTATATCAAATGGTAAACAATCAATATTTTTGCATTGCATGATTTGACTTCAATTCGTTCGGAATGGGAAGAAACGAAATGTTCAACTCATTCTCCGTGCGTAATAACTAAATTGGGTCTCTTTATCGAGCATTTGTCTTTATCGCTTGCATAAATCCATGTAGAAGGAGACTTATTTCGAAGTAGGGCGGAGGCTGATGACTTGAGAACAGCCACTCTAAAGATGTGTTTGTTTACCTTATTTATCACATATAAAAAAAAATTATATCGACTATTTTAATCCCTCTGAGAATGAAACACAAACAACAAAAATTATTTTTGCATATTCTTTTATTAGAAATATAAACAACATTAATTATAAATGGAAGTAAATATAAAAATATGTAGAAATAATTTTCTTATATAATTATGTCATTTAAAAAAAACTCATTTAAAACTATTTAAATGTAGTTTTACAAAATTTTAATGTTACTTTTTGTTTTTCTAAATTATGGAATATATTTTAATATGGTAAGAATAGTAAATAATTTTGACAATTACGTCATCATATTATATTCGCTTTATCTAACTAAAATTGAACATATTATTGATAATAAATTGTATATTTGACAAACATTTTGTAATAACTTTTCATCATTGGTCGTATTCGATTCGCCAGCCTCAACCCGCTGAAACACAATTTAGCGAAGTCCTCTTTTGGACGAGTTGGTTGGCTTTGGTTTGAAACTTTGCTATCTCGAATTCGAGTCTTTATGGTTTGTGCATAGAATCAGACTTTTTCACACTTGTGGCCAGGCCAGTGCTGCCACCTTTCTAGGAAGCAACGAGATTGGTTGCTTTTTTAGTAAGGGGCGAATCAAAAGATTCCATTAAATATATAAATCGTCTATATCTATTGGATATTTAAAAAATCGTATTACTTAATTTAAGTTAAATGGTTATTATAAGAAAATATTTTATCTTATAACTTGGAAATATTTATTATATACCTTTCATTAAAGGAACATATGAGCACAAATTGTTAATAGATTTATTTTAAATAGTAATAGCGCACAATTTTGGTAAATTATTTTCATAAAAGATTATTATATACATATGTGACCTATTAGAAAATATTGTAGGAAGTAGGTTTCGTGTGTGATGTCAGCCAAATTGCCACGAGGCACAGACTGGGGAAGAAATTCATATCAAATATTTTTAAGCTTTCAGAAGAGAATGATTTATGGAGTCGATTTATATAGGAAATAAAATGTATTTTTTATTATTGTCAAGTTAATGCATTATAGTCAAGTCAATGAATTGTAGTTAAGTTAATGAAATAACCCCTCAAGAGTGATGATTTTATTCACCGATGCCACGCCTTCCATCACTCGGAAACCATGGAAAATGTAGATAAAAGAGAGATAAAATGTAAAGATGAGTGGGTAGACATTTAAGTGCTAGAACTCTCAATACGCAGTACCACCCTCGTTGATCCAAGCAAAATATGCCTATGAAAGATTCACAAAGAAAGTGCATGAAAAAATTCATAACGTTGAAAGGAATATCGATATTTATAACAACTGTTCTCGCGCGGAAAGAAGATGTGTGACGGACGAGGACCATAGAGAAGATGCAAAGGTGTGAATACGATATTGCATATACATACTTGCAGAGTAAATCGTATTCAGATGTGGGGCACAACAATTCTATTCGTCCATTGGAGTCAACAGAGGGACTGCTGGATCACCCTTTAAGCATTTATTAAAAATATCAACTGGCATTGGCATTATTACCCTACGTCTCCACGGGCAATTTTTGATGGCATGCAATTTCAGTTTCAAGCAAATTACCAATGGAGACAGCAAATTGGATCAAGTTGGCAATTAATGGCTTGAAATATTGCAAGCCATAAATTGCCAACATTCTGTGTTTGCCATCAGTTGTCATTTTGTTTGTTTGGCAGCCGTTTTTAATTTTTTCATGACGCTCACAGTGGCGCGTCTATTGAATTAATACACACTCTAAAATGGAGTGGTCTACGTCGGATGTGTTTAAATTAATAAACTTATACAAACAGTTCGAATGCCTGTGGAATTTTAAAAGCGCATCGATTTAAAAAACAACGCTTGGCCGCAAATATCCAAGCAATTTAGGAAGGATATTACCGATATAAAAAAGAAAATGAAGCACAGAAGAACCGCTTACCTGGCAGAGAAGAAGAAGGTGGAATGTATCAAGAAGTCTGGCTCCTCTACTGAGGTTATTCATGAGCCGAATCTATTTTATTAAAAAGAAATGAATTATTTTTTTCAGCAGGAAACATTCGAAATAGCTACGGAAGCAACTGAGTTAGATTCAACGCTGATGGCCGAGGAGCATAGAGAAGATGCAACAGTTAGAGTACGATATTGCAGAGTATATCGTATTGCGATGTGGGGCTTGTTTTTACAGAGCAAAGGAGCGTCTGGGGTCAGTGCAAAACACGACGACAAGGAAAGTGGTTGTACAGAATACAAAGAAAAATTTAAATATAAAGAAAATAAAATTAAAAAACAAATAAAATGGTAAAACCGATATTTGAGCTGTTAAGGCGCTACGACACCGAAAAGACGAGCGATGCAGATAGCCACTTGACCAGCGCCACATTTTTAGCTACCTTGATTCTGATCAGTAGGTAATAAATGTAAGATGCCATGAATATGAAGCAGTCGTCATGAAGTGGTCAGCCGAAGCAGCAGCAATTTCATTATTTGATTATTTCATTATTCATTTCAGCAAACAACAAAACAACAAACACAACCTCAACCTCAAATACACCAGAAAGTAACTCCAAGCGATCCAGAAAGGGGAAGCTGCTTAAAAGAAGTAGCAAAATTATGCGATCGCCAGAAGAGGGAGTAACAAATGAGCAACCACCTCAAGTGAATAACACACCGGTAGATGGACCGAGTAGCAAATCGCGCACCATCCCTGCCGCGAACCAAACGGCTCTGGGTGCAAAAGGGAACCAACAACAGCAGGAGTCTTCTGGAAATCCCACACCATTATTGAAGAAATGTCCCGTCAGCCCACCCAGACAGGAATTTATCATAAAGATAAGAACGGCAGAAGAAGTTCTCACGAAATGTCGAAAAGTCTTGACGAAGATGAAACAAGCCATGATCAAGCAGAAGATCGTGAGCATGGACGTAAATACCGGAGTTTCCGAGCTAGACGAGCTTTTCGACGTAAAGCAAAGCTATCGGCGAAACTGGACGGAAAAAGAGAACGAGTGCCAACTTGTTAGGGCACCGAAACCGCGGCACAAGGCCCTGACAAGCGCCTCAGCAACACCGACGATAGCCAGATGCAAATGAGCAGCTTCTAGCCCAACAGAACCAGAAGATGGGAAAAAATTCTGTGAAAGTAAGGCCGATGGGTGGCAAACTGTCACAAGAAGTAGACGTGGGGCAACACGAAGTCAAACACAAGAAAATTCAACAGCAAAGAATTTCGTGGGCGACAACGATAAGTCACGAGCAACAATGCAAGGAAGACATAGGACAAAGGAGACAAAACCAAAGTCCGAAGACGTCCTTATCAAACCAGCAGAGGGTTTCAAATATGCGGATGTCCTGAAGAGCATCCGCTGTAATGTCAAACCAGAGGATGCCCAGACCAAAGTGCGATCGATCCGGAAAACAAGAGCAGACGGGCTGCTGTTGGAGCTGGATAAAAAGTGAACTTTTAAAAGGTGTACTACAGGAGCCAGCAGTTGTGACTGATTTTAAGCCAACAGCGACGATAGAGATACGAGATCTGGATCTCCTCGCCACAAAGGAAGAAGTACACGAAGCCGTAAAGGAGTCACTTCCCGAAAAAATGAGAACTGCTTCCTGTGAGGATATGGTAACAATTATGACAGCACCAAATAGTCGAGAGCAGGTGAGAGCCTATATAACGATATCATCGGACCTCGCCAATATACTGCTGAAGAAAGATCACGTCAGGATCGGATGGGTTAACTGCAGATTAAGGCCAGGGCAGAACACAAAACTATGTTTCGGGTGCTTTGCTCCTGGTCATCTAACATGGCACATAATATTGCGGCTGTACGAAGAATTGTTAATCGGAGAAATCATTTTGTGATTTCTTTAACAGACAATTTAAGGGTTATCGTTGTTTGTGGCTCGCATTAATCATCGAAATATATTTCGATAGTGTCATAACGGGAAATACATATTTAATTTTGAAGGTCATATCGAAGTTTTTCACGCTTTCCAGTTGAGATACGTAAATTGTTGTTTTTTTTCCTTTTTTTGTGTGTCGAGTCTTTCTCTTGATTCAAAATGTCGAAAGACGGATCAGACACAGTGATGAAAGATGTTACAGCTAGTGGCACAGAACTTGTGTCTCTGATGCAGCAACGCAGTAACATGAAGAGAAACATCTCGAATATGCAGAAGACGGACAAAGATGGCGACAACTTGACGCCACCATTTTTGAATGCCGCTTACAAATTTTGGAGTCATAGTTCAAGCAATTGTGTCACATTTAAGGTCAAATAGAAAAACTTTGCCCAACGGACAGTTCGAGAAGTGATTTGAAGGAAATTTTTATTGCTGCAGAGGCGAAAATAATGACGTTGGGAAATAAAAATCGTGGTTTGGTGTCGATGGATCACAGTTTTCTTAACGCATCGATCCCTGGAGCTTCACATCAGTGATTGTGTGAATGATCTTAAGATAATTTCGCAAAGAAACAACTCATCCATCCTGAAGTATATAATTATTTAATGAAAACACACTAATGGTCAGTGACGTTAATGATTTAATAAATTAATAGAATCTTTTAACAAATAAAAATAAGCAAACAAATTAAACTTCAAAAAAGTGATAATAACGACAGTTTAAATATGAATCCAAACTGCAGCTACAATGCCTACAGATGCAAACTTTACTTTACCAGCAACGGAGCTCATAAAAAAGGCTTCTAGAATTAAGGAGTTCACCGGAGGAAAAGAATACGATCTATCATCCTTTGCACGAGAGGTCGATATGTTACTGCCTTTATTCGAGTACAACATTCCACTTCAAAAATTCATCTTCCAAAGACATGTCCTGAACAAATGCAAGGACCCGCTCTGCAGGTGGTAAGAACGCTAGGAACAAGTCCATAGTGGGACGATGTTAAAAAGGAACTCATCAAGAATTCCGGCATACAAGATTCATATTACTCACTACACCATAAAGCATTCACAGCCAGAAATTATAATAATGTAAGTGAATATTTTAACTATCTTAAGAATATATTTTATATAAATTAAATATTAATACTTCCTCCTGTGGCGAATTGTATGGAAAATATTTTTAAACGGAATTGATCCTCACCTAGTACTCTGGAGGAGACAGGTGTACTTAAAAAATTGTATAAAACAAGAAGAAATTTTAAAAAATTTTATAGAAATTGTTGAATAAAAGTTTTTTATTTTTATTCAATTCAATATGCATGTTGGTCTGGTAACCTTGTGACACGTCATCATCTTTGACGTTTTACAACATATATATATTGTTGGCGCTACCTCGAAAATCCACATGATTTATTTAAGATCTGGCAACTCTAAAAATTTGTAATCGATAACTTTGTAAAAGTCAATTTTTTTATTGCCTTTTTAACGAAACTTTGTAATTGTCAAGTAGCGTCCCTTGGCTTTCGCCATTTTTCACATAAATCCATAAGAGCCAGTTGACTTAAACGCAGTGCCATTAATTGAAAAAGAGTTTCTAGTGGTTTCCATACCAAAAAGTAGGTTATAATTTAATAATTTTTTTGCGCATAAATTATAAATATTATTGTTTATAAATAGGAATTTTAATATAAACCCAGCCTGTGAAATAAATCAAGTCTTTTGTGAAGCTTGCTGCGTTTTATTCAAAATCCCTTTGGAATCCATTAGCCCCGGCCACCTGCTTTCTCAACATATATAAGTTAACGTATAATACATTGTATTTGTCCACACACGAGCATACAACGCAGACATTGTGTCAGCACCAACATTCCAGCGGGATCCTATTGCACTTGGGAACGGGTAAAGGTATTTAGCAACGTTCCCACACTCATCACTCGGCGCGTGGACTACGTCAGCAGTTTATGTCTTTAGTTAAGTTATGTTAAGATCATTATTGTTTGTAAACTTCAGTCCGGTTTTGTTCATAAATAAAGTAAGACGTGTTGCTAATCCAACACGCAACCTTTTTTAAAAAAATAAATTAAATTAATATTTCGTTAATTGGCGCCCGAGCAGGGACCTCTTTTGTATCCTTGCACACATTTGCCTGAGACGATAGGCAAGTAAGGACGAAGAGGTTTAACCCAGAAAAAGGTCCAACAATTCCGGCTCACCGTTTAGAGTGAGAAAAGGACGCGCCCTAGTAGTCAACGCAAACGGGAGGTGATCACGGGATCATCAGCAGTCTCACTGTAGTGTTTAAGAACTTTAAAAAATAAGGAAATTGTGAAGTAAATGCTTAAATTGTTTGTGAAAATAAATTATAGAATCCTAAGAATATAAAATTGTGACTTTATTAAAGAAAAAATAATAATCTAAGAAAGTGAGGAAATTTATTTAAAAGAAAGAAATTATTATTGAAAGGAAAAGAATTAAATATTATTTAGAAAAAAAGAAGATTAAAAATAAGTTATAAGTGTGAAGAAATTAAAAGAAATTATCATTGACAAAAAGAATTATTAAATGAAAAGGAAAATTAAAAATAAATTATAAGTGTGAAGAAATTAAAAGAAATTATCATTGAAAGAAAGAATTAGTAAATAAAAAATAAAATTAAAAATAAATGTGAAGAAATATTAAGAAATTATTATTAAAAAGAAAAAAAAACTGAAATTGAAAAAATTTGTTTGAGCTTAAGAAAAAACCGAAAATTAATAAGAAAAATATATAAAAAAATTAATAAGAAGAAATTGGAAAAAAGTTGTTAAAAAAAGAATAGTGAAATTGTAATTTTCGAAAGAAAAAATTCATACGAAGCAAACAGCATCAACGGCATCAGTGGAAAAAAAGTCATGGTGATTGTAAGGTGAGTGGCAGATTGTAAGATTACATATTGATTGCTATTTTATATTTATTCGCGAAACAAAACGTTCCTTAGTCCATCCTATTCCTTTCCTTTTCTTGTGAAAAAGTTCCGAAAAAATATTGTTAAAAGAGAGTGTTCGTGCCGGAGCCCTCCTGACAACGGCTGCTGCCTGCGCACCGTCACCATGCGACTCTGCGCGGGGCTCAGTGCGGAGAGAATTCCCCTCATTGGGTCCCGCCAAAGTCGTGTAGCAGGCCGCAGCCATCTTTATTTTGATGAAAGTGCCGACGCAGGCAGCGGAGGAGAGCCGGTCGGCAATACTGCGTGCCGACAGCAGTGTGATTTGAGCAGCCAACCAAGGAGGTCATTTGTTTTACATAATTCGCAGTATTTCATAAAACATAATTCGTAGCATTTTACGAAACACAGTTCACAATATTTTATACATACATACATACTTTGCTTAGTGCACATTAGTGAAAAACATTAAAAAGAATAAAGAAATTTTCCTTGTAAAAAAAACGAAAAAAAATGGAATCGGAAAGATCGAGCGAGCTGAGAAACATGGTCCTTCGAGCCGGATTACAACTGCGTCCGGTAAGTGTTTAATAGTTATTTATTTAATACATATATTATTAAACCATTTCTGGTTAATTGCAATATTGCGTATTTATTTTTTGATTTATGTTTTTTATCGCGTAATTCGCGTTTGGGTACGGTCGTCGCGGCAAACGGTACATTTCCGTATCGTCACTTGTGTGAGTGTGGGTGTGTGTGGATTCTTGTACAGCAGCAGGTACTGGAATTTACATTTTTAAATAAATTCTCCGCACGGCCGCTGCGTAATTCGGTTCGCAGTCTGCAGCTCAAAGCGCTGCCGACGCCGGTTACCATAAGCGGTGTACAGCTGCTTGTGCGCAGATTTTTCCACAGCCGCTGTGCATGCTATTGCCATTGCCGCTATCCGCTGTTCCGTTGTGCATTCGGTGCCCTACTTTTGAGTGTTGCTTTGTTCGTTGATACGAATTAAGGCGGGTGTCACACCCACAACTCTTGTGGGTCAGCTGTTCGGGCTATCTGTATTGCGTGCGTATATCGCCGCGTCGCAGTCGTACCGTGTTGCAAGTAAGCGGTGGGAGCATATTGTTTTTCGCTTCTACATTGGCGTGGGGGTCTACAGCTCACTGCGCTGCCCAGAGCCTGTTTACTGTACGTTGTGTACCGTTGTTGATGAACCGGTAACTTACACCGTTGCCGGTAGTTTTCCGTACTAACGGGTCAACAACTGTTAACGTGGTGGAAAATCGACACTGCTTCAATGAACTGTAAACTTTAACTCAAAATTAAATTGCTTTAATTTAAGCTAAACTAGAAAGACCAACTTGTGAATTATTAAACTTATGATATAAAACTGAAAATAAAGAAACTGTTTGATTAACGATCATCGATAGGTAAGGTATTAATTCAGCAGCGAGATTGAGCGAAAATCTTTCACCGCGGTCACAGTGCTACATTCCTTCGCCGTCAGACCGCACGCCTTATCGTCCGCAGGACTGACGCGTCTGGCCTAGCCAGCAGCAGGAAGCGACACTACATTAATTGGCAATCCGTGCAAGAAAGTGGATTAACTTTTGTCGTCGGAAAGACGAAATAAAATATATAAAAAATATAAAAAAATGCATGCATATGTGAGGTGCACTTTGCGCCAGAAAATTTCGAAAGGAATTTGCAGTTTGAAATGGGTAAGAATAGCAATTATATTGTATTAATTATAATTATTATATAAGAAATGAAATATTATTTTAGGATTATGTTCAAGAAATCCAACAAAGCTGCTGCCCAATGCTATTCCGAAGCAACTTTGGAGGAAGCGAATGAGAGGCAGAAAAGAATGGAGTATCGCTCAAGGAAGCAACTTGTGTCAACCCTCTTAAAGGAGCCAGGAGGTTTTGTTGACGAAATAGAAACTGAGGGTATCGAAGAAGTACCCTCAGTACTTCGTCGTCGACGAGAAGGAGGAAAATATACAACGTTAAACTAGCTACAAAATTGTTTTCCCACACAATAGCTCAAGCCATAACACGGGCGGCTAGATAAGGGTTATTAGACGACGAGAATTGGGAAGAATGCTTTAAACTTTTCAAAATTGTGAGTAGTACCGTAAATATTTATGAAAATGGCCATTAAAAAAAATTTACTTTGCAGACGTCGAGTGCCCAAAGAAGGAGTAAGGGAACGTCTAAATGCCTATGGCTTGGCTTTAGACACCCAAATTAATATATTGGAGCAAATGACGGAAATGGTTTCTACGATGAGACTTGTTGGCAAAAATACTTTGCTACCATTCCAAAAAGGTATTCATATCGTCGCTATAACGAATGTGCATTTATTGGAATTTATTATTACTTTAATTTTCATTTTATTTGCAGGAATACTTCAAAACAACAATGCGTTAAAGTTGCTGCTGACTGATTTGCGCAACAAATATAAAATCGATTATATTTTGACGTATCGCTTGAATCAAGATGTCTTAGAAATTCGGCATTATAAGGTCGAAAGGAGGCCTTCACGATCACCCCGACCGCCAAGAGTTCAAATATAGGTTACGATAGTACATACTTGGCCACAACGAAGGAGGGAACGTTGAGTTCGACGATACCCCAGACTTGGAAGGAACTTATTTATCTCTAACCGGTAGGTTATTTATTCATATGTATGTTTATATTTTTTCAGGTAACATTTTTCAACGCGTCTCAGTTGAGATGAACTCCTCTGATATGTCAGAACAAAATTACGATTTGGAGACTCTGAACAACGATGGATTGGAGAATTTGGCAGGATACACTTGCCACAAACTGGGAAAAGACAATCCCGAAATATGCGTCAATCCAGAAAATGATTCCTCATATACTTGGGTAAATCATCTTTCTGAAGGAGGGCTTTCAAAACCAACTAATACGTTAATGGAACATATGAGATCCCTGCAAGCTGCTTTTGATTAATTAAATAGCAGTGACTTGTATATATGTAAAAACTAGTAGTCATGTAAATTGTAGTCAAAAAGTAAAAGAACTGTTTTTTAGAGCCAGAATGTATTTTAGAATCCGTTCACTAAATAAGACTATTGTAGAAAATATGTACAGCAAAAAGCGAAAATTAAATAAAACAATTAATTGAATTGTTGTTAACTATTTTTTATTGATAACTGGTCATTGTATTTTTGAAGCGTTATGAGGACAGGCTGATTAGTCACATTTTGGTGTCTTATTATGGTAGGGTTTTTTGTCGGCTGTTGAGGCTACAAAAGCAAACGTGTACACACGTGCGTACTTGATATAATAACACGTACATATATTATTAACATACCTATGTTTCAGAGCTTCACTTGTTTATCGCACTATTTTCCTTATGACTCTCATAATGCCATTGCTCCTTTCTTGGGCTTCTAGGATGACGGCTTTTAATTCAAAAAAATTCCTCTCAACATACATTTACTGACACTTTGTGAGCTGCTGAAACGCTCTGCCACAATTCTTTGGGTACAAATTCCGATTTAAGAACTTCCTACCCAATTATAAACGTTTTTCTATACAAATTTTCGCTATGTTTCTTAAAAATGCAAAGAAAACCAGAAAAAGCTGTTCGCTCGTTAGTCAACCGTGACGTAGATGCGCAGCACGAGGCAAATTTGAACACAGCATTGCGTAATTTTTGTCTCTGTGAATTGTGGTGTATCATGCTTATCATGCATACAGCACAGAACGCCTGCAAATGCCAGCAGAGCTAAATGCACCAGTTGGTGCAGCATACAAATAGCATAGTCATGTACTCAAGCGACCCCACATGCAACACTACTCCTCTCGCTGTGCATAAAACCTTGTCGGCAAAATACGAAAGATCCATGCACTTGAAATAAACATTCTGCATCATAAGCATAATAATTTATTGCATATTACACAACAACAAAACCCTGCAATAAGAATAAGCATAATTGCGTAGACATGTAAATTTAAGTATTGAACAATTGTTGACCAATATACGAAGTTGAATGTAAAATTAAGTATAAAAGGACAACCTTGCCAAAAACAAAGAAGAATCTAATCTGAGCTGAAATTCTGCCTTTCCTTTTATTCTGAGGCTGACACATTCGCTTTGTCCAAACTCTGACTGTTGAATATTTTGTTTCTTTAAGTGGTGTGTCTTTAAAGGAAAAGTTCTATTTTTTGCTTTATTTGAGTTACGATTTCTAATTTTGTTTTGCCCTCTGATTAATCACTACATTTAATTTGATTATTTCAAACAAATAAACAGCATTTAAGTAGAAAAATGGTGAGTGAAGTTATATTCTATTTTATAAATTATTCCAAGGGAATTAAGCAGCACGTGTCGATTTAAGGGCCGGAGCGGAGTCTATTGTAACTGAGTGCTCTGACACAGGGTCGAGAACTAACAATCCGCTTGACGGTTTTTACTTCAAAACAGTGCTTAAAAAGGACAAAACGGTCGCCGATGAATTGATCGATAGATAATTACATGGTGAACGTTTTTTTCTACCAAAAACATTGCAAGGAAGAAAAATCCTGAAAGTGCAAAGACAATTAATAAAATTAAAAATATAATTAAACTATCTCAATATAAATAACAGGCATGTATTTGGATATAGAAAAGGTTGAAAAGCCATATATTTTTATATCAGCTGTTAACGATGCTGTTCAATTTGGTTAAACGAGCAATGGTTCAACATATATTGATGTATGCTTTGTAATTCGGTTTCAGTCAAACAATTGAGCGAATTTTGAATAGGATTTAAGTATTGAAAAATAAGATTCATCATTACCTCTTTACATTTTTTACCAATTTATGTTGCAAATCGTTCTCGGAAGCGAGTAACACCAGGTTTCACTTACTGCGCGGAGTTTCCTTGGATATGTGAAAGATATATTTGATTCTACAATCGTTCTACTAAGCACTTGAATTTGCAGATTCTTTAGGAACACAAAACGCACGACTTTACTTCTAGAACTTGTTCTTAAAAAAATTTAAAGCAGATCACATCCCTTTTTAATAATAACATTGAAACGTATGTATTAGAAAATCAAGATAAAGATAATCTAATTTCGGAAAACTTTCTCACTACAATTAAAGACAAAGTTTTTGAAAATTTGCTATTTAATCTAATTTTTGTGCGCGATCTAAACGGCGATTTTTCGAAGATTAGCTAACATCTTCTAAAAAAAATCCTCCAAGTCTCCCTGATGCATATTCCGACGTCCTTACCATACAAAATCGAAACTGCAGGAACAACATTATTCATCGCTCAAATGTTCCAAATACAGTAACTCACGACATTAACCACTTTTTCGAGAGAGAGCAAAAAGTTGAGGCAAGTCCACCCGTCCACCCTTGCCTCCAAATAGCTTACGGGCCCTCGGGATTATTCTTCCCCCCTCAGATATATATACCTCTAATAGGCCAAAGTCACTACCCAAATCAGTACCAAAACCCGAGATGCGATTGAAAATCGATCCCAGCGTGTAGACGAAGCACGTAAATTATATGAACCGTCCGAGTAGAATATAAATAAGTCTACCTTGTCACTGTAGACATATCATGCAATGTAGTCTGGAGAGAGACATTCTTACTTAGACGAATGCTACATATATTCCATTTTTGCACCAGTTCACCGACCAGCGTCAACCGCTTATCAACTGCTTTAGCTGCACTTTTCAGGTGCAATTTCATTGGAATTCTGCTCGCCGCCTGTAGCTGCTAGCTTGGCGTGCAAAGCGAATCCGGGCAGTTTCGGTTGAATTTTGCTCACAACCAAAATATGTTTGCCTATCCGGTCAGGTGATGGATAAGTGGGGCATGTGTGAACGCTTTGGGTGCAATGGGTAAGAAAGAATTTAAGAAAAGTCAGTCTAAGAAAGTTCAACGAGTGCGGTCCGGTAATTTATTCAGTTTCGATCATTTTGGAATTGTCAAGTTGATTAGCTAATCCAGTAAATGTGATCTGAATGAACTAGTAATCGAACCCAAGATTGTAAAATAGAAGCAAAATTAATAAACTTATATTAATATAGTAGTACAATATTTATAACCGTTAATATATACTAATATTATAAATCAACTTCCATTAAAACGTTTACAATAATATACATTAACATACATTTCTAACAAACATTACTAATTTAATTAAACTAACTTGTATGCTTACAAACAGATATTGCCAAACAATAACATATTCACACAACTAGATAACGCGTTTCAATAACCTAATTTCATAAAACGTGTTGTGCTTAATTTTGAAATTGTTATTAAAACAATCAGCCACAGATCTGTACAATTGTTGACGCCTCCCTGATCAACAGGTGCTGTATAATTGTTGCTGTCTTGCCGATCAACTTATCAACTCCAATTGCCGCTGTCGAGTGACCAGTGGATCTTAGCGGAACCGACAAAGCGGCGCTAAGCGTTTGGTTGCAGTGACGGTGTCGCGAAAGATTTGCACCACCGTAGTTAAAATATTCCAATAGCGCACCCTTTCTATAACTAAAGAACATAGTGGCATCGAGTTATAGGAAGAAATATTGTGCCGTCCGTTCGAATTCCCTTAACTGGCACATAGCGCCAGTCCAAATAATCTTTGTATATTCTTTCAGAAAAAAATGCCTGTACGAATAATACTTTTAATTTTGTGAAAGCTGGATTCCTGAGTATAAACCTCAAACCTCCTTGGGGAATTAGTATATGACAAATAAAAATTCATTGAAAGTATTAACTATTAAGCACTATCATATATTTCTACAAAATAGGGACGACGTATGATGACAAATTTAGAAGATGTCGCCTTGTGTCTGCCTCAGCAATTTCATTCACTTAGAATGGGAATACCGACGCAGCAGATATGGCTCGGCGAATATGAGTAGACTTAAGCTTAGAGTTACTGGAGGGCAGTCTTATTGTGGACATTGTCATATTGACTTGTGAAACTAATAAAGGGCATTATTATAAAGTATTTGAAAATATAAAAGTGAGTTTCCTTCCTGCGGTTGGACAGCGAATATTTTTTAAATGCAGCCCTTTGGACTGCCCTAACATGTATAAATAAAAACAGGGATGTCTTTGTTTATTTGTTAAATTATCTTATAAATATTTGTATATAGCATATCCATAAAAAACCGATAAAAGGTCCGCAATATGCATCTATGTTTACCACCATATTAAAAAAAATGTAAAAAATTCAGACGAATCGTATATCAACGATTTCAGTTCAGATATTATATATCTGGAGAAAATAACAGCCTATTAAATGTTACATATATAATTTTTCCATTGTCGGTTAATGAAATTAAAGACTTGGAATTAAATAATCCACTAATTAATGTAAACGTTTTTGGTCTGGAAAATGATGCTATTGTTGGACTATACTATTTTACACTACAAGAAAAAATGCATCACATCAATTTGTTGTTGATGGAAGACGATGAAAGATTAGATTATGTATGGATTAAAAATATTTCAAGGTAAGTAAATACACAAATATATGTGTACAAAAGAAAACACTAATTAAGAACTTTCTTGTACAATCACAAGTCAAATAACAAAACATGACGGAAAAACATTCATGTGCAATAGATGCTTAATAGTTTTTAACAAGGAGGATGCACTTATTCGACATCGACAGGATTGTACTAAAATGGTCACAAAAATGTTTAAAGAAGGTGATAAGGTTTAATCAATTAAGAATTTTAAAAAGCAATTGGACGTACCTTTTGTTGAAAGAGCAGTTAAAAAGTAGTAACTTCAACTCAAGTAGCAACACAAAAACATAAAATTAAAATCTGTGCAAAAGGATATTCCTTTCCTTGATAGTTATTATATAAGTGCAATTACGATTCTAGTTGTTGGAAAGTGCAACGCAATTAATTTGCCACGGCAACCCTTCTCTACACAGATTCATTCTTGCCTTTGTCATTTTGCATTTCTCACATTCCCATCACTTCTAATGTAACCAGCGCGATATAAAGACGTAAAATAAAATGCAGCAATCTTCTTAATAAATATAAGTTTAATAAACAATTATCTAATAGTTTGTAAAGTAGCCAACATCTTTTAAAGGTGACATAAATCTTATTCCTTTAAATAAGGAGTTGTGTGTGTATTTGTCTAAGACAATTTATGTAAATGATAAGGATACAATTTTTCGTCATTTCAATGTGGAATGTGTAATCGAAATTGTGGTTATGTTTCTCGCCAAAATTTTCCCTGTCGAAACATAACAAGAAAAAGAATGTCGAATAAAATCGGAAAAATTTTATTTATTATTAATCAATATGTAGTTTTGAAAGAAAATTTTATGAAAATTGATCAGCTCGGTAAAATAAATGTGGAATTGTTGCGGAGGAAGACAAATTTATTAAATTTAATTGCGTGTTGCTTGCAATGCCAAGCTACTATTGTGATGTGGCTAAATTTAAAAGCATCTCCAAGAACTGTGTGGCACCTGGTAAGTGCAAAATTTGAATATTTTATAAGTATAGAATAATTTTAATGAAACGATGCTTGCAGGAGCGCACAAGTCAGTTTTGGAAAGTGGAGTGCCAGAAGAATCGAGAAGATTTCTTCAAACAAAACTTCACGATGAATAGATGGAGTTTTACAAAATTATGTGAATTTTTGGAACACATGAGGATGAGAGATACAAACTATCGTCCGCGTATAAGCCTACAGAAGCGTGTAGCCATTGCACTGTATTCTCTTGCTCTTGGTTCATCAGCAGAATATCGTAGTGTGGCAAATTTATTTGGAGGTGGGAAGACAACCGTATGCAAAATTGTAAAAAAATTTTGGGTGGAAGTTTGGGCTGTTCTTTATCCAATGTTTATGAATAACTTCCCCCTTCAAAGAGATACAATTATTGAGTGCGTGGAGGGATTCAATACACTTGGGTTTCCGCCGTGTAAGGGGGCATTGGGTATGGATACTATGCCAGAAATGCATGAAACTTATTTCATTAACAAATATTTTCTATAGATCAGTTGTCAATCATCTCTCATCGAGTGCGGTCGTCAATTTTTTCCCTGTGCGCTAGTATCACAACTAACTTCGCTTATTAAATTTCGCTGTGACAATAAATCATCTCCCCTTAAGTTCGGTCACGCGATTATTTATTTATTCGATAAAAGTGAAAACAAATCATTATCTCCATTTGTTTTTCAAATAACTCTAAGCCACCATGGCCTCCGAATCTGGAGGGGGTAACTATTACTCTATTCTCGACAATAGTAAAAAGAGAAGAATAAATATAAACAACCATTTAGACTTTCCAACAATAGACAAGCAAAAAACAAAAAATTTTACAAAAACCACCAAGTGTCCAAAGTACATTCTCGTTAAACACACAGGCGAAAACAAACCAATAAAACACCTTAACATTTTCATAGTGTCAAAAGCCATAGAAAGCATTAGTACAGAAAAACCCCTTTCAACCTCCTACACCCGAGAAGGCCACTTCTCATTCTTACTAGTAGTGAAGCACAAGTAAACCGGTTTTTGAAAGCAACAACACTTTCAAACATCTGCAACATAAAATCTCAGCTACACACTACACTTAATACAATTAAAGGAGTTGTCTATTCCAGAACACTGACACAATTAAGTGCCGAAACAACAATTGCGCTCACACCAAACCAAACTCTCCCCAAAACAATCTCTCTCCACAAACTCATAAAACTGCCTCGTCAGATCTCTCTCAATTTACACTCACACACCTTTCAAACCTTGAAAAACTGAAACAATCCAGACAACAACAAAACAATAAATACAACACACAATAAATCAGCTCTGAGCCAGGCATAGAAACAACTTAATACTCTTCCATTTGTTTAAATAACTTACACAAATGTTAAGAGTCTTTACTAAATTAGTATATATGGTACTAAGATTCCTTCAATGGAACCTAAATGGCTACTAAAATAACTACAACGAGCTCCAAATTTTAATTAAAAATAAAAAACCAAACATAATTTCTCTACAAGAAACTCACCTAAAATCACATCCTCCAACCAGTTTAATTCCAACAAATTTCTCACTCTATGAAAAAAACGATATCGATATCTCAGCTACGAGAGGAGTAGCCAGTGGTGGATTTACACTAGGGGCAGTCGGGGCTAGAGCCCAGGGCGGCAAATTTTCTAGGGCGGCAAAATTTGGAAAGTGAAAAAAATTTTTTACTGTCATCAAAATTTCTCAATAGAAATTTTATATTTTAATTAATCATATATTATTTAATAGATAATTCAAGAAATGCGACTCGTATAATATTTGTCAAATTGAAATTTTGTAAATCATAATTTTGGCACCTTAAGTGAAAATTTATATTCGAAATTATTTAATTAATTAATTTCTTTAACGATTTAAAATGGTAATAAAACTGAAACCTCCATTTATGTAGGTATACAACAATAATCCACAAGAGCGTTACAAAATTAAATTGTGTCATTCCCCTTTTTCTTTCATTGACAGTTCGTTGCATAGCTTTCGTTGTGTTTTGAGAAAAATACAAAAATACAAAATAATAAGCCACAGCAACACTATATGTACATTGTACATATTAAATTGTGGGATTCCCCTTTTTCATATCATTGATTATGTGTTGCATAGTTTTATTTTATCTTTTTTAAACGTGCTCATCATTAAAGAGTAAGTGTTGATTGAGTAAGGTGTTAAATTAATTTATCGATATCAAAAAATTGCATTAATGTTGAGCATAAATATACGATCAATTGTCAACCATGGCTGATGGACGCAAAAAATTGAGTGGATCTGAGTATCGAAAGCGCGCTTTGGACAAAAGTAAAAAGGAACAAGAGGTTTTGAGTAAAACTCCCAAACTAGATGATTTTTTTACGAAAAAAGTATGTGTTACACAAAAATCAGAAACTAACAATAGAGATTGTACGAATTTAGATTATGAAGGTTTGTATCATATTTTTTCAAGTATTCATATTTTTCCAAGTATAATAATGATTCATTTGTCGATGTGTATAAAATGTATATTCATTATTTACTGTCATAATTAGGTTAATAGAATAATAGTAAATTTTTGCAGGTGATGATGCATGTTCTACGTCAACTTCAAAACGAACTCCGTCTACGAGTAATGATACTGATAGTACCACGACTTCTTCGCTGCCACAGAATAACCATCACGAAAGTGAACTTCAAGCTACAATTCCAACAATAAATATAGAAGATAATGAGCATGGGGATATTGTGATAAGCGATGATCCAGGAGAATGGGTTATAAACGATTTCACCAGAGATTACGTAGCTAACCATGGATGTAAACAAAATAAAAATTTGGATTTCTCCGGTACAAAACGTGATTACAGCGATGGAACTTCAAGATGGCTGTCAGAATCACTATTTTTAAGAAAACTTATCAACGGTGAAAAAGTTCCACGCCCATGGCTCATTTACTCAGTTAGTAAAGGTTCTGTATTTTGTGCAGCTTGTCTTCTTTTTGACATAGAGTGTTCATTTAATGGCAAAAACGGATTTGATGATTGGAAACATGCAGGCGTTCGTGTTGGTGAGCATGAAAACTCAAAACATCATAAAAAATGTATGTTAACCCTTAAGCAAAGATCGGATACTAAGAACAGAATAGACCATGACTTAGTCATACAAACAGAGACAGAAATCTCTTATTGGAGAAATGTTTTAAGAAGAGTAGTCGCTGCTACTAAAGCCTTAGCTTCTCGAGGGCTTCCATTCCGAGGAAGTGATGAAAAGTTTGGCTCACCAAATAATGGCAATTTTTTAATGCTGATTGAATTTCTTGCTTCTTTTGACCCATTCCTAGAAGAGCATATTCGAAAATTTGGAAATAAAGGATCTGGCAGTACAAGTTACTTATCGAAAACTATCTACGAAGAATTTATACAGCTTTTGTCAGTAAAAGTATCTTCTATCATAATTCAAGAAGTTAAATCAGCCAAATATTATGCTATTATTGTAGATTCCACACCTGATATATCTCACGTTGACCAACTTTCTTTTGTTATTAGATATGTGCAAAAAGATGGAACGCCTGTTGAACGCTTTCTGATATTTATTGAAAATTCTGGACATAAAGCTGAAGATTTGCTAGTTGCTGTATTGTCTATTTTTGATCTTGACCTCGCAGACTGTCGAAGTCAGTCATATGATAATGCTAACAATGTATCAGGAATGTATTCAGGTTTACAGGCAAGAATTCATGAAATTAATGATCTAGCAGAACATGCTCCTTGTGCTGCTCATTCTTTGAATTTAGTTGGAGTTCACGCAGTAGAATGCGCACCAGAAGCTGCTTCATTCTTTAATACAGTACAAACTTTATATAACTTCCTTACTGCATCGACGCAGCGCTGGGAAATTTTACAATCTCATACCGGAAAAAGAATCGCGTTAAAATCTTTATCTGCAACCAGATGGTCAGCTCGTTATGAAGCTGTTCATGTACTTAATCAATATTTCGACGAAATAATCGAGACATTGATTATTATTGAAGAAGATATTGACGAAAATGCAATTACAAGACAACAAGCAAAAGGTATTCGTATTCAAATGGAGCGACTTGAAACAGCATTTATGCAAATATTTTGGCATTTTTTACTCTCGCGATTCAATGCTGTTAGTCAAAGATTGCAAAAAGTTGATTGCAGCATTGCTGACGTGATCGACGATTATCATGGTTTGATTAAAGTTGTTGCTGATACGCGAAATGAATTCGAAATCTATGAAAAAAATGCTTTAAATATTTCAGAGATTAAAGAATATAAAACAACAGTTTCTAGACAAAGGAAGAGAAAATTACATGCTGATGAATCACGGGATGGAGATGTGCAACTGTCAGGTCGAGACTACTTTAGAGTCAATACGTTTAATGTCATTCTTGACAATCTGGATTTCGAATTACGAAAAAGATGTGTTGCGTATGAAAAGATACAGGAAATGTTCTCAGTTATAATTGAATTTGGCAATTTGGATAATAGAGAGATTCGTAAACGAGCTGAACGTTTAAGAAAGATTTATTCTTCAGATCTTGAGTTCTCATTGGATGACGAATTCGTGCACTTCCATGCTTATTGCACTGAAAAAACGATGGAAAATAATTCACCTTCCGATCTTCTGAAACTTTTGCGAGCAAACGACCTTTACACTGAATTTCCGAACGTAGAAATCGCATATCGAATATTTATTACTTTAGCTATAACAAACTGTGGCGCAGAACGATCGTTTTCTTGTTTAAAAAGGGTTAAAAACTACTTTCGTTCTACAATGAGTGCAAATAGACTCAATAGCTTAGCTATTCTATGCATCGAATCGGAAGTGCTTCAACGTTTAGATTGTGAGGATTTAATCGACCAATTCGCAACTCAAAAAGTCAGGCGTATTTGCCTGTGATAAAATTATTATATTATAATTATTGTGCTGTTTTTATAAGACGTTTGCCAAACGTCACTCAATCGTCTGTATGTTGTTTTTGTTGTTGTAACGGCAACAACAACATGCAGATGATTGAGTGACGTTTGGCAAACGTCTTATAAAAACAGCACACATGAGTCAAGCTGAGTGCAAAATGTATAGCTCTAAGAACAAAAACAAATATTTTTTATGTCATATCAAAGTATATAATATATAATAAATTATTTGCAATACATTAGATATTTGAATTTTTAAAAATAATGAGGCGGCATTTTTTTCAGTGCCCAAGGGCGGCAAAAGTTTAAATCCGGCCCTGGTCAAACCAGAGGATGCCCAGACCAAAGTGCGATCGATCCGGAAACAAGAGCAGGAGGGCTGCTGTTGGAGCTGGATAAAGGAGCAAAAGTGACAACGGGCTTTTGTGAACTTTTAAAAGGTGCACTACAGCAGTCAGCAGCTGTGCCTGACTTTAAGCAAAGAGCGACGATAGAGATACGAGATCTCGATCTCCTCGCCACAAAGGAAGAAGTACATAGTTTTTCTCGCTTTCCAGTTGAGATACGTAAATTGTTTTTTTTTCTTTTTTTGTGTGGCGAGTCTTTCTCTTGATTCAAAATGTCGAAAGACGGATCAGACACAGTGATGGAAGATGTTACAGCTAGTACAGAAACTGTGTCTCTGATGCAGCAACGCAGTAACATGAAGAGAAACATCTCGAATATGCAGAAGACGGACAAAGATGGCGACAACTTGACGCCACTATTTTGGAATGCCGCCTACAAATTTTGGAGTCATAGTTCAAGCAATTGTGTCACATTCAAGGTCAAATAGAAAAACTTTGCCCAACGGACAGTTCGAGAAGTGATTGACAGTTCGAGAAGTGATCGATCCCTGGAGTTTCACATCAGTGATTGTGTGAATGATCTTAAGATAAGTTCGCAAAGAAACAACTCATCCATCCTGAAGTATACAATTATTTAATGAAAACAGACTAATGGTCAGTGACGTTAATGATTTAATAGATTTAATAGAATCTTTTAAACAAATAAAAATAAGCAAACAAATTAAGCTTCAAAAAAGTGATAATAACGACAGTTTAAACATGAATCCAAACTGCAGCAGTGCTACAATGCCTACAGATGCAAACTTTGCTTTACCAGCATCGGAGCTCATAAAAGAGGCTTCTAGAATTAAGGAGTTCACAGGAGGAAAAGAATACGATCTATCATCCTTTGCACGAGAGGGCGATATGTTACTGCCTTTATTCGAGTACAACATTCCACTTCAAAAATTCATCTTCCAAAGGACCAGCTCTGCAGGTGGTAAGAACACTAGGAACAAGTCCATAGTGGGACGATGTTAAAAAGGAACTCATCAAGAATTCCGGCATACAAGATTCATATTACTCACTACATCATAAAGCATTCACAGCCAGAAATTATAATAATGTAAGTGAATATTTTAACTATCTTAAGAATATATTTTAGATAAATTAAATGTTAAATTTGAGTTCGATAACGACAAACCACAAGAATTTCCTCCTGTAGCGAATTGTATTGAAAATATTTTTAAACGGAATTGATCCTCACCTAGTACTCTGGAGGAGACAGGTTTACTTAGAAAATTGAATAAAACAAGAAAAAATTTTAAAAAATTTTATAGAAATTGTTGAATAAAAGTTGTTTATTTTTATTCAATTCAATATGCATGTTGGTCTGGTAACCTTGTGACACGTCATCATCTTTGACGTTTTACAACATATACATATGTGGCAGCACCGAGTCTGCCTTCATCACAAAACGATACAGCTGGCAACACTGTTGTTAAACATGATAGAAGAAAACAAGTCATTATTCCTCGTCAAGTGTTTGCGTCTACAGCTGTTAAGCTTGCCACCTATACGTTTTTGGAGCGTATAATACGTTTTTTCTATCAAAAAAATTTGTGAATACGCAATACGTACGTTTTTTATAAATATTCAAAATTATACGCTTTTTTGGTTATAAAAGGTTTTTTTATATAAATATCTCTGTCTATTGCAGTTACGGTAATAAATATCTTCTAAACGTCAAATAATATTGTATAAAATAAATAAGAAACAAAACCGTTCGAAATTTAATCGATTATTTTTTTTCCACCCCCATCCCCAGTATTATTTCTGTACGCAATATGTCAAATGTCATGTCATTTGCAAAATTGCGCGTCTAAAATCGCTCTTTTTACATTGCTACATCTCATATTGCCAACACTTTTTGTAACGGTAATTTGTTTTTCTTTTATGTTCAGCTTTTTCTTGACTTCAACGACAACTCATTCATTGTTGTGTTGTTGTTTAACATGGTTGTGTAGTAATTATATATTAGTTTAGTTCTGTTGCATTGGACACGATCGGATAATTTAGCATTCATTAAATTTTGGGTGCGTTTTTTAAGAAAAATATCTGTTGTTAGTAACTATATTTAACCATACGTATAACAATATTTTTTATAGATATTCCCTCTAAACATGGCATTTTTCGACAAAGAAAACTACACAGATACTGATGGCGATGAATATGAAAGCAACAAGACACCGATAAAAAAAACACACACAAAATCGAAGAGGCGAATACAAATTTAATGATTCTTGGCTTCAGGATGATAATTTTAAACTTTGGATTGTTAAAGTTAAGGACGAAACAGACTGCGTGCATTGTAGAATTTGCAATATAAAATTTACAATTAAATACAGAGGTGTTTATGCAGTAAAAAGCCACATGCAGAGTGAACGACATAAAAATCGCATGCAAAACTCTTCAACCTCCAAAGTTTTGTCAAGGTTTTTTTATAAATTCGAGCGCAATCCATGATGAAGTAACTATTTCAGAGTTAATATTGACTTATCATGGTGTTAAACATCACCATAGTTATTTGTCGCAAGATTGTGGAAAAAAATTACATTCGGTAGTTTATCAAGATTCAAATAATGCCAAAAAGGTTAGATGCGGACGAACAAAGGCAGAGCTCTTGTCGAATTAGTGTTAGCACCACATTCTTTAGAACTAATTTTAAAAATGCTACAAAATAGTCCATATGCCATTTGTACTGATGCCTCCAACAAAGGCAACAGAAAGATGTTTCCGATATCTATCAGATTCTTTGACATAGAAAAGGGAACTATAGATGCAATTTTAGATTTTTACGAAGATCCAAACGAACAATCAAGTGCTATTGCTGATAAAATTATAAAGTGTATACAAAACTCTGGAATAAGATCGAACCAATTAGTATCATACGGAGCAGATAATGCAGCCATTAATTTTGGTAACCGCAATTCTGTATTCGTTCATATAAAAAATCATTTTAAGTTGCCCAACTTAATTGCTGGACATTGCAATGTCCACATTCTTCACAACACAGCTAAATTTGGATTCGCATTACTTAGCTACGATGTAGAGAATTTAGTATTAAAAGTATATGCAGTATTTTCGTCATCAGCCAAGGAAGTTGAAAACTTGAAAGAATTTTGCGAATTTGTAGATTGTGAATACTCCGCTATACTTCGTCATGTACCGACCAGATTTTTGTCATTATATGCAGTAGTTGACAGACTTTTAAAAAACTGGAATGCCCTAAAAACTTATTTCATCAGTAAAGGTGAGGAAAATGTAAATAAGGGAATATGGAAATTTTTTAGAATATCACAAAGATGGTATCCAAAATGATTATTCATTGGCAGAATTATACATTTTTTTCGTACATAACGTCATGCACATCTTTTTCAAAATGTAATGAAAACTGTTGAAAGCAATTATATTCAATCGCGTCAAATATTTAAAATTTTGATTTGAAGTAAATCAACAAATAAAAAAATTAAATTACTCCGATAGGTATATATTGGAACAAGAAGGGGTCCAAATATATACTAGAATGTTATCATATTTAGAAAAATGGTTCGATTTCAGCGAAAATTCATTTTATTTTATTTGTACCCCATTTAACCTTAATGAACAAATAACTCTAGAACAAGCCTGTAAAGTAGCTAATTTATTTGGAATAGTGTTTGACGGCGATCAGTTATTTTCAGAAATACGTATTCTAAATGAAGTTTTACCCTTATTAACAGGAAGTAATTGCACAGAAAAATGGATTGAATATTTTAAAATCAACACAAACGCACCTGAATTAATTAAGCTTTGCAAATTTGTTTTTGCAGTACCATCTAATAATTGTTTTGTTGAACGCATTTTTAGCGTGATGGGAATATATGGATTAACAAACGGGATAGGCTTCATACCGATATGGTCAAATCAGAATTGTTTATGCATTTTAATTATAAGATGAGTTGCACTGAATTTGCAAATTTTATTAAGCAAAAAAACGATTCAAACAAAAAATTGATCGAAGCAGCGAAATCGAACAAAAAATATAAATATAAAGCTTTACATTAAGTATTTGGCTATTTATATTTTGTTAATTTTTTTTATAAAAATTTGAATTATGTTATTAAGTCAATTGAAGTAAGACTTTTTTTAATTAATTTTATTTTGTTATTATTGTTATCGTTTTTGTAATTAGCTCATATAAAATGAATAAAAATATATGACTAACAAGTTTTTTTTTTATTATTTATTTTATTTACTTTACTTCAAAATATATGTATACGCTTTTGGACATATTCAAAGGTGGTAAGCCTAGTTACAACTCATAAGTGATAAAAACAATAAAAATCATCAATTATACTGGATCATCAAGGTGCCAACGCAGGCAATGTCATGTACAACAGCAGCGACCTAATGCAAGCGTGTGAGACACAAAGCAACGTTGAAAAAATCAATGTAAGCCAAAGTAAATTAGACAAAGTGCGTGAAATGGAATTTATAAAAAGAGACCATGAACTATTGGAAAAAGAGAACGAACCATTGAAAAAGTATGCGCAGCCAAGTGTGCATGCAATAACGACTCTAAAATATAACATTAATCCCACGGAAACATTCAGCACAATAAAAGAATAAGTGCCGGAATATGATGGTTCCACTTTAATTGAAATTTGGGAAACTCAGTCTAGAAACGTGTTGGATATTTTAGCTGTAACCGAAAATTTGGCTCGCGTATTGCTGGCAAATAAACTAAGGACAATGCTCAAGTGTGGTTATATTTGAAATCCAACTATGCTGTGGAGCCTATTGCAACTTTATTAAGTGAAATGCATATGATTTTTGGCTCAAAAGAAAACAAACTTGCACTGTGTAAAAAATTTGAACATTTGGTTCTCTGCTGAGTTATTTAAACGACACGAAACTACAAAATACAACTACCCTGTGCTTTTATGTATAAGTTAGTAGGGTGTACTGCGAGCGACTATGCTAGTATGTTTTCCGCAGGCCCTTTCCCAGCGCATGTTGACTGTCCGTCTAATATGCGCATGCAAGCTGACCGTGTCCGTCCGCCGCTCAGTGCACCCTGCCCGAAGGATTTTGGACAGTGAACATCTATATAAGTGATGGCAGTGACAAAAAGACTAAAAATAAAAATAATTAAAAGTGAAAAGATAAAAAACAAATTAAACTTTCTTGCAAAAGAAGCAATTAAAAATAAACTTATATAATTAAACATACAAAGAGTTTAACAATAGTGGTGCATAACAATAGTGCACAAACAGCATTGTACAAGTGAAGCGTACAGCGGATGAGATCATCATTTTATGTGCATTGACAATCTGTGCATTGAAATTGATAAATCTTCCAACCATCTGCAGAAGCGCAAAATGGGGGGCATTTCCTCCAACGAAGGCTCGATAGCAAAAAAGGCAGCGAGCAGCAACAAGGAGAAGGAGTACTACGCTACCATAGAGCAGCAGCGCAAACAAATTGAGGAACTCATGCGGTATACCCGCGAAATAGAAAATCGTCTGAAATCCAACCGATTTTTTGAACTATCTTCCAATGAGGAAGTAGCAACGGAACCAGAGGAAGATATAGTGGACGATGAATTCCCAAGTATCCAGCAGACGACAAGGAAGAAGACAGCAACGAAAGAAAACCAGAAGACAACAAACAAAAAAAGCACTGAAGCAAAGAGGATGAACGAGAAGCCGCCACAACTCATCATCCACAACGCAAACACAAAACAGGTGAGAAAATTTTTAATATACTTAAACATAAAAACTTTTTTTTTACGAAACGCAAGAATGACTCGACGGTAGTTCAGGCGACGACTACAAGCAAATAAAAACTCTGTTTGTTAGAAAAATTTAAATATTTCACATTCACCCCCAAATGTGAAAAACCAATATCGTTGGTACTGAAGAAGTTTCCTTCGTACTACGATGAAAATGACTTGACCGGAGCTCTCAATTCAAGTGAATTGGAAGTCAAACTTATTCGGGTTTCAAAGCTAAATACAAATTTGCTCGTTCAGTTTGACCGCTCTTCAGATGTCGCTGAACTTCTAAAAATTAAATATTTCCACCAAAATAGGGTGTATTTCCACCGATTTAAATCGAATGGCATTCTTCAGTGCAAGAGGTTTCAATCAATTGCAACATGCCTTACCGCTGTGTGAAATGCGGTGGCAATCATGGTCCAGGGAATTGCAAAATCCCTCCAAAAGACCAAAACACTGAAGTGTTAACCAAAACACAAACAGACGGCACCATCAAAACATAGATAGGGTACCAGGTTTATTGCGTGTTGTGCAAGACAGAGGGTCAACACAGCAAATTATAAGAAATGCGAGGTTTATCAAAACCTCAAAAAGAACTTGGCTTCAAAAAAAGAAGAGCAACTCAGCAAAAGACAATTTGTTAGGCAGTCCGTCGCTACCTACAGAACCCCACTTCGATCTTTTTCGAACGTTGTCTGTGGTCAAACACCTAGCAAACCCACTCATAGTATACCGAATAGTATGCAAGACGGTGTCCCGGCTAGTAAGCCAAATAATCAGAACAGCTTCTCATTTATCAATGATGAATGCAATAATGTTTTTGGACAGAGCTTCGGAGAAATTATCTCCAAAATAAACAACTCCTTGCCATCTTACGATAGGAATGCTCCAACATCTGTAAAACAGGATAAACTGTTCAACCTTTTTATGTCCATCTGTTCCAATGGCCAGCCGTAAGAACCTTAAAGTCATTCATTGTAATGTGAATTCTTTAATAAGTTTAGAAAAGCGCCATATGCTAGATACATTCCTAGACATACAAACCAGACATTATGTCCATTTGTGAAACTAAACTTTCACCGAAATTTAATTTGAATTTCAGAAACTACCATTTAGTTCGGAAGGACAAACAAGCTTCTCTGGATGTAGGTTTAGCCATTTTGGTGAAAAACAACATCAACTTTTCAACCATCCCTATTCCTATCATAGATAGATGATGGGTGTTAAAGTTTTCCTAAAGGAGGGCAAAACAATTGCACAGGTCCATGTATAACAGATCTTGAGAAACTGATTCAATTGTCGGATTCTGATCCTTTTATTTTAGGAGGCGACTTTAACGCTAGCACAAACTCTGGGGTGACACAAAAAATTCACCAATGGGTAATTCAATTTGCTCTTGGTATTATCTGAACTGTCTTAAATATAAATTAATAATCTTCAAACCCTCACAGCCAACTTATCATGGGGGCACATCACGTTCCTTTCTTGACTTTTTCATAGCGTCAGACTCGATTGACACCGCATACACACAAAGCGGACACTTTGCCAAATGTCTTGATTATGCGTCCGATCACACAGCGTTAGAAATAATAGTTAAAAGAGCCACCACAATTTGTCCAGACAACAAAGTGTTCCTTGACTACAACAACACGAACTTGGAGGTTTTCAACTCCATTCTAGAATCTCATTTAGACCAAGTAACTCTTCCCTCAAATAGAAACTTGAAACCAAGAGAAATCGATGTTATCGAAAACATGAATTCTGCTTTCAATCGAGGTATTGTACTCCTAGGAGGGTTGTCAATCAGTCAGGTCTTTTTCCCCTTCCCGCACATATTTTGCAAATAATTCAAGAGAAGAACAAGCTTCGCCGAATCTGGTTCCGACACAAGTACTACCCCAACATGGTCTATTTACGCACCGACATTCAGGTGTTGACAAAAATGATTGCTTCTGAAATTAGGAGTTATACATCATACGTGTTTCAAAAACGATTGGAGTCTATTAAATTAGACAACAAAAGTTTTCGCCACATTAAAAACATGGCAGGAATAAGGAAACATTCCAAAATTCCCACACTCACTGATGAAAATAGCTTAAAAATTTCAGATGACCAAGCAAAAGCTGACGCCTTCGAAAAGTTATTTGGGTCAACCTTCCCGGATAGCAATAAGTCGATAGATAAATGTCGAAAACTGTCCATCGATAATAAAGTTTCCGTTCACCTCTCTTCCATACAACCGATAGTGAATTTCAATAACCAGTACAGAGCAACTGGCGAAAACAATAGCCCAATTGAGGAAAATTTCGTTACCAGTACGGAAATTGTGAAAATTCTGAAGAGACTGAACAACAAGAAGTCTCGCGGTTTCGATCAAATCACCAACCACATACTCAGGAAAACTAAGAAGAGATTTGCACTGTTTGCGGCAATTCTCTTCAATCAATGTTTTAACATTTCCTACTTTCCGAATTCGTGGAAGATTGCCAACATCATACCTCTCCCTAAAGCTGGAAATTCTTCTTGGCACTTGTCAAGTTACAGACCCATTTCTCTTTTGTCTAAGATTTCAAATTTATTCGAAAGATGCATTTACAGCAAATTAGAAGATGAGATCGAAGATAAAAGCATTGTCAAAGACTTCCAAATGGGATTTCGGAAACATCACTCCACCACACACCCCCTACTTTACTTTTCCGATAGTGTCGCTACCAACTTAAATAAAAGAAGGGCCACAGTGGCAGTATTTATTGACGTGAAAAAGGCTTTTGATTCCGTATTTGTTAACGGGTTGATTTTGAAACTCATGAATTATGGGATCAATGACAATCTGACGAAATTATTGAAGAGCTTCTTAGAAAATCGTTTCTTCAAAGTAAGCTGCGGTGAGGGTGTTTCATCGCTTAATAGAATAGTGTCAAGTGTTCCCCAACGCTCCATCCTTGCACCTCATCTCTATAATATACACCTGTTGGACCTTCCTCAACCCCAAGATGAGGCAATCAAGATAGTTGCGTATGCTGATGACATCGCCGTCTTTACAAGTGGCAGCTGTATGCGTCGAATGTCACGGCTACTCAATGAGTATTTGGAGGTCTTGAGTAAATATTACTTGAGCTGGGGTGTGGAAATCAACTCGGATAAGTCTGAAGTTGTGACAGTTCTGGGGGTGAAGTCTAGTTACAAGAACTGCAGAAAATACAAACCAGGAAAAAGACGCAGTGAAATATTTGGGAATTGTCTTTGACAAAAAATTCAACTTCATCAAACACGTAGACTACATTCTAAGAAAAGCCAAAGGAGCCTTCGCAGCCTGGTTCAATGTATTAAAAACCTCCAGCAGCTTACAAAATAAGTTAAAGAAAATGATTTATATTCAAATAATTAGAAGCGTGATTTCATATGGGTTCCCAATTTGGTTTCAAGTTTCTAGTCATACAATGGAAAGGTTGAGGCTATTTGAGAGGAGTTGTCTCAGATATGTTATGGGCAATAAAGGACAGATTGACGAATTCGGTAGGTTTAGATATACCAGCTGCAAACCGATCTACAGAACTGTACGAATACAAAGAATTGACAGACACCTCATCGAACTAGGCTACAGGTTTTCAGTGAAAGCTGAATTAATTTCTAATAAACTTCTCCAAAAAGTCTTTAGAGATAGGTCGAGCCCCCACACTGAGCCCAAATACATTTCACCGAGATGGTTCCGGCCGATATACGAAAATGCCATTTTCAACAAAACTGGCAGAATGCTGTACTACAACAGAGGAAGCAGAAACAAAAACAAATTAACTTATAATGTTAGTTAGTAAGACACAATCTGTATATATTTTTAATTTAGTCTTAGTTTTAGGTTTATTTATTATTGTTAGTTAGTTCTTAGTTTCAAAACAAGTAAATATAATTGTGGTTTTTTTCAAATTTTACACAATAACTTTGAAAATGTAATTTTTGCCGATGGCATTGTTAAACACAATGAAAACTTTTCCTTATAAAAATATATATAAATTAGATATTAATATGAAAAATATAATAATATAATAATATGAAAAATATAAGATATTAATATGAAAGATATAATATGAAAAAGTCTTAATGCATATTAACATAATCAAATAATATTAAGTTTCATAAACTTTGTATTTTTAAATAATATTAAATAAATAAATTCAAATTCAAATTCACTGCAGTCAGTATTGTATTGGGAGTTGACGAAGCAACTCAAATGAAATATAAGATAAATAATTGTTTTAAATAAAAACTTATAGTTTAAATAATAAAACCGACATCCTTTTCTCTTGTACTATCAAAAACAAAACTGGCGACGAGGATGGGATATCATCCTCATCCATCTCATCTAATACATTAAAATAATCCTGGCTATTTTTATTGAATAGATCAATAAAAATAGTGATTTTTAATCTTGACCGTGGACCCTTGAGAAAAAAGGCAAGTCCTATATTTTTTTAAATAATAAAAAATTTAAATATTAATTAATAAATAAAATATATATATATATATATATATATATATAATATATATATATATATATATATATATATATATATATATATATATATATATATATATATAATATATATATATATATATATATTTATATATATATATATATATATATAAATAATGAAAAATATATATACGTATAAGTTATATAATAATTTGTATGTGAGAGTCAATTAATTAGTTATTTTTTTATATTTCGGGAACGCAAAAACAATTGCGTTCCGAAGGAGACCTGGAAAATTTGCGACCAGAAAGCGCTGGCAAACATGACTCTATGTGTAAAACATCTGAGTTGCTAAACATTAAAGGCTGCTTAACAGCGAAGACAGCGCGGGATGCACTGGAACACCTATAAAATGCAAGGGGCCCCGCAAGAGAGGTAAACCTCTTTAAAAGCTTGGTCAAATTCGAGTTTTCAATTAGCGAAAAATTTGCACCGCAGTTTTGTTCGTGTTTAAAAATGATTTAATAACAATATTACTATTGTGCAGTTTGCCGCCAGCTATGGAAAACTTTGTAGTTGCAATAGAAAACAGAGACAATTTGCCGTTACTTGAATCTTTAAAGGCAAAATTATATGAAGAAGAACATCGCAGATGTCACAAGGTCGACATCAGTTGCGAAAAGGTTTTTGCATTTAATCACCGAATTAGCGAAAAAAAAAAACGAATAACAACCAATCGATGGAGGAGACTAGAAACATTCTCACAGCAGTTGCAGCTCGATGGAAGACGGAGTATCTTTTGGAAGGTTGGCAAAAAACCTCCATTGAAACCTCCTCGAGAGTGCCGACTGGTAATAGATATCACTAAACTTGGCATACACTTGCAAAGAAGAGTTTCTATTTCTCACTAGCGAGACGCGAGTTACGTGTACACTGCACCAACAACAACATCAACAAGAACTCACTTACATCAACAGTAAGCTTTGTCAGCAATAGAGGCCGCTACCCGCTACACCCTCAATACTTGGCCAGTGCAGCTAACAGGAAATGGAAAGTATCAAATTCAAACCAAAATTCATAATAATAAGAATATTGCGAAATAACATAAATATGTATTTATTTTAAGCCAATTTATTAATTGCTTACATAATCATTTATTTAAAGCCACATTTGTATCTAGTTTAAGAATATTACAAAGAAGTTTTAGAAATAAACTGATTGTTGAAAGCATAAGTTGTGTTTTTTTTCGCTCGCTACTGAGATAACATAATTCGCGCATACATACTCGTATGTATGTCTGTATATCATTTAGAAATATTTTATATACATAAATGTTTAAATTGAATAGGCAATAGATAAAAATATTTATTTATATTATAAGATGGTTAACAAAACATGCATTTTCCTATATTTAATAAAATAAATGTGAAATTCTTTCAATTTTTAATTAATATTGTATTTACATATTTGTGGGAACTGTTTTTCCCTAAACAGTGGCAACGCTGTTTTAGGGGCGGTCAACGAGCTGTCAACGAGCTGGGGAGTCAGTCGAAACGGATCGCGAGTGAAACAAGACTTTTTTTGTACTTGGAACTTATTTTTAATAAACTGTACCATTCATATATTAATAAGCTGTACCATAAATTTGGGGGCTCGTCCGGGAAAAGAATAAAATACGCGTCGCGAAAAGAAAATAAAACGTGTGTAAGTTTGTGCGGGATTTTTTGAGCCAAAACGGAGAAAAAGAAATATATATTTTAAAAAAAAATTTATATATAAAATGCGTTCTTTACAAGAATTCGAGAAAATTCGCAGAAACATCCGTTACGCCAGTAAAGTGAATATTACGGCGTTGCACAAATACATATTTGAAAGAGAAGGCGATAGACGTAATCGGCAGAGGCTGAGAGAGTTTAGCGGTTTTGGTTTCGACACTGACGACGAACAATACGAGAGGAAAGCAGCGTACATTGATTCAAATCTAACGGCGGCTGATTTGGCGGTGATATGCTCGATTCTGGGAATCAAGCACTCAGTTGACGACGTAAAGGCGCACATCTTTCAATTTCTTCATAACTTCGAGAGCGAAGAAAACGGCGATGAAGAAACAGAGGATGAAAACGACGATGACGACGAAGCAAGCAATGACGACGAGATAACTGAGAGCGAAGCAACTGAAGAGCGAGAGACAGACGAAGAAGACGGCGATCAGACGGTACGATGGAACGACAGGAATGTTGAAGCTAACGACGGTAAAGATACAAAAACAAAAAAATCAGAGCGCAAGCGCAGCGACAAACGAACAAATCAGAAAAAAGAGAGAGAGGTAAATCGCGAGAGAGGCGACTACGTAAATCAACCACCAAAATTTGTAATGAGTTTTAGAGACATTGAAGACTCCATACGCTTATTTGACGGCAGCGCAAATATTTCTATTGAAGCATGGGTGACAGAATTCGAAGAGACAGCTACGCTCATGAATTGGGACGAATTGCAAAAGTTTGTATTTGCAAAAAAGTCAGTTAGAGGGCTAGCAAAGACATTTCTTTGCAGTGAGAAAAGTTTATCTTCGTGGAATAATTTAAAAGGAGCTCTCTTATCAGAATTTGGAACGACAGTCAACAGTGCTGTGCTGCATAAACAACTTGTGGAACGTAAAATGCAAAAGAAGAAGGTGTAAGAGAATATTTTTTTCAAATGAAAGACATTGCGGGTCGCGGTAATATAGAAGATCGTGCTTTAATTCAATATGTTATTGACGGTATTAATGATTTAAACATAAACAAAACAATTTTGTACGGTGCGAAAGACTTAGCGGAGTTTAAAGAAAAATTAAAATATTACGAAATATTACGCGCGAATAATGAGAAAAGTGCGAACATAAAGAATGACAAAAAACAAAACATAAATATAAAATTTTCTAATGAGAATGGGAAAAAGAGTGTCGATAAGTGCTTTAATTGCGGCGAAAAAGGGCACAAAGCAACCGAGTGCAAAAACAAAGAGAAAGGAACAAAATGTTTTGCATGTAATAAATTCGGCCATATTTCTAAGAATTGTCCGAATAAGAAAGCAAACGAAGCAAAAGTAAATGTAAACATTATAAATGATTTTAAAAACCGAATGATAAAGCAAATTAACATTAATGGTTTCGAAACAAGTGCATTACTTGATACTGGTAGTAAGTTTAACGTTTTAAAAGAAAGTGTTTTCAAACGTTTGGAAAACTGTAAAAAGTCTGACTCAAACGTATACTTAATCGGTTTCGGTAATTCGGAGGCAAATAAAATAAAATCGGTCGGTCGCGTATTGATTAATTTTAATATAGACGATGAAAACTTTGAGATGCCATTTGAAATTGTTCCTTCTGATTGTTTAAATATTCCAGTTGTTATTGGTTGTGAAATATGTTCACAAGCTGAAATAAACATTAATCCAACGAGTCTAACGATTAAAAAACTTAAAAATAATGATGAAAATGACTTACAAAATATGATGAAAATAAATGCAACAGACGATTTCGAAAATAATTTTGAATTTGATGAAACTCTAAATAAAAATTTAAAACGTAAAGTCGTTGAAATTGTTAAAAATTATAAACCCAACAAAACTAAAACAACGAATGTTGAAATGAAAATTTTCCTGAAAGATGATAATCCAATTTCATCGAGACCACGTAGATTGCCTATGGCTGAAAGAATCATTGTCGAACAGCAGATAGACGAATGGTTGAGAGACGGTATCATCGAATCGGAGTCGGAGTACAGTAGCCCAGTAGTTTTGGTACGCAAGCGTGATGGCACACCAAGACTCTGTATCGATTATCGACGAATTAATAAGGTGATTTTGAAGGATCGTTTCCCATTGCCACTAATTGAGGATCAATTGGACCGATTACAAAGCGGAAAACTTTTCAGTACCATAGATCTGAAGAACGGCTTTTTTCATGTCAACGTAGCGAGCGATAGCCAGAGATACACATCTTTCGTGACACATAATGGTCAGTTCCAATTCAAGAAGGTTCCGTTTGGACTATGCAACGCACCCAGTGTATTTCAGAGGTACGTAAACTCAATTTTTCGTGATTTGACTCGAAGAGGCATAGCCCTACCGTATATTGATGATATTATTATACCTGCCGATAATGAAGACGAAGCAATACAGCGTCTAGAAGAAGTGTTTTTGCTGTGCAGAGATTATGGCCTAGAGATCAATATGAAAAAATGCCAATTTTTGAGAGAACGTGTCGAATTTTTGGGACATGTCATAGAGAAGCACACGATTTCACCAACGCCAGCTAAAATCGAAGCAATAAAGAAATTCAAGTTACCAGAAAATTTGAAAGAGTTGGAAAGTTTCATCGGACTGGCTAGCTATTTCCGAAAGTTCGTTCAAGGATTTTCAACGATGGCTAAACCACTAACAGATTTAAAAAAGAAAGACAAAAGATTTGAAATGGGAAAAGAACAGATTTCTTCATTTAACGCGATAAAACATGCTTTATGCAATAAGCCGACGCTGAGGATATTCAATCAGAATTCGGAAACTGAGGTTCACACGGATGCTTCGATGCATGGATATGGAGCCGTACTGTTGCAAAGGGCATTTGATGATGGCAACCTGCATCCGGTGTACTTTATGAGCAAAAAAACCACTGAAGCTGAGAAAAAGTACTCGAGTTATGAGCTGGAGGTGTTGGCAGTAGTCGAAGCAGTGAAGAAGTTTCGTATATATCTTCTTGGCCTACATTTCAAGCTCGTCACCGATTGTAACGCGTTTACGAAGACCTTAACAAAAAAGGATTTGTGTACAAGAGTAGCGCGATGGGTTTTGCTGCTTGAGGAATACGATTATACTGTGGAACACCGATCAGGATCCCAGATGCGACATGTCGACGCTTTAAGTCGATATCCGATTATGATGATTAACGAATCAAATATTTTATGTGAAATTAGAAACGCTCAAAGCAGAGATGACAAATTGATTGCAATAAGAGAAATTCTTCGTAACAAGCCAAATTATGATGGATATTTTTTGAAAGGCGACGTTATTCATAAGCTAAAGGATGAACGAGAACTTGTTGTCATACCTGAAGATATGCAAACCAATATTATTCGGCAAGTACATGACAAAGGACACTTTGCGGTGAAGAAGACAAAGGAACTCGTATCAAGAGATTTCTATATACCGAGGCTTGAAGAGAAGATACAAGGAGTAATATCTTGTTGTATTCATTGTATTCTATGTAATCGAAAACGTGGCAAAATGGAAGGAGAACTTCATCCTATCAGTAAAGGCGAAACTCCGTTGCAGACGTACCATGTGGATTTTCTTGGGCCACTTGAGTCGACGAACAAACTTTACAATCACATATTAGCAGTTGTGGATGCTTTCACAAAATTTATTTGGTTGTATCCCACAAAAACGACGTCAGCGAAAGATTTGATTCAAAAGCTTCAAACGCAAAGCCAAATATTTGGGAATCCAGTCAGCATCGTATCTGATCGAGGCTCTGCGTTCACCAGTGAAGATTTCAAGAACTATTGTAGCGAACAAAACATCAAGCATTTTCTGATAACGACTGGCCTACCATGCGTCAATGGACAAATTGAAAGAATGAATGCCGTGATCGCTAACGTCCTTGCGAAACTTAGTCTTGGGGAACCAACGTAATGGTACAAACACGTGCAGGCGGTACAGCAGCTAATGAATGCTTCATTTTCACGAAGTACGCACGCAACACCCTTTGAGCTAATGACCGGTGTGAAAATGCGGATGAAAGACGACTTGCATATCAAAGAGCTTATCGAAGCTGAAATTGTGAAGCAATTCGATGACCAACGAAACAAACTACGTCAGCAGGCAAAAGAGCACATCCTGCAAATCCAAGCAGAAAATAAGAAGTCATACGATCGTAAGCGGAAACCAGCACGAAAATATAAAGTTGGTGATCTGGTAGCCATCAAAAGGACTCAACTGGGCGGTGGTTTGAAGCTCAAACCAAAATATTTGGGGCCTTATGAGGTAACAGGGGTTAAACTAAAAAATTCTTATGATTTAATTCGAACAGGTAATTGCTACGAGGGTCCCATGAAAACATCTAGTTGTGCTGAATTTATGAAGCCTTGGGTTCAATACGAAGACGATGATAGCGATGACACATTCGAGGCGAATGAAAATCAGAATGGCCGAGTTGTGGGAACTGTTTTTCCCTAAACAGTGGCAACGCTGTTTTAGGGGCGGTCAACGAGCTGGGGAGTCAGTCGAAACGGATCGCGAGTGAAACAAGACTTCTTTTGTACTTGGAACTTATTTTTAATAAACTGTACCATTCATATATTAATAAACTGTACCATTCATATATTAATAAACTGTACCATTCATATATTAATAAACTGTACCATTCATATATTAATAAGCTGTACCATAAATTTGGGGGCTCGTCCGGGATAAGAATGAAATACGCGTCGCGAAAAGAAAATAAAACGTGTGTAAGTTTGTGCGGGATTTTTTGAGCCAAAACGGAGAAAAAGAAATATATATTTAAAAAAAAAAAATTTATATATAAAATGCGTTCTTTACAAGAATTCGAGAAAATTCGCAGAAACATCCGTTACGCCAGTAAAGTGAATATTACGGCGTTGCATAAATACATATTTGAAAGAGAAGGCGATAGACGTAATCGGCAGAGGCTGAGAGAGTTTAGCGGTTTTGGTTTCGACACTGACGACGAACAATACGAGAGGAAAGCAGCGTACATTGATTCAAATCTAACGGCGGCTGATTTGGCGGTGATATGCTCGATTCTGGGAATCAAGCACTCAGTTGACGACGTAAAGGCGCACATCTTTCAATTTCTTCATAACTTCGAGAGCGAAGAAAACGGCGATGAAGAAACAGAGGATGAAAACGACGATGACGACGAAGCAAGCAATGACGACGAGATAACTGAGAGCGAAGCAACTGAAGAGCGAGAGACAGACGAAGAAGACGGCGATCAGACGCTACGATGGAACGACAGGAATGTTGAAGCTAACGACGGTAAAGATACAAAAACAAAAAAATCAGAGCGCAAGCGCAGCGACAAACGAACAAATCAGAAAAAAGAGAGAGAGGTAAATCGCGAGAGAGGCGACTACGTAAATCAACCACCAAAATTTGTAATGAGTTTTAGAGACATTGAAGACTCCATATGCTTATTTGACGGCAGCGCAAATATTTCTATTGAAGCATGGGTGACAGAATTCGAAGAGACAGCTACGCTCATGAATTGGGACGAATTGCAAAAGTTTGTATTTGCAAAAAAGTCAGTTAGAGGGCTAGCAAAGACATTTCTTTGCAGTGAGAAAAGTTTATCTTCGTGGAATAATTTAAAAGGAGCTCTCTTATCAGAATTTGGAACGACAGTCAACAGTGCTGTGCTGCATAAACAACTTGTGGAACGTAAAATGCAAAAAGAAGAAGGTGTAAGAGAATATTTTTTTCAAATGAAAGACATTGCGGGTCGCGGTAATATAGAAGATCGTGCTTTAATTCAATATGTTATTGACGGTATTAATGATTTAAACATAAACAAAACAATTTTGTACGGTGCGAAAGACTTAGCGGAGTTTAAAGAAAAATTAAAATATTACGAAATATTACGCGCGAATAATGAGAAAAGTGCGAACATAAAGAATGACAAAAAACAAAACATAAATATAAAATTTTCTAATGAGAATGGGAAAAAGAGTGTCGATAAGTGCTTTAATTGCGGCGAAAAAGGGCACAAAGCAACCGAGTGCAAAAACAAAGAGAAAGGAACAAAATGTTTTGCATGTAATAAATTCGGCCATATTTCTAAGAATTGTCCGAATAAGAAAGCAAACGAAGCAAAAGTAAATGTAAACATTATAAATGATTTTAAAAACCGAATGATAAAGCAAATTAACATTAATGGTTTCGAAACAAGTGCATTACTCGATACTGGTAGTAAGTTTAACGTTTTAAAAGAAAGTGTTTTCAAACGTTTGGAAAACTGTAAAAAGTCTGACTCAAACGTATACTTAATCGGTTTCGGTAATTCGGAGGCAAATAAAATAAAATCGGTCGGTCGCGTATTGATTAATTTTAATATAGACGATGAAAACTTTGAGATGCCATTTGAAATTGTTCCTTCTGATTGTTTAAATATTCCAGTTGTTATTGGTTGTGAAATATGTTCACAAGCTGAAATAAACATTAATCCAACGAGTCTAACGATTAAAAAACTTAAAAATAATGATGAAAATGACTTACAAAATATGATGAAAATAAATGCAACAGACGATTTCGAAAATAATTTTGAATTTGATGAAACTCTAAATAAAAATTTAAAACGTAAAGTCGTTGAAATTGTTAAAAATTATAAACCCAACAAAACTAAAACAACGAATGTTGAAATGAAAATTTTCCTGAAAGATGATAATCCAATTTCATCGAGACCACGTAGATTGCCTATGGCTGAAAGAATCATTGTCGAACAGCAGATAGACGAATGGTTGAGAGACGGTATCATCGAAGAATCGGAGTCGGAGTACAGTAGCCCTGTAGTTTTGGTACGCAAGCGTGATGGCACACCAAGACTCTGTATCGATTATCGACGAATCAATAAGGTGATTTTGAAGGATCGTTTCCCATTGCCACTAATTGAGGATCAATTGGACCGATTACAAAGCGCAAAACTTTTCAGTACCATAGATCTGAAGAACGGCTTTTTTCATGTCAACGTAGCGAGCGATAGCCAGAGATACACATCTTTCGTGACACATAATGGTCAGTTCCAATTCAAGAAGGTTCCGTTTGGACTATGCAACTCACCCAGTGTATTTCAGAGGTACGTAAACTCAATTTTTCGTGATTTGACTCGAAGAGGCACAGCCCTACCGTATATTGATGATATTATTATACCTGCCGATAATGAAGACGAAGCAATACAGCGTCTAGAAGAAGTGTTTTTGCTGTGCAGAGATTATGGCCTAGAGATCAATATGAAAAAATGCCAATTTTTGAGAAAACGTGTCGAATTTTTGGGACATGTCATAGAGAAGCACACGATTTCACCAACGCCAGCCAAAATCGAAGCAATAAAGAAATTCAAGTTACCAGAAAATTTGAAAGAGTTGGAAAGTTTCATCGGACTGGCTAGCTATTTCCGAAAGTTCGTTCAAGGATTTTCAACGATGGCTAAACCACTAACAGATTTAAAAAAGAAAGACAAAAGATTTGAAATGGGAAAAGAACAGATTTCTTCATTTAACGCGATAAAACATGCTTTATGCAATAAGCCGACGCTGAGGATATTCAATCAGAATTCGGAAACTGAGGTTCACACGGATGCTTCGATGCATGGATATGGAGCCGTACTGTTGCAAAGGGCATTTGATGATGGCAACCTGCATCCGGTGTACTTTATGAGCAAAAAAACCACTGAAGCTGAGAAAAAGTACTCGAGTTATGAGCTGGAGGTGTTGGCAGTAGTCGAAGCACTGAAGAAGTTTCGTATATATCTTCTTGGCCTACATTTCAAGCTCGTCACCGATTGTAACGCGTTTACGAAGACCTTAACAAAAAAGGATTTGTGTACAAGAGTAGCGCGATGGGTTTTGCTGCTTGAGGAATACGATTATACTGTGGAACATCGATCAGGATCCCAGATGCGACATGTCGACGCTTCAAGTCGATATCCGATTATGATGATTAACGAATCAAATATTTTATGTGAAATTAGAAACGCTCAAAGCAGAGATGACAAATTGATTGCAATAAGAGAAATTCTTCGTGACAAGCCAAATTATGATGGATATTTTTTGAAAGGCGACGTTATTCATAAGCTAAAGGATGAACGAGAACTTGTTGTCATACCTGAAGAGATGCAAACCAATATTATTCGGCAAGTACATGACAAAGGACACTTTGCGGTGAAGAAGACAAAGGAACTCGTATCAAGAGATTTCTATATACCGAGGCTTGAAGAGAAGATACAAGGAGTAATATCTTGTTGTATTCATTGTATTCTATGTAATCGAAAACGTGGCAAAATGGAAGGAGAACTTCATCCTATTAGTAAAGGCGAAACTCCGTTGCAGACGTACCATGTGGATTTTCTTGGGCCACTTGAGTCGACGAACAAACTTTACAATCACATATTAGCAGTTGTGGATGCTTTCACAAAATTTATTTGGTTGTATCCCACAAAAACGACGTCAGCGAAAGATTTGATTCAAAAACTTCAAACGCAAAGCCAAATATTTGGGAATCCAGTCAGCATCGTATCTGATCGAGGCTCTGCGTTCACCAGAGAAGATTTCAAGAACTATTGTAGCGAACAAAACATCAAGCATTTTCTGATAACGACTGGCCTACCACGCGTCAATGGACAAATTGAAAGAATGAATGCCGTGATCGCTAACGTCCTTGCGAAACTTAGTCTTGGGGAACCAACGAAATGGTACAAACACGTGCAGGCGGTACAGCAGCTAATGAATGCTTCATTTTCACGAAGTACGCACGCAACACCCTTTGAGCTAATGACCGGTGTGAAAATGCGGATGAAAGACGACTTGCATATCAAAGAGCTTATCGAAGCTGAAATTGTGAAGCAATTTGATGACCAACGAAACAAACTACGTCAGCAGGCAAAAGAGCACATCCTGCAAATCCAAGCAGAAAATAAGAAGTCATACGATCGTAAGCGGAAACCAGCACGAAAATATAAAGTTGGTGATCTGGTAGCCATCAAAAGGACTCAACTGGGCGGTGGTTTGAAGCTCAAACCAAAATATTTGGGGCCTTATGAGGTAACAGGGGTTAAACTAAAAAATTCTTATGATTTAATTCGAACAGGTAATTGCTACAAGGGTCCCATGAAAACATCTAGTTGTGCTGAATTTATGTAGCCTTGGGTTCAATACGAAGACGATGATAGCGATGACACATTCGAGGCGAATGAAAATCAGAATGGCCGAGTTGTGGGAACTGTTTTTCCCTAAACAGTGGCAACGCTGTTTTAGGGGCGGTCAACGAGCTGTCAACGAGCTGGGGAGTCAGTCGAAACGGATCGCGAGTGAAACAAGACTTCTTTTGTACTTGGAACTTATTTTTAATAAGCTGTACCATATTAATAATAATTATTACGATTGTAATGTATACAGCTTACAAGAAATGTAGAAGAAGTACTAACAAAATGAGTGTTGAACTCAACTTGACTACCAAAGATTCAACAGAAATTGCTGAATCCAAGAGCAGAAGTCCTATATGGGATACAAAATGAATTGTATCTTCCAATATTATAAGTAAATACAATATTTGTATCATTTCATCTGGAAATACATAAATGTGTAAAGAGAAACTAGAGATAAGAAAAAAAGAATAAATATAAAATTTTGCTTTAGAAGAAAAATAACAAGAATAATTTGTACAATCAACATAATAAGACTTCAGCAGGGACTGCCGAAACTGGGGGTGGAGGAGTCATATATAAATTCACCCGTTCCACCCTACTCACCCTTTAATATAATATAATATAATATGGTGCATCCTAATGTATTCTTACTAACAAGCGCACCCGAAACAATGTACAAGTGATGTGTGTATAATTGCAATGTAAGCAAATTGCCACAGATCTTAAATTACAATTCGAGTCTAGCTATAAGAATTTGTATGTATTTCTTTGTATTGTAGTGCATGTGCACTATTGCGCACAAACGTAGTGTAGCACAAAGTCTACCTACGCAAACTACACATCCAAACCATACCAATACATAAGACACACCCATCCGCTGCACTGCAACACTATGACACTTGACATGTGCAGTGTAATTAGAATTCTGGCGTGCGGTGATTGGTGAATTGGTTTGTTTTACAATTGAGTGGAATTTGAGTTAGACTTAAGCGAAAGGAATTAGAAATAAACAAGTAAATTAATCGAGATTTGTTATCGAGTTTGTAACTCAAATAAACCATATAAAAACCCTGCTCGGGAATTAAACTAATCAGTTTCCAACTGGCAACTCAAACATTTGCATTTTTCTTGCAAACAGCCTTTCTTCGGCTTCAGCCTTTCTTCGGCTCAGTTAGAATTTGCTCAATGGCGTCTTGCCGAGCAACGCTCTAATATATAATATATAATATTTATCATATATTTCTCGCACACAATATACGTGCATTACAGTATTATTTGTATTTGCTTTAAGCTGAAACAATAAAAAACCAGATCAGTTCAGTTCTGAAGAAACTACCAAAAGATAACGTCGTTTTCTTAATGAACGCAACATTACTATATACGAGTATGCAAAAATTATATTAAGAAACACATAGAATTAAGTAGTCATGTAAATTGTAGTCAAAAAGTAAAAGAACTGTTTTTTAGAGCTAGAATGTATTTTAGAATCCGTTCACTAAATAAGACTATTGTAGAAAATATGTACAGCAAAAAGCGAAAATTAAATAAAACAATTGATTGAATTGTTGTTAACTATTTTTTATTGATAACTGATTTTTATTTACATCATTGTATTTTTGAAGCGTTATGAGGACAGGCTGATTAGTCACATTTTGGTGTCTTATTGTGGTAGGGTTTTTTGTCGGCTGTTGAGGCTAGAAAAGCAAACGTGTACACACGTGCGTACTTGATATAATAACACGTACATATATTATTAACATACCTATGTTTCAGAGCTCCACTTGTTTATCGCACTATTTTCCTTATGACTCTCATAATTCCATTGCTCCTTTCTTGGGCTTCTAGGATGACAGCTTTTAATTCAAAAAAATTCCTCTCAACATACATTTACTGACACTTTGTGAGCTGCTGAAACGCTCTGCCACAATTCTTTGGGTACAAATTCCGATTTAAGAACTTTCGACCCAATTATAAACGTTTTTCTATACAAATATTCGCTATGTTTCTTAAAAATGCAAAGAAAACCAGAAAAAGCTGTTCGCTCGTTAGTCAACCGTGACGTAGATGAACGAAGCAAATTTGAACACAGCATTGCGAATTTTTGTCTCTGTGAATTGTGGTGTATCATGCTTATCATGCATACCGCACAGAACGCCTGCAAATGCCAGCAGAGCTAAATGCACAAGTTAGTGCAGCATACAAGTAGCATCGGCATGTACTCAAGCGACCCCACATGCAACACTACTCCTCTCGCTGTGCATAAAACCTTGTCGGCAAAATACGAAAGATCCATGCACTTGAAATAAACATTCTGCATCATAAGCATAATAATTTATTGCATATTACACAACAACAAAACCTTACAATAAGAATAAGCATAATTGCGTAGACATGTAAATTTAAGTATTGAACAATTGTTGACCAATATTTGAAACGAAGTTGAATGTAAAATTAAGTATAAAAGAGCAACCTTGCCAACAAACAAAGAAGAATCTAATCTGAAATGAAACTCTGCCTTTCCTTTTATTCTGAGGCTGACACATTCGCTTTGTCCAAACTCTGACTGTTGAATATTTTGTTTCTTTAAGTGGTGTGTCTTTAAAGGAAAAGTTCTATTTTCTGCTTTATTTGAGTTACGGTTTATATTTTTGTTTTGCCCTCTGCTTAATTACTACATTCAATTTAATTATTTCAAACAAATAAACAGCATTTAAGAAGAAAAATGGTGAGTGAAGTTATATTCTATTTTATAAATTATTCCAAGGGAATTAAGCAGCACGTGCCGATTTAAGGGCCGGAGCGGAGTCTATTGTAACTGAGTGCTCTGACACAGGGTCGAGAACTAACAATCCGCTTGACGGTTTTTACTTCAAAACAGTGCTTAAAAAGGACAAAACGGTCGCCGATGAATTGATCGATAGATAATTACATGGTGAACGTTTTTTTTCTACCAAAAATATTGCAAGGAAGAAAAATCCTGAAAGTGCAAAGACAATTAATAAAATTAAAAATATAATTAAACTATCTCAATATAAATAACAGGCATGTATTTGGATATAGGAAATGTTGAAAAGCCATATATGTTTATATCAGCTGTTAACGATGCTGTTCAATTTCGTTAAACGAGCAATGGTTCAACATATATTGATGTATGCTTTGTAATTCGGTTTCAGTCAAACAATTGAGCGAATTTTGAATAGGATTTAAGTATTGAAAAATAAGATTCATCATTACCTCTTTACATTTTTTTTTTACCAATTTATGTTGCAAATCGTTCTCGGAAGCGAGTAACAGCAGCTCTCACTTACTGCGCGGAGTTTCCTTGGATATGTGACAGATTTATTTGATTTTACAATCGTCCTACTAAGCACTTGAACTTGCAGATTCTTTAGGAACACAAAACGCACGACTTTACTTCTAGAACTTGTTCTCAAAAAAAATTTAAAGCAGATCACATCCCTGTTTAATAATAACATTGAAACGTATGTATTAGAAAATCAAGATAAAGATAATCTAATTTCGGAAAACTTTCTCACTACAATTAAAGACAAAGTTTTGAAAATTTGCTATTTAATCTAATTTTTGTTCGTGATCTAAACGGCGATTTTTCGAAGATTAGCTAACATCTTCTAAAAAAAATCCTCCAAGTCTCCCTGAGGCATATTCCGAAGTCCTTACCATACAAAATCTTAACTACAGGAAGAACGTTATTCATCGCTCAAATGTTCCAAATACAGTAACTCATGACATTAACCAATTTTTCGAGAGAGAGCAAAAAGTTGAGGCAAGTCCACCCGTCCAACCTTTGCCTCCAAATAGCTTACGGGCCCTCGGGATTAATCTTCTCCCCTCAGATATACCTCTAATAGGCCAAAGTCACTACCCAAATCAGTACCAAAACCCGAGATGCGATTGAAAATCGATCCCAGCGTGTAGACGAAGCACGTAAATTATATGAACCGTCCGAGTAGAATATAAATAAGTCTACCTTGTCACTGTAGACATATCATGCAATGTAGTCTGGAGAGAGACAGACTTACTTAGACGAATGCTACATATATTCCATTTTTCCACCAGTTCACCGACCAGCGTCAACCGCTTATCAACTGCTTTAGCTGCACTTTTCAGGTGCAATTTCATTGGAATTCTGCTTGCCGCCTGTAGCTGCTAGCTTGGCGTGCAAAGCGAATCCGGGCAGTTTCGGTTGAATTTTGCTCACAACCAAAATATGTTTGCCTATCCGGTCAGGTGATGGGTAAGTGGGGCATGTGTGAACGCTTTGGGTGCAATGGGTAAGAATGAATTTAAGAAAAGTCAGTCTAAGAAAGGTCAACAACGAGTGCGGTCCGGTAATTAATTCAGTTTCGATCATTTTGAAATTGTCAAGCTGATTAGCTAATCCAGTAAATGTGATCTGAATGAACTAGTATCGAACCCAAGATTGTAAAATAGAAGCAAAATTAATAAACTTATATTAATATAGTTGTACAATATTTATAACCGTTAATATATACTAATATTATACATCAACTTCCATTAAAACGTTTACAATAATATACATTAACATACATTTCTAACAAACATTACTAATTTAATTAAACTAACTTGTATGCTTACAAACAGATATTGCCAAACAATAACATATTCACACAACTAGATAACGCGTTTCAATAACCTAATTTCATAAAACGTGTTGTGCTTAATTGAAATTGTTATTAAAACAATCAGCCACAGATCTGTATAATTGTTGACGCCTCCCTGATCAACAGGTGCTGTATAATTGTTGCTGTCTTGCCGATCAACTTATCAACTCCAATTGCCGCTGTCGAGTGACCAGTGGATCTTAGCGGAACCGACAAAGCGGCGCTAAGCGTTTGGTTGCAGTGACGGAGTCGCGAAAGATTTGCACCACCGTAGTTACAATATTCCAATAGCGCACCCTTTCTATAACTAAAGAACATAGTGGCATCGAGTTATAGGAAGAAATATTGTGCCGTACGTCCGAATTCCCCTAACTGGCACATAGCGCCAGTCCAAATAATCTTTGTACGAGTATGTCCTTTCAGAAAATAATGCCTGTACGAATAATACTTTTAATTTTGTGAAAGCTGGATTCCTGAGTATAAACCTCAAACCTCCTTGGGGAATCAGTATATGACAAATAAAAATTCATTGAAAGTATTAACTATTAAGTACTAACATATATTTCTACAAAATAGGGACGACGTATGATGACAAATTTAGAAGATGTCGCCTTGTGTCTGCCTCAGCGATTTCATTCACTTAGAATGGGAATACCGACGCAGCAGATATGGCTCGGCGAATATGTGTAGATTTAAGCTTAGAATTACTGGAGGGCAGTCTTATTGTGGACATTGTCATATTAACTTGTGAAACTAATAAAGGGCATTATTATAAAGTATTTGAAAATATAAAAGTGAGTTTCCTTCCTGCGGTTGGACAGCGAATATTTTTTAAATGCAGCCCTCTGGACTGCCCTAACATGTATAAATAAAAACAGGGATGTCTTTGTTTATTTGTTAAATTATCTTATAAATATTTGTATATAGCATATCCATAAAAAACCGATAAAAGGTCCGCAATATCCATCTATGTTTACCACCATATTAAAAAAAATGCGTGTGTTAATGTAAAAAATTCAGACGAATATTGCTTTAAATGAGCTATAATATCAGCATTATATCTAGTCTTCTACAATTCAAATAGATGTTGATCGTATATTCACGATTTCAGTTCAGATATTATATATCTGGAGAAAATAACAGCCTATTAAATGTTACATATATAATTTTTCCATTGTCGGTTAATGAAATTAAAGACTTGGAATTAAATAATCCACTAATTAATGTAAACGTTTTTGGTCTGGAAAATGATGCTATTGTTGGTCCATACTATTTTACACTACAAGAAAAAATGCATCACATCAATTTGTTGTTGATGGAAGACGATGAAAGATTAGATTATGTATGGATAAAAAATATTTCAAGGTAAGTAAATACACAAATATATGTGTACAAAAGAAAACACTAATTAAGAACTTTCTTGTACAATTACAGATTAATCACAAGTCAAATAACAAAACATGACGGAAAAACATCGAGCAATAGATGCTTAATAGTTTTTAACAAGGAGCACTTATTCGACTACAAGGATGCACTTATTCGACAACATCGACAGGATTGTACTAAAATGGTCACAAAAATGTTTAAAGAAGATGATAAGGTTTAATCAATTAAGAATTTTAAAAAGCAATTGGACGTACCTTTTGTTGAAAAAGTAGTTAAAAAGTAGTAACTTCAACTCAAGTAGCAACACAAAAACACAAAATTAAAATCTGTGCAAAAGGATATTCCTTTCCTTTATAGTTATTATATAAGTGCAATTACGATTTTAGTTGTTGGAAAGTGCAACGCAATTAATTTGCTACGGCAACCCTTCTCTACGCAGATTCATTCTTGCCTTGGTCATTTTCCATTTTTCTCATTAACATCACTTCAAATGCAGTAATCTTCTTAAAGTTTAATAAACAATTATCTAATATAAATAAATTTCATGAAAAGGACATGGTCCTGTAAGCGTGGTCGTGGTGGCCATTTGGCTGATGTTGTTTTTCATTATTAACGGCATACCTTCCTATTTATTATGAAATAAACATCCGATCATTTATCTCAAAAAATGGCATTTTTCTTTGAATACCAAAATAACACCTCTTATTGGAAAACCCGTTAGTTTGTAAAGTAGCCAACATCTTTTAAAGGTGACATAAATCTTATTCCTTTAAATAAGGAGTTGTGTGTGTATTTGTCTAAGACAATTTATGTAAATGATAAGGATACAATTTTTCGCCATTTCAATGTGGAATGTGAAATCGAAATTGTGGTTATGTTTCCCGCCAAAATTTTCCCTGTCGAAACATAACAAGAAAAAGAATGTCGAATAAAATCCGAAAAATTTTATTTATTATTAATCAATATGTAGTTTTGAAAGAAAATTTTATGAAAATTGATCAGCTCGGTAAAATAAATGTGGAATTGATGCGGAGGAAGACAAATTTATTAAATTTAATTGCGTGTTGCTTGCAATGCCAAGCTACTATTGTGATGTGGCTAAATTTAAATGCATCTCCAAGAACTGTGTGGCACCTGGTAAGTGCAAAATTTGAATATTTTATAAGTATAGAATAATTTTAATGAAACGATGCTTGCAGGAGCGCACAAGTCAGTTTTGGGAAGTGGAGTGCCAGAAGAATCGAGAAGATTTCTTCAAACAAAACTTCACGATGAATAGACGGAGTTTTACAAAATTATGTGAATTTTTGGAACACATGAGGAAGAAAGATACAAACTATCGTCCGCGTATAAGCCTACAGAAGCGTGTAGCCATTGCACTGTATTCTCTTGCTCTTGGTTCATCAGCAGAATATCGTAGTGTGGCAAATTTATTTGGAGATGGGAAGACAACCGTATGCAAAATTGTAAAAAAATTTTGGGTGGAAGTTTGGGCTGTTCTTTATCCAATGTTTATGAATAACTTCCCCCTTCAAAGAGATACAATTATTGAGTGCGTGGAGGGATTCAATACACTTGGGTTTCCGCCGTGTCTGGGGGCATTGGGTATGCATACTATGCCAGAAATGCATGAAACTTATTTCATTAACAAATATTTTCTATAGATCAGTTGTCAATCATCTCTCATCGAGTGCGGTCGTCAATTTTTTCCCTGTGCGCTAGTATCACAACTAACTTCGCTTATTAAATTTCGCTGTGACAATAAATCATCTCCCCTTAAGTTCGGTCACGTGATTATTTATTTATTCGATAAAAGTGAAAACAAATCATTATCTCTATTTGTTTTTCAAATAACTCTAAGCCACCATGGCCTCCGAATCTGGAGGGGGTAACTATTACTCTATTCTCGACAATAGTAAAAAGAGAAGAATAAATATAAACAACCATTTAGACTTTCCAACAATAGACAAGCAAAAAACAAAAAATTTTACAAAAACCACCAAGTGTCCAAAGTACATTCTCGTTAAACACACAGGCGAAAACAAACCAATAAAACACTTTAACATTTTCATAGTGTCAAAAGCCATAGAAAGCATTAGTACAGAAAACCCCCTTTCAACCTCCTACACCCGAGAAGGCCACTTCTCATTCTTACTAGTAGTGAAGCACAAGTAAACCGGTTTTTGAAAGCAACAACACTTTCAAACATCTGCAACATAAAATCTCAGCTACACCCTACACTTAATACAATTAAAGGAGTTGTCTATTCCAGAACACTGACACAATTAAGTGCCGAAACAACAATTGCGCTCACACCAAACCAAACTCTCCCCAAAACAATCTCTCTCCACAAACTCATAAAACTGCCTCATCAGATCTCTCTCAATTTACACTCACACACCTTTCAAACCTTGAAAAACTGAAACAATCCAGACAACAACAAAACAATAAATACAACACACAATAAATCAGCTCTGAGCCAGACATGGAAACAACTTAATACTCTTCCATTTGTTTAAATAACTTACACAAATGTTAAGAGTCTTTACTAAATTAGTATATATGGTACTAAGATTCCTTCAATGGAACCTAAATGGCTACTAAAATAACTACAACGAGCTCCAAATTTTAATTAAAAATAAAAAACCAAACATAATTTCTCTACAAGAAACTCACCTAAAATCACACCCTCCAACCAGTTTAATTCCAACAAATTTCTCACTCTATGAAAAAAACGATATCGATATCTCAGCTACGAGAGGAGTAGCTCTACTAGTTTCAAATGAAATCGAACAACTTAAATATCCTAGCCACAGCAATTCATGTCAAATCGCAGACTACCTTTATAATAAATAATATTTACTTATCTCCATCCGGACATAAGACCTCAAACCATATTCACGCAATGGAGACATCATCCTCTCCAAAAGAAATAGCCGAACATTTGGGAAAAACCTGGTCAAACTATTCAAATAATAACAACTTCCCAAATGAATACCTATCACACAAAAACACTTTCAATACCAGACAAATTATCACTTTAACAACTCGGCAAACAAATAGAAACACCTTTTTCACTCGTTGAACTCATATCCTGCCTTTCGGCCTTAAAAGGCAAAACCCCAGGGCTAGACAATCTCCCGTACTCAATATTTTCTAACCTGCCTACCGTTGGTAAGCTGAAATTGATTGAACTGTACAATGACATTTTTCGCTCCGGTATAATACCGCAGCAATGGAAGGTCGTTTTGATTATGCCTATCCCAAAGCCTAATAAACCAAAGAATAGCACGGAGGGATATCGTCCTATCTCTCTGATCCCATGCATATCGAAAGTAATGGAAAAGATGATCTCTCGTCGACTAATGTGGTATCCCTCAAACAAAAAACTAATAACAACTAACCAGTCTGGTTTTAAACCAGGAGAGGGACACTAGACGCTCTCCTTACCCTTGATGAACACATTACTAATTGCTTATCAGCAAGAAACCATTTCTCAATGGTTTCGATAGACATGGAAAAGGCTTTCGATAGAGTCGGCTTACACTCAATCATCGAACAGCTTATCTCATGGCGAGTTGGTCCCAAAATAATAAATTATATTAGACACTTCTTGACCAACCGTAAAATACGGGTAAAAGTTAACCACACACTTTCAGACACATGGCCCCTAGACAACGGCATCCCACTGTCAGTTACTCTTTTTTTGATCGCTTTCGATAAACTGAGTCGTCTAATAGACGAACACAAATACTTTAAAACACTTAATATATGCAGATGATCTATATATTTTTTCACAAGTGCATAGCATACAAATTTACTCAGAAAAATGTCACACTCTCTTCCATGAATTGTAGGGCTGATGACTTAGCCAGACGGGGTACCAACCTATAGGCACGGACAGATGTGAGATTGGAATACCAATTGCCACCTGTAAACTGATGCTGAAGGATAGGGTCGTGAGTGAGACCAATGGGTCTTGGGCACAAGAGGGCACTTGTTTAACGACTAGGCTAATGTGGCCGGAACTTAATAGTAGGAAACTAGAGACTTGCTTGCCCTGCCGAGAGAGAATATCTCTAAGGTCGTGGCATGTATAACTGGTCACTAGTTTTTCGGCAGACATGCTCTCAGGCTGGGAGTATTCTCTCATGAATACTGCAGAAGCTGTGAGGATGAGGAGGAGGAGGAGACTGTGGAACATCACTTCTGTAGTTGCCCCGCTCTGGCTAGAAGCAGAGCGGGCTCTTTAGGCAAATACGCTTTTAGCTCCCTTACAGAAGTGTCTAGCGCGAAGATCAAACAAATCCTGCGCTTTATTAGGGCTTCAAAATGGTTCGACGAGTGAATCGGAGGTGCGTTGTGGCGCCCATGATGGTGACCCATGGTGGTCTGAGTGAGCTGGTCCTTTGGACTGGCTGCCACATTAGCCTAACCTAACAACGGCGCATTTGCACACTCTTTATGTGCTTGTACATATACATATCAACATATAAAGCACAGAGTAGCACGTTGAACAGCGGATCTGAAAGTGGAAGTAAGTAGCAGCATATGTAGGTACATGCTCTTATTGCATTTTTGTGCATACGTGCCGATATACGGCGCAAGACAGAGCAACCGTCAAGTAGCGGCAGCGAGCGCAGCGACGGCGAAGTAGCGGTGACCCAACGGGAAATCAGAGAAGTAACTGTGTTGAATAACTATAGAAGTAAGATTTTAAGTGGGTTCGTTTAAAATTCAAATCTTTTTTTTCAAATTTTAAATCATTTAAATTTCTTGATATCCAAAGTTATATTAATTGAAATTTCACACCCACATATTGATATGTACTATTAGTTAAGAAAATTATACGTATTTTTTTTTAGAGTCTTTGATAATATTGTCCATACTATAATTTGTAGTTTTGTCTTAATTATCAATTGTAAGATGGATACCGAGACAATTAAGACAATGACGGTGGAAATGTTGAAGGAAAGACTTAGGGAACTGAATTTGAGTGTGTCGGTTACTGGACGTAACCCAATTTCTGGAAACTTGACGAAACATATTTTATCATATATTCCGAATTGTTTGTATCATATATTTCATATTGTTTTTTTTTTACCAAATATTACATTTACGATATAACAAATTCTTTCGCATTATTTTATTGGTGACGCTCGTTCGTTTATGCATTTTCCAATTCCCTTTCATATTTCGAGACCATTCTCAAGTGCAACGACACAAACCTCCCAAAGAGCAAAGTCGGTACGATCAGTACAATGACATAAATTAGTTGAAGTGCAATGACATAAACAACCCCGAATGCAACGTTCGCAATTCTCAGTGCATTAGCACTTGTTCAGCTACGGCTTTCCACTCTGCTTATTGGTGGTTATAGACGTTTACCTCTCTTTCTACCCTCCTACATAATTTTGGAAAATACTTTTGTGCCTACGGCAGCGATAGCAAATAATCGATGTAAGTAAGTTACTAAGGTTTCGGCGTAAGTAATTTAAAATTGTTAGTTTAGTTTAAGTTAAAACTCCGTAATAAAAACAATATTGAACCGAAGTTCTCTCCGCGTTTTATTAACGTAACTGGCGCAGTCGTGGAAATTATTTCTGAAGAAATAATTAAGAACCAAAAAAGAAAAAAAATAATTAACTGTGAAAATCATTTCTTAAGAAATATTGTAGAACAGAAAAAAAAACAAATCTATTAAGACCAAACGCACAAAATCAATTTATTATCGTGTTACATTAAAGAAAGTGCAGTGAACAAGAATTAACAAAAAAAAAAAAGGAAAAACTCTCAAGTCAATACCAAGTGAATCCTCAAGTGAATCAAGGCCAAACCGAGGCACAGCAAATCCAACAAAACCGATGCCAATAGAAACTAGATCCAGAAAATTAGAACTCCCGTCCAAGGAAGAAGACATACAAGCAGAGGACAACACCAGATTAGAGATGTCGCAGGAGGAATCTGTACAAACAATGCAACAAACAATACCAGCAGTGAGACCAGCACCACCGTTGCCAACAACCATAACACCGAACGACCTTCTGAAGGATGCGCAAAGGATACACGAGTTCATGGGGACTGGACATTATGCACTTTCTTCATTTCTACGAGAAGTGGATACGTTGTTACCATTACTGGACGGTAACCCGCAAATGAAGGCGTACATTTTCTCGAGGACTATCATAAATAAAATACAAGAACCTGCCTTAGATGTTGTCAGAACCTTGGGATCTAACGCCTCTTGGGACGACATAAAGGACGCACTTATAACCAACTTTGGAGTGAAGGAGATGTACCATCAGCTGTACCAGCGAGCCATCGCAACAAAAAACTTTCAAGTAAGATCTTATTATTTAGAGCTAAGAAATATTTTAAGTAAACTTAATGAAAAGTATGAATACGACATAAATAAGCCCATAGAATTTAGCCCAGCAAATAATGAGGGCATAATATTAAGAACCTTTATAAATAACATTAACATTAACTTCGCAACATTAATACTAAACAAAAATATAACAAACTTACGGAGTGCATTCGACTTGCTAGAGTTCAGGAATGATTAGGGATGCCAATAGTCATACTTCCACACTACACAATAATTTCAAACATAGTAACACTAGTTACAGACAATACAACCACGGACAAAATAATCCAGGACAATACAGACAATACAACCAAGTACAAAATAACCAAAAACAAATGCGACAGCACGATGAAAGACAATATAATGGCCAAAACAATCCTAGACAGGGTTACAATAATCGAAGAAAATCAGGGTTCACTAACGTAAACCGCATGGATCATGAAGTAAATTTTCCCTCAATGCCTCACAAACGTACTTACCTATAGTAATCTTTGAATTCTGAAGAATCAAGGCATTTGAAGAAGCGATAACAATGCGGGGAAGTATGAGGCGCTGAAGGCAGCCCTGCTGAATCGCCTCACCGACTCGGCGGATCGACAGCTCCACAAGCTACTCACCCAACTCGAGCTGGGTGACAGGAAGCCGTCTCAACTCTTGCGGCAGATGCGCGCCTTGGCAGGTGACAGGGCCACGGATGACGTCATCCGAGTGAAGTGGGTCGATTTGATGCCGCCGTCAACGCGACGGCTTCTCAAGATTCTGAAGGGTACCAGCCTGGAGGAGCTCGCAGAGGCAGCTGACGAGCTGGTCGACAATGGACCTACGGTAGCAGCCACGTCACCTCCACTCTCGTGTGAATGTAATCTCCAGAACGTCACAGCGAATAAACAGCTAGCTGTGTCAGGGGCGCCGAGTCAGCACATTGTCGAAATGAGTGGGAACGTGACCTGTTAATACGTTCCCACAGTTCAATGCATTAAATGTGCTGATATCGACAATATTTGCTATAAAAAGGAAGGAAATTTGCTAAGAGCTCAGTCAAGAATTGGTTTCGAATCTGCGTGTCTTATTATTAAAATTTGCGAATTAAAGATTAATTGAAAATTTATAACGTAATAAATTTAAAGTTTTTATATTTCGGATTAGTGAAATAATCCTAAACTTAGATATATATTTAGCTGCTCGCGTGCTCAACGTAGCGTTGCCAATAAAAGACAGAAATATTTGTTATATCGTATATATAATATATAATAAAATACGTTCCTGTGAATTTATTTGTTATATCGTACATATAATATATGATGGAATACGTTTCTACAAATTTCTAGAGATTGTGTTAAGTCCTATAATTAATATAACCTTTAATTGCACAAAACGCTCTATAACACGTCACCACAGCTTCAGCACAGAAAGAGAAAGAGGGTTGAATGAAAGGGCGGAAACACGAAGTGTGTTGTTCAGCAGCCAACACAGGCTAGTTCCGGTTGCCCATAAACACGCTGTGCGACAGCGACAGCGTGTTAATAGATGGCGCGCGGAACTAGCGTCTGCTTGCGTTGGCGTACCCGACAACTGGGTGGGGGTAGTGATGTCGCCACATATATACAAATAAGTAAAAAGAATATTAAACAAACGCAAGGAGCTACAAAACTTCGACGGAAATGCTGTCGAATACGTGTGTCACATATGGCAACCCTTCCGAACCATCATGCAACTGTGCCATAGAATGCATAGAGAGAGAGAGAGCTCTTCAGTCTGTTCGTAACCATCGTCGCGCAAGCACCAATGAACGTCACATAGTAAAATAATACATATTGTTCTCTCCTTTAAAATTAATCAAATAAAAACATATATATTTATAAAATATAAGCAATCAGTGTTCCTGTTTCTTTTAATTGGCAATCAAATAAAAATCGGCGGTCCCTGGACATATCAGAAGTGGAATAATCTTACAGTGCGGGTTTTTTATGTAAGAAAAGTACAAACGATAATACTACGATAACTTACGTACGTCCGTTACAAAGCAAGGGCCAAAGAACGAAGAAAAAAAACCGTTATAAAATAGAAAAAAAGTGAAAGAGAAAAAAAACTTGGTTGAACGACTCGCGTTTTATTGCATATGCATATGTACATATGTATGCAATCATTGTGTATAGCAAAACGAAAAACTCTCCGTGTGTGTGCTTGTGTTTCGCCAAACCGATCGTTGAAATTTTAAATCAAACCAACTGCGTTAGCTGCAACAACAATGCGCTTTTGCTGTTGTTAGTTTGTTGGTGTGTACGTACGCGTTGACCCAACAGCAATACGTTTTTGTTGTTGTTGTCGGTTGTTCGAGCATGCCCAGTCATACGTTTTGTCTGAGTTGTCGCAACGTTAAATTGAGGGAGTGAAAGAAAAGAAACGAAAACGTTATAAGAAAAGAAAACGAATTACAAAAATTGTTAAAAATAAAACTTTGACTCGAAAAAAAAGAAAGAGAAAATGATAAAAATTAATGCCCTGAAAGTTGAACAGTTAAAGAGTCTCTTGCGTGAAAGAGAAGTATCGAGTTCGGGTACGAAGGCTGAGCTGGTTCAACGATTATGTGAATCAGTACACAGCGACGAAATTTTTGTTACTGGCGAAATGGAAGATTCTAAAAACTGTGCGACATCATTAGAGTCAGGAGCGGACGAAAACACGAAAATGCTGCAAGCGCAAGTGAATTCCTTAGCGAATATGATGCAAAATTTAATGTCGGTTGTACAAACGCACATAAATAATACGGGTAATGGAAACAATGTAGAGAATGATATTCCTCGAAATCGTGACATGAACATGCAAGACAGACCTTTCGTTAATTCATGTGAAAGTGTGCGCGACATGGCATCGTTATTGCCAGAATTTAACCCTACGATAGACTCTTCGCTTAATTCGGAACAATTTATAAAGCGCATAGAAATGTTAAAAGATGCATACAAATGGTCCGATAATACATTATTATTCGTTATACAACAGAAATTACTCGGTTCGGCTAAATTGTGGATTGACTCTCAAGAAATTTTTGTGTCATGGCAACGATTTAAATTAAAACTTTTACAAGATTTTCCTTGCGACGATAGTGTGGCTAATGTTCATATCAGACTAGCAAATTTACACCGACGTGCAAATGAAACACCGCGGGAATATTTTTATAAGATGATGGCAATTGGTAACAAAGCAGGACTACGCGAAGAAGACATTGCACATCATATCATAAACGGTGTAAACGACAGTGATTTAAGAAGAATCATTTCGAAAAATTATCGAAAACTAAACGATTTGTTACGCGATATTAACACCTACTGCGAATATAATCCTGTGAAAAACGAACAATCGTACAATCGTAATAGAAGTGTCGAATACAATCCTAAAAAAAATGTTCAAGTATACAATCAAAATAAAAACAGCGTAAATTTTGATATTAAACCGGATATTCAAAAATTTCATGACAAACGGAATTCTCGTGAAATTGAATGTTTTAATTGTCACCAAAAAGGTCATTTTTCGGTTAAATGTCCTGAACCACAACGCAGACCACGATGCATACATGTTCTACGTACGAACCATAGAAGTGACGAGTGCTCAAAAAAACCCGCAAACGAGACAAGAACAAACGTGAATAAAATTTCGGACGGTAAATCAAACAGCGACGTTGTTAAACAAATCAGAATAAACGGTAACGTAATAACATCTTTTATTGATTCGGGTAGTGGTTTTGCAAGTGGCACATACGTGTGTAACGCTAAGATCAACACATCGTTAGAGATTGATGGTAACGTCTTGACCACAAATCTCTTTATAGTCGACGATAATCTTATCCCAGAAGATATTTTGCTTGGTCGCGATATATTATGCCGCGATGGAAATAGATTTGTAATCAAAGGAGATGAATGCTGGATAGAAACCGATGACAAAATCAAGGTGGACAAAGCAGTCGATGAAAAACAACGCTCGGAGCTAAAACAAATTCTCTCAGTTAATCGCAAATGTTTCGCCAAAAACATTTCTGAACTGGGCAAGTGCACGGTATCGAAAATGGAAAAAAAGCTAACGAAGGACGAGCCAATAAATCTGAAAGCATACCGAATACCATTCGCAAAACGCCGCAAGCCGTTACCAACATCGTACGTGAATTACTGGAATACAAAATAATACGAACATCGAATTCGCCATATGCTTCGCCAGTTGTCCTAGTCGAAAAGAAAAATGGTGAAAAGCGACTTTGCGTCGACTATCGACTTCACATCGACAGCATAACCGTAAAGACGCCATATCCTATGCTAGTTATAGAGGAACAATTCGCACAATTGGCCGGAAGTAAAATATTTACTACTCTTGATCTCCGAATGGGTTATCACCAAATCGAAATTGACGAATCTTCAAAACAATATACTGCGTTTGTAACTACTAGCGGTCACTACGAATATAATCGCATGCCATTCGGATTAGTTAACGCACCCGCCTGTTTTCAAAGGGTAATGAATCAAATTGCTGATGAGATGAATCGTGGTGATATTCTAGTATACCTAGACGACGTTATTATTCTGAGCAAAACTGTAAGTGAAGGACTGTATCGCCTCGATGTATTTCTGCAGCTGCTACTAAGATGAAATGGCAAGAACTGTCAACCTGTTTTCTATTTCAGTCGACACTGCACAGATGCAGAACAACGCTATCACAGTTATGAGTTAGAAGTGCTAGCTGTGGTAGAATCGCTGGAACGATTCCGAATTTACGTACTAGGAAAACATTTTCGCCTCGTTACAGAATGCTCCGCTATCGCCACAGTTCGAGAAAAGAAAGAGCTGAAAACTAGAATCGCTAGGTGGTGGATGAAGCTACTAGAGTATAATTTTGAACCTGTACATCGACAAGGTAGCCGACTAGCTCACGTCGATGATTTAAGCCGATCACCAGTAGAACATCCTACGGAAGTCGAGCCAGCTGGATTTATTTTCAACTTCGCGGACGATATCTATGATTGGGCCTTAACGATGCAGCTACAAGATCAGAGGTTAAATCATATTATGGCGGTATTAATCGAAAAACAAAATAATCCGAGCGAACACAGCTGAAAGCGGATTACGAGATTGTTAACCACCGATTGTACCGAAAAGTGGATAAAGAACTGAAATTCGTTGTACCTAGATCAGCGCAATGGAGAATAGTGAAACATTTCCACGACGATATGGGACATTTTGTAGTCGACAAAACGATATAACGAATACAAAAATTGTTTTGGTTCCCGAAGATGAGAAAATATGTTAAAGAATATATCGCTTCCTGCGTTTCTTGCTGTTACAACCGGACGCAAAGGGGTAGACCCGAAGGACGTATGCACTTCGAACCTCCTGAGCCGATACCACTCCACATCGACCATCTGGGCCCGTTCATACGATCGAGAAAGGGGAATACCCACACACTTGCAATTTCCGATGCTTTTTCAAAATTCCTAATCGTAAAAGCCGTCAAAAACACTAAAACCATTCCTGTTATCAATGCGTTAAACGAAATTACTGGCTATTTTGGACTTCCTGTTAAAATAGTCTCCGATAGAGGGACTGCGTTCACCTCTAAGGCGTTTGAGAAATATTGTGACATTTACAAAATACAACATATCAAAAATGCAGTTCGTACACCCAGAGCAAATGGACAAGTTGAGCGAGCAAACGCAATTATACTTAATTATCTCAGAACGACGACCGAAGACGTTAGGAATTGGGACGCTAAACACAACGAACTTCAATGGATTGTAAACTCGCAAACGGATTGTAAATTCAACAACCGGATTTACCCCCAATGAACTTGTTTTTAATTTCAAAATTAATGACCTCGTCAATGCAGTACAAGATGACCTTGCTGAAACCGTAACTGACAAGCCCTGGTGTGGAAGCTATCTCGAGTTAGATGCCGAAGATGACGACAACGATACTGAGCTACAAATCTAGGACGATTTGAATGTAGGAATGGCCGAGCTGTCACATATGGCAACCCTTCCGAACCAACATGCGCCATAGAATGCATAGAGAGAGAGAGCTCTTCAGTCTGTTCGTAACCATCGTCGCGCAAGCACCAATGAACCATCGTCACATAGTAAAATAATATATATTGTTCTCTCCTTTATTGAAATCGCTTTATTTAAAACTAATCAAATAAAAACATTTATATTTATAAAATATAAGCAATCAGTGTTCGTGTTTTTTTTAATTGGCGATCATATAAAAATCGGCCGTCCCTGGACACTTGGGAGAGATTTATTGGAAATTACTGGGTCTAAAATACTAATTGGTAACGAAGCTAATTTTGAAGAAAATGTAAGTAAGTGAGGCCAAAATATAAAAGGACAATATGATGAAGCAAATTTTTGATAAGCAAATTTTAGAAATAGAGTTTCTGATGAAGAGCTGTACAAAATTAATGAAGTGATAGCTTACAAAGACAACATTTTATATGACCAAATATTTAAAGAATATTACGTAAAACCTTTACGATCAAATGAACCAAAGATATATAGCAAAAATTTTCCGAAACGATCGCTATTTACTGGAAGATGTAGACGGTTTTCAACAGTAACGTACACCTTACAGTGGAGTTTGAGCAATAGCAAATTTGAAACCATGGTTCAATGGTCGTGATAGGTTAGTAGAAAAAATTAATAATAAAACAGCAAAAGAACAATGTTAAGATCAGGTGATCATAAATGTCAAGATGGCCAGTTGTAGCAATATATGTATAGCAATATATGTAAATAACCTAATAAGTAATGTACCAATATGTAAATAACCATTTCTTATCATATGTAGTTCCTTAAGTTATTGTGAACTGATAATTGATATAAAATCTAGTACAAATTGGACCATGTCATGTTCGACTATTTTAAACAAGACGAACGGGGGCAGTTCGTGTTTGGCAGTCGTAGTGGAAGGACCCAAATAAAGGAAAAAGAAAACAAAGTAGCAAACCAAGTGTTTTCATTTTGCTAATGTTTGCTAAACGTGTTTATTCCTTTTAAGTATCCATTGAGTTTCTCTGGCCAATTCCTCTTCATCTGTTTCGTATTTCTGAGAATTTTCAAGTGGAGTTCTTGCAGTTTCATGTTTTTCAAAATTATTAAATTCGAGTTTGAAACTTTCAGCTTTAAGCTTATTAATTTCTCTTTTAAGTTCAGTGCATAATAGTTCATGCAATCGAACGATTTCTGAAGATTGTTCCATTTTGGGACTTCCGCTCTTTGGAGGTGGTGAGCGCTGGATAGGCATTTACATGTATTTTTGCAGAGTGACAGCACAAAACTTGGCAGCACTGCTACATACCAGCTGGTGCCTAGCAGCTATTTCTGTTGTTTAACTTCCACTTCTTCGTATGAATGAAAATTATTTTTCAAACAAATGCAACTCTGAAGAATTTTTAAATTAAAATTAAGTGGTAACACCAATCAACCTAACTTCCTAACACAGGTGGCAACTCTTGCCTATTTTTTTGTGTGAAGAGAACAGCTGCTGTGACAAACACTATTGATGAGTTGAGCCTTTTTGTTTTTGTTTTTATTTTTTCCCAAAATTCTGCTTTTTATTTATTTATTTATTGTATATTTCAGGTCTTGGAAATAAATTGGAAATGTGTCGCAGATAGCCCTCGCGAATTGCATTCACCGATCACTATACTATCACACTTATATATCACTACATCGATTTAAAAACTGCTAGAATACGGAGCAAAATTATACGCGTCCGAACACTATGAGAATAACAGAGATAATCGTTTAAATAATAGATCATTGTTTTAAATAATAGATTCGAAAAACTGTGGAAAATTTTTTTCATAACAAAAAATAAGTGAATTTTAAAGAAAAAGTGAAGAATATGAACCAGAAAAAAAATTACATTTGAAAAAAATAACAAATTTGACAAACCGTGAAAAAAAAGAAAATAAAAAAAAAATATTTTATAATAAAAGCAAAAGTGAAGTTGAACGAAAAGAAAACTGAACTGAAAAAAGGTTTATAGAAACCCCAGTGAGAGAAAATTGTTTGTGATATACTAAAGTGTTGTCTTTATCCGATTGCCTGCGGTGTACCACCATTCAATGGTGAGGATAATTACACCATCCAGAACTTTCTCAGAGAAGTCGGGGTTGTATTGTCGCTGCAGCCGGAGGAGCACAGCAGACCAATTAAGATAATATTAGCAAACAAAGTGCAGGGACTCACAGACATGTCGTGGGACAACAATTAAGGAGAGAATTTGGAGTAAAAAGGTCATATTTCCACTTGAGGGAAGAGGCCATGAACATAAAGGCAAGTAATATAGAAGAGTTGAATTATAAGTTGGACAAGATTCTAAATGTAATGAATCAGAAATTTAGCGTGGAAATCGAGAAAAACACCGATTTCGACCCAGACAAAAGTTCAATGTTAATTTTTGACATTTTTTTCCATTTTTTGCCAATACATGCAAAAACTGCAATGCTTCAGAACGATATTAATAGTATATCAGAAGCACCTAACTACTCTATTGAAGACAATCTAATGGGAGACATTAGACTTAAAACACAAGGTTTTAAAAAAGGTCACACTCACCGACTATATTTCGTTGCGATCAGACATGTTTCTGCTTAGTCTTCTAATCGTCAATTTCTAACCGTCCAACTCGCTCACTTCGTGTGTTTCTCTTTTTATTGTTGACTTTCAGGTGCACTCATCGCTAAACTCTTAACGCGTGTGACAATACCTTTTTGTTAGGATGGCACGCCGGCCTCCTAACATCGGGAACAACAGATTCTCCTTGCTGGCAGAATCTCCCCAAGATAAACGCAAAAAAACTGTCTATAAAACAATTGAGAATTTCCCTAATTTATCAATACGAAAAAAAGAAAACCGAAAATATGTAGTAATCTCTGCAAGTGATTCAAATGAACCATTGGCCAAATATTCCTGTTTGCTGTTCAGAAAGCATTGCTATTAATTAACAAAGAGATCCAGAAGATTACTGAATTACGTGATGGTAATTTGCTTCTTCTTTTAAAAAACAAATCGATTGCCGATAAATTCATTGCCACAAAATATATTGACCACACACACACCCACCACTCCACTCTTTCGAGCCTTTCCTCTATCCCAAGCAATGAACTTAAAATAGGTCACATGCAATTCGAACCTCAAAGGTCTGCAGTAGGCAAAAATTGCACGTGCATATTTTATTGCATGCACATGCGAATTTGTTGCCACATGGGATATTGGAAATATTGATTGAAAAATGAATGTAAGTTGAACCAGAATTGTAAACTAAGATTTAAGTATAAAAGAGTCTAATGAAGCCAATGGATTGTGTTGCGCAAATGGAAAGGTGAAATTGATACCATTGCTTCCACCTCCAGAGCCATTGTACTCATTGGTTTTAGGAATAGGAACAGATTCCATACACTTTTTAAAGAATATTCAACAATACAACGACTGCTTTCAAATGACTTCATTTGGAGCAACAAAAGTAGTTCGGGGAAATTTCATGCCAACTTTTAAGGTTTGTAATAGTATTTGCAGTTGTGTGTTTATTAATCATAACTATTATAGCCCATATACATTTTCACAATACATTTTTTCCCTTTACAGATACAAGGTCAAATATATCACAGAGCAGGTTCTTTGTTACCAGTGCCAGATAGCGACTACAAGTTTTTGCAAATTTATTTTATGGCCAATTCTCCACAAGAAATTAATCTACGTTGAGCAAATAACAATTCAGTGAAAAGGTCAATAGTTGAACAATTACAAAACTTATTTCACGAACACAATCAATTGATTATATTATTTAAAAGTGCAATGGATATGATGCCATCTGATGATCACAAAATTGTTATCAGAGCAGATAAAACTCTTGTGGGCCAACATGCAGGACGTTTTAATGCACCTACTATCCACGAAGTTGCCATTGTTGTAGTTGGAGAAAATTTGGAGTCACGTGATATTGTTTTACATCGTCGAAATAATCAATTACAACGTATTAAGGAAACACATCGCTCATATGATGCACTGCAATATCCCATTATATTTTGGCAAGGTGAAGATGGCTATGATTTCTCAATCAAGATGATAAATCCCATTACAGGTAATTGAAATATTAGTTTATGAGATGTTACGTCATCTACTATATCACCTACTAAATAGTTTAATTTGTTATTCAACTGTCATCATTATAATAAAAAAAATATTTACAGTTTCTGAAATCAACAAAAAATTTACTTCAATGAATTATTATTCATACCGCCTAATGATCAGAGAAAATGAAGACAATCACATTTTGAAATGCCGGCGATTATATCACAGATATGTTGTTGATATGTACGTAAAAATTGAAACGGAGAGATTAACATTCATCAGGTTGAATCAGACCAAACTTCGATCTGAATAGTATATTCACCTTCGAAATGCAATTAATTCTGATGGAAATGCGGAAAATGTTCTTCCAGCAACCTACATCGGAAGTCCTCGGCATATGCATGAATATGCTCAAGATGCCATGTCCTATGTTCGGCATTATGGCACAGCAGATTTGTTCATTACATTCACATGCAATCCACAATGGATAGAAATTATACAAGCGTTATATATATATATATATATATATATATATATATATATATATATAGTTCATTTTCATCAGTTGAACATTACACAGCCATCTTTTGCCGGAGTGTGAATGCCGACTCAGTAGAAGCAGGAGAGCCGGTGACGAGGAGAACTCAGTAGCAGTTCAGTATTCGAGAGTGCCACTACCCAGCGAAGCTTCGTATTTTCCAGTGAATTTAACATTTTTTTTGCTATCAACAGCAGCTAATACAAGCAAAGACTATAAACAGTGCGTTTATCAACTAAAAGTTAAAATAAATAAAATTTCCACTGTTCATAAAATAATCAAATATTGAAATAAACACCGAAGAAAACATGCATTACAGTTCCAACAAGCCTACAGAGATGAACAATATATATTTTATATTTTTCCTTTTTAGATTGTTGGATGTGTTGCGTTTAATGTCTGATTCAAATTCCCAAGGAACGAAAAGTTAAAATGGAGGTAGGTCATATATATTTATTATTAATATGCATCCGAAACACCATGTTATTTGTAGGAAACATATTTGGTTTAGAGTTGCGAGGGAGATATATTTTTACAACTTCAATGGATATAGTCATATATTCATATAACTATAAGAGCAGGCCACCCTTACTTGGTAAACATACAAACTGGTCACTCTAATTTTGTCCACATTCTATCCAATAATATTTGCCGTGTCAGCGGAACAGCTACATTGTATCGTCTGCATAGACGAAGCTTCTCCGCTGCCACTGCTATTGAAATATAAACAATGCATGCCCAAGCTGCTGCGCGAATATGAACCGCGACTGCTTCTGCAGTGATAAGCATATTGTAATGTACACACATACATACATAGCGCTGAGAACCAGCCATACTCAAAACTCCTTCTCCTAGATTTTTGCAGCATCAGCAAATAGTTTTAAGATAAACAAATTCTATGTTAGAATTAGGTATAAAAGTAAGCCCATTCTCATTTATGTTTTAGTTCTTAAGAGAGAATTTACAATAAAGTTTTAACACTTAACTGGCGCAGTCGGGAAACTCGGAGGAAAATTAGGAAAGATCCTAATATAATCCTGAAGAAGAATACTGAAGAAGAATACCGAAGAAGAATACTGAAGAAGAATACTGAAGAAAGATCCTAATATAATCCTGAAGAAGAATACTGAAGAAGAATACTGAAGAAGAATACCGAAGAATAATACTGAAGAAGAATACTGAATAAAAATCCTGAAGAATCCTGAAGCCCGAAGGACAGCAAAATCCCAAGAAGAAGAGATCCAGATTACCAACAAGGATCATAAAAATAAAAAGATCCTGGCTTATACAAAGCGAATTGCGCTTAAAAAATTAAACAGCCTTTGCGGCTTATACAAAGCGAATTGCGCTTAAACAACACACCAAGAGCGGCCCGTAACGACCTAAGAAACCTAGCGAATTACGCTTGAAATTAACAAATCGACAAATGACTAGTCGTAGGGAAATTGACGAATTATTCAAAAAATACGAAGCTATCGTGGCCAAAGATACTCAAAATCCTGTCAGAGAGGAAATCCCAAAGTACGTACCAACACCAATCCGAAGACCACAACCCTACAACAATACCGTCAAAGACAGGAAGATCGTCGACAAGAAAGGAAAAAATTCGAAGCTGCCAACCGAAAACCAGAAGAAAAAAAGCGAAGGACGAGAGCCGGAAAAGCGGTTAGAAATCGACGAGAAATAAGGGAAGTGTACCGGATGATCCACCTGACAAAGGGTGTGGAACGCGAGCAGTACATAAAAACTCTCAAAACTTTACAAAACAAAATGATTGGAATTATTACATCTGTTTTCATCGTTAAAACAATACTTATAGTACCAACATTATCAATGCTAAATGATGCAACTCACCACCAAAACGCAAGACAAATAAACAACAACAACGGATACGCAATTATTAAAGAGCAACAGAAAATCCTGGTAAAAAAACTACATTAAAGTATTATACATAATAAATACAACAGAATACATGGAATGCAAGTTAAGTTACAATTTTAATACACAATTTCATATGCAAAACTATATCCAAAAGATTAATTTAAGGCGCATCTCTTAGATACAATAGAATCTTAAATATGAGATCATTCCGCTAAGAGCGAATGAATTTGATGACAATTAGAATATTGCATCAACATAAATAGATAAACATAAATAAAAAGAAGTTAATTAAAATTGGGCGCATAAACATAAAGATTATATTGTAAACATTATGAAATAGAATTATGAAATGCGCATTAGAAATATGATATACAAGTGAGACACTGAGCTTGCAGTGGCAGTTTTTCGTATAGTTTCACGACTAGCGGTTTCTAAAATTTGCAGAAGGCCTTTTTGGACCAAAACTTAAATTTTACTTTGTATCTTAAGTTAAATAATTTTGAAAAACTAAGAAATAAAGTGAAAAACCATAATTTGCAGAGTTCATCGAAGGACTTCACTCCGACAACGACGGTCGTCAACTGGACCAGCAGGTAGCAGAGGGCGCAGTATAGTATAAGGTTTTATGTATAGAATAGAATTGTGTTATTGTTTAGGTATTTGTATATACGCCAATGAGAAAAGAGTCAATGAAAGACCAAATTATAAAAAGGGGAATATAAACAAAATAATGATGGATAAAAATAAGAAAAAAAAACAAAAACAAAGTAAAGAAAAAAAATAAAAGAAAGAAAACTACAAAAGAAAATAAAAGCTAGAGAAAAAGAAATATATGGAAAAGAAAAGAATAAAAAAGGAAGAAAAAAACCGTGATAGAACCCAAACAAGGCGATTTCATGGAAAAAATAAAATAAATTATATATATGTACATAATGCACATAATTGTTTACAGTGCAAGAAAAATATTGTAAAGATTCATTAGAAGTTAGTTGCACTAACTTCTTTTAGAAAGAGGGGAGGGATGTTGTGAGTTAGTATCAAGCTACCTACGCGTAGTTGACTCACAGCACCGGCTCCTATTAAATTCATTAAGAACGCACATATTTTTAGGGTGCAAATATTGTAAATGAATAGTATTTATGCATTAATTATGATGTAAACTTTTAGGGTGTCACAGCTCCGCAGTCAAGCAGATAAGGACCCCAACACTTTGGCCACGATGCTTTACCAAGCCACTACTCTTCGACAGCTCAAGGTGCGGCTTGAGCGCTATGAAAAACTACGGCCAAAATTCATGACGGCTGTTCCCCGTTTTCAACCCAAGTTCACGCTTGTCACACCTGCTGTAAAAACTGAAGCCCAGACAAGTGTTGTCCGCTGCTTCAATTGGTCATTGTTTGGGCATTACCAATCGCAGAGTCACTGATGCCCTGCCTTTTCATTCTATTCTCGATACAGGCAGTCCGAGGAGCTTCCTTAGGAAATCCGCTGTTCCCTTTGAAATGGGAATTACTCAATATTATGCTATCGGAAGCAGTCAATTAAAAACTTATGGTTCTGTATTGTGGCAAATAAAAATCAATGGAAAAATGTGAACTCATTTGTTTCTAGTTATTCCAGATCACTACCTTAGGATGCCAGTTTGATTGGTGGCGATTTGTTACTTAAGTTTAATATTTTTTTATGTAATTTAAAGAGAAAGAAAAGATACCCTAACAGTGAATTGATAAAAATTGGAAATTGTAATGCAAAAGTCATTAAAGATGATTTGCACAATAATGTTTATTAAAAAATGTATGTCTTAAATTTAATTTGGGAAGAAGTGCCGCTGAAGTAAATCAGTCTATTAAACCAGTTGTTAATTCAATTAAGAACACCGAAGTGAAAGATTCCACCAAACTAATGGTTAGTTTTGTTGAGGCTTCTGAAATCGAACCTATTCCTAATTTAGTCCATCGAGAATACAAGGAGTCAGGGGAAAAATTCTGGAAGTAAGTTTCCTGCTCTTGTGACCCTAGATTAAAACGTATAAATAGCACTAATGAATATTTAGTAAAGGCTATTGAATTATAAAGTGCAAAGAAGAGTGTTTCATTTGGAAAATGGGGAACACAGTTGAAGCAGGATAAGACGACAATACTCCCAGTGGTGGCAGGATAACAACACAACATCCCTCATGCCTGCATAATGCCAAATCATCCTAGGGCTCTATTTCATTTACATTTTGACGAATGGATAAATTCAAGAGAGTTGCATCTTTATACAGTATATCCATATGAATCCACCGAAAAGAGGATATTAAGTACAAAAAAAAAAACTACGAATTCTAAAGCATATTTTTAGACTTTGAGTAAGAGTCGATCAAGACGTCAGTGAGAGAAAATATAAACACTGACACAATCAGCAACGATTAAAAAAGAGTACCTGGAAATATTTAGTAAAGAGGCACACAATTTATGGAAAACACCGCCAAATAAAGTATTATCTCTTTTTACTGTACTGATATCAATTGTAGAAATGTTCTTCCAATAAAGTGTATATAATGCCTCTTGCAACATGGAAGCATAACCCTCCATTAGCCTCTTTAAAATAACACACTTGAATCCTTTACAATTGATATAAACTCCGATTTGTTCAAAGTATTTCTAATTCGCCATGTCTGCTGTTTCCCCAGTTCAGACCATATTACGTGTGTTATATTGCAAGAATATTCCGCAGACACAGCTCATTGCTTCTGGAAACGTTTCTACTGAATTGTAACATAAATATAAGATTGGCAACCAGAAGTCGCGACTATACTAAATTGAGGTCTTTAGCTATTTCCAGTCAGTATTGTCGCGTTAATGTGTAACGATGCCATGAATGGAGATCAAATCTGACTGCGCAAAGAATGTAGTTAATGTTTAAGCCATTACGTGACTTAGGCAAGCTTAAATATTTGATATAAATTTCTTTAAATTCTTAATCTCTTTCGGGGATTATTATATAAATAATCTACTATTTTTAAGTTTTTAAAAACGATAATAATAACTTATTTACTCTTCAGTCTAAATTACAATTGACAATTAATGAGAAATACAAGCTATTCCTTATTTCGGTGGTTAAGAGGGAAGATAAAAATATGAACGATAAACTAAAATTGCTTCTGTTGAAATGATAATGTAAATGCACATACTATTTTTATATAAACTTAAACTAAATTTATAAATAATTTTGTTATTTTCCATGCATATTTTTATCTTTCTTATTTGTTAATTGTAATAATAACTGCATATTAGTACTAAGCGGCATTTAAATGAGTGTTTAAATGATGCCCTTCCTAGGGTGTTGGTGCTTCGGCCACAGCGTCGTCTTCTTAAATAACTATTAAATTAAGCACTTACAATTTGTTGCGTTTTTTCTTTACTGCCGCCATTCGCCGATAAAATTGTAGATAAAACTGAAGCCTGCAATGGGAAGTGTGATGTTGGGCAGTCAAAGATTGTAAAAGTTCCCGATTATCGTTGATGTGTGGTCAAATATTTCAACCCGTGATGAATTGTATCCTCATAAGCAGTTCTTATAAATACCAATCGTTTGAAATTGGCAAAATTCAGTATTTTTATATTCCCGGAAGTATATTTCCTTCACATTCCTCTTTAGCAAGCTGTCCATATTTGTGTACTTGCTTCACTGAAGGGTCGTGGTGTTGGTGGTGTCCAGGAAGAAATGTGTATTCATTTCAGGCTAAAATGAAAAATTTTATTTTTAAATGATTTACTTATTTTAAAATTGTAATTGGCATATTCAAGTAATAAATTTTATGAATATAAATTAGTATTAAGTAATAATGTTATATTTTATTTTTAACTATAATTTTTTTTTATTTGTCAAGTATCCTTGCATTGGAATTATTAATTTTGTTTTACTTGTTTGCCCCATGGCCGACACTGCTACCTAAAAGTCCTTTACTGTCATTCTGCATTTGTCATTAGTAATCCATGTGATCACAACTGTCCGATCTACTATACCCTATTGGTTTCGTATCGGTTTTTTTTTCCATTTGGTGAAGTCACCACAACCCAATTAAAGGCATCAGGCCCTTTTCTACCTAGATGTTCCTTGTCTAAAGAAAGGAAGCAGTTGAAAGTATTTTTCTTTCATTATCATTTCCGTTTTATGGATGCATTAGAGAATCCCCATAACAAGAGCATTCTTTATTTCTTCAAAAGCCAGCTGGCCGTTGTGGAATATGTTCATTATTAGTAGTTCTTCCCAACGCAATGCAGTTGCATAATATGTGCTCTGCGGTTTCTTCTTCTAGACAGATCCGGCACTCCGTATAGTCAAAAATCTGGATTTTAGTCAGATGATATTTTAGGTAGAAATGACCTGATGGAAAACTTACTATTTTCCCTATGTCTGCTTTGCGTATATGATTGGTCTAACATCATTACATCACCGGCGGAACTTATACTTGTAAGCAGCGAATCGGCTTTTGATTCTAATAATTCCTTGTCTCCAATTTGTTTTTTTTTTGGATTGAAGACTTCATTTTTTTCTTCTGATTTACTTGGTAAATCGAATCTTATATGTAAAAGATCTGACAGAGAGGGCTCACCAGATACATGCCAGTTTCTAGCGAAATTGGCGATGTGAGGCCTGGTTAGAGTTAGGTCTAATACCTCTTCTCTAACCGGGTTAATAAAGGTTGGCTTTGTACCCTTATTACAGATATTTACGTATTTACTTAAGAGAAAGCTTAAGACAGACTCACCTCTATCGTTAATGTCCGAACTTCCCCAGGCATAATGGTGCGCATTTGCATCACAACCAATCACATACTGTAGATTGTTTTTATGCAGCTCCACGGGAGGTATAACCTTGGAGTCACCTGGAAAGTAGGTATGAAGCACATTTTATTCATATATTATTCTTATTATTATTCTGTAGCATATTATTATTCCTTTTATTAATAAGAAAGACTATGCAGTAATAAATACACGTACACCGGAATTTTATATATAAATAAGATGTGTACTCGTATATCGCGTCGAATCAGGGTTTAAAATGTTTACTAATTTTACAGCATTTGCGCTTGCTGTGTAGGTTAATAGGGTGTACGGCAAATGGTTATGCTAGTCTGTTTCGAACCTATCATGCACTGTCAGTCTAACCATTTGCCAGCGCGTCCATTGTTCGTCCGGCCAGCGCGTCCACTGTTCGTCCGGTCAGCGCGTGCAAGGCAAACATGTCCGTCCATCGCTCAATGCACCCTGGCCTAAAAAATTGGTCGCGGGAGACGTCCGCTCAAAAAAGCTTCACACGGCTTGCTTTTGAAATTCTGCAGTATGCGTTGGCCCGATTAACCAACCGACCTATGCACCGAAGTTGGAAATCGATTGGTCCTCCATGGTAGCGAATGAGGTGATTTTCGATTTCGGCTAACGCTGTATTTTCGGTCACGTAGGCCATGAAAAGCGAGGTATCATTTATAATTAGTACAAATCTACGACCCACAAGTACAGTTTTGGATCTTACAACTCGCGGTGGTGATTCTCGGGTGATCTGATTATTTTGGCTCGAATTGGAAATCTTTATTATCAATTGTAAAATTCAGCAATTAAATAATATTAACTTATCAATTGCGTAAGTCAACTGATTGTTGTGGTTCGAATTGAACCTGATTATTCAAAATCATTATCAGCTGTAAAGTTCAGAAATTCAATATAGTTATATATATATAGGGCCAATCTAAACATGTCTACATCGCAATTATAATTGGAATTTTTCCTGCTATTCGTCGTGAGATTACGGTAAGCTCAAGGTTCCACGTCTGAAATTCCACATCCTGTTCCACCTTTCGCCGTTGGATCGCACGTCCAGCGAGACCATACACGAAGCCTAGGTCAGCATAAGGCTGCGGTTTCACTAAGGGCGTTTTTTATAAGCGCGAATCGAAGCGATTAAAAATCGGGCGTGTACGCGCTTCATTGCTTGAATAGTGTGGCTTCGTTGAAAACAACTACAAGCGGTTCTGTTTTGATTTCTAATTTGTGCTCACTTAAAATGATGTTGTCACCAAGTGAAGTTTTTTTGTTTGAAAATACAGCTATAAACGTTCGACTGTTGTGAAAAAAGGAAAGCAACAAATGAAATGTTTCAATCCTGAAAGGAATTTGGTGAATTTCACAATCTTCAGGTCTGAAAAGAAATGAACAAAGCCTTTACGAGTACTACTGAATGAACACCAGTACATTTAATTACATATTGGAGTCTATAAAAACTTTGCAAAAAAAAAGAACGTACTTCGTTGACCCGATAACTCCAGAGGAAAAGCTTGCCTTAACATTGCGGTAAGGCACTCCTATGTGTGTATATATATATGTAGGTTAGAAACGTATGTGGCATCCATGCATACAGATATGCGATCCACACAATATTATCTTCATAGAACGGTTGAAAAGATTCGCTTGTGAACGCTTGAACCGTCAAATTCAAATCACTCCACATTTTCGTTAGTTCGGCATAGCGCGGCGAAGCGCGAATCCGCGCTATGGAAATAAGCTAAGCGAAACCACAATATACAAGACTCCCATAGTTGACTGTAGACGCGTCGAAGCGCAATTGCTCGCTTATAAAAAACGCTCTTACCGAAACCGCAACCTTAGGCGAGACCACGCGCGCTCCACACAGCAGAAGTAGGTCAGGATTTCGCGGGACCACGCGCACTCCACACAGCAGAAGTAGGATTTCAGGGACCACGCGGACTCAGCAGAGGGGCAGTATGTTAGCAACCAAACTAATTGTTCGATAACCGATCCCGTGGACTGTTTTCCATTTATATTTGATTTGCAATTTTAGTTTTAGTTGCTTTTCTATATTTTCACAGCACACCCTTTGTAATTAGTTAAAACGAGACTAGTCAAGAGTCTATTCACATAATAACTAGTATGGAACTAGTATTAAAACTTCTTAAAACCTTATGCATAGCAGGGCAATTGTATTTTCGTAGGACATGCGAAGACTACCCAGTTGGCTTTCTGTAACTAGGATTGAAGCTAAATCAGCACTGGCATATTTTTAACTAGGAATTTTACTAGCATTCTAACTTGCTGGTTTCACTGCAGGGAAGCTGCTACCAACACCCGGCTTGTGCTCCTCTACACAAAAAACCAGGAACGATAAAAATCTGAACAAAGTTCCAGGGAGTACTAATAGCTCTGCCACGCTAAGTGCTTTTCGTACATGAAAAATTCCTCTCCAGTAATTCCACGCTATTTCAATCTAAACAAGAACCACCGGATGCATCCCATAAGAAATTTGGTGTTTCAGAATGCTGCGCCAACAAAATTGCGCGGCTTTTGTTTAGAATACTAAGTACAATTTCTTCAATATACAAAGTTAATTTCCTGATCAGCATGTTTCTGGAGAAATAATTTGATTGCGGTTCACTTCAATGCGAAGAAATATATTAATAATTAAGTGAAATTGATAAACTTTTACTTACGTCCTTCATTGGCAGCTTCCAAATTTCCAGTGGGGCAATGAAATAGAAAGGCAAAACCCGTGGAGTGCGACATTGATACAAAAATATGTGTATATAAATAATTAATTGGTTTTTTCCTTTAATTGGAATACTTTCTTTAACTTCTCTTCATATTTATGTTTAAACTCACAAACAATAAAACAATATGCAAAATTCGATGCACTGCTCTCAAAATATTTCAGCGCAACTGGCACCCAGAGTACCCACAGCAAGCGAATAATTTATATTTCTGTTATTATTATATTAAACTTTGTAATATTAACACAAGCACTCAGCGTATTGTTTTAATTAATAAATAAAATTTATCTCCACAAATATTAAAACGAATAATACAAGCACAATTGTTTGAGTATTTCAACAATTGTCCGGCATTAAACATTTCGCTTCTTCGGGCGCAGTGTTGCACAAGTTGGTACTTTCGTATTATTTAGGGTACCTTTTTATATTGAGAGTACTTTTTATTTTGGAACTAGTACTTTTTTATTTTTTGAAATTATTATAACTTTTCTTTTACAGTACGAAAATTTACGGGAAGTTCTAAAGAGCACATTTTCTATAACAAGATAGGTTCTAAAAATATATTCATTTTCTACAAAAAGGTAAGGTCTAAAGAGTATAGTTCCGGTAACAAGGTAGGTTCCAAAAATAAATTCATTTTTCACAATAAGGTAAGTTCTAAAGAGTATAGTTTGGACAACAAGGTAAGTTCTAAAATAAATTTAAAAAAGGTAAGTTCTAAAGAATACATTTTCTACAAGGTAGGTTCTAAAAAAGATATTCTCTAAAAAGGAAGTTCCTAAAAATTTTAGTTGGGAGTATTTTATTTCTCTTCTTTTTTTTTAATTAGTGGAGAAAAATGAATATACTCTAAAAAATACTTAAAAAATAATAATAATTTATTTAATAGAAATAAAATAGTAAATACTCACTCAGTCTATATCGTTGTTACAAAAAAGATTTTACAATTCTTACTACGTTTATATGTCAAATACAGTCGCATTAAGTAATTTAGAAAAATTTAATTAAAACACATTTCTGATTTCGAACTATTTTCCACTTTTAATGCAGAGGAGAATAAACATAACACATTAATTTGCAAACTTAGAATAAGTATATACAATATGAAGTACATATAATAACGAAATCGGAAGTTGGTCGAAAAAAAGCATATAATTCGGCACTAACTGGGACAGGTACCATAACTCGGGACATGTATGTTTCCTCCGCGGGTACCGCAAATATTCGAATGTATGCGGTAATGAGGATCTGAGTTGTGCCGGTATTTAATGTGCAGGTACCATAGTCAGGACTAGTTGTTCCGACAAAAGAAAAAATAAATGATCATTTCCTAAAATCATACAATTGAAACTAGTTGTTTCCATCATTCGTTATTATGGCGCGATTTGAATTTGCTGGCATACAATGCGGGCTCCCTGTACCCTTAGTAGCTTGCTAACGGTTTCCGCTCGCCTGGTAGCTAAAGTTGTATTTCGGCTCGCATTTAGCTCTTATTTTCTTTCTATCACTAAGTGAAATTGTTGAATCACTCACACATTCAGATTTGAAAAATTTTTTCTCTTTCTCACTCGTCACTTCTACTGATGCTTACTTTCACACATTTTAAAGTATTGTTTTTCTTTTAAAGCCAGTATTGGCACCTGATGCAATTAGAGCGCCCGAGACTCAGTGGAGTAATCGTGAAGGAATCAGTTTGTCCCGCCGCTGAATTGCTTCGCATTGTTGGTATTTTGGAAATATCTTGTTAATGATTTATTTGTCTTGGTCTTCTCTTTGCGTACTTCTGATTATAAGTGAATTTATTATAGGTAAATGTGAGGCTGAATGGATGAGCAAATTTTGGATTGCTTCCTACTCTTTTATTTTTACAGTTTCCCACTTTGGACAAAATTAAAATAATGATTACTCTCATCAATCGGTTTAGAGCACCTTTCGGAAACGGAATACTTTGCGGCACTTTATAGTTTCTCATTTTCAATCGAAATTTAAATGAATTAAATTAATTACATGGAAATTTCCTTCTATATAAAAAATATATCAAATGGCAAATTGCAAACAATGCCGTGCGTAATAATTAAATTGGTTCTAATTTCGAACATTTCTCTTCATCGCTTGCACTTACAACATAGAAATTTATATCGAGTCTTTTAATGAATCCCTCCGAGAATGAAACACAAACAACAAGATATATATTTTTACATTCTTTTATCAAAAATATAAATTACATTAATTATAAATTGAAGTAAATATAAAAATATGTATAAACAATTTTCTTATATTATAATAAATTTAATATGATTAATAAATTATCTTATCATTTCAAAAACAAATCTAACATAAAACTATTTGAATGTATTTTTACAAAATTTTAATGTTACTTTTTATTTTGCTAAATTATGTGATATATTTTCTTCATATTGTAATAATAGTAAATAATTTGACAATTATATTATCATTTTACATTCGCTTTATCTAATTAAAATTATACAATTTATAATTAATTGTGTATTTTACAAACATTTTGTAATAACTTTTCACCATTCAGCCTCAACTCGCTGAAACAGAACTTAGCGAAGTCCTCATTTGAACGAGTTGGTTGGCTTTGGTTTGAAACTTTGCTATCTCGAATTCGAGTTCTTATGGTTTGTGCATAGAATCAGACCTTTTCACACTTGTGGCCAGGCCAGTGCTGCCATATTTCTAGAAAGCAAGGAGATAGCGATTTGGTTGGCTTTTTTTAGTTAGTGGTGAATCGAAAGCTTCCATGAAAAGGATAAATTTACTCATCTATTGTAACTTTAAAAACCCGTATTATTTAATTCAAGTTAAATAGTTATTAAATGAAAATATTTGATCTTATAACTTGGAAATATTTTTTATATATCTTTCATTAAAGGAACATATGAGCACATATTGTGAAAGCTTTAGATAAATTTAATCTAAATATTAATAGCGCTCAATTTTGGTAAATTATTTTCATAAAAGATTATTATAGACATATATGATTTATTAGAAAATATTGCAGGAAAAGGGCTTCGTCGGCACAGACTGGAGAAGAAATTTATAGCAAATATTTTTAAGCTTTCAGAAGAAAATGATTTATGGAGTCGAATCACATACGAAATATAATTAATTTTCATTATTGTCAAGTCACTTAATAATAGTTAAGTTAAAGAAATAACCCCTTAAGAGTGGTGTTTTATTCACCGATGAAATATGGACTCCCTAGCGACCCTTGACACCTGTTACAGATAATGCTATAGTGGTAATCATAAGCGGAAAGCTAGCTATGATGAGGATAGCCCATTCATGACAAGCAAGCACATCCCTCGATCACCACAACAGACATACGGTGGAGGAATTAGAGTAATTTTGTCACCGCCACCTATAGAGGTGGAAGAACCTACAATCAGTTGATTCTAAGACCACCAAAACTCCGAAAGGCGTCCGGCAGATAACAGTAACATCTCTGCGAGAAGCGCCAACTCGTAAGAAGATGAGACGGGCACTCGTTGCTAAGAATGAGATCGAGAACCTCCTTTCTATTGTAAGTAAGAAAGGTTGGCTCGCTCCTATTAGCAATAACTAAGTCGTGGGCAAGAATAAAATCAAAACTTGATTCACCCCGCTCGTTGGTGTCCGTGCTACCCCACACCCCGTGATGGGCATTGGCATTGGCACCGATGAAGACCGGAATTAGCTTCCTGTTTGCTTCCGTGACCAGCAGCTTTAAAATGTCCGGAGGCGGCATTTGCCCGTGGTCGTGACACATGTAACTGCTGACGATCCATGTAGCCATGGTGTTGGTTGAAATGACCATGACTACATTGATACAAACTATATATAAATAATTTTGTTGCCTTCATGCATACTTTTATCTTTCTATTTGCTAATTTTAAAAATAACTGCAAATTAGTTCTGAACTGCATTTAACTATGTTTAAATGATGCACTTCCTAGGGTTTTGATTCTTCGGTCACAGCGACGTCTTCTTAAATAACTATTAAATTAAGCACTTACAATTTGTTGCGTTTTTATTTTACTGCCGTAAATAGCTGATAAAATTGTAGATACAACTGAAGCCAGGAATGGGAAGTGCGATGCTGTCAAATGTTGTAAAAATATCCGATTATCATTGATGTGTGGTCAAATATTTGAGCTGGTGATGAATTGTATCCTCATAAGCAGTTCTTATAAATATCATTCATTTGATATTGGCAAAATTCAGTATTTCTTATTTATCCGGAAGTTTTTTATTCACATTCCCTCTTTCGCAAGCTGTCCAAATTTGTATTTTTGCCTAATCGAAGGGTCGTGGTGTTAGTTGTATCCAGGAAGAAATGAGTATTCATTTGAAGCTAAAATGAAAAATTGTATTTTTAAATGATTTACTTATTTTAAAATTGTAATTGGCATATTCAAGTAATAAATTTTATGAATGTAAATTGGTATTAAGTTGCAATTTTATATATAATTAAAAAACATATTGTTTAGTTTTTAAGTATCCTTGTATTGCTATTAAAATAAGATGATCAACAACCATTTAATAGTGATGAAGTTAGCAGTTTGGATATTGAAATCCACCTATAATAATAAGAATATTTTTGGAAATATTCACCATCACTAACAATGTTTCATAAAATATGCCTGTAGCATTAAGAGCAAGTATAACGTTAAAGAAGTCTCAAGTCGGGTTAGACCGACTTCGAAATCCGTTTACCTCTCCATGTGCGTGCTAGTTACATCGTGACGATATACATTTAATTGAGATATCAATTGGAATATTATTTAGGGTACTTTTCAGTAGAGTACCCTGAAGGAGGCGTCGCCATTTCTTGTGAATTGCTTTGCAACGCCAATATACTGATTCATAAGAATATGAATTAAACCGAAAACAGTTGCAGAACGCAGAAACATTTTTTGCGTGCTTTCACTATTTTGCTTGTCGATTTTTAAACCCTGCGTCAAATTACGGCTCCTAGTGAAATGATTTCGCTGTGTAGAAAGTATTTACTCCACATATTTGTTGCCTTTTCCTTTTATTACTCATGTCAACTTAGCCTATAGAACAACTATAGTTGGTTGACCTTATTTCATCTTTTATTGTAAATAATTTATTTCTTAATTAAAAAGTTCCCATTCACTCATAAATAAAACGCTTGAGAATGGGCCTACAAATTTCACCAGGTTTATGCTCTTCTACACAAAAAAACAAGGAACGATAAAAATCCAAGTACTTTTCGTACATAAGCTACTCTCCAGTAGTTCCGCGCTCTTTCAATGTAAACAAGAACCACCTGGTGCGTTCCATAAGAAAATTGGTCTTTCAGAATGCTGCGCCAACAGACTTGCCAACTTTTGTTTGTTTCGGATATTAAAATCAATATAGTAGATTTCACTTCACAATCAGGGTTTTACAGGAGAAATAATTTCATCGCGATTGACTTAATACGACGATTGTGTAGAAATATGTTAAAATAAGTGAAATTCACAAAATTTTACTTACGTCCTTCATTGGCAGCATCCAAATTTCCAGCAGGGCAATGAAACAGAAAATAAGTCTCGTGGAGTGCGAGTTACTGGACAGGTGCTCATTGATACAAATATGTATGCATATCAACATTTTCACGGCTTTTCTTTTAATTAGAATACTTTATTTAACTTCTCTTCATATTTTATGTTTAAATTCACAAACAATAAAACAATTTGCAAATTTGGTTGAACTGCTCCCAATATATTTCAGAGCAACAGGCAGTCGGAGTACCACGGCAAAGTGAATAATTTATATTTCTATTATTCATATATTAAACTTTATAACTTTTTCACGAGCTCTCAGCGTATTCTTTTAATTAACAAAGCAATTTATCTCCACAAATCTTAAAACGAATAATACAAGCACAATCGTTTGAGTGTTTCAACAATTGTCCGGCATTAAACATTTCGCTTCTTCGGGCGCTAACTAAGCAGTGTTGCAAGACGCTAAATTGAAATAGTACTAAATTTGCGGTAAAATAGTACATATACACAATGCAACACCCTGACAGCACGAATACGATATCATAATAATACTGAATTACTTAATCTATTGGACAAAAATATATTCTGAAACTTTACTAATTATTATTAGTAGAGGAAAATGTATAGTGGTTCATTAATATACTCTAAAAAATACTTCAAAAACAAGAATACTTCCTTTAATTGAAATAAAATAGTATATACCCACTCAGTCTAAATCGTTGTCACCAAAAATATTTTTAAATACTTACTTAAATGTCGCACTAATTAATTTGCAAACATTTAAATTAAAACACATTTCAGAATTCGAACTAATTACCACTTTACATGTAGAGAATCAACATAATACATTAATCTGCAAACTCAGAATAAGTATATACAATATGAAGTACTTATAATAACGAAATGGGATGGTTGGATAAGCATAAATTAAATTCATTTGAAACATTGTTATCGTTTTTTTAATAATACATTCTGTGATATTTTTCTTTTATAATTACACTGAATTTTTAATTACAATACATGATATTGAAATACACAATATAAGTTTTATGTGTTTTTAGATTAAAATTTAATTCTCTTAATAAGTTATGCACTAAATTTTAATACCATTTTATCAAATGAGTCCTTTTTTGTTCCTCATTCCAATTTCATGCTTTAAACAATGAACAAATTTTTCTTTGCTTTAAATTTGAAGATAACGCAAAAAACGAACTAAACTCACATACACTGTAAATTATAATTAAACATACACTGTACATAATTATTAGATTTTGAGAGTCCTATCAATTTAATTTTCATTGACAACACTACTATATTTATAATATATCATATATTTTAGTTGCTGTATTATTTGAGAGATTAATAAAATAGTGGTCCTATTAGATAACCAGCTCTAAAAGAAACCAAGATAACTTCATATTAAATTATTTTAAACAATTTTATATTGTGGTTCTTGTTCTTTCTTCGTCCATAATGAAAATAAATAGTTTAACTCAAATTGGTACAGAAAAACATTCCAAAATAGTTACGAAATGAGATGGAGGAAGAAAAAATTTAGATTACTTAGTATACTACTTAGTATATTCATATACCGTTAGGTGATGCTACTCACGACATTATATATATGACTATATCTGCCATTACCTATTTTGACCGTAACATATATTTTCCAAATACAATGCAGATAACAAAGTTCGGGAAGCACTTACAAATTATTCATCAAGAAACACTCCTTTCTTGAAATGCTTCATCATCATCATTATGTGCGGTAAATATTCAGATCAATTTGCGAAGAATCGTAATGAAAGACTTAAACCACCAATCAAAGCACATCTTGATTCCTTTGTTTAAAGGAATTTATGGTGATAAACTCAAAAGCACGAGAACGGATGCGTCTAAGATAAGAAATGATTGACTTCTTCAATATTGAGGTTATTATAATATGAGCTGAAAATGAGATGAAACACGTTTGCTCTTGTTAGCATTAATTACCGAACTGGTTTTATTACTTCATTCATTTGTCAGGGATGGTAATATACAATGTAGGGATGAGATCATTAACGATCGGTTACTTTGATCGATAATTCATGTTACAGGAACAGTATAATACTTTTCCGGCGTTCATGCTTTTCAGTTTTTATACCGTGTTTAAGCTTACGAACGATTCGCTTGGTGGGTATTATTGTTTGACACGAGTTGTTTGCATCAGTCGCCATTATATTGCAACGTGATAGTTCAGTGAAAAGGGATTGCATACTTTTAGGATCGAGAATTTTCTACTGTATTGTAGAAGTGTCCACCTCAACCTTTCGAAACTATAAAAAGCACAAGCCTGTGCAAAGTCGAGACATTCGAACAGAGATCGTAACAGTGTGTTCATCGAGCATTATAATCGAAGCAGCAGTATTTGTAATTGGGCAAAGTGATGAAATTCATTATGAGATAAAGTGATCAATGAATTGTGAAATAAAGTACAAATTGTAAAGAAGTAAACTTTAAGCCTAATATTAAATGTGTAAATAGCAATAGTTAAATAAAGTTAGTTATTTTAATTTAACCAGCGATTGATTAATTACTACACGATCCAGTGGTACGAATCCGAGTACAGAGAGTTCGAATAAATTGTCAGGAGGGCAATTTCGTAACAATATCATGATTAGCATCTGCTAGTTTACTTTGCGGGTGGTCTCTTGACTAGTAGCTTGCTAACGATTTCTGGTCGCCTTTTATTTTGGCTGGTAGCAAAACTTCGGCACTTAAGTTTCCGCCGCGGGTACTGCAAATATTTGAATGTATGCGGTGATGCGCATCTGAGTTGCGCCGGTATTTAAGTTGACACATCCCCGGTACATAATTCGGCTATAACTGAGGGAGGTCCCATACTCGGGAGACGTATGTTTCCGACGCGGGTACTGCAAATATTTGAAGGCATGCTGTGATGCGCATCTGAGTTGTGCCGGTATTTAATTTGGCACATCACTGAAATTAAATTTGGCTATAACTGAGGGAGGTCCCATACTCGGGAGACGTATGTTTCCTCCGCGGGTACTGCAAATATTTGAATGCATGCGGTGATGCGCATCTGAGTTGTGCCGGTATTTAATTTGGCACATCACTGAAATTAAATTTGGCTATAACTGAGGGAGGTCCCATACTCGGGAGACGTATGTTTCCTCCGCGGGTACTGCAAATATTTGAATGCATGCGGTGATGCGCATCTGAGTTGTGCCGGTATTTAAGTTGTCACATCCCCGGTACATAATTCGGCTATAACTGAGGGAGGTCCCATACTCGGGAGACGTATGTTTCCTCCGCGGGTACTGCAAATATTTGAATGCATGCGGTGATGTGCATCTGAGTTGTGCCGGTATTTAAGTTGGCACATCCCCGGTACATAATTCGGCTATAACTGAGGGAGGTCCCATACTCGGGAGACGTATGTTTCCTCCGCGGGTACTGCAAATATTTGAATGCATGCGGTGATGTGCATCTGAGTTGTGCCGGTATTTAATTTGGCACATCACTGAAATTAAATTCGGCTATAACTGAGGGGGGTCCCATACTCGGGAGACGTATGTTTCTGTCGCGAGTACTGCAAATATTTGAATGCATGCGGTGATGCGCATCTGAGTTGTGCCGGTATTTAATTTGGCACATCACTGAAATTAAATTCGGCTATAACTGAGGGAGTTCCCATACTCGGGAGACGTATGTTTCCGCCCAGGGTTCTGCAAATATTTGAATGCATGAGGTGATATGCATCTGAGTTGTGCCGGTATTTAATTTGGCACATCACTGAAATTAAATTCGGCTATAACAGAGATAGGTCCCATACTCGGGAGACGTATGTTTCCGTTGCGGATACTGCAAATATTTGAATGCATGCGGTGATGTGCATCTGAGTTGTGCCGGTATTTAAGTTGGCACATCCCCGGTACATAATTCGGCTATAACTGAGGGAGGTCCCATACTCGGGAGACGTATGTTTCCGTCTCGGGTACTGCAAATATTTGAATGCATGCGGTGATGTGCATCTGAGTTGTGCCGGTATTTAAGTTGGCACATCCTCGGTACATAATTCGGCTATAACTGAGGGAGGTCCCATACTCGGGAGACGTATGTTTCCGTCTCGGGTACTGCAAATATTTGAATGCATGCGGTGATGTGCATCTGAGTTGTGGCGGTATTTAAGTTGGCACATCCCCGGTACATAATTCGGCTATAACTGAGGGAGGTCCCATACTCGGGAGACGTATGTTTCCGTCTCGGGTACTGCAAATATTTGAATGCATGCGGTGATGTGCATCTGAGTTGTGCCGGTATTTAAGTTGGCACATCCCCGGTACATAATTCGGCTATAACTGAGGGAGGTCCCATACCCGGGAGACGTATGTTTCCGTCTCGGGTACTGCAAATATTTGAATGCATGCGGTGATGTGCATCTGAGTTGTGCCGGTATTTAATTTGGCACATCACTGAAATTAAATTCGGCTATAACTGAGGGAGGTCCCATACTCGGGAGACGTATGTTTCCGTCGCGGGTACTGCAAATATTTGAATGCATGCGGGGATGTGCATCTGAGTTGTGCCGGTATTTAAGTTGGCACATCCCCGGTACATAATTCGGCTATAACTGAGGGAGGTCCCATACTCGGGAGACGTATGTTTCCGTCTCGGGTACTGCAAATATTTGAATGCATGCGGTGATGTGCATCTGAGTTGTGGCGGTATTTAAGTTGGCACATCCCCGGTACATAATTCGGCTATAACTGAGGGAGGTCCCATACTCGGGAGACGTATGTTTCCGTCTCGGGTACTGCAAATATTTGAATGCATGCGGTGATGTGCATCTGAGTTGTGCCGGTATTTAATTTGGCACATCCCCGGTGCAAAATTCGGCTATAACTGAGGGAGGTCCCATACTCGGGAGACGTATGTTTCTGTCGCGGGTACTGCAAATATTTGAATGCATGCGGTGATGTGCATCTGAGTTGTGCCGGTATTTATGTTGGCACATCCCCGGTACATAATTCGGCTATAACTGAGGGAGGTCCCATACTCGGGAGACGTATGTTTCCGTCTCGGGTACTGCAAATATTTGAATGCATGCGGTGATGTGCATCTGAGTTGTGCCGGTATTTAAGTTGGCACATCCCCGGTGCATAATTCGGCTATAACTGAGGGAGGTCCCACACTCGGGAGACGTATGTTTCCGCCGCGGGTACTGCAAATATTTGAATGCATGCGGTGATGTGCATCTGAGTTGTGCCGGTATTTATGTTGGCACATCCCCGGTACATAATTCGGCTATAACTGAGGGAGGTCCCATACTCGGGAGACGTATGTTTCCTCCGCGGGTACTGCAAATATTTGAATGCATGCGGTGATGCGCATCTGAGTTGTGCCGGTATTTAAGTTGTCACATCCCCGGTACATAATTCGGCTATAACTGAGGGAGGTCCCATACTCGGGAGACGTATGTTTCCTCCGCGGGTACTGCAAATATTTGAATGCATGCGGTGATGCGCATCTGAGTTGTGCCGGTATTTAAGTTGGCACATCCCCGGTACATAATTCGGCTATAACTGAGGGAGGTCCCATACTCGGGAGACGTATGTTTCCTCCGCGGGTACTGCAAATATTTGAATGCATGCGGTGATGCGCATCTGAGTTGTGCCGGTATTTAAGTTGGCACATCCCCGGTACATAATTCGGCTATAACTGAGGGAGGTTCCATACTCGGGAGACGTATGTTTCTGTCGCGGGTACTGCAAATATTTGAATGCATGCGGTGATGTGCATCTGAGTTGTGCCGGTATTTAAGTTGTCACATCCCCGGTACATAATTCGGCTATAACTGAGGGAGGTCCCATACTCGGTAGACGTATGTTTCCTCCGCGGGTACTGCAAATATTTGAATGCATGCGGTGATGCGCATCTGAGTTGTGCCGGTATTTAATTTGGCACATCACTGAAATTAAATTCGGCTATAACTGAGGGAGTTCCCATACTCGGGAGACGTTTGTTTCCGCCCAGGGTTCTGCAAATATTTGAATGCATGCGGTGATGTGCATCTGAGTTGTGCCGGTATTTAAGTTGGCACATCACTGAAATTAAATTCGGCTATAACTGAGGGAGGTCCCATACTCGGGAGACGTATGTTTCCGCCCAGGGTTCTGCAAATATTTGAATGCATGCGGTGATGTGCATCTGAGTTGTGCCGGTATTTAAGTTGGCACATCCCCGGTACATAATTCGACTATAACTGAGGGAGGTCCCATACTCGGGAGACATATGTTTCCTCCGCGGGTACTGCAAATATTTGAATGCATGCGGTGATGCGCATCTGAGTTGTGCCGGTATTTAAGTTGTCACATCCCCGGTGCAAAATTCGGCTATAACTGAGGGAGGTCCCATACTCGGGAGACGTATGTTTCTGTCGCGGGTACTGCAAATATTTGAATGCATGCGGTGATGTGCATCTGAGTTGTGCCGGTATTTAAGTTGGCACATCCCCGGTGCATAATTCGGCTATAACTGAGGGAGGTCCCATACTCGGGAGACGTATGTTTCCTCCGCGGGTACTGCAAATATTTGAATGCATGCGGTGATGCGCATATGAGTTGTGCCGGTATTTAAGTTGTCACATCCCCGGTGCAAAATTCGGCTATAACTGAGGGAGGTCCCATACTCGGGAGACGTATGTTTCTGTCGCGGGTACTGCAAATATTTGAATGCATGCGGTGATGTGCATCTGAGTTGTGCCGGTATTTAAGTTGGCACATCCCCGGTGCAAAATTCGGCTATAACTGAGGGAGGTCCCATACTCGGGAGACGTATGTTTCCGTCTCGGGTACTGCAAATATTTGAATGCATGCGGTGATGTGCATCTGAGTTGTGCCGGTATTAAGTTGTCACATCCCCGGTGCAAAATTCGGCTATAACTGAGGGAGGTCCCATACTCGGGAGACGTATGTTTCTGTCGCGGGTACTGCAAATATTTGAATGCATGCGGTGATGTGCATCTGAGTTGTGCCGGTATTTAAGTTGGCACATCCCCGGTGCAAAATTCGGCTATAACTGAGGGAGGTCCCATACTCGGGAGACGTATGTTTCCGTCTCGGGTACTGCAAATATTTGAATGCATGCGGTGATGTGCATCTGAGTTGTGCCGGTATTTAAGTTGTCACATCCCCGGTGCAAAATTCGGCTATAACTGAGGGAGGTCCCATACTCGGGAGACGTATGTTTCTGTCGCGGGTACTGCAAATATTTGAATGCATGCGTTGATGTGCATCTGAGTTGTGCCGGTATTTAAGTTGGCACATCCCCGGTGCAAAATTCGGCTATAACTGAGGGAGGTCCCATACTCGGGAGACGTATGTTTCCGTCTCGGGTACTGCAAATATTTGAATGCATGCGGTGATGTGCATCTGAGTTGTGCCGGTATTTAAGTTGGCACATCCCCGGTGCATAATTCGGCTATAACTGAGGGAGGTCCCATACTCGGGAGACGTATGTTTCCTCCGCGGGTACTGCAAATATTTGAATGCATGCTGTGATGCGCATCTGAGTTGTGCCGGTATTTAAGTTGCCACATCCCCGGTGCAAAATTCGGCTATAACTGAGGGAGGTCCCATACTCGGGAGACGTATGTTTCTGTCGCGGGTACTGCAAATATTTGAATGCATGCGGTGATGTGCATCTGAGTTGTGCCGGTATTTAAGTTGGCACATCCCCGGTGCAAAATTCGGCTATAACTGAGGGAGGTCCCATACTCGGGAGACGTATGTTTCCGTCTCGGGTACTGCAAATATTTGAATGCATGCGGTGATGTGCATCTGAGTTGTGCCGGTATTTAAGTTGTCACATCCCCGGTGCAAAATTCGGCTATAACTGAGGGAGGTCCCATACTCGGGAGACGTATGTTTCTGTCGCGGGTACTGCAAATATTTGAATGCATGCGGTGATGTGCATCTGAGTTGTGCCGGTATTTAAGTTGGCACATCCCCGGTGCAAAATTCGGCTATAACTGAGGGAGGTCCCATACTCGGGAGACGTATGTTTCCGTCTCGGGTACTGCAAATATTTGAATGCATGCGGTGATGTGCATCTGAGTTGTGCCGGTATTTAAGTTGGCACATCCCCGGTGCATAATTCGGCTATAACTGAGGGAGGTCCCATACTCGGGAGACGTATGTTTCCTCCGCGGGTACTGCAAATATTTGAATGCATGCTGTGATGCGCATCTGAGTTGTGCCGGTATTTAATTTGGCACATCACTGAAATTAAATTCGGCTATAACTGAGGGAGGTCCCATACTCGGGAGACGTATGTTTCCGCCCAGGGTTCTGCAAATATTTGAATGCATGCGGTGATGTGCATCTGAGTTGTGCCGGTATTTAAGTTGGCACATCCCCGGTACATAATTCGGCTATAACTGAGGGAGGTCCCATACTCGGGAGACGTATGTTTCCTCCGCGGGTACTGCAAATATTTGAATGCATGCGGTGATGCGCATCTGAGTTGTGCCGGTATTTAAGTTGGCACATCCCCGGTGCAAAATTCGGCTATAACTGAGGGAGGTCCCATACTCGGGAGACGTATGTTTCCGTCTCGGGTACTGCAAATATTTGAATGCATGCGGTGATGTGCATCTGAGTTGTGCCGGTATTTAAGTTGTCACATCCCCGGTGCAAAATTCGGCTATAACAGAGGGAGGTCCCATACTCGGGAGACGTATGTTTCTGTCGCGGGTACTGCAAATATTTGAATGCATGCGGTGATGTGCATCTGAGTTGTGCCGGTATTTAAGTTGGCACATCCCCGGTGCAAAATTCGGCTATAACTGAGGGAGGTCCCATACTCGGGAGACGTATGTTTCCGTCTCGGGTACTGCAAATATTTGAATGCATGCGGTGATGTGCATCTGAGTTGTGCCGGTATTTAAGTTGGCACATCCCCGGTGCATAATTCGGCTATAACTGAGGGAGGTCCCATACTCGGTAGACGTATGTTTCCTCCGCGGGTACTGCAAATATTTGAATGCATGCGGTGATGCGCATCTGAGTTGTGCCGGTATTTAATTTGGCACATCACTGAAATTAAATTCGGCTATAACTGAGGGAGTTCCCATACTCGGGAGACGTTTGTTTCCGCCCAGGGTTCTGCAAATATTTGAATGCATGCGGTGATGTGCATCTGAGTTGTGCCGGTATTTAAGTTGGCACATCACTGAAATTAAATTCGGCTATAACTGAGGGAGGTCCCATACTCGGGAGACGTATGTTTCCGCCCAGGGTTCTGCAAATATTTGAATGCATGCGGTGATGTGCATCTGAGTTGTGCCGGTATTTAAGTTGGCACATCCCCGGTACATAATTCGACTATAACTGAGGGAGGTCCCATACTCGGGAGACATATGTTTCCTCCGCGGGTACTGCAAATATTTGAATGCATGCGGTGATGCGCATCTGAGTTGTGCCGGTATTTAAGTTGTCACATCCCCGGTGCAAAATTCGGCTATAACTGAGGGAGGTCCCATACTCGGGAGACGTATGTTTCTGTCGCGGGTACTGCAAATATTTGAATGCATGCGGTGATGTGCATCTGAGTTGTGCCGGTATTTAAGTTGGCACATCCCCGGTGCAAAATTCGGCTATAACTGAGGGAGGTCCCATACTCGGGAGACGTATGTTTCCTCCGCGGGTACTGCAAATATTTGAATGCATGCGGTGATGCGCATCTGAGTTGTGCCGGTATTTAAGTTGTCACATCCCCGGTGCAAAATTCGGCTATAACTGAGGGAGGTCCCATACTCGGGAGACGTATGTTTCTGTCGCGGGTACTGCAAATATTTGAATGCATGCGGTGATGTGCATCTGAGTTGTGCCGGTATTTAAGTTGGCACATCCCCGGTGCAAAATTCGGCTATAACTGAGGGAGGTCCCATACTCGGGAGACGTATGTTTCCGTCTCGGGTACTGCAAATATTTGAATGCATGCGGTGATGTGCATCTGAGTTGTGCCGGTATTTAAGTTGTCACATCCCCGGTGCAAAATTCGGCTATAACTGAGGGAGGTCCCATACTCGGGAGACGTATGTTTCTGTCGCGGGTACTGCAAATATTTGAATGCATGCGGTGATGTGCATCTGAGTTGTGCCGGTATTTAAGTTGGCACATCCCCGGTGCAAAATTCGGCTATAACTGAGGGAGGTCCCATACTCGGGAGACGTATGTTTCCGTCTCGGGTACTGCAAATATTTGAATGCATGCGGTGATGTGCATCTGAGTTGTGCCGGTATTTAAGTTGGCACATCCCCGGTGCATAATTCGGCTATAACTGAGGGAGGTCCCATACTCGGGAGACGTATGTTTCCTCCGCGGGTACTGCAAATATTTGAATGCATGCTGTGATGCGCATCTGAGTTGTGCCGGTATTTAATTTGGCACATCACTGAAATTAAATTCGGCTATAACTGAGGGAGGTCCCATACTCGGGAGACGTATGTTTCCGCCCAGGGTTCTGCAAATATTTGAATGCATGCGGTGATGTGCATCTGAGTTGTGCCGGTATTTAAGTTGGCACATCCCCGGTACATAATTCGGCTATAACTGAGGGAGGTCCCATACTCGGGAGACGTATGTTTCCTCCGCGGGTACTGCAAATATTTGAATGCATGCGGTGATGCGCATCTGAGTTGTGCCGGTATTTAAGTTGTCACATCCCCGGTGCAAAATTCGGCTATAACTGAGGGAGGTCCCATACTCGGGAGACGTATGTTTCTGTCGCGGGTACTGCAAATATTTGAATGCATGCGGTGATGTGCATCTGAGTTGTGCCGGTATTTAAGTTGGCACATCCCCGGTGCAAAATTCGGCTATAACTGAGGGAGGTCCCATACTCGGGAGACGTATGTTTCCGTCTCGGGTACTGCAAATATTTGAATGCATGCGGTGATGTGCATCTGAGTTGTGCCGGTATTTAAGTTGGCACATCCCCGGTACATAATTCGGCTATAACTGAGGGAGGTCCCATACTCGGGAGACGTATGTTTCCGTCTCGGGTACTGCAAATATTTGAATGCATGCGGTGATGTGCATCTGAGTTGTGCCGGTATTTAAGTTGGCACATCCCCGGTGCAAAATTCGGCTATAACTGAGGGAGGTCCCATACTCGGGAGACGTATGTTTCTGTCGCGGGTACTGCAAATATTTGAATGCATGCGGTGATGTGCATCTGAGTTGTGCCGGTATTTAAGTTGGCACATCACCGGTACATAATTCGGCTATAACTGAGGGAGGTCCCATACTCGGGAGACGTATGTTTCCGTCTCGGGTACTGCAAATATTTGAATGCATGCGGTGATGTGCATCTGAGTTGTGCCGGTATTTAAGTTGGCACATCCCCGGTGCAAAATTCGGCTATAACTGAGGGAGGTCCCATACTCGGGAGACGTATGTTTCTGTCGCGGGTACTGCAAATATTTGAATGCATGCGGTGATGTGCATCTGAGTTGTGCCGGTATTTAAGTTGGCACATCCCCGGTACATAATTCGGCTATAACTGAGGGAGGTCACATACTCGGGAGACGTATGTTTCCTCCGCGGGTACTGCAAATATTTGAATGCATGCGTTGATGTGCATCTGAGTTGTGCCGGTATTTAAGTTGGCACATCCCCGGTACATAATTCGGCTATAACTGAGGGAGGTCCCATACTCGGGAGACGTATGTTTCCGTCTCGGGTACTGCAAATATTTGAATGCATGCGGTGATGTGCATCTGAGTTGTGCCGGTATTAAAGTTGGCACATCACCGGTACATAATTCGGCTATAACTGAGGGAGGTCCCATACTCGGGAGACGTATGTTTCCTGCGCGGGTTCTGCAAATATTTGAATGTATGTCCATCTGAGTTGTGCCGGTATTTAAGTTGGCACATCACTGAAATTAAATTTGGCTATAACTGAGGGAGGTCCCATACTCGGGAGACGTATGTTTCCTCCGCGGGTTCTGCAAATATTTGAATGCATGAGGTGATATGCATCTGAGCTTTTCCGGTATTTAATTTATCACATCACTGAAATTAAACTTGGCTATAAACAGTATAGGTACCATACTCGTGACTAGTTGTTCCGACAAAAAAAAACCAATGAGTGTTCGAACTCACGGGCGATGTGTTAACACCTTTTTGTTACACGGTACCTGTTCGATTTCTATGAACACATTAGTAAATGTTACATTGGATAATAAAAAAAAATAGTTTATTGATTTAAATTTAATTGTTTTTTATTTTTATAATTTTTTATAATTTATAAATGTTAAGTTTTCAACACAGATAAAATTGGTCTGTGATAGCTGAAATATGAGACATAAACTTTAGATTCGATCCTATCTAAATAACGTGAGAAACAGCGTCAATTGTAGTTATCATTTTTTTTGCATAGAATTTCCTATTACTTCTTTTTGACACAGAATATACCGGACAGGTTTTGCTATTTGCTCGTGCCGATGTCTGTGAAGGAAATATTTCTCATGAATTTGTTGTTGCGCTCGCTGATTCGAATCAATTCCAGACTTGATTCATAAAATTTTGATTCGCAGAAAATCTTCGTTTTCGCAGTCGCAGAAAATCTTCGTTTTCGCAGTCGCAGAAAATCTTCGTTTTCGCAGTCGCAGAAGAAATGACTCTGTGTGTTGTTTGCATGTATTGCCTTTGTAGATTTAGTCCCTACACGCCGCTATAGATGTTAACACATCAAAAATAAAAAATAAACGATCACTCCCTAAAATCATACAATTGACACGAGTTGTTTGCATCATTCGCTATTATGGACCGATTTGGTAGCATATAATGCGGGTTGTCTCTTCCCTTAGTAGCTTTCGGTTTCCGCTCGCCTGGTAGCAAAAGACTGAGTGGTTGGCATGTCTGAAATGTCATGTTAATGAATTAATTGTCTTGATCTTCTCTTCACGTACTTCGGATTATGGGTGAATTTATTATAGGTGAATGTGAGGCTGGATGGATCAGCAAATTTTGGATTGCTTCCTACTCTTTTATTTTTACAGTTCCATACTTTGGACAAAATTAAAATAATTATTGCTCTCATACATCGGTTTATATTGAAGTTTGCTGAAACGGAATACTTTGCGGAACTTTGTCGTCTTTAATTTTCGGACGAAATTTAATTCATTTTATTTATTTACAAAATATTAATTTAAACACTGCATTTCCTTCGTGATTCATGCAATCCAGATAGATCTCGATATACAAGAAACCCCGTATATAAAATAGTAAAGAATCAATATTTTTACATTGCGTGATTTGACGTCAATTCGTTTGGAATGGGAAGAAAGGAAATGTTCAACTCCTTCGTCGTGCGTAATAACAAAATTGGTTATAATTTTGAGCATTTTTCTTTATCGCTTGCATAAATCCATGTAGAAGGAGACTTATTTCGAAGTAGGGCGGTGGCTGATGACTTGAGAACAGCCACTCTAAAATTGTGTTTGTTTACCTTATTTATCACATATAAATTTATATCGACTATTTTAATTAATATCTCTGAGAATGAAACACAAACAACAAAAACTAGTTTTTTCATATTCTTTTATTCAAAATATAAATAAAATTAATTATAAATTCAAGTAAATATAAAAAGTTGATAAATAATTTTCTCTTATTATAATGATGATGATGTCATTTAAAAAACTGACTTAAAACTATTTAAATGTTATTTTGCAAAAAGTTAATGTTCCTTTTTGCTTTTCTAAATTATGGAATACAACTTTCGTATTGTAATAATAATAAATATTTTTAAAAATTACATGTACTCGTACATTTTATATTCGCTTTTTCTAATTAAAATTTTACATATTATTAATAATTAATTGTATATTTGACAAATATTTGTAATAACTTTTCATCATTGGAAGCATTTGATTCGCAGCCTCAACTCGCTGAAACACAACTTAGCGAAGTCCTCATCTGAACGAGTTGGTTGGCTTTGGTTTGAAGCTTTGCTATCTCGAATTCGAGTTCTTATGGTTTGTGCATAGAATCAGACTTTTTCACACTTGTGGCCAGGCCAGTGCTGCCACCTTTCTAGAAAGCAAGGAGATAGCGATTTGGTTGGCTTTTTTTAGTAAGTGGCGAATCGAAAGCTTCCATGAAAAGGATAAATTTACTCATCTATTGTAACTTTAAAAACCCGTATTACTTAATTTAAGTTAAATAGTTATAATAAGAAAATGTTTAATCTTATAACTTGGAAATATTTTTGATATACCTTTCATTAAAGGAACATATGAGCACAAATTGTAAATAAATTTATTTTAAATAGTAATAGCGCACAATTTTGGTAAATTATTTTCATAAAAGATTATTATATACATATATGGCCTATTAGAAAATATTGTAGGAAGTAGGTTTCGTGTGTGATGTCAGCCAAAAACCTTCGTCGGCACAGACTGGGAGAGAAATTTATATCAAATATTTTTAAGCTTTCAGAAGAGAATGATTTATGGAGTCGATTTATATAGGAAATAAAATGTATTTTTTATTATTGTCAAGTTAATGCATTATAGTCAAGTCAATGAATTGTAGTTAAGTTAATGAAATAACCCCTCAAGAGTGATGATTTTATTCACCGATGCCACGCCTTCCATCACTCGGAAACCATGGAAAATGTAGATAAAAGAGAGATAAAATGTAAAGATGAGTGGGTAGACATTTAAGTGCTAGAACTCTCAATACGCAGCACCACCCTCGTTGATCCAGGCAAAATATGCCTATAAAAGATTCTTAAAGAAAGTGCATGCAAAAATACACATCGTTGAAAGGAATATCGATATTTATAACAACTGTTCTCGCGCGGAAAGGTGATGTGTGACGGACGAGGACTATAGAGAAGATGCAAAGCTGTGAATACGATATTGCATACATACTTGCAGAGTAAATCGTATTCCGATGTGAGGCTTGTTTTTAGAGAGCGAAGGAGCGACTGGAGTCAGTGCAAAACAACACAATTCATCTATTGGAGTCAACAGAGGGACTGTTGGATCACCCTTTAAGCATTTATTAAATATATCAACTGGCATTGGCATTATTACCCTACGTCTCCACGGGCAATTTATGATGGCATGCAATTTCAGTTTCAAGCAAATTACCAATGGAGACAGCAAATTGGATCAAGTTGGCAATTAATGGCTTGAAATATTGCAAGCCATAAATTGCCAACATTCTGTGTTTGCCATCAGTTGTCATTTTGTTTGTTTGGCAGCCGTTTTTAATTTTTTCATGACGCTCACAGTGGCGCGTCTATTGAATTAATACAAACTCTAAAATGGAGTGGTCTACGTCGGATGTGTTTAAATTAATAAATTTATGCAGGCAGTTCGAATGCCTGTGGAATTTTAAAAGCGCATGCTATAAGCGCATCGATTTAAAAAACAACGCTTGGCCGCAAATATCCAAGCAATTTAGGAAGGATATTGCCGATATAAAAAAGAAAATGAAGCACAGAAGAACTGCTTACCTGGCAGAGAAGAAAAAGGTGGAATGTATCAAGAAGTCTGGCTCCTCTACTGAGGTTATTCATGAGCCGAATCTATTTTATTACAAAGAAATGAATTTTTTCGACTCCGCTGGCAACTTGAAGGTGGTAAGTTCATGAAAACATTACCTTAAAAAATGTTTCATTTCGGTTTATTTTTTTCAGCAGGAAACATTCGAAAGAGCTACGGAAGCAACTGAGTTAGATTCAACGCTGATGGCGGATAGCTCAGATGTGGTCGATTGCTGACGTATTATCTATCTCCATGTGTAACGCCATTGCCGCCCATTACAATACAACCATCATCATCGTTGTCCGGTAGTTCAAGACCTTCACCCTCACCACCATCTTTAAATAAGAGGCCATCACCATAATCCACGCCAGCAGCTACATCATTCATCGTCTTCACCAGCCTCCCGCCCTTTTTTCAAGCAAAAGTCACGCAGAGAAGCCAAATTTAACAACGCAGTGGAGGCGATAGTAGCCTCAGTGAACGAAGTAGAAACTGAAAATGTTTTTGCTCCATTTGGAAAGGCGTTTGCACTGCAGTTACAACAGCTTCCACTGGCTGATCCAACCTTAACCCTGTCAGAAATACACAATCATGTTACGAAAAAAGTTCTGGCCCATTTACGTACGTCTCAACCGACGAATGACCCAAGAGATATATTGCAAGCTAGCTGCCCAGGAAGAAGCCGGTATAAGTTTCCATTAGAAATCAACTTTATTTTTTTTAAATTTGAAGTCATTTGACATTTTTATTTTTTTTTTTTTAATGGACCTTGAACTCGCTAGAAAAACAAATTAATTAAATTTCAACCGGCGGTCGAGAATCTGTAGGTATATAGTTCCATAGTTAATATAAGCATAGGCAACCCAACTGCTGTCAAGCTACAACTTCTTGTTCTTACTGTGTCCAATTAATCATTTTTCTTTCTAATAAACCTGCTAAACTGAACGGTCGTGTTTTTGTTCACAGCGCTTTTTCTGGCAAAGGTTATGGGCCCAGATCAAAAAGCCAATAGCTAAACACGTGTTTCGGAAGTTTTTTGTAAAGTGTTCTTAAAATCGTGAGTTGAATTAAAATTAAAAATGAGTAATTCCTTTTCGAAAATCGAAAAATTGAACAGTGAAAATTATACATCTTGGTCGGTCCGGATGCGAAGCCTGTTAATAACACAGGATCAATGGGATGTCGTGCAAAACGCATATCCAGCAACAGCAACGGCGGCTGAACAACTTGCGTGGGAAAAGGCGGACAAAAAGGCGCTAGCAACGAGCACATTGAGTGTCAAATCATCGGAGCTAATCCACATAAGAAGGTGCGCTTTCGCAATGGGCGCATGGGATACATTGAGCAATTTATATAAAACAAACGCACCAGCGCGCAAGGTAAGTTTGTTCAGAAAACTAGCTCGCTTTCGATTCAAAATCGTTGAAAAATGGGCTGAACAAATCAATGAGTTTTGTACGCTTGCGGATGATCTGAAAGACTTTGGAATCGACGTTCCAAAGGATCTACTCAGTATCTTGCTACTATGCAGCTTGCCGGAAGATATGGGCAGTTTTGTTGTGGCAATGGAGAGTCGAGACGTGATACCAAATGTCGAGCAGTTGAAGGTCAAAATATTGGAAGTGCTGCAGCGAAGAGATGAGCGGAAAGACGTCAGCAGAGAAAGCGTTTTAGCAGCGAAACAGCTGAGGGTCAAGCAGGTCGACGTCACTGGGAAAAAGAGTTTTAAATCAGGTCGCAGTGATAGGAGAGATATTTCAATTAGGCGATCGCCAGAAGAGGGAGTAAGAAATGAGCAACCACCTCAAGTGAATAACACAACGGTAGATGGAGCGCGTAACAAATCGCGCACCATCCCTGCCGCGAACCAAACGCCTCTGGGTGCAAAAGTCAACCAACAACAACAGGAGTCTTCTCGAAATCCCACACCATTATTGATAAAATGTCCCGTCAGCTCACCCAGACAGGAATTTATCATAAAGATGAGAACGGCAGAAGAAGAAGTTATCACGAAATATCGGAAAGTCTTCACGAAGATGAAACAAGCCATGATCAAGCAGAAGAACGTGAGCATGGACGTAAAGACCGGACTTTCCGAGCTAGACGAGCTTTTCGACGTAATGCAAAGCGATCGGCGAAACTGGACGGAAAAAGAGAACGAGTGCCAACTTTTTACGGCATCAAAACCGTGGCACAAGGCCCTGACAAGCGCCTCAGCAACACCGACGATGGCTAGATCCAAATGAGCAGCTTCTAGCCCAAGAGAACCAGAAGATGGGAAAAAATTCTGTGAAAGTAAGGCCGATGGGTGGCAAACTGTCACAAGAAGTAGACTTGGGGCAACACGAAGTCAAACACAAGAAAATTCAACAGCAAAGAATTTCGTGGGCGACAACGATAAGTCACGAGCAACAATGCAAGGAAGACATAGGACAAAGGAGACAAAACCAAAGTCCGAAGACGTCCTTATCAAACCAGCAGAGGGTTTCAAATATGCGGATGTCCTGAAGAGCATCCGCTGTAATGTCAAACCAGAGGATCCCCAGACCAAAGTGCGATCGATCCGGAAAACAAGAGCAGGAGGGCTGCTGTTGGAGCTGGATAAAAAGTGAACTTTTAAAAGGTGTACTACAGGAGCCAGCAGTTGTGACTGATTTTAAGCCAAGAGCGACGATAGAGATACGAGATCTGGATCTCCTCGCCACAAAGGAAGAAGTACACGAAGCCGTAAAGGAGTCACTTCCCGAAAATATGAGAACTGCTTCCTGTGAGGATATGGTAACAATTATGACAGCACCAAATAGTCGAGAGCAGGTGAGAGCCTATATAACGATATCATCGGAGTTCATCTAGTATGAAGTTTCGTGAAGGCCTGAGCAATTTATTTCGAGTCACCTTTGGAGCTACAGATTTTTGGAATTCTCGTCGTTGGATCATCGTCATCGCAAATTTGTTGCTGCAATCGTGGTACAGATCGATGCTGTTCGTACGAAATTTCTTTGGACATCATAATATTGCGGCTGTATGAAGAATTGTTAATCGGAGAAATCATTTGGAGATTTCTTTAACAGAAAATTTAAGGGTTATCGTTGTTTGTGGCTCATATATAATCATCGAAATATATTTTCGAATATGCAGAAGACGGACAAAGATGGCGACAACTTGACGCCACCATTTTTGAATGCCGCTTACAAATTTTGGAGTCATAGTTCAAGCAATTGTGTCACATTCAAGGTCAAATAGAAAAACTTTGCCCAACGGACAATTCGAGAAGTGATTTGAAGGAAATTTTTATTGCTGCGAAAATAATGATTTTGCGAAATAAAAATCGTGGTTTTGTGTCGATGGATCACAGTTTTCTTAACGCATCGGTCCCTGTAGTTTCACATCAGTGATTGTGTAAATGATCTTAAGATAAGTTCGCAAAGAAACAACTCATCCATCCTGAAGTATACAATTATTTAATGAAAACAGACTAATGGTCAGTGACGTTAATGATTTAATAGATTTAATAGAATCTTTAAACAAATAAAAATAAGCAAACAAATTAAACTTAAAAAAATTGATAATAACGACAGTTTAAAAATGAATCCAAATTGCAGCAGCGCTACAATGCCTACAGATGCCAACTTTGCTTTACCAGTATCGGAGCTCATAAAAGAGGCTTCTAGAACTAGAGAGGTCACCGGAGGAAAAGAATACGATCCATCATCCTTACAAGAGAGGTCGATATGTTCCTGCTTTTATTCGAATACAACATTCCACTTCAAAAATTCATCTTCCAAAGACATGTCCTGAACAAAATCCAAGGACCAGCTCTGCAGGTGGTAAGAACACTAGGAACAAATCCATCGTGGGACGATGTTAAAAAGGAACTCATCAAGATTTCCGGCATACAAGATTCATATTACTCACTACATCATAAAGCATTCACAGCCAGAAATTATAATAATGTAAGTGAATATTTTAACTATCTTAAGAATATATTTTAGATAAATTAAATATTAAATTTGAGTTCGATAACGACAAACCACAAGAACATCCTCCTGTGGCGAATTGTATTGAAAATATTTTTAAACGGAATTGATCCTCACCTAGTACACTGGAGGAGACAGGTGTACTTAAAAAATTGTATAAAACAAGAAGAAATTTTAAAAAATTTGTTAGAAATTGTTGAATAAAAGTTGTTTATTTTTATTCAATTCAATATCCATGTTGGTGACACATCATCATCTTTGACGCTTTACAACATACATATATTGTTGGCGCTACCTCGAAAATCTATATGATTTATTTAAGATCTGGCAACTCTAGTTTAATTCTAAGGTGCTTGTTAATAAATTCAACGAAAGTTTGCGCAATCTTAACAGGTTATGGGCCCCGATGCGCAAAATTTAATAATTTAATAGTTTTTAAATTTGTAATGAGCGATATTGAAGAGATCAGTGAAGTCTTTGACTCACAATTTCAGCACGAGTAACAATTTTTCGATTAAAATGGCAGCAAACTCCGTATCCAGTTCCTCGCGAATCGAATTATTATGAAAAGATAATTACGATACGTGGAGTCTGCAGGTCGAGGCGCTGCTAATCAAAAATGATCTCTGGGAGTTCGTCAGCGGCGGCTTTGTAATGCCAGTAGAGGATGTCGCAAGAAGCGCTTGGGTAAAACAGGATCAGAAAGCTAAAGCAGATCTAATCTTATCAATACAGCCTTCGGAGCTAAAACAAATACGTGGATGTGAGGCTTCACGTGTAGTTTGGCTTAAGCTTGAGTTTATTTATGCTTCAAAGGGGCCTGCGCGTAAAGCGACATTGTTGAAGCAACTTATGCTGCAGAAGAAGGTGGCGATGTAAAAGACCACATCGCACGTTTCATGGGTGTAGTTGATAAGTTAGAAAGCATGAGCATCGAAATGAATGGTGATTTACTAACCATTATGTTGCTGTATAGTCTTCCATCAAGTTTTGAAAACTTTCGTTGCACAATCGAATCTCGTGATGAACTACCTACTGCCGAGGTATGGAAAGTCAAAATTATAGAAGAGAGCGAGGCACGATTACAAGCTTCTGGAAGTGTGATAGCAATGGTTGCTGGTGGTCGCACACGTGATCGTAAGTCTAATTTCGAACATGGGAAAATGGCTGTCACCGAATGAATCCTAAATGCAACGCTGCGTCTTATTTTTAAGTATTTTCAATCTTTGTATTTTATCATATGGCAACTTTGTAAATCGCGACTCCATTTCAAATCGGCATTCGTTGATTCAAAGCCGATGGAGACGGAACCGCGGTAAGTAAATTGGTAGATTTGTTGTGAAATTCTTTTGAGTTGAATTGCTTTATGTTTCACTTGGTGCCATTTTATTTATGTATAGAAATAAACAACGCATTTTGTTATTGCCGCTATGCAAGTTTAATCGCAGTCTTTTTTGGAGGAATCAACGTTTACATTCACTAATTCATATAATTAGAATACAAACATCTGTTGTACTAGGCTAACGTCTATTACGTGTAATGTCACGGACTATAATGTGGTACTGTGACAAATTTGCCGTTGACTTTAATTAGTTGGTATAATAATAATAAGTAAACAATTATAAGCATCACAGCATACTTGACCGGCCGGTGTATCAATCACTTGTAATGTGCAATTCGAAATATCTGTGTAATGTGTAAATTATTTACAATAATACAAACATATAAATTACCAAAATAAATGTAAATGTAATTATCCCCAAACTAAAAATTTGTTTACCGCCTACGCGTGGATTTTCCAATAATAGACGAAGAGAACATACGAGTTATATGTACGTGAACAAAAAAATCAGATATCCTATAAATATAATAATATAAAAGTAAATATGACAAGTTTCATATTTGCATTCGTTTCAAATTCTGGCATTTCGGAAAATAAACGATTTTCGTTTATATTAGGTAGGAATGCTGTATATTGTAAATTGTTTGCCAACCCTGCCTTTATAGTATTAAAACTATTGTCATTTGCAGCGAAAATGACGTTTCCATTCGGCAAGCATACTGTTGGCTCTTTTTAATGCATGAGATTACAATTTGATTTCCATACACATGTTAATAAATAATAAGATAACATATCATTTTAATATAATAATATAAATATAACTATCACAGCTTATAGTTTGGCATTAATTATAATTCAAAGCATACGCAAAATATACGATCTCTGTTTATCACGTACAATTAAAATATAATAAAATAAAAATACTACTACCGGTTTCAGATTGGAATGCCTTTAAAATTCATGGTTTTTGCAAAATATACGATATTTGCTTATATTAGGTTGCAATGGTAGAAATTGCATTTTTTAGCAAATATTTTAATATATTTGACACTATTGCCAATAGCGGCGAAAAAGACGTGTTTATTCGAATCCATTTTGGGCGAATTTAATACCAGAGAACACAGAGAAGACATTTTTTTTAAACGCCAGAAAATTTGACGTTTAAATGTCCCGTCACTATGGTCTCTGACATTAGCTCTAGTTTGGCGCGAAATATACCATAATCTGCGATCGTGTTTGGTTATAAATGACAATTGGACTGTCTTTAAGATGAGTTGTCTGTTTGTTTTCTATAATATACGATCTCTGTTTATATTACGTAGCAATGGTAAAAATTGTAAATTTTTACAAGCCAGTTTTTAGAATTTGGCACTAGTCCCAATTGCATCGAAAATTATCGTACTCATTGGGTAGCATATTGTTGTCCCCATTTAATGCACGCGACTGCAATGGGCGTTGAGAAGACTACTTAGCGCTGATGTTAAAGAACAGTATAGTAAAACTCGCGCGTAAAGAAATTAATTCACGAAAAACATTAAAATAAAGTTATTGAATGTGTTGTGAGAAAGTGCGGGAGAAAAAACATTGTATAAATAGGTCAATGTGAAAGAAATAAGCTGGTATATCAGCCGCGGCACCTTTATGGAGAGCTTGTATCTTGTTTAACAACCATTAATATTTTAAGATATAGTAATTACATTTACCGGGTGAAACATTTATGGTGTAAAATGTGTTAAATTTTTTTGAATTGTGTAATGTTGATGCGCTACAAATTTTTTATTTGAATATGGCTAAAGTGTATATTCCAAACAGTATTTATTAACTTTATTATCTGAATTGAAAAACAGGAAATTATTTTACCAATTATCCGGTGTATACGAACATTAAATACTTATTCGCTGGAATGTGTAATTTTATTTAAAAAAATAGCAATTTCTTTTCCTATAACCCATTGTTTTTGAGTGGCGAAATTGCGATGGCGCTACCCAACTAAACGTCTCGAAGCGAAATGTGAATATTGTCTATTACGTATATATATAGTTGTATAAAGCTGCTTTGACTATTATGGAAGCGGGGAAATAAGTGCGGAGTAGCAGTTCATGTTTCAATGTAATTATTGCTGTTAACGGAGTCCTCGGGAGAAGAGACCGTTGCTGCTGTCAAAGAAGACGAGGATTTTTATCTGCTGCTTTTGATGCCGCCGGAAGAAATAAATTTAATGATAACTATAAGAATGAAAAATGTACAGGAGAATATCCTGATTCTATTATAAGAATACACTGACATGCAATAATTAATATAGTTTAACAATATTTATATACGATTATATATACTAATATAAAACATTAACCTCCATTAGAATATTTATAATAATATAAAGGAGTAGCCTAATAAATGCGACCCTGCTTCTACACACCAACTGAGACTTGCCACACAAAAACAAACAAGCGAGCGGTGAAGCGAAACCGCAGTTGTACACGAAGAGCCGACGCGTAAAGACGAAATTCCTGACACATTTGTATTACTTTAATTTCAATAAGCAGAATCAGGGATTTTGAAGGTGCTCCCAAATTGTCAAATCCGACATTTTGTACAAGTATCAGTAGGAAGAGGATGAGCACCAAGAAGTTTCGTTTCGATATTAATAAAGCGACCCATTATAAATCATTGTGTTGTTGTGAACGGTTAAAAGGATTCAATATTATTCAAAAAATTAAGGAAAACAATAAAAATAAATTTAAAAAATTTATTAAAATGGAAATCGATGAAGTAAGTATTTTTAAAAGGCAAATGAGGGAAATCCAGGAAATGCGATCAACTCAATTAGAGATAAAAAGAAAACCAGCAAAACAAGCAGAAAAATAATTCAGCCAGCAAATGGAATTCAAGTGGCGGTAAATCGGCCAAGAAATGCTACAGATGTGGTTGTACCACTCACTTGGCTAATACGTGTAAACATAAGGACGCTTGCGGATTTTGTCAAGGCAGAGGCCATTTGAAAAAGGTCTGTTTCAAAGGAAATCAGCAAATGAAGCAAATCGATTAACTCCCACAGACAACTGTTGAAGAATTTTGTCCAATATACGAGAAAAATAATATCCAAAGCGAGAAAATTCACTACATGCAGGAGGTTCGCACAACATTAAATCGTTCTAAATTTTTTGTAAATCTATCAGTTAATAAATCTGTTCTTAATTTTGAAATTAATTCAGGTGCTCCAGTGACGATCGATCACTTTGGCTATTCTATAATTCAGCGACCGGACAGCGCATTTTATAGTTACTGCAAAAGTAAAATTGACATTGCGGGTTACATTATGTGGTGAATGTCACAACTGATAAGAAATATAAAGCAAAATTGTACATCGTTATGCGGCCCATAGACGATACATCATGATCATACTCATTTATAATAGTATGTGTAAAAAAGAGAGAATAGATGCATGTATGTGTCACACAGACATGATCTCGCTGTGATCACTGACTGATCGTCGAAAATCTAATTCATTTAGATTTTGAGGGGAAATTTTATTACGATGTTGATCATGATGTATGGATGATCGTCGTTTGTGGGCAATTTACATGCAAATTTTGCTCATTTGAATTTGACTGACAACATGTGAAGATGTGTGCGGATAAAAATAATAAAAATGCGTTTCTGCTGGAGTCCCTTGAATGCTATTGTACTATTTTTTTTGTGCCTTTCTTTCATCCAAAATCGTTTTTTTTTTTTTTTACAATTTTTCCTTGCACAGTACAAGCGCTAGCGCACACAAAACTTCGTCATCCGACAGAGACATGACAACCTCACTCAACGACGACTACGAAAAAGTGATGATCTTCGATTTTGATCACTCGTCTGTGGCGGAGCTTCATTCAACACGTACACGAATGAGTATGATCATGATGTATCGTCTATGGGCCGCATTAGAGACAATAAATCACCGCTCCTTGAACGTGAATGATTACGAACTGTTAAATTGAATTGGGACGAAATTTTTGAAACGCAAATAGCCAAACCACGTACTGATTGAGTTATCAATTCAATTCAGGCGAAGTCATTGGATGCGACCCTGCAACACATCGGGTGAGTTCCAAAACGTCAAAACACATTGCAGTGATGCGGTTTTAATACTGTTTCTATACAAAGCAACCAAGTGTGTTGTTTACTTTGTAATAAAAACACTTTGCATATTTTTTACGTTTAGAAACACTTTTTTGCAATCGGTTGCTTTGAAATGGCGCTGTCAATAGTAAAAAATATTATTTTGGAAAATTTGATGGGATTGTTGGAAGAAACACCTCAAAATAATTAAAAAATTGTACAAATATATATTAAAAGTCAACGAACAAAACGCTCTATTGCCGTATATGCAATAATACACAAAAAAGTGCGGAGACGTGTGCCAAAATGTAAACAATTTACTAAAACTATTGATGAAATGCCTGATGACATTTTTTATAGCCATTTTCGCATGGGAATTTCAACATTTAAGGTGAGATATACTCCACCATTCATATTGCATCAACAAAGCATCAACAACATTAGTGATGCACAGTTTGCTTTTTGTATGCGCGTCGGTTACTTTTGTTATACATTTAGGGATGTATGACATTGTCAACGTTTACACGGTTGCGTTTAGGAATGCATGACTTTGTTCAGTTGCATTGCAAATGACGTTTTGGAACTCACCCATCGTAAGCAAATACCCAAAATTATTTTCATCTTCAGCGGGGCGTATTACGGGATTCCAAGCTCAACTTTATTTAAAAGAAAATGCATGACCAATTAATTTTAAAAGGGAGTGATGCGGTATTTGAAGGCACTGTTGACAAAGGCATCGTTTATCAGAAATCAGCTGAAGGTCTTACTGGTTTTTGCGATGCTGACTGGGCAGGAGACCTTGACGAAAGAAGCCCAAAGTCTGGTTGCGTGTTTGTTATGCAGGGTGTAGAAATTTCTTGGTCTACGCATAGGCAGCGGACGGTTGCATTGTCATCGACTGAAGCAGAATTAATGTCATTCTTCTTTGCATTATATATTATGTTTCTACTTTTACTGAATAAGGTCAGTCGCCATCTTACATTGAAACTGCGCGTTTTATTTCTCTGCTCAATAATAAGTAACCACATTGTATGCAGATAGTCATTAAGTGTAATCTCTAATAAACAGTCTGAAAACAATCGGCAAACCTCGGGTTAGTTTTCATTTAAATAGTGGAATAATATATGAATTCATACATATATGCCCATAAAATACATAAAAGGATTCAAATAAAGAGGTTCAACTATAATCAAAAGTCTCGACTTTTATTTAATAAACCAAAGAAAATATTATTTGTATCACCAGTTTTCAGAACTTAATTTCAAGCCCTCGCGTGCTCTTAAGTTCCCGCAGCATTATTAAGTGATTTGTTATTGCATTTGTCATTGTTTATTAGTACATAACTTCATAAGTTTCTTGAATAAATCACTTATTTCGACAATTGACCTCATCAACCGCATTCATTTGTGTTCTTGTTATATTGGTACAAGCACCGAAATAACAAACTCGACCACATTAATTTGTGATTAGAAAACATTGTACTGGAACATGCACCATACAACCGTCCATCAGTCAGTTGGTACAAATACCGAATTTGCAAGGCAGTAAGGAAAAATACCCATTAAAATTTTTTGGTGAAACCGAAGTGGACACGACACATCTACTGAATGTATCAGCTGATTACATACAATAATAAAACTATAAAAAGACTATTAATCGCAAAAATGTTAAATTCAGTGTGGGCACGTTCGTAAACATTCTATGAAAGGAAAAAATGATCCACCTAACATTTATTAAGGAAAAGTCAATTTTAGAAGATCAGCAGTATTTTAGTGATCTATGGAATTCAGACGATCTATTCATGGAAGCGCTCACAGAATGCGTAGAGCAAGATGCCCTTTTCAAGTTATAGGAAAAATATGCAGTAAAACATCCGGACGAAGAACTTGAACTAATTCCCAGGATGAGAAATTTCTGCCGTCCAATGGTTAAAGGATTTGTCAAGTAAAATTTGGATCTTAAGATAGAACCAATAAAGATAGTCATAAAAATATAACTGGCGCAGTCGGTAATCCTTTTATACGATAATGAAAGATCCTTAGGGAACTACACCACGATATGACAATAAGGAAAGATCATTTAAGACAATAATGTGAATTAAGATTAATATTTTGTGTGAAGTCAAGTGATACCAATATAAACTTCGGTTTGAAAAGTCAATAACAAACAATATTCTAAACCGCGAATCACCACCTTCGGGGGGACCTTCCGGTTTTATAAATAAAATATCTCTGCGATTTGCCACCAAATACGATTGTAGGATTATATACTATAATCTTTTAACACACCCCTGAATTGGAAGGCTATATCACGATGCCTTACAATGCATTACGCAGACATACGAGACTTAAGCAAGCTAGAATACCAAATGGCATGCTTAGTACCAGGACGGAAAACTATACAAGAATTTTAGAAGACAGCCATTCTACACACAACTTGCTCATGTACTCCAAACATTTGCACCAATGAGATCATCAGCACCGCAATGGTATCATCGAACACCACAATACTTTGACCAGCAATTTAAGGCAAACATTCCATTTAATAATTACACACCAAATAATCCACCAGCGAGGCCATCACAGCCAAAACCCCCTATACCAATGGATTTTGACCAATCCCAGCAAACTAGGTATGTCAATTACATTAATAGGCCAAATTTCAACAATTTCGGAAGTAAACGCCCTCCGCCAACACAGTCAAATCAGTTCAATAGAAATTTAGAAAATAAATAAAAATTTTAGAAAATACAACGAATCAACCATATTTCTGAAAAAACCGAAGTAGCCGCAAACGACGCAAACCAGGAATTACAACCAGGATTAACAAACACACTCTATGAAGAATATGCGACATCCTCTCTTCTGTTCTAAATTCTGTGTCGCTCCGCCTCGGATTAAGAACAGAAATATAATGGAAGAATGATAAAGAAAATATGTTAGACCAGTGCGCAGAAGAAATATTTCTAAAGCATACACAATTGTACATACAAGCACAAACTTCTTGTTTGTATTGCCAATTTTGCATATGCTTTTCTTCTAAACGAATGTAGGTCAAATTATATCACATGGTGTGGAGTCATACAAATATTTTTTTATATACGAGTACATATTTACAATTTGTTATTATTTTGAAGTTTGACAATTTGCGCAAAGTTGTCACATTTCATATAAAGAACACACACTATTTTATGAAATCAAATACTTTCACAATTTTATACGTACATGAATACGTGTGATTAAGAATTTAGAATTAATTTAATTTAATTTTTACTGATTTTGTGTAAAAATTGAATTATTGGGGCTCATATTTGTTGTGATTTTGTACGATTTGATGTATTATAATAATAATAAATAAAAAAAAAAGTTTTATTTGTATTGAGTATGTTCGCCATACCAGGCGAACAGAAAACGAAAGCAGTATCAGACTTGGTGATTTACAATTTTCAATTGCAAGTTGAAATTATTATTCAATTGCAAGTTAGGCCACGTTAGAACCAGAGGTCCCCACCTCACAAAATTGCAGCCCGCTTAGAGAAAGCTTACATATTTGCAAGGTTTCGCACTTCTAGCTAAGTTTCAAGCTTGGAAAGCGCTGCATATTGCTTCGTGCGTATAAGTTAACACATGAAAGCACCCTAAAGCACTCTAATAGGGCCCATACACGACACAAGCATGCTGACGCAATCAAGTGATTGTACAAGCCGATTGACCGTGTATGGGCTTGTTGTGCGATTGAACCATCTGATTGTGTAATATCAAAATGAGTTTGATATTTTTATGATTGCATCAGCATGCTGGTGTCGTGTATTGCGAAAATATCTCATTTTGGCAGAAGTTTTCAAGCAGTAAACAACGCGCGGCTATGAATTCGAGAGAAAAAAAATTTTGGGAAGAATTCCTCGAATTATATGAATTAATGCCGTGTTTGTGGAAAATTAAATTTCGGAGTATTGTAATCGCGAATTAAAAAATCAGTGTTATAACAAAATGATAGAAAAACTAAACGAAATTGACCCAGATGTGAATAGAGATAAAGTTGTTAAAAAAATTAACATTTTCCGAACAAATTATAAGCGTGATTTAAGAAAAGTAAGAAAAAGTGGAAAATCTGGTGCGGGAGTAGAGGACATATTTGAGTCTTCATTGTGGTATTTCGATAAACTCCACTTTTTGGAAGAACAGGAATGTTCTAGAGAAGGAAAATGTACCATGGACACTGAAAGCATGGAGGTAAATATGTGAACTTAATTATAATTATTTTATAATATATTATTTTAATTTTTACAGACTGAGCCAGGCGATGAAAAATTAGGAAAACCACCACACAAAAAACCAAAACTCACAGCCGAAGATAACTTATTGAAAATAGCTTGCCAGAAATTAACAAGCAGTGACGATTCCAAATCTGGTTTAGCAAAAGGATGGGAAACTCAGTATGAGGAACTGTCTAAAGCACAAAAAGTTTATGCAAGAACAATATTTTCAGACGCTCTTTTTCACGGCTGTCTGGAAAAACTTACTGAAAAAACCGTTGAAGATATACACAAAGTTTTAAAAGGAGTTTCAGCACAGTCACATACTTCATATTTATCGCGGACATCAACTCCATATATCGATGAATATAATATACACTCTTCTCAATCTGAAGATCCATTATATTCACCTCCGCTTGAGCAGACACAAATATTTTTTAGACCTGTTGTCCAAAAAACCCGTCCAGTTATTACTAACCATCAAGTATTAGCAACCGAAAGAATACAACCAATGCAATCTCCAATTGCAGAATTTGTTACCAACTTTGTTGATGAATAAATACTCAGAAATAAAATATGTTTGTAAAAGTCACCAAAGTGTATTCTTTATTGAACATCGAATAAATTTATAAACTATTTAATTGTTACTGTTTACATATTGTGTTTTGCCATGGAACAGTTCCTACAGTGTTAAAATATTGGCAAAATTTATCTCTGACATCTTTTGCGTGATTGCTTGCATTTCTAATAGTAGTTGGAGCCAAATTATCTAGATTTGTATCATCACAGTTCGATGATGTAGGTTCCATTTCATAAGTCAATCTGTTCCTGTTATTGCATGTTTTTTTTCTCGTAAAAAATTGTGTAGATAACAACAGGTTAACACGATTGTTGTCACTTTCTCTGGTGAAAGATTAATGGTTTTCAACAGTATCCTGAACCTTGATGTCAAAGTTCCAAACGCGTTTTCAACTATTCTTCTAGCACGCGATAAACGATAGTTGAATATTATTTCCTCTTTTTTCATAGTCGTAGGACTGTACGGCTTCATTAAATTTTGCATCAAGGGAAAAGCATCACCACCTACGAGTACATATGGCATTTCTGGACTAAAATCTGGCAATGGTTCCGGGTCAGGAATATTTAAGCCATCATTCGTTAGCTTGTCGAAAAATTCCAAATCACTAAAAAGCCCTGCATCTGATGCTCTACCATTCGTGCCCACATGAACCATTAAAAATTGATAGTTTGCATTAACAACTGCCATTAAAATTATAGAGAAATTTTTCTTATAATTAAAAAAATAGGAGCCAGATCCAGGAGGTTTTGTTATGTTGACATGTTTTCCGTCAATAGCACCAATACAATGAGGAAAGTTCCAAATTTCGCTAAAAGCATCAGCTTCTGCTCTCCACTCATCTCTATTATTTGGAAGCTACAAAAATGTATAGTAATAGTTTATTATCTTGTTTTATTTCTATTCCGTTTTACTTACCTTTATGTAATTTTTAAGCACCTTATTTATCGCTTCGCATGTTTCAATAACAATTTGTCCAATTGTTTGTGGTGCGACAGCCGTCAGGAACTTCATGTCCTCAAAACTATTTCCACTAGCCAAAAACCGCAACGTGACTGCTAACCGATGATACGGGGATATTGGTTCCCTCATCATTGTCCTCTTTTTAATGATAAACGGCGTAACTTTGCTTAACAATTCATAAAAATTTTCTTTATCCATTCTTAAAAAATTGTTTAAATCATCTTCGGCACTGATTGCCAACTCTTTCAGAAGTTTAGTGTCACCTAATTTTTCTTTGTTTTGTAACCACTTCTTCATCCAAACACGCTTTGTTTTATTTTTCTTTCGTTTTTTTTGTATTATAATAGCAATAACAATTGCAGCACAAACTTTGTCACTATTCATTGCGACCTTTACCACACACTATTTGTAAAGAAATGAATATTGTACCAACATGTTTGTGTGGTCTGTGCTTCGAGCGTGATGGTACAATCACTTGATTGCGTCAGCATGCTTGTGTCGTGTATGGGCCCTATAACTTCCACTTCTTCGTATGAGTGAAAATTATTTTTCAAACAAATGCAACTCTGAAGAATATTTAAATTAAAATGAAGTGGCATCACCAACCAACCTAGCTTACTAACACAGGTGGCAACTCCTGCCAATTTTTTTGTGTGAATAGAACAGCTGCTGTGACAAACACTATTGATGGTAAGTTGAGTCTTTTTGTTTTTGTTTTTATTTTTTCCCAAAATTCTGCATTTTATTTATTTATTTTTTGTATATTTCAGGTCTTGGAAATAATTTGGAAATGTGTCCCAGATAGCTCTCGCGAATTGCATTCACCGATCACTATACTATCGCACTTATATATCACTGCATTGATTTAAAAACTGCTAGAATACGGAGCAAAATTATACGCGTCCGAATACTATGAGAATAACAGAGATAATCGTTTAAATAATAGATCATTGTTTTAAATAATAGATTCGAAAAACTGTGGAAAATTTTTTTCATAACAAAAAATAAGTGAATTTTAAAGAAAAAGTGAAGAATAAAATTATATTTGAAATAAATAACAAATTTGAAAAACCGTGAAAAAAAGAAAATAAAAAAATCTTTTATAATAAAAGCAAAAGTGAAGTTGAACGAAAAGAAAAAGAAAACTAAACTAAAAGGGTTTATAGAAACCCCAGTGAGAGAAAATTGTTTGTGATATACTTAAGTGTTGTATTGATCCGATTCCCTGCGGGAAGCTCGCAGTGTCCCACCATTCAATGGTGTGGATAATTACACCATCCAGAACTTTCTCAGAGATGTCGGGGTTGTGTTGTCGCTGCCGCCGGAGGAGCACAGCGGACCAATTAAGATAATATTAGCAAACAAAGTGCAGGGACTCACAGACATGTCGTGGGACAACAATTAAGGAGAGAATTTGGAGTATATAGGAGGTCATATTTCCACTTGAGGGAAGAGGCCATGAACATAAAGGCAAGTAATATAGAAGAGTTCCGTTATAAGTTAGACAAGATTCGAAATGTAATGAAACAGAAAATTAGCGTGGATATCGAGAAAAGCACCGATTTCGATCCAGTTTCAAAGTTAATTTTTGACAACTATTAACATTTTTTGCCAATACATGCAAAAACTGTAATGCTTCAGAACGATATTAATAGTATATCAGAAGCACATAATTACTATATTGAAGACAATCTAATGGGAGACATTAGACTTAAAACACAAAGTTTTAAAAAAGCTGACATTAACCGACTATATTTCGTTGCGATCAGACGTTAGTTTCTGCTTAGTCTTCTAATCGTCAATTTCTAACCGTCCAACTCGCTCACTCCGTGTGTTTCTCTTTTTATTGTTGATTTTCAGGTGCACTCATCGCTAAACTCTTAACGCGTGTGACAATACCTTTTTGTTAGGATGGCACGCCGGCCTCCTAACATCGGGAACAACAGATTCTCCTTGCTGGCAGAATCTCCCCAAGATAAACGCAAAAAAACTGTCTATAAAACAATTGAGAATTTCCCTAATTTACCAATACGAAAAAAAGAAAACCGAAAATATGTAGTAATCTCTGCAAGTGATTCAAATAAACCATTGGCCAAATATTCCTGTTTGCTGTTCAGAAAGCATTGCTATTAATTAACAAAGAGATCCAGAAGATTACTGAATTACGTTATGGTAATTTGCTTCTTCTTTTAAAAAACAAATTGATTGCCGATAAATTCATTGCCACAACGACGAGGCGATTGCGGCTTTACCAGAGGCTGGTCCAAAACCACTATCTCCACAGGATTACCGTGCAATGTCAAAACGAAGAGAAGAAACCAAGCTGACTGAAATCCCAAAAATAGCCGCACCACACACAAAGCGCCAAAGAGGTGGCAGGCAATTGTACTTGTGAAAGCAGCACGCTCATCTCCTATCGTTAGTGAATGACGCCAGAAACCTCCCAACTTGGAACGAGGCGACTAAACTGTGGGAAAAAATCGACGAAATAGAGAGGGAACAACAGAGACGCAGCTGGATATGCAAAATTTATAAAGGACGTAATGGGGTCGCTTCAAACAAAAGAGACCACAGTGAAAATAGAAACCTTTGCGAACACAAATCCTAGCAACGTGACGACATCAGGAATTTGGCCGGTGCAGGGTCAACAGAAGCAGTAGTTTTAATTATAGTATATGTATTTTTTAGATTAAATAATTATTTCAAACAATACGTACATAAGTGCGTAAATAAAATAAGCAATGTTTGAAATAAAATAAAAATCATATTTTAAAAAAATCATCCAAGAACCCTGGACAAACGGGGACTTGGTCTCAGGACTGATAATTACAGCTTGCTATACACCGTAAGTGAAGGAAGGCCCAGGTCTGTATCCTCATTAGGAATAATTATAGCTCATTTATTCTCCCTAATTACAGTAACAAGGATTTGACGGCCGTCTGCCTGGAAACTGGATAGGAACGGTACTGGCTTGCCTCGGCATATATGGCGCATGACCATGAAATCCTTCCGGAAGCCAACCTACAGAATCTTGTTGTGGATGCAAATGATCAACGGGTGGCTGTAATCACTGGATGCGATGCCAATGCGCACCACGATATTGCACGCGGTGAGTCATTATATGAATATATTGTAGCGAATAACCTTCTTATCATATACAATATATATGATTTGCTAGCCTCACTGCGGTGAAGGTGAATGCGTTGCCAACTACATAAAAACGTACCAACACTCTTTCATTGCTCTCTTGCTCGCTCATTTTTTAACACGTCATTATTCTCTTTCTGTGATAATGGGTCAGAACCCACTTTCATTACTGCTAACAGGCAAGAAGTCCTTGACATAATTCTTGCCTCCGAATCGATTTTTGATCGGATTTCAAATTGGCGAGTTCTAGAGGAACACTCCTTTTCGGATGATAGGTTAATCCAGTTTGATCTTTTAGATAATCGACCTAGCCCTAGGGCTTTTAGAAATGTCAGGAAGGCAAACTGGGACCTCGACAAGGTGACTGCAGCTAGACTACCTAAGAACCCCACAAGCACAAGCACATGTGCCCAAATTGCACCTTGAACAAATGCGTGTGAATGTAATCTGCAGGACGAGTCGCAAGGAATAAACAGGTAGCTGCGTCAGGGGCGCCGAAACATCACATTGTCGAAATGCTTGGGAACGTGATCTATAAATATGTTTCCACAGCTCAATGCATTAAATGTGCTGATATCGACAATATTTTCTATAAAAAGGATGGAAATTTTGGCTAAGAACTCAGTCAAGAATTGGTTTCAGAACCTGCGCATCCTATTACTAAAATTTGTAAATTAAAGTTTTAAGTTACAACGTAGTAAATTTTATTTTTAGTTATAATGCAGTAAATTTAAAGTTTTTTTATTTCGAATTAGTGAACTAATCCTTAACTTAGATATACTCGTATATACAAATAAGTAAAAAGAATACAAACAAACACAAGAGCTACGAGTCTTCGACGGAAATGCTGTCGAATACGTGTCTTGGATTCACTCTGTCGAGAGTATTTTAAAGGTTTTCGAAATAATCACAACTAAGCCCCTCTATAGGGCGATTGTCCAAAATGTCCATCAGAAAATAAGAGGCAGTGCCAATGCAGCTCTGATTTCGTATAATGTGTTCGATAAAGATTGGCTCTCCATAAAGAAAATTCTCTCGCTACACTATGCCGATAAAAGGGATATTCGCTCCCTTGAACAGCTGAATCAACTGTTGCAAAAAGGCAAAGGTAAAATTTATGAATTTTATGCAGCGATGCATCACATCTTCTCCTTGATAATTAACAAAATTTAAAACGAATTGTGGCAACACCGTCACAAAGGGGAAAAAGTAGAGTTCCTTCGAAATTCACTTTTTGCGCATAAAATATGCATTTGAACATTTTTGAATGCGTATTTTATTTTACGCATTCAAAAACGATCCCACGGATCCGTATCTGTGCATTAGGATATGTTCCCAAGGAATAAATTTTAATGCGTAGATGAATTAGAATTAAGAAGATATAAAAGAGCCAGAAAAATGGCAATAGAGGTCAGTCAATAATAAAAGTCAGTCATAAAAGGTTGCTCAAGAGAGCAAGTCAAATATTGTATTGTGTTAATAAATTATTATTAAAAATAAAGTAGGTTGATTTATAATTGAAGACATAACTTCTTAGCACATAAGAAATCAAGGTATAAATAGCGATAATTTTTTATCAATAAATCAGATTCGATCTGGAAACCAAACTGATCGTTTCTCATTAAAATATTTTGCTGTTCTCTAATAGTCGCCGATTAAAATGTTCGCTAGCTCTCGCGCCGCTACACAATACATTGAGCCCATCATTACATGGCGATCCTGCCAAATATGGTTACCATCATTACATGGGGATCCTGCCAAATATGGTTACCATCATTCCTGTTAATGGAGTCTTCGGGAAAAGAAGCCGTTGCTGTTGTCAAAGAAGACGAGGATTTTTATCTGCTGCTTTTGATGCCGCCGGAAGAAATAAATTTATTGATAACTAAAAGAATGGCAAATGTACAGGAGAATATCCTGATTCTATTATAAGAATACACTAACATGCAATAATTAATATAGTTTAACAATATTTATATACGATTATATATACTAATATAAAACATTAACCTCCATTAGAACGTTTATAATAATATTAATTAACATTCACTTTTAATATATATTACTAATTTATTTCAACAACCTTGTGTGCTAACAACTAGATGGTACCCAGTAACAACTTAAATTCTAACAACTAGATGGTGTTCGGTATTAACTTATATTTACACAACTAGATGGCACTTTTCAATATCCTAATTTCTTAGAACTAGATAGCGCCTAACTACTAATTCTATAGGCACAACTAGATGGTTGTGGTATGTTTTTAAGTAGTGGGCTTAAAATTAATTAATTTATTAAGTTAAGGCACGTTGCAACGGCGCGCCGCAGCCAGCAAAAATACAATTTATAGAAAGCAGCGCTGCCAGTCAATTCCCGTATACTGTGTATACACTGCGCTGTTTGCCAGAAAAAAGCCGCGGTCAGCGGACTGATTGCTACCATTTATTTGACGTGACAAAAACCAACGTGTGACCTCAAACAGGTTAAGAAAGGAATGAAACGCACGCCGCCAAGACGAAGCCCTAGATTTTGCGGAGAAACAACCACACCACGGTGTTGGGACGCAATGGTTAAATCGGCACCCACCACTCCTGCCGCAAATGCATCCACAGCATTTAAAGATTCGGTAAGTGCTACCACAGTCGCCGTCACTCCAACTGAAAACACAGCCGCATATGCCACAACCGCCACAATTAGCACAAGCGCAGCCGAAACCAGCGAACTTGTCGCCACAGTCTCCAGCGGTGCAAAAGCCGCCACCGCAGGACTCCCATGTATAATTGAGAGCAATGCCGCACAACAGGTGAGTTCCCTACTACAGCAAATTAAAATTTTAGAGACTCAATTGCCAAACACACAGTCGCAGCTGAGTCCAAGTGTTAGCCAACGTCAGACCTGGGAGGAAGCGTACCGTTGTAGCGGAACTGTTTAGGCACCGTCGACGCTAAACAGTACACACGGCGGCGCATCGCAGTTGCAGTCGACGTTCGCTAAACCTCTGCCACCTACGCCGTTACTAAACATTTCTCCGGCCGTAATATATACAACTACGTCGGTACCAACAACCACATTGGCCGTACCGTTTAGTCAAACCTCGCAATTCTTAAGCCCTGCTCAAATGCCACGTAAAGTGCAAGAACTGCCGGAATTCAGTGGACATCCGGACGATTTGCCATTATTTTCGAGCTCGTACGCCCAATCAACAGCCGCCTATGGCTATACCAACCTTGAGAATAACCAGCGACTATTGAAATGTCTCAAAGGTGAATCAAGCAAAGTGTTGAAATCGCTTCTTATCCATCTGGATAACGTTGGTGCTGTTATGGAGCAACTGAAATTTAGATTTGGTCGGCCAGAACTGTTAATACGTAGCCAGTTGTACCAAATTAAAGAAGTTGCACCAATTTCTGAATCCGCTGTAGACAAAATTATTCCGTTTGCTACCAAAACTAAAAACTTGTCTATTTTTTTACAGTCTGTGGACGGAGTGCAGCATCTCACAAACCCTACGCTACTGGAGGAATTAATTAGCAAGCTTCCCATTAGTAAACGAATGGACTGGGCGAAGTACGCTTACCCAATAAAACCATATCCAACCGTCGTGGATTTTAGTAATTGGTTGAGCGATGTTGCGAATCTGGTTTCCAACCTGCAGGACTGCGACGTCCGACGACGGGTAGTACTGCAAACGACCGAAAATCGAAGTAGAGAGAATCTAAGCACGAACTCTGCCAGGTGTCCAATTTGCAAAGGACAACACAAGATAAATACCTGTAAGAAATTTCTGGATTGGTGCGTAGCTGATAGATGGGTAGAGGCGAAGCGCAACTGCTTGAGCTTTTCATGCCTTAGAGGTGGCCACGCTGTACGAGATTGCTGCAGTCAGACGCCGTGCATGACCGAAGGGTGCCAACGAAAACATCACACATTACTACATGAGGCCAATACCACCACCGCCATGCAGCATTTGCAAGAACCGCAAAGAGGGTCCGCCGCAGAAACAGTGTTGAGCTGTACTTCGGCAACAGTTACTGGACAGCGTTTACTTTTTCGGGTCCTACCCGTCAGTCTTTATGGTCCGCGAAAATGCATTGAGACATATGCCATACTGGATGAAGGACCATCTATAACAATGATGGATGCAAATCTTATGCAGGAACTAGGCCTTCGAGGTCAACAACGCGAACTGAGCCTTCAATGGGTCGGAGGAAGAACGGCACAGGAACCGGCTACCATAATCAACATTCAGGTCAGTGGAATAGGATTAACGAGATGACACGATTTGCGACAAGTTTATGCTGTGTCTGAACTCAATTTACTGGTGCAGAGCCTGGGTAGAAACGATTTGAGTGGAAGCCCAGCAGCCCTACTCAACCTGCCGAAGCCATCTCCAACGTTACGCCGAAATTGCTAATTGGGTTAGACCATTGCCACCTGGTATTGCCCTCATAAACATTAGAAATAAATGTATGTATTTTGTTTTAATAGACGTACTGCATTCTATTTCAAAAACCCTTGGATTTCGTCGACGCTACAATAACTAATAGGTTTAGATTTGATTTTTACTTTGATTTTGGTTGAATAAGAACGCTGACTTGCGACGAATAAAATTGCATATTGTGCCACAAATCACACAATTAAATTATACAAATTATTGGAGTAAGTTTTTACTACCCCCCGTTGAAGACCTCTGCACCAACACAGTTAGAAAACATTGTTCTGGTACCAGCACCATACAACCATCCATCAGTCATTTGATACAATTACTGAATTGGCAAAATTATCCTTAACATTAAGTTCACATGGATAAAGCGCGAAGACAGCGTGTGGTGGCTAGCACATTATTCCTCAAACCAAATGGCTACATCACCCAATCCGTCAGAACTATAGATCCTTAGACAACCGGTATTACCTCGGAGATCTATAGCAATGTTACATTCGCTTAAGAGAGTGAAACAAAGGTAAAAAAAAAAACAGAGCCATAAACAAATCCCGAAGTGTGAATGGTTCAATTAAAGTATTCTTCAGCAAAATGAAGGAACTGGATAGCTTTTCATCCACACACGGATATCGCGAAATGTTCTTCTTTTGACGCTGTCCACACCATACTTAAGGTCATCAATTCGTCAACCGATATACCAGAACAACGGCTGGCTTTGACTCTGCTGTAAGTGAACTTTGCCAATAGAATTTGTTTTTAAGTAAAATTAAAATATTACATATATCTTTCACAAGGATGCAGCATGCAGTTGGAAACTCGGAAAGGAGACGATCCGCACAGTGGTATACGACACTTGCGATGCAATTTGGACTGTATTAGCACCAATTTACGTCTCGGAGGCAAATATAAGTGAGCTGGAAGTTATTGCTAATGATTTTTGGTCCATATGGAACATGCCGAACTGCGTCGGCGCCATCGATGGAAACCACATTGCCATTTGGAAGCCACTGAATAATGTTGCCGAATTTTATAACTACAAAAAGTTTGGAAATCTTGTGCTCATGACGGCAAGTGATGCCATGATTGAAACAATCAATTCAACAAATTGTTTCCCTTAGTTTTTTCATACAACGATTTCTTTTTGCTATATGCATGAAAAGGTAAAGTATACAACGAACGAATTCGGAATCCTTACCACTACATTACATTGTATGCCGCAGTATGATTATGAGGATTACTTTTTCTGTCAAAGGAATTCGAGAAATGTAAACAAGATTTGAAATGGTAACAAGGTTTTCCTTTCATATTACAACATTCTCTTCTTCCGTAAATTAGAATATGAATGGAGAGCCGAGTGATACCGATCAGTTTTTGTGCATAGCGTATTCTTTACTTTAATAAATGGAAGAAGTAGGTGTATGACTTCTTTCTTGCCTAACTGAATAACGCTTAGATAAGGCGGCCAACCCTCTTAATAGAATAAATCGAATTCGTCAGGTAAGAGGGCAGTACTTACGGACGGAAATAAGCATAATGGCAAACATTAAGTAAGCATTCTCTTCCCGACTGGGCAGCTGACACCAATTAATTACAAAAATACCATTGACACCGAGACGAGCCCGACATATTTCCTAAGAATAAGTTATTTTTCAATATATAGCAAGAAAGGATATTGTAATTTAGAATAAACAGCCCCTCCCTTTCCTTTGCAATCGAAAGTGGCTAAACGTGTGAAGTACAATTTCAGAGTGAAAACAGCAAAATCTGACATTTTCATGGATAAGTAAGTGATTTACATAGCAACTAAATACAAACTTACAACACTAATATAAATATAAATGTAATGTGCTTATAGATTTGTTGAAAAGAGTCGTGCGGCTTCAACAAATGCAGCAATCAAAGCGGTACAAATGGGACCAGGGGTACCAGGTTATATGGTGAGTATTTAATATATTAATGTAAATGAGAAGACGTTAGGTTTAAATTCGCAATACCTAACACGCCCCCTTTTAGGTTTTTAGTCAATTATTTATTGTTCAATAGAGAAGAAAAAGTCACAATTGATTATGTAACTTTTGCTTGCAGTACACCAGAAATAAAGATGTTCTGTTAAAGCAGAAAAAGTAGTGACGATTGGTAAAAATAATGATGATATTTTAAAGTTTACTTCTTTTACGTCTAAGTTAGAGTACCATTTGTAATTTATGCCGATTTTGAATATAGTTTAGAGATTATGCAGATAAATGATTCAGAATATATGTATTTGCAGCGCTAAATGCCTATAGCATTTATTTATTAGACAAAGTGAGGTTTCAATAGTAGCTTAAGCAAGTTTGTGACTTATTCGGGAGAACATTTTGTTAAGGTATTCATAGATAATTTAATTAACGATACTAACGGCCCTATTCTGGCGAGACTCACAAGTTCACCTCATTCACTAAGAGTGAATATTTGATAGATAGTAAGTCTTCGATATTCCAACGGAAAATTATAAGCTCTTTCATTTACTATTTAGTAAATGGCGCGAAAGGCATTGATTTATGCGGGTGTTAAAATGGAAGAAGAACTAGTGTTTTTATTAATCGAAGAGGAAAACGAGAAGAAAAAATTAAAAAGACGACGAATATTAAAAAATATGCGAGACTGTAATGATCCCTTTTCACTCAGTGAAGAGGTATTTCAAGCAATTACCGCCTCAGCCTATTGCTGTGTCGCAGCCTAATCGAGCAGTTGGAGCCTCACGATACGCATATCTTTGCCTTTCGCATGGTCCTTGGCTATTGAAATTGCCGTGCCTTGTGAGACAGCAGAATTGGGTGTCATGCCATTGCAACAAAAGGCAAATGAGCTAAATCCAGGAAATGCGGTCAACTCAATTACAGATAAAAATAAAACCAGCATTCGTGCGGAACTTTTGATCAATTTCAAGAAGCATATTACAAGACTAAAGTTTAACTTACTACTTACCTAATGTCATCTTATTTTATTTCTATGCTCCTATGTTTCCGAACTTATTATAAACTGGCAACTCTTTCTTTGGTTTACTCATATTTTGACATTTCCTTTTTGCCATAAAAGAGCACACGATCATTAGTGCTCAGTTCTCGTTTAGCATTCAAGCCGATCAGATCGTTGTCTACAATTCAACAATACTTCACATACACATTTAACACTTACATATCTCTTTTGTATCTTAATTACTAAATAAACATTTATTAACTTTTCGTGAATGGGTTTTAATGTCAAGGGCAAATCGTGGTAAGATTTCGCGTCTCCATCCAACTCGACCATCCGTGTGACACTAACATCTGAGGAACAAATATTTACGGAAGAATTGGTCTATCACAATAGAAACATGAATAATTTTAATTTAGAAGTGGCTCTAAAAGTCATACCAGCTTTTTCTGGGCAATACAAAGAATTGCCAGCATTTTTAAAGGTGGTAGAGCTATTAGATGCAGTCTCGAACAGTGAAAACAAGTTAATTCTGATACAGTTTGTCTGTGAGGTTAAACTGTCTGTCAGTGCTAAAACACTGTAAATTCGATTTCTCAACCAATCACTTTCAATGAGTTAAAAGTTAGGTTGCAGGAACGATACAAGAGCACTAAATCAACAGTACAAATTCCCACAACTCTGACAAGTTTCTGCAGCGGAATAGCTCCATAACTAATTACAGTGACAACTTATTGACTCTCATAGGTGAACTTAACAGTTTGCAAATACACGAATTGAATCGTACTGCAAGTGATAGTCAAAAACAAGTGGTAAGCAAAATGAATGACAATTATGCTTTGACCATATTTAAGAATGGACTGGGCGAACAGTTGAAGACAACAGTGTTGCTGCCCAACCCAAAACTCTATTCAAATCAGTGACTTTAGCATTAAAACTAGAGAAAAACCAGCAAACAGGAAGTGTAATGCATTTCAATAGAAATACACAGAATAGAGTAAATTTTGGAAATCAGAGACAATTTCAAAATAACGGGCATCGTCAGTAGGTATACTACGTATGTTCTGGACCAAAAAACCATGTATGCTAAGGCATCTGCGGGACGCAAGTGACCCGTTCAGCATGGTGGAGAGCATTTTCATAGCCAACTTCTGGTTTCCTCGGGCTGCTTGTCGGCAACTTATTGAGGAGCTGAACCGCACGAGAAACAAAAGTCATCCATCCCACTCGAATCGTGCTTCCTGTCCGCCCTCACTTTCTTCGCGAATGGCTCAGCCTAGGGAACAGCCACCGTGTTGCTTGGGCCAAGCAGCAGTACCGCGTACGTTGGCATATATTTCGGAGTTGATAGTGGAAATCAAAGGAACCATAGATCGGTTTCCTGTCAGTTATGAAGAGGAGGTGGCAATTAAAACAGTGTAATATACGCAATGGAAAGTTCTTGCACATATCTAATTTGAGTTTTTTTTTATAGATTTCACAACAAGTTTGGGATTAAAGGGACGATTGGTGCAGAGGCTTGCACGTATATAGCGAGACAATCTCCGCAAAGAAACTATGCCAGCAATCCCCTGTGCTTTTATTTGAACCGGAAGGGATACTACAGCATTAATGTTGAAGCGGTATGTTTTATGTGAAAGTTATCTGCTCATAATGATTATTCTTCTTTTTGTTAGATATGCGATCACCGCCTAATATTTTCGTGCATTAATCCAAAGCTCCCGGGATCGTGCCACGACTCGGGCATCTGGACAACCTGTCCTGCGCGACAGATTTTGTCAATGAAGCATATTCCACTTGGCTGCTTGGTGATCAGGGTTACCCGCTCGAGCCCTGGCTACTCACACCAGTGGCAGAGCCATTTAGTGAGAAGGAGTGCAAATACAATAAACTGCACCACAGAGCTCGTAATACAATTGAAGAGCCTTTAGAGTACATAAGGAGCGCTTCAAGTGCCTTTCATGGCGAGAATTCACATTCCCAACGCGAGGGAATACGAAGAAGATATATAGAAACATTGTAAATGCAATGCAATTATCAAATAATTTATTTTAACCACAAAAAACAGTAAAAAATTCATATAAATATATTATTTGTTAGCAATACTCTGTGCCAACGCCAGTATTGCCTCGCTCATATGGTTTATAGCAGTGTTTCTCAAAGTGGGCGATAACGCCCCCCTGTGGGCGGTAGAGGTCTGCAGGGGGGCGGTGAAGGGCACTGAGGAAATTGGAGGGCTCTGAAGCGGTTTAGGGGGGCGGTGACTGATTTCTGTTTTTTAATATTTAAATTGAAGTATAAAAAACTAAAATCAAAACCTACTGAAGGTCTGTGGAAGACATGGTGTGATTTGTGCTTTGTTTTTTTTGTTTAATTTAGTGCAGATTGTCTGTGTGTTTTACTTTGGTTTTATTTTAAAACAAACAAGCAAAGACAATCCGCTGCGAAGAAAGAAAAAACAAACTTTCGTGCTCGCGAAAGGAGAGAGATACACACTAGAGCAGTGTTGCTGCTGACTGCTGCTATTGTTTTTTCAATATCCATATCAATAGAAATAGCAAAGCTATGAAAAATATAAATTTTTAAACGCTGATTCATTCAATTAACTAACTACTTGCAAATTCGATCTAGTCTAATTCGGAACTCCGATGCATGTGGTGTAAGAGCGCACGTGTCTTTTATTTTAATTCGCGTTTTCGCTCTCAGTGCATAATCCTTAGCAAATTTTTTAACCTTCATACTTACTTATCTGAGACGACAAAACCACCATGTCGGACGCAAAAAAGAAGAGACGGCAATACAGCGCAGATTATATAAAATAAGGATTTATTGAAAATCCCACAAATCCATCCTCGCCTGTATGTCTTATTTGTCAAAAAACATTTTCGAATGAAGCGATGAAGCCTTCAAGACTTCAAGATCATTTGAAAAAAAATGCATTTAGATAAAAAAGACAAAAATGTGGCCTATTTTCAAGACCTGGAAATGAAGTATACAGCTCAGCCAACTATATCAAAGCTTTTTTCATCAGCTTCTATGCAAGAGGATGACGGACTTCGAGCTTCGTACAATATCTCTTTGTTAATTCCACAAAAAGGCAAACCACATACTATTGGGGAAGAGCTAATTTTACCAGCAATCAAAGAAGTAATAACTACTGTGCTTCATGAACCAGCGGCCGATATTATCCGAAAAATTCCTTTATGCAATAGTTCAGTGCAAAGACGAATTGATGAGATGGCTGAAAATATCGAGGAGTCTTTGTGCAATCATCTGAATGCTAGTCAATTCTCAATTCAGTTGGATGAGTCCACTTTACCAACGAATGAAGCATTGTTGTTGTCATATGTAAGGTTTGTTAAAGATGAGAAAATATGTCAAGAACTATTATTTGCTACAAATTTGGAGACAGATGCAAAAGGAGAAAGCATATTTAATACACTGGAAAAGTTTTGTAACGAAAAAGAAATTCCCTTGAAGAACATTATTTCAGCTGCTACGGATGGCGCTCCGGCTATGACAGGGCGTCACGAGGGCTTCATAGCGTACTTAAAAAATAAAATTCCAGATGTGCTCGCTGTGCATTGCGTTATTCAGCGACAACATTTGGTTGCGAGAAATTTGAGTGAACGGCTGTTCCAATCACTGCAACATGTCATCAAAGCAGTCAATAAAATCCGAAATAGCTCTTTAAATGACAGATTATTTAATCAACTTTGCGTTGCTAATGACGAAGATTTCAACCGATTGCTATTTCACGCAGAAGTGCGGTGGTTGTCAAGATGTAATTGTTTAACTCGATTTTACAATCTGTTTAACTCTGTGGTAGAGTTCTTGGAAAATAAAGACACAGAACTGCACGACAACCTCATCACATCAAAGAATGATATTGCGTACTTGACAGACCTATATAAATTATTTAATGATATCAATCTCCAACTATAAGGTGACGATTTAAACTTGGTTAAAACCAAAAATGTGGTTGCTGCTTTCGTAACCAAACTGCTCCTACACAAGAAAAATATCGGCAAGCGTGAGTTTCACAGTTTCCCTAATTTATCAGCATCACCCATTAACAACGACGACATGCTTGTTTATTGCCAACATTTGAAGAAGCTCCACAGTGATTTTACAGAACGATTCCACGATATTTTGAAGCTGGAAATACCAGATTGGGTATTGGATCCTTTTCAAATGCCAACACAGCAGGATCACCCCAGGTGGAAGAAGAGCTTATAGAACTGACAACCAACGAGGAATTAAAAGTAAAATTCAAAAATGGCTACCAAGAATTTTGGATACAAAAGGCAGTCTCGCAATTGTACCCTGCATTGTGGTCGATTGTTCAACGATTCTTGTTAGCATTCCCATCGTCGTATTTGTGTGAACGTGGATTTAGTGCTGTGGCAACCATGCTAACTAAAAAGAGAAATCGTCTGCACGTTACCGAACGCGGTGACTTACGGCTGTTTTTGAGTAAATTCGAGCCAGATATTAAAAAACTTCTTAAAAACCATCAGATTCATCCTTCACATTAATGAAGTTTTAAAATTTAAATTGGAATATTTCTTTTAGTTTGAATAAAAATTTTGGTAAATATAATAAAGTTGTACTTTATTGCCCTCATTACCATACAGCCTTAATAATAAAATATGGCAAAATGTCTGTTGACACAACAAATTGGGTCGTTAGGATTTTTCTATTAATATTTCATATATACAGATATCAACAAAGGACACAGCCAAAAATGATAAGCGATCTGACTGGCGAAACGTCAATCCTACGAGGACCACCACAACGCAAAAATGGCAGACAGTAAAGTGTCAGTAATTTTTATTATTATTAGATATTTAAATTTTATTACTTTTAACATTTACAGAAACAACCAGAAACATGAAAGAACTTTTACTGACTTCTTGGGAAACGCACCGCATGTCCCTTCACACGGACTAGCAAGTCAACAATTTCTTGAATTGCTCGGGACATTGAAGGCTGGCTCATATAAGTTTTGTAATTGTTACCATTACTCTGCTGGTAACTTCCACTGCCCAAGAAATTTAACGCCGCCAGGAATCTGAGAGTGAATGAGAATTTTGTTTTTTGGGTATCGTGGCGGCCAATCTTTTGGAAGGCGAAAATATTTCTTGAATACTGCTTCCGGCTTACAAAAAGGATCACTGTCATCCCTTAATGACCTCTAGCACCTCGCATTATTCAACTTTTCTTTCTTCTTTGCCGTTAATTTAGCACAAAACATACCAAAATCGGCATTCACTGTTATTATTTATTATTTATTTATTCAATTCTACATAAAATAATTTTTTTAAGCTTCCTTCAACTCTGTTTGGTATTTACTGATAAAATGCAGCTGCATCCTGTTTAGATGTAAGCTTCCTCGAATTCAACATATAAATAGTTTGCTAATATTGGTCTTTCTTTTCTCATTGAAAACAAAGTGAATATACAAACTGTTATGTGTTCGCCTAATGTGAACATAGCATAACATCAACATATGTGTTCTTACATATGGCAACTTTACATAGGATAACTTTGTACGTAGATGTAAGATTATTTGATACTCAATAAAAACAGTAAGTTGATAACCGTGCTCGAGTGCGTTTCATTTGCCCGCATACATAACAAATTGGCGACGAGGATAAAAACGTTTATGTAAATACATACATACAAAGCAAAAAAAAAAAAAAAAAAAAAATTAAGTTCATGTGAAGTGACATTCACAATATATTAAAAAGCAATTAAATAAGAATAAATTTGCAAGTCTTAAAGTAAAAAAAAAGAAAAAAAAAATTTAAAAAACAGTGCATAATATGATAATTTTAAGTTGATTTTCAACAAAACCCAACAACTTGAACTTGATTAAAATAAAACGTTAAATAAAGTTACAAAAACAGCAAAATACCACAAACATTTGTAAATACATACATAAAATCTAACAAAATACAACAACAAAATCCCGCTAGCTGACATACAAAATTGAAAAATCCGGTAAAAATTTGACCGAGCATGTAACAAATTTACAATCAGTTTTGAATAAACTCGTATGTCTGAATCTTTCAAAATGTAAAATTTTTCAAGAACAAGTTTCTTATTTGGGATTCAAGATTGATAAAAATGGTTTAAGTAAGACTACAGAAAGAATTTCGTCTGTATTGCAAGCACCTGTTCCTGAAAACATTTCAGAGTTAAGAGCATTTGTGGGACATGTAAATTATTATTCGAAATTCATACAAAATTTTGCAGAAAAAATGTCACCGCTATATAGACTGTTAAAGAAAGGTCAAAAATTTATTTGGTCGCGTCAATGTCAAGAGGCAACTCATTCATTTTTATAAAAGGTGTCAACCCTAAAATGAGGACGAGGTATTTTTGACATCTCGGCTGTTGTGAAGTTAACAGTTACATATGCGCAAGAAGAGTTACAAATGCGTTAGCAAAATGCGCATTCTGAGAATTTACGCATTTGAGCATTTTTGAATGCGTATTTTATTTTACGCATTCAAAACGATCCCACGGATCCGTATCTGCGCATTAAGGTATGTTCCCACGGAATATATTTTGATGCGTAGATAAAGGAGAATTAAAAAGGATATAAGAGAGTCAGAAAAATGAAAAGGCATCTCAGATATAAAAAGTTTGTGCAAGAGCACAGTCAGATATAAAAAGTTTGTGTAAGAGCACAGTCAGTTATAAAAAATTGTGTAAGAGCACAGTCAGTTATAAAAAGTTGTGCAAGAGTTCAGAGAAAAGAAATGATTTTTTGTGTATTGTTTTTAATAAACTTAACTTGATTTTTTGTGTATTGTTTTCAATAAACTTAACTTGATTTTTCGTGTATTGTTTTTAATAAACTTAACTTGATTTTTTGTGTATTGTTTTTAATAAACTTAACTGTTTACATTAGATACTTAAGTTTTTCTTTTATTAATAAATATATTCTTACCAAAAATATATTACGCTTTTTGATCAGTTACGCATACATAATAGTGGCGACGAGGAGGTGAATTTTTTTTCGATACGTCATACATGGAAAAAAAATGAATCCAGAGCAACGTGCTCAGGACGCGCAAGCAATGCGAGAGCTTCTCAAAGAGTGTATGCATGCGAAAGTCAGCAGTGCGAACGTTTCTCCAAAAGAGGAGCATCCAGAGCGAACAATGGACACATTGGCCTCAAGCATTACGGAATTTTTATATGATCCAGAACATAACATAACATTTGATGCGTGGTACATGCGTTATGAAGATTTGTTTTTGGTCGATGCAAATAAACTTGAGCAAAGGTTAGATTGCTACTTCGCAAATTGAGTACAAGCGTTCATAGTTATTGATTATATTTTGACCAAACATCCACGTGAATACAATTTCGCTACAACTATTGAAAAACTAAAACAACTATTTGGCTTACAAAAGTCGCAGTTCGGTATTCGCTACACTTGCTTACAAATAGCAAAAGTGTTGTGAGTTAGAATCAAGCTACCTGCGCGTAGTGTCTCACATCATCGACTCCTAACAGATGCCACACATTCTGTGTGATTAGCATGTGTTAAAGTTACTTAAGAAAGCACATATTTTTAGGGTGCGAGTATTTAGAATTAATATTACCTATGTAATATTTATTAAGTAAACTTTTAGGGTGCTACAGTTTTGCAGTCGAGCCACTGAAGGGCATTGAAAGTTAGAATGCACCATCAACATTTCAGAATGGCGTAGGTCAGTTGGCTTGACCAACTGACACCAATTAACAGGTGCGAAACTGGTACACCAGAAAGGTCAGTTTTTGTATTGTAATTGTGAATTGTAAATAGTATATAAGAGTTAGTATTCTAAGAAATAAAGGCTTGTGATTTTAAAACTAAAAGTGTAATGTAGTGATTTTTCCAAAGAGTGATTTAGGGTTTTAGCCACACGCGCACAGCAGAAGGACGTCCCCCGTCAAACAAGGACAATACACCAACATTTTGGCGCAGCCGGTCTAAAGGACCTATTGGAGGAATCCCAGGGCAAGGAACCCTGAAGCAGTGAGGCATCCTGCAACGAATTCGAAGGACCTCAACTAAGGACACTAAAGAAAAAGATGTCATCGAAAAAAATGTTGGTGAGTGGAGTGTATATTAGCGTAATCAACTTCTGCGACCCTGAAGGCGCCTTAGCGCTGGTCAAAGAAGTTGCAACATACAGGCGCGTTTGCGCTTTTGCACGCAGCTTTGAATGGCAACCATAAACCGTCAGTATAATCAGACGGTCTATGTATGTTCATCCTAGCTGTGAGGATTTTTTTTGTAGGGGATTTGAATTTGTTTGTCGTGAGGGACATTTATATTGTTTATAAGGCCATGTAGTCTATATTGAGACATTTAAATGGTTTTTGTATTGTTTAAATTCTGATGTTCTAAATTTATGTTGTTTGAAAACAAACATAGAACGTTTGATTTAAATATTTGGCATTTTGAGCTTAGGGTATTAGGCAATAATATTTCAAGAAGTGTTTACAACACGTGTTGTTGCATCAAAGTTTTTGTAGTTCGGAAACTACAATTTGCGTAGCAATGCTGAAAAGAACTTTCAATGCTATTATTACGTGTCGCATACGTTACGGATTTATTATTAAATATGGATTCAAATTTCCGGGAATGAATCAAGACATTTTTTGCCTGTAAATCCAATTTCGGTTCTTGCGAATTGGGAGGATTTTTGGGAGTATTAAAGTTGGCGATTGGATATGGGGATACATGCGAGGACGTCCCCCGTCAAACAAGGACAATACCCCAAAATTTTGGCGCAGCCGGTATATTTTTGCGGATACTGCAGTAGGCTATATGTAAATATACAAATCTTTTTTCTGTTCTTTAATTAGGAATTTAGTGTATGGGTAAATGAAGAAAGGCATATTAAAGGAATATGGGTATTGGTTAATTGATAAAATAGTGCCTTGAATGTATGTATGTAGCCATGTACGATCTAGGAAGAGACGATCGTTAATGGATGTATACATATCAGGCTAGAAGTAAATTTAAATAAAAGGTAATTGTATGCGATGAAAGATATAGTCATGCAATGGACAAAGTTTTGACACAAACGGAATTATTTTATATAATCTGGTTTTTGTCGGAGGACCAGTGAATTGGTTCAAAACTGAAATGAGTGATAATTCACGTGTTGAAAAAGAGCACGAAAAATTAATCAGAGCAAAACTGATGCCCTATATGGCTATGAAAACACATAGTCCAGTCCTTTTTTCCTCCAGGATACGGTAGCGAATCCGATAATGTAAGGGGAAAAGACGAGTGGACGCAAATTGAATGATATAGCATTCAATTATAGAAAAAGCATGTTGTAGAAATATTGTTTTTTGTTTATATATTCAGGAATAGCGTATGTTTAAGAAAAGTTAAAGATTAAAAAAATTATAATCTGTGTAAAAGTTCAGATTAAAATTAAAGGTAGTTTAGAAAATAATTAGAGTTACAAAAATTAATTATTTAAAATCTAACTTTATAATGAAATAAGCGTTATAATAAAAAAAAACAAAAATCATACTAATTTGGAAAATTATACCCAAGAGTATATATAGTACTTATAGTGTATTTATTTAAATATTATATAATTTTGAAATTCATTTATTAAATTGACTTATGAAATGTTCGGCAAGAATTAAACATAGAAGAAATATCAAACTAAAATGTATACTAGAAAATTAAGAAAATTATTATAGGTGTTCTCTATATAGCTCTGATGATGTGAAGCGAAGCAGGAAGTTCCGGGAACAGCGGATATCGGAAGACGGTGCGGACTAAAAGACCAACGTAGTATTCGGAAAGGTGCGTTTTTCAAAAACAAAGATTTTTGGCAGTTATCTAAGGTTTGTGACCCCAAAGATGCCAACATATTAGATTGGGGATGAATGGCGACGGATGTAATTTTAATTTTGCGAAACGGCATATGGCCGCAGCATTTGAATGCGTTGTGGATGAGTTATTGACAAGCAACGAAAAATAAACAAGTTTCCTTGCGGAGTCATGTTTTGAATTGGACAATTTTATAGTACAATGTCCACCCAGTGTATCACAATCTCAACAGAATCGATTTTGGATAAGTTGAAGATGGGTAAAAGCTTAAGGTGGGTGACTGAAACCACCACCAAATATAATAAGCAGAAGAAATTTGGCTCACGGAAGTTAATTGCTTCATTGAAGTATATGTCCAATCTAGAGTATGAACATATGAAATGTGATTTACATATGAAATATGATTTAATACAAGAGGACACAGAGACTGGTTACCGATCAGAGTACACAAATTACATCATTAAACGTGTATCTCAGAAAAATACCGATTGTCTCCACATCAAAGCCAAACGATGTCAAATACCATTATGAGGAAGCTCAAGAGAAACACTTCCACCATAAAACGCATTGCTGCAAAGTAAGAAGGAGTATTGTAATCTCTCATGTATTCCAAATGTTTTTTACAAGTTGAATACTATAAGCAGAGGCAGTACCACCTACAGCCGTGGGGCACGCTATATAAATGGAACGAAGAAGGCCACTAAAAGCAAAGTTTTAATGGCAAACCAGATCGCCAACCTACAACATCTTTGTACGTACCGATCCAGAAAGAAGGGAGGGGTATGCAGAGTTCATCGAGGGACTTCACTCTCACAAGACGGGCGTTACCAGGACCAACAATTGCAGATGACCGTATTTATAAGAAGCGTAGCTAAATATGTAATTAGTTTGTAACTTTGTTTGTATATACGCCAGTGAGAAAAGAGTCGATGAAAGACCAAATATAAAAAGGGGAATATAAAAAAAGAAGATGGAAACAAAAGAACAAGATAAAACAAAAGAAAAAAAAGAAGAAAATAAAAAAGATAGAAATAAAAGAACAAAGTTAACAAAATAGGAAAAAGAAAAGAACACAAAAGTAAAAAGAACAGAATACAACAATTGAACCCAAATAAGGCGAATTTGAAAAAAGAAAAACTATACATATGTACTATAGGATTAAGAAAATGCACAGATTATTTAAAGTGCAGAATAGAGAAAAATACTGTAAAGAATCATTAGAAGTTAGTTGCACTAACTTCTTTTAGAAAGAGGGGAGGGATGTTGTGAGCTAGAATCAAGCTGCCTGCGCGTAGTGTCTCACAGCATCGACTCCTAACAGATGCCACACATTCAGTGTGATTAGCATGTGTTAAAGCTGCTTAAGAAAGCACATATTTTTGGGGTGCGAGTATTTAGAATTAATATTACCTATGTAATATTTATTATGTAAACTTTTAGGGTGCTACAGTTTTGCAGTCGAGCCACTGAAGGGCATTGAAAGTTAGAATGCACCATCAACATTTCAGAATGGCGTAGGTCAGTTGGCTTGACCAACTGACACCAATTAACAGGTGCGAAACTGGAACACCAGAAAGGTCAGTTTTTGTATTGTAATTGTGAATTGTAAATAGTATATAAGAGTTAGTATTCTAAGAAATAAAGGCTTGTGATTTTAAAACTAAAAGTGTAATGTAGTGATTTTTCCAAAGAGTGATTTAGGGTTTTCAGCCACACGCGTACAGCAGAAGGACGTCCCCCGTCAAACAAGGACAATACCCCAACACAGACAGAATATCACTGTTCAGCTGGCACCATTAAAGGAAAATAAATTATTTCCAATAAATACACTAGTTCTCCGAAAGCTCACTGGCTTATTGCCGACATCGCGAGTAAACACATTTTCTTGGCCACACATTGCTGGTCTTAATATGGCTGACCCTTATTTCTACGAGCCTAGTCACATAGACATTCTGATTGGTTCTGCGGAAATGTCGACCTTATTAGAACCTGAAATTAGACAATGCCCTACTGGTACACCCGTCGCACAAAAAACTGTGTTCGGTTGGGTTTTCTTCGGTAAGGTTAATAACGAATGCCATTCACAAAATACTATGTACGGTTTCGAAAAAGAAGAAAGAGAGAGAGAGAGAGATGACAACACACTGACATGGACACGATGCTCTCGAAGACGAAGTAAAATTGAAGTGAGTCATTAACACTCAAGAAGTTCGGTTGTGCAGTTTACACAGTTTACTCTTTGAATATTTAAATATATATTGTTACTTAACCCAGTTTGTCCATTTGAATTGTTTTATTTTATAAACATAAACAAGTGAAAAAAAAGAACAAATAACCCCATTACAGTGCAATTTGCACAAACATCAAATTCTAATAATTGAACAGACGCTTATTCAAATTCAAATTCTTATTTACTTCAAAACTATTATTTAAGTTATAAATCAAACTTCAATTCTAATAAAAATCATCCAATACATGTTGGCTTGAATTCCCATGAAAATGATCCAAATATGTTGAGTTCAGTTCTTATGATTATCTTCAAATTCGTGTTGACATCAAAATCTTAATATTCATATTAATTTGAATTCGCATTAAATACGAAAAGTTCATGTTTGCTTCATTTCTCATGAAATTCATTACTAAAGTAGCGATATTTTAAGATATAAACACTTGTAAATTAAAATTTAAATTCATTATTAAACGAATTGTGAAGTTGAATGGTGCAAATCTGTTTCTCTCATTTCCAATACGTAACCCGTGTGTGCCATGCTATTATTGAAATATTTGAATGTGATAAGAGATGAGGATGCCAGTATGTTCTATTGCCAATTTTTGATAGTCGATAAGTATGTGGATATGTTATTGAAAATATGTAGTTTCGCAACATTTTGCAATTCATAAATCAAATATATAAAAGGTATTATGTATGATTGCAATTACTTGAATAATAACAACAACACTATAATTGATAAATTTTGTATTTGGCTGGGTGCATGGTCACATTTTAATAATGCACAAATGGTTGTAGTAGACACTTTGTTAGAAGTATTTGTTACACCTGAAGATGGATATAAGTGTTTATTATTATCGATACGAAGGGGTAAAAGACATCCATATACGATACCCCTTGAATTAACATTTTCAACACGACAACGTGTTCGATTTGAAGTGAGGGGCGGGACAATAACTATTATTGTAGTGGTAGCAGAACAAAAAACACCAACAAATTTCCAACATCATGTCCATTTAGCGATATAGATGATTTACATATATAATTAAAAGTATCATAACTATCATAACATTGATGAGGATTCAAATCTTTCAAAACTATTTGAAGAGAATAGTTTGCAACCCACTGCAAAACGACAGCAATAATAACAAGACCACCAGCAGCTACAGCATATTCATATGTCACGGAATGAATCCTAAATGCGACGCTGCGTCTTATTTTTAAGTATTTTCAATCTTTGTATTTTATCATATGGCAGCTTTGTAAATCGCGACTCCATTTAAAATTGGCATTCGTTGATTCAAAGCCGATAGAGACGGAACCGCGGTGTTCGCGCCGGAGCCCTCCTGACGATGGCTGCCGCCTGCTCCCTGTCACCATGACATTTTGAGCGGGACTCAGTGCGGAGAGAATTTCCCTCAGTGCGTCCCGCCAAAGTGTACAGCTGGCCGCAGCCATCTTTTGCTGTGGTGTGTATGCCGACTGACTCAGTGGAAGCAGGAGAGCCGGTGACGAGAAGTTAGTTTAGTTGCGAATCATCGATTGATCGTGCCTCTACACGGAGCAGCAGAGTAAACTCCTCTTTTATAACGCCTAATGTTTAAGAATTTCTAATAATATATAATATATATATAAGTATATAATAAAAAAAACGTGCAGCTGATTGTCACCCTTTGAATCAATTTTGAGTGTGTGTGTGAATTAATTTCTCAACGTTAGTGACTTGCATTCAAATTGTGCATTTTCTGAATAATCCATTTATACGATTAATGTAATTGGAGCTCAGGAGAACGGAACGCGGTAAGTAAATTGGTAGATTTGTTGTGAGATTCTTTTGAGTTGAATTGCTTTATGTTTCACTTGGTGCCATTTTATTTATGTATAGAAATAAACAACGCAATTCGTTATTGCCGCTATGCAAGTTTAATCGTAGTCTTTTTTGGAGGAATCAACGTTTACATCTTTATTTCGCGTCCTCATTTTTTACGCGATTGTATTTCGCCACGTTATCTTTAGTTTGATTTCATCAGAAAAAAAGCCAGTTTGTACGATGACCGAGCGCACGCCATCAAGAAAAAGTCCGCGCTTCCATAAGGAGAGTAGCGCGGAGGAGGATTCTGGTGCCAGCCAGACACTTCAAGGGGAAATCGCCAGCCAAGCTCAAGGCGCATGAAAGCCTTAATGCAAGCACAGCCAACGCTGCAACTGTCGCCGCAGCACCTGGGCAATGCCATTTCGGCACAAGAGGAAAGTATTATGAAAATACCTCTGGAAAAGATTTACGCCTTGGAGAAAAAGCTTCAAACTTTTCAGGTAAAAATTACGGAAAGTGAATGCCAAAAAGAAGCGCTAAAGGTGGCGCTCCAGCAAGCCTCATTTGCCAATAGCACAGTTTTCGTGTCAGACGCCCCCGCCGTTGCATCATCTGCCAGCACTTGTTCAACAACCTCTATGGATTCTACTATTTTCGCCGCCGCTGGCCCATATGCCAGCAATGTCTCTACAAGTTATGGTGTCTCACAAGCCATCAGCGCTACGGGCGCCTATGTCAGCACACCCGGAGGATTATGTGCGCATATAGCCGCTGCGCCTTATCCAGCACAGCACGCTACAGCCGCCAACGAATATGCCATCAATGCCGCTGCGACGTACGCAGCCCCCCTGTATACAGACGCTGGGCCTCACGATAGCGCAATTATTGGGCCAAGTTGTGCTCCTGCTGACGCTGGACGTTATGACGCCGCCGTGTCATGTACTCCTGCGTTTCTTTCCACTTCCGTCGGATATCAAGCCAGTAAAGCCGCTGCTCAGTACGCAGTCGCCGCCTCTGCTGCGTATGTTGCTGGCGCCAGCAATATTACCGCCACGCCTATGGCTGTCCCTGTCACACAGCCGTCATGTTGTTTCGTGAACGCTGGGACTTTTTAAACAGCTAACGCCTTTCAGCAAGCAGCGAGAATAGCTGATACGCAGCCATCATTTTATGCAACAATCCCGCCAATATCTTCGACGGCGTATAACCCATTGGGTGCATGCGCGCCTGGTTTAGTACATACAAATAACAATAGTCTTGTGTCTAATGGAGTGATGGCACCACGCAAGTTGCAGGATTTACCGGAGTTTAGTGGCCATGCCGAAGATTGGCCAATATTTTTCACGGCAACTTGGAAAACAACCACTACAAGTGAAGCAAAGAAATTCCGCCTATTTCCGAGAGCAGTATTGTAAAATTGATACCATTCGCCACAAAGGTGAGGAATCTCGCAGCGTTTTTGCAGTCTGCAAATGGACAGCAGCATCTGACAAATCCTACGTTAATAGAAGAGCTGGTCAGCAAAAAAACAATGAGCAAGAGAATCGAGTGGGGCAGGCTTTCCTCAGCTGTGCAGCCATATGCGACCGTAGTGCTTTTCGGCGATTGGTTAACACAAACTGCCGATTTGATATGCACTGTGCAGGGCTATGGGAGCCGTGAGCCAGAACGCCGAGCTGTGCTGCCTGCTGTGGAGAAGCAGAAGGAATGCTTGGAAGGAAATCAGCAAGTTCGTACAGCAGAAAAGCCTCGCATGTCGTCAATGAGATGCGCTATTTGTCAGCATTTGCAAAAACCAGCAGAATGCCAGCGCCTCCTTGGAGCAACAATAGCTGACAGATGGAAAGAAGTCAAGCGCAGCCGCCTGTGCTTCTCGTGTCTCAACACAGGGCACACAACTCGGGATTGCCGTCGCCGAAAACCGTGCGATATAGATGGGTGACAAAGGGTGCACCACAAAATACTTCACACAAACCATCAAAAGCAGATGCAGCCAGCAAATGATCGTGCCAATTGTGAAGCATATTGTTGTCCCTATTTAAGGCACGCGATTGCAATGGGCGTTGAGAAGACTACTTAGCGCTGATGTTAAAGAACAGTATAGTAAAACTCGCGCGTAAAGAAATTAATTCACGAAAAACATTAAAATAAAGTTGTTGAATGTGTTGTGCGAAAGTGCGGGAGAAAAACATTGTATAAATAGGTCAATGTGAAAGAAATGAGCTGGTATATCAGCCGCGGCAACTTTATGGAAAGTTTTTCTACTTTTCCTTTAAAGCGCCTTCGGTATGTTGTATCTTGTTTAACAACCATTAATATTTTAAGATATAGTAATTACATTTACCGGGTGAAACATTTATGGTGTGAAATGTGTTGAATTTTTTTGAATTGCGTAATGTTGATGTGCTACAAATTTTTTATTTGAATATAGCTAAAGTGTATATTCCAAACAGTATTTATTAACTTGATTATCTGAATTGAAAACCAGGAAATTATTTTACCAATTATCCGGTGTATACGAATATTAAATACTTTGTAGTGTATATGCATGCTGGTCATAGCGCACGATAAGAGTGTGTGCTGGCGGGCTATAGCGCAATGTCATCAAACGACCACCAACACACTGCAATTGTCTTTCGGCGTGTTTATGCATTTTTAAGTGCATGCGCATCGAATTTCACATGGGCAATGCACTTGAAATAGTTGACACGGCATTATTGCAGAGCGCCTGCCCTTGAACGCGGATAATGATCAGTCATGCCTAGCATATGGATTTCCCCTCCATTTATCCATAACAAAAAACTGATGACCAATCAATGCAGTTCACTTTCTCGTAAACTAAGTGTTGGGTATTTCCATTTGCATCACAATCTGGCAAGCGTAACGCGAACTCAACGAAAGATGTTAAACTAGAATAAGATAAAGAATAAATGAGCAGTCGTGTAATGACCATTTAATTGAACCATTGCGTTTTTCCTTCGGGCTCTAAATAAATAAGTGTAATACACAACATAATGGCGACGAGGATATAAAAAAAAATAAATGTATTTATATTTATGATAACTGAACATTTTCAACATATGAACATATAACATATAAATGATACGAACAAATTAAGAAGTTACGTATATTTTATATATGCGAACAGTGCCCAATACAAAACTAAAAAAAAAAAAACCATTCACACTATCGCACTAAAAGCTCTGTCTTCGCCGTAAAATGTCTCGCCGAAGTACAAACTCGTCCGGTAATTTTTGAACGAACGAGTGAGTAGCAGAAGAGCAGCCGAGAAGAAAGCAGCAAATTCTAAACAACCAAGAAGCTGGCACTGAAATTTAAACCAACCACACCACAAATATAATTGAAATGTGAATTAATAATTTTTAATCTTGTTAACAAATAATTACAAATATAATTACAAAAGTTTTAGAATAATTACAAATATAATTACAAAGTTTTAGAATTTGCTTTCTTCCGCTGCCACCACAGCATTTTCACCGCCATTGTGATAATTATTAGGAATTATATACTCCGTGCAGTCACCGCCGTACTGCTTCAGGTAATTATACTTACAGGATCAAAGAAGAAATCACCTAGATCGCTAGACTTGAATAGCCACCGCCGAGCTGTTTCAAGATTTGTTTGCATCGTCAAAGCCATCGCAAAACAAATACTGCCGTACTTCGCCTTCGGAGCGCTAGTGCTTCCGAGAGCATTTTGTGACGTCATCAACAAGGGTTGATAATTTGCAACAGCCATTTCTTCAAAAATACGAACAACATTACCGACATCTGTTAATTTCAAAATTAATCGATTCTACCAGAACAAACTGCTGCAAATAATTTTCGATCGGTATTGCAGTGCCGAACCAAGCAGCTGTTGAAATTGAACAGACCTTATATAAAAGAAAAATAAATGTTGACTCGAACGAAATCAAAAAAATTAGAATCAGCAAAAGTAGACGACAGAGAGGAAAGCTCGGATTCATTGGACAGCAGAGTAATAGAAATGGCCAACGAGGGAACACAGGGCCAAGCGCAGCCGCAAGCAGTTGTAACTAGTGAACAACTGGCGCAGCTTCTCAGCAGTGTAAATATACTCGCGAATCTGTTGACGAACTACGTAAAGAGACGCATCGTGGCCAAATAGAGATTCAACAACTTCGCACTCGAGTGGATAGGGGTGCATCCGTTGTTGGGGGTAATGAATCCTCCTTTCATGAAAGTGTGCAATCACCGCTGCCACAAACGTCGACGCAGCAACCACAGCAGATGCCGCAATCGCAGCCACCAAGTACATCGACGCCGTATAATGGTGTCATGACTTGTATCGATAGCCCCGGCGGTAAGTTATATCCACTGCCATCTTTCGATGGAAACCCTGAAGATTGGCCCCTGTTTTTAGCCAACTTCAGAGACACGACCAATGAATTTGGTTATAATAATCGCCAGAACCTTATGCGTTTGCATAAGGCACTTCAAGGGAATGCGAAGCGCGCTGTGACGTCACTACTCATATATCCTGACGACGTGACCAAAGTCATGCAGGAGTTAGAGTTCAATTTTGGACGCTCTGACTTATTGATCCGCTCGCAGCTGCAAAAGGTGCAGCAGTTCCCACCGATTTATGAGAATCGACTTGAGCAAGTGTTGGAATTCTCAAACCGCGTCCGAAATATTGTCGCCTTTTTTAAGTCAGCAAAATGCGATCACCATTTGGCCAACCCTACTCTTCTTGTGCAGCTTATTGGAAAGCTTCCGCCCACCTAGCAATATGAATGGAGTCGACACGCCTCCAATATAACGCCTTATGCCACCGTTGAAGCCTTTGCCGACTGGGTTAGTGAACTCGCAAAGGTAGTGAGCTTGATGCCAGCCATAGCTAGTACAGCTATGCGCCAACATCAACCCCCGCAGCCGCACCAAGGGGTGCATCAAGGTAACCTTCAGAACCGTCAGACCATATCACGAGGTGCTATTCCACGTCGCGTTTTGCATAGCACCGAACCTCAAGTGGAACAGCAACAACTCAGTTGTGTGCAATGCAATTTGAGCCACAAACTGAGTGTATGTCGTCAATTTAAGGCGCTTAATACAAATGACAAATGGACTTTGGTAAAGCGTCACCGCCTTTGTTTTGCCTGCTTGCAAAGAGGGCATAGCGTGCTGAGTTGCCAGGCAAGGCATGCATGTGGTATAAATGGATGCACCCGTATGCATCACAACTTACTGCATCAGACAACTAAGCCGCTAGCAGAGCTGAAACCAGAGGATGTCGAGCATGTGCTTAACTGCCGTCAACACCAGCAGTCAGGCTACTACCCGTGGTGCTGCTTGGTCCACGTGGTAGCATGCCTGTATTTGCGATGTTTGATGAAGGTTCTTCGGTCTCACTTCTTGAAGAGATCATCGCAAATCAACTTGGTCTGAAAGGCCCTACTGCACAGCTGACGCTTCAGTGGTATGGAGAGAAGCAAACCACGGTACCATCGAAAAAAGTAAGCTTGAACGTACGTGCAGAGTGTGGTGGCCAGGAGTACCCACTCAGAAACGTACGCACCGTGAAGCAGCTTAATTTACCAATGCAGACATTCATCAAGCAACAGCATGGGCACTTAACAGATGTGCCAATCGCCAGCTACAAAGCCGCCAAGCCGGTCCTGCTGCTGGGATTGGATAATAGTTTTTTAGACATGCCAGAGAAAACTGTCGCCGCCGGTCCAGATCAACCTATCGCTGCGGCAACTATGTTGGGTTGGGTGGCATATGGGCCACTTCACTCCAGCACCCCGGCAATGTCAAGGGAGTTGCACGTCAAAGAAGCAGCTACTTTAACGCAACTGAACAGATTGGTCGAAGAGTACTTTTCTGTAGAAAGTTTTGGAGTCCGCAGCACCAGCACAGTCCTGAAGTCAAATGAGAACGCCAGAGCAAGAAAAATTTTGATTGAGATCACACAAAACATCGGCCAACGCTATGAAGTTGGTCTATTATGGCGCAACGATGCCACTAAGCTGCCGCAGAGCTATGTTATGGCCAAACAGCGCCTTTTAAATATTAAGGGGAAGATGTCCCGGGATGCCGCATATGCAACCAGATATAAAACGGAAGTCGCCAAATACATTGACAAGGGGTACGCCAAATTGTTGTCACCAGAGGCTGTTGAGAGGCATAGTCCTACAACCCGGTACCTTCCTCACTTTGGTGTAGTGAACCCGTATAAGCCGGATAAGCTTCGTATCGTCTTTGATGCTGCAGCTGCCATTTCTAACGTATCGCTCAACTCAGTGTTATTAAAGGGTCCTGAGCATGCGCAGCCACTTTTGGCTATCATGCACAAATTTCGACAAGAAGGTATCGCTGTTGCAAGAGATATTCAAGAAATGTTCTCACAAGTCCGCATACGAGCTGAAGACCAGGACTCACAGCGCTTTCTTTGGAGAGACGGAAATTCAGCCGAGCCAATCCGTGTCTACTCAATGATGTCGATGATCTTTGAAGCGATTTGTTCGCCGTGTTGTGCAGAATACATCAAAAACGTGAACGCAACACAGTTTTTGCCTCACATGCCAGGTGGCGCAAAAGCTATCATTGACAACACCTATGTGGATAACCTGGTCATAAGTTTTGATGACATACAGGAGGCCGAGAAGGTAATGTTTGAGGCCCGGAAGATAAACGCTGCCGCAGGATTTACGCTCAGAAATTTCGTATCAAACTGCAAGAAGCTGCAAGTCAAACTGAATGGTAGCCAAGTCAAGCAACAAGAAGTTGTCAACACAGAACTGCAGCCAACAACAGAGAAGGTGCTGGGTATGTTTTCGAACTCTGGAGTGGACAGGTTTGAATTCCACTTTAAGTTCCATAGAACTCCACGCCAGGTACAGGAGAACACCGACTAAGAGAGAGTTGCTGGGAATCGTTATGGCTATTTACGACCGCTTTGGCCTCCTAGCCAACATCAATATTTTCGCCAAGCTACTTCTGCAGTCGCTGTGGAAGCGGAAAATCCAGTGGGATGAGCAGCTGCCATCAGATTTGGAGAACCAGTGGTTTGCATGGTGGAACGTTTTTCAGGGCGTGAAAAACTTTTCAGTCCGGCGTTGCTTGTCGTATTTGTTGCCGAATGCCGATGATATACAGCTGCACATATTCGTTGATGCTAGTGAAAGTGCATTTACAGCAGTCGCCTTTTTGCGTGTTTGCAAAGCAAACGAGGTAGAAGTCACATTCGTTGCTGCCAAAACGAGATGTGCACCTGCAAAGGGTATCGCGCCTGGAATTGCAAGCGGCCGTACTAGAAAGCCGACTGAAGACTTCGATTGAAGACTGTCATGATTTCAAGATCAACGCTACGACATTTTGGAGCCATTCCAATACATTTCTGCTTTGGCTTCGTTCCACAACCCGTAAGTATAAGCAATTCGTTGCCTACCGTATTGCTGAGATACTTTCCTCTTCCATGCCGATGCAATGGCGCTAGATACCAACATCGATGAACGTCGCCGACGATGCAACTAGAGCCAAGTTGCCACAGTATTTAGAGCAAGACAACCGTTGGATATTGGGTCCAGATTTCTTGTGCCAAGAAGAAATACACTGACCTCAAGAAGCTGGGATGCTTCACTCAGAGCACTGTATATCTGAAGAAGCTGTTCATCAGGTGTTACACATAATAAACACAGACAATATTCTTGATAGTTTGATCAATTTTTCATCCTACATGAAGAATTTGAGGGTGACAGCATGGATATTTCGGTTCATTCGCAATGCCAAATCTAGATCCCGACACTTTGGAGAGCTCACAGCAGCTGAATTTTCTGATGCTGAAAAATTTGTATGCTGTCGCGTACAAGAGGAGTCATTTGCAGATGAAATATCAGCCCTACGTGCAAGTAAAATAATTCCAAAGACCAGTGCCATATTTAAGCTAATAAACAGCCGTCCACTTACAGAACTTCCTATAACCCATAAAGAAGAGGAACCACTTACTCCGAACCACTTCTTGAGTGGCTGCCTCAATTCCACTCAAACATCTGGACTGGAAGATGAGAGAATCTGTCTGCGCAAACAATGGAGAATTGCGCAGAACCTGAAGGATCGTCTGTGGAAAAGGTGGATTGGGGAGTACTTGCCACAACTTTTGCACCGAAAAAAATGGAGGCGTACAGCCTCACCACTAAGAGAAGACCAACTGGTTGTTGTATGCGATCCTGTCTTACCAAGAAGCCAATGGGTCAAAGGGCGAATAATTGAAGTCTTCACTGCCACGGACGGCCAAGTCCGGAGTGCCGCGGTACGCACCAGCCGCGGTATTATGCGTCGACCTGCATCTAAGCTAGCCGCTTTAAGTTTCGTGATTCCCAATATGAATCCACCAGGAGGTGGGATGCCGCGGTAAAAGCTACTGTCTTCGCCGTAAGATGTCTCGCCGAAATATAAATTCTCCCGGTAATATTTAACGAACGAGTGAGTAGCAGAAGAGCAGCCGAGAAGAAAGCAACAATTTTTAAACAGCCACACCACAAACATAAGCAAGCGTAAAAATGTATAATAAAGCCAACTAAATCAATTAAATTATTAAAGTATAAAATTTCGAGTTTATCTGCTACGAACTTTCAGTTACAACTGTCAAAGAATACGAGGATTTTTATCTGCTGCTTTTGATGCCGCCGGATGAAATAAATTTATTGATAACTATAAGAATGAAAAATGTACAGGAGAATATCCTGATTCTATTATAAGAATACACTGACATGCAATAATTAATATAGTTTAACAATATTTATATACGTTTATATATACTAATATAAAACATTAACCTCCATTAGAACGTTTATAATATAAATTAACATTCACTTTTAATATATATTACTAATTTATTTAAACTACCTTGTGTGCTAACAACTAGATGGTACCCAGTAACAACTTTAATTCTAACAGCTAGATGGTGTTCTGTATTAACTTATATTTACACAACTAGATGGCACTTTTCAATATCCTAATTTCTTAGAACTAGATAGCGCTAACTACTAATTCTATTGGCACAACTAGATGGTTGTGGTATGTTTTTAAGTAGTGGGCTTAAAATTAATGAATTTATATACAAACTAATTAGCGCCTACCGCTATAAACGTCCAAATTTGCGCCAAAAAGTTACCAAAAATGCCTAATAAATAAATGGGACTTTTTCGCGCCATTTACCGGCCATTTTGATGGCAATTTTACCTGTTTTTTGGCCGCCATTCTTCCCCCACATTTTTTCACTTTTCCTTAAATTTTTCCGCCAATTTTGTTAGCCTTTTAACTCGAATTTTTTCTTACGCCCCTTTCCCGCCGAATTTTCCCTCCAATTTTTCGATTGTTCGAATTGAAAAGAGCTCACCAGATAAGAATATTAAAAGTACTTTATATATTTTTTAAAAATAAATATCCATTCAAGTTAAATTGGTTGTAGAGACAAATAAAGAAATAATTATAAAGTAAATTTAAACTCAGTGCGTTTTAAATTCAACAATTTTTACAAACCCTTTGCGAATCAAGGGGCAGGAGCAGAATCAGGGACTTTGAAGGTTCCCAAATTGTCAAATCCGACATTTTGTACAAGTATCGGTAGGAAGAGGATGTGCACCAAGAAGTTTCGTTTCGATATTAATAAAGCGACCTATTATAAATCATTGTGTTGTTGTGAACGGTTAAAAAGTTTCAATATTATTCAAAAAAATTTAAAAAAAAACAATATAAATAAATTTAAAAAATTCATTAAAATGGAAATCGATGGAGTATTTTTAAAAGGCAAATGAAGTAAGTCAGGAAATGCGATCAACTCAATTAGAGATAAAAAGAAAACCAGCAAAACAAGCATAAATTTAATTCAGCCAGCAAATGGATTAAAGTGACGGCAAATCGGCCAAGATATGCTACAGATGTGGTTGTACCACTCACTTGGCTAATGCTAAGTACACCGTTTGCGGATTTTGTCAAGGAAGAGGCCATTTGAAAAAGGTCTGTTTCAAAGGAAATCAGCAAATGAAGCAAATCGATGAGCTCCCACAGACAACTGTTGAAGAATTTTGTCCAATATACGAGAAAAATAATATCCAAAGCGAGAAAATTCACCACATGCAGCAGGTTCGCACAACATTTAATCGTTCTAAATTTTTTGTTGATTTATTAGTTAATAATTCTGATCTTAATTTTTAAATTAATTCAGGTGCTCCAGTGACGATCGATCACTTTGGCTATTCTATAATTCAGCGACCGGACAGCGCATTTTATAGTTACTGCAAAAGTAAAATCGACATTGCGGGTTACATTATGTGGTGAATGTCACAACTGATAAGAAATATAAAGCAAAATTGTACATCGTTAGAGACAATAAATCACCGCTCCTTGGACGTGAATGATTACGAACTATTAAATTGAAATAAGGTGAAATTTTTGAAACGCAAATAGCCAAACCACATACTGATTGAGTTAACAATTCAATTGAGGCGAAGTCATTGGATGCGGCCCTGCAACACATCGTAAGTAAATACCCAAAATTATTTTCATCTTCAGCGGGGCGTATTACGGGATTCCAAGCTCAACTTTATTTAAAAGAAAATGCATGACCAATTAATTTTAAAAGGGAGTGATGCGGTATTTGAAGGGCACTGTTGACAAGGGCATCGTTTATCAGAAATCAGCTGAAGGTCTTACTGGTTTTTGCGATGCTGACTGGGCAGGAGACCTTGACGAAAGAAGGCCAAAGTCTGGTTGCGTGTTTGTTATGCAGGGTGTAGCAATTTCTTGGTCTACGCATAGGCAGCGGACGGTTGCATTGTCATCGACTGAAGCAGAATTAATGTCATTCTTCTTTGCATTATATATTATGTTTCTACTTTTACTGAATAAGGTCAGTCGCCATCTTACATTGAAACTGCGCGTTTTATTTCTCTGCTCAATAATAAGTAACCACATTGTATGCAGATAGTCATTAAGTGTAATAGTTACATATGCGCAAGAAGAGTTACATATGCGCAAGAAGAGTTACAAATGCGTTAGCAAAATGCGCATTTTGAGAAAATGCGCATTCTGAGAATTTACGCATTTGAGCATTTTTGAATGCGTATTTTATTTTACGCATTCAAAAGGATCCCACGGATCCGTATCTGCGCATTAAGGTATGTTCCCACGGAATATATTTTAATGCGTAGATAAAGGAGATCTAAGAGGATATAAGAGAGCCAGAAAAATGGAAAGGCATCTCAGATATAAAAAGATTGTGCAAGAGCAGTCAGTTATAAAAAGTTTTGCAAGAGTTCAAACTTAACTTGATTGATGTGTATTGTTTTTAATAAACTTAACTTGATTTTTTTGTGTATTATTTTTAATAAACTTAACTTGTAATCTCTAATAAACAGTCTGAAAATAATCGGCAAACCTCGGGTTGTTTTCATTTAAATGGTGGAATAATATACGAATTCATATATGCCCATAAAATACATAAAAGGATTCAAATAAAGAGGTTCAACTATAATCAAAAGTCTCGACTTTTATTTAATAAACCAAAGAAAATATTATTTGTATCACCAGTTTTCAGAACTTAATTTCAAGCCCTCGCGTGCTCTTAAGTTGCTGCAACATTATTAATTGATTTGTTATTGTAATTGTCATTGTCTATTAGTACATAACTTCATAAGTTTCTTGAATAAATCACTTAGTTCGACAATTGACCTCATCAACCGCATTCATTTGTGTTCTTGTTGTATTGGTACAAGCATCGAAATAAGAAACTCGACCAAATTAATTTGTGATTAGAAAACATTGTACTGGAACATGCACCATACAACCGTCCATCAGTCAGTTGGTACAAACACCGAATTTGCAAGGCAGTAAGGAAAAATATCCATTAAAATTTTTTGGTGAAACCGAAGTGGACACGACACATCTACTGAATGTATCAGCTGACTACATACAATAATAAAACTATAAAAAGACTATTAATCCCAAAAATGTTAAATTCAGTGTGGGCACGTTCGTAAACATTCTATGAAAGGAAAAAATTATCCACCTAACATTTATTAAGGAAAAGTCAATTTTAGAAGATCAGCAGTATTTTAGTGATCTATGGAATTCAGACGATCTATTCATGGAAGCGCGATAGGAAAAATATGCAGTAAAACATCCGGACGAAGAATTTGAACTAATTCCCAGGATGAGAAATTTCTGCCGTCCAATGGTTAAAGGATTTATCAAGTAAAATTTGGATCTTAAGATAGAACCAATAAAGATAGTCATAAAAATATAACTGGCGCAGTCGGTAATCCTTTTATACGATAATAAAAGATCCTTAGGGAACTACACCACGATATGACAATAAGGAAAGATCATTTAAGACAATAATATTAATTAAGATTAATATTTTGTGTGAAGTCAAGTGATACCAATATAAACTTCGGCTTGAAAAGTCAATAACAAACAATATTCTAAACCGCGAATCACCACCTTCGGGGGGACCTTCCGGTTAATAAAATATCTCTGCGATTTGCCACCAAATACGATTGTAGGATTATATACTATAATCTTTTAACACACCCCTGAATTGGAAGGCTATATCACGATGCCTTACAATGCATTACGCAGACATACGAGACTTAAGCAAGCTAGAATACCAAATGACATGCTTAATACCAGGACGGAAAACTATACAAGAATTTTAGAAGACAGCCATTCTACACACATCTTGCTCATGTACTCCAAACATTTGCACCAATGAGATCATCAGCACCTGACCAGCAATTTAAGGCAAACATACCATTTAATAATTACACACCAAATAATCCAACAGCGAGGCCATCACAGCCAAAACCCCCTATACCAATGGATTTTGACCAATCCCAGCAAACTAGGAATGTCAATTACATTAATAGGCCAAATTTCAACAATTTCGGAAGTAAACGCCCTCCGCCAACACTGTCAAATCAGTTCAATAGAAATTTAGAAAATAAATAAAAATTTTAGAAAATACAACGAATCAACCATATTTCTGAAAAAACCGAAGTAGCCGCAAACGACGCAAACCAGGAATTACAACCAGGACTAGCAAATACACTCTATGAAGAATATGCGACATCCTCTCTTCTGTTCTAAATTCTGTGTCGCTCCGCCTCGGATTAAGAACACAAATATAATGGAATAATGATAATGAACACTTGTTGGATCAGTGTGCCGAAGAAATATTTCTTAAGCATACAAAATTGTACATACAAGCACAAACTTCTTGTTTGTATTGCCAATTTTGCATATGCTTTTCTTTACACGAATGTGGGTCAAATTATGTCACATGGTGTGGAGTCATACATATATTTTTTTTATATATTTACAATTTGTTATTATTTTGAAGTTTGACAATTGGCGCAAAATTGTCACATTTCATATAAAACACACACTATTTTATGAAATCAAATACTTTCTCAATTTTATACGTACATGAATACGTGTGATTAAGAAATTTAGAATTTATGTAGGATTTGGTATTTCTGTACCTTGCATTGTTATTCATAGTTGGCAACCCCTCGCAGTCAAGCGAGCGAATGTCAATTGAATTAGTTATTTTGTTTTGTTTTTTTAGTCTTAAGTTACACTGCTAGTGATAAGGGCGCATGAAATAAGACGCTTCAAAAATAAACATTTACTTTAATAAATTACATTTAATAATAAAATGGAGTGTTTTCTCTGAGGAAAAAGGAAGTGATCACAAATTGGCGTCAACCAATAAATTTGGGTTCAGTAGAGTGTACCTTAAACTACATTTATTTAATTTAATTTTTACTGATTTTGTGTAACAATTGAATTAGTGGGACTCATATTTGTTGTGATTTTGTAGGATTTGATGTATTATAAATAATAATAAGTAAAAAATGTCTTATTTGTATTGAGTATGTTCGCCACTCATACCAGGCGAACAGAAAACGAAAGCAGTATCAGACTTGGTGATTTACAATTTTCAATTGCAAGTTGAAATTATTCTTCAATTGCAAGTTAGGCCACTTTTTAACCAGTTGTCCCCAACTCACAAAATTGCAGCCCGCTTAGAGAAAGCTTACATATTTGCAAGGTTCCGTACGTCTAGCTAAGTTTCAAGCTTGGAAAGCGCTGCATATTGCTTCGTGCGTACAAGTTAACACATGAAAGCACCCTAAAGCACTCTAACGCATTCCATTAAGACGCTAATATAAACAAATCTAATATAAATATTTCAATAATAAACGAAATATATCAATCTAAATAAAATTATCTCCAAGTCTCTTAAGTGGTAGCTAATTGCAAACTATTGCCCTGCCTTAGGATACTAAATTATCTTCAGGGCTTTTAAATAGCTTTTAAATAATAAAAAGGAAAATATTATTTTCACACCATTGGCCTGCTATTAAATAAACAAGCCTTTGGCTTAACAGAATTGTAACGAAAAGCTGCTGTTTTCTAGACTTGAGCTGATTTTTAAAGCGACTTTCCCAAAGTCAGTAATAAACCATTAGACTTTGAAATCCATTCGATTGGTGTGTGTTTTTTTTATTACTCACTTCAACCAACGAATTAATTGGCGCCCAACGCGCTCAAAATTTGTGTCCAAATTTTGGATCCACCCAACAACATAAGGAGGAACTTTTAGCAGCATCCCTAATCGGAACATAGAAAGGAGCAACCAACAACTTAAGGAGGAACTTTTAGCCGCATCCCTAATCGGAGCACAGAAAGGACCAACCAACAACTTAAGGAGGAACTTTTAGCAGCATCCCTAATCGGAACATAGAAAGGAGCAACCAACAACTTAAGGAGGAACTTTTAGCAACATCCCTAATCGGAGCACAGAAAGGACCAACAGGGAAATAAAATAATTAATCACTTAATTGTGATGAAAAAATATACACTTTTATATATACTAAGTATTTAATATAGAGATAGAAGATTTAAAATTATTATCAATGTGAAAACAAATTAAGAAAATTGTTTTGGTGTAAAAGTGAATGTATTCATAAAACTGGCTAACAAAAAAGAAAACGCGATAAATAAACTTATAAATTCATTTAAAAATTTTAAAATATCTGAAAAAATGGATAAAGACCAAGTAACACAATTAGTGCAATCATTAATTTTTGAGTTTAATAATAAAGTGGAACATTTAGAAAATTCTATAAGCGGTTTGACGAGAAGTAAAATGTTTTAGAATATAAAGATCAAAGTTACAATTTGAATGTTGCTTGTGACCTCTCTTTAGATGTCATCAAAACAATTTCAGAAATTGGAGGAAATTCCAATACTTATGTTGCATGGCGACAATCGGCAACAAATGCTATTAAACCATTCCAATCCTTTCCGGACACTTTTAAAATTATATCAAGCAGTGTGCATGATTAGAACAAAATAACAAATTCTGCAAATTCTCTTTTAGCATCTCATGGAACTCACTAAATTTTGATGCTATAATAGCAAGATTAGATTCCACATATAGCGACAAAAGACCAATGCACATTGTTGTGTATGCCACCGTACATCGCTCTATCGTTTGCAAAGTTAGTCGATCAGTGGACGTCAAGCAATACGCATCGCGCTACGTAGCGATCATCAATACAACACATATATATATATATATATACATTCTCACTTTACATTTATCTGTTCATCTTCATATGGCAATAAACATTAATATATATTTAATGTCATTAGCGCACGCATATTTAATACTGGCGACGAGGATGGGCTAAGCGATTAATCATTAAATTGCGTGCGTTGAATCGTGTATATATTACATACGCGATTACAAGAAGAAATAAAGAACAAAACTTGCACAAGAATTCGCAAGTTGTCGAGAAAGAAGACAAAACAGAATAGAGAAACGTCGGCGTCGCAGCGAAGCGAGCGACATACAAGTTACCACGCTCTTATAGCTTACTCATCATTATACCACGACAGAGGACAGTTGCACAATAAGTCCATAAACTTATGCACCCGCCCAAGGTTGCCTTCCATCCGTTGCACAAGCACGTGGATATAGCCCACTCAGCACTCTCGCACGATCGAGTGCAATTGCACAACAGGTAACCGAACTCTTGCATCCGCTCCAGTTTGCGCACATCCGTCGCGCAACCTTTTTTATATTTTATTTTAAGCTTATTCTATATTCCTTAGTAATAAGCAATTAGCCTATTAAGCATTTAATTATATTTTATTTTAAGCTTATTCTATATTTCTTAGTAATACGCAATTAGCCTATTAAGCATTTAATTGATATAAATATAAGATCAATAAAGAATAAGTCGTGCAGTGTTGTGTGACGACTCCGAAATAAAGTTATTGTTTTATTTTTTTGATGCTTCGTGGATAACGCTCCGTAACTTACATACAGTGAAGTGCCGTTATGTCTGGTTGAGACAGTAACGAAGCGAGAATCATACGAATAGGAAATACATTCTGACAGCAGCCAGTTTTTATTGTTCGACACCGCACATGGCAGACGATCTAGGCGAACAAGCAAGTAATAGCGCCGCCGCCGTCAAGAATAGTGAAAGTACAGTTGAAGAAATAAAACCAACTGTGAGTGCTAATTATACTCAATTAATTGTCATGGCTGGAGTTGGCAGTTTGGAACCCTTCGATTTGGGTCTTCCAGCAAAATGGACAACATACATGGAGCTATTCAAACTATATCTTCTGGCCAATGATGTCACAGATGAAACACGAAAAAAGGCGGCTTTTCTCACGCTGGCCGGTGCGCCACTCTTCGATCTATTGACATCATTGGCATCACCCAAACAGGTCAGTGATTTGAATTTATCGGAAATATACAAGATATTGACCGATCATTTTTCTCCTCGGTCATCCGAGATTGCTGCATTTTATCATTTCCACAAGCGTGATCAACACGCGGGCGAGTCCGTCAGCTGCTATATGGCAGCGTTGCGTACGTTGGCAATAGACTGCAAATTTGGTACGGCGCTGGATCGCATGCTACGAAACCGTTTTGTGTGCGGCATGAAGGACGAGGGGCTGCAGAAAAGTTTTCTAGCCGAAACTGAGTTAACAGTGCAACGAGTCATCGAGCGTGCTATGTCTAGCGAGGCAGCAGCACTCAGCGCTATGGCCATCAGACACTCCAGCGAATCTCCATCTGTACTGGCCATCAAGTCGGGTCGTTCACATCGGTTTAATCAGCGCAATAACAGTAACGACAGAAACTATAATAAACGGCATACATGTGGCGGCTGCGGCGGTCAATATAACCGCGTGAGTTACGTTACACCTACATTAGCAACGACACAACCACCAACCAAACCACCAAGAATGGCAGCAGAGACGAATAGCTGAGTGCAACAACAACAAGGCCAATGCACTCTGCAAATACAACAAGTGCAAGTCAGAACCCAACCCACTCAAATACAACAACAACCATAAGCCAATGCTGACGATAAGTGGAACACCAGACAGCTGAGTAGGGTAGAATAAGAACTAATAAACTGTAATTCGTAGAATAAGACATTTATTTTATTGTTAATTTAGCATATACCTATTTTGTATAATTTACTTTTTTAATTATTGAATAAACTTTATTTATTATCATTTTGGCAATCAAATGAACTTGTTGTGAATTATTGTGATAGCAGTGGAAAAGCTATATTTTTTTGAGTTTAATAAGGGAGGACCCTTATTTCGCGCACGTTTTTGATTACGCTGCATTCTAATGTTCAATGCCCTCGAACAAATGTACGCTGGCATTGACCGTGATACTTTCCGCTGACATTGCAAAAGCCCTCTTTATGTATTAAGAACCATATTATATACTAAGTCTTAGCACATAAGAAATTAAAAGTATAAATAGCAATAAGATTTTATCAATAAATCAGATTCGATCTGGAAACCAAACCTTTCGTTTCTCATCAAATATTTGGCTGTACTCTAGTAGTCGCCGATTGAAAGTGTGCGCTAGCTCTCGCGCCGCTAAATTAATTAATTGAGCCCATCTTTACAATAAACATATTAAATAACTACACCAATATACAGTACGGATATGGACACAAATATATTTGTAAAAAAACATTAAGAACTATTTTGTATAATTCCAGATTAATCAAAAGTCAAATAACAAAACATGTCGGACAAACATTCATGTGCAATAGATGCTTAATAGTTTTTAACAAGGAGGATGCACTTATTCGACATCGACAGGATTGTACTAAAATGGTCACAAAAATGTTTATAGAAGATGATAAGGTTTAATCAATTAAGAATTTTAAAAAGCAATTGGACGTACCCCTTTTGTTGAAAAAGTAGTTAAAAAGTAGTAACTTCAACTCAAATAGCAACACAAAAGCATTGTTCCATTTCTCTTTTTATAATCACTTAAATAAAGCCGCGTATAAAGTAGACGTGTCGACTTCTTGCTGCGCAAGGGAAAAAACCCAACACCTTTTGATTTTGAATGTATTTTGGAATCAGTAAATATTCAAAATTCAACAAAAGTAAAATCAGTGCAAAAGCATCTTCCTTTCGCTTATAGTTATTATATTAAGTGCAATTACGATTTTAGTTGTTGGAAAGTGCAACGCAATTAATTTGCTACGGCAACCTTCTCTACGCAGATTCATTCTTGCCTTTGTCATTTTGCATTTTTCTCATTAACATCACTACAAATGCAGTAATCTTCTTAATAAATATAAGTTTAATAAACAATCATCTAATAGTTTGTAAAGTAGGAATCATCTTTTAAAGGTGACATAAAATAAGGAGTTGTGTGTGTCCTTGTCTAAGACAATTTATGTAAATGATAAGGATAAAGTTTTTCTTCATTGCAAAGTGGAATGTGAAATCGAAATTGTAAGAAACTGAAGTAACTATAGTAATAGCTATAAATTGATATTTGGAGGACCAAAATCAATCAATTAAGAGGCGTTCGAAAAAATTCGCATATAATAGAGGAAATCGTGGTGGAGTTGGAACAGTAAGTTGTGTTGCGCACATCCAGCGAAATTAAAGTGAAGATGCACAATTTGACGGCACGATACAAATATGTAATTATAATAAAATAAAAACATAGGAAAATAAATAGATTTAAATTACAACAGGGAAAAGGCAAGCATCGGAACATCCGAGGGCTCCCCTTCGGAGTGGCCTTTATATACGGAGATGCAGACTTTGCTGGCTCCATACAAAAGTTACCACACCGAACAATGTATGATAAGGAGAATTCAGTCTGCGAGTCACCTATTGAAGACCGCCATAACACAACTCAAGTTTTCCTTTCTGCGTCAGAACACTTTAAGTGTATGGAAGCATTTGCGCAATCTCAGACATACTTCGGCAACACTTCTTAGAATGCCTTAATTACGCAACGGGATGTTGTTAGTACATGCGATAAAACAATAGAAGGTGGGAGTAGGAAGCCGCGGATGGTTAAACAGATACTTCTTAACTGAAGTTAAAAATATAAAAGGAGTGTCAAATCCAATAGTAGCAATATTTCAATTCCAATTAAGCTAGAGTTAGTACGTGATTCTTTCTAAGCGCAACAATATTGTGATGGAAGAATTAGCACAGCAAAAAATGAAAGTAGCCTTACACTGTTCATATACCGGCGGGAACTGTTACGGCACAAAGCTCGGAACTTGCATCGCACTAACGGAAAAATTGTCCTAAGCGAAGAACTTGTAAAGGACTTATTACAAAATAAAGATGATAGCTCCCATCAGGAAATATTGGCAGCCAGTAGGGTCATAATGAACAACATGAAATTAGAGCAGGAATTAAGCACCATGTGAAAAGTAACAGCGAACAATTGGTGTGCTAAAAGGCCGCTGGAGAATTCTAGTTTATGAGAAGAGAGAAAGAAATGGCCCTATAACAGTGGCGCGATTTGCAAATGTGTATGCATCGCTACATAAAGTTTGTTTAGAGTGAAAGTCCACCCGACGTGGATGTTGGAGAAGAAGGTCAACTTACCCGAATTGGTCAAACCATTCGAGACCAAATTAAACACTCGCTTTTAAATTCGAGTTAATCCGCTTTTGTTCTGCATAAGTTTATGTGCTTTTAAATCTTTATGTGTTTCTTATCTTTAATTTAAGATTGATTCGTACTCTTTCCATAATAAATGATTTTAACCGCATGGTCCTGTTTTCGCTGCGGGATTAAATAAAATCTGCAACAATGGTTGGGACCAGTCACACACTTGATTTTCGGTTTAGTGAAAAAGTTCAGTGTTGAGCAAATTAAAAACAATTAAGAAAGTCGATTAATGCAAATCAAATTGAAAAATTAAATTCAGAAAATTACCCAACATGGTCTCTGTGCAGATGCGAGGTTTGCTCATTACGTTATAGTCTACACCAGACCAAAACTGCAGGTTTCGGTGAAAAACTTTTGAGGACAAATATCCTAGAGTTCGTGTTACATAGCAGGAATACTCCGCAGACAAAGCTCATTTCTTCCCGAAATGTTTCTACTGATTTGTTACATAAATATAAGATTGGCAACCAGAAGTCACGTCCATAAGGTTGGGGTCTTTAGCTATTTCCAGTCCGTATTGTCGCGTTAATGTGTACCGAGGACGTATAAATGTGAAGTCTGGAGATGAAACCTGACTGCGCAAACACTATAGTTAGTCATTAAGCCACTATGTGACATAGGCAAGCTTAAATATTTGATATAAAGTTCTTTAAATTCCTTTATCTCTTTCGGGGATTATTATAATAGATTAATAAAATGCTTATTGAAATAGGCACATATGTATATAGTAATCTATTATTTTGAATATTTTAAAAACGATAATAATAACTTATTTACTCTCCAGTCTAAAGTAGTGTTGATAATTAATGAGAAATGCAAGTTATTTCTCACTGCGGTGTTGAATAGGGAAGATAAAAATATGAACGATAAACTAAAATTGCTTTTGTTGCAATGATAATGTAAATGCACAAATTATGTTGATAAAATTATATATAAATAATTTTGTTGTTTGTCATGCATATTTTTATCTTTCTTATTAATTAATTTTACAAATAACTGCATATTAGTACTAAACGGCATTTAACTGTGTGTTTAAATGATGCCCTTCCTAGGGTGTTGGTTGTTCCGTCACAGCGACTTCTTCTTAAATAATCATTAAATTAAGCACTTACAATTTGTTGCTTTTTTCTTTACTGCCGCCATTCGCTAATAAAATTGTAGATTAAACTGTAGAACAGGAATGGGAAGACTCATTCTGGGAAGTCAAATATTGTAAAACTTTCCGGTTATCGCTGATGTGTGGTCAAATATTTGAACTCGTGATGAATTGTATCCTCATAAGCAGTTCTTATAGATATCAATCATTGAAATTGGCAAAATTCAGTATTTTTATGTATCCGGAAGTGTTTCATTCACATTCACTCTTTCGCAAGTTGTCCAAATTTGTATGCTTGCTTCACTGAAGGGTTGGTGGTATCCAGGAAGAAATGTCTTTTCATTTGAAGCTAAAATGAAAAATTTTATTTATAAATTATTTGCTTATTTTAAAATTATAATTGGATATTCCAGCCATAAATTTTAGAAATATAAATTAATATTAAGTATTAATATTATATATTTTATTATTAATTAAAATTATAAATTTTTTCGTTTTTAAGTATCCTTGTATTGGTTTAAAATAATCAGATAAGCAGTCATTTAGTAGTGATGAAGTTAGCAGTTATTGATATAGAGGCATTGGAAGCCCTCGGAAAATAATAAGTTTATTTAACTGGAAATTTTCGCCAACACTAAGAATGTTTTCATAAAAAAAAAAGTATAACGAGTAAAGAAGTCTGAAGTCGGGTTAGACCGACTTCGAAATACCCTTTACCTTTTCACGTGCGTGCTGGTTACATCGTGGCGATGTATATTTCATTCAGATATCATCATTAGGAGCATACTTAGGGTAATTTTCGGCAAAGTACCCTTGGTTGATTATTATGGAGGGATGCGAAGCCTTTATCTGATTGAAATAATACGCTTACTAATGAAATAATTTCGAAGGGTGCATAAAGTATATACTACATATATATATTTGTTGGTGTTTCCTATTATTACCTTACTTCATATTGTATTGTAACTCATTAATTTTTGAATTAAAATGTCCCTATGCAGTCATAAATTAAATTATAAAACGACTGGGAATGGGCCTACAAGCCACAAACACACGGCTTAGGCTTTTCCACAAAAACCAGGAACGATAAAACTCTGTTTTAAGTACTTTTCGTACATGAAAAATCCCTCTCCAGTAATTCCAAGCTATTTCAATGTAAACAAGAACCACTTCGTGCATTCCATAAGAAAATTTGTGATTCAGAATGCTGCGCCAAAAAACTTGCCGGCTGCAATTTAGAATACTCAACACAAGTTATTCAATATGGAGGAAGAATTCATTTCAAAATCAAGATTCAGGAGAAATAATTTGATTGTGATTGACTTAAATGTGTAGAAATATGTTAATAAATAAGTGAAATTGATAAACTTTTACTTACGTCCTTCATTGGCAGCTTCCAAATTTCCAGTGGGGAAATGAAACAGAAAATCAAGCCCCGTGGAGTGCGAGTTACTGCACATTACTAATTGATACAAACATGTGTGCTTATAAACATCTGGACGGGTGTTCCTTTAATTAGAACAATTTATTTAACTTGTTTTCATTTTTTGTGTGGTTAAATTCACAAACAAAAAACAATTTGCAAATTTCTTTGCACTGCTCTCAAAATATTTCAGGGCAACCGGCAGTCGGAGTAACACGGCAAAGTGAATAATTTATATTTCTATTATTACTATATTCAACTTTATAACTTTATCACGACCACTCCACGTATTGTTTTAATTAACAAATACAATTTATCTCCACAAATATTAAATTGAATAATACGCATAGATTACTAATAAATCTATGTAATACGAGCACAACTGTTTGAGTGATTCAATATTTGTCTGCCATCAAACATTCCGCTGCTTAGGGCGCTAAGTAGGAGAGTTGCCAGACGCTAAATTCAAATAGTATTAAATTTGCGGTAAAATAGAACGTTTATATAATACAACACCCTAACAGCACGAATACGATATCAGAATAATTCTGAATTACTGAATCTATTAGACATAAATATATATGCTGTGTAAAATATATGCTGAAACTTTACTAATTAAATTTAGTGGAGAAAAATTAATTGTGGTTTATTAATATACTCTAAAATATACCTAAACAATAATAATACCTTCTTTAATTGAAATAAAATAGTAAAAACACAGTCAGCCTAAATCATTGTCACCGAAAAGATTTTATAATAATTCTTAATAAATTAATGTTGAATTAAGTAATTTGGAAAAATTTAAATTAAAACACATTTCAGATTTCGAACTATTTACCACTTTTAATGCAGACGAGAATAAACATAATGCATTAATGTGCAAACTCAGAATAAGTATATACAATATAAAGTACTTATAATAACGAAATGGGAAGTTGGTCGAACTAAATTCACATGAAACATTGTTCTTGTGTTTTAACAATACATTCTGTGATATTTTTCTTTTATAAATACATTGAATTTTTAATTACAATACATGATATTGAAATGCACAATATAAGTTTTATGTATTTTTAGATTAAATTTTAATTCTCTTAATGAGTTATGCACCAAATTTTAATATCATTTTATCAAATTACTCCTTTTTTGTTCCTCATCCCAATTTCATGCTTTAAACAAAGAACAAATTTTTCTTTGCTTTAAATTTGAAGATAACGCAATTCTTCTTAAATGTTAAAAACGAACTAAACTCGCATACACTGTAAATTATTATTAAACATACAATGTAAATACTTATTAGATTTTTAGAACCCTATTAATTTAATTTTCATTGACAACACTACTATATTTATAATATATCATATATTTTAGTTGAGAGATTAGTAAATTAGTGGTACTATTAGGTAACCAGCTCTAAGGGAATCCGAGATAACTTCATATTAAATTATTTTAAACAATTTTATATTGCGGTTCTTGCTCCTTCTTCGTACATAATGAAAATAATTGTTTAACTCAAATTGGTACAGAAAAACATTCCAAAATAGTTATGAAATGAGATGGAGGAAGAAAAAAACCTAAATTACTTAGTATATAGAAATCTGTTTGTATTCATATGCCGTTAGGTGATCCTACTCACGACTTTATATATATAACTATATCTGCCATAACCCCTGTTGAGCCTAACATACATTTACCTAATAAAAGAACACTACAAAGTTCGGGAAGCACTAAGAATTATGTATCAAGAAGAACTCATTTTTTCAATTGCTTCATCATTATTTGCGGTTAATATTCAGATAAAAATCTTATTGAAAGACTTGAACCAAACAATGTAAGCAAATGTGAATTCCTATGTTTAAAGGAATTTATGGTGATAAATTCAAAAGCATGAGAACGGATGAGTGTGTGTTAAGAAATGGTTGACTCTTTCAATATTGAGGTTTTTATAAGAGCATGTATATGAGCATGATAAAATTATCATGGTATATGGGTACACTATAATACTTTTCCGGCTTTCATGCTTTTCAGTTTTTATACCGGGTTTAAGCTTACGAACGATTCGCTTGGTGGGTATTATTGTTTCGGTTTTTCTGTCACATTCTCCTTGTCAATAATTTCTCGATCAAGTTTTCAACTGCTTTTCCGAAATACATTCACATACATTCTTTTTCCTCATTTCGCGATTTTTACTCATAATTTCCCAAGAAAAGAAAACAACTACAATTCATACTAAACGAGCAAAAGAAGGGTAAAATGTTCCAGAAAAAACCTTTCTATACTAATCGTTTCAAACACCATTGTCAGAAGAACACAGCTCAAGCAGTTTCATTTGGAAAACAAAATCTTTAATGGAAACCTTCGCAGTTCACTCAAGAAACTTGGAGACGGGTGAACCTGTGAATTGTCAAGATAGAACAACATTGCCTGTTTCCTACGGGGGACACTCGATTGTGATATTCCTAGGCAACTCCGGGATTGTAGTAGGCAAGACATTACCGGCCAATAGAACCACATTCACACACTTTGATGCTGAATTAGAATTTCATAGTGGTGATTAGGCCTTCATTTCTATGTAGTGATGATGGATCCAAAGTTTGTTCTTAAAGCCCACTAAGATTGTGCTTGAATATGTCCCAATATTGATTCGAGTTAATCCGTTACAAGTCAAACTATTCATAACTATTACGAAGTGTGTTCCCTGTAATAATTTGAGCCAACTTCCGGTTCATTCCCACACACTCAATAACCCATTTCATGAACCTAAAAGGGTTACCAGCAATTACGACTGATTGCATTGATTTCTGCTGTTCATGACCTGCTCTTTACAACAATCCACTAATAGCATGTCCGCTCATAAAGCAGGATTTCCTCACCATAATTCTCGGAGCACACTGACGAATATAAACCTCGTATAATCAGCTCTAACTGTACCACAATTTGGTATTTTAAAAGTACACTTCCTTCAGTTTTACCTGCTAATAAAAAATTGGAATTGTTCTTCCAAAAAATCAATTCTCAAAAATTGTGATTTCAAATTTTTTCCGATGGATTTTCATTGCGCAATTTTCAAACGGAAACTTTCTCATCTGGGAATTTTAATTTGTTTATTAAATTTCATTTGTACATAACTCAACCGATATATAAAGATCCCAACCATCGGAATTGATTGATTCCAAGAGTTTACTTCAAATGATGATGTGACTTTTTTCTAGAACGAAATTAGCTGACTACGTCGAGATGAAGTCTCGGTATATCATACTTCGAGAGAGATTTAAAAGAGATTCTCGTAATATAGAAGGTCCCTGTCGTTCCAGACGAATATTTTATAATAACTCTATGTAGGAAAGACTTTTAGCCGGATACAGTGTGGGATGATACATTGGCTAATTAAGATATTTTCATGTTCGTCCAAGAAGACTTCCGCAACCCAATGAAGACACTTCAGAGATTTCATATTAAAGAACTGAAAGATGATGCCGACTTAAAAGAGCTTGCACCTTGTGGTAGGTTCTTGAATTGCTCCAAGTGTGCCCGTGTTGGGTTTAAGTGTGGCACAGTTCAACTTTCAGACTTCTTTTCTTTCTCTTCAACTTTAAAAAATGTGCAATGAAAATAAAAACAAATCGAATCCGCAGAAATTTGGCGAATTTTAAAATATTGAAATAAAATAAATTTTGAAGCAATGTTTTGAAAATATTTTTAAATAAACGAAAAATTAAAAGATTGAAGAATTTCTTATATCGAACGTTTTCTTTAAATTATACTTAATTAAATCATACACAAGCCTTGTCGCTTCTTTTTGGTACACATTTTAATATATGCAATCAAAGGAAGAATTGCAAATTGTTTTGGGTGCAATTGAACTCCGCACATACTGACGTGCCTTTACTTTAACACTATTTTGGCTGAAACGCAGCGCTGCCAATTACTTATCCTGGAGTTTTGGGGTTGACTTCTCAATTTACGAAAATTCGTGTTACCATTTGGCAGTAATATGTTTCAATTGATTCAAAACACTTTCAAAGTGTGTAGCCGTCAATTTTTTAAATGCTCACCTAAAAGTATGCACACAGAATTCTCAATAATAATACAGTCTACATTAAATTCGATATTTGTCTAGATTAACAGTAATTATGAGCACACCTTAACAGCTTGTAATTAACACGTGTTGTTTACGTCATTCGCCATTAGTGAACGCTAAGAATCTGCTAGCATACTTTGCGGGTGTTTGATGTAGATTGTAGTGTACCATACAAGTGTACACTGACGACCACACATCGTCATAAGCACAGCAGCAACGATTAGCCTGCTAACGATTTCTGCTCACCTGGGATTTCAAATGGTAGCAAACGTTGTTTCGGCCTCGCGTTTAGCCAGCCAGCCTTATCTATATTTTTTTCTACCACTAAGTGAAATTGTAGACTCGCACATATTCAGATTTGCCTTTAAAGATAGTATTGCCACCTGACCCAATTAGGGCAATGGTATTCAGTTTATTACGCTTATAAGCTATATCACAATGTCGCGTTAGGTCGGTCGCGCGAGTTATGGTAGAAGATACTCCAAATTTAAATATAAGAAAAACAGACACACCCAGCAAATTCTGAGAATGCAAACAGAATATGCTGGTGAACAATGTATGGCAGGTACACACCAAAGCGGCTCAAGCTGCATAGCAAAGAACGCTGAGCTCGCATATTAAAGTTAGATAAGAAAAGGCATGCAAAGCTGACTATGCTGATTCAGCTTTGCCTAAGAAATATAGCATAAGATATTTGAAAGCAAAAAATAAAGACGTCTGTATTTTTAAATCCGTTACAATATACGGAGAATAGAAAAACATATTGTTTCTTTTTGATTCATATCCATACCCAGTAGTTACTCCTCGGTTTAAGGAGTAGCTAGAGGATTAAGGTGCCGGACCACTCACCATAACTATAACTCGCGTTTGACAGTTAAAGCAGAAACAATGTAATTATATGAACCAATTCGAAATACGACTTCACGCGTTTGATCGTAAATTTTTACAAATATCGTAAACGCGTTCAAAACGCCCGACTAGGGCAAGTTTCTAATCGGTCGTGCATTTGACTAGCAGTGCTGCTGTTTTAGCCGTTTTCTTCCAAAAGGTTCGGCAACACTCTTGACAAAAAATTTCCAATTGCCCAAAGAATACAACTTTTATTTAAAATTTGTAAAAATTCCGATCCTTAACAAATTTTGTGTCCACCGTAAACGCACGACCGACCTACGCGCCTTTATGATATAGCCTTTACCAGATAAACTGATATTGGTACTTTTTGGCGCAAGAATAGTAGTTACATTTTAACGAACGACAACCCTAAATATGATATTCTACCTTTCCCCACTGCTTTGTTTATCATTATTGGCAATCTGGATTGGTTTGTTTATCATTGGTTCTGAAAAAAATCAGCCACTCTACTACAGTTTTGCACATTTTTTAGTGAGCGCAAGACAAGAGTCACTTCTTTGTATTCTGTAAAAGCATTGTTGACATTTTTGAAATTTCGTGCACATGAATTAACTATCTTGATCCTCTCTCTGCGTATTTCTGATTATAGGAGAATTTATTATAGGTGAATGTGGGGGTGGATAGATCAGCAAATTTTGGATTGAATCCTATTCTTTTGGACAAAATTAAAATTATTATTTCACTCATCAATCGGATTACCTTTGGGAAACGGATACTTTTTGAGGAGCGTTGCCGTCTTTCATTTTCGGTCGAAATTTAATTTATTTTTTTATATACAAAATATTCATTTAAACATGGAAATTTCTTTCTTGAGAGCAGATTGATCTCTATGTACAAAAGCATCGTATATCAAATGGCAATCAATATTTTGACATTGTGTGATTTGATGTGAATTCGTTCGGAATGGGAAGAAATGAAATGTTCAACTCATTCGCCGTGCGTAATAACTAAATTGGGTCTCTTTTTCCAGCATTTCTCTTCATCGCTTGCATAAATCCACGTAGGAGTCTTATTTCGAAGATGGCTTCAGAATATACAAAAATATCCACTCTGAAATTACGTTTGCATAATTTACATCATGTAAATCTTTATTGACTATTTTAATCTCCCTGAGAATGAAATACAGAAAACAAAGATTTTTTTCATATTCTTTTATTAAAAATATAAATAAAATTAATTATAAATTGAAGTAAATATAAAAATATGTATAAATAATTTTCTTCCATTATAATGATGCCAATTAAAAAACTAGACTATAAACTATTTAAATGTAATTCTACATAATTTTAATGTTGCTTTTTGATTTTCTAAGTTTTGAAATATATTTTCATATTGTAATAATAATAATAATTTCGATAATTACATTATCATTTTATATTCGCTTTAACTAATTGAAATAGTGCACATTATTAATATATAATTGTATATTTGACAAACATTTTGTAATAACTTTTCATCATTGGTCGCATTTGATTCGCCAGCCTCAACTCGCTGAAACAGAACTTAGCAAAGTCCCTTTTTGAAAGAGTTGGTTGGCTTTGGTTTGAAACTTTGCTATCTCGAATTTCAGTTTTTATGGTTTGTGCATAGAAGCAGCAGCCTTTTTTCACACATGTGGCCAGGCCAGTGCTGCCACACCTTTCTAGGAAGCAAGGAGATTGGTTGTTTTTTAGTAAGTGGTGAAGGTGAACCGAAAGCTTCCATGAAATATAAAAATTTATTATATCTATTGGAAATCTAAAAAATCGTAGTACTTAATTTAAGTTAAATAGTTATTATAGGAAAATGTTTTTTCCTCTAATTTGGAAATATTTTCTATATATCTTGAATTAAAAATTTATAATAAATAATTATATAATTTAAATACTAATAGAGAACAATTTTGGTAAATTATTTTCATAAAAGATTATTATATACATATACGAGTATGTATGACCTATTGTAGGAAGAAGGTTTAGTCTGTGATATACCAGCCAAATGGGCTTCGTCGGCACAGACTGGAGAGAAATTTATATCAAATATTTTTAAGCTTTCAGAAGAAAATGATTTATGGTGTCGAGTCACATACGATATATAAGTAATTTTTTATTATTGTCAAGTCACTGGATAATAGTTAAGTTAAAGAAATAACGCAAATAAGAGTAACGAAATAAGAGTGATGTTTTATTCACCTTTGTTGTAATAGAGCATGATTTTTGTCTCATCGCAAAAGATGACATCATCCCAAAAAGTACAGGGCTCTTCAATGTAAGCATTTGCGAAAGATGGGCCAAACAGAGTGTGGCGAAAGCCACTGAAAGCATTGGAAAAACAAAACGTAATTCCAACAGTTAAATTCGGAAAACTGTCGGTAATGATTTGGGGGTGCATTTCCAGTAAAGGTGTTGGTGATCTGGTTTTCATTGAGGACACAATGAAAGCCCACAAGTATTTAGAAAATTTGAAGTGCAACTTGGTCAACAGCGCCAAGAATTTTGGCTTTTATGTTGACAACAAACCGCTATACAAGTTCTACCAAGTTAACGACCCAAAACACAAGGCGTTTATGAACAGAATGTGGTTACTTTAAAACACTGCCAAAGTCTTGATACGCCAGCGCAGAGCCCAGATCTCAACCCCATCGAAAATTTTTGGGCTCATTTGAAGAAAAAAGTGGCCAAAATTGTGCAGTTTTTGATGCCATTTGTAAATAAATATTCCACTGCTGGTAAATAGACAAAAAAATTAATATAAAAAGACCCATAAATATAAATTTTATTACAAATTTGAAGCAATACCACTGAATTTCTGCAACGTGAAAACACTTTCTGGGCAAACTGTATGTACATAATGCTGAAAGTACAACAGCAACACCAGACATTGGGCTTCACCGAGTCAGCATTTTCTAAATGCTACGACTCTGTGTAGTCCAATGCTACATACATATATTCCCTTATTAGATTTTAAGTATAGATACGGAAACTAATATTGCCGCGAATAGTGTTTATAGCGAATAGTCGAATACCGATTAATCGCCATTCACTTTGGCGAATAGTCGAATAACTCGACATTACTATTCGACATAAAAAAAAACATTAAACACATTAAAAATATTTCTTATTTACAATAAAGTTAAAGAAATCTGTTTCATGTTATACATACCTACATATATGTAGTAAATTTGATTTTCCATTTTTTAATGCTGGCAACCCTTTTCTTGTACAAGTCTTTCTCTTTAGTTTACGGGGAATACCCCGTTTTGTATAACCCAGCGATTATTATTGTAGGGGATTTCCCGCTCAATCAATACGCTTGTGTTTAGGATAGGCGGCACGCGTTTGTTAATTGATTTTCGACATCGGTTGACGTTTTTTTATTTTTTATTTCTATACTTATTTGTAAATTGCTATTGAGTTAAAGACTTGATAAATACTTAATTAGTTAAAGTGTTACTTAAAAAGAAGAACAATCATGCCAAACCCAGGAAAAACATCTCATGTTTGGCTATATTTTGAAGAGGAAGAGAAAAGTGCAAAATGTGTTTTGTGTGGTGTAAAAATAAGTAGAGCAGCAAAAAAAGTAGGAACAACGGCTTTGCAGAATCATTTGAAATTCAAACACCCAGGTTAGTTTTTTTTTACCTATATTATTTATTTTACCGATACTAAGTAATAATAAAATAAGAACGTTATATAATATATTTGTTTCAAAAGTTATTTTGATATTTTCATTTATGAAGTATATAATTGTACTATTGTGAGTTTTGTAGCACATTATTTAAATAATTGCCGCTACCTACGTTCCTGATTAAAGGTTCTTTTCTTTGTTCGCAGATGAGTATTGTAAAATTTATGGAAGCTCAAGTAGTCATGCTCAACATAATGCTCCCGCAGAATCATCTTCAAGTACCTCCTCATCCACCAAGTTGCCCAGTCAGCCTTTGGTGCAACAGTCACTGCAACAACTACTTGAAAAAAAAAGCTTTGGGACATCAACGATAGCCGAGCAAAAAGATATCACTACTTGATTGGTGAAATGATCGCTGTTGACAACGAGCCACTTTCCATCGTCGATCATCATGTGGGCTTTAAACGTCTTATTAATAATGCTTTGCCGCAATACACCATTCCTGGCAGGACATATTTTACCGAGAAAATAATTCCAGACATGTATGAGAGAGTGGTTAGCAAACTAAAAAACGAGTTAGAAAGGGCTGAAGCTATAGCATTCACTAGCGATCTTTGGACTTCTTCTGTAAATAATGCTACATTTCTGAGTTTCACCGGACACTGGATATCAGAAAACTTTAAACTGAATCATGCCGTTCTAAACATGGCGCATTTCCCTGAATCACACACATCAGAAAATATCAAAAGAGAACTGTTACAGTGTGTAACGAAATGGGACATACCCATCACTAAAATTCAAGCGATTGTTCACGATAATGGGGCGAATATGGTTAAAGGAGTTAAGGAAACTCTACTTCCTTCACAGCGTTGCTTCATACATACCCTCCAGCTGGTGATAAATAATGCATTAGATAACAGTTCTCCAATAAAACAAATTCTTACTAGTGCCCGCCGCATAGTGACACATTTTAATCATTCAGGATATACAAAACTTGAAAGTATTCAATCTGAGCTCGGACTTCCTAACCATAAACTGATTCAAGATATTCAAACTCGCTGGAACTCAACATATTACTTACTGGAGCGTCTATCTGAACAAAAAAGAGCAATTTCGGTGTATATTTCAGAATCAAGGAGCGTGAATTTTGAAAATTTGACCAGTGATCAGTGGGAGGTTATAGAACATCTGTTAAAGCTCTTAAAACCTTTCGAAGAGATAACAAAAATCACGAGTTCCACATATGCACCTATATCAGATGTGATACCTAGCACTGTTTCATTAGTCAGATACCTAATGAAAGATGCGCTGATTCAACAAACTGCACACGTTGATGATTTTAGAAAGGCGTTGATAGAAAATATGGAAGCCCGTTTTAACTTGGATGATCTATGCTTTACGAAGACATATTACTTGTCGACATTTTTAGACCCCCGCTACAAGAACTTTTACTTTGACGCTACCCAATTTGAACGGATCCGTAGAGCTGCGCTCAGAGAAGGTTTTAGGCTTTCTTTAGATGACGAAAATGATGATTCGGATCCAGAAACGGCATCCAAAAGGTCTCGTTTAGACAATGAAAGTGAGCATGATTCGGAAACTCATAAACTATTTTGGGCATGTTTTGAAGAATCATCTGTAGAGCAACCTACTGAAGAGCAACCCAAGAATGCCACTGCTGAAGAAATCGCCAACTACATCGCATTAGCAAAGGCTGACAGAAAAATAAACCCATATGAATGGTGGGCTTTGAGTACCAATAAGAATAGATTTCCTATTTTAAGTAAGCTTGCTAAACGATACTTAATCACACCAGCAAGCTCTGTTTATTCAGAAAGACTATTTTCCGAGGCAGGTTTAATTTACGAGGAAAAACGAAACCGACTTGCTCCAGAACGTGCAGAAAAAATTGTTTTTTTGCACCACAATCTGCCTCTGTTGGATTTTAAATATTAATTAAAAAGCCTTACTAATTTAATTTCCTGAATATAGATATTACAGATAATAATTGATATTGAGTATTGTTTTATTAAGGAAAATAATTAAAAAAATGATTATTTCTAACTCATTAGTTCTTTTGTTCGTTAAAAGTTTATTTTCGACGATTATTCGCCGAATGCCGAATAATACTAGCTATTATTCGGTATTCGACGAATATCAAAAAAATGACGAGTAATGCCGAATACCGAATAATAGCGAGTATTCGCGGCAACTCTAACGGAAACAGAGCCAAGCCAAGCCGAGCTTTGTTGTACAGCCGGCACTTGGCGACTCACTGCATAAGTGAGCAGTTTGTTTAAATTAAATTATTCTTCTATCTTTTAAAAGTGTGAATCGTTGTTTTATTTATCATTAAATATACAAGTTACATTACTCGCGTGGCATTCGCTCAAATGCACCGTGTGAATTTACTCATCGAAGACATTCCATTCCCACAGGCGCATATTAGCTTAGTTAGCATTAATTTATTATAAATATAAGTCTCTAATCTTTTGTTACGTTATTGGTGCAACACCTAGTGAATAAATTATAATAATTAAGGTTGACTTGTGTAAGGATTATTTGGAAAATTGTAAGTATGACCATTCTTTCCTTATAGAAAACCAGATTTTTATTGATTAAAAGCTGTTTTGTATTGAAAGATGAATTGTTGAAATTCATATTGTAATGTTCTGTTTTTGTACTCTGTGAGCTATTGTATTTTATAGTATAAGTTTAAATTATGTCCGGATTATTGTACTAAATGTATCATTTCATGTTATTGGGACAATCTTACAAGGTTTTGCCATAATGTCCCAAGGTGAACGTAAATTAATAATAAATAAATAAATAAATAAATAAATAAATCAGCCGAAGTCTCATGTTGACTTGGCAGATCCCTTTTTTTGAAGACCCTGGAAGGAAACTTCTTTACTTGAGTAAGCATATGGTGTTGTTGTTATCATTAATTTAGCTTTTTAGTGCGATTAACAGTAAATCGATACCATTTGATTTATCTGAATTGGGAGATAATAAGGGATATGTTAAATTTTCTCTAAAACTTCCGAATAAAGATATAGTACAGATCGATCTATCGTTCCAATTGTTAAAATTAAGCAATTAATTTAATTCAACACTCGATGAGGATTATTCAGACTATGAAACAGATTATGGTGAAAGCACAACAACAATAGAGCGCTCAACTTATAAAACTTTTACAGTGAATGCATTTCTTCTTCTATATTAGAAAATAATGAGCAAGTTAGACCTGTTGAAGTACTTCTGACAAATGTAGTTCAAGTTTGTTAGAAAATAAGGATGATATTTTTGTAAATAAAAATATCCCAATAAAACAAAAACTGGTGGCATATTATAAAACCACCACCCACCAGAAGCGCATTTGACGATTTTCAAATGCTCACTAAAAATGCTTAAAAAGGCCACTAAACAAATTGTTACTAGAGCAGTTGTAACATGGGTATAAATCATATATTTCTTGTTGGTTGTTACTTGGGAATCAGAAACCATTTAAGGTTGTTCGCCCTGGAGTCTCCTCTTAGTTCGATGGTCGTGACCCGATACAGCACCACCATGCTGACCACTTCACCATTTGAGCGCGGCCCAGTGCGGAGAGATTTCCCCTCTCTGGGTCCCGCCAAATGGTGTATCGCTGTTATAGCAACACCCTTTAATATCAGCCAAATTCTCTGTAAAATCATCCAACATCAAATTCTCTGTAAAATCATCCAGCATAAAATTCCCATTAAAAACATTATATTAAAATTCACGTTAAAATAAGCCAGCATATAATATCATATAAATACGAGTACTTAAAAATAATGTGGGGCATTATAGAATTGAAGGCACAAGCCATAACATAAGAATAAGTTTAAGTTAGATTTAATAAGGTTTTGAATAAGAAGAAAATAAAATTTGTTTTTTAATTTTTTCTTTCCTCAAAACGGACGATCAAAAGTTATCGCCTCAGGGCCATCCTTATTTGCATGTTCGTCTCTCGCAAAAAAAAAAAAAAACACACACACTCACACAAACACGCACACAGGGCTCAGCTCAGGCTACTGTGGGCGGATAGTGAAACGTCCTGCATTGGTATTGCTACTTACGGAGGTCAGCTGCGAATTACCAATAAGCAGTCCCCGACCAAGAGCGGCACAAGTGGAGGGCGAGGTATAGTTCCTCAACGATCAGAGAAGCCCGTGTGCCCGGCCGAGATGGAACCGTCCGTAAATAAAGACCAGCAATCGGGTGTCAATGGTGGAGGGCGGTAAAAAGCATCAACGTCGTAGGATAACCAAAATTCGGAAGCGTCTGACCCATAGTGGGCGGCTGCTCGGTCAGCGTCTGGTCCCAGATGAGGAACGGCTGTAACTAATACCTGGCAGTAGGTTAAAAATGCTAAGGGTGGACCCTGAAAAAATCCCAAATGGAAGTCAGCAAAGGCGATAAAGTTACGGTGCAGGGATACGGTTACCCAGTACGGGCGATTTTAGGGAGTCAGCAAGCGGGCTCCCGGCCGTCGTCATACAGCGACCGCAATGCAACAGGGGTGGCTCACTGGCACCTGTTACAGATAATGCTACAGCAGTAATCATAAGCGGAAAGCTAGCTATGATGAGGATAGCCATTCATAACAAGCAAGCGCGTCCCTCGATAACCACAGCAGATATACGGTGGAGGAATTAGAGCAAGGTCATCACCGCCAGCTATAGAGGTGGAAGAACCTACAATTAGGTGTGATTCTAAGACCACCGAAACACCGAAGGACGCCCAGCAGATAACAGTAACATCTCTGATAGAGAGAATAGCTGCAAACCAGGCGGCTACATCGGCCAACAAGAGAACTGTGGACTCCTTGGAACTAGTTGGAGGTAAATATCCATGATAAGCTCACAGCGACACGTCAACCAACAAAGAAGAGTCGGACCATCGCCGAAACGGCGTATTAGCAACAAATAAACCGTCGAAAATGGTGCAGACATCGCCAGAACCAAAAGGTGCGAAGAAACAACATAGTCTGAGGAGGGAAAGGCCGGAGTCAAGGAACCCTGAGAAAAGGCAAACCCGAGGGTAAAGCGCAGAAGAAAAAAAGAACACCAACAGAGACCGGCGGAAACAATAAAGTGTACTAGCGGAAGTATCGACTGTGAAGGCATCTACCGAAAGGACAGAACACCCTAGTATGGCAAACAATCTTAGCGACAAAGAGAAAACAGAGAGCACGTCCTGGTGCGATTCTATTCTAAAAAAAAGGAGATATCACATATGCTGACATGCTCAAAACGATAAAGGGACAATCACAGTTTCAGAAACTGGGAGATAATGTACAGAAGATACGGAAAACTGTCAAAGGCGATCTACTTCTGACGTTAAAGAGAAAGACGAAGGGTGAGACCAACAAATAAAAAGAAGCTCTCGGATGGTGTTATCGACCAGTATTCAGTTACACAGTTAAAGGAGTTGTTAAATAAATTGGGGGTGTCTTCATCGGGCAGCAAAAATGCATTAATACAGCGTTTAAACAACACAACGTTGAAAAATTCAAAGCAAGCCAAAGTAAATTAGACAAAGTGCGTGAAATGGAATTTATAAAAAGAGACCATGAACTATCAAGCAAAGAAAAATTCTTATTGGAAAAAGAGAACGCACCATTTAAAAAGTATGCGCAGCCAAGTGTGCATGCAATAACGACTCTAAAATATAACATTAATCCCACGGAAACATTCAACACAATGAAAGAATTAGTGCCGGAATATGATGGTTCTACTTCATTTGAAATTTGGGAAACTCAGTCTAGAAACGTGTTGGATATTTTAGCTGTAACCGAAAATTTGGCTCGCGTATTGCTGGCAAATAAACTAAGGACAATGCTGTGGAGCCTTTTGCAACTTTAATAAGTGAAATGCATATGATTTTTGGCTCAAAAGCAACCAAACTTGCACTGCGTAAAAAATTTGAATATGTGGGTCATTTAAGGCTTCTGCCGTGCTACGGTACTTAACGAAACGACACGAAACTACAAAATACAACTACCCTGTGTTTTTATGTATGAGATAGTAGGGTGAACTGCGAGCGGCTATGCTAGTATGCTTTCCGCAGGCCCTTTCCCAGCGCATGTTGACTGTCCGTCTAATATGGGCATGCAAGCTGACCGTGTCCGTCCGCCGCTCAGTGCACCCTGCTCTAAACGTGTCCTCGTGTGAGACTGCCGCTTGAAGCTTCACACGGGAACTCAGCAATAAGCATTAGGTTGGTTAAGAGTTAGTAAACCATTAAAAACAATTCCTAAGAATTGTCAAACAAATAGTTCATAGGAAATTTGTGAAACAAATAATTATTATTATAATCGAATTTTTCTTTGTATCAGCCATCAAACATTACACAACCATGCCAACACATTGAAGTTAAAAAAATTAGATTCACTTTTGGCAGATCTTTGCTGGAATTTGTTAATGGAATTGGAGGATAACGAATGATATTCCATTGAATAATTCTATATTTCAATTGCCAATTTAAAATAAATTACATTAATACGGAGAAACACGCATTTCCATTCATTTTTATACCGAAAAAATGTATTCAAAAAATTTATTTAAATCAATAAAAAACGCGAAAATCATCCGAAAAAGCGTAAAAAGGATGGTTTCTGTATTTAAAAAGTGTGTTGAGTTGCTTGAAATGGCAATAATATTGCATAGTATATTGTAAAAATGAAAATCGGTAAGAATTATATCGATAAGTTTGCGCAAGAACTACAAAAAAGCGCATAAAAACAGCAATAAATGGGGAAAATCGATGAAAAATGGGCAAATATCATGAAAATAGGCTAAAAAATTTGATTTTCTCAGTTGAAATGTGCGTTCTAATGGTAGAACTAGTAATTGCGAGCCGTATAAAAATAACGAAAGAAATTTTGAATACAGGAATAGCGACTTAAATGGGCTTAAATGGTAAAAAATTCACTAATTGACCGAAATTCAAACAAAACGCCATAAAATTTTCCCAATGAGCCAAGCTGGCACTTTCATCGATGGAGCAGTACTCAGGGGGCTCATCCAAACACAACCATATGGTTTTCACGTTTGTACCATTTTACAACTTGAACAGTGTAATCGAGAGCATTTCCCATGAAATGCTCACGACAATTCTAAGGAAATTGCTAAAATATTAGAGAAATAGAATATAAAAAGGAAGCATTATGACACTGCAGTCAGAATTGTATTGGGAGTTGACGAAGCAACTCAAATTAAATATAAGATAAATAATTGTTTTAAATAAAAACATAGTTTAAATAATAAAACCGACATCTTTTCCTCTTTTACTATAAAAAACAAAACTGGCGACTACGATTTGATCCTGGCTATTTTAAGTGAAGGAGGAGCACACCACGGTAAGCGACGCACAGCGCATTTTTAATTTGAATTCATTTTACTTTTGTATTTCAGAAATAAATATTATATTGCCAAATATTAAATTTGGGTCCTTTTACTCGTCACAATGTTTATTTCCTGTGCAACTTTTATTTTCGTGATCATAAATTTGTAATAATTATATATCGCGCATTTTATGTTTCACATGCCGCCTGCAAGTAACACACGTTCCAGCAAGATGAAAAAGGGTTCGAAAAAGGCCAATATTAGTGGAGCCAACACATCGACATCTGAGACCGCCAATACTTCTGGGCTGTCATCACACGCAGCCTTGACTCCAAAAATTGCAACCACCGCCATCAGAGCGCTACCTGGCGTTGCATCGTTGGATTTTCCTGCTACAGTCGCCGACAAGAAGACAAGGCCTTCAAATGTCGCAAGTGAAGCCGCTACTGCAGATCATCAAGCCTGGAGTGTGATGCTCGAGAGGATGAACGCCCTCGAAAGTGAGTTACGCAGTACTCAGGTGGGCTTGCATGAGAAAAATATACAGTGCCATGCTCTGAAAGAAGCGTCGCATTTGCCTGCTGGTCAAGTCGCCACGCAACCAGCATTGCGAGCTGACGCCATAGACGAATTAATGCTTAGTACGCAAAATTTCCCCGCCGTTATTACGCATTCGCCAGCCAGCATTGATATGCACAATAAACGGTTTGCGGTAAATGCGCATAAAAATCCGGACATAGCTACGCAGCCACTATCAATAGCTGATAAAAGTAGCACGCAATTCACGCTAAGTTCGCATCCCTACGCCGCCGCTTCGGCGCATTCAATGCCATGCGCAGCCAATGTTCTATTAAACGGTGGTTTTTTGTCTGCCGCTACGCCGATGGCAGCAATAACATCGTCAACAAGTGCAAGGACAATTCCAAGTGTTGTAGCCATGTCTGCCGCTCAGCGTTCGGCAGTATGTTCAAATGTAACGAACAGTGGAGTTTTAATGTCTACTTGCGACACAATACAGTCTGGTGGTGATACTAATCGTATTTATCAATGCCCTGTTATGCCAACACTGAACACAATGCCGACTGGTGGGAATGCTGGATATTATTATCGTCACCCTATTATGGCGACTCATAGCACAATACCGATTGCTGGAAATATGTGGTATTGCTATCAGCACCCTGTTACGCCGTTGCCAACTGCGAATGATATGGATCCAAACAGGAGTTATTGCTCCGAGCAGCAATCAGCAATAGTGGTCGATGTCCACAAGTAAGTGGGGTTGCAAACAACAGAAAGTTTCCCCTACGTAATGTTTATGGCGTAGAAAATTTGAAATGACCAAATGTAATAAGTTCTGTTAGTAATACAGTTAGTTTTGCCTATCAGTATATTCCCTACGCAGATGATGGGCTCATATGATTGTTTGATTGCGCGAGAGCTTGCGCACTTTTGTATCGGCGCCTTAAGGCAGCCAAATGTTCTAATTGAAGCGACTAGAGTCAGCTCCTTTGAGTTCTATTGAAGCGACTAAAGTCAGCTCCTTGTGAGTACAAACAGTTATGATTTGTGTTTAGAACTCTGCTTAAAAGATATTTTCGTCCGAGCGATCATAATTTTCCAGCATTACCAGTAAAAGATAAATAAATATTCAGATGCCACCCCTCAAATTCTCATTGGCTTAGATCACTGTCATTTATACTTGCCAATTGGGAGCGAAAGAGCCGCATGCCGCTAAAATTCTACTTGGATGAGTTGTGTTTGGGACAACAAATGAGTGCATTTTGGCGACACCATCCTCTTTATTTACCCCTTCAACAGTGGCAGATAATTTGCATCGGACTGTAGCTGACTATTTTGAAACTGAAAACTTTGGCGTTCGCCCAGCACCGGCTGTAGAGCCAGACGAGGATGTGAGAGCACGCAATATATTACAAGCTGTCACAAAAAAAATAATAGAGCGGCAGCTACGAGCCGCAAGCTTTGCTTCGTTTGCCTGGGGGTGAATCACTTTACCCACGGTTGCTAACATCCAGGGTGCTCCCGGTGCCACCGGCGACACCACCATCTCCTACATTAAGGGGTGCATCAGGATGGGAGCCGGCGGGAATGGGTCGCCATCTCTTGCAATACTGCAAGGGGGGCGGCATGGTCGCGCCGGAGCCCTTCTGACGATGGCTGCCGCCTGCTCACAGTGACCATGAGACTCTGAGCGGGACTCAGTGCGGAGAGAATTCCCCTCATTGGGTCCCGCCAAAGTCGTACAGCAGGCCGCAGCCATCTTTTTTGCTGTGATGTGAGTGCCGACTCAGGTGAAGCAGGAGAGCCGGTTGCGAAGAGAAGTCAGTTTTCAATTGAACCTTTGGTCGTGCGGTCGTGCAAAACTGAGTCTAATAACTCCCACCAAAATTGTTTAAAACTGCTTTTTATTGTTAAAAACTATTGTGTTCCTATTAAATTTAATAAAGAAAAAATAATAAATCAAAAGCAAAGGATGGATTCAATCACCTACCAGGCTCCCCTTAGAAACAGTCAGTAAATATAAACTGATTAAACACGTTTTAAGGTTCGGTGGGCAAATAAAGTGCCTAAAAAAAGACGCAAAATGTGAATTTACGTCCCGAACAAGTACAAAGGAAAGTTACCGTACAACACTCTTGCAACAATAAGAGAGGTAGCTTCGCGCTTTATACAGCTAAATTATAATAAGTAAACTAGAGTTCGTCTGAGCACAGTGATAAATGGGTGCACAACACCAAGCACCAACCCTGGGCAGCTCTATAAAATATTGTAAAGGTGCGTACAGATCACCACCGAAGTGTTATAATTAAATAAACAATAAAAGTTGGAAAAATCAAAAAATAACCATCTTACATATGTTTAATTGGCATACTTCGAACTCTGTTTTGTTTTGTCAGTTCTGCAACTGTTGCATAAGTGGCCACAAAACTTTTAATGTTAAGCCATATTTTGATACCAAAAAACTCAAATTATGCGCAGAAAGCCGCGACGAAAATAAAGAAACGTAGTCATTATTAAATGAAAGTGCCGTGAATAAGTTGAATCCTTTCAACATGAACTTGTGCGGAGAGAATTCCCCGCACCACGTGCGCTCATTTGACAATTGAACTGCAATGAACTTTCACTACTAGTCAGCACTTTTCCAAAAGTGTGTCACACGATGATTGCACTGGCGGACAATTGCAGAATGTGCAAACCAAACGACAATTACAAATAACAATGTAGGGCAATTACAAATAACAAAGTGGAACGTTAGGATACAACAATATGAATGTAAATAGTATATAAGCAGGTGTATTACGAATAAAGAAAGTCTTCTAACAACTAAACTTGAGCGCGTTTCAACTCGCGTGGTTAGGAAAAGAACCGGAGAGGACTCAGGCTGCTATCAAACTTATTACATATAAAGAAGATATCTCCCATTAGGAAATATTGGCAATCGAGTCATAATAAACAACATGAAATTAGAGCAGGAATTAAGCACCATGTGAAAAGTAACAGCGAGCAATTGGTGTGCTAAAAGGCCGCTGGAGAAATGTAGTTTATAAGAAGAGAGAAAGATATCAACCCATAAAAGTGGCTACATTTGCAAACGAGTGTGCAGCGAGTTAACACCCGGCTGGAAGATTTGCCTAAAGGCGCTCACTGAAAGCTGTCCTGTCAACATTTGGGATGTTGTGAAACATTCCAATCGCATCATCCAGCAGCCACGGATATTGTAAACATATAAGCGAGGTATTGTAAACACATACGAGTAAGCGAGGTTTCGTATAGCTCTAAGATACAATTGTCAGTTAGTACATAAGTAAACTCAGAAAGAATATGGTAAGTTCATACGTAAACTTATAAGTGAATAGAGTTTTATTTTTAAAAACCAAAAATTCACTAAAACTTATTAATTGGCGATCCTGCCAGGAGAAAATACATAAGGATATTTGACGAATGCCATCCTGGGACCAAACAAAACAACAATTACCCACCACAAGGGGAAAAGTAATTCCAAGCCCATGTCATCGTGGGATGTCAAAAAAGAGGAACAACGAGAATAAATAACATTTAAAGAAAATTATGTATAAACCAAACGAAATTAATCTTGCGATTCCTAATTCAGGACCCTCCAAGATATAACGATTTATAAGATCAATTTTAAATAAAATTATAAGCTACTAATAAATATTTTATAACAAAATTATTAATTTTGCGAATCTGTAAGTCGGAATAAGTTAGACCCTCCAGAATATAAAATCTAAATATATATATAAAAAAAAATATCCAGAAAATAAATACAGGGCACCGCAAGGACGCCGTAAGCTGCATTAAGTTAAGTCTATATAAATTATATATAGTTATATACATAGAAATAAGAGTTATATAATAAGAAAAAATAAGTAAAATAGTGTGAAAACGAGATTTAATTTGAGATGTGAAATTTTTTTCAAAAAACAAAGAAATGCTATACCAGATTGTTATACTGTGATTATTGTGGCAATGACCATAAAACTAAAAACTGTCCGAAATTAAACAAGACAAAATAGTTAAACTGGGGAATTTAAAAAAATTATTAAAAAATTTAAACATGACTCTAACAGTAGATCAGATAAATGAAGTAGTTGCAAGGGCGACAGCAAGTTTGAAAACGCACATCGATAGACTGACAACAGAAATACATACCCTTAATGTAATAGACTCAATTGTGGAATATGAAGACATAAAGTTAGATCCTTCGGTAAATTGTAACGAGTATCTTGATGCGGTAAAAAGTTTGCCGGAATTTCACGGATGTTCTAACAATTATGTCTTTTGGAGACAAGCAGCTATAAATGTAATGAAGATCTATAATTGTTATGTAGGTAATTCAAAATACTACACGGCAACCACAATTTTGAGAAATAAAATTGTCGGACCCGCAAATGCAGTCCTGTCTTCACATGGTACGGTTCTGAATGTTGATGCCATTTTAGCAAGATTGGATTTCGCGTATGCGGACAAATGATCAGTAGATGTAATAGAACAGGTGTTGGGTCACAGATTGGGAGTCGCTGCACTTACCATCGCGTGAGAGCAGCTGCACATCTATTAACTCATACACGTATAGGTGTTCTTATCATGCACTGTCATAACATTAATATGCAAAATAAATTAGTCTAACCGTTGACCAGCTCGCAGTCACATCGTTCGAATTTTTATTTAAGGGCACAGCCCAACGTACTTACATTCGCTATAGTTTCTTAGAATTTTCGTGGTTGAGGAAAACTCGCCCAATCCTACAACAGGAAATGTCAGTCTTGAGGCAGGGAAGAAAGTCCCTAATTGATAATGAAGTTAATGAGAATTGACTTTACCCATAAATAAAAATACAATGACAACAGGTGATAATAATGAAGTCACTAAAGCAATGAATTTTAAAGCTCGGGAAACAGCACTCAGAGTTTTCATTACGGGTCTAATTACCCACTTTCAAACACAATTTTCTCATTGGGCCCTAAAGATTTGCCGAATGCATTGACAAAGGCACAGGAGCTTCAATCCAATAATGAAAGGTATAGCTTTGCTCTGAACTTCGAGCAACATCAAAATCCAAGAAATCAAAATAATAGTTCAAATAATTTAAGATATCCTAGGCATAATATTAGTAATAACAAATATAATCAAAATTTGTATCAGCCAAAACCACAGCCAATGGAGGTAGATAGGGGATTTTCGATGTTTATGAATCATACAGGTTATAATAAATTGAATAATAATAATCATAATTTGAATAATTTCCAAGCGAGAAAGAATTATAATACTAATTGGTCACCAAGAAATTTTGGACAACAAAATCAATTTAATAATTATAATCGGGGACAACCAATTAAACGTGAGAGTTCTACACAAATTTCACAGCAAAGAAACGCGGGAGTAAAGGAACCCAGAATGAATTATAAGCAAGGAAGGGATAATTTTTTAGATTAAAAGAGGGTCTTCCATTTATAATAAAAACTCAGAGTGACAGGGGAGACTCTCAAAATTTTAATTGATACTGGGACAAATAAGAATTATTGCAAACAAGATACATTCAATAATCCCTCTGATATAATACCACATAAATGCGTAAGTTCAATACATGGGAGAAGGATAATAAAAACATATTACTTAGTTAATATTTTCTGGGTAAAAACGATTTTTTATGAATTACCATAATTAAAGCATTATGATGCAATAATGCAACCGGGCATAAGTAGGGTGTATAAGTTAATACTCAAATATGCTAGCATCATAATAAGAGTCATAAAACTACCACAAGCTGTAATCGAGTTTATTGATTCCAGTTTCTTTCTTCTCCTACTTAGTTCTTACTTTCTACTTATAGTTGTTCTCTTTTATACGAGTTAGTTTAAAAACAATACTCAATCCAGCAAGGTGCGTAAGCTCCGCATAATTTAAAACGATTTTTAGGTGCATAGCACCGTCTAATAAATTTATAATTAAAATAAACAATTTATCGTTTTATTAATTTATATGTATGTTCAAGAACCAATTTAGTATGGAAACGTTTGGTGCCAGTTGCGATTTGCATACATTTGCATATTGTCCCCTACAAGTTGATGGGCAAGGGGGTGTTCGGGGAAGGTGAAGTGCAAAAGTAGAAAGTGGTGCTAGTAAGTTTGTGGAGGAGGGGGCGCAACGTGAAGGTGTTGGTGGGTGAGATGTGTGGTGTGAGAGGGGGTATCGGGTGTGAAGGAGTTTCTTCACGGAGGGAGATATTTAAGTTCATTAGATTTAGTCTAATTAACTCATCCATCTCGTTTTTTATGTTGGGTTGATCCCAACACACCTCCCGTAAGCGTTCGAGAAACGCTTTGACAGTAATTAAATATTCTGCCAATGTATCCAAATACATTTCGTCATTATTTCAAAAAATCCATATTATCGCTAACAAATCTACCTTTCAATACACTATTGAAAGTTATTAAGAGTGAACGAAAATCAACAAAATATGGACCGAAGATAATGCTGTAGCTAGAAAAACATGTGCTATTTTTACCACAAAAATATACTTATATAACTGATGACACCATTAGAGCGCTTTCAAGAAACACATATATAGAAGTAAAATTTTCTGTTGGTCAATTTAATTATAAATTTGTGTTTGAATCTATTGATCAAAAAAATAAAAAATAGAACAAAAATAAGAAATAATGGTAAATTTTATTTGTGAGTGTTGTGTTTGAATCTATTGATCAAAAATATAAAAAAAACAAATTGTTTTTCATAAGTACACTAATTAACAATCACAAGTGTGGCCTACAATTTCGTGTTATATCGGTGACGTGACCTCTAACAAGTTTCAATAACTTCTCGAGTCGCGACCTTACAACAACCTTCATTATCTGAAATTTGTTTCAGAAGCATTGTGTATTTACGTAACAAAATGGAATTACTGAGAAGCGTTACTCTACAGTGTAGAATCTACACAGCAACAGTCCACATTTAATTAGGCTGATTTATAGAACAATGCCACAACTGATGTATTCCTCAAATCAAAAGTATGTACGAGTATGTGCTTAAGAAAAACATATTCAATTGACGTATAAATTTGTCATTAATAAAACTTAAATAAACTGATTAAAAATAACAATAATAGTTCATTTTTAATTTGGTTTAAGGTGTCAGCAAGAACTTTAATGAAACAAAGCAAATTTTTTCCGTCATGGTGAATTCCCAGACGATTGTTAAATATTTCATCACATACTTCATTTTGAAACCCAAGAATAAGCAAAGAATATATGGAAAAATTATTCTTTGAAGGAGCTTTCAACAAGTTGTGGATACACAATGAGATCAATTTCAAAAAAATTTATATATATATATATATATATATATATATATATATATATATATATGTATTTCAAAAATACGATCAAGACAATTTGATTCATGAAAACTTTTTCAATACAATTAAAGTTAAAGGAATTGAAATATTAAGAAATGCACTAGAAAACATACTAGCATTAAATTTAATTGCGAATTATTTTGTAAGTATACCTTAGTGAAAGAAGAATTAGTGAGTCACATCAAAACAAAAATTATCACAATGTATTCTACAACAACTACAAATGATATATATAAATTATACGAAGATCAATGTGATATTTCATTGCAAAAAATGAATGAATTTCAAGAGCGTGACAGTGGATGGACATTAACGCAATCTTTTTTTGAAATTAATATAAACCAATATAAACCTTTGAAGGGTTCACAATATATAGTTTTATCATCCATTATATTTAAAAAACATGCATGTGTTAATATTCAAAATAATGATGTTCGAGTATATTGCTTTAAATGGGCAATTATATCTCCAGTCTCCTCCCATTCAAATAAATGTTCATCAAATAAAATTGAAAATATTAAATCAGATATCATAAAACTTGAAAATAACATTGTTTTATATTTTAAAAACGTAAACTTTCCATTATCGGTTAACAAAATTAAAGACTTTGAATTAAATAATCCTCAAATTATTCAATAGTCAGCTAACAAAACATTGTAGAAAAATGCATTTGTGTAATACATATTTGTTATATTTTTATAAAGAAACAGCATTAATGCATCATCGAGAGGAATGCAATAAAAGAGTGACAAGTGAGTCCCCTCTCTAGATGGCTGTGACCTGATGCCATATCACCATGTTGCTGCCCTCGGTTAAGGGCAGCGTGACGTCGAGAGAATTCCCGACGTTATGTCGTCTAAGGCAGATAGCAGCAGTATCGGGTGCTCTTTTTAAGCAAGGCACCAACCAGGTTTGTCAGATGTGGGGATTTCGCCCCATTTTGGGGATTTTTAATCTGTTTTGGGGATTTGCTGGGGATTCACATTTTTTTTTGGGTTTTATTGGGGATTTTTCGATTTTCGTCACACTATCACACATCACATTTGTAATTCTGATTTGTGTGCTACTGAACACAACCAACTTCCGCCAAAAATCGATTTTTAGCTAAAAGTAAAAATGATCTGCACATTCCCTAGCGCAAAGAAGCTGAAGTGCAAAGAAGTGAATAAAAAGCTGTTTTATAGCTGAATGAAAATAATCAAACTCCTCAATAAATAATGTCAAGCGCGTCAAAAAAGCAAAAGACGGATACTACAAGATGCTACAGAAAGCAGTGGGAAGGTGAAACGTGGGCAAAAGGTAAGCAAATTAAAGGAAAACTGGCTTTGCAAATGAGAGTTTTCCCGCCATCATTTTGCGAGTTGCCTTGTGCAATTAAGGTATCTGCAAATTGAACAAAATGTTTATAGGATGTTTATAGGATGGTTAATCCCAATTGAACACGCACCTTCTGCGTACCAAAACGTTACGGGAAATGCATGGTGCAAAATATGCAGAATTGCATTAATTTCATATAAAAAGGATCTAAAGAGACACGCAGATACCAATGAGCACCAGGCTAAGATGTCAGATTTGAACGCAACAAATACGATGCTGAATTATAGTACGAAAATTTCAGATATAAAGTTTTCCTTCATATTATTAAAATTCTGTTCAAATTTTTTTACTAGTTGCTCTCCCGGTATCTGCAGAGTCAAAAATTTTAGACATCAAGTTGGCTGTTTTCATTGCTAAGAGTTACATACTCGTATGCGTAGCAAATTTACATATGCGTTGGCAAAATGCGCATTCAAAAATTTACGCATTTTAAGAATTTAACGCATTTGAAAAATGTCCAAATAGCGGTTTTGCGCACTCAAAAAGTGAATTCCTTCGAAATTCACTTTTTGCGCATAAAATATGCAAGTTAGCAACATACGAGTTGCATGTCGTTGGAGCCGTGCGCTTGCGCAGCGGTACAAAGCATTGTACGAAATACGCTGCAACAGCGTCTGCTGCCATCCGCTGCGCAAGGGCACGGTAGACGGTGCTGGTTCTCGGTGCGTGAGAAAACACAAGACGGAGAGCATTGGCGCCATGCGCTTGCGCAGCGGTACAAAGCATTGTACAAGTTAATACCATTTACGCCGAAATTTGTCAACTTCAATATTTCACAACTCAAATTAACATCCGTTCCCATATTTTTCGCTGACGCTAAGTCTAGCGTTTTTCATAGGAAATGCCCAACATGCGCAACAACTGAAAACAACAACACTTCACCAGCAGCAGCAGCAGCAGAGCGGCGCAGCGTAGGTGTTAAGTAAATTTAAGTTTATTTCTTAAGTCAGTCTAAAATCAGAATCAAATTAATAAAGTTGGCTTCGGCCTGATTAAAAGAAAAAATATTTTTTTTTAATTATCTTAAACATAGAAATATGTAATTGGCGCCCGAGCAGTTAATCCAGTCTCGCGTTGTTTTTAATTTACTGGTTAAATGAAAGTGTCGTAAAACACCACTAAAAGTAACATTAAAACACATCTAAATAAAAGTGCTATTAAAAAAAATATCACTAAGACATTAGAAGTGACATTAAAACATAACAAAAGTGCTATTTAAATACCACTACTAAAGTGTTACAAAAAAAGTGCTATTGACACGGAAACATTTTAAATAAGAACGCGCTGAGGATCCACATTAGACTCATTACATCAAACAGGAAACGAGGCCCCCAAGTCAGGATATAACCTAAAAAGGAGTTCAAACCAGAGAACAGCCGCCTGTTTATACAAGGATCAACTGGATCGAGATGAATACTACCCATATAATATTTATGTAAGAAAAATTAGAATTTGTATTAAGCATTATTTTTAGAAAATTAACTAAAAAAATCCGAAAGAATTTTGTTTTAAGAAACACTTAAAGAAATTGAAATAAAACTTAGGTAAAGAATTTTGAAAGCAACATTTAAAGAAGAATTGATTTAAAAAGTAAACAATTTTGTTTAAACAGAAAGATTTAAGAAAAATTAATTAGAAATTTAAAATAATCATTTAGAAGAATTAATAGAAACAAGAAAATAAAAGTTAATAATCAATCAAAAATTAAACCAAACACTGACACTGCGAATCCGAACTCCGGACCCTCCAGTGTATAACAAAACAAATATATAACACAAAAAAAAAAAAGAAAAATAATAAAAAGAAGAAGAAACATTTTTCTTATATATCCTTTCTCATTTAATTTCTTAAATAATTTAAGTTAAATATAACTGAAATATTTTAATACAAAATGGCTAACCAGAATAATTTAATACGTCCACCTATACTAAACACTTCCTCGTCATCTCCCATGCCTGCTCCTAATAACATAAACATGAACGAACTGTCGACAATAGTTTCAGAGATGGTAACTAACGTAATACGTACAGAAGGACGAAATATAGTGCAAGCGGCACTCAATCCAAACGCCAATTTTATGAACGTTGCCGACGTGACAATAGACTCTAGCCATTTAAATAATTTGACAGAACTCGATAAAATACCAGACGTAGTCCGTTGTCTTTGCGACTTTTCTGGCGCCCCCGGAGAATTTAATTCGTGGAAAAAAAGTGTTGATCGTATACTGCAAATTTACGAACACACGAGAGGCACTCCAAAATATTATGGTATATTAAACGTCATAAGAAACAAAATAGTAGGAAATGCAGATATTGCAATAGAATCATACAATACTCCACTGGATTGGAGAGCTATCTCAGTGCTTGACATTACACTACGCCGACAAACGCGACCTAGGTACCCTAGAGTACCAAATGACATCATTAGTCCAAGGGAACTTTACTATTCAAGAATTTTACCAGCAAGTTTACTCTCACTTATCACTTATATTAAACAAAATAGGATGCATGGAAGTTGGACCTGAGTCCACGCATCTTCTTACAAGAACATACAGAGATAAGGCTCTTGACACATTTATAAGAGGTCTTAAAGGTGACCTGCCCCGATTACTAGGTATAAGAGAACCTGCTGATCTTCCACAGGCTCTCCATTTGTGCCTGAAATTAGAAAACCAAAATTTCCGTTCAAGCTATGCACATAACAGCCAAAACTCAATGAGGCGAAGCTACGGCAATCCACCCATTTTACCACCTAGACGACCTTTACCACAACCAATACCACAGAGACCACAAAGAGAATTTTATCCCGAACTACCCCAAAACCGACCTTACCAACCTTTTTCATACAGACCACAACAGCACTTTGCTTACCAAAATAATAACAACCAACATCAATTTAATTTACCGCAACAGAACTTTGCTAATCAAAACAACCACCGTTATCAATTTAATCCACCCCAGCGACCTTTTCATCCAAAACCGCAACCAAAACAAGAACCGATGGATGTTGATGTAAGTTTACGATCACGCGGTATAAACTATATGAATAGGCCCAAACCAAACGACTTAATAGGCAAACGACCACCACCACCAAACACCCAATACCCACCACAAAAAATGCAAAGAAACTACCACGTAATTACAGACGAACAAAATCAATCATCAGACCAAAACTACGAAGAACAGGAGGAATCTGAGCTTTATGATCTATCCACCGACCTAGAAAACTGCGAGATCGCAGATTTCACCGATATCCATTTTTTAGAATAAAAAGCTCTTCGCTTCCATATTTTGAATGTCGAACGAAGAGCGGAAGAACACTTAAAATCCTTATCGACACAGGTTCGAATAAAAACTATATTCAACCACAGCTTGTTAGTAAACCCAATCTAAACGAACAATCATTTTCTGCAAACTCCGTTGGAGGACCAATCGCAATAACGCATCATACTTATGTTAATCTTTTTAATATAGAGAACCTTAAACTAAAATTTTTTCTTCTGCCATCTTTAGTTTCATTTCACGCAATTCTAGGTAATGACAGCCTTAAAGAATTAGAAGCAGTTATCCACACGAAACAAGATTATATGATCATAAAAAATTCAATAAAAATTAGGATTAAACAATGCATTTCACAAAACATTAACACAATAGAAATACGAAATGAACACATGAATGACACACAAAAACGTGTAATGAACTCATTAGTTCAACAAAATCGCGAATTATTTTCAGAGCCAAACGAAAAATTAACGTACACAACAAAAGTCATAGCAGACATCCGTACATCATCAGATACACCAATTTATACACGATATTACCCATACCCCGCGACCCTTAAAACTGAAGTTGAGGAACAAATCCAAGACCTTTTGAAAAACGAAATTATTAGACCCTCAAGATCCCCTTACAACTCTCCCGTTTGGATTGTCCCAAAAAAACAAGACGCCTCAGGCAAAAAGAAATACCGTGTTGTAATAGATTACAGAAAACTTAACACAGTTACAATCGCCGACCGATATCCCATACCAGATATTAACGAAGTACTTTCGCAACTAGGACAGAATAAATGGTTTTCTGTGCTAGATTTAAAAAGCGGCTTTCATCAGATTCCGTTAAAGGAATCTGACATAGAAAAAACAGCCTTTTCAATAAATAACGGAAAGTACGAGTTTACTCGACTTCCATTTGGCCTCAAAAACGCGCCGTCAATCTTTCAGAGAGCGCTAGACGATATTCTGAGAGACCATCTTGGTAAAAGATGTTTCGTCTATATAGACGATATAATTATTTTTAGCAAAAACGAAAATAGTCATGTAACAGACATTGAACAAATTTTTCATACTCTCTCATCTGCCAACATGAAAATACAACTGGATAAGTGTGAATTCTTTAAAGAAAGTGTTGAATTTTTAGGATTCATCGTATCACCCCAAGGCATTAAAACTAACCCCGCTAAAGTAGATTCAATTATTAATTTCCCAGCCCCAACCACCCTTAAAGACTTACGATCATTCTTAGGTCTATCCGGTTATTATCGCCGTTTTGTTCATGATTATGCCAAATTGGCAAAACCTTTAACAAGACTCTTAAGAGGGGAGGAAGGACGAATGTCTAAGAACAAATCAAAAAATATACAAATACATTTAGATTCAGAAGCTACAGAAGCATTAAAAAAAATAAAAAACTCCCTAGTCTCGGACGATCTAATTTTGGCTTATCCCGACTTTAGTAAAGAATTTCATCTGACAACTGACGCTTCCAATTACGCAATAGGTGCAGTCTTAGAACAAAACAAAAAACCCATATCTTTTATATCAAGAACTCTAAACAAAACAGAGGAAAGTTACGCAGCTAACGAAAAATAACTCTTAGCTATAATTTGGGCACTTAAGTGCTTCAGAAATTACTTGTATGGTACCGCTAAAGTTAAAATATTTACTGACCATCAGCCACTTATTTACGCTTTAAGCAATAAAAATCACAACTCGAAAATGAAAAGATGGAAGGCAATATTAGACGAATACGACCATGAGCTTGTTTACAAACCTGGATGCATAAATAAAGTAGCAGATGCATTATCCAGACCCCCACAAATTAATTCTCTTACAATTAGCCAACACAGCGACGAAAGCTCGTCACACGGACTTATCCCTGTAGTTGAAACACCCATTAATGTTTTTAAGAATCTGCTATGGATTCAAAAAGGCGATGAAAACTCTTATCAATTTAAAATTCCTTTCCCAACCTACCACAGGCATATAATAATTCAATCAACTTACACAGAAGAAGATTTAATTACCCTGTTTAAAAGATACCTTAACCCATCTGTAATCAATGGACTCTTTACTTCAGAATCAATAATGGGCAAAATACAAAACTTCTACCTTGAACATTTTCGAAACTATAAAATTAGATTCACGCAAAAAGAAGTCACCGATCTAACTTCAGAAACAGAACAGACCGAACAGATACTACTCGAACATAATAGAGCACATCGTAATGGTCGAGAAAACAAGATTCAAATATTAGGCAAATTCTATTTCCCAAGTATGATGGCCAAAATAGAGAGATTAGTAAAGCAATGCAATACTTGCAAGCAATTCAAATATGATAGACATCCCAACAATCCACAAATTACCGAAACACCTATTCCAGAGTATCCTGGACAAATACTACACATTGATATTTATATCACAGAGAAAACCCTTGTATTAACTGCGTTGGACAAATTTTCAAAATATGCTCAAGCTAAAATAATTCAATCAAGAGCGACTGAACACATAAGAGAACCTTTAAGACAATTGCTGTTCGCATTCGGAGTTCCCCAAACAGTTGTAGTTGACAATGAAAAATCTTTTAATTCAAGATCCATTCTATTTATGTTACAGGATCAGTTAGGTATTACAGTTTTTACAACACCACCAAATAGCAGCTTCGTAAATGGACAAGTGGAAAGATTCCACTCAACTCTGTCAGAAATACTTAGATGTCTCAAGCAAGACGACATTCATGATTCCTTCGAGGAATTACTAGACAGAAGCGTTTATGAATACAATTACTCTATTCATTCTACGACAAACAAAAGGCCAATCGAAGTATTCTTCGGCAGAAGAGTAAGGACGAGGATTTAGAAATACATAACAAGAAAAAGAAACAAATAAAAGACTACAGAGTAGGAGATATCATTTACGTTAAAATAAATAGGCGACACGGCACAAAATTAACTAAACGATATAAACAAGAAATAGTAAAAGAAAATAAACACACAACAGTCTTAACTAACTCAGGGAAAACGATACATAAAACAAATATTAAAAGTTAAAATTTTACTTTTATTTTTTTTTAGGATGCTTATTTACGTTACTACTGCTGAAATACAAATATTGGACTATACCACAACCCACATGATAACTATAACAAACGGACAAGCTAAAATTCAAGATGGAACCTTCCAGCTAATACATATTATTGACGTAAAAAAATACAATGACTTTTTAAAAAACTTACAGATTTACACGAACCAAAACATACAAAAGAATAATATATATTTCCCACTCCTTATCCACGAAATCCAACAATCCTTCGAAATCCTAGAATCCTTTTCACCAATTAAACACAATAAAGCCAAAAGATCAATTAACATAATAGGTACTGCTTGGAAATATATTGCTGGCAGTCCAGATCATGACGATCTAGAGTTAATTAATAATAATTTAAAAGATTTAAATAATAATAATAATAAACAGGTTATAATTAATCAAGCGTTTAATGAAAGAATAAATAATCTAACGAAATTAGCAAACGAAATTAATAACGAAATAAGAAAAGATGAAAATTTAAACAATGAAATAGCTTCAAGCATTCAGTATAGATTAAGACTTGTCAAAGAAGAATTAGTAAACATAAGATACGCCATAGAATGGGCGAAAAACGGAATATTAAACTCAATGTTATTAAATAAAAAAGAAATAAAACTAGCTATAAGAAAACTAGAAGATGAAAATATGCCATTCGCTTCAGAAGAAGAAGCTTTAGAATTTGCTAACATAAATGTTTTAACTAATGAAGAAACAATTTTATATGTAATTAAAATCCCACTAACTTTAAAAGAAACTTATACGAATATAATTATTAGACCAATAAAAAAGAACAACGAAATGGTTTTGCTAAAACATAATGAATTATTAAAACATGAAAATAGATTGTATGGTATTATAGACAATTGTCAAAAATATAACAATATTAAAATATGTAAAAGAAATGAATTGTTAGATTTAAGTAATGATACTTGCATTCCAAACTTAATTAATGGCTTGAATTCATCCTGCACATACATCAATGGTCATCATGTATCAACAGTAGAAGAAATCCAACCAGGCATTCTCCTGATTAATGATTTTAATGGAATCATAGAAACAGAAAAATCTCATCACAAACTAAATGGAACCTACCTTGTTAAATTTGCAAACACTACAGTAAGGATAGATGAAGAGGAATACAGCAATATAGAAGCGACAACCTTAGAGACACCACCCGCAATAATGCAACCCTCACCCACGGAAAGAAAACGGATAAACTTACTCTCACTAAAAGCCCTCGAGGATCTACACATAAAAAATACCGAATTTATAACTTCTCTGCAGACAGACAACAATCTCAATAAAATATCGTTGGTTGTATTGACCAGCATCTGTATTACCATAATCATTTTGCTGAAGGTTTGGAAGAAATCATCTGAAAGAGTTATATTTAAAGAAATGCAGATAATACCTGTTCCAGTCATAGAGAAAAAAACGCGCCCCGAAATGTGGCATGAAATACCAAAAAGTTTAAGTGTCAATGACTTGCCATATTTCTGAGTGATTGAGGACAATCACACTTAAGGAGGGAGGAGTTAATACCATTTACGCCGAAATTTGTCAACTTCAATATTTCACAACTCAAATTAACATCCGTTCCCATATTTTTCGCTGACGCTAAGTCTAGCGTTTTTCATAGGAAATGCCCAACATGCGCAACAACTGAAAACAACAACACTTCACCAGCAGCAGAGTTACAGTACACCCTGCAACACTACCCATAGAAAATAAAATAACGCATGGTAAAGTGTTCTTAATATAATTCCAAGAACATTTTACCATATAAAACCCATGTTTGCTATTTTATGACACACTTATGTCGCAAACATGTCACACTCTTTTTAGTCACAACTTGTGTGGCAATATTAAATTACAAAATCTAAATCAATATTGAAATTGCTTACAGATTGCTCAAGTGAATTCTTTCGAAACCACTTGAGTAACCAAAAACTAAGTCAGCCAACACAAGAACATTCTACTGCCCTAGCTAAATTCCATGGAAAGAAAAGTGAGCGTACACATAATTGTGCAAACGAATCCACGCTTACACAATTAACCAATCGTTCACCTACTGACCTAAAGAAAGAAGCGCAGGCAGAATTGTGCAAGCGAGTCAGTCGTTCACTTATCGACCTAGTTCGATTCTTAAGAAAGAAGCGCAGGCAAATTTGCGCTAGTGAACACATGCTGACCAATCATCGCTTGATGAAAGCGAAAGCAAAACATCGACTTAAAGAATTTATTTTGAACCAATAGCAATGGAAAGAAAGTGTTATACGGAATTTGCGTCACTTTCTTTCCCATCAAAACTATCTGCTAAAAGAGCAGAAGAGTTAATTTGAGACTTCGAAGTATAACAATTAAGTAATTATAAATACTAGAGTTAAGAGTATTTTTAAGCAGTTAACAAGTTGAGTTAAAAAATAAAAGATCATAAGTAATCTCCAACACTTTGTGCGTTGTTAATTAAACAAAAGTTAAAACTGGCGCAGTCGGTAGGATTGTCAAAGCAAATAAATTTTATTTTTATTTTTGCGTGCATTTTAATGCTTCAACGACAATCAAAACGAACCCTGAAGCAAAAATTTGCTTTTCATCAAGATTAACTTTGAAAGATCAAAGCTTTAATCTCTGCACACCAAATCAACGAAAATCTACAAAATTGTGCAGACATAACGAGAGATTTTTTTTTCTCTATCACAACGAACCATACTTTGGAAGACCAAGGTATTGCAACAGCAAGGAGAACATAGGATTGTTCCCATCGATATCATATATAATAAAGTACAAAGTGCGAGAACGAAGCCTGCAGAAACCCCATGCCATTATTCGGTGACGACGAAGACACCTGGGACTTTTCAGAAAGCGAGCAATTTCAGCAATACCTGCGAGACAGAGCGAACAAACAAGAGAAAGACAGGTCAACTAAACTTCTACCAACATTACCAAGGCCAAAACCAACAGCAACAGCCGTAGTGAAACCTACCTTTCGGAAACAGTAAGATCAATTTGCCTCACTTGATTATCATTACTATTATTTTGTTATTATATTAAGTTCATAGAGTAAGAAAACATTATTATCCTTAAGCCTATTTGCATATTTGAACTATTTTTAGTACATTCGTTTAACCGATTTAATTCTAAACTAAATTCTTGTTTGTGAATAAAAATGACTGCTCCTACTCCACCCTCTGTGTCAATAAACCCAGTTAAATATTTAAATTCACTCCCAGAATTTGATGGGAAAATTAAAGATTTACAAACTTTTTTAACACTGATAGACAGAATACACCCATTCCTACAAACATTCGACGATACTTCACAGCTTCTCTTCTCTGACATAATTAAAAGTAAACTTAAAGGGAAGGCACAAGAAATCCTTGAAATTAATTATCAGGCTACATTATGGGTGGATATAAAAAACATTTTACAAAACAATTTTGGTGATCGGTTATCTTGCGACGAACTTTACGATGAACTAAGGGCAACCACCTTTAAAACAAATAGTTTAGAATTTTTTAATGAAATTAAAACCAAACTTAGACGACTGAATAATAAAACTTTGGTTATAATGGGAGAAGGAAGCGTATCCAATCAATGTGCTGAAAACAACAGACGCACCGCTCTTAATTTATTTAAAAGTAAAATTCCAGAGCCAATGAAAACTATACTGACTTGTAGGAATCCAACAAGTTTAGAATCCGCAATGGATATCCTTTTCCAAGCTGGATACGCACATTTGAATGGTATTCAAAATACGAGATCAAATAACACAACAACATATAGACCTCAACAAGGCCATCAAATAAGACAAAACAATTTTAATGCAAATTACCACGGAACAAATACACGACAGAATTTCCCTAACAAACGACAACAAAATAATTTCCAAGCACAACAACATACTAACAACTATAACAGACGACAACAAAATAACTTCCAAGCACAACAACATACTAATAACTATAACCGACAACAACACAGTAATTTCCAAACACAACAACATACTAACAACCATAACCGACAACAACAAAATAGCTTCCGGACACAACAACATTATAACAATACAAGTAACAGACAATACAACCCGAACCTTGAAGCAAATGACAGTAGGCAACCAGCCCCTGAACCTATGGACGTTAATAACATTGAAACCCTAAATTTTCCTTCATACGCCTCGGAGGAAAATTACCATATATAAAAATAAAAACAAAATTAGGATATCTGGATCTTATAATTGACACTGGAGCAACTAACTCAATTCTAAATCCAAATATCTGCAATCCAAAATGGAATATTCCATCTGAAAAAATTTCCATTAAAACACTACAACATACAATTACTATCAGAGAAAAGGTTAAAATACCAACATTTAGAGAATTCAAAGACCCAGACGGAACGCTAGAATTCATAATTTGCAAATTTCATGACCAATACGATGGCTTAATAGGAAACGATATCCTGAGGCATTATAAAGCAAAAATCGATTACTCAATCCCAGAAGTAATCATAAACAATAAACCATTACCTATTCATTTTCATGAACACAACGATGAAAATAAAGTAAATTTAATTTTTAACATAGAAAATGGTTTAGTTTTGCTAGAGGAAAAGAAATGCACTAACGGGGAAACAATAATTGAAAAGGGAATTTACAATATAGAAAATTTTAAAACTGAGGTAAAAACTAAAGCATTATGCAAAGGTGAAATTCGAGTAAAAGATACCGAAATAACTAAAATTACAACGGAAAACTTTTGCGTATACAACGAGAAGCCATGGTGGGATGCGCTTATTGGAAAAATCAGGCGAGAACATCTAAATTCAGAGGAACATCAAGAGCTACTCAAATGCTTAAAAAAATATAAAGATATATTTTTTCAAGAAGGAACAAATTTGTCCGGCACAAACGCAATAAAACATAAAATTCGAACCACTAATGACATTCCAATTCACACAAAATCGTATAGGTACCCCTACATTCATAAGAATGAAGTAGACAAGCAAATAAAAGAGATGCTGGATAGCCAAATAATTCGGCCCAGCAATTCTCCTTACAATGCGCCTATCTGGATTGTGCCAAAGAAATCCGATTCTAGTGGAAGGGAAAAATGGAGATTAGTTATTGACTATCGAAAACTAAATGAAGTAACGATCGATGACAAATACCCAATCCCGAATATTGATGAAATACTAGATAAATTGGGAAGATGCCAATATTTTACTACCCTCGATTTAGCGAAGGGGTTTCACCAAATCGATATTGCAGAGGAAGATATACACAAAACCGCGTTCAGCGTAGAAGGAGGTCACTACGAATTTCTCAGAATGCCCTTTGGTTTAAAAACGGCCCCAGCAACGTTCCAGCGCCTAATGAACAACATCTTGGGCGAACTTATTAACAAAATATGTCTCGTCTACCTGGACGATATCATAATTTTCTATACATCATTGCAGGAACATATAAATTCACTAAATTTGGTTTTTGAACGACTAAAACAAGCTAACTTAAAGGTTCAGTTAGATAAATGCGAGTTTCTAAAGAGGGAAACAGAGTTCCTCGGACACATTGTTACGCCCAATGGAATAAAACCAAATCCTAAGAAGATAGACTGTGTAATGAAATTCCCAATTCCAAAAACCCCAAAGCAAATTAAATCATTTCTAGGCTTAACAGGTTACTACCGTAAATTTATCAAAGATTATTCAAGAATAGCAAAACCAATGACTCAATTCCTAAAAAAGAATTCCAAAATCAACATAGAAAATCCTCAGTATATTCACAGTTTTGAAACATTAAAACGATTACTGACCAATGATCCAATTCTACAGTACCCCGATTTCAACAAAAAATTCACAGTTACAACAGACGCTAGCAACTACGCACTGGGTGCAGTCCTTTCACAAGACAACCACCCACTATGCTTCGCCAGTCGTACGCTTAACGCCCACGAAATCAATTACAGTACGATAGAAAAAGAACTACTAGCTATAATTTGGGCAACCAAATACTTTAGGCCCTATATTTTCGGACGAAAGTTTTTTATCGAAACGGATCACAAACCATTAACGTGGCTTTTTTCAATAAAAGAGCCTAATTCCAAATTGGTCAGATGGAGGCTAAAATTGTCGGAATTTGACTACGTAATTAAATACAAAAAAGGAACAAAAAATAGCAATGCCGACGCATTGTCCAGAATTGAGCCTGCAAATGTAAACACACTGGAACTAAATTCTCCAACGATAAAAGAAGGCACGGCACCCATCAACTTGTTTAAAAATCAAATCATAATAAGAAAAATTACATCCGGCTCAGCAAGAACAAGAAGCAAGGAAATATTCAAAAATCTGAGAAAAACTATCGAAATCAAGGAACTTGACCGAAACACAGCAATCATTATCTTTAAAAATCACTTTAAGCCCGCACACTTAAATGGTTTTATGATAGACGAAGAATTCTTCCCAATGTTTAAAAATATATATGAAGAACTCTTCCCTAACCTTAAAATAATAAGATGTTTTCAGAAATTAGAGGATATACAGGACGAAAACAAACTTATCGAAACTATAGAAAAAGAACATTTATCTAAGAACCATAGAGGTATACTAGAAGTTTTTGAAGAACTGAAAACCCAAATTTATAACCCCAAACTAAAATTAAGAATAACTCAATTTATAAATAATTGTGAAATATGTGCTCTCGAGAAATACGAAAGGAAACCACCAAAAGTCCCCTATAAAATTACTGAAACACCCTCCAAGCCAAGAGAAATAATACACATCGATGTCTTCTACACATTAAATAAACAACTATTTATGACAACAATAGATAAATTCACAAAATTTGCAGCAGCATTCAAAATTGAGGGAAGAACTTGGACAGAATTTAAACTAAAACTAATGCAATACATAAGTACTTACGGCAAAGTGGAAAAAATAGTAGTAGATAATGAGTTAGGTTTTAAAGCTATCCCAATACAGCAGTTCTTAAGAGACGAAAACATCACAATACACTACACATCCAACAGCAACCATAACTCAAATGCAGACGTTGAACGGTTGCATAACACTATAAACGAGCATATAAGATTGTTGAGACATGATGAGCGAAACGAGGACGAAACTATTGAAGAAAAGATACTTCGAACAATTAGCTACTACAACAATACTATTCACAGCACTACAAAAGTCAAACCAATTGACTTCTTAAACGGAAAAATCCACGAAAGCAAATATCCCGAAATTCACGAACTAATATTGAAAAAAAAGGAAAAATACATAAACAAACTGAACAAATGTAGAACGGATGTACAGCTAACCGAAGGAATTAATTTAGTGAAAGAAATAAGAGGAGGAAAAAACCATAGGAAATTTAGGAAAATAGTTGCAAGAAAAATCGATGACGAACATTTAGAAAACACACGAACGGGGCACAAGTATTACAAAACACACATAAAACAAAATAGGAAATACCAAAATAAGGAAAGTCCTACTATAAAAAGCAAATAATAAACAAAGACCTTTTTCAGATGACACCCCTGGTAATGTTTATAATCTTCACAACAACCGCAGCAAAAATAATCGACATCCAAGATCTGAACAACAACAATGGATTCGTTCCGGTGAAAATAGATGAACTCACTCCAATCGAACATTACAATAAAATCCTGCATATAATTAATACAACAACCTATGTAAAAACCATGGAATTCATAATGGATAATATTCACTCGCTCGAAGAGATGACATTTCAATCCAAACCACTCTTGAACACAGTACACAAGAATTTTGCACTACTAAAGGCTAAAATTGAAGGACTCAACCCGCATTTTAGAAGCAAACGTGGATTGGCAAACGTAATTGGCAAAGGTTTAAAATTTATAGCGGGAACAATGGACAGTGACGACGAGGTACAAGTAACTAACTCAATAAAAACTCTAAGTGACAGCAAAGAAATTATAGAGGGAAAAATTAATAAATTGACATACTTAAACAATTTCCTATCCGATCAAATTCAAAATATTACAACACACATTAATCACCAACAAGCTCGCATCGGACTTTATTTTAATAGTTTTAAAAACGTATTACAGAACAAAATTGCAAGCCTAGAGGACGAAATAACATTTATGGGACAGGTATACCAATTAAATAATGACATTTCTCTTCTGCAAGACCACGTAAACGACATCGGACAAATAATTTTCTCTAGTAAACTCGGAATAATTCCCACGGACATACTGACTAAAACAGAACTCGATCTTATAATGGATTTCAATAGCTATACCAATATTAAAGTATCAGTAGCAATTCAAACCGATACTATAATTGTAATCCTCCTTATACCCAACTACTCTAAGGACCCTCTGTCTAAAATTACTCTGGAACCAATTCCCAACATATACAACAAGTCAATTTTATTGAACAATTACAATATCCTTGTAGACTCAGAAAATAATGTTTATGAAGACTTCATTAAAGAAAACCTCAAGAAAAATTTAGTACGCATTTATGACGAATGCTTAAACAATATTTTCAACTTCAAAGAGGCACAATGCGAAATGCAAACACTAAAACAAGAAAACGTATCTGAAATTTTCCCGGGCATATTAATTTTCAAAAATTTCTATTCATTGTCATTTTCTCATAATTGCAGTAAGGTTAAAATAAAAATTAGAGGAACTTTCCTAGTAAAATTCGAAAATGGTGAAATAACGGTGCTTAATAAAACATACTCAAATGTTAAACTTAAAGTCTATGATAATTTTATTTTGCCAAATGCAATAACAAAAATTAAAGGAAGTTCCAATGCTACTCTACTTTCCGACATAAAACTAGAATCATTATATATCAAACAAATTGAACACGAACAAAACCTAGACAAAATAATATTTGAAAATAAGAAAACAAAAATTGTAAACGTAAGCACAAACATTATAATAATTGTTGTAATATTAATTTTAATATCCTTTGTATTATACAAGAAAAAAAATACAACAATTCAAATTTCGTCGGAGCCTCAAACTAACGGTGGGGGAGTTACAGTACACCCTGCAACACTACCCATAGAAAATAAAATAACGCATGGTAAAGTGTTCTTAATATAATTCCAAGAACATTTTACCATATAAAACCCATGTTTGCTATTTTATGACACACTTATGTCGCAAACATGTCACACTCTTTTTAGTCACAACTTGTGTGGCAATATTAAATTACAAAATCTAAATCAATATTGAAATTGCTTACAGATTGCTCAAGTGAATTCTTTCGAAACCACTTGAGTAACCAAAAACTAAGTCAGCCAACACAAGAACATTCTACTGCCCTAGCTAAATTCCATGGAAAGAAAAGTGAGCGTACACATAATTGTGCAAACGAATCCACGCTTACACAATTAGTCAGTCGTTCACTTATCGACCTAGTTCGATTCTTAAGAAAGAAGCGCAGGCAAATTTGCGCTAGTGAACACATGCTGACCAATCATCGCTTGATGAAAGCGAAAGCAAAACATCGACTTAAAGAATTTATTTTGAACCAATAGCAATGGAAAGAAAGTGTTATACGGAATTTGCGTCACTTTCTTTCCCATCAAAACTATCTGCTAAAAGAGCAGAAGAGTTAGTTTGAGACTTCGAAGTATAACAATTAAGTAATTATAAATACTAGAGTTAAGAGTATTTTTAAGCAGTTAACAAGTTGAGTTAAAGAATAAAAGATCATAAGTAATCTCCAACACTTTGTGCGTTGTTAATTAAACAAAAGTTAAAACTGCGCGGCACTTTAGGTCACGTAGGCTTCCGAACCGAGGCTTCGTGACGAACTCCGAATTAGGGAAAAGTTAGTTCGATTTTGGAGACCTAAGAATACGGTCCTATTAAAATAGGGTTGTGCGATTAAAAGATAAATTAACTAATTGGAATTATTGTAGAACTGAATGAATTAAATTAATTGTAAAATCTAATGAAATTGTGAACTAATAAACTAATTATAAACTGAAATAAAATTGTGGTTGTGAAACTAATTGGACATTATCTTCCTTCGCCGTCAGACCGCACGCCTCAGCGTTTGCAGGACTGACGCGTCTGGCTTAGCCAGCAGCAGGAAAAGGGAATATTCTAATTTATACATCACTTTCGAAAGATATTCATATTAGTGATAAAGAATTCTTTGAACTACGATTTTTAGACTCATACAGATTTTTGACCTCATCTTTAGATGTATTAGCTAAAAATCTTGATGCTGATGTGACAGGTTGTACCACCCGGTACCGATGGCAAGTTGTACCATTCAGTATGAAACAGGGTCAGAAAGTAAAGAAAATAATAATGGAATAAATTGAGTGAGTAAACATGAGAATGTGATGGCGGTTGTTTCATTTTACTGTCTTTTGCTACAACAATTTGGCGACGAGGAGAAAAATAATTCACTGTGCATACAGTACACGCGGTTTTTTTATTACAAAATTAATCGGTTAAAATCTACGTCACCCATCGAAATTTTCGTGCTGAATGGTGAAATGGCACCAACCAATACATCTGGCGAAGCAACGATGGCAAGGGTCCAGCCAATTACATTCAATTTGGAACCTTTCGATCCCAAAACTGGCCAAGATGGGTCGAAAGATTCAAAACGGCAATGCAAATTTACAAAGTCGTGGAAAATAATCGGCGGCAATATTCTACATAAAGACTCATGCTATTCTACATAAAGACTCATGCTATTCTACATAAAGACTCATGCATACGATATCTTATCTGATAAAGTTAAAACAGAGCCAGAAGTCGTAGATTTTCAAACAATTTGTGACACGCTACAAAAACATTTTGAGCCGAAACCAAATGTTTCAATTACAAGAAGGAGAGAAATGTGAAGATTTTCTAACTGCACTTCGGGGCATGGCGGCTCGATGCAATTTTGGTGCATTCTTGGAGAGTGCATTGTGCGATCAGTTTGTGTTTGGTCTGCGTAACTCAAAAGTGCAATCACGGCTGTTCGAGAAGGATAACCTAACCCTAAAAATCGCTATAGACGTTGCCGTGGCTTGAGACAGCAGAATTGGATGGCGTGCCAATGCAACAAAAGGCAAATGAGCTAAATCCAGGATATGCGGTCAACTCAATTAGAGATAAAAAGAAAACCAGCGTAATAGTTCCAGAACTAATTACAGTGACAACTTATTGACTAGGATCCTACAGCAAGCGATAGCAAAAACAAAATGAATGACAATTATGCTTTGACCATATTTAAGAATGGACTGGGCGAACAGTTGAAGACAACAGTGTTTGCTGCCCAACCAAAAATTCTATCAGAATAGTAACTTAAGCATTAGAATTAGAGAAAAACCAGCAAACAGCAAGTGTAATGTATTTTAATAGAAATACACAGAATAGAGTAAATGTTAGAAATCAGAGACAATTTCAAAATAACCTACAGTACTATGCATGTTCTGGACCAAAAAACCACGTATGCTAAGGCATCTGCGGGACGCAAGCGATCCGTTCAGCATGGTGGAGAACATTTTCATAGCCAACTTCTGGTTTCCTCGGGCTGCTTGTCGGCAACTTATTGAGGAGCTGAACCGCACGAGAAACAAAAGTCATCCATCCCATTCGAATCGCGCTTCCTGGCCGCCCTCACTTTCTTCGCGAATGGCTCAGCCTAGGGAACAGCCACCGTGTTGCTTGGGCCAAGCAGCAGTACCGCGTACGTTGACATATATTTCGGAGTTCATAGTGCAAATCAAAGGAACCATAGATCGGTTTCCTGTCAGTTATGAAGAGGGGGTGGCAATTAAAACAGTGTAATATACGCAATGGAAAGCTCTTGCACATATCTAATTTGAGATTTTTTCTATAGATTTTATACGAAGTTTGGGATTAAAGGGACGATTGGTGCAGAGGCTTGCACGCATATACCGATTCAATCTCCGCAAAGAAACTATGCCAGCAATCCCCTGTGCTTGTATATGAACCGGAAGGTATACTACAGCATTAATGTTGAAGCGGTATGTTCTATGTGAAAGTTATCTGCTCATAATGATTATTCTTCCTTTTGTTAGATATGCGATCACCGCCTAATATTCTCGTCCATTAATCCAAAGCTCCCGGGATCGTGCCACGTCTCGGGCATCTGGCAAAATGGGTACAAGAATTGATTGCAAAAGAAATCATTATAAGCAATATAGATGATTTTGATTGTCCTGGCTTTAAAAATTTATATCCAACTAATTATAAATTATCTCCCTAATTCAAAATTTTTTGTCATATGACAGTTTCTGTCCATTTTGTCAGATTACAAGACAGAAAACTTTTGAAATCCAAATTCTAAATTCATTCTGTCTTTGACAAATCTGTTTTAGTATAAGAGCGGACTGAAATGATGATTTGACAGCTGCGATTTCACACATAAACGCAAAAATGGCGGACAGTAAAGTGTAATATATTTAAATTTTATTGTTATATTCCTTTTAACATTTACAGAAACAGCCAGAACTCTTCCTGAGTTCTTGGGAAACGCACAGCATATCCCTTCACTCGGACTAGCAAGTCAAAAATTTCTTGAATTGCTTGAGACATTGAAGGCTGGCTCATATCAGTTCAGTAATTGTTACCATGGCACTGCTGGTAACTTCAAGTGCCCAAGAAATTTAACGCCGCCAGGAATCTGAGAGTAAATGAGAATTTTATTTTTTGCGTATCGTGACAACTCAAATCCTGGATGAGATTCCAGGCCAAATCTTTTAGAAGGCTCTTCTCTTTTTGAATACTGCTTCCGGCTTACAAAAAGGGTCACTGTCATCGCAAGCACCAGAAATTTTGGCAGAGAGCTTTTTAGAATACACTTTCCTGAGAAATGTACAATATACTGTCATATGACAGACAGAAATATTAATTTGTCAGACAAATAGAATTAGGGTGTAAATGTTTATGAATATCATACTATGATGAGATCCAAAAGAGGCTCACCCTGCTCACTAATCATAACGATATTAGCAGTTCTAATGACGCTTCTCGTAAATCCGTACTCAATGAGAAGTACAGAAGTCTAGCTAGAAGTGTATTTATCGCCGGGTTAAATGAGTCATCGGTTCTCTGAGCCACTCTCCTAGACATTGCTTCAGCGCTTCCTTTGGCGCTGGAATTGCAGGCCAATTCCATGATGGCCCAAATGGACCATTCATGGAAGGGATATGAATTCCCTAGAGCGCACCTATCGCTGAGTTACAACTCCAATCAGCCCATCAGTAGCAGGATGTACCAAACTGAAAAGAATTGGCGTGGAGCGGGCGATACCGGATGGAGGGGCCCTCCCTCCATTAGATGGTAAATTTTTTAGAGAGTGAATGTCTCTCCTCCCCTACCTACGACTGACACTGGGGACCCAGAGCTTGAAGTTCCTGGTGGATACCGGCTCCGCCAAGAACTATATAGGTCACGACCCTCGCTTGAAGGGAAGTAAGCCGATTGACGAAAGGGTTCCGGAGAAGTGTAATGTTAACTTTTTGAACGAGACTAGTGTCTTCTACATGATGCCAAGTATAGGAGAATTCGATGCTATCATTGGGTTTGATTTCCTGACCGATATGCAAGTGTGCATTGATCTGGAGAGTGGCACCTTCCAGCACACTCACGGTAAAGAAATTTTACTATTTCATTAGTGTAGAGTATTGCTCTGTAAGTGCACCTAATTCCCACCTTAAAGTAAAACGCCATCTAGCGATTTCTCGCATAAGCATGGCTAATGTCAAACCGGATGTAAGAATATATTGTAAGAATTTGTGAACAAGAGAGTTGCTGTTTAACCGTCAAAAGAGGACTGAAGTTATTGAAATCTTTATTTAGTAAGAGGAAATGATTTTTAATAAGCTTCCTTCCACTCGGTTTGGTGTTTACTGATAAAAATGCATCTGCATCCTGTTCAGATATAAGCTTCCTCGAACTCAACATATAAATTATTTGCTAATGAGTTATTTTATATTAATCTTTATTTCTTAGCAACAAAGTGAATATAAATATTCATATTTAAAAATGGAGAGAACTTTAAGTGCTCTAAACAACATTTCCCAAATAAAGGAATACAAAAAACCAGTTCTAAGTGTTAGAATCTTTCCATTCGACTCGCTCATAAGGATAATTAAGGCTAGCAGGAAACGAACACCTTATGGAGAAAAAATCCTGGTGGAGTTAGAGGAACATGTTTTATTCTTACCACGAAAATTTAATAGTTTAACAGATGAAGATATTTCAAACTTATCAAGTGGAGAATATTTTATGAAAAAATTGATTGTAATTAATAACAACTTCAAGTTTGTTTTCGTAACAAAAAATAAAGAATAAAAAATAGTTGTTTTTACTTTTAATCTATATCCATAATTCTAAAGTGAGCCCACGCATTCGTTTAGTACCAGTTCGTCGGCCATCAGTTACTCAAGGGGATCAACATATACATGAAGTATATGCCGTAATTAGGTGTTCTGATGGTAGTGCGCTCTAGCACCTCCACATGGTGGCGACTGGTAACGGTTGACTCGATGTGTAAGTTAACCTGTTCTGTCTAGGATGGGGCACATGGGCTTCCCGTTGCTGGTTAAGATAGTCCGAGCAAACCCTTTTCAAGTAAAAATCTCCCCTAACCCAAGGTGTTAACCGACCCGTGCCTAATGGGTGAGTTTGGCAGCCAGGGTATATTATTAGCCTGCGGATGAATTAAATTTCACAATGCGAAAAAGGCAAAATATTAAGTGAATATTAAATTCAGATACTTTATATTATAAGTATAATAGAATATTATAAATTAGTTCCAATATTAAATATGAAATTATTATTAGTGTTCGCACGTAAGTTGCTTTTCGCTTACTGTACTTAGTTCTAAAATTTGCTTCTCTTGCTTGTACTTAAATTCTAACTTTAGAACAAGACCTTCTTATTAAAGCAAACGCCGATCGGTAAGCACGCATCTTCCCGCGAAACTCCCTTTTGTTTTTTTTTCAGCCGCCTCGTGGTATCACGAGCCACGAGCGGCGAGTTTTCTGATTACCCGATCTCTTCTTTTACCAGCCTTCAACCGGCAACAGTCGACGAACTTAGCTTCTGTGTATATTGTTTGATTAGTTTAAACATTTAGTGAACAGTATTTATTATTTAACTTTCAACTACTTTTGCTGGTTGTGAAGACCTAAATTTTGTAACAATTTAAGGTCACACAAAATACCGCCCTCACCATATACCAACACCATGCGAGCACATGTAGCCAAACCACGCCACACGTGGTTATGCTCGAACATGACACAACGCCGAAATACGGGAATTCCGTATGCGCGAACACGACACAGTGCCGAAATACGGGACTTGTCGATGCTCGCATGAAAAATGTATAAAAGGCCGGTGCACAGAGGAACCGGTCTCTTGTGATTTCAACAGCGGCGGCGACAACAGCGGACGAGCAGGCGCCCTCTTGCGATTTCAACAGCGGCGGCGACAACAGCGGACGAGCAGGCGAGTAAGTGGGTATAGTATTCGCGGACAGTGGCGACCACGGCAGACAGTTCCTGACTTTTGAGACTTCTTACGTGATTGGTGGTGTGAGGTTTTAACCGACATCACTACCACGTAAGAGAGTGCTCCACCCTAGACGAAGTAAACGCGAGGTTTTAACCGGCGTTTCACTTCAAAGCAGCTATTGCTTCAAGTTAGACTTTTGAGACTTCTTACGTGATTGGTGGTGTGAGGTTTTAACCGACATCACTACCACGTAAGAGAGTGCTCCACCCTAGACGAAGTAAACGCGAGGTTTTAACCGGCGTTGAATTTCAAAGCAGCTATTGCTTCTACGTCTGCCACTACCCCACTTCACTGCAATTAGACGAAGCGGAGAGAATACAGGATTTAGTTATAATTAGTCTAAGATGAAGTTGTAATTTACTGAATAATAAAAGAAAGTAAAACAAACTCCATCAAACGTGTTGTGTTAAGGTCAATAAAATAAATATTGTACCGGACTCTGGGAAGACTGAGCGTACCCCAGCTAGACATTCCTTACATGGTGTTAATTGATGATAAAATTAAATAAACTGACGTAAACACATATAATATGTAGCTTAAGAAGAAGTGTTGAAATTGTTTGCTTGTAATATAAGCTAAATATAATAATCTGGCAACATCCGTCTTAAAGTAAATGATCACATTTTTCTTTTCTTTTTTACTTAATACTTTGTAACATTCTGTATCATAATTTAGTTCTGAATAAAAACTTTAACTTCGAACATAACTAAAATCTTAACAGCAACAACACACAACAATAACCAGCAGAACGACAGTCGTCGTAGGTGTTAAGTCAATTTGTAATTAGATTGTAAGATAGTTTCAATTTGGAATTCAATAAAGCAACGCGTAAAATTTGTTAAAATTTTTTTTTTTGGGAAACTAGTAAAAGTTCCCTTAACTGATACAAGCTTCCTCCAGCTCAACATATAAATAGTTTGCTAATGAGTTAGTTTATATTAGTCTTTATTTCCTCGGCAACAAAGTGAATATACCAGTTAACACATCCGGCCAGGCATAGTTCACTGACCCGGTGATCATGCAATTCACAGTCAACGGTGCATGTTCAGCTACTTTTGCAACTTTGGCACAATTATGCTGCCGCCAACATTCCATGCGCCGACACCCGAAACCCAATCCGCTTTAACATAAATGCTGCCCCAGCGATTATAAGTCAAGGCTAGCTCCATAATAAGAATATTTTGTATTTTAGTTTTTAGTCTGTTTTGAGCAATAAACTTGAATGGTTTACCCATAAATGAGTACTTAAATTTCGTGACATCGCACAAGATAAGTACAAAACATTAACTTACCTATTCATATTTAAAAATGGAGAGTACTTTAAGTGCTCTAAACAACATTTCCCAAATAAAGGAATACAAAAAACCAGTTCTTTCCATTCGACACCCTCATAAGGATAATTAAGGCAAGCAGGAAACAAACACCCTACGGAGAAAAAATCATGGTGGAGTTAGAGGAACATGTGTTATTCTCACCACGAAAATTTAATAGTTTAACAGATGAAGATATTTCAAACATATCAAGGGCGAATATTTTATTAAAAAAATTAATGTAATTTAAAATATTTTAAGTTTGTTTTTGAAACTAAAAATAAAGAAAAAAAAACTATAATAAAAAAAATATAAGAAATTTTTAATTACTTTTTTTACTTTTAATCTATATCCATAATTCAGTGGAGAAATATTTTGTTCTCAGATGAGTCAAAGTTCAATATCAAGGGCTCAGATAACAAAAATTTTACAGTAAGGAGACCGAAAAACGAACGAATCAAACCACAGTATTGCAAAGGGACAGTTAAACATGGTGGAGGTTCTACCATGGTGGGGGGCTGCTTTTCGTATGCTGGAGTTGGACCAATTCACCAAATAATAACAACAATGGATCGTTTCGTTTACAAAAATGTGTTGGAAAATGTAATGCTTCCTTATGCAGAAGAGAATATGCCTATTATTTGGGTCTTCCAACATGATAACGACCCGAAGCATACGTCGAAATTCGTTAAAGATTGGTTGAATGACACAAACATAAAAACTCTCGCATGGCCAGCTCAGTCTCCTGATCTGAACCCGATCGAGAACTTGTGGAGCATCGTAGATCGCAAGATTAAAAGGGATTCTGAGACTAATAAACACAACATTTTCAGCCGTATCCAGGATGCATGGAACAATATTTGTAAGGATCAAATTGAACGACTTATAGATTCTATGCCTCGTAGGTGTGCAGAAGTTATCAAAAATAAGGGTTATGCTATCGATTATTAACATTATTGTATAATTTTAAGTTGGACTGTGAAAGTTGCTTTAGTTATGACCACCCAAAAATCGAGTCAATTTCGTTTTATCGTTTGTAAAAAAATTTTGTAATGAATTAATATTTTTATTTTTTTTGTAATTTGAAATACATAAAATATCATTTAAAAAAATTTTACAAATTACCGCCATTGTGTAATATATACCACTTTTTTTTGTCTAATATCGATATTTTATTCTGGTTGCTTTAGATATGGCCACCAGTGTACATGCAGTATCTATCACCCCACGTGGTGGCGACTGGAAACGCTTGACTCGATGTGTAGGTCAACGTGATCTGTCTACGATAGATGGGGCACGTGGGTTTCCCGTTGGGTTATTGGCTAAGATAGTCCGGGCGGAGGTAGCAAACCCTTTTCAAGTAAAAACCTCCCCTAACCCAAGGGTTTAAGCGACCCGTGCCTAATCGGTCAGTTTGTCAGCCTGCGGATGAATTAAATTTCACAATGCGAAAAAGGCAAAATATTAAGTGAATATTAAATTCAGATACTTTTTATTATAAGTATAATAAAATATTATAGTAAAGGTATTTGATAAAATTAGTTCCAATATTAAATAAGAAAATATTCTTAATACTGATCTAATAAAATAATCATTAATATATGAAATTATGAACTTTTTCATTATCTAATTTTCAGATTTGATATTTGTGTTGATAACGCGTTACGCGTAATAAATATTTTGTGTACGCACTTCTTGCTTGGTGGCGTGAATGTGTGATTGGGTTTCTTACATCCATAAATATGTATGTAAATATAGGAGCTTGTTGAAATTGGTATTCTTGAAATACATATACAAACTGTTTATAAGGCAATGATAGAGTTTGTGTATGTGTATATTGAAAAGAAGACAATTAAAACAGTTATTCTACACGACGATGAATATAGAATTCCACCTAAAATGAATAATTTGATTGTAGCAAGAACAAATTTGCATATACGAAAAGTTTAATAAAATGCAATTATTAGTTTTGTAGCAAATGTCATGTTCGACGATTTTAAACAAGATGAACGGGAGCAGTTCGTGTTTGGTAGTTGTAGTGGAAAGACCCAAATAAAGGGAAAAAGTAAAACAAAGTAACAAACCAAGTGTTTTAATTTTGCCAAAGCTTGCTAAAGTAGGAAGCAAAGAAACACCGCTAGCAACAAATGGTATATTATGAAGAGATCTCCTTATTAAATATTGATGTAAGATAGACTATGACACCTGCACTTTACACATCCATATAAGTGATGAACAATTTACGTTGCCAATTTGTGCACAGCTAAAAATAGGTAATACACTATTAAAACAACCATGAACCCAAATAATACACATGCTGTCGCGCAAATACCGGAAGATAGCTTAGTTCACAGCAAGGACATATGTGTTTTTGTTTCTAATACAATCACCTTTAAAAACATTTCACTCACAATAGACACAATGAATTGAATTTTAAAATATTATTGTCAAACCTATTATAAATGAGTAATGCCAAATCCGTCGTCTATCAACTTCAGAGGAACGCCCCATCCCTATACCAAGGAGCCGAAGTTAAAGACAGCTGCTCACAACGTCACCCCCACACATCCATAGCTACAGGCTTCGGGCAGTGCTCCAAGGTAATTAATTAATTTATATTGTAAATGCTTCTGTATTCCTTACCACGGCTGGTTCGTATTTTTTCCAATATTACACCATTGCATTTAAAGCGCACTTACAGGATCGCAAGGACTCGAAGTAACCAGCAAGATAAGTGATAATAGAAGGAACTTCGAATTTATGCCTGTTTATTCAGGAAACACGGGTAAGATATTTTATTTAATGCAAATTATTTCATTCGAAGTATATTTACATACATTTTTAACTGTCGTAATTGCAGATTCAGTCGATACAACCGAAACGTTGGCGCGTATCGAAAGGAAAATAGACAAACTTGCTGCCAAAATTGGCCAAATTAAACAAACTCGGTAATATTGCAACATCTGTCAAAGACGCAGAGTCTTTGGACGCCTACAGACCCACACATTTCCCCGACTGCATCTGGATATGATTTGCAAAAGGTTGAGAAAAATCAGCCTGACAAGAGCATGAAGCGATAAGTAATCATAAAAAATAATACAAGGAAGTATAAAATTGTGTTTTCAATAACAAAGTAAGATACGAATTATATTGGAATTTATATACTTTAAGTATTAATGCACATAGTTTAAAACGAGTTGTAAAAATAAAAGGCCAGCAGCATTACACCACTGGCAGGTTGGAGTTGTAAGTTAGGATTGCAAGGAACTAGCGTTAATGGTTCAAGGCGTTGGTGGTTCGCCTTGGTCACAGCCCCTTGCATATTTCTTTGTACCCAAGCAGTGCAAAGGATATATATTAAGAAGTATGGTTTGAAGCCATTACGCAACTCCAACAAATTAATCTTTATCCTTGCAATTTTGTGTGAGCTCAAGCTAGAAGTCTTATAAATTTTGCTACAATAGTAGGCGTAACACAAGAGCGCCCTTATTTTGTGCTCAACAATCAGGAAATTATATTTTTCCCTGAAAAGTACTCGAAATTACATTGCAAATAAAAAAAATAGTATAATCTTTAATAATAGTCCAGTCAGTTGGGGTGATATTGAACATTTTTTGAATGTAGATTTAAAGTTAGCAATTCGTTGTGCACCGAAGTTAACACAAGCTCAGATTAGTCCCAATTCACTTCAGAAAAGGAAAGTTTCCTACGCTTTGCAAGTGTTCAGCAATACGCTTGGGAGTGCTTTGCTCTCATTACATAGTTCAGGTAGAATAGATGTCTCAGTAACGCGAACAGCACATAATTCTTCAGCTTTTGTGTTGTTTGTCGATGACCTTTTTAATATACTGAAGAGAATCTTCTCAGACTTTGAATTCCCTTCAAAGAAACCATTTTGTGGGTCAAAACTTCAGATAAATTTATTAGAAAAGTCTGAATATATTTTAGAAGGTATTATTACAGCAAGCATTAAGAGCAAGGACATTACAAAAACATTTAATTTCATAAAAGGGTGGCTGATAAATATTTGTAACTTAAGCCAATTATGGCATAGATTGTCAGAAAAGGGTTTCTCGCAAATTATGACGAGAAATCTTTGTCAAGACAAACTGGAACACTTTTTTGGACAGATTAAAAAGGGTGGAGGCAATTCGCCACGGATTACTGCTGTCATGTTTGCCAAAAATTTTCAAAGGCGTTCTGGCTTGCAATATGTTAACGTAGTTCGTATCGGAAATTGTGAGCTCATCGAAGCTTATCAGAATGCATCTACTAATGTTCTTGAATGTGTCCTTAATGATTTTCTAGTACATGATATGTCTTGGGTGAACGATGCGGCTTGGCAGACATCGGTCAATCCGATGCTTAGAAGTACTCAAATCGAAACAGATATTGATGAATATTATTTTCTCAAAAGTAATGCGGTTGGTTATATTTAAAGTTTCATAAACAACATAAATGTTCACTGCCTCTACCATCTTTCGAAGATGAAGTTGTTACCGATAACTATTTTTTGGAGAACTCTAATTTGGAGAAGGCCCCTCAAGACTTCAAATCTTATAGTGCAAAGTTGAATAACCGATTTTGTGAATTATTCAATGGTGCTTGTCATAGAATTGGATTAAGCCAATTTCTTTAGGACAAGACGAGAGATATTGAACCGTATATTTGTTGTATTAATTGCAGTACTGATGTTAGCTTTTGTTGAACGAATATTTTAATACAGCTTTGTATTTGACTGCAACTTATTATTGCAACTATGTACTTACCATATGAATGACAACTGTCAAAATAAACTTCCTCTTCCGTTTTTGTACTTTAACATAATTAGACGCGTTTTATTTCATTGCGCTACAAATTTAATCCATGTTCAACAGCTTTTTTCATTAAGGTCAGAATATATTTCTTGCTGAAGTTCCTTAACAAAGAATCAAAACAGTCAACACAATTTTGGTAAATAAGACACAGCTAGGATAAGTTATTGATCGTAAATAATGTTTAGGTAAACAAAATTAGCCCAAGATTTTAATTTATACGACCCTTTGATTTGTATGAATAAAGACAGTTCCCTTTGAACAAAGAACTCAACAACACACTGCTTTTTACTTTGCTTGGCGTTCTCACCTCAATCTAAGGAAAACGCAAATTTGGCAAAGATATTAGCTGGGTTACCTTACAGCCTTAAGAATAACATAAGGTAAACGTCTTGTCGAATTCATGGGGCTCGATAGAATATTTCACCTGAAGACTCCGCTAGATGCGATGAGAGCTCTGCATGGCGATCCACCAAATCAACATCCAACACACCAATATAAACATAACGAAATTACTATATTATTTTACATTAGTTTATTTTTCTTTTATATACCATTTTTTACTATTGCTGCCGCAATAGTAAAATAAACTTTCTCTTAATATGCGGTACTGTGTTCTGAAACTTCTTTCAGAACCATACGTAACAAAATGGTATTACTGATTACATATTTAATTAGGCTGATTTATAGAACAATGCAACAACTGATGTATTCCTCAAAACAAAAGTATGTACTTAAGGAACATTTATTCAGCTGACGTATAATTTTGTCATTAATAAAACTGAAATGTACTGATTAAAAATAACAATAATAGTTCATTTTTCGTTTGGTTTAAGGTGTTAGCAAGAAACTAGGAGAATAAATAACGTAAAACCATTTAGCATGGTTTCATGTTGAAATGCATTTTAATGCAACAAAGCAAATTTTTTCCGTCATGGTGAATTCCAAGACGATTGTTAAATATTTAACCAAATATTTCATTTTCAAGCCCAAGAATAATCAAAGAATATATGGAATAATTCCGCTTTGAAGGAGCTTTCAACAAGTTGTGGATACACAGGAGACTAATTCTTTAAAATATTGATATAAGTTATCACGCGCAAAATTAGTTTATTATTTATTCTTCTCTTTTTGTATTTGCGCAAATATTGTTAATCGCCAATTGGGACAGTAGGTCAGCACTTTTAAATAACCAATTTTAAAACTTGTGCCGGAAATGCAAGCTAAGCATTAAAATCAATAAGTCTAGAATTAATAAAATTGTAAAACTAAAATTAGTCTTAAGTTGGAAGTTGAATAAAGAAGAGCTAAATGCTCGAAACCTCTTTTAAAAAATATAATAAATATTTAATTTGAAAACTTATATGTTTTATGTTTTTCATTTAATATATATGTAAACAGGGCAACACTACCAACGCCGCCATATCAACATTCCAGTCGTGTGAAGCACGGCAGTCAGTCGTGAGCAGTTGAAAAGAGCAGTCGATCAGTTGTCAGTCGGTCCCTAAAGTTATCCTCATTTTTCGTGTCGTATTAATTACAATCTCAAATACAGAACTAATCTAATTTTCATAATATATCATTTGTCAGTCGGTCATAAAAGTTAATCTTATTTTCGTGTCATACAAACTACATATTTTCAAATACCGAACTAATATCATTTAATAAAGAATTCCTTTTACTTTTACATATATAATTTTTAGATCGTTGGATGTGGTGGGTTTAAAGTATGCTTCAAATTGCCAAACAATGAAAAGTTAAAATTAAGTAGGTCATTTATATATATTTATTATTAATATGCATCCGAAATACCATGTTATTTGTAGGAAACATAATTAGTTTAGAGTTGCGAGGGAGATTATTTTCACAACTTCAATAGATATTCGATATGTAGTAAAGTGAAAGACAGTTATATAAATCGCGTTTTATTAGAAAACAAAGTTTTGTCAATAGCCGCTCCACTTATCTAATTAGGCTATAAATAAAATTCTGTAAACAGCATATTCAAGTGCAGCGATATTTCTTTGGAACAATGCACACAATTGCACTGGCGTTATGCAATGAAATATGCAACGCAGCACAAATACGCTCTGTATAAGAAGGGAATTGTATTCTTTGAGGTAACTAACTGATTTATATTAACTAAAAAATATTTTGTAGAACGTTCACATCTGCCGTATTTGATGAAGGAACCACCACATCTTTAGCGAGCAATCCAGACTCTTAATACAACTGTGTAGGTGCACCAAAGTAAACTACAATCTCGCACACCAAAATATTAAACCCTCTTTTTGTTACTTACTCCACCGCAGACGAAACGTAGTCGTCCTGGAAGCGCAACAGAAAGCTGGTTGAAAGCAGCAGAAATTGATTGAAACTCAGCAATCTGCTGTAATAGGATCGCCGTTTAAAGAGGCATTTGGCAATTTTGAGTGGCTTTTAAATATGCTGACAACGCTTGCTTAGAGTTCACAAATATACTCCTATTAAAAGTACAACAGTATAAGGCTTGAAAATTAATGATTATGTTTTTTTATTATCATTTAATTAATTTATTTTTACAAATCACATTGTGCGAGAGTTATGATATACATAACATAACCTATTTACATAGTATAATAGTGTGTAAACATATAATAGTACGTAGCTCGTAACATGTAAGTTAACGACAAACATACCCAATGTAGTTAACGACGCAAACTGTCGGTCAATAACCGCCCTCATTAAATTAAGCTTAATTACACATATTTCATAATCCATTTCAATCATACTACGCTTTCGCAATTCAAAGTTATCGACCGCTCCACTTAAATTCGCAATCATGTTGCGTTGGAAAATATTTATGCTGACGCAGGAGAACTCATAAGAAAGCAACCAATAGTTACAACAACAACAACAGCAGTAGCAGCGAAGCTTTAGGTAATAAGTTAACTTAAGAATAATTTGTAATTTTTAGTCTAAGTGGAGAATTCAATAAATAAAGAAGGCCATCAGAGTTCGCTCTGATGCTTTTTAAAAAAAAATTTAATAAACAATTTATTTAACTTATACGAGCTAATTACAGGATGGAAAATAGAATCGTTTATGGATATATACATATCAGGCTAGAAGTGAATTTAAATAAAAAATAATTTTATGCGATGGAAGATATAGTCATGCAATGGACAAAGTTTTGACACAAACAGGATTATTTTATATAATCTAGTTTTAATCGGAGGACCAATGAATTGGTTCCAAACTGAAATGAGTGATAACTCACGTGTTGAAAAAGAGCACGAAAAATTAATCGAAGCGAAACTAATGCCCTATATGGCTATGAAAACACATAGTCCAGTCCTCTTTTCCTCTAGGATACGGTAGCGAAGCCGATAATGTAAGGGGAAAAGACGAGTGGATGCAAATTGAATGATATAGCATTCAATTATAGAAAAAGCATGTTGTAGAAATATTGTTTTTTGTTTATATATTCAGGAATAGCGTATGTTTAAGAAAAGTTAAAGATTAAAAAAATTATAATCTGTATAAAAGTTCAGATTAAAATTAAAGGTAGTTTAGAAAATAATTAGAGTTACAAAAATTTATTATTTAAAATCTAACTTTATAATGAAGTAAGTGTTATAATAAAAAAATACAAATCATACTAAATTGGAAAATTATACCCAAGAGTATATATAGTACATATAGTGTATTTATTTAAATGTTATATAATTTTGAAATTCATTTATTAAATTGACTTGTGAAATGTTCGGCAAGAATTAAACATAGAAGAAATATCAAACTAAAATGTATACTAGAAAATTAAGAAAATTATTATAGGTGTTCTCTATATAGCTCTGATGATGTGAAGCGAAGCAGGAAGTTCCGGGAACAGCGGATATCGGAAGACGATGCGGACTAAAAGACCAACGTAGTATTCGGAAAGATGCGTTTTTGACAAACAGAGATTTTTGGCAGTTATCTAAGGTTTGTGACCCCAAGGATGCCAGCATATTAGCTTGGGGATGAATGGCGACGGATGTAATTGTAATTTTGCGAAACGGGATATGGCCGCAGCATTTGAACGCGTTGTGGATGAGTTATTGACAAGCAACGAAAAATAAACAAGTTTCCTTGCGGAGTCATGTTTTGAATTGGACAATTTTATAGTACAATGTCCACCCAGTGTATCACAATCTCAACAGAATCGATTTATATAAGTTGAAGATGGGTAAAAGCTTAAGGAGGGTGACTGAAACCACCACCAAATATAATAAGCAGAGGAAATTTGGCTCACGGAAGTTAATTGCTTCATTGAAGTATATGTCCAATCTAGAGTATGAACATATGAAATGTTATTTACATATGAAATATGATTTAATACAAGAGGACACAGAGACTGGTTACCGATCAGAGTACACAAATTACGTCATTAAATGTGTGTCTCAGAGAAATACCGATTGTCTCCACATCAAAGCCAAACGATGTCAAATACCATTATGAGGAAGCTCAAGAGAAACACTTCTACCATAAAACGCATTGCTACAAAGTAAGAATGAGTATTGTAAACTCTCATGTATTCCAAATGTTTTTTACAAGTTGAATACTGTAAGCAGAGGCAGTACCACCTACAGCCGTGGGGCACACTATATAAATGGAAAGAAGAAGGCCACTAAAAGCAAGGTTTTAATGGCAAACCAAATCGCCAACCTATAACATCTTTGTACGTACCGATCCAGAAAGAAGGGAGGGGTATGCAGAGTTCATCGAGGGATTTCACTCCGTCAACGGCAGCCGTCAACCGGATCAGCAGTTAGCAGAAGTATAACGTAATATTTTAGATATAAATATCATAGTAGAATATAAGATCTTAAGTATAGGATTAATTGTTTTATCGCTAGTTGTTGAAAATTGTATATACGCCAGTGAGAAAAGAGTCGATGAAAGACCAAATATAAAAAGGGGAATATAAAAGGAAAAGATGGAAATAAAAGAACAAAATAAAACAAAAGGAAAAAAAGAAGAAAAAAAAATAGAAATAAAATAACAAAATAAAACAAAAGAGGAAAAAGAAAAGCACACAAAAGTAAAAAGAACAGAATACAACAATCGAACCCAAATAAGGCGAATTTGAAAAAAGAAAAACTATACATATGTACTATAGGATTAAGAAAATGCACAGATTATTTAAAGTGCAGAATAGAGAAAAATACTGTAAAGAATCATTAGAAGTTAGTTGCACTAACTTCTTTTAGAAAGAGGGGAGGGATGTTGTGAGCTAGAATCAAGCTGCCTGCGCGTAGTGTCTCACAGCATCGACTCCTAACAGATGCCACACATTCTGTGTGATTAGCATGTGTTAAAGCTGCTTAAGAAAGCACATATTTTTGGGGTGCGAGTATTTAGAATTAATATTACCTATGTAATATTTATTATGTAAACTTTTAGGGTGCTACAGTTTTGCAGTCGAGCCACCGAAGGGCATTCAAAGTTTGAATGCACCATCAACATTTCAGATTGGCGTAGGTCAGTTGGCTTGACCAACTGACACCAATTAACAGGTGCGAAACTGGAACACCAGAAAGGTCAGTTTTTGTATTGTAATTTTGAATTGTAAATAGTATATAAGAGTTAGTATTCTAAGAAATAAAGGCTGGTGATTTTAAAACTAAAAGTGTAATGTAGTGATTTTTTACAAAGAGTGATTTAGGCTTTTCAGATACACGCGCGCAGCAGAAGGACGTCCCCTGTCAAACAAGGACAATACCCCAACACGCCTCGACGCCGTCGGGAAACTAGCGCTGCCGACGCCGACTTGGGCTAACGACGCCGGCCGACCACCAACCGAAAAACGCCTACACGTAATGGATCGAACGACATCCACTCGCTTTCTCGTGGACTCGGGTTCAGTGGTCTCCTTACTGCCGAGGGGAACGGTCGCCCGCAAACTACAGCGAAACAGCCTCACGCTGTACGCCGCCAACTCGTCGCCGATAGCCACATACGGGCAGCTCAAGCTGACGAGGAGCATTTAGAATGCAACGACGACACTTTTACTTTCAGTAGGTCAGTTGGCTTGAGCAACTGACACCAAATAACAATTGCGTAACTGGAACACCAGAAAAGTCAAGACGTAGACTGTAATGTTTATTTGTAAATAGTATATAAGAACAAATCTACTTGGAACAAATTAAATGATTAAGATTGCCAACCGCCAAATTTTTATTTTTTCCTTTGATTTTTTTAACAAAAACATGGGTCCGTCGAATTTGGGCAACCCTGTAGTATTTTAAGTATAAACTTCTTGTTGTTTTAAACCCAAAATAGTGCAGTGCTCATTTAAGAAAGTGGTTTAGTGTTTTCAGGGACGCGCCCAGCGAACCGAGACAGGACGTCTCTCGCCGACAAGCAAGGACACCACCCCAACAGATAGCCACATACCGGCAGCTCACGCTGAAGCTGAACCTCGCCCTGCGGCGGGATTTTACTTGGGCGTTCACTGTGGCGGATGTGCCAACCGCCATTCTCGTGGCGAACTTTCTGGCATACTATGGGCTCCTGGTAGACTTGAGGGGACGACGCATCGTAGACCCCCTTACCAATATCGCGGCAACGGGCCGCATGGACTCGGCTCGAATCTACGGCATCTCCACAGTGGCTCGCATTGATGCACCTGTGGGACCACACGGCGACCGGTATAGAGAGCTCGTCCAGCGCTTCCTGCAACTCGCTTCACCAGCAGGGGTCATGGCCACTGTACCAGACTTGCCGGTACAACACTTCATCGTCACGGAGGGCCCTCCCGTTTTCGAGCGCCCCCGTAGACTCGACGGTGAACGACTCGCTGCTGCCAAAGAAGAGTTCGCTGACCTCCTCGACAAGGGGGTGGTACGCCCATCATCGAGCCCATGGGCCAGCCCGCTACACATGGTACCAAAGCCGAATGGAAGCTGGTGAGCCACTGGCGACTACCGCCGGCTCAACGCGTGTACCTTGCCAGACCGATATCCTCTGCCGATCATCGAAGACCTGATACAGGAGAGCCGGGGAAAAGTATTCTCTGTAATCGATCTGCAGAAAGCCTTCTACCAAATCCCGGTTGCCAAAGCTGACATCCCGAAAACGGCAGTCGCAACACCTTTCGGCCTCTTCGAGTTCGTGGGTATGCCATTAGGCCTGCGTAACTCCGCGCAAACGCTCCAGCGGGTAATTAATCACCTACTGAGGAAACTCCCCTTCGTGAAGGGCTACGTAGACGACCTGCTCATCGCATCCGAGACGCATGACGAGCACCTGCATCATTTGAGCCAATTGTTGGAGACGCTGAGAGCGGCGAACCTACGCATCAACTTGGACAAATGCCAACTCGGTGCCCAGGAAGTTACATTCGCTGGGTATCGAGTCTCGAAAGAGAGGTTCAGGCCCCCGCGCCCAAAGATCGAGGCGATCGACGCCTTTCCAAGCCCGACAGACTCTACCCAGCTGAGACGTTTCCTGGGTATGGTTAATTACTACCGCAGGTGTATACCGCACGCCGCGGAACTACAGGCCCCGCTCAACGAGCTTCTGAGGAACCTAACGAAGAAGAAGGCGGCGATTAGCTGGACGACGCAAACGGAGCAGGCATTCCAGCAGTGCAAGGCGAGTATCGCAGCAGCTTGCAGATTCAGCCTTCCTCTCGCCTACCGCGCCAATCGCTCTCTACACCGACGCATCGAGCACCGCCATCGGAGCGGCACTCAACCAAGAGCAACCCGATGGGACCAGGAAGCCTCTGGCGTTCTTCTCTAGGATGCTCAGTCCCCCAGAAACTCGCTACAGCGCCTACGACAGGGAGTTGTCGCACAGCGTGTTTATGGGAAAACCGGAACTAGCCTGTGTTGGCTGCTGAGCAACACACTTCGTGTTTCCGGCCTCTCAATCAACCCTTTTTTCTTTTCTGCGCTGGAGATGGTGTGAGCGTTTCGTGCAATCCAAAAATATCTCGTTCAATATCTGGAAACTCGAGGAAATACACTTGTTTCTTACACTACATATTGTATAATTGTTTCTTACATTACATATAATACACTTATTTTATTTCTTTCTTTTTTTTATTGGATACGCTACTCCCGAGCGTAAGCCAAATATATATATATATATATATATATATATATATATATATATATATATATATATATATATATATATATATATATATATATATATATATATATATATATATATATATATATATATATATATATATATATATATATATATATATATATATATATATATATATATTTACTCTTGCACACGATACGTGCACCACATGGCGATCCTGCCTAACACGTTCCTGTAGAATTTCTGTCTGGGAAACTTTTGAAATTTTTCGAATTTAGTTCTGATCTCAAATAACGACGACGCTCATATCCTATCGTTAGTGAACGACGCCAGAAATCTCCCAACTTGGGGCGAGACGACCAAACTGTGGGAAAAAATTTACTAAATAGAGAGGAACAACAGAGACGCAGCTGGATAAGCAAAATTTATAAAGGAAGTAATGTGGTCTCCTCAAACAAAAGAGACCACAGTGATAACAGAAACCTTTGACAACACAAATACTAACAACGTGACGACATCAGGAATTTTGGCCGGTACAGGGTCAACAGTAGCAGTAATTTTAATTATAGTATATGTATTTGTTAGATTAAACAATTATTTCAATCAATACGTACATAAGGGCGAAAATAAAATAAGCAATATTTGAAAAAAATAAAAAACATATTAAAGAAAAAATGATCCAAGAACCCTGAACATACGGGGACTTGGTCTGTGATCTCAGGACTGATAATTACAGCTTGCTGTATACCGTTAGTGAGGAAGAGCCAGGTCTTGTATCCTCATTAGGGATAATGCTAGCTCATTTATTCTCCCTAATTACAGTAACAAGGATTTGACGGCCGTCTGCCTGGAAACTGGATAGGGACGGTACTGGCTGGCCTCGGCATATATGGCGCATGACCATGAAATCCTTCCGGAAGCTAACCTACTTGTTGTGGATGCAAATGATCAACGAGTGGCTGTAATCATTGGATACGATGCCAATGCGCATCACAACATTTGGGAAAGCACGGATGTCAATGGACGTGAGTCATTATGTAAATATATTGTAACGAGTAACCTTCTTATATATAATAATGGGTCAGAACCCACTTTCATTACTGCTAACAGGCAGGAAGTCCTTGACATAACCCTTGCCTCCGAATCGGTTTTTGATCGGATTTTAAATTGTATTTCTAGAGGAACACTGCTTTTCGGATCATAGGTTAATCCAGTTTGATCTTTTAGATAATCGACCTAGCCCTAAGGCTTTTAGAAATGTCAGGACGGCAAACTGGGACCTCTACAAGGTGACTGTAGCTAGACTACCTAAGAACCCCACAAGCACAAGCACGCGTGCCGAACTGAACAAATGCGTGTGAATGTAATCTGCAGGACGAGTCGCAGCAAATAAACAGCTAGCTGCGTCAGCAGCGCCAAGTCAGCGCATTGTCGAAATGCGTGGGAACGTGAGCTGTAAATATGTTCCCACAGCTCAATGCATTAAATGTGCTGATATCGACAATATTTGTTATAAAATGGATGGAAATTTGGCTAATAGGCCAACCAACAATTGGTATCCGAATCTGCGTGTCATATTATTCAAATTTGTGAATTAAAGTTTAATTGAAAATTTATAACGTAATAAATTTAAAGTTTTTATATTTCGGATTAGTGAACTAATCCTTAACTTAGACATATTTACAAATAAGTAAAAAGAATATAAACAAACGCAAGAGCTACGAGTCTTCGACGGGAATCCTGTCGAATACGTGTCTTGGATGCACTCTGTCGAGAGAATTTTAAAAGATTTCGAAATAATCACAACTAAGCCACTCTATAGGGCGATTGTCCAACATGTCCATCAGAAAATAAGAGGCAGTGCTAATACAGCTCTGATTTCGTATAATGTGGAATATTATTAAAAATATATTTAATTTTTTACACGCTAAACTGAAACTAATGGCTCAGAGTATTGTGTTGTTGTTGCGATCGATCACCAGAATCAGAGTAGTTAACTATCATCTCTTTCGAGATCTTCTTGAACTAGATATAAAAGCCCAGCCGACTCGATGCATCCCAACAAATACTGCTTATTTGAGGCGTGATGTGTTCCATTTACACCGGGTAAAACTATGTTCTCGTAGATGTCGAAATCCTGCCTTTTAGTTTCATTTTAATAATGTAACATGGAGAACACGGTATAATAAGTCTGTGCAAACGATGTTTTTTTTCAAACTGTCTAATGGAACCTGGATAGTGTCGGTTGTTCATATCAAAAAAAAACATATGATGTGAGAGGTGCGTTTTCGGTACAACAGGAATGAAAATTCTTGGCTTCACGGTACTAATGAAATTTTGAAAGTTTTTTAAAATCTTATTTACTTTTAAATAGTGGACTCTGGCTACCCATTTGAGCATGGTGTATAACACCATATAGAAATCCACAAACAGATCAAGTGAAATTGCATTCAATGAAATTCATTCCAAGGCCCGGAGCATCATTCAGCGAACAATTGGTGTGCTAAAAGGCCGCTGGAGAATTCTAGTTTATGAGAAGAGAGAAAGATATGACCCTATAAAAGTGGTTAGATTTGCAAATGTGTGTGCAGCGCTAAATAAAATTTGTTTAAAGTGAAAGTCCACCCGACATGGATGTGGAGAAGAAGGTCAACTTACCCGAATTGGTCAAACCATTCGAGACCAAATTAAACAATCGCTTTTAAATTCGAGTTAATCCGCTTTTGTTCTGCATAACTTTCTGTGCTTCTTATCTTTTATTTAAGACTGATTTTGACGCTGTCATTCTCCCTCTAATAAATGATTTCAAACGATTGGTCCTGTTTTCGTTGCGGGATTAAATAAAATCTCCAACAATGGTTGGGACCAGTTACACACTTGATTTTCGGTTTAGTGAAAAAGTTCATAGTGTTGAGCAAATAAAAAACAATAAGAATGTCGATTAATGCAAATCAAATTGAAAAAGTAAATTGAGTAAGTTGCGCAACATGGTCTCTGCGCAAATGCGATGTTTTTTCTCATTACGTTATAATATTTCCACACCAGACGAAAACTGCAGGTTTCAATTAAAAACTTTTGAGGACAAATATCCTAGAGTTCGTGTTACATAGCAGGACTACTCCGCAGATAAAGCTCACTTCTTCTGGAAACGTTTCTACTGATTTGTAACATAAATATAACATTGGCACAGTCATCGACTACATTTCGTTGCGAACAGACGTGTTGCTTAGTCTTTCTACTCGTTAATTTTTATCCGTTCAACTCGCTCACTCCGTTTGTTTCTCTTTTTATCGTTGATTTTCCGGTGCACTCACCTCTAACTTAACTCTTAACGCGTGTGACAATAACTTTTTGTTAGGATGGCCCGCCGGCCTCCTAACTTCGGGGACAACAGATTCTCCTTGCTGGCAGAATCTCCCCAAGCTAAACGCAAAAAAACTTTATATAAAACAATTGAGAATTTCCCTAATCTACCAACACTAAAAAAAGAAAACCCAAAGTATGTAGTAATCTCTGCAAGTGATTCAAATAAACCATTGGCCAAATATTCCTGCTTTGCTGTCCAGAAAGCATTGCTATTAATTAACAAAGAGATCCAGAAGATTACTGAATTACGTGATGGAAATTTGCTTCTTCTTTTAAAAAACAAATCGATTGCCGATAAATTCAATGCCACAAAATATTTACATGGAATTTGTTCAGTAAATGCTAAGTTTCACTCTAACCTCAATTATTCCAAAGGCACGATCTACTCTCCATGCCTTAATGACTTGCCTGAACAAGAAATAATTGAAAATATGAAAGACCAAGGCGTTGTCGAAGTATTTAAATTTATAAAAAAATAGACGGTAAATCTTTCCCCAGCGGTGTATTACTCCTCACGTTCGACCAATATCACCTCCCAGAATCAGTCCAAGTTTCCTGGCGCTCAGCACATGTAAAACCATATTTTCCCAATCCGATGAGGTGCAAGAATTGCCAAAAGCTAGGCCACACAGCTAAATGGTGCAAAAGCTCCCCAGCTTGCGACACGTGCAGCCTTCCTCCACACGTTCCCGAAAAGTGCTCCCGCATACGTTGCGCCAATTGTTCAGGCGACCACCCCTCCTCTGCTAGATCTTGCCCCAAATTCACTCAAGCAAAAGAAATTCTAAAAATTAAAACACAAAACAAATGCACACATCGCGAAGCTCTTAATTTTTACAAAGCAAATACACCGTTTTTCAATGCTTCTTCCCCCTCCTTCTCCTCAATTCTCAATAACCCCACATATGACATCTCTTCCACATCTCAAAAAACAAGTTCTCTACAACAGCAAACCCCAACGCACAATATTCACAACAATAAAGAACATACACATACTACAACACCTTCAACTTCTTCTAATAACTCTGACAACAACAACAAAAATACATACACTTCACCAGATTCAGACGACTCTTTAAACATTGCAAAATCGTCGTCATCTACTCATTCAATCCTTAAACAACCTACCTTGAGCCACGCAAACTGCTCCCGGACCAATCTCACAAAAAACACTCTCACTTAATTCAGACAACAAATTAACTCAATTTATTCCGTAACTTATTCATATATTACATATAGTACATATATTTTATACCCACAGTATAAAATATTATTTATACATTTTATTAATGAATTCTCTCATCACCTCGTATAACCAATCCATAAGTTATTTTAGCAATAATATGTTTAAAATACTACAATGGAACATACGTGGTTTCTTCAACAATTACAACGAGCTTCAAATCCTCATTAAAGAACACTCCCCTTGCTTCATTTCCTTACAAGAAACCCACATACCGGCAAACACTTCCGCTGTAGTGCCAAAACAATACTGCAGCTATTTCACTAACTTACCTTAAAACCAAACAAATAAACAAGGTGTAGGTGTATTAATCAGAAAAAACTGTCCCCACAAGCTTATTCCAGTTCAGTCTAATATTGCCACTTTAGCAATAGAAGTAGCTCTTGAATTCAAATTCACCATTATTTCTATGTACATCCCCCCACAGCAAACGTTTAATTCTATTGAAGTAATTAGTATTCTCCGTCAGTTCTCTACACCTATTATAATCTTAGGCGACTTTAATTCCTGGTCTCCTTTTTGGGGCTCCCCTCTCCCTAACACAAGAGGTAAGACCCTTGAGAATGTTATTCTAGCCGAAGACCTCATAGTTTTAAATTATGGGTCTCCCTCCCATTTTTCATCTCACAACACCTTTACACATGTGGATCTTGTTGTTTGCTCCTCATTACTGGCACCCAGGGTTACAATTTATACCCTTCCCGATTTATACAACAGCGATCAATTCCCCATAATATCCGATTTAGCGTTTACCCAATGTAGGAAAAAAATAGTCCCAAAACCTAAATTCATTCTGGAAAAAGCTGACTGGTCTGAGTTTCAGCTACATTTGCAAAACCTATTAAATTCTTGCGCTGTTCTCAACATAAATAAAGAAGCTGCAATCCTCCAAAAAAATATTCGTTCTGTGGCCCACTACGCTATTCCTCAAACCAGTAGTCGTCCTCTAAAAACTGTTGTCTCCTGGTGGAATACTGTTCTCACTAGATTAAGAGTAGAAAAGCAAAACTTTTGGTGGATTTTCAAACGTGATCGCTCACAAGCCAATTTGATACAATTCAAGAAGGCTAACGCTCTGTTCAGGAAGGAGTTGAGAACGGCTAAAAGATCCAGTCTAGTAAAATTTACAGAATCAATCATCCCAACAACATCTCCCAAAAAAGTATGGAGTGATATAAAAAAGCTAGCAAGAACATACGTTCATAATTCCATTAAACTTATTTACTCTCGTAATGTCCCTTTACTCGATCCCACAGTCATAGCAAACTACTTTGCTTCCCACTGGTCCACTTCCTCAGAAGATTCAAATTGCCATAGTACTTTTATAAACAATAAACACCAATCTCTCAGTGACACCTATCAAAACCGTATTCCTTCTTTATCCGCTCAACATATAGAATCCCAAATCACGAGACTCGAGTTTGACAATACCATATCATCCATGTCGGGTAAAACACCTGGATTGGATAGAGTATCATATCCCATGTTAAAGCACTTGCCAGGTAATTTAAAAGACAGATTGATAAACCTCTACAACACCATTATAAACCAAGGCGTTTACCCACAAACATGGAAAGTAGCCCTCGTGATTCCCGTCCCTAAGCCAAACAAGCCTATTACTGAAGTATCAAGCTACCAATTTCGCTGTTGCCTTGCATGGGTAAAATTCTTGAGAAAATAATCTCGGTGCGCCTCAAATGGTACGCGGTAAAAAACAATCTACTCAGCTCCAACCAATTCGCCTTCAAAAAAGGTCTCGGTACTATTGATGCGTTGTTATACTTTGAACATTACATTTCTAAGACTATCTCATGCAAAAATCATGTTTCAACGTTAAGTCTAGACTTCGCTCAAGCATTTGATCGTGTAGGAGCTCATGTTGTTTTGCACCAGCTGAAGAAATGGAAAGTCGGCCACAGAATATACAACTTTGTAAGAAGTTTTTTATCCCACCGAAGGTTTTGCGTTAAAATTAATAATGTCCAATCTCAAACTTACAATCTCCACAACGGAATCCTCCTTTGTCTGTCGTCCTATTTATAATTGCTTTCGATGAATTAAGTCTTATAATATCAAAAACAAATATACGGATCACATTATTTATGCCGATGACGTACTCATTTTTTCAAAAAATAACAACCAAAACACGGTAAAGCTAATTTTCACTAATATTCTTTCTGACATAACAAAATGGTCTAAATATAGTGGAGCCATCCTTTGCTATGACAAATGCAAAACATTTCACATCTGTTAAAAACAAAATTGTCCTAGTTTTAATTTAGTTTACGATAATATTGATATTAACTGTTCCGATACGCTAAAATTTCTTGGTGTTTTCTTTGACAGAAGACTCACTTTTAGAGAACATTGTATATATGTAAGAAAATCAATAGCTGCCAGGCTTAACATTATTAAATATTTATCGTCTAAGTATTCCCATATTCATACTTTATCTTTAATTAATATATCAGTAGCTTTAATACTATCAAAAATTGACTATGGTCTATCTATTTCTGGTCACTGTGCAAAAAGTAACATCAGGCTTATTGGCCCACCTTATCATGCTGCAATTCGACGTTCTCTCCGAGCATTTCCAACATCGCCAACCAATAGCATTTTAACAGAAGCAGAACTACCATCTATCGAATGTCGTGTTTATCACAAAACACTAAGGCTCATACCAAAAATTCTTCAGAGCACTAATAAAAACATCTATAAAATAGTCAATACTTCATCACGATACAAACGGAGCTACAACCATCCATCCACCATATTAAGATGCATAAACTACGCTTCAGATATTGAGTTTTTTACACCTTCTAAATATCTCAAGCTAGACTTCTTTCCTCCATGGCTCCTTGCAAGCTCTTCGTTTCTTCTCCAATTACAGCATTACGGTAAAAGCGTTACGAATAACCGCACTTACAATCATCCCTTCCGAGAACACACGATGCCATTAATATCTCAATCCTGGAAACTGATCTTTACCGACGGATCCAAGTCCGATTGCAATACTTCTTTTGGTGTTGTAGAGCCCAACGGCAAGACGATTAGTGCAGGCCATTTACTGCATTTTTGCTCTGTATTTACCGCCGAAGCCACAGCAGTGCAACAAGCTGTAAACTACTCATCAGTCACCAAGGGTAAATTCATCATCTGTACGGACAGCAAATCTACTATTGCAGCTATATTGAACATCACTAACAAAAATCCTGTCATATCTTCTATACGGGACAAGTTAATACAACACTCTTCCAAACTGAAGATTATGTGGATTCCAGGACATACGGGCATCAACGGCAACGAACTAGCCGACGAGAGAGCCAAACTGGCCCTTAGAGAACCACTACTCACGCACGAAAATTTTTTAACCAACGGTTTCTTTCGTTTCATACGATTATTACAGACAGAAGTCGACATTACTCTCGTGTTAATCCGCACAGTATCAAACCAATATACCCTGCCACCAGCAAATGCAATGCAACTAAAAACTTTTCTTCGATTGCGTCTTGGCCATACTTTGCTCACTCACGGTCATTTACTGAGCGGTTCCAATGCATTGGTGTGCCCATCATGCAACGTTGAAATTGCGTCTGTTACACACATTTAGACAACCATACGTTCAAATTTATTTAAAGATATACCGCCATCAGTTTTGTTACAAGAACCAACTGCCTGCAACATCCACAACATCTTCAAGTTCCTGTGTGAATCTCAGCTGATTAAGGTTATTTAGCGTCACTTATATAATCACTTTTACAGTAGACTATTTTTCATATAATAAGTATTTTAACAAAGCGAGCTGAAAGCCCTGCCAGCTAGTGCTCCTTAAATTTTAGTTGTATAATAAGAATTCATTTTTATTATTCACTTTGTAAATAAATAAATAAATAAATAACATTGGCAACCAGAAGTCGCATCTATACGTCCATAAGGTTGGGGTCTTTAGCTATTTCCAGTCCGAATTGTCGCGTTAATGTGTAGCGAAGACGTATAAATGCCAAGAATAGAGATGAAAACTGACAGCGCAAACACTGTAGTTAATATTTAAGCCATTATGTGACTAAGCAAGCTTAAATATTTGATATAAATTTCTATAAATTGATAAATTCCTTTATCTCCTTCGGGGATTATTATATAAATAGATTAATTAAATTATTGTTGAAACAGGTAATAGGTACATATGTATATAATAATCTACTATTTTTAAGTTTTTAAAAACGATAATAATAACTTATTTACTCTCCAGTCTAAAGTAGTGTTGATAATTAATGAGAAACACAAGACATTTCATCATGGACGATAAACTAAAATTGCTTTTGTTGTATGTAAATGCACAAATTATGTTGATACTAACTATAAATAAATAATTTTGTTGTTTTCTATGCATATTTTTATCTTTCCTATTTGTTAATTTTAAAAATAACTGCATATTTGTACTAAACTGCTTTAAACTGTATGTTTAAAGATGCCCTTCCTAGGGATTTGGTTGCTCCGTCACAGCGATGTCTTCTTAAATAATTATTAAATTAAGCACTTACAATTTGTTGCGTTTTTCTTTACTGTCGCCATTAGCTGATGAAATTGTAGATTAAACTGTAGCACTGGAATGGGAAATCTCATGTTGAGAAGGCAAATATTGTAAAAGTTTCCGATTAGCGTTGATGTGTGGTCAAATATTTGAACTCGAGATGAATTGTATCCTCCTAAGTATGTGAGCCTTATAAATACCAATCGTTTGAAATTGGCAAAATTCAGTATTTTTATAATCCCGGAAGTGTTTTATTCACGTTCCCTCTTTCGGAAGCTATCCAAATTTGTATTGCTGCTTCATGGTGTTAGTAGTATCCAGGAAGAAATGTGCATTAATTTGAAGCTAAAATGAAAAATTGTATTTTTAAATGATTTGCTTATTTTAAAATTGTAATTGGCATATTCAAGTAATAAATTTTATGAATGTAAATTGGTATTAAGTTGCAATTTTATATATAATTAAAAACATATTTTCCAGTTTTTAAGTATCCTTGTATTGGTGTTAAAATAAGATGATCAACAGTCATTTAATAGTGATGAAGTTAGCAGTTTGGATATGGAGGTATTGAAGTCCTCCAATAATATTAAGAATATTTCATTGGATATATTCTTTATCACTAACAATGTTTCATAAAATATGCCTGTAGCATTAAGAATAAGTATAATGAGTAAAGAAGCCTCAAGTCGGGTTAGACCGACTTCGAAATCCGTTTACCTTTCCATGTGCGTGCTGGTTACATCGTGACGATGTACATTTAATTGAGATATCAATTGGAGTATATTTAGGGTACTGTTCAATAGAGTACCCCGAGGGAGGCGTCGCCATTTCTTGAGAATGGCTTTGCAACGCCAATATACTACATCATAAAAAATTTGGACCAAGAATCTGAATTAAACCGAAAAAGTCGCAGAACGCAGAAACATTTTTTACGTGCTTTCACTATTTTGCTAGTCGATTTTTAAACCCTGCGTCAAATTACGGCTCCTAGTGAAATGATTTCGCTGTGTAGAAAGTATTTACTCCACATATTTGTTGCCTTTTCCTATTATTACTCATGTCAACTTAGCATATAGAGCAACTATAGTTGATTGACCTTATTTCATCTTGTATTGTAACTAATTTATTTCTTAATTAAACCGGTTGAGAATGGGCCTACAAATTTCACCCGGTTTATGCTCTTCTACACAAGAAAACAAGGAACGATAAAAATCTAAGTGCTTTTCGTACATAAGCTACTCTCCAGTAGTTCCACGCTCTTTCAATGTAAACAAGAACCACCTGGTGCATTCCATAAGAAAATTTGTGTTTCAGAATGCTGCGCCAACACACTTGCCATGTTTTGTTTCGGATACTAAAATCAATATAGATTTTACCTCACAATCAGGATTTTGCAGGAGAAATAATTTCATCGCGTTTGACTTAAATGTGTAGAAATATGTTAACAAATAAATGAAATTCATAAAATTTTACTTACGTCCTTCATTGGCAGCATCCAAATCTCCAGTAGAGCAATGAAACAGAAAGTTCAAGTCTCGTGGAGTGCGAGTTACTTTCCATATGCCCATTGATACAAATATGTGTGTATATGAACACTTTAATGGATTTTTCATTTAATTAGAATACTTTCTTTAACTTATCTTTATATTTTATGTTTAAATTCACAAACAATAAAACAATTTGCAAATTTCGATGCACTGCTCTCAAAATATTTCAGCGCAGCCGGCACCCAGAGTACCCTCTGCAAGCGAATAATTTATATTTCTATTATTAAACTTTGTAATTTTATCACAAGCACTCAGCGTATTGTTTTAATTAACATACACAATTTATCTCCAAAAATATTAAAACGAATAATACGAATACAATTTGTTGAGTGATTATATATTTGTCAAACATTAAACATTTCGCTTCTTTGGCCGATAAGTAAACAGTGTTGTAAAACGCTAAATTGAAATAGTACCAAATTTGAGGAAATTAGTAAATTTACATAATACAACACCCTGAAAGCACGAATACGATATCATAATAATACTGAATTACTGAATCTATAGGAAAAATATATATATGCAGTCTAAAATTTATGTTGAAACTTTATTAATTAAAATTAGTGCAGAAAAATTAATAGTGGTTTATTAATATACTCTAAAATCGTTGTCACCAAAAAGATTTTACAATTCTTACTACGTTTATATGTCGCATTAAATAATTTGGAATAATTTAAATTAAAACACATTTGAGATTTCGAACTATTTACGACTTTTAATGCAGGTACTAAACATAATACATTAATCTGCAAACTCAGAATAAGTATATACAATATGAAGTACGTATAATAACGTAATGGGAAGTTGGTCGAACATAAGCATACATTAAATTCACTTGAAATATTGTTATAGTTTTTTTAACAATACATTATGTTTTATTTTTTAATTTTTACATAGTAAAAACAATTATTAAATAAGCTATACGAAGCAGCGCTAGCAGCAGGGGCTTTCGGCTGGCTGTTGAATGAGGGCTGCTTTAGATGCGGCGGAGTAAATCAGTATCCCTGAGAAAATTGTAAATTTTGGTGATATTGTCGGCAGTTGGATTCATGAGAAGTAGAATGTAAAATTTTGATGTGTCTGGTTTTCCAGTTCAGGACAAATAGCTAGTAGGTGTTTCACGCTGACAGTTGATTCGCAGAATGGGCATTGGCTAAGACGACTACCATCCAATAGGTGTGCGTTGGTGATGATAGTGTGTCCAATACGAAGCCGAGTATCATATATTGAAATACACAATATAATTTTTATGTGTTTTCAGATTAAAATTTAATTATATTAATATTTTAGGCTCTTAACCGAATACCATTTTATCAAAGATAGTCCTTTTTTCCATCTCTTTTCATGCTTTAAATTTGAAGAGAACGCAACTCTTCTTGAATGTTAAAAACGTACTAAACTCACATACACTGTAAATAATTTTTAGATTTTGAGAACCGTGTTAAACTAATTTACATTGTTACACTGCTATATTTATTATATAAAGCCCGATTCTCGGAAGTAGCAGCTCTCTTCAAATCGAGAGGTTGGCAATTCATTTTCACTGACGGATCTAAAGCAGCCAACACAACCTTCGCTGCAAAGAGAGAAAAAGATAAGCCAATATCATATGGTCTGCTATTTCCTTTTTGTTCAGTCTTCACTGCGGAAGCCACAGCAATTATTCACGCCGTCCAGTACTCCAAACAAAATAAAGGAAAGTACGTCATTTGCACAGACAGCTTGTCCTGCTTTCAAGCACTAAAAAACTGTAGTAATTCTAACTACCTGATTGGTGGCATAAGAGAAATTCTGATGGCTTTTCCAAACAAGCTTAGAATCATGTGGGTGCCTGGCCATTCGGGCATCATTGGCAATACACTTGCGGATACAACTGCCAAAGAAATGATAAACACTCCCACAACTACCTCCATTTTCTTCATAAAGAGTGATATCCATCGCTTTATAGCTCAGCAGAGAAATACTAAGATAGCGGTTGAGTGGATGAGGTATAACCACCACTATTCAAGAATCAACCTAAACCGCTCTAAACCTTGCTACCCGACATCCATTCCGGCTAACTATATCACTCCTTATACTCGGCTTCGTATTGGACACACTATCATCACTAACGCACAACTATTGGATGGTGGTCGTCTTAGCCAATGCCCATTCTGCGAATCAACTGTCAGCGTGATACACTTATTAGTTTTTTGTCCTGAACTGGAAAACCAGAGACATCAAAATTTTAATAATATCGATCCACTTCTACTTCTCATGAATCCAACTGCCGACAATATCACCAAAATTTACAATTTTCTCAGGGATACTGATTTACTCCGCCGCATCTAAACCAGCCCTCATTCAACAGCCAGCCGAAAGCCCCTGCTGCTAGCGCTGCTTAGTATAGCTTATTTAATAATTGTTTTTACTATGTAAGCTTTAATAAAATAAAATAAAAATAAAAAAAAAATATTTTAGTTACTGTATTGTTTCTGAAACAATCAAGAGTGTTACCTCACCACTAGAATGATGCAGTGTGGTGGCCACGGCTAGCTCACCGCAATGGTCGTGGTCCTTAACCCGCCACACTGCATCGGGTGGGACAACACTACAAAAAAAATTTCAACTCACATTTTTGCCTAGCATCCTCCTCTACGACGACAAGCGAGCCCGCCCCATATTGTCCGCCTTAGCCTAACATTTTCAACATAAAATTAAACATAACTAAACATTCTACTTGTACTTAAATAAATAACATATATATGTATACGCGTATACTTAATAATACCTACATACACGTGAATACTTAATAATACCTATGTATACACGCGTGTACTTAACAAATATATACTTATCTCTAGGGGGCGGGCGGCAGCCTCCTTTTCCTCCGATGCTCGAATGGGGTGGGCCGGAACAATCAGTTATCCCTCTTATGGGATGGGTCGGAAACAAGCGGTTATGGATCTATTCAGCACACTCAATAATCAAGGTAAACTTTCTAACGCCAACTCTTTAAACTAAACTAACACTTTAAATTGATTCAAAATTTTAACGTTTATTTTCTACACATGTACATTGTAATTGAATTCAAAAATTTTTTTGGAATCTTTCACACGTTAAATATATCCGAATAAATAACAGGACCACGGACGAGACGAGAGAATATCCATACAAAATCCGACACGAAAAATCTTAATTTTCTCGGTCCAAAAAAAATCCTCCACAGTAAAACACAAAATTGAAACACGCGCGGCAACCAAAAATTTTCGACACAACTTCCTCAACACTTAACACTCTATCTCCCCGTTTTTTCTCTACCACTGCCTTATATGATTTTTTTTTCTCTCTCTTGAAACCGTATCTTTTTCATTTCCTCGGCCTCTTCCGCTATTCCATCAGTGACCGCTCCAGCGGTCGAGGCGGTCAGTCACCTTTCTTTAGAATTTCTACTATTCTGAGGCAGCGCCATCTGTACCTCAGAATCGTCTGGTAGGTTTCAGCCTGGCCGCATTCACCAGCAAAGCGGACAAGTGGAAGGAACAAAAGAAGGAGAGGAGCAAAACAAACATACAGACTTGATGCAACGACACAGGTGGTGCAGATAAGTGACGTTTCCTAGCCTATTCTGTTTTGTTGTTCTCTTTCGGTCTCGGTTCTGTCAAATTATGAAAACCGGTGCCGCCAAAAAAATTGCCGCGCTTTATTGAAATTATCGAAACATAAAATTTTGTTGTTTATAAATTTTATTTATTTATTATTAAGTGAAAATAATAAAATGGGCAAATTTTGTGTAATCTGTCGCAAAAGTTGGGGCAAAGAAAATGTGAAGTGTTTCAAAGTTCAAAGTGACGAGAATATCTCAGCCGTTATAAAACTAAAATTTCAGCCGTAAAAGAAATTTTTCGCCCGTTACTACAAATATTGTAATGCCTCCGGAACCCGCCTGCTGACTATTTTGACAGAAGCAAGATCAGAATTCTCTCAAAATTTATCTGCACCACCTGTGTCGTTGCATCAAGCATACAGACGGTAGACGCCAAAAACAACGATCGCAACAAGAGATTAATAAAATAATGGTACTATTAGAGAATCAGAAACCAAGATAACTTCATAATAAATTATCTTAAACAATTGTATATTGTGGTTATTTTTCTTTCTTCCATTAATATGTATACATCATATTCGTTAATGAAAATAAATTCAATTACTCAAGTTGGTACAGAAAAAGTTACGTCGAGTTACCTCAAAATAGTTATGAAATGAAAGGGGAGAAGAAAAAACCTATGGTACTTAGTATATAGAAATCTGTTTGTATTCATATGCCGTTAGGTGACCCTACTCACGACTTTATATATGTGACTATATCTGCCATAACCCCTTTTGAGCCTAACATACATTTTCCTAATACAATGAACACTACAAAGTTCGGGAAGCACTTAAGAATTGTGCATCAAGAAAAACTTCTATTTCCAATTGCTTCATCATGATTTGCGGTTAATATTCAGATAAAAATCTTATTGAAATACTTGAACCAAACAATGTAAGCAAATGTGAATTCCTATGTTTAAAGGAATTTATGGTGATAAGTTCAAAAACATGGAAACGGGCGTGTGTATGATAAGAAATGGTTTACTTTTTCAATATTGAGATTATTGTAATATGAGCATGATAGAATGATCATGGTGTGTGGGTACAGTATAATACATTTCCGGCGTTGATGCCTTTCAGTTTTTATACTATGTTTAAGCTTACGAACGATTCGCTTGGTGGGTATTATTGTTTCGATTTTTCTGTCACATTCCCCTTGTCTCATTATTAATTTCTCGATCACATTATCAACTTGCTTTTGCCAATTACATTCACATATTTTCTTTTTCCTTATTTTGCGATTTATACTCATCGATTCCCAAGAAAACAAAACTACAATTCATACTAAATGAGCAAAAGAAGGGCAAAATGTTCCAGAAAAGACCTTTCTATACTACTCGTTTCAAACAACATTGATCAGAAAAACACAGCCCAAGCGGCTGCATTTGAAAAACAAAATCTTCAATGGAAAACTTCGCATTTCACTTAAGAAACTTATAGACGAATGAATCTGTGAATTGTCAAGATAGAAAAAACACTGTCTTTGTTTCTTACGGGGGACACTTGAGTGTCATATTCCTAGGCAACTCCTAGATTGTAGTAGGTAAGACATTACCGGCCAATAGAACCACATTCACACAATTGGATGCTGAATTAGGATTTCATAGTGGTGATTAGGCCTTCATTTCTATGTAATAATGATGGATCCTAGGTCCGTTCTTAAGAAACCACTTGAACTTTGCTTGAATATGTCCCAATATTGATTCGAGTTATTCCGTTACAAGTCATACAACTATTCATAACCATTACGAAGTGTGTTCCCTGTAATAGTTTGAGCCAACTTCGGGTTCATTCCTACACCATTCATTCAACAACCCACTTCATGAATGCAGCACTTACGACTGATTGCTTTTAATTCGCTTTCTCCTGTTCATGACCTGCTCTTTACCAGTCCACTAATAAAATGTGCGGTCATAAAATAGTATTTCCTCACCATAATCCTCGGAGCACACTGACGAATATAAAATATACCCTGTCGTTATAATCAGCTCCAACTGTACCACAATTTGGTATTTTCAAAGTACACTTCCTTCAGTTTTACCTGATAATAAAAAATTTGAATTGTTTTTCAAAAAAATCAATTCTCAAAAATTGTGATTTCAAATTTTTTCCGATGGATTTTCATTGTGCAATTTTACACGGAAACTTTCTCATCCGAAAATTTTAATTTGTTTATTAAATTTCATTTGTACATAACTCAACCGATATATAAAGATCCCAACCATCGGAATTGATTGTTCCAAGAGTTTAACTCAGTCAAATGTGGACCCCGAAGTTCCTGAACAATCGTGAGATAATGGCCGCTCTGGAAGAAACAAGGACGAAAGAACTGTACAAAAATACACTTCACAAGTAGTCACACTACAAGAAGACACTCCACAAACCGACACTCCTCAGGAACAGACTCCACAAGAAGAGAATCCAGAGAATGTCAATGCACAAGAATTCTCCCAGTTCAGATCTTTCATTCTTCACATTCCAATTTCAAATATCTGTAAAATAAATTTTCACTTTTTTCCTGCGATATTCAACTCTTTTTTTATTAAATCTTGGCTTAGAGTTTCTTTCGGGCTATGCGACGTTTTGCGTCACTGCTTCAACTGGCGAACAACCCCGAAATGTGTTTCTTTTCACAAATTTGTGACGAAGAAATTTAATTTCGAATGTTTTCGTTTATTGTATTTCTAGAAAACGTTTCCCTTTGTTCTAGAAAACTCAAGTCAACAAGGTTGTTCGACTTCCATTGACTTTAATAAAATGTCGATTGTCAATTATTCAGAGCACAGTGTTCAAACGAAGCAAAATCTATTTCATCTATCGAACTGGAGGAACTTCTTCTTTGCTTTAATGTCGCTCCTTTAATTCCAATCTTGCTGGACTCTCACATGATGATGTGATTTTTTCAAGAACGCACCAGTTGACTCCCACGAGACGGAAGTCGCGGTATATCATACTACACCTTTAAAAGAGATTGTCGTAATATAGAAGTTCCTTGTCACTCCAGACGAATATTTTATAATAACTCTATGTAGGAAAGATTTGAAACAGGATGCATTGGATAATTAAGATATTTTCATGTTCGTCCAAGAGGACTTCCGCAACCCAATAAAGACACTTCAGAGATTTCATATTTAAGAACTAAAAGATGATGCCGACTTAAAAGCTGCTTGCACCTTGTAGTAGGTTCTTGAATTCCTGCAAGTGTGGATGTGTTGGACTTAAGTGTGGTACAGTTAAAATGGGTTTCAAGTCCTTCATAATTTCAAACTTCTTTCTCTTCTATTTTATGAAAAGTGGAATGAAAATAGAAACAAATCGAATCCGCAGAATTTGGCAATTTTAAAATATTGAAATAAAGTAAATTTTGAAGCAATATTTTGAAAATATTTTTAAATGAACGAAAAATTAAAATATTGAAGAATTTCTTATATCGAACGTTTTCTTAAAATTATACTTACTTAAATAATATACAAGCCTTGTCGCTCCTTTTTAGTACACAATCAAAAGAGGAATTGCAAATTGTTTTGGGTGCAATTGAAATAAGTAATATAAAAATGATTCAGAGTTACAACTTTACCCATGCTAAACGAGAGAATTTCACGAATCATATTTTTAATAATCTCAGCCGCACATACTAACGTGGCTTCATTTTAATACTATTTTTATTAAAGAGCATCGCTAGGTGCCCTTCACTTGTCCTGGAACAGCAGCGGTGTTTTAGTGTTGGCTTCTCAATTTACAAAAATTTGTGTTACCATTTGGCAATAATATATTTAAATAGATCTGAAAGACCCTCACAGTATCAATGGCTGCATTCTGGCGACTTATCGGTTGCCTATCGGGTGAGTGAAACAGCGCACTCTGTTTTAGAATGGGCCGCTACAAAAATTTGTCACTTTATATGTAACATCTGTTCTACAAACAGCTGTGCTAAGTGTTGATTACAGTAGCGAAGAAAATTTGCGCTCAAGGAAATGGTGTCCGCTCTATCTGCTGATTGCAAAAAATTCGGAGAATTCTGATCGATTGGGTATCCGATGGGGTGCCAGAATGCAGCCAATCTCCATCAATTTTTTAAATTTGCTCCTAAAAGTATGCCCACAGAATGCTCTATAAGCATACAATTTAAAGTAAGCCCCACAAGTATGTGTACAGATTGATAGTAATTATTAATACGCCCTCAAAGCATGCAATCGACACGAGTTGTTTGCATCAGTCGCCATTATATTGCAACGTGATAGTTCAGTGAAAAGGGATTGCATACTTTTAGGATCCCATCTGGAGATTGAGAATGAGTGCAACACCCTGTGTGTGTAAGTCAAGACATGAACTATTCGTATAAAAGTTTACTTAAGAACACCCTGTCGGCGGTGTAAAATAACGAAAGCCTCCTTTGAGGTGTATATCAAGTTCTAGAAAGATCGAGAAATTTCTACTGCATTGTAGAAGTTTCCACCTCAACCTTTCGAAACTGTAAAAAGCACAAGCCTGTGCAAAGTCGAGACATTCGAACAGAGATAGTAACAGTGTGTTCATCGAGCATTATAATCGAAGCAGCAGTATTTGTAATTGGGAAAAGTGATGAAATTCATTATGAAATAAAGTGATCAATGAATTGTGAAATAAAGTACAAATTGTAAAGAAGTAAACTTTAAGCCTAATATTAAACGTGTAAATTGCAATAATTAAATAAAGTTAGTTATTTTAATTTAACCAGCGATTGATTAATTACTACACGATCCAGTGGTACGAATCCGAGTACAGAGAGTTCGAATAAATTGTCAGGAGGGCAATTTCGTAACAATATCATGATTAGCATCTGCTAGTTTACTTTGCGGGTGGTCTCTTGACTAGTAGCTTGCTAACGATTTCTGGTCGCCTTTTAGTTTGGCTGGTAGCAAAACTTCGGCACTTATGTTTCCGCCGCGAGTACTGCAAATATTTGAATGCATGCTGTGATGCGCATCTGAGTTGTGCCGGTATTTAAGTTGGCACATCACCGGTACATAATTCGGCTATAACTGAGGGAGGTCCCATACTCGGGAGACGTATGTTTCCGCCGCGAGTACTGCAAATATTTGAATGCATGCGGTGATGTGCATCTGAGTTGTGCCGGTATTAAAGTTGGTACATCACTGAAATTAAATTCGGCTATAACTGAGGGAGGTCCCATACTCGGGAGACGTATGTTTCCGTCTCGGGTACTGCAAATATTTGAATGCATGCGGTGATGCGCAACTGAGTTGTGCCGGTATTTAAGTTGGCACATCACCGGTACATAATTCGGCTATAACTGAGGAAGGTCCCATACTCGGGAGACGTATGTTTCCGTCGCGGGTACTGCAAATATTTGAATGCATGCGGTGATGTGCATCTGAGTTGTTCCGGTATTTAAGTTGGCACATTCCCGGTACATAATTCGGCTATAACTGAGGGAGGTCCCATACTCGGGAGACGTATGTTTCAGCCGCGGGTACTGCAAATATTTGAATGCATGCGGTGATGTGCATCTGAGTTGTGCCGGTATTTAAGTTGGCACATCCCCGGTACATAATTCGGCTATAACTGAGGGAGGTCCCATACTCGGGAGACGTATGTTTCCGTCTCGGGTACTGCAAGTATTTGAATGCATGCGGTGATGTGCATCTGAGTTGTTCCGGTATTTAAGTTGGCACATTCCCGGTACATAATTCGGCTATAACTGAGGGAGGTCCCATACTCGGGAGACGTATGTTTCAGCCGCGGGTACTGCAAATATTTGAATGCATGCGGTGATGTGCATCTGAGTTGTTCCGGTATTTAAGTTGGCACATCCCCGGTACATAATTCGGCTATAACTGAGGGAGGTCCCATACTCGGGAGACGTATGTTTCAGCCGCGGGTACTGCAAATATTTGAATGCATGCGGTGATGTGCATCTGAGTTGTTCCGGTATTTAAGTTGGCACATCCCCGGTACATAATTCGGCTATAACTGAGGGAGGTCCCATACTCGGGAGACGTATGTTTCAGCCGCGGGTACTGCAAATATTTGAATGCATGCGGTGATGTGCATCTGAGTTGTTCCGGTATTTAAGTTGGCACATCCCCGGTACATAATTCGGCTATAACTGAGGGAGGTCCCATACTCGGGAGACGTATGTTTCAGCCGCGGGTACTGCAAATATTTGAATGCATGCGGTGATGTGCATCTGAGTTGTTCCGGTATTTAAGTTGGCACATCCCCGGTACATAATTCGGCTATAACTGAGGGAGGTCCCATACTCGGGAGACGTATGTTTCCGTCGCGGGTACTGCAAATATTTGAATGCATGCGGTGATGTGCATCTGAGTTGTTCCGGTATTTAAGTTGGCACATCCCCGGTACATAATTCGGCTATAACTGAGGGAGGTCCCATACTCGGGAGACGTATGTTTCCGTCGCGGGTACTGCAAATATTTGAATGCATGCGGTGATGTGCATCTGAGTTGTTCCGGTATTTAAGTTGGCACATCCCCGGTACATAATTCGGCTATAACTGAGGGAGGTCCCATACTCGGGAGACGTATGTTTCCGTCTCGGGTACTGCAAGTATTTGAATGCATGCGGTGATGTGCATCTGAGTTGTTCCGGTATTTAAGTTGGCACATCCCCGGTACATAATTCGGCTATAACTGAGGGAGGTCCCATACTCGGGAGACGTATGTTTCCGTCGCGGGTACTGCAAATATTTGAATGCATGCGGTGATGTGCATCTGAGTTGTGCCGGTATTTAAGTTGGCACATCCCCGGTACATAATTCGGCTATAACTGAGGGAGGTCCCATACTCGAGAGACGTATGTTTCCGTCTCGGGTACTGCAAGTATTTGAATGCATGCGGTGATGTGCATCTGAGTTGTTCCGGTATTTAAGTTGGCACATTCCCGGTACATAATTCGGCTATAACTGAGGGAGGTCCCATACTCGGGAGACGTATGTTTCAGCCGCGGGTACTGCAAATATTTGAATGCATGCGGTGATGTGCATCTGAGTTGTTCCGGTATTTAAGTTGGCACATCCCCGGTACATAATTCGGCTATAACTGAGGGAGGTCCCATACTCGGGAGACGTATGTTTCCGTCTCGGGTACTGCAAGTATTTGAATGCATGCGGTGATGTGCATCTGAGTTGTTCCGGTATTTAAGTTGGCACATCCCCGGTACATAATTCGGCTATAACTGAGGGAGGTCCCATATTCGGGAGACGTATGTTTCAGCCGCGGGTACTGCAAATATTTGAATGCATGCGGTGATGTGCATCTGAGTTGTTCCGGTATTTAAGTTGGCACATCCCCGGTACATAATTCGGCTATAACTGAGGGAGGTCCCATACTCGGGAGACGTATGTTTCCGTCGCGGGTACTGCAAATATTTGAATGCATGCGGTGATGTGCATCTGAGTTGTGCCGGTATTAAAGTTGGCACATCACCGGTACATAATTCGGCTATAACTGAGGGAGGTCCCATACTCGGGAGACGTATGTTTCCGTCTCGGGTACTGCAAATATTTGAATGCATACGGTGATGTGCATCTGAGTTGTTCCGGTATTTAAGTTGGCACATTCCCGGTACATAATTCGGCTATAACTGAGGGAGGTCCCATACTCGGGAGACGTATGTTTCAGCCGCGGGTACTGCAAATATTTGAATGCATGCGGTGATGTGCATCTGAGTTGTTCCGGTATTTAAGTTGGCACATCCCCGGTACATAATTCGGCTATAACTGAGGGAGGTCCCATACTCGGGAGACGTATGTTTCAGCCGCGGGTACTGCAAATATTTGAATGAATGCGGTGATGTGCATCTGAGTTGTTCCGGTATTTAAGTTGGCACATCCCCGGTACATAATTCGGCTATAACTGAGGGAGGTTCCATACTCGGGAGACGTATGTTTCCGCCTCGGGTACTGCAAATATTTGAATGCATGCGGTGATGTGCATCTGAGTTGTTCCGGTATTTAAGTTGGCACATCCCCGGTACATAATTCGGCTATAACTGAGGGAGGTCCCATACTCGGGAGACGTATGTTTCAGCCGCGGGTACTGCAAATATTTGAATGAATGCGGTGATGTGCATCTGAGTTGTTCCGGTATTTAAGTTGGCACATCCCCGGTACATAATTCGGCTATAACTGAGGGAGGTTCCATACTCGGGAGACGTATGTTTCCGCCTCGGGTACTGCAAATATTTGAATGCATGCGGTGATGTGCATCTGAGTTGTGCCGGTATTTAAGTTGGCACATCCCCGGTACATAATTCGGCTATAACTGAGGGAGGTTCCATACTCGAGAGACGTATGTTTCCGTCTCGGGTTCTGCAAATATTTGAATGCATGAGGTGATGTGCATCTGAGTTGTGCCGGTATTTAAGTTGGCACATCCCCGGTACATAATTCGGCTATAACTGAGGGAGGTCCCATACTCGGGAGACGTATGTTTCCTCCGCGGGTACTGCAAATATTTGAATGCATGCGGTGATGCGCATCTGAGTTGTGCCGGTATTTAAGTTGTCACATCCCCGGTACATAATTCGGCTATAACTGAGGGAGGTCCCATACTCGGGAGGTCCCATACTAGATGTTACATTGGATAATAAAAAAAAATAGTTTGATAAATTTAATTTTTTTTTATTTTTATCATTTTTTATAATTTATAAATGTTAAGTTTTCAACACAGATAAAATTGGTCTGTGATAGCTGAAATATGAGACATAAACTTTAGATTCGATCCTATCTAAATAACGTGAGAAAACAGCGTCAATTGTAGTTATCATTTTTTTTGCATAGAATTTCCTATTACTTCTTTTTGACACAGAATATACCGGACAGGTTTTGCTATTTGCTCGTGGCGATGTCTGTGAAGGAAATATTTCTCATGAATTTGTTGTTGCGCTCGCTGATTCGAATCAATTCCAGACTTGATTCATAAAATTTTGATCCGCAGAAAATCTTCGTTTTCGCAGTCGCAGAAAATCTTCGTTTTCGCAGTCGCAGAAGAAATGACTCTGTGTGTTGTTTGTATGTATTGACTTTGTAGATTTAGTCCCTACACGCCGCTATAGATGTTAACACATCAAAAATAAAAAATAAACGATCACTCCCTAAAATCATACAATTGACACGAGTTGTTTGCATCATTCTCTATTATGGACCGATTTGCTAGCATATAATGCGGGTTGTCTCTTCCCTTAGTAGCTTTCGGTTTCCGCTCGCCTGGTAGCAAAAGTTCTATTTCGGCTCTCGTTGAGCCTTAAATTTTCTTTCTATCACTAAGTGAAATTGTTAACTCACGCATACATTCAGATTTTCAAAACTATTTTCCTGTTCACACTCGTCAGTTTTTTTTTTTTTTTAATGATACTTTCACACATTTTAAAGTATTGTTTTCATTTAAAGCCAGTATTGCCTCCTGCTGCCATTAGGGCGCGCAAGACTGAGTGGTTGGCATGTCTGAAATGTCATGTTAATGAATTAATTGTCTTGATCTTCTCTTCACGTACTTCGGATTATGGGTGAATTTATTATAGGTGAATGTGAGGCTGGATGGATCAGCAAATTTTGAATTGAATCTTACTCTTTTATTTTTACAGTTTCCCACTTTGGACAAAATTAAAATAATTATTACTCTCATACATCGGTTTATATTGAAGTTTGCTGAAACGGAATACTTTGAGGAACTTTGCCGTCTTTAATTTTCGGACGACTTTTAATTCATTTTATTTATTTACAAAATATTAATTTAAACACGGCAATTCCTTCGTGATTCATGCAATCCAGATAGATCTCGATATACAAGAAACCCCGTATATAAAATAGTAAAGAATCAATATTTTTACATTGCGTGATTTGGCGTCAATTCGTTTGGAATGGGAAGAAAGGAAATGTTCAACTCCTTCGTCGTGCGTCATAACAAAATTGGTTATAATTTTGAGCATTTTTCTTTATCGCTTGCATAAATCCATGTAGAAGGAGACTTTTTTCGAAGTAGGGCGGTGGCTGATGACTTGAGAACAGCCACTCTAAAATTGTGTTTGTTTACCTTATTTATCACATATAAATTTATATCGACTATTTTAATTAATATCTCTGAGAATGAAACACAAACAACAAAAACTAGTTTTTTCATATTCTTTTATTCAAAATATAAATAAAATTAATTATAAATTCAAGTAAATATAAAAAGTTGATAAATAATTTTCTCTTATTATAATGATGATGATGTCATTTAAAAAACTGACTTAAAACTATTTAAATGTTATTTTGCAAAAAGTTAATGTTCCTTTTTGCTTTTCTAAATTATGGAATACAACTTTCGTATTGTAATAATAATAAATATTTTTAAAAATTACATGTACTCGTACATTTTATATTCGCTTTTTCTAATTAAAATTTTACATATTATTAATAATTAATTGTATATTTGACAAATATTTGTAATAACTTTTCATCATTGGAAGCATTTGATTCGCAGCCTCAACTCGCTGAAACACAACTTAGCGAAGTCCTCATCTGAACGAGTTGGTTGGCTTTGGTTTGAAGCTTTGCTATCTCGAATTCGAGTTCTTATGGTTTGTGCATAGAATCAGACTTTTTCACACTTGTGGCCAGGCCAGTGCTGCCACCTTTCTAGAAAGCAAGGAGATAGCGATTTGGTTGGCTTTTTTTAGTAAGTGGCGAATCGAAAGCTTCCATGAAAAGGATAAATTTACTCATCTATTGTAACTTTAAAAACCCGTATTACTTAATTTAAGTTAAATAGTTATAATAAGAAAATGTTTAATCTTATAACTTGGAAATATTTTTGATATACCTTTCATTAAAGGAACATATGAGCACAAATTGTAAATAAATTTATTTTAAATAGTAATAGCGCACAATTTTGGTAAATTATTTTCATAAAAGATTATTATATACATATATGGCCTATTAGAAAATATTGTAGGAAGTAGGTTTCGTGTGTGATGTCAGCCAAAAACCTTCGTCGGCACAGACTGGGAGAGAAATTTATATCAAATATTTTTAAGCTTTCAGAAGAGAATGATTTATGGAGTCGATTTATATAGGAAATAAAATATATTTTTTATTATTGTCAAGTTAATGCATTATAGTCAAGTCAATGAATTGTAGTTAAGTTAATGAAATAACCCCTCAAGAGTGATGATTTTATTCACCGATGCCACGCCTTCCATCACTCGGAAACCATGGAAAATGTAGATAAAAGAGAGATAAAATGTAAAGATGAGTGGGTAGACATTTAAGTGCTAGAACTCTCAATACGCAGCACCACCCTCGTTGATCCAGGCAAAATATGCCTATAAAAGATTCTTAAAGAAAGTGCATGCAAAAATACACATCGTTGAAAGGAATATCGATATTTATAACAACTGTTCTCGCGCGGAAAGGTGATGTGTGACGGACGAGGACTATAGAGAAGATGCAAAGCTGTGAATACGATATTGCATACATACTTGCAGAGTAAATCGTATTCCGATGTGAGGCTTGTTTTTAGAGAGCGAAGGAGCGACTGGAGTCAGTGCAAAACAACACAATTCATCTATTGGAGTCAACAGAGGGACTGTTGGATCACCCTTTAAGCATTTATTAAATATATCAACTGGCATTGGCATTATTACCCTACGTCTCCACGGGCAATTTATGATGGCATGCAATTTCAGTTTCAAGCAAATTACCAATGGAGACAGCAAATTGGATCAAGTTGGCAATTAATGGCTTGAAATATTGCAAGCCATAAATTGCCAACATTCTGTGTTTGCCATCAGTTGTCATTTTGTTTGTTTGGCAGCCGTTTTTAATTTTTTCATGACGCTCACAGTGGCGCGTCTATTGAATTAATACAAACTCTAAAATGGAGTGGTCTACGTCGGATGTGTTTAAATTAATAAATTTATACAAGCAGTTCGAATGCCTGTGGAATTTTAAAAGCGCATCGATTTAAAAAACAACGCTTGGCCGCAAATATCCAAGCAATTTAGGAAGGATATTACCGACATAAAAAAGAAAATGAAGCACAGAAGAACTGCTTACCTGGCAGAGAAGAAAAAGGTGGAATGTAACAAGAAGTCTGGCTCCTCTACTGAGTTTATTCATGAGCCGAATCTATTTTATTACAAAGAAATTAATTTTTTCGACTCCGTTGTCCTTTTGCGAAGAACAACGAGCACCTTGAAGGTGGTAAGTTCATGAAAACATTACCTTAAAAAATGTTTCATTTCGGTTTATTTTTTTCAGCAGGAAACATTCGAAAGAGCTACGGAAGCAACTGAGTTAGATTCAACGCTGATGGCGGATAGCTCAGATGTGGTCGATTGCTGACGTATTATCTATCTCCATGTGTAACGCCATTGCCGCCCATTACAATACAACCATCATCATCGTCGTCCGGTAGTTCAAGACCTTCACCCTCACCACCATCTTTAAATAAGAGGCCATCACTATAATCCACGCCAGCAGCTACATCATTTGCATCGTCTTCACCAGACTCCCGCCCTTTTTTCAAGCAAAAGTCACGCAGGGAAGCCAAATTTAACAACGCAGTGGAGGCGATAGTAGCCTCAGTGAACGAAGTAGAAACTGAAAATGTTTTTGCTTCGTTTGGAAAGGCGTTTGCACTGCAGTTACAACAGCTTCCACTGGCTGATCCAACCTTAACCCTGTCAGAAATACACAATCATGTTACGAAAAAAGTTCTGGCCCATTTACGTACGTCTCAACAGACGAATGACTCAAGAGATATATTGCAAGCTAGCTGCCCAGGAAGAAGCCGATACAAGTTTCCATTAGAAATCAACTTTATTTTTTTTAAATTTGAAGTCATTTGACATTTTTATTTTATTTTTTTTAATGGACCTTGAACTCGCTAGAAAAACAAATTAATTAAATTTCAACCGGCGGTCGAGAATCTGTAGGTATATAGTACCATAGTTAGTATAATCATAGGCAACCCAACTGCTGTCAAGCTACAACTTCTTGTTCTTACTGTGTCCAATTAATCATTTTTCTTTCTAATAAACCTGCTAAACTGAACGGTCGTGTTTTTGTTCACAGCGCTTTTTCTGGCAAAGGTTATGGGCCCAGATCAAAAAGCCAATAGCTAAACCACGTGTTTCGGAAGTTTTTTGTAAAGTGTTCTTAAAATCGTGAGTTGAATTAAAATTAAAAATGAGTAATTCGTTTTCGCAAATCGAAAAATTGAACAGTGAAAATTATACATCTTGGTCGGTCCGGATGCGAAGTTTGTTAATAATACATTATCAATGGGATGTCGTGGAAAACGCATGTCCAGCAACAGCAACGGCGGTTGAACAACTTGCGTGGGAAAAGGCGGACAAAAAGGCGCTGGCAACGATCACATTGTGTGTCAAGTCATCGGAGCTAATCCACATAAGAAGGTGTGCGTCCGCAATGGGCGCATGGGATACATTGAGCAATTTATATAAAACAAACGCACCAGCGCGCAAGGTAAGTTTGTTCAGAAAACTAGCTCGCTTTCGATTCAAAATCGTTGAAAAATGGGCTGAACAAATCAATGAGTTTTGTACCCTTGCGGATGATCTGAAAGACTTTGGAATCGACGTTCCAAAGGATCTACTCAGTATCTTGCTACTATGCAGCTTGCCGGTTTTGTTGTGGCAATGGAGAGTCGAGACGTGATACCAAATGTCGAGCAGTTGAAGGTCAAAATATTGGAAGTGCTGCAGCGAAGAAATGAGCGGAAAGATGTCAGCGGAGAAAGCGTTTTAGCAGCGAAACACCTGAGGGTCAAGCAGGTCGACGTCACTGGGAAAAAGAGTTTTAAATCAGGTCGCAGTGATAGGAGAGATATTTCAATTAGGCGATCGCCAGAAGAGGGAGTAACAAATGAGCAACCAAGTGAATAACACAACGGTAGATGGAGCGCGTAACAAATCGCGCACCATCCCTGCCGCGAACCAAACGCCTCTGGGTGCAAAAGTCAACCAACAACAACAGGAGTCTTCTCGAAATCCCACACCATTATTGATAAAATGTCCCGTCAGCTCACCCAGACAGGAATTTATCATAAAGATGAGAACGGCAGAAGAAGAAGTTCTCACGAAATATCGGAAAGTCTTGACGAAGATGAAACAAGCCATGATCAAGCAGAAGAACGTGAGCATGGACGTAAATACCGGAGTTTCCGAGCTAGACGAGCTTTTCGGCGTAAAGCAAAGCTATCGGCGAAACTGGACGGAAAAAGAGAACGAGTGCCAACTTGTTAGGGCACCGAAACCGCGGCACAAGGCCCTGACAAGCGTCTCAGCAACACCGACGATGGCCAGATCCAAATGAGCAGCTTCTAGCCCAAGAGAACCAGAAGATGGGAAAAAATTCTGTGAAAGTAAGGCCGATGGGTGGCAAACTGTCACAAGAAGTAGACGTGGGGCAACACGAAGTCAAACACAAGAAAATTCAACAGCAAAGAATTTCGTGGGCGACAACGATAAGTCACGAGCAACAATGCAAGGAAGACATAGGACAAAGGAGACAAAACCAAAGTCCGAAGACGTCCTTATCAAACCAGCAGAGGGTTTCAAAAATGCGGATATCCTGAAGAGCATCCGCTGTAATGTCAAACCAGAGGATGCCCAGACCAAAGTGCGATCGATCCGGAAAACAAGAGCAGGAGGGCTGCTGTTGGAGCTGGATAAAAAGTGAACTTTTAAAAGGTGTACTACAGGAGCCAGCAGTTGTGACTGATTTTAAGCCAAGAGCGACGATAGAGATACGAGATCTGGATCTCCTCGCCACAAAGGAAGAAGTACACGAAGCCGTAAAGGAGTCACTTCCCGAAAAAATGAGAACTGCTTCCTGTGAGGATATGGTAACAATTATGACAGCACCAAATAGTCGAGAGCAGGTGAGAGCCTATATAACGATATCATCGGAGGTCATCTAGTATGAAGTTTCGTGAAGGCCTGAGCAATTTAGTTCGAGTCACCTTTGGAGCTACAGATTTTTGGAATTCTCGTCGCAAATTTGTTGCTGCAATCGTGGTACAGATCGATGCTGTTCGTACGAAATTTCTTTGGACATCATAATATTGCGGCTGTATGAAGAATTGTTAATCGGAGAAATCATTTGGAGATTTCTTTAACAGAAAATTTAAGGGTTATCGTTGTTTGTGGCTCATATATAATCATCGAAATATATTTTCGAATATGCAGAAGACGGACAAAGATGGCGACAACTTGACGCCACCATTTTTGAATGCCGCTTACAAATTTTGGAGTCATAGTTCAAGCAATTGTGTCACATTCAAGGTCAAATAGAAAAACTTTGTCCAACGGACAATTCGAGAAGTGATTTGAAGGAAATTTTTATTGCTGCGAAAATAATGATTTTGCGAAATAAAAATCGTGGTTTTGTGTCGATGGATCACAAATTTTCTTAACGCATCGATCCCTGGAGTTTCACATCAGTGATTGTGTGAATGATCTTAAGATAAGTTCGCAAAGAAACAACTCATCCATCCTGAAGTATATAATTATTTAATGAAAACAGACTAATGGTCAGTGACGTTAATGATTTAATAGATTTAATAGAATCTTTTAAACAAATAAAAATAAGCAAACAAATTAAACTTCAAAAAAGTATAATAACGACAGTTTAAAAATGAATCCAAATTGCAGCAGCGCTACAATGCCTACAGATGCCAACTTTGCTTTACCAGTATCGGAGCTCATAAAAGAGGCTTCTAGAACTAGGGAGGACACCGGAGGAAAAGAATACGATCCATCATTTTTACAAGAGAGGTGGATATGTTCCTGCTTTTATTCGAATACAACATTCCACTTCAAAAATTCATCTTCCAAAGACATGTCCTGAACAAAATCCAAGGACCAGCTCTGCAGGTGGTAAGAACACTAGGAACAAGTCCATCGTGGGACGATGTTAAAAAGGAACTCATCAAGAATTCCGGCATACAAGATTCATATTACTCACTACATCATAAAGCATTCACAGCCAGAAATTATAATAATGTAAGTGAATATTTTAACTACCTTAAGAATATATTTTAGATAAATTAAATAATAAATTTGAGTTCGATAACGACAAACCACAAGAACTTCCTCCTGTGGCGAATTGTATGGAAAATATTTTTAAACGGAATTGATCCTCACCTAGTACACTGGAGGAGACAGGTGTACTTAAAAAATTGTATAAAACAAGAAGAAATTTTAAAAAATTTGATAGAAATTGTTGAATAAAAGTTGTTTATTTTTATTCAATTCAATATCCATGTTGGTGACACATCATCATCTTTGACGCTTTACAACATACATATATTGTTGGCGCTACCTCGAAAATCCACATGATTTATTTAAGATCTGGCAACTCTAAAAATTTGTAACCGATAACTTTGTAAAAGTCAATTTTTTTATTGCCTTTTTAACGAAACTTTGTAATTGTCAAGTAGCGTCCCTTGGCTTTCGCCATTTTTCACATAAATCCATAACGATTGACGTAGATATCATCCAAAGTTACAAACCTTTCAATTTTCGTGTACGCAATAAAAACAAACATTTCAAAGCAAAAGAGAACAAAGAAACCAATTGCTTTTATACTCTTCGGATTTGCGGCGCCAAGTTGTTTCCTTCGGTAACGAAACGAGAATGAAACGCTTGCAAACGTTTGCTAAGCGAAACGATCATAACAATGGGACATTACCAATACGTGAAATCAGTGTATTCAGTCTCTTCGTACGATCATGCTGCGTCCAAAAAATGAAATATTGCGAAAACTTTTTGATTTTGATCATCAAAATAAAATATTTGCATGTAGCAATGGAGACTGCCATAAAACTTTATATGGGCATGCCGGTAATTTGGAACGTCATCTTAAAAATACGCACCCTGTTATTTTTGAAAATTACATACCAAAGAAAAGTGAAAAAACATTTAAGAATGTAAACAGAAATTCATTAAAAGTTACATGCACAGTTAATAAACGAAATATGGAAAATGCTATAGTGGAGTTGTTCACTAAATTTGGCAGACCGCTCCGTATGACTGAAGACCGTCCATTTAAGATATTAACAAAACCTATTTTAGATGCGATTAACGTTAAATGAGCATAACGTTATAGAGAGAATTATATAGTTTTCCTCAAATTTGAAGCAAGAAATCAGTAAAGAACTAAAGGGAAAACTATTATCATTGAAAGTTGATTCAGCAACTCGGATTATATATAAGTGTTTTGGGTGTCAATGTACAATACATAAGCAACAGTTGCATAACCATAAAAACTCTTGGAATAAAAGAATTGAAGCAGCGACACACAAGTGACCATTTAAAAAGTGTATTATTGGACGTTTTAAATGAATACGATATAAATATAAACCAAATATTAACTATAACAACTGATAATGGCGCAAACATGATCAAGGCAGTGAAAGAATTAAAACACATAAGCAATACAGCAGATGAAGTTAATGAAAATAGTGACGAATCGCTTGCCGATAATACAGAAATATGTATGGACCTGAGTATGCCTTTAGATAGCATTACAACTGATAATGGCGCAAACATGATCAAGGCAGTCAAAGAATTAAAACACATAAGCAATACAGCAGATGAAGATAATGAAAATAGTGACGAATCGCTTGCCGATAATACAGAAATATGTATGGACCTGAGTATGCCTTTAGATAGCATTACCAGCATTCGATGTGGTGCCCACACCTTACAACTTTGTGTCAACGATGTTTTGAAGACAAACGATATCAAAGATAGACTAGAACAATTTCGAATAATCGTAAAGAAACTAAGAACGCAGACCTATCTTAACCTTTTAAGATCGAGTGGCTTTAAAGTGCCAATTTTAGACTGTGCAACTAGATGGAATTCTACATATCTTATGTTAGAAAGGTTGACAGATTTAAAAGGGTTTATCAATTTGATTAAAGGTGATCATCCATTTTTCGACATAGCCGATGAAAGCTGGAATTTAATTGCCGAGTTTTTAGATGTTTTCAAAATTATTTATGCAACGTCTAAAAAGTTACAATCGGAAAATCTAATTTATAGCGATCTATATGTTCAAATAATGAATATTAAACTGCAATTGGAGAAACTCCCGAGTACAGAATTGTGTTCGCTTTTAATAGAAGCTGTAAATAAACGGAAATGCATGCTTTTTGACAATGATTTATTTGTAACGGCAATATTTTTGGATCCGAGGATTAAAGTATCTTTAACTGCAGAACATATTGTGAGAGCGAAAAACTGTATACTCGTATATCAATTGAATACGCGTATTTCTTCTTTGAAAGGTATTCCCATTTAAAGCCAAGTTTTTCCAATAGTAATTAACAAATTATATTTTTTAGGAAATGATTCTACAATGTCTGAAAATTCGAATACAACATCAGTGGCACCATCTGCACCGAGTACTACAGAAGATGCATTTGAGGCGTATCTTAAAAATTTTGATAAACCATCTTGCAGTCAGCCAATTATTACAAATATTGAAAATGATCTCCTAATTTATTAGCGGCAGTGTAGATTAGAAATCAATGAAAACATTATCGAATTTTGGAAAAAGGAAAAAAATTCATTGACAACAATAGCGTATATTGTGTTAGCAATCCCATGTACGCAAGTAAGCGTGGAGCGACTATTTTCAGCTTTAAAATATATATTAGCAGATCAGCGAAATAAGCTTACATCAACAAACTTAGAGCATATATTATTAACAAGAGTCAATGGGGTATTTGAATATGATGATTGAAAATTTTATATTGTATCGAAAATGAATTAAATTTAAGTTTTGTTCAAAAAAAATATTCTTATTTAGCAATATATAGGTATTATTGTTCCAAGAATAAATTGAACAAATAATGCAAAAAAAGAATAACATTGGAGTTTTTTCTTATTGTAATGACTTTATGAATCAGCAAACGTTTGCGAAACGTTTGCATTGAATGTTTACTGTTTTGTTTTCTATGTTTTACTAAGCACCTGAATACTTTTCGGTTTTGGTTGAGTTTGCACTCACAAACAAAAACAATACAAAACCAAAGGCAAGTGCCGTTATCTTGGGTTTCGTTTCGTTTCGTTTTAGCTATCTCGAATGTACGAAACGAAACAAATGGAAACGTTTCGTTTTGTTTGTTTTCATTCTCTGCTAACAACAAAAGATTCTGTGTTCGATGCATTTAAAGACTACAAAGCCATGGCTCAAAAGCAAACCGGCCGTAAAATTAAAATTTTGAAAAGTGACAATAGTCGCCAATATGTCGGAGGATTTTTTGAAAACTTTTTAATAAGAGTTCACAAATTTCGAGTGAAAACTTCCTACAGGCAACCCCAAACACAAATTCACCTTTCACGAATAAAAACAGCTGGAAAAATATAAATTGTTTATAAATTGGTATCTTCAATAGAAAAAGCAGTTAAAGTAAGTATAAAATCGATTATTGTATAAATAATTTCCAGTTATTAGTTTCAGATGAGGTAATTCAGTTTGTTTTGAAGAAGTTCTGTGCACTGGTTGCACTGTGTTGAGGTGATGTCCGAGATCTTTGAAACTTGTCACAGCAACTACGTTGCTCAGGAAATATTGCGATAACGAGTTAATTTAAATCAAGGACATCAAGGAGAGTTACAGATGGAAGAGTTTATATATACAATGAAATTATTAATATAAATTTTTATTGCAGTGCTGCTGAAATGGAACATTCCGCTGAGATTTCTTTATGTTCAGTGATATGCCCGATATAAAGGAACAAGTTCGTTTGGAAAACTTGGTGGAAATAGTGAATGTAAATGAATGTTGTAGAATGAGTAGAGTTTGGGATATTCCACGGACTTTTCAGAAAATGTAATTTGTTGATCTATAAAAGTATAAATGTTAAATCTATATATATCTATATCTATATATCTATATATTATATATATTTCGTAGTTTGATTTCCATAGTGATATATAAATTTAGGAATAGCACAAATGTTGCTGTCATCAGTCCGTTTAAGGCAATCTGAGGGTTTCTTGTTGGTGAATACAGAAGCTCTGATCTGCTGCAAATTTGGACAAGCAGCATATATGAGATATGCTACTAACGATCATCATTGTTGAACTTGCACGCACAAGTAAAGTTAAAGGGTATTTCGAAGTCGGTCTAACCCGACTTCAGATTTCTTTGCTCGTTTCATATTAGCGAAATACGTGCTTCAGATTTCCGAAACGGCTTTTTTAACAGAATGAATACAAGCAGACTAGTCATATATGATGACATCCCATCACCCTTATCCACTGCTACTCCAAATGAAGATTCAACGACGTCCACTCAAATAGCGAACGCAGCTGAAAAGAGTGTACAGTTTAAATTCTGAGATCTGTTTATTCGAATGAATCCTCAGTTTGTTTATCTAATGAAATACCGCAACGCTTGAGATAAGCTCAAGCTAAGCGCGTAGTAATGGTCCTAAGGGACATAAATAGCAAGTACGCATTTTATTTGTGATAAATTTAAGATATGAATTTATGTATTAAAAAGAAGCAGTTGCAGATCAACCACTAAGACATAAAGCTCTAAACGCGGCTCAATAAATAATTTTATTAAAAGAAGAATACATCTTGCTAGAATACATTATGTTAACAATACAACTCTGCAAGCCAACTGCATATATGTGCTTCATAAATTGGAAGTTGAAATAGAGAAGTTAAACTGAACACACGTGCTAAAATTATGGCTAACGCTTTTTACCCTCGAAATCCTCTAACAGATTCTAAGGCTTAGAACTGGTATTTTGTATTCCTTTATTTGGGAAATGTTGTTTAGAGCACTTAAAGTACTCTCCATTTTTAAAATATGAATATGTTTGTTTCGATGAGAAAAGAAAGACTAATATAAAATAACTCATTAGCAAATAATTTATATGTTGAGTTCGAGGAACCTTTTATCTAAACAGGATGCAGCTGCATTTTATCAGTAAACTCCAAACTGAGTTGAAGAAAGCTTGCTAAAAATTATTTCCTCTACTGTGTTACAAAATTTATTAAATGAATAGATGTTGGATTGATGCTGACCATACAGAATGCTTCGAAGCAGTGATAAATGAATTAAAAATATCAAAGTTCTCTAATTATGTTTATGGATTTTGTTCATGAAGAACATGAGCTTCAATCCATACAGTCAACCCAGTCACATTCCTAAGTATGTGCTGGGAAAATATAAATAATTTTTATTTAACAACTTTACTCTAATTTCTCACTTCTTATCGCAACGGAGCTGGGAATTTTATTGCATAATGTCTAACGCAATAAATTCTGCAGTACCTTGCCAATTATGTTTAACTTTGTATATTGAATTGCATTTACTTCGTCCGCTAGCTACCGTGAGAACAAACCATTCGCACGGTTTTGTGCTGACACAGCACACGGGCCGGTTTAAATAATTATATGTATTAGTAATAATTTTAATATAAATATAGGGCAATTTTGTATTTACAATCAGAATAATTCTTTACTTCTAATAAACAAGTTGGATTTTTCCCCACCAGTGGTAAGAGATCCAACTTATATCCAAGAAAGAAATACTCGACTTTTTATTTTGAAAGCAAGGAAGCAAGGAAGCAAGGAAGTGTATTTTTACAGATTTCATAAGTTAGATTGTTGGTGGGCGTCAAATAATGATAACATACAGGATGTAAGCACATGTGTATGTGTAATACTTTATGAGCGATATCGAATGGCGGGTAAACTTTTTAATCTGTACGCAGCAATGTGTAAATTACCCCGCATACGTTACTCTCATTTCCTTTACTTCAAATAAGACTATAAGAAGGCTGCTGTTGGAAAATTTTAAATTCAGTATGGGAAATTTTGTGAACCTTCTATGTAAGGAAAAAATGCATCATTTAAAATTTAATGATGAAAAACCAATTTTGGAAGATCCGAATTATTTCGGAAATAATTTAAATGATGCAGAATTAGATCAAGGTTTTAGTGATCTATGGAACACAGACGATTTATTCATGGATGCGCTTACAGACTGTGTAGAGCAGGATATCGTTTTCATATTAGAGGAAAAATATGCAATAGAACATCCGGATGAAGAATTTGAGCTAATTCCCATGATGACAAATTTCTCCCGTCCAATTGAAAAAGGAGTTTGGACTGTCAGCGCTCGTGTAATTATAGAAAAAAAACTAACACTTATTTCTTACCTTTGATCAACAATGTACTTAGTAGTGTCGAGAGCGTTGATAGAGAGCGGTAAGTATTTGTCTATTAATTTGTTCTTTTTAATAATGTATTCTTTGTTCCATGTCGTTAGAAATAAATGTATGTATTTTGTTTTAATAAACGTACTGCATTTTATTTCAAAAGCCCTTGGACGCTACAATTTTTATTTCGCAGTTTATTTGATAAACTTTAACATTTTTGGAAGCCACTACTCCGCAGCCAGCGGATAAACAGTTTATAGAAAGCAGCGTTGCCAGTGAAATCCCGCAGGCAGCGGACATACAGTGTATACACTGCGCTGCTTGCCAGAAAAAAGCCGCGGTCAGCGGACTGATTGCTACCAGTTATTTGACGTGACAAAAACCAACATGTGACCTCAAACAGGTTAAGAAAGGAATGAAACGCACGCCGCCAAGACGAAGCCCTAGATTTTGCGGAGAAACAACCACACCACGGTGTTGGGACGCAATGGTTAAATCGGCACCCACCACTCCTGCCGCAAATGCATCCACAGCATTTAAAGATTCGGTAAGTGCTACCACAGTCGCCGTCACTCCAACTGAAAACACAGCCGCATATGCCACAACCGCCACAATTAGCACAAGCGCAGCCGTAACCAGCGAACTTGTCGCCACAGTCTCCAGCGGTGCAAAAGCCGCCACCGCAGGACTCCCATGTATAATTGAGAGCAATGCCGCACAACAGGTGAGTTCCCTACTACAGCAAATTAAAATTTTAGAGACTCAATTGCTAAACACACAGTCGCAGCTGAGTCCAAGTGTTAGCCAACGTCAGACCTGGGAGGAAGCGTACCGTTGTAGCGGAACTGTTTAGGCACCGTCGACGCTAAACAGTACACACGGCGGCGCGTCGCAGTTGCAGTCGACGTTCGCTAAACCTCTGCCACCTACGCCGTTACTAAACATTTCTCCGGCCGTAACATATACAACTACGTCGGTACCAACAACCACATTGGCCGTACCGTTTAATCAAACCTCGCAATTCTTAAGCCCCGCTCAAATGCCACGTAAAGTGCAAGAACTGCCGGAATTCAGTGGACATCCGGACGATTTGCCATTATTTTCGAGCTCGTACGCCCAATCAACAGCCGCCTATGGCTATACCAACCTTGAGAATAACCACCGACTATTGAAATGTCTCAAAGGTGAATCAAGGAAAGTGGTGAAATCGCTTCTTATCCATCTGGATAACGTTGGTGCTGTTATGGAGCAGCTGAAATTTAGATTTGGTCGGCCAGAACTGTTAATACGTAGCCAGCTGCGCCAAATTAAAGACGTTGCACCAATTTCTGAATCCGCTGTAGACAAAATTATTCCGTTTGCTACCAAAACTAAAAACTTGTCTATTTTTTTACAGTCTGTGGACGGAGTGCAGCATCTCACAAACCCTACGCTACTGGAGGAATTAATTAGCAAGCTTCCCATTAGTAAACGAATGGACTGGGCGAAGTACGCTTACCCAATAAAACCATATCCAACCGTCGTGGATTTTAGTAATTGGTTGAGCCATGTTGCGAATCTGGTTTCCACCCTGCAGGACTGCGACGTCCGACGACGGGTAGTACTGCAAACGACCGAAAATCGAAGTAGAGAGAATCTAAGCATGAACTCTGCCAGGTGTCCAATTTGCAAAGGACAACACAAGATAAATACCTGTAAGAAATTTCTGGATTGGTGCGTAGTTGATAGATGCGTAGAGGCGAAGCGCAACCGCTTGAGCTTTTCATGCCTTAGAGGTGGCCACGCTGTACGAGATTGCTGCAGTCAGACGCCGTGCATGACCGAAGGGTGCCAACGAAAACATCACACATTACTACATGAGGCCAATACCACCACCGCCATGCTGCATTTGCAAGAACCGCAAAGAGGGTCCGCCGCAGAAACAGTGTTGAGCTGTACTTCGGCAACAGTTAATGGACAGCGTTTACTTTTTCGGGTCCTACCCGTCAGTCTTTATGGTCCGCGAAAATGCATTGAGACATATGCCATACTGGATGAAGGACCATCTATAACAATGATGGATGCAAATCTTATGCAGGAACAAGGCCTCCGAGGTCAACAACGCGAACTGAGCCTTCAATGGGTCGGAGGAAGAACAGCACAGGAACCGGCTACCATAGTCAACATTCAGGTCAGTGGAATAGGATTAACGAGACGACACGATTTGCGACAAGTTTATGCTGTGTCTGAACTCAATTTAACGGTGCAGAGCCTGGGTAGAAACGATTTGAGTGGAAGCCCAGCAGCCCTACTCCACCTGCCGAAGCCATTCTCCAACGTTACGCCGAAATTGCTAATTGGGTTAGACCATTGCCCTCATAAGCATTAGAAATAAATGTATGTATTTTGTTTTAATAAATTCTATTTCAAAAACCCTTGGATTTCGTCGACGCTACAATAACTAATAGGTCTAGATTTGATTTTTACTTTGATTTTGGTTGAATAAGAACGCTGACTTGAGACGCATAAAATCGCATGTTGCGCCACAAAACACACAATTAAATTATACAAATTATTGGTGTAAGTTTGGACAACCCCCCGTTGAAGACTTCTGCAACAACACAGTTAGAAAACATTGTTCTGGTACCAGCACCATACAACCATCCATCAGTCATTTGATACAATTACTGAATTGGCAAAATTATCCTTAACATTAAGTTCACATGGATAAAGCGCGAAGACAGCGTGTGGTGGCTAGCACATTATTCCTCAAACCAAATGGCTACATCACCCAATCCGTCAGAACTATAGATCCTTAGACAACCGGCATTACCTCGGTGGTCTCTAGCAATGTTACATTCGCTTAAGAGAGTGAAACAAAGGTAAAAAAAAAACAGAGCCATAAACAAATCCCGAAATGTGAATGGTTCAATTAAAGTATTCTTCAGCAAAATGAAGGAACTGGATAGCTTTTCATCCACACACGGATATCGCGAAATGTTCTTCTTTTGACGCTGTCCACACCATACTTAAGGTCATCAATTCGTCAACCGATATTACCAGAACAACGGCTGGCTTTGACTCTGCTGTAAGTGAACTTTGCCAATAGAATGAATTTGTTTTTAAGTAAAATTAAAATATTACATATATCTTTCACAAGGATGCAGCATGCAGTTGGAAACTCGGAAAGGAGACGATCCGCACAGTGGTATACGACACTTGCGATGCAATTTGGACTGTATTAGCACCAATTTACGTCTCGGAGGCAAATATAAGTGAGCTGGAAGTTATTGTTAATGATTTTTGGTCCATATGGAACATGCCGAACTGCGTCGGCGCCATCGATGGAAACCACATTGCCATTTGGAAGCCACTGAATAATGTTGCCGAATTTTATAACTACAAAAAGTTTTGAAATCTTGTGCTCATGACGGCAAGTGATGCCATGATTGAAACAATCAATTCAACAGATTGTTTCTCTTAGTCATACAACGATTTCTTTTTGCTATATGCATGAAAAGGTAAAGTATACAACGAATGAATTCGGAATGCTTACCACTACATTACATTGTATGCCGCAGTATGATTATGAGTGATTACTTTTTCTGTCAAAGGAAATCGAGAAATGTAACCAAGATTTGAAATGGTAACAAGGTTTTCCCTTCACATTACAACATTCTCTTCTTCCGTAAATTAGAATAGCAATAGAGAGCCGAGTGATACCGATCAGTTTTTGTTTTAATAAATGGAAGAAGTAGGTGTATGACTTCTTCCTTGCCTAACTGAATAACACTTACATAAGGCGGCCACCCTCTTCATAAAAGTAAATCGAATTCGTCAGGTAAGAGGGCAGTACTTACGGACGGAAATAAGCATAATGGCCAAAAGTAAGTAAGCATTCTTTTCCCGACTGGCAGCTGACACCAATTAATTACAAAAATACCATTGAAACCGACACGAACCCGACATATTTCCTAAGAATAAGTTATTTTTCAATATATAGCAAGAAAGGATATTGTAATTTAGAATAAACAGCCCCTCCCTTTCCTTTGCAATCGAAAGTGGCTAAACGTGTGAAGTACAATTTCAGAGTGAAAACAGCAAAGTCTGGCATTTTCATGGATAAGTAAGTGATTTACATAGCAACTAAATACAAACTTACAACACTAATATAAATATAAATGTAATGTGCTTATAGATTTGTTGAAAAGAGTCGTGCGGCTTCAACAAATGAAGCAATCAAAGCGCCAAGCAGTACCGGTAATGAAAGCGGTACAAATGGGACCAGGAGTACCTGGAAATATGGTGAGTATTTAATATATTAATGTAAATGAGAAGACGTTAGGTTTAAATTCGCAATACCTAACACGCCCCCTTTTAGGTTTTTAGTCAATTATTTATTGTTCAATAGAGAAGAAGAAGTCACAATTGACATTAAACACAAAATCTCTACTATTATGCAACTTTTGCTTGCAGTACACCAGAAATAAAGATGTTCTGTTAAAGCATGAAGCTGAGTGCAGCAAAGTAGTGATCGCAATGCCGATTGGTAAAAATAATGATGATATTTTAAAGTTTACTTCTTTTAGGTCTAAGTTAGATTACCATTTGTAAATTTATGCCGATTTTCAATCTATTTTAGAGATTGTGCAGATTCAGAAAATATTTGCAGCATTTATTTATTACACAAAGTGAGGTTTCAATAATAGCTTAAGCAAGTTTGTGACTTATTCGGTAGAACATTCTGTTAAGGTATTCATAGATAATTTAATTAACGATACTAACGGCCCTATTCTGGCGAGACTCACAAGTTCACCTCATTCACTAAGAGTGAATATTTGATAGATAGTAAGTCTTCGATATTCCAACGAAAAATTCTAAGCTCTTCCATTGAATATTTAGTAAATGGCGCGAAAGGTATTGATTTATGCGTGTGTTAAAATGGAAGAAGAACTAGTGTTTTTATTAATCGAAGAGGAAAATGAGAAGAAAAAATTAAAAAGACGACGAATATTAAAAAATATGCGAGACTGTAATGATCCCTTTTCACTCAGTGAAGAGGTATTTCAAGCAATTACCGCCTCAGCCTATTGCTGTGTCGCAGCCTAATCGAGCAGTTGGAGCCTCACGATACGCATATCTTTGCCTTTCGCATGGTTCTTGGCTATTGAAGTTGCCGTGGCTTGTGAGACAACAGAATTGGGTGGCGTGCCATTGCAACAAAAGGCAAAGGAGCTAAATCCAGGAAATGCGGTCAACTCAATTAGAGATAAAAATAAAACCAGCATTCGTGCGGAACTTTTGATCAATTTCAAGAAGCATATCACAAGACTAAAGTTTAACTTACTACTTACCTAATGTCATCTTATTTTATTTCTATGCTCCTATGTTTCCGAACTTATTATAAACTGGCAACTCTTTCTTTGGTTTACTCACATTTTGACATTTCCTTTTTGCCATAAAAGAGCACACGTTCATTAGTGCTCAGTTCTCGTTTAACATTCAAGCCGACCAGATCGTTGTCTACAATTCAACAATACTTCACATACACATTTAACACTTACATATCTCTTTTGTATCTTAATTACTAAATAAACATTTATTAACTTTTCGTGAATGGGTTTTAATGTCAAGGGCAAATCGTGGTAAGATTTCGCGTCTCCATCCAACTCGACCATCCGTGTGACACTAACATCTGAAGAACAAAAATTTACGGAAGAATTGGTCTATCACAATAGAAACATGAATAATTTTAATTTAGAAGTGGCTCTAAAAGTCATACCAGCTTTTTCTGGGCAATACAAAGAATTGCCAGCATTTTTAAAGGTGGTAAAGCTATTAGATGCACGCTTGAACAGTGAAAACTAGTTAGTTCTGATACAGTTTGTCTGTGAGGTGAAATTGTCCGTCAGTGCTAAAACACTGTAAATTCGATTTCTCAACCAATCACTTTCAATGAGTTAAAAGCTAGGTTGCAGGAACGATACAAGAGCACTAAATCAACACTACAAATTCCCACAACTCTGGCAAGTTTCTGCAGCGGAATAGCTCCATAACTAATTACAGTGACAACTTATTGACTCTCATAGGTGAACTTAACAGTTTGCAAATACACGAATTGAATCGTACTGCAAGTGATAGTCAAAAACAAGTGGTAAGCAAAATGAATGACAATTATGCTTTGACCATATTTAAGAATGGACTGGGCGAACAGTTGAAGACAACAGTGTTGCTGCCCAACCCAAAACTCTATTCAAATCAGTGACTTTAGCATTAGAATTAGAGAAAAACCAGCAAACAGGAAGTGTAATGCATTTCAATAGAAATACACAGAATAGAGTAAATTTTAGAAATCAGAGACAATTTCAAAATAACGGGCATCGTACGTAGGTATACTACGTATGTTCTGGACTAAAAAACCATGTATGCTAAGGCATCTGCGGGACGCAAGCGACCCGTTCAGCATGGTGGAGAACATTTTCATAGCCAACTTCTGGTTTCCTCGGACTGCTTGTCGGCAACTTATTGAGGAGCTGAACCGCACGAGAAACAAAAGTCATCCATCCCACTCGAATCGCGCTTCCTGTCCGCCCTCACTTTCTTCGCGAATGGCTCAGCCTAGGGAACAGCCACCGTGTTGCTTGGGCCAAGCAGCAGTACCGCGTACGTTGACATATATTTCGGAGTTGATAGTGCAAATCAAAGGAACCATAGATCGGTTTCCTGTCAGTTATGAAGAGGAGGTGGCAATTAAAACAGTGTAATATACGCAATGGAAAGTTCTTGCACATATCTAATTTGAGATTTTTTCTATAGATTTTATACGAAGTTTGGGATTAAAGGGACGATTGGTGCAGAGGCTTGCACGTATATAGCGAGACAATCTCCGCAAAGAAACTATGCCAGCAATCCCCTGTGCTTTTATATGAACCGAAAGGGATACTACAGCATTAATGTTGAAGCGGTATGTTTTATGTGAAAGTTATCTGCTCATAATGATTATTCTTCTTTTTGTTAGATATGCGATCACCGCCTAATATTTTCGTGCATTAATCCAAAGCTCCCGGGATCGTGCCACGACTCGGGCATCTGGACAACCTGTCCTGCGCGACAGATTTTGTCAATGAAGCATATTCCACAGCGAGACACTTGGCTGCTTGGTGATCAGGGTTACCCGCTCGAGCCCTGGCTACTCACACCAGTGGCAGAGCCATTTAGTGAGAAGGAGTCCAAATACAATAAACTGCACCACAGAGCTCGTAATACAATTGAAGAGCCTTTAGAGTACATAAGGAGCGCTTCAAGTGCCTTTCATGGCGAGAATTCACATTCCCAACGCGACGGAATACGAAGAAGATATATAGAAACATTGTAAATGCAATGCAATTATCAAATAATTTATTTTAACCACAAAAAACAGTAAAAAATTCATATAAATATATTATTTGTTAGCAATACTCTGTGCCAACGCGAGTATTGCCTCGCTCATATGGTTTATAGCAGTGTTTCTCAAAGTGGGCGATAACGCCCCCCTGTGGGCGGTAGAGGTCTGCAGGGGGGCGGTGAAGGGCACTGAGGAAATTGGAGGGCTCTGAAGCGGTTTAGGGGGGCGGTGACTGATTTCTGTTTTTTACTATTTAAATTGAAGTATAAAAAACTAAAATCAAAACCTACTTAAGGTCTGTGGAAGACATGGTGTGATTTGTGCTTTGTTTTTTTTTTTTAATTTAGTGTAGATTGTCTGTGTGTTTTACTTTCGTTTTATTTTAAAACAAACAAGCAAAGACAATCCGCTGCGAAGAAAGAAAAAACAAACTTTCGTTCTCGCGAAAGGAGAGAGATACACACTAGAGCAGTGTTGCTGCTGACTGCTGCTATTGTTTTTTTCAATATCCATATCAATAGCAATAGCAAAGCTATGAAAAATATAAGTTTTTAAACGCTGATTCATTCAATTAACTAACTACTTACAAATTCGATCTAGTCTAATTCGGAACTCCGATGCATGTGGTGTAAGAGCGCACGTGTCTTTTATTTTAATTCGCGTTTTCGCTCTCAGTGCATAATCCTTAGCAAATTTTTTAACCTTCATACTTACTTATCTGAGACAACAAAACCACCATGTCGGACGCAAAAAAGAAGAGACGGCAATACAGCGCAGATTATATAAAATACGGATTTATTGAAAATCCCACAAATCCATCCTCGCCTGTATGTCTTATTTGTCAAAAAACATTTTCGAATGAAGCGATGAAGCCTTCAAGACTTCAAGATCATTTGAAAAAAATGTATTCAGATAAAAAAGATAAAAATGTGGCCTATTTTCAAGACCTGGAAATGAAGTATACAGCTCAGCCAACTATATCAAAGCTTTTTTCATCAGCTTCTATGCAAGAGGATGACGGACTTCGAGCTTCGTACAATATCTCTTTGTTAATTCCACAAAAAGGCAAACCACATACTATTGGGGAAGAGCTAATTTTACCAGCAATTAAAGAAGTAATAACTACTGTGCTTCATAAACCAGCGGCCGATATTATCCGAAAAATTCCTTTATGCAATAGTTCAGTGCAAAGACGAATTGATGAGATGGCTGAAAATATCGAGGAGTCTTTGTGCAATCATCTGAATGCTAGTCAATTCTCAATTCAGTTGGATGAGTCCACTTTACCAACGAATGAAGCATTGTTGTTGTCATATGTAAGGTTTGTTAAAGATGAGAAAATATGTCAAGAACTATTATTTGCTACAAATTTGGAGACAGATGCAAAAGGAGAAAGCATATTTAATACACTGGAAAAGTTTTGTAACGAAAAAGAAATTCCCTTGAAGAACATTATTTCAGCTGCTACGGATGGCGCTCCGGCTATGACAGGGCGTCACGAGGGCTTCATAGCGTACTTAAAAAATAAAATTCCAGATGTGCTCGCTGTGCATTGCGTTATTCAGCGACAGCATTTGGTTGCGACAAATTTGAGTGAACGGCTGTTCCAATCACTGCAACATGATGACATGTCATCATGAGCAGTGATATAGTCAATAAAATCCGAAATAGCTGTTTAAATGACAGATTATTTAATCAACTTTGCGTTGCTAATGACGAAGATTTCAACCGATTGCTATTTCACGCAGAAGTGCGGTGGTTGTCAAGAGGTAATTGTTTAACTCGATTTTACAATCTGTTTAACTCTGTGGTAGAGTTCTAATAAAGACACAGAACTGCACGACAACCTCATCACATCAAAGAATGATATTGCGTACTTGACAGACCTATATAAATTATTTAATGATATCAATCTCCAACTACAAGGTGACGATTTAAACTTGGTTAAAACCAAAAATGTGGTTGCTGCTTTCGTAACCAAACTGCTCCTACACAAGAAAAATATCGGCAAGAGTGAGTTTCACAGTTTCCCTAATTTATCAGCATCACCCATTAACAACGACGACATGCTTGTTTATTGCCAACATTTGAAGAAGCTCCACAGTGATTTTACAGAACGATTCCACGATATTTTGAAGCTGGAAATACCAGATTGGGTATTGGATCCTTTTTCAAATGCCAACACAGCAGGATCACCCCAGGTGGAAGAAGAGCTTATAGAACTGACAACCAACGAGGAATTAAAAGTCAAATTCAAAAATGGCTACCAAGAATTTTGGATACAAAAGGCAGTCTCGCAATTGTACCCTGCATTGTGGTCGATTGTTCAACGATTCTTGTTAGCATTCCCATCGTCGTATTTGTGTGAACGTGGATTTAGTGCTGTGGCAACCATGCTAACTAAAAAGAGAAATCGTCTGCACGTTACCGAACGCGGTGACTTACGGCTGTTTTTGAGTAAATTCGAGCCAGATATTAAAAAACTTCTTAAAAACCATCAGATTCATCCTTCACATTAATGAAGTTTTAAAATTTAAATTGGAATATTTCTTTTAGTTTGAATAAAAATTTTGGTAAATATAATAAAGTTGCACTTTATTGCCCTCATTAGAACAGTCTCACTTAAAATGTAAGTTTGAATTTAAAAACAAGTAAGACTAATATATGATAGCCTGTAATTTAACTAAAGTTATTAAATTAAATAATGATTGCGACTGTGATTTTTAGGACGTCGTAAATTTAAAAATTTTAGGGGGCGCTGGAAGATAATTGATTCGCAAAGTGGGCGGTAGGCGAAATAAGTTTGAGAACCTCTGGTTTATAGCTACGCTTGTTTCTTTCTGTTGTTGGAGTGATTGTTTTTGTAGCGCAAGTCACTGTTGCTCCAACACTCTGCGCTGTAGAGGGCAATAATAAGTTTCATTAAATTTACGCATCCCCCGCCCCGCCCCTGTGTTTGCTCTTGATTGTTATCGTTGATCACCACAAGTTTCTTATAAACTTGAAGTTATATGATTGTGACATTTGCAAAATGGAAGCAAAGAGAGTAAGAGTTAAGGATGTTCAAGGATTTTATAGTGAAAATAAATTCATTCCGAAGGAAGTCAGTATTTCAGGAGCAGATATACATACGGATAAAAACGTTTATTATTGGACCACCTTTTGAATATTCGAGGCTATCGAAGGAAGAAAGGAAAACAATTGATTGGTTGAATCATCATCATCATGGATTACGCTGGCACGATGGAATATCAACGCTAAAGGATCTCTATGAATATATTTTGCTAAATATAAAGAAAGAAGAAAATCCAACTATATACGTAAAAGGTTTGGAAAAAGCAAAATGAGTACGAGATTTGATTGGAGAAGAAATCATTTTAAGCAATTTAGATGATTTTGTTGTCCTGGCTTTAAAAATTTATATCTAACTAATTCTAAATGATCACCCTAATTCTAAATTATCACCCTAATTCTAAATATTTTGTCATATGACAGTTTCTGTCCATTTTGTCAGATTACAAGACACAAAACTTTTGTAATCCAAATTCTAAATTAATCTGTCTTTGAATAAGCAGTTTTAGTATATCAGCGGACTGTGTGTAATGATGATTTGACAGCTGTGATTTCACACATAAACGCTGTAGTGTACCCAAAACACTACAATGCATTTCAACCTACACTGCCTAACGTCCAAGCGTACCGCACATGATAACAATGCAAACATGGCACAAGCCAAAACGGCGGATCAAATGACGCTATGTATAGCGGGCATTTGGTGTGAAGGCCAGAAACGCATTGAACCCAAAAATATGCTGACCACACGCAATTGCAGACCAATGCATGTGTGCAGCATATGGGTTAATATTTAAAATATGTATTAGGATAAGTATTGAACAATAAGAATTATGTTTAGATGTACAAAATTAGATGAAATATTTTGCTGTAAAAGGAGCGCTGATTTCTTAAATAAAACAGTTCCGTTTTGGACAGAGACCTCAGCAAATCACATTGCTTTTTCTTTGCTCGGCGTTCACGCCTCCAAAATATCAGGGATTCATTTCGGCAAACGAAAGTTTGCCACAACAATTGGCTGAGTTACCATACAGCCTTAATAATAAAATATGGTAAATGTCTGTTGACACAACAAATTGGGTCGTTAGGATTTTTCTATTAATATTTCATATATACAGATATCAACAAAGGACACAGCCAAAAATGATAAGCGATCTGACTGGCGAAACGTCAATCCTACGAGGACCACCACAACGCAAAAATGGCAGACAGTAAAGTGTCAGTAATTTTTATTATTATTAGATATTTAAATTTTATTACTTTTAACATTTACAGAAACAACCAGAAACATGAAAGAACTTTTACTGACTTCTTGGGAAACGCACCGCATGTCCCTTCACACGGACTAGCAAGTCAACAATTTCTTGAATTGCTCGGGACATTGAAGGCTGGCTCATATAAGTTTTGTAATTGTTACCATTACTCTGCTGGTAACTTCCACTGCCCAAGAAATTTAACGCCGCCAGGAATCTGAGAGTGAATGAGAATTTTGTTTTTTGGGTATCGTGGCGGCCAATCTTTTGGAAGGCGAAAATATTTCTTGAATACTGCTTCCGGCTTACAAAAAGGATCACTGTCATCCCTTAATGACCTCAAGCACCTCGCATTATTCAACTTTTCTTTCTTCTTTGCCGTTAATTTAGCACAAAACATACCAAAATCGGCATTCACTGTTATTATTTATTATTTATTTATTCAATTCTACATAAAATAATTTTTTTTAAGCTTCCTTCAACTCTGTTTGGTATTTACTGATAAAATGCAGCTGCATCCTGTTTAGATGTAAGCTTCCTCGAATTCAACATATAAATAGTTTGCTAATATTGGTCTTTCTTTTCTCATTGAAAACAAAGTGAATATACAAACTGTTATGTGTTCGCCTAATGTGAACATAGCATAACATCAACATATGTGTTCTTACATATGGCAACTTTACATATGATAACTTTGTACGTAGATGTAAGATTATTTGATTCTCAATAAAAACAGTAAGTTGACAACCGTGCTCGAGTGCGTTTCATTTGCCCGCATACATAACAAATTGGCGACGAGGATAAAAACGTTTATGTAAATACATTCATACAAAGCAAAAAAAAAAAAAAAAAAAAATTAAGTTCATGTGAAGTGACATTCACAATATATTAAAAAGCAATTAAATTAGAATAAATTTACAAGTCTTAAAGTAAAAAAAAAAGAAAAAAAAATTTAAAAAACAGTGCATAATATGCTAATTTTAAGTTGATTTTCAACAAAACCCAACAACTTGAACTCGATTAAAATAAAACGTTAAATAAAATTACAAAAACAGCAAAATACCACAAACATTTGTAAATACATACATAAAATCTAACAAAATACAACAACAAAATCCCGCTAGCTGACATACAAAATTGAAAAATTATGCCATCAGACGGTACAACTTCCAATGTACAGTCACCATCTTCCAGTCCAGCACAATTCCACAGTTCGTACCGCAAAATGAGCCTTGGTCACTTTGGCAAGAGAAATTGGAGATTCACTTCTGCGAAATTGGATGTGCAGAAGAAAACAAGAAAAAGGCTATTTTGTTGAAATCTATTGGTTCAACACCTTATGCTGTGCTGCATATTCTTTGTAGTCCAGTCTCACGAGTTCAGAAGAGCTACAAAGAGATTTGTAAAATTTTAAAGTCACAATACACTCCTCCCGTTATTATGTTCAGAGAGCGAAAAGCTTTTCATATGTCTTCGATGAAAGGAGAGGAGAGTGTGTCTGACTGGGTCGCGAGAGTAAAACAGCTTTCACTCAACTGTCATTTTGGTGAACAGCTTGAACATTTTGTTCTCAACCAATTCATAATGGGCTTGCCGGAACGCATCTTGTGTGAAGAGGATGAGAAATTAACAATTGAATCAGCTCTACGTAAATCACTTATTTGGGAAACAAAATTTTCATCAAACAACGAACAACATGTAAATTTTGTAAAAAACAACAATCAACACAAGTAGATATTTTTGCGTCCTTACAGGGTGGACAATTATTTACAAAATTAGATTTTTCTAATGCTTACAACCAACTTGTTTTGGATGAAAATTCACAACGATTGTGTACTTGGTCCACACATATTGGATGTCTTAGAATGAAAAGGTTACCGTTTGGTGTTAAACCAGCTGCGGTTATTTTCCAAAAGACAATGGAAAACTTGCTACGCAATGTACCTTTTGTTATTGTATATCAAGACGACATTACAATATCCTGTAAAAATTTGACCGAGCATGTAACAAATTTACAATCAGTTTTGAATAAACTACAGATTGCTGGTCTACTCGTACATCTGAATCTTTCAAAATGTCAAATTTTTCAAGAACAAGTTTCTTATTTGGGATTCAAGATTGATAAAAATGGTTTAAGTAAGACTACAGAAAGAATTTCGTCTGTATTGCAAGCACCTGTTCCTGAAAACATTTCAGAGTTAAGAGCATTTGTGGGACATGTAAATTATTATTCGAAATTCATACAAAATTTTGCAGAAAAAATGTCACCGCTATATAGACTGTTAAAGAAAGGTCAAAAATTTATTTGGTCGCGTCAATGTCAAGATGCATATTGTTGGCAACTCATTCATTTTTATAAAAGGTGTCAACCCTAAAATGAGGACGAGGTATTTTTGACATCTCGGCTGTTGTGAAGTTAACATTAGATACTTAAGTTTTTCTTTTATTAATAAATATATTCTTACCAAAAATATATTACGCTTTTTGATCAGTTACGCATACATAATAGTGGCGACGAGGAGGTGAATTTTTTTTCGATACGTCATACATGGAAAAAAAAATGAATCCAGAGCTTCTAGCACTTTTTGATGAATTTCAAAAGCAACGTGCTCAGGACGCGCAAGCAATGCGAGAGCTTCTCAAAGAGTGTATGCATGCGAAAGTCAGCAGTGCGAACGTTTCTCCAAAAGAGGAGCATCCAGAGCGAACAATGGACACATTGGCCTCAAGCATTACGGAATTTTTATATGATCCAGAACATAACATAACATTTGATGCGTGGTACATGCGTTATGAAGATTTGTTTTTGGTCGATGCAAATAAACTTGAGCAAAGGTTAGATTGCTACTTCGCAAATTGAGTACAAGCGTTCATAGTTATTGATTATATTTTGCCCAAACATCCACGTGAATACAATTTCGCTACAACTATTGAAAAACTAAAACAACTATTTGGCTTACAAAAGTCGCAGTTCGGTATTCGCTACACTTGCTTACAAATAGCAAAAGTGTTGTGAGTTAGAATCAAGCTACCTGCGCGTAGTGTCTCACATCATCGAATCCTAACAGATGCCACACATTCTGTGTGATTAGCATGTGTTAAAGCTGCTTAAGAAAGCACATATTTTTGGGGTGCGAGTATTTAGAATTAATATTACCTATGTAATATTTATTAAGTAAACTTTTAGGGTGCTACAGTTTTGCAGTCGAGCCACCGAAGGGCATTCAAAGCTAGAATGCACCATCAACATTTCAGATTGGCGTAGGTCAGTTGGCTTGACCAACTGACACCAATTAACAGGTGCGAAACTGGAACACCAGAAAGGTCAGTTTTTGTATTGTAATTGTGAATTGTAAATAGTATATAAGAGCTAGTATTCTAAGAAATAAAGGCTTGTGATTTTAAAACTAAAAGTGTAATGTAGTGATTTTTCCAAAGAGTGATTTAGGGTTTTCAGCCACACGCGCACAGCAGAAGGACGTCCCCCGTCAAACAAGGACAATACCCCAACACAGACAGAATATCACTGTTCAGCTGGCACCATTAAAGGAAAATAAATTATTTCCAATAAATACACTAGTTCTCCGAAAGCTCACTGGCTTATTGCCGACATCGCGAGTAAACACATTTTCTTGGCCACACATTGCTGGTCTTAATATGGCTGACCCTTATTTCTACGAGCCTAGTCACATAGACATTCTGATTGGCTCTGCGGAAATGTCGACCTTATTAGAACCTGAAATTAGACAAGGCCCTACTGGTACACCCGTCGCACAAAAAACTGTGTTCGGTTGGGTTTTCTTCGGTAAGGTTAATAACGAATGGCATCCACAAAAGACTATGTACGGTTTCGAAAAAGAAGAGAGAGAGAGAGAGAGAGATGACAACACACTGACATGGACACGATGCTCTCGAAGACGAAGTAAAATTGAAGTGAGTCATTAACACTCAAGAAGTTCGGTTGTGCAGTTTACACAGTTTACTCTTTGAATATTTAAATATATATTGTTACTTAACCCAGTTTGTCCATTTGAATTGTTTTATTTTATAAACATAAACAAGTGAAAAAAAAGAACAAATAACCCCATTACAGTGCAATTTGCACAAACATCAAATTCTAATAATTGAACAGACGCTTATTCAAATTCAAATTCTTATTTACTTCAAAACTATTATTTAAGTTATAAATCAAACTTCAATTCTAATAAAAATCATCCAATGCATGTTAGCATCTTCAAATTCGTGTTGACATCAAAATCTTAATATTCATATTAATTTGAATTCGCATTAAATACGAAAAGTTCATGTTTGCTTCATTTCTCATGAAATTCATTACTAAAGTAGCGATATTTTAAGATATAAACACTTGTAAATTAAAATTTAAATTCATTATTAAACGAATTGTGAAGTTGAATGGTGCAAATCTGTTTCTCTCATTTCCAATACGTAACCCGTGTGTGCCATGCTATTATTGAAATATTTGAATGTGATAAGAGATGAGGATGCCAGTATGTTCTAATGCCAATTTTTGATAGTCGATAAGTATGTGGATATGTTATTGAAAATATGTAGTTTCGCAACATTTTGCAATTCATAAATCAAATATATAAAAGGTATTATGTATGATTGCAATTACTTGAATAATAACAACAACACTATAATTGATAAATTTTGTATTTGGCTGGGTGCATGGTCACATTTTAATAATGCACAAATGGTTGTAGTAGACACTTTGTTAGAAGTATTTGTTACACCTGAAGATGGATATAACTGTTTATTATTATCGATACGAAGGGGTAAAAGACATCCATATACGATACCCCTTGAATTAACATTTTCAACACGACAACGTGTTCGATTTGAAGTGAGGGGCGGGACAATAACTATTATTGTAGTGGTAGCAGAACAAAAAACACCAACAAATTTCCAACATCATGTCCATTTAGCGATATAGATGATTTACATATATAATTAAAAGTATCATAACTATCATAACATTGATGAGGATTCAAATCTTTCAAAACTATTTGAAGAGAATAGTTTGCAACCCACTGCAAAACGACAGCAATAATAACAAGACCACCAGCAGCTACAGCATATTCACATGTCACGGAATGAATCCTAAATGCGACGCTGCGTCTTATTTTTAAGTATTTTCAATCTTTGTATTTTATCATATGGCAGCTTTGTAAATCGCGACTCCATTTCAAATTGGCATTCGTTGATTCAAAGCCGATGGAGACGGAACCGCGGTGTTCGCGCCGGAGCCCTCCTGACGATGGCTGCCGCCTGCTCGCTGTCACCATGACATTTTGAGCGGGACTCAGTGCGGAGAGAATTTCCCTCAGTGCGTCCCGCCAAAGTGTACAGCTGGCCGCAGCCATATTTTGCTGTGGTGTGTATGCCGATTGACTCAGTGGAAGCAGGAGAGCCGGTGACGAGAAGTTAGTTTAGTTGCGAATCATCGATTGATCGTGCCTCTACACGGAGCAGCAGAGTAAACTCCTCTTTTATAACGCCTAATGTTTAAGAATTTCTAATAATATATAATATATATATAAGTATATAATAAAAAAAACGTGCAGCTGATTGTCACCCTTTGAATCAATTTTGAGTGTGTGTGTGAATTAATTTCTCAACGTTAGTGACTTGCATTCAAATTGTGCATTTTCTGAATAATCCATTTATACGATTAATGTAATTGGAGCTCAGGAGAACGGAACGCGGTAAGTAAATTGGTAGATTTGTTGTGAGATTCTTTTGAGTTGAATTGCTTTATGTTTCACTTGGTGCCATTTTATTTATGTATAGAAATAAACAACGCAATTCGTTATTGCCGCTATGCAAGTTTAATCGCAGTCTTTTTTGGAGGAATCAACGTTTACATCTTTATTTCGCGTCCTCATTTTTTACGCGATTGTATTTCGCCACGTTATCTTTAGTTTGATTTCATCAGAAAAAAAGCCAGTTTGTACGATGACCGAGCGCACGCCATCAAGAAAAAGTCCGCGCTTCCATAAGGAGAGTAGCTCGGAGGAGGATTCTGGTGCCAGCCAGACACTTCAAGGGGAAATCGCCAGCCAAGCTCAAGGCGCATGAAAGCCTTAATGCAAGCACAGCCAACACTGCAACTGTCGCCGCAGCACCTGGGCAATGCCATTTCGGCACAAGAGGAAAGTATTATGAAAATACCTCTGGAAAAGATTTACGCCTTGGAGAAAAAGCTTCAAACTTTTCAGGTAAAAATTACGGAAAGTGAATGCCAAAAAGAAGCGCTAAAGGTGGCGCTCCAGCAAGCCTCATTTGCCAATAGCACAGTTTTCGTGTCAGACGCCCCCGCCGTTGCATCATCTGCCAGCACTTGTTCAACAACCTCTATGGATTCTACTATTTTCGCCGCCGCTGGCCCATATGCCAGCAATGTCTCTACAAGTTATGGTGTCTCACAAGCCATCAGCGCTACGGGCGCCTATGTCAGCACACCCGGAGGATTATGTGCGCAAATAGCCGCTGCGCCTTATCCAGCACAGCACGCTACAGCCGCCAACGAATATGCCATCAATGCCGCTGCGACGTACGCAGCCCCCCTGTATACAGACGCTGGGCCTCACGATAGCGCAATTATTGGGCCAAGTTGTGCTCCTGCTGACGCTGGACGTTATGACGCCGCCGTGTCATGTACTCCTGCGTTTCTTTCCACTTCCGTCGGATATCAAGCCAGTAAAGCCGCTGCTCAGTACGCAGTCGCCGCCTCTGCTGCGTATGTTGCTGGCGCCAGCAATATTACCGCCACGCCTATGGCTGTCCCTGTCACACAGCCGTCATGTTGTTTCGTGAACGCTGGGACTTTTCAAACAACTAACGCCTTTCAGCAAGCAGCGAGTATAGCTGATACGCAGCCATCATTTTATGCAACAATCCCGCCAATATCTTCGACGGCGTATAACCCATTGGGTGCATGCGCGCCTGGTTTAGTACATACAAATAACAATAGTCTTGTGTCTAATGGAGTGATGGCACCACGCAAGTTGCAGGATTTACCGGAGTTTAGTGGCCATGCCGAAGATTGGCCAATATTTTTCACGGCAACTTGGAAAACAACCACTACAAGTGAAGCAAAGAAATTCCGCCTATTTCCGAGAGCAGTATTGTAAAATTGATACCATTCGCCACAAAGGTGAGGAATCTCGCAGCGTTTTTGCAGTCTGCAAATGGACAGCAGCATCTGACAAATCCTACGTTAATAGAAGAGCTGGTCAGCAAAAAAACAATGAGCAAGAGAATCGAGTGGGGCAGGCTTTCCTCAGCTGTGCAGCCATATGCGACCGTAGTGCTTTTCGGCGATTGGTTAACACAAACTGCCGATTTGATATGCACTGTGCAGGGCTATGGGAGCCGTGAGCCAGAACGCCGAGCTGTGCTGCCTGCTGTGGAGAAGCAGAAGGAATGCTTGGAAGGAAATCAGCAAGTTCGTACAGCAGAAAAGCCGCGCATGTCGTCAATGGGATGCGCTATTTGTCAGCATTTACACAAACCAGCAGAATGCCAGCGCCTCCTTGGAGCAACAATAGCTGACAGATGGAAAGAAGTCAAGCGCAGCGGCCTGTGTTTCTCGTGTCTCAACACAGGGCATACAACTCGGGATTGCCGTCGCCGAAAACCGTGCGATATAAATGGGTGTCAAAGGGTGCACCACAAAATACTTCACGACTACGATCAAAAGCAGATGCAGCCAGCAAATGATCGTGCTAATTGTGAAGCATATTGTTGTCCCTATTTAAGGCACGCGATTGCAATGGGCGTTGCGAAGACTACTTAGCTCTGATGTTAAAGAACAGTATAGTAAAACTCGCGCGAGTTATGTACAAGTAACTATGTGCATATACATACACACACATACACGCTACTAAGGTCGAGACCGGTAAGGCCTTAAGTTTGTGATACCGGACATTTTGTGGGAATTATGGATATGGGCTGACGATTGTGGCATGCTGTCACTTTAGTACATAAGAGTGAAATCTTATCGAAATGGCTGGCAGCTTAATGCCATAATTGCCTCCGTCCCGTTAAAACCTTGGCAGGTCTCGGAGAACGCTCGATGTCCGACCCCATTAAGTTGGCGGTACAGGCTCGGATGTAACATTCCCGACTAACGCTGATCTGGCTCTGTATGCAAGCTCCCATGAGGACTTGTGTCAACCCTTGCATGGCCTCCCTGCTCCGGCATAGACAACCGTGGGATCATGAAGGCGACTGTACTACGGGCAGCGATAACGACTCTGAGCGGGGACCCAATACGCATGAACAAAATAAATAACAAAGAAAATAACAACAACAATAACGAGGGAGCAAAAAACAAAAGCAGGGAGCAGGACCCTTTCAATAGAAGCTCCATACTGCGCCGGACCCCACCTAGTGGTGGGCAAGACTAGCGACTGACGGTGCGGAGAAACTCCCTGGGTGATCCGGGGGAGATGCAAATGCGGGTGGCATGTAAGTCAGACATGCTAGGGAAGATGGCAATCTACCCGCCGCCGGAAGTAAATGATAAGGGGAAAATGGCTGTGCTAGAGTGGCATGTCGAGGCACTCATCAGCTACATTGCGGAGCGACATAATGTCCATTCGGACATTAAACGAAAGGCGGCGAAGATCCGCGACATGTGCCTAGAAGTGGCACAAGAACGGGATGCCGATGACATCGTCACCGTTCAACCACCACTACTGCAGCGAGCCGACAAGAATATGCAAACCTGCAAAGCGCAGGAGGACAAGGAGGTCCAAGCCAGCGTATCGCCACTGGCAAGGAGCTACGCGGCTTCCGCTGCAATGCCGAAGCGACCCCGCGAAAACGCAGAAGACGACGGAACCAGCCCGACGATCCGAGCGGTACCCAAAAGGCAGAAGGCGGATGCGGCAAGGGCGGCCATGGCGAAGGCAGCCGCAGCTAAAAATACCACCAAGCCAGAAGTGGGTAAACCCGACGCAGTGGTGAAAAAGCCAGAGTGGCCGATGGTTCGTGCTCGCCCCCGGGCAAAGCCGAAGACACTCGCTAAAGCGAAGCCGACCAGACCTGATGCAATTGTCATCAAGGGAACGGGAGTGACAACCTATGCGGAGATCTTGCGCAGGATAAAGACGGAGCCGCGGCTTGGGGAATTGGGCGAGAGAGTGATAAAAATACGGAAAACCGCGAAAGGTGAGCTGCTACTCGAATTAGCCACGACAGCGGACCCGCAGACGGTCACTCTGCGGGAAGCAGTAGCAAATACACTGGGGACTAGTGTGTAGGTGCGACAACTCTCCCAGGAGACTCTGCTGGAAATAAAGGATTTGGACGAGATCACCTCGGTAGAGGAAGTTCACGAAGCGCTGTGCAAACAGCTGAGCACTTTCGAAAAGCTACCCGTGTCCGCGATTAGGTCCCTTCGGAAAGCGTACGGTGGAACGCAAACAGCAACCATCAGTTTGCCCCCTCTGGCAGCCGCAGCGCTACTGGCCGGGAAACTGAGAGTCGGATGGACCTCTTGTCGGGTGCGGGGAAAGGTAGTACCCACACGTTGCTACAAGTGCATGGAGTTTGGGCATTTTGCCAAAAAGTGCAGTAGCAAGGAGGACTAGCGGAATCGGTGCTACAGATGCGGCACCGAAGGCCACAACGCCAGCGAGTGTAGCAAAAGCCCAACCTGTGCACTCTGCAAGACCAAAGGCAGCAAGGATACGGAGCACTCGACAGGATGCAGAATATGCCCGTCGTATAAGCAAGCAGTAAAGGAGTCAAAACGCATGGAATGAAGTTACTCCAGCTTAACCTCAATCACTGCGCAGCTGCACAAGACCTACTTGAGCAGACGGTGAGAGAGCACAAGATCGACGCCGCTGTGCTCAGTGAACCATATCGTCGGAAGCACCAAGGAGTCTGGGTTGCAATATGGGTGTGTGGAGTCAAGCCACCTCAACTCGCGGACGTCAGGAGGGATGAAAACTACGTCAGGGCAACCATAGGAGGAACCACGGTTTACAGTTGCTACATGGCACCAAGCCTAACTACGGATGTGTTTGAGTCGGCGGTAGATAGACTCGTTCTAGATGCACACGGCAGGAACCCTGTAGTAATTGCTGGCGATTTCAACGCATGGGCAACTGAATGGGGCTGCGGCCGAACTACGCCATAGGGTCATATCCTCATGGATGCACTAAAAATTAGACAATAAGCTTTTATAGATTGATGTACAGAGTTTAGTCTTAAGCAGATGTCATTGAATAAAGACTTGTTTTGCGCTACACTACTCGCTGTTCGCATTTTACTATTTTAACTCGCGTAAAGAAATTTATTCACGAAAAACATTAAAATAAAGTTATTGAATGTGTTGTGCGAAAGTGACGGAGAAAAAACATTGCATAAATAGGTCAATGTGAAAGAAATAAGCTGGTATATCAGCCGCGGCAACTTTATGGAAAGTTTTTCTACTTTTCCTTTAAAGCGCCTTCGGTATGTTGTATCTTGTTTAACAACTATTAATATTAATATATAAGATATAGTAATTACATTAACATTAAGTACTTATTCGCTGGAATGTGTAATTTTGTTTAAAAAAATAACAATTTCTTTTCCTATAGCCCATTGTTTGTGAGTGGCGAAATTGCGATGGCGTTACCCAACTAAACGTCTCGAAACGAAATGTGAGTATTTTATAATAGTATTGTAAAATATTTAATTAACTCTAAATATTGTCTATTTCGTTCATATATAGTTGTATAAAGCTGCTTTGACCATTATGGAAGCTGGGAAATAAGTGCGGAGTAGCAGTTCATGTTTCAATGTAATCATTGCTGTTATTGGAGTCCTCGGGAGAAGAAACCGTTGCTGCTGTCAGAGAAGACGAGGATTTTTATCTGCTGCTTTTGATGCCGCCGGAAGAAATAAATTTATTGATACTATAAGAATGAAAAATGTACAGGAGAATATCCTGATTCTATTATAAGAATACACTGACATGCAATAATTAATATAGTTTAACAATATTTATATACGATTATATATACTAATATAAAACATTAACCTCCATTAGAACGTTTATAATAATATTAATTAACATTCACTTTTAATATATATTACTAATTTATTTAAACTACCTTATGTGTTAACTAGATGGTACCCAGTAACAACTTAAATTCTAACAACTAGAAGGTGTTCTGTATTAACTTATATTTACACAACTAGATGGCACTTTTCAATATCCTAATTTCTTAGAACTAGATAGCGCTAACTACTAATTCTATGGGCACAACTAGACGCCCCTTCCCACCACGTTTTCCCTCCAATTTTTATATTGTTCGAATTGAAAAGAGCTCACCAGATAAGAATATTAAAAGTACTTTATATATTTAAAAAAAATAAATATCCATTAAAGTTAAATTGGTTGTAGAGACAAATAAAGAAATAATTATAAAGTAAATTTAAACTCAGTGCGTTTTAAATTCAACAATTTTTACAAACCCTTTGCGAATCAAGGGTCAGGAGCAGAATCAGGGATTTTGAAGGTGCTCCCAAATTGTCAAATCCGACATTTTGTACAAGTATCAGTAGGAACAGGATGTGCACCAAGAAGTTTCGTTTCGATATTAATAAAGCGACCCATTATAAATCATTGTGTTGTTGTGAACGGTTAAAAGGATTCAATATTATTCAAAAAATTAAAAAAAAACAAATATAAATTAATTTTAAAAATTGATTAAAATGGAAATCGATGTATTTTTAAAAGGCAAATGAGGTAAATCCAGGAAATGCGGTCAACTCAATTAGAGATAAAAAGAAAACCAGCAAAACAAGCAGAAATTTAATTCAGCCAGCAAATGGATTAAAGTTACGGTAAATTGGCCAAGAAATGCTACAGATGTGGTTGTACCACTCACTTGGCTAATGCGGTAAACAGAAGGACACCGTTTGCGGACTTTGTCAAGGAAGAGGCCATTTGAAAAAGGTCTGTTTCAAAGGAAATCAGCAAATCAAATCGATGAACTCCCACAGACAACTGTTGAATAATTTTGTCCAATACACGAGAAAAATAGTATCCAAAGCGAGAAAATTCACCACATGCAGGAGGTTCGCACAACATTAAATCGTTCTAAATTTTTTGTAAATCTATTAATTAATAAATCTGTTCTTAATTTTGAAATTAATTCAGGTTCTCCAGTTACGATCACTTTGGCTATTCTATAATTCAGCGGCCGGAAAGCGCATTTTATAGTTACTGCAAAAGTAAAATCGACATTGCGGGTTACATTCTATGGTGAATGTCACAACTGATAAGAAATATAAAGCAAAATTGTACATCGTTAGAGACAATAAATCCCCGCTCCTTGAACGTGAATGTTTACGAACTATTAAATTGAATTAAGGTGAAATTTTTGAAAAGCAAATAGCCAAACCACGTACTGATTGAGTTATCAATTCAATTGAGGCGAAGTCATTGGATGCGGCCCTGTAACACATCGTAAGCAAATGCCCAAAATTGTTTTCAACTTCAGCGGGGCGTATTACGGGATTCCATGCTCAACTTTATTTAAAAGCAAATGCATGACCAATTATTTTAAATCCCAGTTCCATTTCCATTAATGGAAGCAGTTGAATTAAATGCAGTTGAATTAAATGTAGATTTTAGTGAATGGGCTACACCCATTGTCGTAGTTCTGAAAAGTATTCGGGAAGTATGAATTTGTGGCGATTATAAGTTTACAGTGAACCCATTTCTAAAAATCGATGAGCACCCATTACCTACCATGGACGAATTACTTAGCACAATGTCTGTCAATGCAATCAACGCAATCAATGCAAAAGGCAGAGTAGACGTTGTCCTGATTCAAGAACCCTGGACATACGGGGACTTGGTCTGTGGTCTCAGGACTGACAATTACAGCTTGCTTGAAGGAAGACCCTCATTAGGAATAATGCTAGCTTATTTATTCACTCCAATTACAGCAACAAGAAATTGACGGCTGTCTGCCTGGAAACTGGCAAGAGACGGTACTGCCTGGTCTCGGCCTATATGGCGCATGACCCTGAAATACTTCCGGAGGCCAACCTACAGTAGCTTGTGATGGATACAAAGGTTCAACGGGTGGCTGCAATCATTGGATGCGATGCCAATGCGCACCACAACATTTGGGAAAGCACGGATATCAATGCACATGAGTCATTATGTAAATATATTGTAACGAGTAACCTTCTTATATGTAATAATGGGTCAGAACCCACTTTCATTACTGCTAACAGGTAGGAAGTCCTTGACATAACCCTTGCCTCCGAATCGGTTTTTGATCGGATTTCAAATTGGAGAGTTCTAGAGGAACACTCCTTTTCGGATCATAGGTTAATCCAGTTTGATCTTTTAGATAATCAACCTAGCGCTAGGGCTTTTAGAAATGTCAGGAAGACAAACTGGGACCTCGACAAAGTGACTGTAGCTAGACTACTACCTCAGAACCCCACAAGCACAAGCACGTGTGCCGAAATTGCACACTGAACAAATGCGTGTGAATGAAATCTGCAGGACGAATCGCAGCGAATAAACAGCTAGTTGCGTTAGCACATTGTCGAAATGCGTGGGAACGTGATCGTACGTTCCCACAGCTCAATGCATTAAATATGAAACATAAAAAAAATGTGTATCGACAATATTTGCTATAAAAAGGATGGAAATTTGGCTAAGAGCTCAGTCAAGAATTGGTATCCGAAGCTGCGCGGTCAATTATTAAAATTTGTAAATTAAACTTTAATAAAAAAATTATAACGTAGTAAATTTAAAGTTTTTTATTTCGGATTAGTGAGCTAATCCTTAACTTAGATATACATACAAATAAGTAAAAAGAATGTAAACAAACGCAAGCTCACGAAAACTCTGTAAACAAACATAAGCGCGAGTTACGTTCCCACCTACGGTGTCAACGATCACTACACCCTCATCACCACCACCACCTAAACCACCTAGAACCCAACCACATAACCACTAACAAGTTCAACGATTCCAGAATTGCAACAGCAGCATAAATAACCGAGCAACCCAACCACATAATATACTAGCAGGTTCAACAGCTTCAAAAATGCAACGACAGCATAACAGCAAGCAACGAGCAGCGACATTATCTACGACCACATTAAGCACACAAACACACAATACATTTATATATTATATAGACATAAGGTAAACGAACTTTGTTAACACATACACACAATATATTTAGAACATGTACTTATAGATATAAGCTTATAATACACATATGTAATATACTTAAAGTATAGATATGAACTTACAATACACCTAGATATAATCTTACATAGCACATTTAGAGAATAAAAAGACTTGATATTTAGAATAAGATACACTTGGTACACTACACTGAAACTTAGCAGTCTCTCTTTTCTCTATGAGTAGATCGGCATCCTTTGGACGCCTTACACCCTGTCATTAGATAGAACTTAAATCAGCTTGAATAAGTTAACAACCTACTTAAAAGCAATATTTCGGCATCCTTTGGACGCCTGTATCCTCATAAAGTTTGGAAGTTGATTGATTCAGCTTGAATAGCTAGTGACCTTCTTGAGCGAAATAGACCGTAATCCTTTGGGCGCCCTATATCCTTTCGAGTTGAGGATCTAATATTATTTTTGTGTGTAGTGCCAGGCTAAGAAGTACGTAACTCACTCGATAGAAGAGGTTTAACAAATAAATCAAATCTTAAAAGTTGTTCGCGCCGGAGCCCACCTGACAATGACTGCTGCCTGCTCACAGTCACCATGCGACTCTGAGCGGGACTCAGTGCGGAGAGAATTCCCCTCATTGGGTCCCGCCAAAGTCGTGCGGCAGGCCGCAGTCATCTTTATTTTTGCCATGCGAAAGTGCCGACTCAGGCAGAGGAGGAGAGTCGGTCGGCAATACTGCGTGCCGAGTTCAGTTGATTTGTAGCTCGCAACCAAGGAGGTTGGCCGAATACCCAATAGACGAAACCGATTCTATAATTTTAAAAAAAAAAATATAGTGTGCTTTTCATAAATTAAGCCTATTTTACTAGTGTGAAAATATTGAATTCTTTTTGTTTTTCTTAATATATAATATATAATATACTTGTGTGTATACTTAAACTTTCTTTGTTTATTAAACCAAAATTGTTTCAAATTAATCATTAAAAGTATTAAACAAAAAAAAGATGGAATCAGCAAGCTATTTGGCTCTTCATAACAAAAGTAAAAAACCGAAGTGCGATTCCAAAATTAAGTGCGATTTAAGATCCAAAGATTTTTGATCACGTATCTGGCGCAGTCAACGGAGAACCCAATTTTTCCAGCTAAAGCTAGAAATATATAATAATAACTGCCATAAAAGACTTTGGTGATATTGCTGAGCTTTTCAGACTAAATAAAGCAGACTAAATAAAGTGCATTAAATAAAGTGAATCAAATAAGGTGTGACATTAATAAGGCGTTTAATACCTTTTGTTCGTGCCGAGTCCCCTCTCTAGATGGCTGTGGCCTGATGCTATATCACCATGCAGCTGCTCTCGGTTAAGGGCAGCGTGACGTCGAGAAAATTCCCGACGTCATGTCGTCTAAGGCAAAGAGCAGCAGTATCGGATGATCTTTTTAAGCAAGGCACAGCCATCTTTATTCTTCTTCGGATGGTACGAGCTCTCGCGCGGCAGAAGCTCGTTCATTTCGATTTGGACAGGCAACGGAACAGCATCGGGAGAGGAAACCACACAGGATTAGAGTGCTGACTTTTTTTGAAAAATACACCATATAACACAAAACATAGATTTGTGCACTTATAAATTAATACATACGAGTATACACATAAACAAAATAAAACACCTTTTTTCCACAAAACTACCTCTACGCTATTCGTCAACAATTTATGAGAAGGCAGAGAATTTTCGATAACAACCGAGGTTTGAACATGGAGCTTGAACAAGTTATCAGAAGACAAGAGCAAATACTCTCTATGAAGAATATGCGACAACCTTCCAGTTACCTTCCAGTACAAAATCTTGAAATATTGCTTGAATTCTAGACGGCCAAATTTTTTTGACAGGTTTCATTAAGAGCTTTGTGTGTTGTGGACCGAATTAATCAAGTAGATTTTAATTCCTTCTTCATTTTGATTATTATTATCTTGATCGTTTTCTTATCATTCGTTGTGCTTTATATTGATTTCATATGATATGAAAGCAATTAAAGCGCAATTTTATACGTACACACACATACATATATCAATTACATACATGTTCGTATGTACGTACATTCGCTTATTCGGTTGGATTTATGGTATAGTATATTTATATAAACTAGTATTGCCCGTGGCCGAAATTCAGCATTTTCCTGAATGCCAACAAAATTGCAAAAGTTTTTTAAATTTTGTAATTCCATATACGTACATACATACCTTAATAATAAATATTTTTACAATAAGCACTTCAGTACTGTTCGCGCCGGAGCCCTCCTGACGATGGCTGCCGCCTGCTTACAGTCACCATGAGATTCTGAGCGTGACTCAGTGCGGAGAGAATTCCCCTCATTGGGTCCCGCCAAGTCGTACAGCAGGCCGCAGCCATCTTTTTGCTGTGGTGTGAGTGCCGACTCAGGCAGAGCAGGAGAGCCGGTTGCGTGGAGAAATCAGTTGCAATTGAACACTTGGTCGTGCGGTTGTGCAAAACTGATTCTAATAACTCCCATCAAAATTGTATTCAACTGCTATTACTATTAAAAATCATTGTATAAAAGTTTAATAAAGAAAAAATAATAAATCAAAACAACAGCAAAGAATGGATTCAATAACCTACCAGGCTCCACTCAGAAACATGGTCCTTCGAGCCGGACTTGTCTTAAGTATATTAATTATCAATATTTGTTGAAATATCATTTACATATGCATTCTAAAGATATGGCAACATCATCAATCATATGTTTATGTTTTGACGTTTCTATATCATTGCCATCAAACTCATATTTTTGTAATGTCAATTTTATTTCTTTTTATATCGTCCCTTCCGTTTTTGTAAAGCTCAAGAGATAAGACGTTCTTTGCCAATAAAGCTATATTTATTTAATATTATCTAACACATCAAAAGTCTTTTTCTATAGAATCCCACGTTGCGGCGAAATAGTCCGTAGTGTTGACCTATTTCCTGTGCATTAGGTCACGAGCGTATGGGTTAGCACCGAGAAAGGCAGACGTATCCCGGAATTCTCGGTGTAACGAAAGCGTCAGTGTTCAGTGAATATTCGCTAGGTGCTGCTTTGAACAAGAGCTGAGAAAGGCAGACGAATCCCGAAATTCTCAGTCTTGCAAAAGTCAGGATCTCAAGCGAGTATCTTATGTCCTGGTAAACACTGAGAAAGGCAGACGAATCCCGAAATTCTCAGTGTAACTATGCGGCAGTGTCCTAGGATAGTTACCTGTGTGTTGTCACTCTGCTGGCCCGCCGAAGAAGAAGGGATGAATCACGCTCTGTACGCGTTTTTATAATCCCGTCTCAGCTGTTTGTGGTGTCAGGTGTTCGGGCGCGTTTCCATATGGCCACCAAGTGTGCTACGTTCGATGCTGCAATTGTGTAGCCCTAGTGGCCGCTAGATGGCGGTGATAGTTTTTTTAGGTGTGGGCAACTCACATGCGCGCGTGCGTGCCCACGTTGTGAGACCAAAATACGAGGATGTTCAGCATTTTGGTTCTTCACAACTTAAATTTCTAGACGAACTTACTGCTGCTACTACTTCATATTCAAATATTTCGCAGGTGAGTGGAAGAAAAAGAAGATAAAACAAAATACTCCATAGTTATTTAATTTGTTTTAGCCCAATAAAAGAACTGTTACACTGTTACTGAGAGTTCGGATGCGACACTCGTGCTTGATAGGGATGATGATCGAAATAGATCCAGCTTCGGAAGGCAAATTGGCAAATCAATTAAAATTACGGAAGAACTTACGGAAAATATTCGTTTGAAGAGGTCACAGACACACAAAAGAGGAAGAAATACGCTCTCCGCAATACAATTTAGGGAAAATAGTGGAAACCAAATTAGAAGGCATACCAGACTAACTATTTGTTGAAGCAAAATGGTAAATAATGGGAATTATTCAAGAAACACAAAGAGAGCATTTTCGACTCCGGCCTTCTCAAAATAAACTGTCAGTTTCTATGTCTGCTGTACCATAGTCAACCACATCAGGATTTTCCTTTGGCTCGTGTAGTGTACTCGCTACATAATAGTATTAAGCAAAACATAAACAAAATGTAAGCAAATGCAAACGCAAGAATTTGTAATAGCTGCGTATAAACGCTGCGCTGAGTTAAAACCCGACTGGAAGATTTGCTTAAGTGCGCACATTGAAAACTGTCCTGTCAGCATTTGGGATGTTCTGAAACATTCCAATCGCATCATCCAGCAGCCAAAGAGCCAACGCAGGTATTGTAAATATAAAAGCGAGATATTGTAAACACATAAGCGAGGTTTCGTATAGTTCTTAGACACAATTGTTAGTCAGTTCATATGTAAACTCAGAAACAATAAGTTCATATGTAAACTTATAAGTGAATAAAGTTTTATTTTTTAAAAACCAAACATTCACCAAATATTATTAATTGGCGATCCTCCCAGGAGATATAAAATACTTAAGGATATTTGACGAGTGCCATCCTGGGACCAAACAAAGCAACAAGTACCCACCACAAGGGGAAAAGAAATTCAAAGCCCATATCATCGTGGGATGTAAAAAAAAAGGAAAAACGAGAATAAATAACTGTTAAATGTGTTTTCTAAATATAAATAATTTATAAAGAGCTGGCAACCCTATTTGAATTTTTAATTACCAGCACTGAACGTATTCTTTAAATCATATGTTTTGTTTTATTTCATTTTTTTAGTTGTTCCGTTTTGATAATCTCATGTAAGATCTAATTTCATATTGCGCTAAATTGAAAATATTTTATCCAATTAATTATCTATAATCAATTAACTTTTCTCTAAAATTAATAAAGAAAAATCTGCAAATATTAAAATATTCTATACACTAATTTTCAATACCAAGCTCCCCGATAGAATCAAGAATAAATTAAAACTAGCAGGAGCAGACAACACAGTGGCATTAATATCAGGGGGGTCACTCTGTATCACGTTTCGCATCGCAAAATTTGCGAAATCGCTAAATCGATACTCTGTAATTCGATATTCGCATTTCTTTTTTTCCCCTTTCGCATTCGTCTTTTCCCTCTGTCGCATTTTCGCATTTTCGGCACTCTGTAACTCAAAAGCAAATGTCAAAATCATGCGAAAGTAGCAAATTTCAATCGACAAGTGTTCAGCTTGCGCAAATGTTTCAAAATGTAAGTTTAAAATGAAAATTCAAGATTTTATAGTTAATAATGAGAATAATGTTTTTCCAGGGACAACAAAAGCAAAAATGCGTACACGAAACCAGCGCAGTTTGAAATTCTTGTCGAATTTATGGTAGAACATCCGGATTTGGCAAGGAGGCTGCTCAATACAGTAAATGCAAAGAATGCAGCCAAAAATTTATGGAAAAGGTTGGGAGAGGACTTAAATGCATCCGGACCACCTTTGCGTGATGTTGTTGGATGGAAAAAAAGTGAGTAATGAACATTGGATTTTTAAAATAATAAAACTCACAATTGAATAATTTAAGGTATTGGCACAGACTACAAAAATCATTTGAAGGCAAAATTGCGCAAAAATAAACGAAGTATTGCCGATACCGGTGGTGGACCATCAAAATATAGCCACTTGACTCCATTAGAAGAACAAGTGGTGCAGTTGTTCTCAATGGAGGAGGCCATACAGGGCAGTAGCGGGACACGAAGTGTGACAAAGTGTTGCAAGATTTGCCGGTGGATGCAACTTCTGAAAGCAATGATAATAACTGCGAAAAGCTTGAAAGCACGCCGCACCGTCCACGATCCGCATCTATTCTTACTGGAAAAGAACAGCTTCTTAAAAAGCAAGTAGAAAATCAAATAGCTTATCAAGAAGGCTCAATGCCGAAGCTCACAGAAATATGTGCTAAACTAAAGGACATATCAAAAACATTAAGAAAATTTCAAGAAATAGAGGAATACAAACTAAGACTAAGCAAAAGAAAATTTGAACTTGAAAAGGAAACAAATATGAAAAAGCTGCAGTTAAAAAAACAAAAGCTAGAAATAAAAAAAAAAATTCTTCATACAAAACAAAACTTCAATTAAAAAAAAAAACATGTAAAAAACGTGTGTGTTAATGAACCAGCAAAAATATATCATAAAAAAGCAAAGTGTACAAAAATAGGAAAAGACCAACTGTAAAATTTTAGTGAGGGCAAATAGATTAGGTTTGCTGGGTCACTTTCAGTCCTTGCTCCTAAACTATTTCTTTATAAATTAAGCTGTGTAAACTTTGCAACTCCTGCAACAAGCGCTTTGTAGTGTATGTATGCATGCAAGTTAAGGTAACACACCCCAAATCTTAATTAAAAATAAATTCCATACTTGTAGCCACAGGCCGTTACACGCGAGTTACGCCAGCAGTTGCTGCGAACCCTAAATCTAACACCAAACGGCGGCTGAGATCACATTCTTATCAACTATGAATCTCACAAATGACCACCAAGCCGTTTATCCATTTTCCAATTCCCTTTCATATTTCCATTCGAGACCATTCTCAAGTGCAACGACACAAATGTACGATCAGTACAATGACATAAATTAGTTGAAGTGCAATGACATGTCATCGTAAATTTAGCACTGAGTATTTGTCTTTATTCACACTTTACCATTCTTTATTGTAATTTATAATCTGGCAATGCCACTGAATTCCTTTTAACTCATTTTCTTTTGACATTTTGCTTTGAGCTCATTTGACGATGCTGGTGGTCAGTCACTTTTGATAATATATTCGTAGTGTGAAGTTGTTGAATAACGATAGAAGGGAAAACATGTGCAACTGCACCACCGCGAATGAATAGTAATAAAATAAAACTTAAAATATTAACTGGATTTGTCTATTAATACTCTGGACATACTGACAGACATAAACAACCCCTTATGCCAACGTCCGCAATTCTCAGTGCATTAGCACTTGTTCAGCTACGGCTTTGCACTCTGCTTATTGGTGGTTATAGACGTTGAACTCTCTTTCTACCCTCCTACATAATTTCGGAAAACACTTTTGTGCCTACGGCAGCGATAGCAAATAATAGATGTAAGTAAGTTAGTTAAGGTTTCGGCGTAAGTAATTTAAAATTGTTAGTTTAGTTTAAGTTAAAACTCCGTAATAAAAACAACATTGAACCGAAGTTCTCTCAGCGTTTTATTAACGTAACTCGCGAGTTACATTTTTGTTAAATGTAAATAGTTTTTAAGAAATATACAAAAATGTAAAAAGCAATTCCTATGAAATTTGCGCATGCAATATTAAGTTCATTGCAATCAAAATGTAAAAAAACAATTCCCATGAAATCTGCATCGGCAAATTTAATAAGAAATTGTGAAATTATGAATTTAATGGGATATAAAAGCAGAATGAGATGAAAGTTGGAGACAGTTAAAAATAAGACTTAGATCAATAAGCAAAAAATTTATTTATTTATTTATTTTAAAAAGTTTATACACAAATAAATTCGTCTTTTATGTTTTCTGTAGATATATTTTGTATTGCATATGGTAAAATGATTTGTTTAAAAAAATGCAGTTGTTTTTGAACCACATCCGGGCGGCTACGGATGAGATGGACTATTGTTAGTGTGTGGCAGTTGCAAAGTGGATATAGCCCACTCAGCACTCTCACACGATCGAGTGCAATTGCACAACAGGTTAACTGAACTCTTGCGTCCGCTCCAGTTTGCGCACATCCGTTGCGCAACATTTTTTATTTTTTATTTTTAATCTTATTCTATATTCCCTAGTAATAATCAATTGGCCAATTAAGCATTTAATTATTATAAATATAAGGAATAAATTGGGAACGTGAGCTTCTAGACCTTTGCTCAAACCAAGTGCGATAAAGGTGATAAGCCAAATCTGGCAATCAATATTTAGTTAAATCTGAGACAGAGACTCCTTAAAAATAAAAAAAAACTCATATATAAAATAAATAAAAGGTGCTTCGAGTAAGTATTAAAACGAAAAATCAGACACATGAACATAAACATAAACTGTAAACAAACAATAGCTGAGTGGGCGTTGTAGTGTATGCATGCATGCATGCTGATCATAGCGCGTAACTTGAGCGCGAGTATGCAAGCCGTAGCGTGTTGCCTTTGAGCGACAAAACAGTTCATTGCCTGGTGCACTCTTTCAAGTGCAAGGGCGTCAAATTGCACACGGGTAATGTACTCGAAATAACTGTCCATACATAATCGACGTCGGTGCCGCAGCGAAGATATGATGAGCAGGCATGTTGAATGTACATAGGATTTCCCCTCTGGTAAATATTTAAGAATTAGTAAGAACCAATCAATACATTTCATTTACTTGCTTATTATGTATTTAAATAAGTCGTGGATATTGAGTGAATGAATTGATATTGATTGGTGAATAAGAAATAGTCCATAAGAAGTTTCTTGTAAACTAAAAATACATATTAAAATCAGACGTGTGTTGACCTCCAAAAACAACACTCTTTTCTTTTATTTCTCTTTGCCTTGTGGCGAACATATATAGGAATATCTGAGCCTTGAGGCTTCATTTCCAAGAGCGACCTTTGACTTAATTTCTCGGCGTTATATCCACGCCTTTGCAAGGATACATCTACAATCAGGGCGACCCATTATGCATATTGCAAAGCCAGGGCGTTTAAATAAAAATTAATACATTCTAACTTCGGACAAAACATGGCAATCCTGCACCATCGAACCTGCTAAAACTTCTTCTGCTAAAGCAGCCTTTTTAAAAATTTTTTCCATCAATAAACTATAAATGACGCAAGCAGAAATTTTCGACACATGGGAGGCATATGCCAGAATTGGACTGGTAGAATTATATACAAAGACTCTGCCAACTTCTCATATACCCACGCTAGTAGATTTTATATATTCCACAAAGTTCAGTGCAAAATAAGCTACTAGTTGAACCCAAAGCACAGAATATAGATCAGCTAAGAGGATTATTAAATAAAAATTTCAAAATACATCATAACGAAAATAAGTTACAAGCAGATCTGACTTCTGTGTATCAAGGAAACTAAAAGTGTACCAATATTCAACAAAGGTAGAAACTCTAATTGCGGCTCTCAGTAGCATACAAATTAGTGAGCAAGATCCTCTCAGCAGAGAACTAATCATAAAATTAAATGATCAGTTAGGCCTTTCAGCATTTAAAAAAGGTTTAAAAAGCAACCTAAAGCCAATTGTAATAGCAGCAAAGCCACATACGCTAGCAGGAGCAATACAGGTGGCAACAGAATTGAGAACAGAAAATGTGCCAAATTTACGAAAGAACACACAAAATAGCTTCAACGAAACTGGACGGACAGACAGCAAAGTAATTATGCCAACAATACTAATAACGCACGCCGTTATGAAAACACAGGCAGACGACAAAACGAACAGCAATGGTAGGCAACAAAACAATTTTAGGCAGGAAAACTGACCTACCCCCGGCTAAAGCAGTCCGGAAACACGGAAAATACTGCAAATGCTGAATATAGTATAAATTCTTTAAATTTAGATACAAACTCAAATTATATTTATATAAAAGTATGTAATTTAAATTTAAAATTTCTAGTATACACGGGGGCAGATATTTCAATAATAAAAGAAGAACAGATAGGAGACAATTTGTATCATTCTGCTGTCATCTCTATTTCTGATGCCGCTGCCGCTGCTGTACGTGGCGAGCAAGACGCCATTTCCGAACCTGCTGCTACTGCTGCCACCATTGCTTCTGCTGCACCTTCTGTTGTTACTGCTACTGCCCATGGCGATAAGAAAGCTTGTGTCACTACTTTCATTCTGCCTGATGTTGAAACTGCAACTGAAACTTCTGGTGCCGTTAATTTTGCAACTAAAATGCACCCTGTCTATACTGTTGGTCCTAATGGGATGCACCCTCGTGCTCCCGATGCAGATGTAATTTTTGTTGACCTTCGGTCAGTGCCAATTTAGCTGAGCATTACTCTGATGATGTGCAAACCGGGATTGAAAACTTGCGCAAGGTACGCGAGTTGCTGATCTTAAGGCCGGAGGTAGAGTCCCTGCGGGTCAAAGAAGCCAACATGCTCCTGTCGTGGGTCTCTCTCTGGCTCAGAGATCTCGAAGACACTTTTGAGCTTTTTAGATGCGATGATCGTACGAAATTTATTTGCACGCGTCGGTTTTTAGCATGGTCAGCGCAGCTGGTTGCCCGCACATGCCCTTCAGCTGAAGAAAAGTTGAAGTTAAACCTGATCGATGAGTTTGGACGGAGCCATACACTTATGGAAGTTTATGAACTGCTCAAAAATCGCAGGTTGAAGCACAACGAGTCTGCAGCGTTACGTTCTCGAAATGAAGATGATTGCTGTGACCTCGTCGATACTATTATATATGGTATTAATGGCAGATCCTCTTTGGCCACAAGCCACTACTCTTCGACAGCTCAAGGTGCAGCTTGATCGCTATGAAAAGCTACGGCCAAAATTCATTACCGCTGTTCCTCGTGCACAACCCAAGTTCACGCTTGTCACACCTGCTGTAAAAACTGAAGCCCAGTCAAGTGTTGTCCGCTGCTTCAATTGGTCATTGTTTGGGCATTACCAAGCGCAGTGCCTAAAGGCGAACAGGGCTCCTGGATCTTGCTTCTAGTGTGGCGAGATGGGCAGTTATCACCAGGCCTGCCCAAAGAGGTCCAACGTCGTTGCTGCCGTCGATGAAAATTATGAATCACATTTTATAAAAGCTGTTAATGAAATGCAAGTGGTAAGTGTCGCCTTTTATGACCCAAAAATACAGTCACTGATGCCCTTTTCGTTCTTTTCTCGATACTGGCAGTCCTTGGAGCTTCCTTAGGAAATCTCTTGTTCCCTTTGACATGGGAGCTAGTCTCATGCCTACTCAATATTATGATATCAAAAGCAGTAAACTAAAAACTTATGGTTCTGTATTATGCCAAATAAAAATCGATGGAAAAATGTGAACTCATTTGTTTCTGGTTATTCCAGATCATTACCTTAAGATGCCAGTTTTGATTGGTCGCGATTTGTTAGTTAAGTTTAATATTTTTTTATGTAATTTAAAGAGGAAGAAAAGATACCCTAAAAGTCAATTAATAAAAATTGAAAATTGTAATGCAAAAGTGATTCAAGATGATTTGCACAATAATGTTTATTTAAAAAAAGTATGTCTTAAGTTTAATTTGGGAAGAAGTGCCGCTGAAGTAAATCAGTCTATTAAACCAGTTGTTAATTCAATTAAGAACACCGAAGTGAAAGATTCCACCAAACCATCCGTTAGTTTTGTTGAAGCTTCTGAAATCAAACCTGCTTCTAATTTAGTCCATCGAGAATACAAGGAGTCAGGGGAAAAATAAATTCTGGAAGTAAGTTTCCTGCTCTTGTGACCCTAGATTAAAACGTATAAATAGCACTAATGAATATTTAATAAAGGCTATTGAATTATAAAGTGCAAGAAGAGAGGTTCATTTGGAATATGGGAAATACAGTTGAAGCAGGATAAGACGACAATAATCCCAGTGCTGGCAGGATAACAACACAAAATCCCTCATGCCTGCATAATGCCAAATCATCCTAGGGCTCTTATATTTCATTTACATTTTGATGAAGGGATAAATTCAAGAGAGCTGCATCTTTATAAAGTATATCCATATGAAGCCAGCGAAAAGAGGATATTAAGTACAAAATGAATTAAAACTGCGAGTTCTAAAGCATATTTGTAGACTTTGAGTAAGAGTCGATCAAGACGTCAGTGAGAGAAAATATAAACACTGACACAATCAGCAACGATTAAAAAAGATAGTACCTGGAAATATTTACTAAAAAGGCACACAATTTATGGAAAACACCACTAAATAAAGTATTATCTCTTTTTACAGTAGGGATATCAAGTGTATAAATGTTCCCCAATAAAGTGTCTATAATGACTCTTCACAATATGAAAGGAAAACCCCCCATTAGCCTCTTTAAAAGAACACGCTTGAATCCTTTACAATTGATATAAACTCATGATTTGTTCAAAGTATTTATAATTCCCCATGTCTGCCGTTTCTCCAGTTCAGACCATATTACGAGTGCTACATTGCAAGAATATTCCGCTTACAAAGCTCAATGCTTCTGGAAACGTTTCTACTGATTTGTAACATTGGCATCCAGAAGTCGCGTCTACACTTAGTTAAGGTATTTAGTTATTTCCAGTCAGTACTGTCGCGTTAATGTATAACGAGGACGTATAAATGCCATGAATGGAGATCAAATCTGACTGCGCAAAGACTGTAGTTAGTGTTTAAGCCATTATGTGACTAAGCAAGCTTAAATATTTGATATAAATTTCTTTAAATTCCTTATACGCTTTCTGGGATTATATAGATTAATTAAATTCTTGTTAAAATAGGTACATGTGTATATAATAATCTATTATTTTGAAGATTTTAAAAACGATAATAATAACTTATTTACTCTCCAGTCTAAAGAAGTGTTGATAATTAATGAGAAATACAAGTTATTTCTCACTACTGTGCTTAATGCCCGATAAACTGAAATTGCGTTGCAATGATAATGTAAATGCACAAATTATTTTAATGCAAACTATTTTTATATAAATTTGTTATTTTCATGCATATTTTTATCTTTCTTATTTGCTAATTTTCAAAATAACTGCTTATTAGTACTAAACTGTATTTAACGGTTTGTTTAAATGATGCCCCTCCTAGGGTGTTGGTTGTTCCGTCACAGCGACTTCTTCTTAAATAATTATTAAATTAAGCACTTACAATTTGTTGCCTGTTTTATTTATTGCCGCCATTTGCTGATAAAATTTTAGTTAAAACAGTAGCCCTGGAATGGGAAATATCATGTTGGGCAGTCACAGATTGTAAAAGTTTCCAATTATCGTTGATTTGTGGTCAAATATTTGAACTCGTGTTGAATTGTATCCTCATAAGCAGTTCTTATAAATATCATTCATTCATTTGATATTGGCAAAATTTGCTATTTCTTATTTATGCAGAAGTGTTTTCCCTCTTTCACAAGCTGTCCACGTCAAAGCTTCATGATTCACTGAAGGGTCATGGTGCTGGTGGTATCCAAGAAGAAATGTATTTTCATTTCAAGCTAAAATGAAAAGTTATATTTTTAAATGATTTACTTATTTTAAAAGTATATTTAGCATATTCAAACCAAACATTTTATAAATGCAAATTACTATTAATTAAATTTTTTGTATTTTATATTTAATTAAAATTATTTATTGTTTGGCTTTTATGTATCGTTCTATTGATACTAAAATAATCACAAAAAAAGTTATTTAATAGTAATGAAGTTAGCAGTTATGGATATGGAGGCATTGGAAGGCCTCCAAGAATAATAAGAATATTATATTTGAAATATTCTCCATCACTAAGAATGTTTCATAACAAATTGCCAGTAGCATTAAGAATAAGTAAATACCCTTTACATCGTGGCGATGTACATTTTATTCAGATATCATCATTAGGAGCAAACTTAAGGTACTCTTCGGTAGTGTTCGGGTGAATTGATTATTTTGGCTCGAATTGGAAATCATGATTGTTATCAACTAAAAGTCCAGAAATAAAATATAGTTATCCCTGTCAATTGTAAGACACTGTAAAAACACTTATCATTTAAGGTAGGTCAGTATTTGACGAGACCATGCACATTTAAGGTAGGTCTGCAGTAAACGTATGCGGAGCCAACGCGCCTGTCCGTTGGAAGATGCATTTTAAAATAATTTATTTTTACGTAAAATATGCCCATTCACTCATTAATTAAAGGGTAAAATGAGTGGAAATGAGCCTAATGTTCAAGTACATATTATTATATTATATACATAAATATAAAAACTTTACAAATATTTCAAAAGTTTTTAAATTGAGGGAATTTTTCAGTTTTATAAATAGTATATTTCATAGTGTAAACCAAACTAGTTAAATAACTATTTAAATAGGGCGGGCTGTGAACTAGTTTAAAATCGGCTAAAAATTAACTACTTTGTAACTAGTTAAAACGAGACTTGTCAGGGACTATTCACTTCACATAATAACTAGTAATTGAACCACAATATATCATACTAGTATTATAACTACTGAACACCTTATGCGTAGCAGGACAATTGTCTTTTTCCAGGACATCGCCATGCGAAAACTACCAGTTGCTTCCTGTAATTTGGATTGACGCTTAACCAGCACTGGTATATTTTTAAGTAGTAATTTTACTAGCATTTTAACTTATTGGTTTCGCTGCTGGGAAGCTGCTAGAAACACCCGGCTTATGCTCCTCTTACCAAAAAAAAAAACAAGGAACGATAAAAATATAAACCAAGTACTTTTCGTACATGAAAAATTCCTCTCCAGTAATTCCATGCTTTTTCAACGTAAACAAGAACCTGATGCATTCCATAAGAAATTTTGTGTTTCAGAATGCTGCGCAACAAAATTGCCGGTTTTATTTAGAATACTAGTTACACTTGTTCAGGAGAAATAATGTGATTGTGTTTCACTTCAATGTGAAGAAATATATTAATAAATGATATTGAAAAACTTTTACTTACGTCCTTCATTGACAGCTTCCAAATTTCAAGTCCCGTTGAGTGCGAGATACTGAACATGTGCTCAATGATACAAATATGTGTTCATATGAACATTTTCACGGCTTTTCTTTTAATTAGAACATTTTCTTTAGTTTCTCATATTTTTATGCTTAAATTCACAAACAATAAATCAATTTGCAAATTTCGATGCGCTTCTCGCAAAATATTTCAGCACATCCGCCAGTCAGAGTACCAACAGCTAAGCGAATAATTTATATTTCTATTATTATTATATTAAACTTTGTGATTTCATCACAAGTACTCCACGTATTGTTTTAATTAACAAACACAATTTATCTCCAAAAATATTAAAACGAATAATACGACCACAATTGTTTGAGTGCTTCAACAATTGTCCGACATTTCGCTTCTTTGGAATCTAAGTAAGCAGTGTTGCAAGACGCTAAATTGAAATAGTACTAAATTTTCGGTAAAATAGAACGATTACCCTGACAGCACGAATACGATATCAGAATTATTCTTCATTTTTAACTATATATTGGACATATATATTTATATATGTTAGTAACAATTTATACTCAAATTTTACTAATTGCAATTAGTGGAGAAAAATGAATAGTGGTTCATTAATATGCTCTTAAATATACTTAAAATTAAGATAACTTTATATAATTGAAATAAAATAGTAGAATACCCATTCATTCTATATCGTTATTCCAAAATAGGATTTACAATTCTTTAAATGTTTATATGTCAAATACAGTCGCATTAAGTAATTGGAAACAAATTTCATTTAAACACATTTCAAAATTTGCGCTAATTCCCAATTTTAATGTAAAGAATAAACAAAATACATTTGTGTGCAAACTCAGAATAAGAATGTACCTTTTCCATACAAAAGTCAGACCAAAGTATGAGACCAGTACGCATTTATTAGGTGCTCGCAAGAGAAAATTACTCTTCTTGTAGTTCCTTTTTTAGATTCGTTAATTTGAGGCTATTTCTAGCGATCAGCTATTTTCACCTAATTAACAATTTAACTGATAATTTAAATTAATGTTGAATTTAATGAAGTTGGTGCTGTTGTACACTTGTATGGCTACAGATTGACAGTCAATATGAGCACACTCTAAAAGCATGCAATTGACACGAGTTCTGCTCTGCGTCATTCGTAATTTTTGGTGACTAGAATCTCCTAGCATACTTTCCGGGTGGTTTCTCGACGTAGTAGCTTGCTAATGATTTCTGCTCGCCTGGTATTGCCGCTGGGAACAAAAGTTGTATGTCGGCTCGCGTTTAGCCCTTATTTTCTTTCTCTCACTAACTGAAGTTGTTGAATCACTCACGCATACATTCAGATTTTAAACATAAATTTCCTTTTCACACTCGGCACTTTTACTGATACTCTTCTATTCTAAGCATTTTTAAGCGGAGATTCACGCTATTGAAAGATGTGCCCAATTCAACATTTAGAGGAAGTATTGATACTATCCGATAAACAAACAGCACTCAAGAGTTGGAGTTCAGCCCTAGTGAGGTCGAAACTTGTATGGGACCATATTGGGGACTGAACTCCTTAGGCAGTATTAACAGCTATCTCGACTGTGGGTACCACGCCACATAAGAGGGAAATGAGAAGGCTGATGCCTTAGTAACGAAGGCAGCGGCCTGCCAGTTCAGCGGCCTTGAACTCTTCTGTGGACTATCATCCAACACCATTGGAGGTCTGCTGTAGCAGTGTACAGATGCAAAAAGAAGTCGAACCTAGAAAATCTTCCGGGATTAGGACAGTCCAAAGCTCTTCTGGGAGATTTTAATCTGAAAAGTGCTTGAGTTAATAAATATTCCTCGGAATAAATCAAGAATCATCACAGGTATTTTAAGCGGATGCTCTGGACTCAACTATCGCATAAATAAGTTGGGTATATCTTCAGATGCCATCTATCGATTCTGTGGAGAATGTGGCGAACTCTCACTGCACCTGATCACAGACTGCGCACCTTTGGAACACAAAAGACACTGGTGTTTTGGAGAATATATCTTTGATATGAGTAAGATCCCTCAACTTGGTTCCTCCAAAATACATGAATCCTGCAGGGAATTAACCTGCCAGAAGATCTATAGATGAGACTATTCTCATCTTTTAAATAAAGAGGGGCATCACAATAGATCTTTCAGGTCGTGGTGGATAATACCCTTAAATCTAACTATTTATCTACCATTTCGCATGGTAACATTTTTATGTGGAAAAGAAAACTCTGTGAAAATTTTTAATTTACTTACGCACACATTCAGATTTTCAAAATTATTTTCCTTTTTACAAAATAGGCACCTTACTGATACTTACTTTAGAGAATGTCTTTTCCTTTATACCCAATATTGCCAATTAGGGCGCTCACTAATCGTAATCAGTTAAATTCGCTTATGAATTGCTTCGAATTTTTGGTATATTTGAAATTTCGTGTTAATGAATTAAGGTCTTGATCTTCTCATTGATTACTTCTGATTATAGGTCAATGTGGGGTGGATGAATTTTGGATTGATTCCTACTTTTTTATTTTTACAGTTCCACACTTTAGACAAAATTAAAATTTGCGGAAACGGAGTACTTTGAGGAACTTGTCGTCTCTCATTTTCGGACGATCTTTAATTCATTTTATTTATATACAAAATATTCATTTAAACATGGATTTCTTGCTTCATTCAATTCAGATTAAGCTGGATCTACAAAAAATATCGTATATCAAATGGAAAATAATCAATATGTTTACATTGTGTGATTTGACGTCAATTCGTTCGGAATAGGAAGAAATGAAATGCTCAACTCATTCGCAGTGCGTAATAACTAAATTGGTTCTGATTTCGAGTTTTATTTCGAAGGACGTCGGCGGCTGAGGGTTGATAATATATAAAAACGGCGACTCTAACAATGTGTTTGCATAATTTACAATTTATAAATTTATATCGACTATTTTAATTAATCTCTCTGAGAATGAAACACAAACAACAAAAATTATTTTTTCATATTTTTATTAAAAATATTATTTCAATTAAAGTAAATATAAAAATATGTATAAATAATAATCTTATATTATAATAAATTTAATATCATTAATAAATTTTATTATCATTTAAAAATAAAATTGACTTCAAACTATTTGAGTGTAATTTCACAAAATTTTAATGTAACTCTTTGTTTTTCAAAATTATGAAATATATTTTCACATTGTAATAATAATAAATAATTTTGAAAATTACATAATCATTTCAAATTCGCTTTAACTAATTGAAATTGTTCATATTATTAATAATTAATTGTATATTTCACAAACATTGTTTAATAACTTTTCATCATTGGTCGCATTCGATTCGCAGCCTCAACTCGCTGAAACAGAACGTAGCGAAGTCCCCTTTTGAACGAGTTGATTGGCTTCGGTTTGAAGCTTTGCTATCCCAAATTCGATTTTTATGGTCTGTGCATAGAATCAGACTTTTTCACACTTGTGGCCAGGCCAGTGCTGCCACCTTTAGTAGATTATTTTTAACATGTGGTGAATCGAAAGCTTTCATGAAATATATAAATTTACTATACCATATCTATTGGAATTTTAAAATATCGTATTAATTAATTTAAGTTAAATAGTTATAATAAGAACATTTTTTATCTTACAATTTGGAAATATTTTCTATATATCTTTCATTAAAGAAACACATGAGCACAAATTGTGAAGGCTTTAAATAAATTTAATTTAAATACTAATAGCGTACAATTTCTGTAAATTATTTTCATAAAAGATTATTATATACATACGAGTATATGACCTATTATAAAATATTTTAGGAAGAAGGTTTAGTGTGTGATGTCAGCCAAATGGGCTTCGTCGGCACAGACTGGGAGAGAAATTTATATCAAATATTTTTAAGCTTTCAGAGGAAAATGATCGAGTTATATAGGAAACATAATTTATTTTGCTACTGGTGTGGCTGGTATGAAAAGAAATCAAACGATAATTGTTTTGTGAAAAACATGTACTATTTATGTGTTATTATGTGTTTTCTCACGGACAATGTATGCTTTATTTATTATTCCCTGTTGCCTATATTTGAAATGTTATTTATAATTCGCTGTTAGCGTAGAATCCACGTTTTTACTCAACAAGTTTTTTATACACAGGTAAAAAAACAGAAGTGGAAGGTTTCTCTGCGTAATTTGTGGGTCGAAATAATTTCGCAAATGGAATCTAGAAAAGCATCAAAGACAAATGGAGTCTATTGCAAATGGCCGTGAAGTGGCAAATGAAAGAGAAAAATCTGATGTGACTGTTAAGAATTAAAATAATAATGAGTACAGTTAATGACAATATTAATGATGATGATGTCACTGGTTGTTCAATAATCTAATAAGGACATTTTGTGTTCTTGGTGTAATGTAAATATATATATAAAAATACAAATTGGTATCATCGCGTTAGAACGAATTTACATAAGAATATCACATCGGTTATATGCGGAAATCTCAAGAGAATCAATAGTCTCTTCGATAACAGAATTGAGCCATTTATTTATGAGAATGATGATGAAAGTGTGGTAAATGTAGACAAATATTTTGAAAAAGGACAAAAAGTAATTACATTAAAAGACGTATCTAAATATCAATCGTGAAAAAAAAACTTTGCAATATATACTGAGAATGTAAAAGGTTCTGATGATGATGATGCGCTAAAAATATACATCAAATCTTTTCAAACACAAATGAATACAATTCTACGTACTGACGATCTTCATGGAGCTTTTGAACGAATGGTGTGAAGTGATAAAAAATAAAATGAACGAATTTCAACGGAGAGATAGTGGATGGTCCTTGATACGAGTCTCTCATTTGGAAATAAACACAAATCAATATAAACCAATTGGAGCCCCACAATACATTGAACTACCGAAAGCAATAAAACATAAAAAGCTGGTATAAATGTACAAAACAGTTATGTTTATTGTTTGAAATGGTTATTGATTGCGGCATTTGAGAGTAATAATGTTATCAAATCTGATCGATGTAGCATGCATAATATTTCAGATATCAAAAATAATGAGATTGTACTTAAAAATGGATTCGAGTTGAACTTTAAAGAATTGGATTTTCCATTACCAGTTCAACAAATAAAAACAATTGAGAAATATAATGGAATATCGTGTTATTCAATACGATAAACAACCAAAATTTAAACCTTTCAGCATAATGGATGCATCTACGGACGTCACTGTCAACCAATAGTTGTCAAGGAGAAGACAGGGATCACGGAGCAAGAAGGCTGTGTCGTTCAGGGTTCGTAAAAATGAAGATGTTTATATACAAATGAAAAAGGAGAAAACCGCAACTAATCGCAGCCCCTCGCTCATATGTCATCGGATGAGTTCTTGACCGGCGGATATTAGGTTACGCAAGAAACCGACTATCGAGTCAATATAGAACTGGCACAAATTCAAGAAATATAATGTAAACATTAGTATAAATGTGTTTAGTTATGACAAAAATTTAAATGAATCGTTGGACGTTATTGCAAACGAGGAAAAACATGATCATGTTAATCTTTTGTTGATCCAGGAGGGAGATCATATGCATTATGACTACAATAAAAATCTATCAAGGTAATTTTATATGTGGTATACACTTTATTAAATTTTAATACATTCACATATTTATTTATAGGGGTTCGCGCGGTGAACCCCAGTTCAGGTGGTTGTGAAACCGTAAAAAATCATCATGGTGCCACAACCATCTTTTTTCGTTCCGTTCAATTGAACGACGATTGAAAGCACATGCCTTCATTGTGGCAACTGATGACGAGCGAGGACACTTGATTGTCAGAGCGCGAAGGAGACGAAGTGAAATTTTAACTTGCGAGCTCCGACAACTTAAGTATCCATAAAGTGTGCAAATATACATAGAGTAAACACGTTGTTCGAGTGCACAATTATATGTATACTATAATAGTGAAACAACAATAATCTTAAGTATTAAAGAAATGTGCAATTACACATTGTAATAAAGGAAAAGATAATAATTCAGTATTAGACAAACGGAAGCATTTGTTAATTCTGGCAAGGAGTTTGTGTGGAATGTCACGGAGGAAGACATCCCAACAACGGGGAGTTTACAGGGGTAAATACAAAGCCAAGCATCCCGGATGGTGAAGAAAGTTTGTCATACAAAGGCAAAGAGCGACCTCAATGATTGATAAGCAAGGAGAAGAGTTAGCGAAGTGAGTGCGTGAAGTGGTTACACTAAAAGCAAGGAAGTTGTTATAAATAAATGAGTTTCTAAATATAAATTAATTATATGTGTGTATACGTAAAACAATTGCATAAGGTCCTGTTTAAGCAAATGTGAAGGGCAACTAGAACACACATAAATTGAACAAAATGCGATCACGTTTAACAGTGCAACAAAAATTCGCATCTGTTTATCTATCTTTTGTAATCAGAACCGTATTAATTAATACTGCTCAATTTGTAAAAATGTACTAAAATTTAATACAGAAAATCTCTAAGCCCGAACACAAATTCACCATTCCAAAACAATCAGCTGTAATTAATCATTTTCAAAATATAATAAGAATATAAGTGTAATAGTGTAGTAAGTAAGAAGTAAAAGTGTGGACAGGTCGGTGTTGAACCGATGGCAGAAAATCCAGGCCCTTGCGCAGCAATTCATGGCTCGGTATCTGTTGGAATGTCAGCGCCATAGCAATTGGCATACCATTCAAGCGAACATCGCAGCAGGGGATCTTGTCGTTATACGGGAAGACAATTTAGCGCCTCAGGATTGGCGTCTCGGCCGAATTGTCCACACGCACTCAGGTTCGGACGGGAGAGTGCGGGTCGCAGAGGTGCGGACTGCACGAGGAATTGTGACCCGGCCTATTACAAAACTGGTGGTATTGCCATCTGAGGAACCCCCTCCTCCTCGAGAGGATGACTAATTTATTCTAACTACATAATTCTTGCAAACTATCCTGGCTATCGACCCATTATTAATGACTTGGTTTATTCTCTTTAGGATGCAGACCCCAACACCCAACAGGGGCCAACGGGGCCTCTCACTGGATGTCACCATCAGGGACTTGGCAGTGCCCCCGCAACCAAGGGGCCCGTTACCACCGCCGCCCGACGAAGCGCCCATCTGGAATTGGCTGGCCGGAGTTCAAGCCCGGGACGCGTTACCAATGCCGCCAGACGACGCGTTACCACCGCCGCCAGACAACGCGTACATCTGGAAGTGGTTGGCCGCGGTTCACGACCACAACCACAACAAAGGGGTTGAGGGCCAGGGGCTATCAGCAACCAACCGGAGAGGTACGACACCCTCATCATCGCAGCGGCTCCTGGAAGCGCTCCCATGACATGGCCATTTATCGGTGGATACGGACGCAGCCCGCCGAGCCCGACCAACTGCGCCATTGGTATCCACACGTGTCGCACCCTTGCCACCAGTGATCGCATCCGGCGACACCACTCCAATCCAGATTAGCCGAGGCAGATCAACGGCAACCGCCACGCGTGTGGCACCTTTGCCCGCAGCCCGGGCACCCGTCGATACCACTCCAATCCAGATTATCCGAGGCAGATCAACGGCAACCGCCACGCGTGTGGCACCCTTGCCCGCAGCGCGGGCACCCGTCGACACCACTCCAATCCAGATTAGCCGAGGCAGATCAACGGCAACCGCCACGCGTGTGGCACCTTTGCCCGCAGCGCGGGCACCCGTCGACACCGGACCACTGCCGATCGCGCCACCCAAACGGGAACGTCACTTGACGCCACCACGACGACCACCAGTCGTCCACATGGTTGGACCCCGTCCGCGGGTGATTTGCACCCTGTGCCGGCAACCGAGGCACCACATCGAGGGGTGCTCACGTTTCCTGGAGAACCACCCTCGCAAGCGACGGGACCAAGTGGTGGCAAGGAAACTGTGCTGGAAGTGTTTGCGTATCAAATGCGCGCCAGCCCCCGTGCGCGATCTGTTATGGTGACACCATACCACCCTCCACCTGTGAGGGGATGAAGGTCGGGTTTCCGGCGTGGCCGGGCCGTGTCCATTGCAATTATTGCAAGGGGGGCATGTTCACGCCGTGAACCCTTTCCTAAAGGTGGCTGCGACCCGGTGCTCGCGGCACCATGACGTCTCTCGTTTCAAAGTGAGGCATGTTTTGGGAGAGAGTTCCCTTTTTCATGTCTCACCAAGAAACGTGTGAAAACCATGTGTGTACGTGTATCCGGCCCGTAGCCATCTTTTTACACAATGCGGCAAAGTCGGCTGAGCACGCCAACGTGGCGAGTCGGCCGCCGAGTTTCGTAAATCGATCAGTCTCTTCAGCATCGTGGCCGTGGACGAACAACAATCATTAATTTCTGAAATTACTCATAAATAGTTATATTAAGGAATATTGTATAAGGATAATCAAGTGAAATTATTTTGGAAAGTGACAAATAAAACAAAGATAACGCTAGAACAAACAAAAGGAGTCATTTATAACCCAAAACATCTACAACAAACAACATATAGGAATCATGGCGCAACCATCCAGAATCAACGATATAAATACTGCCAGGCAGTATTTGAGTAGAGTGATATTGTTCATTGCACCATTAATGAATGAATTTACATACAGTTTGTCGAATTTAGTCTATCAGATGTTTCGAAACACTCTTCCATTACCCCACGTCTCCACTAGCAATTTTTCATTGTTTTTCATCTGCTGCGCGCGAGCCCTTGACTGCCTCAAAGAATTGTTCGATTTGTATGAAGAGGAAGAAAAAAGCCTAGATTTTGGGTTAATCCTTTTTTAGAGAAGCGAGAAATGCACGATTTGGAAGCTCATCTTTAAAAGACATATTGTGGGAAGATGGCCAGGAATTTCAAAATTTTTCGAGAATGAGCATTGGCGAGTTCGAAGACCTGCTTTGTCTGGTATATAAAATTTTTTTAATTCAATTCAATCTTTATTTTAATTAATTGATGTGTTTTTAATTACAAGCTTCGGTCAAGAATTGAATAGCGCGACACAACGATGAGATCTGCAATATTTTCAAGGCTTCGACTTGCAATCAGTTTGAGATATTTGGCTACCATGTGTTTTTTACCTGAAGTGTTGCAAGCAATAATTGATGTCTGGCAGGATCAATACTTGAAGGTAAATGTGAAATGATTCAATGACTATTTACCCTAATTTAAAAATACTTTTTTACAGACCCCTCGAAATGAACCTGAATGGCAGGCTGTGGATGATTTTGAAAAGATTTAGCAATTCCCGCACACGCTAGGTGCTATCCATGGGAAGCACATTATAATCAACGCTCCACCTCACTCTGGGTCGGACTTCTTCAATTATAAAGGATTTTTTAGCATCGTATTGCATGGCGTTGTTGATGCCCACAGCCGATTTATTTATTTGTACATTGGTGGAAATGGAAGAGCATCTGACGTGGTCGTTTACAAAAACTGCTCATTATATCAGGCGTTGATATCGGGAGAATGAAATCTTTCAGCCGAAAGGCCACCAAAAGGCCAATAAATAAAACACCGTTCTTCTTCATTGGCGACATTTTCGGCCTGAATCGTAATATGATGAAGGCATACAACCGAAACGCAAATTTAAGCGCCTCACAAGAAGAATTTAATTATCGACTAAGCAGAGCCCGGATGACAGTGGAGATGGCGTTTGGGCGGCTTGTCTCACGTTTTCGGGTTTTCCATCGGCCAATTGAAATATCGGTCGACACATGTGATCCACTTGTGAAGGCCTGCTGCATATTGCACAATTTCCTCACAAAAACACGTAAGGATCCACAAATACGTGGACAGGATAATTTTAAACAAGACCTACCGAAAACCATATCAACTTTACCAGTGCAGGAGCAGGTACCGTACAAGTACGCTTGTCAGATTAGAGAAAACGTGTGCAAGTATTGTGTTAATGAGGGCGACGTAGCATTTCAATGTGTCAAATTAAAAAAAAAAAAGTTGCTGTGCTATCTATTGAACAAATAAATTGAATAAAAGTTTGTTTCAAAACTTCCATTTTTTATTTCAAAGGCACTTAAAATTATATCTGAAGCCTTCATGTGAGCAAGAAGCTTCGATGTCACGTATTTCGGACATTGCTTCCCCTCCCCACTCCATATTTACGATGCTTACACTTTCACACTTGTAGAAAAATGAGAATCGGCTGTCAAACAGCAAAAGTGGCAGCCCAATTGCCAACTCTATGGTGACAATGCATGGAAAGCAATATGGCATGACATGAATTGCCAACCATGAGCAATGAGCGGTCTCGATTGGCAGTTATTGCTAAAATTGACAATGCAATCAATGCAATATTGCCTGCCGAGACGCCCAGTAAAGAAATAAAATCACGAAAATATGAAAATAAAATGATCGAAGAAAAACCGTTGTAGAAATAAGTTATTGTGAAACACATAAGCAGGGCATAGAAGGAAAAAGAATTTGTTTAGGAAACAAAAGAATATTGGATCTAAGCAAAGCAATGCCTTCTATTTTATAATATTTAGTCTGTTGAAAACGTGGGTTCAAGGCACGTGATTGCAACAAGCATTTCGGGACACTGCTTAGCTACTGGTAATGGTATAAGCATGTGTACTATGTTATTATTGAAATATTTTAATGTGATAAGAGTTGAGGCTGCCTGCGAGCAGCGAATATACTTTGAATAACTACCTGAGAGACATTGCGACTGTTTTGCAGTTGGCGCCGGCAGAACATCAAGACACCATAAAAGCAGTTCTAAGTAATAGACTGCAAGGTAAAGGCGAAACTACATACCACACTTTTCGACGGCAACGTGTTTGCCGGATATCACGCGAAAAGTTGAATACATGCATTTGTCTGAAAGAACCTCCACAGCTTGCCGTCGAAAAGCGTTAAACTCGTTTGCCGTTGAAAGTTGGACAATTTTTAACTTTTCACGCTTTTCGACGGCAAACACAGTGTATGGAGTAGTACAAATAGATTGAAAATTAAAATAACGGTAAATAAATTTAAATTTATAGTTGTGTATTGGTTTATTATTTAATAATTAAGTATTTTAAAATTGTTCGTGCATAACGGAGGAGCAATTAATCGAGGAAGTAAAGAAACAGAAGGTGATTTATGCAAAAAATTGTTTGAATACAGAAGCAGGCAAAAACTTGTGCCGCTGCTTGGAAATTTGTGAGCGAGGCATTAAATAGTGAATGGTAGAAAGCTTTCACAGACAACCACCATGTATGCCAATTTTAGTTATCCAAAATAATTTAATAATTTTATAGTCTTTGTGCCAGTCAAGGTGGAAAAGTCTCCGTGACCCATACGTCAACACAAAAACCCTCCATGCGGCCGGTAGTGCTGCTGATGTACCGAAGTGCCAGTGGGAGTTTTATGCACCCTGAAAGACCAAATAAAACCAAGAGAGTAAGTTCGCATTTATTAGAATATATTAGGTATTGAAATAAAGAATTCATTTTTAGAACAAAAACAAGTCTGTCTAACTGGGGGAAGACCGACAAGGAGTCAGTTGAAGGCAATGACGAGTTTGTGGAAATGGAGTCATTTATAGACTACAGCGAATGCGCTGTACAGGTATTTTAAAAGAAACAATATTCTATATTTTTATGTAATTCTACAAAGTTTTGTTTTCACCGTTAGGAACCATTTCCTTCATCCAGTGGAGAGCAGTCCAACGACACACCGTTGAAAATAGGGGCGGAAAAGGCAAGAAAACACTCGGACAGAACAGTGTGCAACCTTTTTATCCAAGATTACGAGTATTGCGAGTCTGATGCATTCGCAACATTTAAGGAATCTATAACGCGCGCGGAAAACCAAACTGGCAACAAAGTGAAATGTTTACGCAGTGATAACGGGCGCGAGTATTTAGCCGGTGAATTCCAAAATTTCTTAATAGCGCACCCTTCCGTCATCGAGTTGTAGGAAGAAGGATTATGCAGTCCGTCCGACTTCCTTTAACTGGCACATAGCGCAAACCCAAATAATCTTAAAACACATACAAACAACTTACCAAGTTAGTCGTAGCTTTGCAGTACGGTACATCCGTGTACCGAGTCAAACAGGCTCTTAACGAAGTAATTAACTTACACATAGAAAATAATGGAAGTTAACACGAGCAGAAAGAGTTGCAGCCAAAGCACAGCAAGCGTCGAGTCAGCACATTGTCGAAATGCGTGTAGAGTAATCTGTGAGTGCGCTCACAGAGTTCAATGCATTAAATGTGCTGATGTCGAAAATAGTTGCTACAAAAATGATAACAATTTGGCTAAGAGCTCAGTTCGAAGCTGCGTGTTTTATTATTAAAATTGGTAAATTGAAGTTTAATTAAAAATTGATAACGTAGTAAATTTAAAGTTTTTTCACTTCGGATTACTGAACTAATCGTTAACTGGCGCCCGAGCAGGGACTGGTTTTTAAAAAAAGGTGTGATCCTTCTAAAACCTTGATAATTCCTCAATAGGGGAGATCACAAAGGACTAAGGATACTTTCGTCCTGTGATATATTCCACTGTACCCATAAGAACACAGTGGAGATCAAATGGGGAAAAAGATCACACCTGTGAAGTAAACCGTGCCTTAGTAGGTGCTCACAATTAAAAATGTGTTCAACCAAAAGGGGGTGCATGATCCTATCATGAACACAGTTCCAAAGTAAAAGTGAATACATATTTATAAATTTTTTTTTTCCATCCTAATTGAAAAATAGCTGCGATTCCAGACCCTCCAGTAAGAAACAATTTACCAAATAAAAATTATTGGGATTCTAAACTCCAGTCCTCTTATTTTAAAATAAGAATTTGACAAAAATCTGACAATAAAAAAATGATAAATCATTCATCATCCTGCCGACCAACGAAAGCACAACGGACTGAATGAGACAATACTCTCTTGAATTTTGAGTCATAACAAATAATAGAAAATAAAAAAAACTTGTTTGCCTTTTCTTTTTCTCCAAATCTTTATTTTTATTAATAATTAATTTACTATCATTATATATTTAATTTGTTTACTTGAGAAAATAGGGAAGCCCTTACATAATCAGTAACCGAGTTGACCGGCGCCATAAATGCAATAATGACATGTTAAAGAAATAGATGCCAGACTAAAGACATTTGTAAGTTCGTCCGCTACAAACCAGATCATTCGTCTGGTGGCCGAATTTAGACAAAGATATAGAAAATTTGATTAAATCGTGTCTAACATGATGAAAATGAACGTGTTGAATTAACCATGAATAGAAATGAGAATCAAATTAATACAAATACGAATAATGTGTATGAAGAAAACATGTCTACTAGAATTTTAAGGCCTAGAGATAAGATCAAAAAAAAAGTATACAAGTAATTTCTTTTTTTCTTCTCTATTGAACAATAAATAATTGAATAAAAACTTAAAAGGGGGTGTGTTAGGTATTGTGAATTTAAACCTAACTTCTTCTCATTTACATTAATATATTAAATACTCACAATATTATAATTATCATACATACTCACCTTCTACATGTACACCATACTTTACTTTACTTACCTTATAAGACACATTCATTGTACGATTGAGAGTTCACGAATAAAGAAGCAAGAGTGTGAATATCGACCATCTACGTTACTGTCAATACAGCACAGAAAATGCATTGACCCAAACCCAAAGTAAACAAACAATTCCAAAGAATTGTTTATGGCCAATATCAAGAGCTAATAGTCAATAGTAAAGACGGAAAATGCAAGATCAGCACTTTCGGTAATATAAATACCACCCAAGAAAATATTGTAACGCAGTCTTAAGATAGATCCAAAATAAAACACATTAAATGATTTAAAAATTTGTTTTTTTTAATTCGCTTTAACTTCAAATATAGTTCTATGCTTCTGAGCCACATCAAAATACAAGAAGAAACAGAAGGAATCCTGATAGAAACTGCTAGTGGCAAATTTGTGGAGCTGCCATTAAACGAAAAGCAAACATTAAGCACAAAGAGAACATCTAGTTATCATTGATCACCACAAGTTTCTTATAAACTTGAAATTATATGATTGTGTCATTGGCAAAATGGAAGCAGAGAGAGTAAGAGTTAAGGATGTTCAAGGATTTTATAGTGAAACTAAATTCATTCCGAAGGAAGTCAGTATTTCAGGAGCAGATATAGGGATAAAAACGTTTATTATTGGACCACCTTTTGAATATTCGAGGCTATCGAAGGAAGAAAGGAAAACAATTGATTGGTTGAATCATCATCATCATGGATTTCGCTGGCACGATGGAATCTCAACGCTAAAGGATCTCTATGAATATATTTTTCTAAATATAAAGAAAGAAGAAAATCCAACTATATATGTAAAAGGTTTGGAAAAAGATAAATGGGTACGAGATTTGATTGGAGAAGAAATCATTATAAGCAATATAGATGATTTTGATTGTCCAGGCTTTAAAAATTTATATCTAACTAATTCCAAATTATCACCCTAATTCAAAATTTTTTGTCATATGATAGTTTCTGTCCATTTTGTCAGATTACGAGACAGAAAAGTTTTGTAATCCAAATTCTAAATTCATTCTGTCTTGACAAATCTGTTTTAGTATAGCAGCGCACTGTAAAGATGATTTGAATGCTGTGATTTCACACATAAACGCAAAAATGGCAGACTGTAAAGTGTTATATATTTAAATTTTATTGTTATATTCCTTTTAACATTTACAGAAACAGCCAGAACTCTTCCTGAGTTCTTGGGAAACGCACCGCATGTCCCTTCACTCGAACTAGCAAGTCAACAATTTCTTGAATTGCTCGTGACGTTGAAAGCTGGCTCATATCAGTTCAGAAGGCTGGCTCATATCAGTTTACAAGAAATTTAACACCGCCAGAAATCTGAGCGTCAATGAGAATACTGTTTTTTGGGTATCGTGGCAACTCAACTCGTAGATGAGATTCCAGGACAAATCTTTTGGAAGGCGAAAATCTTTGTTGAATACTGCTTCCGGCTTTCAAAAAGGGTCACTGTCATCCCTTAATGATCTCAAGCACCTCCTATTCTCCAACTTTTCTTTCCTCTTTGCCGTTAATAAAGCACAAAACATACCAAACTCGGCCTTCATTGTAATTATTTATTATTTATTTATTCAATTCTACATAAAATAATTTTTTTAAGCTTCTTTCAACTCAGATTGGTTTAGATACAAGCTTCCTCGAACTCAACATATAAATAGTGTGCTAATTGAGTTAGTTTATATTAGTGTTTCTTTGCTCATCGTAGGAATTATAGACATATTTACCATTATATATTAAGCTAGTACTCGATATTTCGTAAGTCAGTCGAGAGACGAGTGCCAAGTTGTTAATTCGTAAAGCGAAAGTGAAGAGGTTACGTCATAAAGAAAAGTGTAAAAGAAATTTAACAAAGCAAATTGTTAAGCGAATCATATTTTATTTTGTGTATAAACGTTTTTGTTGCTCAGACATGAATTATAATCTTACTTTTGTTATTTGTTGGCTAAATATTGAACTAAAAAAATTAATTGTAATAAATTTGATTCATTTTCAATTGTTAAGCTGGGTTCATTTATTTCCACATACGAGTACATATTCATATTTTAAAAATGGACAGTACTTTAAGTGCTATAAACAACATTTCCCAAATAAAGGAATACAAAAAACCAGTTCTAAGCCTTAGGAACACTCCATTCAATATCCTCATAAGGATAATTAAGGATAACAGGAAACAAACAACGCATGGAGAAAAAATCATGGTGGATTTAGAGGAACATGTGTTATTCTTCCCACGAAAATTTAATAGTTTAACAGATGAAGATATTTCAAACTTATCAAGTGGCGATTTTATTTTTTTTTTATTTATTTTATTAAAAAAATGAATGTAAGTTTGTTTTCGAAACAAAAAATAAAGAATAAAAAATAGTTGTTTTGATGTTTAATCCATAATTCTAAAGTGAGCCGACGCATTCGTTTAGTACCAGGCCGTCGGTCATCAGACTCAAGGGGATCAACATATACATGAAGTATTTGCCGTAATTGGGTGTTCCGATTATAGAGAGGTCTATCACCTGCATGTGGTGGCGATTGGTAACGGTTGACTCGATGTGTAAGCCAACGTGTTCTGTCTAGGATAGATGGGACACCGTGGGCTTCCCGTCGGTTTGCTGGCTAAGATAGTCCGGGCGGAAGGAGCAAACCCTTTTCAAGTAAAAATCTCCCCTAACCCAAGGGTTTAATTAAGTGAATATTAAATTCAGATACTTTTTATTATCATATACAATATATAGTTTGCTAGCCTCATTGCTCTCTTGCTCGCTCATTTTTTAACACGTCATTATTCTCTTTATGTGATAGGCTTGGATATGTGGCATATATGCGAAATTCGTCTATATGTGAAATGGATTATATAACAAACCGCCGGTATGAAATTCAGTATATGATGGTGGCAAAACCATTGTTTTTGGACTATATCTGAAATTCTCCTATATGTGGAATGGACTATAAGCGAATTCCACTGTATACAAAAAATTTTCAATGATATAAGAAGTTATTATTCCATTTTATACAATTTAGTGCTCAAAGATTAATAGCTTTTAGAAACGAAATACTGGACAGAAGATTTTATGGTCAGAACGTTAAATACCATTGAAGACATGTTTTTTTCGACCGTCGTTTGACGGGCTTTTCAACTAGTAAGTATAATAAAATATTATAGTAAAGGTATTTGATAAAATTAGTTCCAATATTAAATATGAAAATATTCTTAATATTGGTCTAATAAAATAATCATTAATATATGAAATTATGAACTTTTTCATTATCTAATTTTCAGATTTGATATTTGTGTTGATGCGGCGCTACGTGTGTTATGTGTGTACGCACTTCTTGCTTGGTGGCGTGAATGTGTGATTGGGTTTCTTACATCCATAAATATGTATGTAAATATAGGAGCGTGTTGAAATTGGTATTCTTGAAATACATATACAAACTTTTTATAAGGCAATGATAGAGTTTGTGTGTGTGTATATTGAAAAGAAGATAATTAAAACAGTTATTCTACACGACGATGAATATAGAATTCCACCTAAAATGAATAATTTGATTGTAGCAAGAACAAATTTGCATATACGAAAAGTTTAATAAAATGCAATTATTAGTTTTGTAGCAAATGTCATGTTCGACGATTTTAAACAAGATGAACGGGAGCAGTTCGTGTTTGGTAGTTGTAGTGGAAAGACCCAAATAAAGGGAAAAAGTAAAACAAAGTAACAAACCAAGTGTTTTAATTTTGCCAAAGATTGCTAAAGTAGGAAGCAAAGAAACACCGCTAGCAACAAATGGTATATTATGAAGAGATCTCCTTATTAAATATTGATGTAAGATAGACTATGACACCTGCACTTTACAAATCCATATAAGTGATGAACAAATCAGGTTGCCAATTTATGCACTTACACACTATTAAAACAACCATGAACACAAATAATACACACGCTATCAGCGCAAATTGGGGAAGATAGCTTAGTTCACAGCAAGGATATAGCAAATGGTGTTTTTGTTTCTAATACCCAAGGATGGACATAAACACACCCAAATTATAAACACAACAAATTCAGAAATCACCTCAAAAACATTTCACTCACAATAGACACAATGAATTGAATTTAAAAATATTATTGTGAAACCTATTATAAATGAGTAATGCCAAAATAATTCACTAAGTGCAAAAATAAAGTGCTATAATTTAACTCAGACGTGTTGTTAATGGTAACTTCCTGGTGGACACCCCTACTTTGCCACTACATCCGTTGCCTATCAACCTTAGAGGAACATCCCATCCCTATACCAAGGAGCCGAAGTAGAAGACAGCTGCTCACAACGTCACCCCCACACATCCATAGCTACAGGCTTCGGGCAGTGCTCCAAGGTAATTAATTAATTTATATTGTAAATGCTTCTGTATTCCTTACCACGGCTGGTTCGTATTTTTTCCAATAACACCATTGCATTTAAAGCTCACTTACAGGATCGCAAGGACTCTCAAGTAACCAGCAAGATGAGTGATAATAGAAGGAAATTCGAATTTATGCCTGTTTATTCAGGAAACACGGGTAAGATATTTTATTTAAAGCAAATTATTTCATTCGAGGTATATTTACATATATTTTTAACTGTCGTAATTGCAGATTCAGTCGATACAACCGAAACGTTGGCGCGTATCGAAAGGAAAATAGACAAAGTTGCTGCCGAAATTGGCCAAATTAAACAAAGTCGGTAATATTGCAACATCTGTCAAAGACTCTGCTCGGGACGCCTACAGACCCACACATTTCCCCGACTGCATCTGGATATGATTTGCAAAAGGTTGAGAATGCTTTGCTCTCATTATATAGTTCAGGTGGAATAGATGTCTCAGTAGCGCGAACAGCATCGAATACTTCAGATTTTGTGTTGTTTGTCGATGACCCTCTTAATATATTTAATAGCATCTTCTCAGACGTTGTATTCCCTTCAAAGAAATAATTTTGTGGGTCAAAATGTCAGACAGATTTATTAGAAAAGTCTGAATCTATTTTAGAAGGTATTATTATTGCAAGCATTGAGAGCAAGGACATTGCAAAAACATTTAATTTCATAAAAGGATGGCAAATAAATAGTTGCAGCTGAAGACAATTATGGCATAGATTGTCAGAAAAGGGTTTCTCACAAATTATGACGAGAAATCTTTGTCAAGACAAACTGGAACACTTTTTTGGACAGATTAGAAAGGGTGGAGGCAATTAGCCACGAATTACTGCTGTCATGTTTGCCAACAATTTTCAAAGGCGTTGGGGCTTGCAACATGTAAACATAGTTCGTAACGGAAATTGTGAGCTCATCGAAGATTATCAGAATGCACCTACTAATGATCTTGAATGTGTCCTTAATGATTCTCTAGTACAGGATATATCTTGTGTGAACGATGCGGCCTACATCGGTCAATACGATGCTTAGAAGTACTCAAATCGAAACAGATATTGATGAATATTATTTTGTCAAAAGTAATGCCATTACTTATATCATGTTCACACTATCGTAATTTACGGACTATCCTTGATTTATCCATAAATCAGGTCCAAATTAAGTAATTTCGCCATGGGAAATCTGTCAATGAAATTAACTTGAAATGAGATCGAACGTGGCTGCATGAACTTGGACGGCCTACCAGCGGTAGCAAAAGTGCGCTTGTCCTTCGAATGTGTGCGGTTCCTGCAGACGAGCGCGGCGAGCATCCACCACTGGCAAGCGAGTGTAGTATCGCTTATGAAGAAAATGTGCCAACTTCACAAGAGGGCATTGTCGTTGGTACGGCACAGGCCGTACAGGCGAGCTGTGATGGCGAGGAGGGAGCAGAAGCTTCTGATCACGCTACAAACCCAAGTCAAGGGAAGGTGGCAAACAACGTCGAAATGGAGTTCGATCTTTTAAAAGTGAAAGGGAAGTTGATTTGCTGCGCCGCGAAAAAGAGTTGTTGGTGAGAGAGAAGGCAGATTTGCAACAACAGCTAAGTATGAACGAGAAGCCATGTGAAGCGTCGAAGCCGAAAATTTCAGTTGAAACTATAAAAAAGTTGGTACCAGATCGCGACGGCGAACAAAATATAACCGTGTGGGCAGCGCAGTTGAAAATTATTGCTGCAGCGTACGATGTTGGTGAAGAAGAGCTGCGAGTATTGTTTCTGAGTAAGTTAAAAGGAAAAGCACAAGCTTGGCTGTCTAAGAAAGCGGAGTTCTTAACTCAGGAGGTAACCAGTCTGTTAGCCCAGAAGAACGATGTGTTCGGCAATAAAGAAAGCCGAGTGGTGTTACGTCGTCACTTTGAGGCCAGAAAGTAGAAAGCTGGCGAGGACTTCGCAAAATACTTTAATGAGCAAATATTATGACATGAAAATATTATCATACCAAGTACTTCCTTTAAAAATACCAAGGATAATATTGGAATTATTGAATAAGCAACTAGAAAAACATCGGTCATATAAATATAATCGGTCATATAATATATAAGGTTCAAACCTAGAGATATTGGTAATAACAGTGATTGTGCATATGAATATTGGTGATAACAGTGATTGTGGATATAGATGTGAAATCTTTTCGCACAAAACCTTCTAGACCAACTCCAGCAGCACCATCGAGCAGACCCATGCCTGGCATGACACCACCTGAGACCGATGCTACTCGTAAGCGGAACGGCGAAAAATTTGCAACTGGTTCACTATATGACGATGCCATATTTAAGAAAGGCATTACCGTGGCGGAAGAACCAAAGCCAGAATTTGACGTCACCTGCGCCGCGCATGATGACTGCCCGAGACAATTGTTGAAGGTAGATCCGGATTCTTCGGCCCAATTACAGCTGAGAATCATAATCCCTACGGAGGATACCATGTCTTGGTGTTTACTCCGAGGCAGTATGTCAAGCGGTTGGTATAACCATCGGAACATACACATCTGTGCTGTCGACGCAAGAACTTGTTGCGTCCTTTCAAGGCGCCCTGAAGCGAAGGCTATCGCTGAGTTATGCGACATAACACCTACTTCCATTCCATGTGACCAGGGTTTCACCGCTATCAACATGGTGTTCAGTAACACCATCTCATCGAACCTTTCTCATACTAAGAAATTCAAAACTGAGAGGATTGATTTTAGCAAATTGACCACGATCGGAACTACTGTACAATTGATGATCGCGCGTCCCATCACTGACCTTACTCCAACGTCAGAAGTGAGAGGTGAGATACAGATCACTTCTCTTTTGTTAGAGAAGTGATCACTTGTCTTCAACTTATAAAGTCAGAAGACTTTTCACTTGTCTTCAACTTATAAAGTCAGAAGACCCATCCAAGTTCCTATGCTTTGGCTTTAGGCCACCACGAACAACAGGAAATTCTACTGATGTTGATCCAGCACCAGACGATCCCTATGCACCCTACGTTCGCAATCGGATTTTACGGCGAAACTTACCGAGTTAATACTCCCAACCAGTATTTCGCATAGTCACCGCAAATGCAAAGTCCTTTAGGGAGGACATCATTGAATAGCAACGACTTTTTATTTCGCTCGTGCTCTTTTCTGTAACATTATTCTAAGACATACAGAGGTTGAGATCAGTCAACCATCTTTAAATTTAAACAAATCTATAAGTAATGATATTGTAGCAATATATGTAAATAACCATTTCTTATCATATGTAATTCCTTAAGTTATTGTGAACTGATCATTTAATCATCATATAACATCTAGTATATATTGGAACATGTTCGACTATTTTAAACAAGACGAACGGGGGCAGTTTTTGGCAGTCGAAGAAAGACCCAAATAAAGGAAAAAGTAAAACAAAGTAACAAACCAAGTGTTTTAATTTAGCTAAAGCTTGCTAAACGTGTTTATTCCTTTTAAGTATCCATTCAGTTTCTCTGGCCAATTCCTCTTCATCTGTTTCGTATTTCTGAGAATTTTCTAGTGGAGCTTTTGCAGTTTCATGTTTTTCTATATTATCAAATTTGAGTTTGAGATTTTCAGCTTTAAGCTTATTTAATTTCTCTTTTAAGTTCAGTGCATAATATTTCAAGTTCATGCAATCAAACGAGTTCTGAAGATTGTTCCACTTTGGGACTTCCGCTCTTTGGAGGTGGTGAGCGCTGGATAGGCATTTACAAGTATTTTTGCAGAGTGACAGCACAAAACTTGGCAGCAGTGCTACATACCAGCTGGTGCCTAGCAGCTATTTCTGTTGTTTAACTTCCACTTCTTCGTATGAGTGAAAATTATTTTTCAAACAAATGCAACTCTGAAGAATATTTAAATTAAAATTAAGTGGCATCACCAATCAACCTAACTTACTAACACAAGTGGCAACTCCTGCCTATTTTTTTGTGTGAAGAGAACAGCTGCTGTGACAAACACTATTGATGGTAAGTTGAGCCTTTTTGTTTTTGTTTTTATTTTTTTCCCAAAATTCTGCTTTTTATTTATTTATTTATTGTATATTTCAGGTCTTGGAAATAAATTGGAAATGTGTCGCAGATAGCCCTCGCGAATTGCATTCACCGATCACTATACTATCGCACTTATATATCACTGCATTGATTTAAAAACTGCTAGAATACGGAGCAAAATTATACGCGTCCGAACACTATGAGAATAACAGAGATAATCGTTTAAATAGTAGATAATTGTTTTAAATAATAGATTCGAAAAACTGTGGAAAAATGTTTTCATAACAAAAAATAAGTGAATTTTAAAGAAAAAGTGAAGAATATGAACCAGAAAAAAAATTACATTTGAAAAAAATAACAAATTTGACAAACCGTGAAAAAAAAAGAAAATAAAAAAATCTTTTATAATAAAAGCAAAAGTGAAGTTGAACGAAAAGAAAAAGAAAACTAAACTAAAAGGGTTTATAGAAACCCGAGTGAGAGAAAATTGTTTGTAATATACTAAAGTGTTGTCTTTATCCGATTGCCTGCGGTGTACCACCATTCAATGGTGAGGATAATTACACCATCCAGAACTTTCTCAGAGAAGTCGGGGTTGTGTTGTCGCTGCCGCCGGAGGAGCACAGCAGACCAATTAAGATAATATTAGCAAACAAAGTGCAGGGACTCACAGACATGTCGTGGGCAACATTTAAGGAGATAATTTGGAGAAAAAAGGTAATATTTCCACTTGAGGGAAGAGGCCATGAACATAAAGGCAAGTAATACAGAAGAGTTGCATTATAAGTTAGACAAGATTCTAAATGTAATGAATCAGAAAATTAGCGTGGAAATCGAGAAAAACACCGATTTCGATCCAGACAAAAATTCAATGTTAATTTTTGACATTTTTTTCCATTTTTTGCCAATACATGCAAAAACTTTAATGCTTCAGACCGATATTAATAGTATATCAGAAGCATATAATTACTATATTGAAAACAATCTAATGGGAGATATTAGACTTAAAACACAAGGTTTTAAAAATGGTCACAGTCACCGACTATATTTCGTTGCGATCAGACGTTAGTTTCTGCTTAGTCTTCTAATCGTCAATTTCTAACCGTTCAACTCGCTCACTCCCTGTGTTTCTCTTTTTATTGTTGATTTTCCGGTGCACTCATCTCTAGATATTTAATGCGTGTGACAATAACTTTTTGTTAGGATGGCCCGCCGGCCTCCTAACATCGGGGACAACAGATTCTCCTTGCTGGCAGAATCTCCCCAAGATAAACGCAAAAAAACTCTCTATAAAACAATTGAGAATTTCCCTAATTTACCAATACGAAAAAAAGAAAACCCAAAATATGTAGTAATCTCTGCAGATCTGTTCAGAAAGCATTGCTATTAATTAACAAAGAGATCCAGATGATTACTGAATTACGTGATGGTAATTTGCTTCTTCTTTTAAAAAACAAATCGATTGCCGATAAATTCATTGCCACTACGACGAGGCGATTGCGGCTTTACCAGAGGCTGGTCCAAAACCACTATCTCCAAAGGATTACCGTGCAAGGTCAAAACGAAGAGAAAAACCAAGCTCACTGAAATCCCAAAAATTGCCGCACCACACACAAAGCGCCAAAGAGGTGGCAGGCAATTGTACTTGTGAAAGCAGCACGCTCATCTCCTATCGTTAGTGAACGAAGCACGAAACCTCCCAACTTGGAACGAGGCGACTAAACTGTGGGAAAAAATCGACGAAATAGAGAAGGAACAATAGAGACGCAGCTGGATATGCAAAACTTATAAAGGACGTAATGGGGTCTCCTCAAACAAAAGAGACCACAGTGAAAATAGAAACCTTTGCGAACACAAATCCTAGCAACGTGACGACATCAGGAATTTTGGCCGGTGCAGGGTCAACAGAAGCAGTAGTTTTAATTATAGTATATGTATTATAATATATGTATTTTTTAGATTAAATAATTATTTGAAACAGTACGTACATAAGTGCGTAAATAAAATAAGCAATGTTTGAAATAAAATAAAAATCATATTTTAAAAAAATCATCCAAGAACCCTGGACAAACGGGGACTTGGTCTGTGGTCTCAGGAATGATAATTACAGCTTGCTATACACCGTAAGTGAAGGAAAGCCCAGGTCTTGTATCCTCATTAGGAATAATTATAGCTCATTTATTCTCCCTAATTACAGTAACAAGGATTTGACGGCCGTCTGTCTGGAAACTGGATAGGAACGGTACTGGCTTGCCTCGGCATATATGGCGCATGACCATGAAATCCTTCCGGAAGCCAACCTACAGAATCTTGTTGTGGATGCAAATGATCAACGGGTGGCTGTAATAACTGGATGCGATGCCAATGCGCACCACGATATTGCACGCGGTGAGTCATTATATGAATATATTGTAACGAATAACCTTCTTATATGTAATAAGGGGTCGGAATATATTGTAACGAGTAACCTTCTTATCATATACAATATATAATTTGCTAGCCTCACTGCGGTGAAGGTGAATGCGTGGACAACTACATAAAAACGTACCAACACTCTTTCATTGCTCTCTTGCTCGCTCATTTTTTAACACGTCATTATTCTCTTTCTGTGATAATGGGTCAGAACCCACTTTCATTACTGCTAACAGGCAAGAAGTCCTTGACATAATTCTTGCCTCCGAATCGATTTTTGATCGGATTTCAAATTGGAGAGTTCTAGAGGAACACTCCTTTTCGGATGATAGGTTAATCCAGTTTGATCTTTTAGATAATCGACCTAGCCCTAGGGCTTTTAGAAATGTCAGGAAGGCAAACTGGGACCTCGACAAGGTGACTGCAGCTAGACTACCTAAGAACCCCACAAGCACAAGCACATGTGCCCAAATTGCACCTTGAACAAATGCGTGTGAATGTAATCTGCAGGACGAGTCGCAAGGAATAAACAGGTAGCTGCGTCAGGGGCGCCGAAACATCACATTGTCGAAATGCTTGGGAACGTGATCTATAAATATGTTTCCACAGCTCAATGCATTAAATGTGCTGATATCGACAATATTTTCTATAAAAAGGATGGAAATTTTGGCTAAGAACTCAGTCAAGAATTGGTTTCAGAACCTGCGCATCCTATTACTAAAATTTGTAAATTAAAGTTTTAAGTTACAACGTAGTAAATTTTATTTTTAGTTATAATGCAGTAAATTTAAAGTTTTTTTATTTCGAATTAGTGAACTAATCCTTAACTTAGATATACTCGTATATACAAATAAGTAAAAAGAATACAAACAAACACAAGAGCTACGAGTCTTCGACGGAAATGCTGTCGAATACGTGTCTTGGATTCACTCTGTCGAGAGTATTTTAAAGGTTTTCGAAATAATCACAACTAAGCCCCTCTATAGGGCGATTGTCCAAAATGTCCATCAGAAAATAAGAGGCAGTGCCAATGCAGCTCTGATTTCGTATAATGTGTTCGATAAAGATTGGCTCTCCATAAAGAAAATTCTCTCGCTACACTATGCCGATAAAAGGGATATTCGCACCCTTGAACAGCTGAATCAACTGTTGCAAAAAGGCAAAGGTAAAATTTATGAATTTTATGCAGCGATGCATCACATCTTCTCCTTGATAATTAACAAAATTTAAAACGAATTGTGGCAACACCGTCACAAAGGGGAAAAAGTAGAGTTCCTTCGAAATTCACTTTTTGCGCATAAAATATGCATTTGAACATTTTTGAATGCGTATTTTATTTTACGCATTCAAAAACGATCCCACGGATCCGTATCTGCGCATTAGATTATGTTCCCACGGAATATATTTTAATGCGTAGATGAATTAGAATTAAGAAGATATAAAAGAGCCAGAAAAATGGCAATAGAGGTCAGTCAATAATAAAAGTCAGTCATAAAAGGTTGCTCAAGAGAGCAAGTCAAATATTGTATTGTGTTAATAAATTATTATTAAAAATAAAGTAGGTTGATTTATAATTGAAGACATAACTTCTTAGCACATAAGAAATTAAGGTATAAATAGCGATAAGGTTTTATCAATAAATCAGAATCGATCTGGAAACCAAACTGATCGTTTCTCATTAAAATATTTGGCTGTACTCTAATAGTCGCCGATTAAAATGTTCGCTAGCTCTCGCGCCGCTATACAATACATTGAGCCCATCATTACATGGCGATCCTGCCAAATATGGTTACCATCATTATATGGGGATCCTGCAAATATGGTTACCATCATTCCTGTTAATGGAGTCTTCGGGAAAAGAAGCCGTTGCTGTTGTCAAAGAAGACGAGGATTTTTATCTGCTGCTTTTGATGCCGCCGGAAGAAATAAATTTATTGATAACTAGAAAAATGGCAAATGTACAGGAGAATATCCTGATTCTATTATAAGAATACACTAACATGCAATAATTAATATAGTTTAACAATATTTATGTATGTTTATATATACTAATATAAAACATTAACCTCCATTAGAACGTTTATAATAATATAAATTAACATTCACTTTTAATATATATTACTAATTTATTTAAACTACCTTGTGTGCTAACAACTAGATGGTACCCAGTAACAACTTAGATTCTAACAACTAGATGGTGGTCTGTATTGACTTATATTTACACAACTAGATGACACTTTTCAATATCCTAATTTCTTAGAACTAGATAGCGCTAACTACTAATTCTATAGGCACAACTAGATGGTTGTGGTATGTTTTTAAGTAGTGGGCTTAAAATTAATTAATTTATTAAGTTAAGGCACGTTGCAACGGCGCGCCGCAGCCAGCAAAAATACAGTTTATAGAAAGCAGCGCTGCCAGTCAATTCCCGTATACTGTGTATACACTGTGCTGTTTGCCAGAAAAAAGCCGCGGTCAGCGGACTGATTACTACCAGTTATTTGACGTGACAAAAACCAACGTGTGACCTCAAACATGTTAAGAAAGGAATGAAACGCACGCCGCCAAGACGAAGCCCTAGATTTTGCGGAGAAACAACAACACCACGGTGTTGGGACGCAATGGTTAAATCGGCACCCACCACTCCTGCCGCAAATGCATCCACAGCATTTAAAGATTCGGTAAGTGCTACCACAGTCGCCGTCACTCCAACTGAAAACACAGCCGCATATGCCACAACCGCCACAATTAGCACAAGCGCAGCCGTAACCAGCGAAATCGTCGCCACAGTCTCCAGCGGTGCAAAAGCCGCCACCGCAGGACTCCCATATATAAATGAGAGCAATGCCGCACAACAGGTGAGTTCCCTACTACAGCAAATTAAAATTTTAGAGACTCAATTGCCAAACACACAGTCGCAGCTGAGTCCAAGTGTTAGCCAACGTCAGACCTGGGAGGAAGCGTACCGTTGTAGCGGAACTGTTTAGGCACCGTCGACGCTAAACAGTACACACGGCGGCGCGTCGCAGTTGCAGTTGACGTTCGCTAAACCTCTGCCACCTACGCCGTTACTAAACATTTCTCCGGCCGCAATATATACAACTACGTCGGTACCAAAAACCACATTGGCCGTACCGTTTAATCAAACCTCGCAATTCTTAAACCCTGCTCAAATGCCACGTAAAGTGCAAGAACTGCCGGAATTCAGTGGACATCCGGACGATTTGCCATTATTTTCGAGCTCGTACGCCCAATCAACAGCCGCCTATGGCTATACCAACCTTGAGAATAACCAGCGACTATTGAAATGTCTCAAAGGTGAATCAAGGAAAGTGGTGAAATCGCTTCTTATCCATCTGGATAACGTTGGTGCTGTTATGGAGCAGCTGAAATTTAGATTTGGTCGGCCAGAACTGTTAATACGTAGCCAGTTGCGCCAAATTAAAGAAGTTGCACCAATTTCTGAATCCGCTGTAGACAAAATTATTCCGTTTGCTACCAAAACTAAAAACTTGTCTATTTTTTTACAGTCTGTGGACGGAGTGCAGCATCTCACAAACCCTACGCTACTGGAGGAATTAATTAGCAAGCTTCCCATTAGTAAACGAATGGACTGGGCGAAGTACGCTTACCCAATAAAACCATATCCAACCGTCGTGGATTTTAGTAATTGGTTGAGCGATGTTGCGAATCTGGTTTCCACCCTGCAGGACTGCGACGTCCGACGACGGGTAGTACTGCAAACGACCGAAAATCGAAGTAGAGAGAATCTAAGCACGAACTCTGCCAGGTGTCCAATTTGCAAAGGACAACACAAGATAAATACCTGTAAGAAATTTCTGGATTGGTGCGTAGCTGATAGATGGGTAGAGGCGAAGCGCAACTGCTTGAGATGTTCATGCCTTAGAGGTGGCCACGCTGTACGAGATTGCTGCAGACGCCGTGCATGACCGAAGGGTGCCAACGAAAACATCACACATTACTACATGAGGCCAATACCACCACCGCCATGCAGCATTTGCAAGAACCGCAAAGAGGGTCCGCCGCAGAAACAGTGTTGAGCTGTACTTCGGCAACAGTTACTGGACAGCGTTTACTTTTTCGGGTCCTACCCGTCAGTCTTTATGGTCCGCGAAAATGCATTGAGACATATGCCATACTGGATGAAGGACCATCTATAACAATGATGGATGCAAATCTTATGCAGGAACTAGGCCTTCGAGGTCAACAACGCGAACTGAGCCTTCAATGGGTCGAAGGAAGAACGGCACAGGAACCGGCTACCATAGTCAACATTCAGGTCAGTGGAATAGGATTAACGAGACGACACGATTTGCGACAAGTTTATGCTGTGTCTGAACTCAATTTACTGGTGCAGAGCCTGGGTAGAAACGATTTGAGTGGAAGCCCAGCAGCCCTACTCAACCTGCCGAAGCTACAAATATATGTAAGAAAAATTGATTTCCTAAAATTTTTCCAAATTTTCTTTTTAAAAACAAATATTACGAAAACCAATTTATTCGTTAGATATAAGAAACAATTAATTAAACAAATTGTTTCCCTTAGTTTTTTCATACAACGATTTTTTTTTGCTATATGCACGAAAAGGTAAAGTATACAACGAACGAATGCGGAATCCTTACCACTACATTACATTCTGTCAAAGGAATTCGAGAAATGTAAACAAGATTTGAAATGGTAACAAAGTTTTCCTTTCATATTACAAATTCTCTTCTCCCGTAAATTAGAATAGCAATGGAGAGCCGAGTGATACCGATCAGTTTTTGTGCATTGCGTATTCTTTACTTTAATAAATGGAAGAAGTAGGTGTATGACTTCTTTCTTGCCTAACTGAATAACGCTTACATAAGGCGGCCACCCTCTTAATAGAATAAATCGAATTCGTCAGGTAAGAGTGTAGTACTTACGAGCGGAAATAAGCATAATGGCAAACATTAAGTAAGCATTCTCTTCCCGACTGGGCAGCTGACTTAATTAATTACAAAAATACCATTGACACCGACACGAGCCAGACATATTTCCTAAGAATGAGTTATTTTTTAATATATAGCAAGAAAGGATTATTGTAATTTAGAATAAACAGCCCCTTTCCTTTGCAATCGAAAGTGGCTAAACGTGTGAAGTACAATTTCAGAGTGAAAACAGCAAAATCGGGCATTTTCATGGATAAGTAAGTGATTTACATAGCAACTAAATACAAACTTACAACACTAATATAAATATAAATGTAATGTGCTTATAGATTTGTTGAAAAGAGTCGTGCGGCTTCAACAAATGCAGCAATCAAAGCGGTACAAATGGGACCAGGAGTACCTGGAAATATGGTGAGTATTTAATATATTTATGTAAATGAGAAGACGTTAGGTTTAAATTCGCAATACCTAACACGCCCCCTTTTAGGTTTTTAGTCAATTATTTATTGTTCAATAGAGAAGAACAAGTCACAATTGATTATGTAACTTTTGCTTGCAGTATACCAGAAATAAAGATGTTCTGTTAAAGCAGAAAAAGTAGTGACGATTGGTAAAAATAATGATGATATTTTAAAGCTTACGTCTTTTAGGTCTAAGTTAGATGCACCATTTGTAATTTATGCCGATTTTGAATGTAGTTTAGAGATTATGCAGATAAATGATTCAGAATATATTTGCAGCGCTAAATGCCTATAGCATTTAGTTATTACACAAAGTGAGGTTTCAATAATAGCTTAAGCAAGTTTGTGACTTATTCGGTAGAACATTCTGTTAAGGTATTTATAGATAATTTAATTAACGATACTAACGGCCCTATTCTGGCGAGACTCACAGGCTCACCTCATTCACTAAGTGAATATTTGATAGTAAGTCTTCGGTATTCCAACGGAAAATTCTAAGCACTTCCATTTACTATTTAGTAAATGGCGCGAAAGTTATTGACACCGAGTAAAGTGCAATTTATGCGGGTGTTAAAGTGGAAGAACTAGTGTTTTTATTATTATTATTATTCGAAGAGGAAAACGGGAAGAAAAAATTAAAAAGACGACGAATATTAAAAAATATGCGAGACTGCAGTGATCCCTTTTCACTCAGTTAAGAGTAATTTTCAAGCAATTACCGCCTCAGCCTATTGCTGTGTCGCAGCCTAATCGAGCAGTTGGAGCCTCACGATACGCATATCTTTGCCTTTCGCATGGTTCTTGGCTATTGAAGTTGCCGTGGCTTGTGAGACAACAGAATTGGGTGGCGTGCCATTGCAACAAAAGGCAAAGGAGCTAAATCCAGGAAATGCGGTCAACTCAATTAGAGATAAAAATAAAACCAGCGTTCGTGCGGAACTTTTGATCAATTTCAAGAAGCATATCACAAGACTAACGTTTTACTTACTACTTACCTAATGTCATCTTATTTTATTTCTATGCTCCTATGTTTCCGAACTTACTATAAACTGGATACTCTTTCTTTGGTTTACTCACATTTTGACATTTCCTTTTTGCCATAAAAGAGCACACGTTCATTAGTGCTCAGTTCTCGTTTAACATTCAAGCCGACCAGATCGTTGTCTACAATTCAACAATACTTCACATACACATTTAACACTTACATATCTCTTTTGTATCTTAATTACTAAATAAACATTTATTAACTTTTCGTGAATGGGTTTTAATGTCAAGGGCAAATCGTGGTAAGATTTCGCGTCTCCATCCAACTCGACCATCCGTGTGACACTAACATCTGAGGAACAAATATTTACGGAAGAATTGGTCTATCACAATAGAAACATGAATAATTTTAATTTAGAAGTGGCTCTAAAAGTTATACCAGCATTTTCTGGGCAATACAAAGAATTGCCAGCATTTTTAAAGGTGGTAAAGCTATTAGATGCACGCTTGAACAGTGAAAACTAGTTAGTTCTGATACAGTTTGTCTGTGAGGTTAAATTGTCCGCAGTGCTAAAACACTGTAACACTTTCCTCGGGCTGCTTGTCGGCAACTGATTGAGGAGCTGAACCGCACGAGAAACAAAAGTCATCCATCCCATTCGAATCGCGCTTCCTGTCCGCCCTCACTTTCTTCGCGAATGGCTCAGCCTAGGGAACAGCCACCGTGTTGCTTGGGCCAAGCAGCAGTACCGCGTACGTTGACATATATTTCGGAGTTGATAGTGGAAATCAAAGGAACCATAGATCGGTTTCCTGTCAGTTATGAAGAGGGGGTGGCAATTAAAACAGTGTAATATACGCAATGGAAAGTTCTTGCACATATCTAATTTGAGTTTTTTTTTTTATAGATTTCACAACAAGTTTGGGATTAAAGGGACGATTGGTGCAGAGGCTTGCACGTATATAGCGAGACAATCTCCGCAAAGAAACTATGCCAGCAATCCCCTGTGCTTTTATATGAACCGGAAGGGATACTTCAGCATTAATGTTGAAGCGGTATCTTTTATGTGAAAGTTATCTGCTCATAATGATTATTCTTCTTTTTGTTAGATATGCGATCACCGCCTAATATTTTCGTGCATTAATCCAAAGCTCCCGGGATCGTGCCACGACTCGGGCATCTGGACAACCTGTCCTGCGCGACAGATTTTGTCAATGAAGCATATTCCACAGCGAGACACTTGGCTGATTGGTGATCAGGGTTACCCGCTCGAGCCCTGGCTACTCACACCAGTGGCAGAGCCATTTAGTGAGAAGGAGTGCAAATACAATAAACTGCACCACAGAGCTCGTAATACAATTGAAGAGCCTTTAGAGTACATAAGGAGCGCTTCAAGTGCCTTTCATGGCGAGAATTCACATTCCCAACGCGAGGGAATACGAAGAAGATATATAGAAACATTGTAAATGCAATGCAATTATCAAATAATTTATTTTAACCACAAAAAACAGTAAAAAATTCATATAAATATATTATTTGTTAGCAATACTCTGTGCCAACGCGAGTATTGCCTCGCTCATATGGTTTATAGCAGTGTTTCTCAAAGTGGGCGATAACGCCCCCCTGTGGGCGGTAGAGGTCTGCAGGGGGGCGGTGAAGGGCACTGAGGAAATTGGTGGGCTCTGAAGCGGTTTAGGTGGGCGGTGACTGATTTCTGTTTTTTAATATTTAAATTGAAGTATAAAAAACTAAAATCAAAACCTACTTAAGGTCTGTGGAAGACATGGTGTTATTTGTGCTTTGTTTTTTTTGTTTAATTTAGTGCAGATTGTCTGTGTGTTTTACTTTGGTTTTATTTTAAAACAAACAAGCAAAGACAATCCGCTGCGAAGAAAGAAAAAACAAACTTTCGTTCTCGCGAAAGGAGAGAGATACACACTAGAGCAGTGTTGCTGCTGACTGCTGCTATTGTTTTTTTCAATATCCATATCAATAGAAATAGCAAAGCTATGAAAAATATAAGTTTTTAAACGCTGATTCATTCAATTAACTAACTACTTACAAATTCGATCTAGTCTAATTCGGAACTCCGATGCATGTGGTGTAAGAGCGCACGTGTCTTTTATTTTAATTCGCGTTGCATTCAGATAAAAAAGACAAAAATGTGGCCTATTTTCAAGACCTGGAAATGAAGTATACAGCTCAGCCAACTATATCAAAGCTTTTTTCATCAGCTTCTATGCAAGAGGATGACGGACTTCGAGCTTCGTACAATATCTCTTTGTTAATTCCACAAAAAGGCAAACCACATACTATTGGGGAAGAGCTAATTTTACCAGCAATCAAAGAAGTAATAACTACTGTGCTTCATAAACCAGCGGCCGATATTATCCGAAAAATTCCTTTATGCAATAGTTCAGTGCAAAGACGAATTGATGAGATGGCTGAAAATATCGAGGAGTCTTTGTGCAATCATCTGAATGCTAGTCAATTCTCAATTCAGTTGGATGAGTCCACTTTACCAACGAATGAAGCATTGTTGTTGTCATATGTAAGGTTTGTTAAAGATGAGAAAATATGTCAAGAACTATTATTTGCTACAAATTTGGAGACAGATGCAAAAGGAGAAAGCATATTTAATACACTGGAAAAGTTTTGTAACGAAAAAGAAATTCCCTTGAAGAACATTATTTCAGCTGCTACGGATGGCGCTCCGGCTATGACAGGGCGTCACGAGGGCTTCATAGCGTACTTAAAAAATAAAATTCCAGATGTGCTCGCTGTGCATTGCGTTATTCAGCGACAACATTTGGTTGCGAGAAATTTGAGTGAACGGCTGTTCCAATCACTGCAACATGTCATCAAAGCAGTCAATAAAATCCGAAATAGATCTTTAAATGACAGATTATTTAATCAACTTTGCGTTGCTAATGACGAAGATTTCAACCGATTGCTATTTCACACAGAAGTGCGGTGGTTGTCAAGAGGTAATTGTTTAACTCGATTTTACAAACTGCTTAACTCTGTGGTAGAGTTCTTGGAAAATAAAGACACAGAACTGCACGACAACCTCATCACATCAAAGAATGATATTGCGTACTTGACAGACCTATATAAATTATTTAATGATATCAATCTCCAACTACAAGGTGACGATTTAAACTTGGTTAAAACCAAAAATGTGGTTGCTGCTTTCGTAACCAAACTGCTCCTACACAAGAAAAATATCGGCAAGCGTGAGTTTCACAGTTGCCCTAATTTATCAGCATCACCCATTAACAACGACGACTTGCTTGTTTATTGCCAACATTTGGAGAAGCTCCACAGTGATTTACAGAACGATTCCACGAGATTTTGAAGCTGGAAATACCAGATTGGGTATTGGATCCTTTTTCAAATGTCAACACAGCAGGATCACCCCAGGTGGAAGAAGAGCTTATAGAACTGACAACCAACGAGGAATTAAAAGTAAAATTCAAAAATGGCTACCAAGAATTTTGGATACAAAAGGCAGTCTCGCAATTGTACCCTGCATTGTGGTCGATTGTTCAACGATTCTTGTTAGCATTCCCATCGTCGTATTTGTGTGAACGTGGATTTAGTGCTGTGGCAACCATGCTAACTAAAAAGAGAAATCGTCTGCACGTTACCGAACGCGGTGACTTACGGCTGTTTTTGAGTAAATTCGAGCCAGATATTAAAAAACTTCTTAAAAACCATCAGATTCATCCTTCACATTAATGAAGTTTTAAAATTTAAATTGGAATATTTCTTTTAGTTTGAATAAAAATTTTGGTAAATATAATAAAGTTGTACTTTATTGCCCTCATTACCATACAGCCTTAATAATAAAATATGGCAAAATGTCTGTTGACACAACAAATTGGGTCGTTAGGATTTTTCTATTAATATTTCATATATACAGATATCAACAAAGGACACAGCCAAAAATGATAAGCGATCTGACTGGCGAAACGTCAATCCTACGAGGACCACCACAACGCAAAAATGGCAGACAGTAAAGTGTCAGTAATTTTTATTATTATTAGATATTTAAATTTTATTACTTTTAACATTTACAGAAACAACCAGAAACATGAAAGAACTTTTACTGACTTCTTGGGAAACGCACCGCATGTCCCTTCACACGGACTAGCAAGTCAACAATTTCTTGAATTGCTCGAGACATTGAAGGCTGGCTCATATAAGTTTTGTAATTGTTACCATTACTCTGCTGGTAACTTCCACTGCCCAAGAAATTTAACGCCGCCAGGAATCTGAGAGTGAATGAGAATTTTGTTTTTTGGGTATCGTGGCGGCCAATCTTTTGGAAGGCGAAAATATTTCTTGAATACTGCTTCCGGCTTACAAAAAGGATCACTGTCATCCCTTAATGACCTCAAGCACCTCGCATTATTCAACTTTTCTTTCTTCTTTGCCGTTAATTTAGCACAAAACATACCAAAATCGGCATTCACTGTTATTATTTATTATTTATTTATTCAATTCTACATAAAATAATTTTTTTTAAGCTTCCTTCAACTCTGTTTGGTATTTACTGATAAAATGCAGCTGCATCCTGTTTAGATGTAAGCTTCCTCGAATTCAACATATAAATAGTTTGCTAATATTGGTCTTTCTTTTCTCATTGAAAACAAAGTGAATATACAAACTGTTATGTGTTCGCCTAATGTGAACATAGCATAACATCAACATATGTGTTCTTACATATGGCAACTTTACATATGATAACTTTGTACGTAGATGTAAGATTATTTGATTCTCAATAAAAACAGTAAGTTGACAACCGTGCTCGAGTGCGTTTCATTTGCCCGCATACATAACAAATTGGCGACGAGGATAAAAACGTTTATGTAAATACATTCATACAAAGCAAAAAAAAAAAAAAAAATAAATTAAGTTCATGTGAAGTGACATTCACAATATATTAAAAAGCAATTAAATTAGAATAAATTTGCAAGTCTTAAAGTAAAAAAAAAAGAAAAAAAATTAAAAAAACAGTGCATAATATGCTAATTTTAAGTTGATTTTCAACAAAACCCAACAACTTGAACTTGATTAAAATAAAACGTTAAATAAAGTTACAAAAACAGCAAAATACCACAAACATTTGTAAATACATACATAAAATCTAACAAAATACAACAACATCGAAAATCCCGCTAGCTGACATACAAAATTGAAAAATCCGGTAAAAATTTGACCGAGCATGTAACAAATTTACAATCAGTTTTGAATAAACTCGTATGTCTGAATCTTTCAAAATGTAAAATTTTTCAAGAACAAGTTTCTTATTTGGGATTCAAGATTGATAAAAATGGTTTAAGTAAGACTACAGAAAGAATTTCGTCTGTATTGCAAGCACCTGTTCCTGAAAACATTTCAGAGTTAAGAGCATTTGTGGGACATGTAAATTATTATTCGAAATTCATACAAAATTTTGCAGAAAAAATGTCACCGCTATATAGACTGTTAAAGAAAGGTCAAAAATTTATTTGGTCGCGTCAATGTCAAGAGGCAACTCATTCATTTTTATAAAAGGTGTCAACCCTAAAATGAGGACGAGGTATTTTTGACATCTCGGCTGTTGTGAAGTTAACAGTTACATATGCGCAAGAAGAGTTACAAATGCGTTAGCAAAATGCGCATTCTGAGAATTTACGCATTTGAGCATTTTTGAATGCGTATTTTATTTTACGCATTCAAAACGATCCCACGGATCCGTATCTGCGCATTAAGGTATGTTCCCACGGAATATATTTTGATGCGTAGATAAAGGAGAATTAAAAAGGATATAAGAGAGCCAGAAAAATGAAAAGGCATCTCAGATATAAAAAGTTTGTGCAAGAGCACAGTCAGATATAAAAAGTTTGTGTAAGAGCACAGTCAGTTATAAAAAATTGTGTAAGAGCACAGTCAGTTATAAAAAGTTGTGCAAGAGTTCAGAGAAAAGAAATGATTTTTTGTGTATTGTTTTTAATAAACTTAACTTGATTTTTTGTGTATTGTTTTCAATAAACTTAACTTGATTTTTCGTGTATTGTTTTTAATAAACTTAACTTGATTTTTTGTGTATTGTTTTTAATAAACTTAACTGTTTACATTAGATACTTAAGTTTTTCTTTTATTAATAAATATATTCTTACCAAAAATATATTACGCTTTTTGATCAGTTACGCATACATAATAGTGGCGACGAGGAGGTGAATTTTTTTTTCGATACGTCATACATGGAAAAAAAATGAATCCAGAGCAACGTGCTCAGGACGCGCAAGCAATGCGAGAGCTTCTCAAAGAGTGTATGCATGCGAAAGTCAGCAGTGCGAACGTTTCTCCAAAAGAGGAGCATCCAGAGCGAACAATGGACACATTGGCCTCAGGCATTACGGAATTTTTATATGATCCAGAACATAACATAACATTTGATGCGTGGTACATGCGTTATGAAGATTTGTTTTTGGTCGATGCAAATAAACTTGAGCAAAGGTTAGATTGCTCCTTCGCAAATTGAGTACAAGCGTTCATAGTTATTGATTATATTTTGCCCAAACATCCACGTGAATACAATTTCGCTACAACTATTGAAAAACTAAAACAACTATTTGGCTTACAAAAGTCGCAGTTCGGTATTCGCTACACTTGCTTACAAATAGCAAAAGTGTTGTGAGTTAGAATCAAGCTGCCTGCGCGTAGTGTCTCACAGCATCGACTCCTAACAGATGCCACACATTCTGTGTGATTAGCATGTGTTAAAGCTACTTAAGAAAGCACATATTTTTAGGGTGCGAGTATTTAGAATTAATATTACCTATGTAATATTTATTAAGTAAAGTTTTAGGGTGCTACAGTTTTGCAGTCGAGCCATTGAAGGGCATTGAAAGTTAGAATGCACCATCAACATTTCAGAATGGCGTAGGTCAGTTGGCTTCACCAACTGACACCAATTAACAGGTGCGAAACTGGAACACCAGAAAGGTCAGTTTTTTTATTGTAATTTTGAATTGTAAATAGTATATAAGAGTTAGTATTCTAAGAAATAAAGGCTTGTGATTTTAAAACTAAAAGTGTAATGTAGTGATTTTTCCAAAGAGTGATTTAGGGTTTTAGCCACACGCGCACAGCAGAAGGACGTCCCCCGTCAAACAAGGACAATACCCCAACATTTTGGCGCAGCCGGTCTAAAGGACCTATTGGAGGAATCCCAGGGCAAGGAACCCTGAAGCAGTGAGGCATCCTGCAACGAATTCGAAGGACCTCAACTAAGGACACTAAGGAAAAAGATGTCATCGAAAAAAATGTTGGTGAGTGGAGTGTATATTAGCGTAATCAACTTCTGCGACCTTGAAGGCGCCTTAGCGCTGGTCAAAGAAGTTGCAACATACAGGCGCGTTTGCGCTGTTGAACGCAGCTTTGAATGGCAACCATAAACCGTCAGTATAATCAGACGGTCTATGTATGTTCATCCTAGCTGTGAGGATTTTTTTTGTAGGGGATTTGCATTTGTTTGTCGTGAGGGACATTTATATTGTTTATAAGGCCATGTAGTCTATATTGAGACATTTAAATGGTTTTTGTATTGTTTAAATTCTGATGTTCTAAATTTATGTTGTTTGAAAACAAACATAGAACGTTTGATTTAAATATTTGGCATTTTGAGCTTAGGGTATTAGGCAAAAATATTTCAAGAAGTGTTTACAACACGTGTTGTTGCATCAAAGTTTTTGTAGTTCGGAAACTACAATTTGCGTAGCAATGTTGAAAAGAACTTTCAATGCTATTATTACGTGTCGCATACGTTACGGATTTATTATTAAATATGGATTCAAATTTCCGGGAATGAATCAAGACATTTTTTGCCTGTAAATCCAATTTCGGTTCTTGCGAATTGGGAGGATTCTTGGGAGTATTAAAGTTGGCGATTGGATATGGGGATACATGCGAGGACGTCCCCCGTCAAACAAGGACAATACCCCAAAATTTTGGCGCAGCCGGTATATTTTTGCGGATACTGCAGTAGGCTATATGTAAATATACAAATCTTTTTTCTGTTCTTTAATTAGGAATTTAGTGTATGGGTAAATGAAGAAAGGCATATTAAAGGAATATGGGTATAGGTTAATTGATAAAATAGTGCCTTGAATGTATGTATGTAGCCATGTACGATCTAGGAAGAGACGATCGTTAATGGATGTATACATATCAGGCTAGAAGTAAATTTAAATAAAAGGTAATTGTATGCGATGAAAGATATAGTCATGCAATGGACAAAATTTTGACACAAACGGAATTATTTTATATAATCTGGTTTTTGTCGGAGGACCAGTGAATTGGTTCAAAACTGAAATGAGTGATAATTCACGTGTTGAAAAAGAGCACGAAAAATTAATCAGAGCAAAACTGATGCCCTATATGGCTATGAAAACACATAGTCCAGTCCTTTTTTCCTCCAGGATACGGTAGCGAATCCGATAATGTAAGGGGAAAAGACGAGTGGACGCAGATTGAATGATATAGCATTCAATTATAGAAAAAGCATGTTGTAGAAATATTGTTTTTTGTTTATATATTCAGGAATAGCGTATGTTTAAGAAAAGTTAAAGATTAAAAAAATTATAATCTGTGTAAAAGTTCAGATTAAAATTAAAGGTAGTTTAGAAAATAATTAGAGTTACAAAAATTAATTATTTAAAATCTAACTTTATAATGAAATAAGCGTTATAATAAAAAAAAAAACAAAAATCATACTAATTTGGAAAATTATACCCAAGAGTATATATAGTACTTATAGTGTATTTATTTAAATATTATATAATTTTGAAATTCATTTATTAAATTGACTTATGAAATGTTCGGCAAGAATTAAACATAGAAGAAATATCAAACTAAAATGTATACTAGAAAATTAAGAAAATTATTATAGGTGTTCTCTATATAGCTCTGATGATGTGAAGCGAAGCAGGAAGTTCCGGGAACAGTGGATATCGGAAGACGGTGCGGACTAAAAGACCAACGTAGTATTCGGAAAGGTGCGTTTTTGAAAAACAAAGATTTTTGGCAGTTATCTAAGGTTTGTGACCCCAAAGATGCCAACATATTAGATTGGGGATGAATGGCGACGGATGTAATTTTAATTTTGCGAAACGGGATATGGCCGCAGCATTTGAATGCGTTGTGGATGAGTTATTGACAAGCAACGAAAAATAAACAAGTTTCCTTGCGGAGTCATGTTTTGAATTGGACAATTTTATAGTACAATGTCCACCCAGTGTATCACAATCTCAACAGAATCGATTTTGGATAAGTTGAAGATGGGTAAAAGCTTAAGGTGGGTGACTGAAACCACCACCAAATATAATAAGCAGAAGAAATTTGGCTCACGGAAGTTAATTGCTTCATTGAAGTATATGTCCAATCTAGAGTATGAACATATGAAATGTGATTTACATATGAAATATGATTTAATACAAGAGGACACAGAGACTGGTTACCGATCAGAGTACACAAATTACATCATTAAACGTGTATCTCAGAAAAATACCGATTGTCTCCACATCAAAGCCAAACGATGTCAAATACCATTATGAGGAAGCTCAAGAGAAACACTTCCACCATAAAACGCATTGCTGCAAAGTAAGAAGGAGTATTGTAATCTCTCATGTATTCCAAATGTTTTTTACAAGTTGAATACTATAAGCAGAGGCAGTACCACCTACAGCCGTGGGGCACGCTATATAAATGGAACGAAGAAGGCCACTAAAAGCAAAGTTTTAATGGCAAACCAGATCGCCAACCTACAACATCTTTGTACGTACCGATCCAGAAAGAAGGGAGGGGTATGCAGAGTTCATCGAGGGACTTCACTCTCACAGGACGGGCGTTACCAGGACCAACAATTGCAGATGACCGTATTTATAAGAAGCGTAGCTAAATATGTAATTAGTTTGTAACTTTGTTTGTATATACGCCAGTGAGAAAAGAGTCGATGAAAGACCAAATATAAAAAGGGGAATATAAAAAAAGAAGATGGAAACAAAAGAACAAGATAAAACAAAAGAAAAAAAAGAAGCAAATAAAAAAGATAGAAATAAAAGAACAAAGTTAACAAAAGAGGAATAAGAAAAGAACACAAAAGTAAAAAGAACAGAATACAACAATTGAACCCAAATAAGGCGAATTTGAAAAAAGAAAAACTATACATATGTACTATAGGATTAAGAAAATGCACAGATTGTTTAAAGTGCAGAATAGAGAAAAATACTGTAAAGAATCATTAGAAGTTAGTTGCACTAACTTCTTTTAGAAAGAGGGGAGGGATGTTGTGAGCTAGAATCAAGCTGCCTGCGCGTAGTGTCTCACATCATCGACTCCTAACAGATGCCACACATTCTGTGTGATTAGCATGTGTTAAAGCCACTTAAGAAAGCACATATTTTTAGGGTGCGAGTATTTAGAATTAATATTACCTATGTAATATTTATTAAGTAAACTTTTAGGGTGCTACAGTTTTGCAGCCAAGCCACTGAAGGGCATTGAAAGTTAGAATGCACCATCAACATTTCAGAATGGCGTAGGTCAGTTGGCTTGACCAACTGACACCAATTAACAGGTGCGAAACTGGAACACCAGAAAGGTCAGTTTTTGTATTGTAATTGTGAATTGTAAATAGTATATAAGAGCTAGTATTCTAAGAAATAAAGGCTTGTGATTTTAAAACTAAAAGTGTAATGTAGTGATTTTTCCAAAGAGTGATTTAGGGTTTTCAGCCACACGCGCACAGCAGAAGGACGTCCCCCGTCAAACAAGGACAATACCCCAACACAGACAGCTGGCACCATTAAAGGAAAATAAATTATTTCCAATAAATACACTAGTTCTCCGAAAGCTCACTGGCTTATTGCCGACATCGCGAGTAAACACATTTTCTTGGCCACACATTGCTGGTCTTAATATGGCTGACCCTTATTTCTACGAGCCTAGTCACATAGACATTCTGATTGGTTCTGCGGAAATGTCGACCTTATTAGAACCTGAAATTAGACAAGGCCCTACTGGTACACCCGTCGCACAAAAAACTGTGTTCGGTTGGGTTTTCTTCGGTAAGGTTAATAACGAATGCCATCCACAAAATACTATGTACGGTTTCGAAAAAGAAGAGAGAGAGAGAGAGAGAGATGACAACACACTGACATGGACACGATGCTCTCGAAGACGAAGTAAAATTGAAGTGAGTCATTAACACTCAAGAAGTTCGGTTGTGCAGTTTACACAGTTTACTCTTTGAATTGTTTTATTTTATAAACATAAACAAGTGAAAAAAAAGAACAAATAACCCCATTACAGTGCAATTTGCACAAACATCAAATTCTAATAATTGAACAGACGCTTATTCAAATTCAAATTCTTATTTACTTCAAAACTATTATTTAAGTTATAAATCAAACTTGAATTCTTATAAATATCATCCAATGCATGTTGGCTTGAATTCCCATGAAAATGATCCAAATATGTTGAGTTCAGTTCTTATGATTATCTTCAAATTCGTGTTGACATCAAAATCTTAATATTCATATTAATTTGAATTCGCATTAAATACGAAAAGTTTATGTTTGCTTCATTTCTCTACTAAAGTAGCGATATTTTAAGATATAAATACTTGTAAATTAAAATTTAAATTCATTATTAAACGAATTGTGAAGTTGAATGGTGCAAATCTGTTTCTCTCATTTCCAATACGTAACCCGTGTGTGCCATGCTATTATTGAAATATTTGAATGTGATAAGAGATGAGGATGCCAGTATGTTCTAATGCCAATTTTTGATAGTCGATAAGTATGTGGATATGTTATTGAAAATATGTAGTTTCGCAACATTTTGCAATTCATAAATCAAATATATAAAAGGTATTATGTATGATTGCAATTACTTGAATAATAACCACAACACTATAATTGAAAAATTTTGTATTTGGCTGGGTGCATGGTCACATTTTAATAATGCATAAATGGTTGTAGTAGACAATTTGTTAGAAGTATTTGTTACACCTGAAGATGGATATAAGTGTTTCTTATTATCGATACGAAGAGGTGAAACAAATCCATATACGATACCCCTTGAATTAACATTTTCAACACGACAAAATGTTCGATTTGAAGTGAGGGGCGGGACAATAACTATTATTGTAGTGGTAGCATAACAAAAAACACCAACAAATTTCCAACATCATGTCCATTTAACGATATAGATGATTTACATATATAATTAAAAGTATCATAACTATCATCACATTGATGAGGATTCAAATCTTTCAAAACTATTTGAAGAGAATAGTTTGCAACCCACTGCAAAACGACAGCAATAATAACAAGACCACCAGCAGCTACAGCATATTCATATGTCACGGAATGAATCCTAAATGCGACGCTGCGTCTTATTTTTAAGTATTTTCAATCTTTCTATTTTATCATATGGCAGCTTTGTAAATCGCGACTCCATTTCAAATTGGCATTCGTTGATTCAAAGCCGATAGAGACGGAACCGCGGTGTTCGCGCCGGAGCCCTCCTGACGATGGCTGCCGCCTGCTCCCTGTCACCATGATATTTTGAGCGGGACTCAGTGCGGAGAGAATTTCCCTCAGTGCGTCCCGCCAAAGTGTACAGCAGGCCGCAGCCATCTTTTGCAGTGGTGTGTATGCCAACTGACTCAGTGCAAGCAGGAGAGCCGGTGACGAGAAGTTAGTTTAGTTGCGAATCATCGATTGATCGTGCCTCTACACGGAGCAGCAGAGTAAACTCCTCTTTTATAACGCCTAATGTTTAAGAATTTCTAATAATATATAATATATATATAAGTATATAATAAAAAAAACGTGCAGCTGATTGTCACCCTTTGAATCAATTTTGAGTGTGTGTGTGAATTAATTTCTCAACGTTAGTGACTTGCATTCAAATTGTGCATTTTCTGAATAATCCATTTATACGATTAATGTAATTGGAGCTCAGGAGAACGGAACGCGGTAAGTAAATTGGTAGATTTGTTGTGAGATTCTTTTGAGTTGAATAGCTTTATGTTTCACTTGGTGCCATTTTATTTATGTATAGAAATAAACAACGCAATTCGTTATTGCCGCTATGCAAGTTTAATCGTAGTCTTTTTTGGAGGAATCAACGTTTACATCTTTATTTCGCGTCCTCATTTTTTACGCGATTGTATTTCGCCACGTTATCTTTAGTTTGATTTCATCAGAAAAAAAGCCAGTTTGTACGATGACCGAGCGCACGCCATCAAGAAAAAGTCCGCGCTTCCATAAGGAGAGTAGCGCGGAGGAGGATTCTGGTGCCAGCCAGACACTTCAAGGGGAAATCGCCAGCCAAGCTCAAGGCGCATGAAAGCCTTAATGCAAGCACAGCCAACACTGCAACTGTCGCCGCAGCACCTGGGCAATGCCATTTCGGCACAAGAGGAAAGTATTATGAAAATACCTCTGGAAAAGATTTACGCCTTGGAGAAAAAGCTTCAAACTTTTCAGGTAAAAATTACGGAAAGTGAATGCCAAAAAGAAGCGCTAAAGGTGGCGCTCCAGCAAGCCTCATTTGCCAATAGCACAGTTTTCGTGTCAGACGCCCCCGCCGTTGCATCATCTGCCAGCACTTGTTCAACAACCTCTATGGATTCTACTATTTTCGCCGCCGCTGGCCCATATGCCAGCAATGTCTCTACAAGTTATGGTGTCTCACAAGCCATCAGCGCTACGGGCGCCTATGTCAGCACACCCGGAGGATTATGTGCGCATATAGCCGCTGCGCCTTATCCAGCACAGCACGCTACAGCCGCCAACGAATATGCCATCAATGCCGCTGCGACGTACGCAGCCCCCCTGTATACAGACGCTGGGCCTCACGATAGCGCAATTATTGGGCCAAGTTGTGCTCCTGCTGACGCTGGACGTTATGACGCCGCCGCGTCATGTACTCCTGCGTTTCTTTCCACTTCCGTCGGATATCAAGCCAGTAAAGCCGCTGCTCAGTACGCAGTCGCCGCCTCTGCTGCGTATGATGCTGGCGCCAGCAATATTGCCGCCACGCCCTGTCACACAGCCGTCATGTTGTTTCGTGAACGCTGGGACTTTTTAAACAGCTAACGCCTTTCAGCAAGCAGCGAGAATAGCTGATACGCAGCCATCATTTTATGCACCAATCCCGCCAATATCTTCGACGGCGTATAACCCATTGGGTGCATGCGCGCCTGGTTTAGTACATACAAATAACAATAGTCTTGTGTCTAATGGAGTGATGGCACCACGCAAGTTGCAGGATTTACCGGAGTTTAGTGGCCATGCCGAAGATTGTCCAATATTTTTCACGGCAACTTGGAAAACAACCACTACAAGTGAAGCAAAGAAATACCGCCTATTTCCGAGAGCAGTATTGTAAAATTGATACCATTCGCCACAAAGGTGAGGAATCTCGCAGCGTTTTTGCAGTCTGCAAATGGACAGCAGCATCTGACAAATCCTACGTTAATAGAAGAGCTGGTCAGCAAAAAACCAATGAGCAAGAGAATCGAGTGGGGCAGGCTTTCTTCAGCTGTGCAGCCATATTGGACCGTAGTGCTTTTCGGCGATTGGTTAACACAAACTGCCGATTTGATATGCACTGTGCAGGGCTATGGGAGCCGTGAGCCAGAACGCCGAGCTGTGCTGCCTGCTGTGGAGAAGCAGAAGGAATGCTTGGAAGGAAATCAGCAAGTTCGTACAGCAGAAAAGCCTCGCATGTCGTCAATGAGATGCGCTATTTGTCAGCATTTGCAAAAACCAGCAGAATGCCAGCGCCTCCTTGGAGCAACAATAGCTGACAGATGGAAAGAAGTCAAGCGCAGCCGCCTGTGCTTCTCGTGTCTCAACACAGGGCACACAACTCGGGATTGCCGTCGCCGAAAACCGTGCGATATAGATGGGTGACAAAGGGTGCACCACAAAATACTTCACACAAACCATCAAAAGCAGATGCAGCCAGCAAATGATCGTGCCAATTGTGAAGCATATTGTTGTCCCTATTTAAGGCACACGATTGCAATGGGCGTTGCGAAGACTACTTAGCTCTGATGTTAAAGAACAGTATAGTAAAACTCGCGCGTAAAGAAATTAATTCACGAAAAACATAAAAACAAAGTTGTTGAATGTGTTGTGCGAAAGTGCGGGAGAAAAAACATTGCATAAATAGGTCAATGTGAAAGAAATGAGCTGGTATATCAGCCGCGGCAACTTTATGGAAAGTTTTTCTTCTTTTGCTTTAAAGCGCCTTCGGTATGTTGTATCTTGTTTAACAACCATTAATATTTTAAGATATAGTAATTACATTTACCGGGTGAAACATTTATGGTGTAAAATGTGTTAAATTTTTTTGAATTGTGTAATGTTGATGTGCTACAAATTTTTTATTTGAATATGGCTAAAGTGTATATTCCAAACAGTATTTATTAACTTGATTATCTGAATTGAAAACCAGGAAATTATTTTACCAATTATCCGGTGTATACGAACATTAAATACTTTGTAGTGTATATGCATGCTGGTCATAGCGCACGATAAGAGTGCATATGCAGAGATAAGGGCCGAAAGAAGATAGGTTATGTATCAAGTTCCGATTTTAATTCTTCTGGTGATAATAACGAGTTTGATTTTTCTATTTTTAGTGTCTTGAGTGTCAATTCGGTGAATCTTTACTCTCTGCCGGTAACAATAGATGGAGTCAGTTTTGAAGCAGTTTGCGATACCGGAGCGCCCTGCACTTTGTTACCAAATACATTTTTAAAGAAGCACGGAATTAAGAAGTCTCTTACACACTGCCAACACAAATACGTGAGTTATAGTGGAGAACAAATTAAAATTTTGGGTGAGTACGTTTCGGACGTAGTGTATCAAGGTGTTAAAAAGAAAATTGTTATTGTTGTCACGGATACAAATACACCACCTTTGCTTGGTAGAACGTTTTTGCGAGAGTTTAAATTTGAATCAGTTCAAGTCAATGCGGTTAATGAAAGAAATAATTTGGAAGTAATGGCAGAGGAAATAAAGAATCAATATTATGAAGTTTTTGACAATAAACTAGGAGCTTACAAATGTGCTAAAGTGGCTTTTTTAATCAATGAAAATGCGAAGCCAATTTTTTTAAACCGCGTCCGCTACCGATTGCATGGAAAGCAAAAGTAGAAAAACAGTTGAAACTGTTAATTGATGATGATGTGTTGGAACAAGTGGACAACTCAGAGTGGGGTACGCCACTTGTGCCGATTTTGAAACCAAACGGCGATTTACGTCTGTGCGGAGATTTTAAAGTGACCATAAATAAACATTTGGTTGACTTCAAGTATCCACTCCCAAGGATAGATGAGATTTTCGCTTCCTTGCAAGGTTACTTATTCTCGAAGTTAGACTTGGCAAATGCCTATAATCAATTGCTTTTAGATGAGAAGTCACAAATGTTTATGCACTTTAAGCACACATATTGGTACTCTTAAAATGAAGAGATTGCCTTTCGGGGTGAAAACCGCAGCTGCTATCTTCCAAAAAACCATTGAAAGCCATTTAAGGGAAATTCCGGGCGTAGTCATATACCAAGACGACATCACGATAACTGGTAAAGACCTTCATGATCACGTCAAGAACTTAAAATTAGTTTTAAGCAAGTTACAAGCTGCTGGTCTCAAATTGAATGTGAGCAAGTGCAAATTCTTCCAAAAAGAAATATCCTACTTAGGATTTACAATAGACGCTAATGGGCTGATTAAAAATGAAGATCAAACATCTTCAGTCATTAACGCCCCTATTCCTAAAGACATATCAGAGTTAAGAGCTTTCATTGGTATGTTAAATTATTATTCAAAGTTTATTAACAATTTTGCACAGAAGATGGCTCCACTTTATAATTTATTAAAGAAGGATGTGAAATTTCAGTGGTCAAAGCACTGTCAAGATGCATATGAAATTTTAAAGAAAGATATGTCGTCGGAACAAGTTGTAGTGCATTTCAATCCAGAGTTACCTATTGTGTTGACAACTGATGCTTGCAATTCAGCCGTGGCGGGTGTTTTATCACATATTTGTCAAGATAAAACAATGAAACCCATAGCTTTTGTCTCGAGAGCTTTAACTAAAGCAGAAATCAATTACAGCACTTTAGAGAAAGAAGCATTGGCAATAATTTTCTCAGTAACCAAGCTCAAACAGTATTTACTTGGGCACCAGTTCGTGTTACGAACGGATCACAAACCGCTCTTAACCATTTTTGGCGAACACAAGGGTTTACCGATAATGGCTTCGGCACGTATGCAACGTTGGTCACTAATTTTATCAGGCTTTAACTATTCGGTTCAGTACGTTAAAGGTACATTAAATGATGCTGATAGTTTGTCCAGGATGCCACAACAGGGTGCTTCAGAAAGTTTGTTTGAAAGCAATTATGTGAATTTAGTGGAAAAAGATAATTTTTTAAATCTGGATTTTAAAGATATAGCCAAAGAAACGAGACGAGACCCGGTTCTGTCTAAGGTGGCTGATGTAATTGGTAGATCGGATTTGCATAATTTAAAAGGCGATGAATATACAGCTTTTCGTGAAAAGTCGAGTGAGCTTTCAGTTGAGTACGGATGCATTTTATGGGGATATCGCACAGTAATACCTCAGAAATTGCGTGCGCGTATCTTAGAAAATTTACATTCTTCGCATCTTGGCATTGTAAAGACAAAGGCACTAGCCAGAACCGTGGTGGACCGGAATGGATAAGCAGATTGAAGAGTTAATTAGGAGCTGCAAATTTTGTAAAGAACTGCAAGTTAGTCCTGAGAAAAGTTTTTTAATTCCTTGGTCACCTGCGAATTCAGTTTGGAGTCGTATTCACGTCGACTTTGCAGGACCTATTTTGGGTCAATATTTATTAGTTGTCATTGATTCATTTTCTAAATGGGTTGAAGTTATTTTAACTAAAGAAATCACGTCATCGTTTGTGATCAAGGCTCTTAGAAGCCTCTTTTCTAGATATGGTCTAGTGGATGTCGTCGTTAGCGACAATGGACGTCAGTTCACATCTGAAGACTTCAAAAACTTTTTGCTTAATAATAAAGTAAAGCATATTCTGACTGCTCCCGGTCATCCGTCAACGAACGGACAAGCGGAAAATTTTGTTAAGACCGTTAAGAAATCTGTAACGGCTAGCATAAAACAACAGAAGGAAATAGGCCTTGATATAATTGTCAACAGATTTTTAATAGATTATCGCAATACACCGCATTGTGTTACGGGTGAGTCGCCGGCAAAATTATTTTTCGGGAGAAACTTGAAAACCCGCTTCAGCAATTTGAAACCGCCGTTGACAAAAGGAAAAATTTTAGAAAGTAACGATAAGAGTGTAAACTCTCATAAAGGCAAGCGTAATGCCGAATTTAGTGAAGGCCAAAGAGTACTCATCCGTAACTATACTAATCCGAACAAACCAAGTTGGTCTCCAGCTACTATCAAAAAAAGAATCGGTACTCAAACTTATTTATGCATATTTAACAACAACAATAGAGAAATAAAAAGGCATTTAGATCAGATACGGGGTGTAGGGTGTAGTCTCAACAACAATAACAATAATATTGATAATGATAAAATTAATGATAAAGTCCAAACTGAAAATCCAGAGGTGAGAGCTACTAATGAGAATGATTGTCAAAACACAATGTCTGTTGGTGACAATGAGCAGGCAGCTACTGGTCTACGTAAAGGTACTGATTCAGAGGCAAAGGGTGAAGAGACACCTAAGAGACAACTAAGACCCAGAGACCGTGGTAGAGCAGTAAAACATTAAAATTTGAAATATTCTTTTATATGTATGAATTTAATCTTTCTTTTCATAATTATTTGTTATTGATTAGATATTGTATATTCATAATATTCATAAGTATTATAAATATCCGTAAATTGAAGTTGTAATTTTATGAAGTTGAATTTACTTGAATTTAATTAAGTTTTGGTATTGAACTTACGTATTGAATTTAAATTTAATTAAATTTTATCATATTGAGCTCACGGTTTAAATTTGTTAACATTATTAGAATAATAAATCAAACATCTTTGTCATTAATTGTAAACAGCTAAAGGGGAAACGTGTTGGGTGTTTCCATTTGATTCACAATCTGGCAAGCCTAACGCGAACTCAACGAAAGATGTTAAACTAAAATAAGATAAAGAATAAATGAGCAGTCGTGTAATGACCATTTAATTGAACCATTGCGTTTTTCCTTCGGGCTCTAAATAAATAAGTGTAATACGCAACAGTTAGGAAAACATAATATCTGCTTTTTAGTAAAAAATTAACAATATGGATTATGGCGATGAAGCAAACGATGGTTTTGTTGAATATGCAAATGAAGAAGACGATGGAGTTGTTGGTCTAGTTCCGTATGGATTCCACAGCAGTACGGATGATTCAATAGAACTTCCTATTAAGAACAAAAAGCGAAAACGGCGAGTGCAACTAAAAAACGATGCGTGGTATACAATGAAAAATAAAAGTCTGCGCCAACATGGAACAAAATACTATGGCAAGACGAAAGAAGGTGGGCATTGGCAATATAATAAAGTTAAAAGTGCAAGATCTATGAACAAAAGGTGCAACTGTAATGATAAAGGTAAAGCTGCAATCATGAAATGTGGAAAAATAACAGAACCTCAAAGGGAAGAAATTTTCAATGAATTTTGGAAAATAAGTTGGCAGCAAAAGAAGGTATATGTGAGGGCATTAATTCAATGTATTAAACCTAAAAGACCACGAAATGGCGCAATTGAGAACGTCTTTAAGAGAAAGAAAACATTGTGGTACCAGCTTAGAGTTAACAATATTGTTTTGCGTGTGTGCCGCACTCTATTCCTAAACACGTTACGCATAGATACGCATTATTGTTTAAATTGGTTAGATACTCCTTTGGATCACCACATTTTTCAAGAAAAACAACAACCGCATACGGAGCGTGTTCACGATCTGCATTCATTTTTCGATTCGATTCCATCAACAGATTCCCATTACTGTCGATCTTCCACCACCAAAAAATATCTGTTGCCAGAATGGCGGTCCAAGAGAAGTCTTTATGACTTTTATAAAGAACAATGGTGTCACGAACAAGAAACTGATCCGGTGTCAATAACAACTTTCAATTCCGTTTTCAAATTAAAAAATCTAAGCTTATTTTTACCAAAAAAAGACGTATGTGAAATTTGCTCTCGTCATAATGGGCAAAATTATTCAAATGAGGAATTCTTGATACATCAAGAAAAAAAAAATGAAGCCAGAGAACAAAAAGCAAAAGATAAAGATGAAGAGTCCTGTGCTTTTACTGTTGATTTGCAATCCGTTCTGATGGCACCAAAATCAAATGTTAGTTCATTTTACTACCGAACTAAATTACAGGTGAATTTTATGATTTGAAAACCAAAGACGCCTATTGTTTGGAACGAAGTTGATGGTGGACTAACATCAGAAGAATTTGCCAGTGTTTGGGTTATATTCATAGAAACAATTTTTTTGCCTAATTTACAAGAAAGCAACGATCCTGTCAAGATAATTTTTTACAGTGATGGCTGTACCTACCAAAATCGTAATTCAACAATGGCAAACGCTTTACTAAATGCAGCAATCAGCAACAATATAACTATTGAGCAGAAAATATTAGAGCTTGGACACACACAAATGGAAGCCGATAGCGTCCACTCGGTGATTGAACGCGCTTTAAAAAATAGAAATATAAATGTACCTGCAGACTATGTGAGTTTATGTAAAGGTGCGCGAAAAAAACCAAAGCCCTATTATGTAACTTATTTAGATTACACATGTTTTAAGTCTTTTAAAAATATAACATTCTTAAAAACTATTTGTCCTGGTCGTGTAATTGGAGATCCAAAAGTCACGGACATACGGGCACTTAAGTACACACCTAATGGTAATATTTTTTACAAGTTAAGGTTTTCTAACCCGTGGAGCAATCTGCCCCAACGTCTAGATAAAAAAGTTGCCATACTGAAGTGGTGTAATTTAGCACAACTTTATAATGAAAAACGACAAATATCTAAAAGAAAGTATGATGATTTGCAACTATTGAAAGAGACATTACCAAAAGACTATCATAGTTTCTATGAAAACTTGCCACATGAATGATAAAGATGAGTGATATATCATGTTCCTTAATAATAATAATTATTTTTTTTCATTTTTACATTCAAATGTTATCGTTTTTAGTTTTTTTTACATTGAAATAATATAAAAACAAAGAAGAAATTTTTAATTTAAGTGTAATATACTTATATGAGTGGCGACACCACTACCCCCACCTAGTTGTCGGGTACGCCGACGCAAGCAGGCGTTAGTTCCGCGCGCCATCTATTAACAAGCTGTCGCTGTCGCACAGCGTGTTTATGGGTAAACCGGAACTAGCCTGTATTGGCTGCTGAGCAACACACTTCGTGTTTCCGGCTTTTCAATCAACCTCTTTCTTTCGCAGCGCTGGAGCCGTGCACACGCTCTCGCATCTGTGTCTATCCCAGACATCGTGGTGATATTTTAAATATATTAAATTAAAATAAGCATTTAATTTTATTATTATTTCTTTCATATTAATAATTGTTTTTTTATTGTATACGCTACACCCGAGCGTAACCCAAATTGTGACCCCGACGTGATCTAAACACGCATAGGATGCTCCACTCGCCAACAGCCTCAGGACCGGCGCCGCCGGCACCACCGGAGCAGCCGCCGACTCGAGCAACGTACGCTCCACACCAGCAGCCACAACCACCGCACGTGCATGCGCAGGCACAGCTGGCCATGCCCACGCCATTGCTGATACCGACACACCACCTGCCGCCACACCGTGCAGGGGAACCTGGGGGACACGCCTCCTTTTCGTCACCGCCCGCGATCGAGGCGGTGAGCAGCTGTCGGCTCCCACCTTTCTGGAGGAGTAACCCCGATCTGTGGTTTTACCAGATCGAGGCCGCGTTTCAAGTACACCATGTGCGCAACGACAACAGCCGCTACAATCTAGTAGTTGCGGCGCTCGTCCCGGAGACTATTTCCGAGGTTGCGGATGTACTCCGCACAGTGCCGCCCGTGGGCAAGTATGAGGTGCTGAAGGCGGCAATATTAAATCGCCTCACCGACTCGGCGGATCGACAGCTCCACAGATTACTCACCCAACTCGAGCTGGGGGACAGGAAGCCGTCCCAATTCCTGCGACAGATGCGGTCCCTAGCAGGTGACCGGGCCACGGATGACATCATCCGTGATGAATACCATTAATAATTCACTAATTATTGCGATAAAAATTCCCGTTGATTTTTTTATGACAGACCTAAAGTTAATAACCCCACTACCGAATGACCGATTTTTTGAGATCGACGAAGAAAAAGAACTTGTAATCACAGTTGATAACGTAACTTTCACGTACGAAAGTAATTCCTTGTTCAGTGATTTTCAAATAAGTGAAAATTGTATTGTTAAGAAAAATTGTAGATTAAGATATAATAACGCAACAAGTATTGATGTTATCGATGATGATTTAATATTAGTAAAAAATGCCAACGATACAAGGTTAACGCAAAACTGCGATACCAGAGATATTGTCATAACCAAGAATTATTTAATAAACTTTTATAATTGTAATTTGAAAATATTTAATAAAACTTTTGTAAATCAAGAAACAATTGTTAACAAATAATTTACTTATCCAAATAATGATTTAACTGACATAACTTTTGAGGAAAACATTGATTTTGAGAAAATTAAACTCAACCAATTTGAGAACATAAGGCAAATTGAAGAGCTAGTATATCATAAGAATGTATCATACGTCATGAGTATAATGTTAATATTAATTACGATTGTAATGTATACAGCTTACAAGAAATGTTGTAGAAGAAGTACTAACAAAATGAGTGTTGAACTCAACTTGACTACCAAAGATTCAACAGAAATTGCTGAATCCAAGAGCAGGAGTCCTATATGGAATACAAAATGAATTGTATCTTCCAATATTATAAGTTAATACAATATTTGTATCATTTCATCTGGAAATACATAAATGTGTAAAGAGAAACTAGAGATAAGAAAAAAAGAATAAATATAAAATTTTGCTTTAGAAGAAAAATAACAAGAATAATTTGTACAATCAACATAATAAGACTTCAGCAGGGACTACCGAAACTGGGGGTGGAGGAGTCATATATAAATTCACCCGTTCCACCCTACTCACCCTTTAATATAATATAATATAATATGGTGCATCCTAATGTATTCTTACTAACAAGCGCACCCGAAACAATGTACAAGTGATGTGTGTATAATTGCAATGTAAGCAAATTGCCACAGATCTTAAATTACAATTCGAGTCTAGCTATAAGAATTTGTATGTATTTCTTTGTATTATTTGTATTTGCTTTAAGTTGAAACAATAAAAAACCATATCAGCTCAGTTCTGAAGAAACTACCAAAAGATAACGTCGTTTTCTTAATGAACGCAACATTACTATATACGAGTATGCAAAAATTATATTAAGAAACACATAGAATTAAGTAGTCATGTAACTTGTAGTCAAAAAGTAAAAGAACTGTTTTTTAGAGCTAAAATGTATTTTAGAATCCGTTCACTAAATAAGACTATTGTAGAAAATATGTACAGCAAAAAGCGAAAATTAAATAAAACAATTAATTGAATTGTTGTTAACTATTTTTTTATTGATAACTGATTTTTATTTACATCATTGTATTTTTGAAGCGTTATGAGGACAGGCTGATTAGTCACATTTTGGTGTCTTATTATGGTAGGGTTTTTTGTCGGCTGTTGAGGCTACAAAAGCAAACACACGTGCGTACTTGATATAATAACACGTACATATATTATTAGCATACCTATGTTTCAGAGCTCCACTTGTTTATCGCACTATTTTCCTTATGACTCTCATAATTCCATTGCTCCTTTCTTGGGCTTCTAGGATGACAGCTTTTAATTCAAAAAAATTCCTCTCAACATACATTTACTGACACTTTGTGAGCTGCTGAAACGCTCTGCCACAATTCTTTGGATACAAATTCCGATTTAAGAACTTTCTACCCAATTATAAACGTTTTTCTATACAAATTTTCGCTATACTTCTTAAAAATGCAAAGAAAACCAGAAAAAGCTGTTCGCTCGTTAGTCAACCGTGACGTAGATGCGCAGCACGAGGCAAATTTGAACACAGCATTGCGTAATTTTTGTCTCTGTGAATTGTGGTGTATCATGCTTATCATGCAGCATACAGCACAGAACGCCTGCAAATGCCAGCAGAGCTAAATGCACCAGTTGGTGCAGCATACAAGTAGCATAGTCATGTACTCAAGCGACCCCACATGCAACACTACTCCTCTCGCTGTGCATAAAACCTTGTCGGCAAAATACGAAAGATCCATGCACTTGAAATAAACATTGTGCATCATAAGCATAATAATTTATTGCATATTACACAACGACAAAACCTTACAATAAGAATAAGCATAATTGCGTAGACATGTAAATTTAAGTATTGAACAATTGTTGACCAATATTTGAAACGAAGTTGAATGTAAAATTAAGTATAAAAGGACAACCTTGCCAACAAACAAAGAAGAATCTAATCTGAACTGAAACTCTGCATTTCCTTTTATTCTGAGGCTGACACATTCGCTTTGTCCAAACTCTGACTGTTGAATATTTTGTTTCTTTAAGTGGTGTGTCTTTAAAGGAAAAGTTCTATTTTCTGCTTTATTTGAGTTACGGTTTCTAATTTTGTTTTGCCCTCTGCTTAATCACTACATTTAATTTAATTATTTCAAACAAATAAACAGCATTTAAGAAGAAAAATGGCGAGTGAAGTTATATTATATTTTATAAATTATTCCAAGGGAATTAAGCAGCTTGTGTCGATTTAAGGGCCGGAGCGGAGTCTATTGTAACTGAGTTCTCTGACACAGGGTCGAGAACTAACAATCCGCTTGACGGTTTTTACTTCAAAACAGTGCTGAAAAAGGACAAAACGGTCACCGATGAATTGATCGATAGATAATTATATGGTGAACGTTTTTTTCTACCAAAAATATTGCAAGGAAGAAAAATCCTGAAAGTGCAAAGACAATTAATAAAATTAAAAATATAATTAAACTATCTCAATATAAATAACAGGCATGTATTTGGATATAGAAAAGGTTGAAAAGCCATATATTTTTATATCAGCTGTTAACGATGCTGTTCAATTTGGTTAAACGAGCAATGGTTCAACATACATATATTGATGTATGCTTTGTAATTCGGTTTCAGTCAAACAATTGAGTGAATTTTGCATAGGATTTAAGTATTGAAAAATAAGATTCATCATTACCTCTTTACATTTTTTACCAATTTATGTTGCAAATCGTTCTCGGAAGCGAGTAACAGCAGCTTTCACTTACTGCGCGGAGTTTCCTTGGATATGTGACAGATTTATTTGATTCTACAATCGTTCTACTAAGCACTTGAATTTGCAGATTCTTTAGGAACACAAAACGCACGACTTTACTTCTATAACTTGTTCTCAAAAAAATTTAAAGCAGATCACATCCCTTTTTAATAATAACATTGAAACGTATGTATTAGAAAATCAAGATAAAGATAATCTAATTTCGGAAAACTTTCTCACTACAATTAAAGACAAAGTTTTGAAAATTTGCTATTTAATCTAATTTTTGTTCGCGATCTAAACGGCGATTTTTCGAAGATGTTAGCTATAAAAAAATCCTCCAACTCTCCCTGAGGTATATTCCGAAGTCCTTGACATACAAAATATAAACTACAGGAACAACATTATTCATCGCTCAAATGTTCCAAATACAGTAACTCATGACATTAACCAATTTTCCGAGAGAGAGCAAAAAGTTGAGGCAAGTCCACCCGTCCACCCTTGCCTCCAAATAGCTTACGGGCCCTCGGGATTAATCTTCTCCCCTCAGATATACCTCTAATAGGGCAAAATCACTACCCAAATCAGTACCAAAACCCGAGATGCGATTGAAAATCGATCCCAGCTTGTAGACGAAGCACGTAAATTATATGAACCGTCCGAGTAGAATATAAATAAGTCTACCTTGTCACTGTAGACATATCATGCAATGTAGTCTGGAGAGAGACAGACTTACTTAGACGAATGCTACATATATTCCATTTTTCCACCAGTTCACCGACCAGCGTCAACCGCTTATCAACTGCTTTAGCTGCACTTTTCAGGTGCAATTTCATTGGAATTCTGCTTGCCGCTTGTAGCTGCTAGCTTGGCGTGCAAAGCGAATCCGGGCAGTTTCGGTTCAATTTTGCTCACAACCAAAATATGTTTGCCTATCCGGTCAGGTGATGGGTAAGTGGGGCATCTGTGAACGCTTTGGGTGCAATGGGTAAGAATGAATTTAAGAAAAGTCAGTCTAAGAAAGGTCAACGAGTGCGGTCCGGTAATTAATTCAGTTTCGATAATTTTGAAATTTTCAAGCTGATTAGTTAATCCAGTAAATGTGATCTGAATGAACTAGTAATCGAACCCAAGATTGTAAAATAGAAGCAAAATTAATAAACTTATATTAATATAGTTGTACAATATTTATAACCGTTAATATATACTAATATTATACATCAACTTCCATTAAAACGTTTACAATAATATACATTAACATACATTTCTAACAAACATTACTAATTTAATTAAACTAACTTGTATGCTTACAAACAGATATTGCCCAACAATAACATATTCACACAACTAGATAACGCATTTCAATAACCTAATTTCATAAAACGTGTTGTGCTTAATTGAAATTGTTATTAAAACAATCAGCCACAGATCTGTATAATTGTTGACGCCTCCCTGATCAACAGGTGCTGTATAATTGTTGCTGTCTTGCCGATCAACTTATCAACTCCAATTGCCGCTGTCGAGTGACCAGTGGATCTTAGCGGAACCGACAAAGCGGCGCTAAGCGTTTAGTTGCAGTGACGGTGTCGCGAAAGATTTGCACCACCGTAGTTACAATATTCCAATAGCGCACCCTTTCTATAACTAAAGAACATAGTGGCATCGAGTTATAGGAAGAAATATTGTGCCGTCCAAATAATCTTTGTATAAGTTAGCAACATACGTGTTGCATGTCGTTGGCGCCGTGCGCTTGCGCAGCGGTACCCAGCATTGTAGGAAATACGCTGCAACAGCGTCTACTGCCATCCGCTGCGCAGGGACACGGTAGACGGTGTTGGTTCTCGGTGCGTGAGAAAACACAAGACGGAGAGCATTGGCGCCATGCGCTAGCGCAGCGGTGCAAAGCATTGTACAAAATGCGCGGCAACAGAGTCTGCTACCATCCGCTGCGCAGGGCCACGATAGACGGCGCTGGTTCTCGATACGCGACAAAAACATACGAAAAGAGCATTGGCGCCATGCGCTTGCCCAGCAGTACAAAGCATTGTACAAAATGCGCGACACAGCCGCTACGCGTAGATACGGTACACGGTGATGGTTCTCAGTGCCGGAGGAATTGGCGAGACATGTGTTGTATGTCGGTGCCGCCAAGCCCAGCCGTGAAACGCTGTCGCGCAGTGCCGCCTCAAAGCGCAGTCACTATGCGATTGTCGACGGCGAAAACGTATAAAAAGAACCCGAGTACGAGAACTCGCATCTTTTAATTGGCAGGAGCTCGAAGGAGAAGGACTACCTTAATAATAATAAAATAATATTAAAACAAATATCTTTATAATTTTAGATGGATGCAGGAGATACTTAACTTATATTCTTTCAGAAAAAAATGCCTGTACGAATAATACTTTTAATTTTGTGAAAGCTGGATTCCTGAGTATAAACCTCAAACCTTCCTTGGGGAATCAATATATGACAAATAAAAACTCAATGAAGGAATTAGTACTAACATATATTTCTACAAAATAGGGACGACGTATGATGACAAATTTAGAAGATGTCGCCTTGTGCCTGCCTCAGCGATTTCATTCACATAGAATGGGAATACCGACGCAGTAGATATGGCTCGGCGAATATGAGTAGACTTAAGCTTAGAGTTACTGGAGGGCAGTCTTATTGTGGACATTGTCATATTGACTTGTGAAACTAATAAAGGGCATTATTATAAAGTATTTGAAAATATAAAAGTGAGTTTCCTTCCCGCGGTTGGACAGCGAATATTTTTTAAATGCAGCCCTTTGGACTGGCCTAACATGTATAAATAAAAACAGGGATGTCTTTGTTTATTTGTTAAATTATCTTATAAATATTGGTATATACCATATCCATAAAAAACCGATAAAAGGTCCGCAATATGCATCTATGTTTACCACCATATTAAAAAAAATGTAAAAAATTCAGACGAATATTGCTTTAAATGAGCTACAATATCAGCATTATATCTAGTCTTCTACAATTCAAATAGATGTTGACCGTATATTCACGATTTCAGTTCAGATATTATATATCTGGAGAAAATAACAGCCTATTAAATGTTACTATATAATTTTTCCATTGTCGGTTAATGAAATTAAAGACTTGGAATTAAATAATCCACTAATTAATGTAAACGTTTTTGGTCTGGAAAATGATGCTATTGTTGGACCATACTATTTTACACTACAAGAAAAAATGCATCACATCAATTTGTTGTTGATGGAAGACGATGAAAGATTAGATTATGTATGGATTAAAAATATTTCAAGGTAAGTAAATACACAAATATATGTGTACAAAAGAAAACACTAATTAATAACTTTCTTGTACAATCACAAGTCAAATAACAAAACATGACGGAAAAACATTCATGTGCAATAGATGCTTAATAGTTTTTAACAAGGAGGATGTACTTATTCGACATCGACAGGATTGTACTAAAATGGTCACAAAAATGTTTAAAGAAGATGATAAGGTTTAATCAATTAAGAATTTTAAAAAGCAATTGGACGTACCTTTTGTTGAAAAAGTAGTTAAAAAGTAGTAACTTCAACTCAAGTAGCAACACAAAAACACAAAATTAAAATCTGTGCAAAAGGATATTCCTTTCCTTTATAGTTATTATCAGGGCTGGCAATTCTAAGCAAATGCTTGAAAAAGCTTATTTTGCATATATCTGGCAGCACTGATGGTTTGTGCATATATTTGACATTTGTGCATATTTTTTCATATCTGGTAACATTATTGAAAAAAAAACAAAAAACGAAGCGTGTCATAAACTTGTTTTCTTTTTGGTGGTTGAAATGCCGAAAGAAAAGGAACCTCGTAGCGAATTTGTCTCACGAATGGTTGATCAGTTTCCTAAAGTCTTGCGATGCGACAAGTCCATATTATTTTGTCAATATTGTGAGTGCCACATAACAGGCAACAAAGTGTTTAATGTTAAACAACATATGAGCACAGCGAAGCACCTTTCTGCGGCGTCTGCGGCGGAAAAAAACGGGAGAATGAATCAACCATTGATTAATGAGTTCTCAGGAAATAAACAAATCGAATTTCAAATGGATCTATGTAAAATGCTTATGTCTGCCAACATACCACTCAGCAAAATTGAAAACCCAGCTTTAGTCAATTTTCTGAAGAAATACACAATACACATCCTGTTCCAACACGCAACACACTGCGATTAAAATGTGTTCCAACGTTGTACGAAAAGCATATTGCAGCATTGCGCAGCAAAGCAAAAAATAAATATATATGGTGTTCACTCGATGAAACTACAGACGTTGAACAACGTCTGATCGTAAATTTCATTTTTGGCGTTTTGGATGGTGACGAAGAGGAGAGAAATAAGTGCTATTTATTCAACGTTGGCGAAGTTGAAGCCGCCAATGCAGCCTGTATAGCTGCCTTTTTAAACGACTCGCTGAATCTTTTGTGGCCAGAAGGTAAACTTTGGTTGAAAATTTAAAGGAAAATTGACTAATTAAATCAATGTAATTTTAGGAATTATGTATCAAAAAGTTCTTGTTGTTGTCACAGATGCTGCAGCCTACATGAAAAAAGCAATGTTGTCTTTGCAGACATTATTTCCGAAAATGCTGCATATTACTTGTCTAGCGCATGGGCTTCATCGCGTAGCAGAATGCGTTCGCAACCAGTTCCCAAAAGTTAATGAACTAATTTCAAAAGCAAAACTTATTTTTGCAAAGGTAAGCATTTAAATATAAAAAACAAATATCACTTAAAAAAATTTTGTTTTTCTAGGCACCGTCTCGTCGTCGAGCATTTAAAGATGTTTTCGCAGACGTTCCACTACCACCGCGACCCTGTATAACCAGATGGGGAACATGACTTGAAGCAGCGAATTATTATGCCGACCATTTTGATACATTTAAAAAGTTTTTACAGCAACTGGATGATGAAGATGCAGAAGCTATATCCCAAGTTAAAAAACTACTTGAACTTGAAGAAATCCGTAGAGAGTTGGCGTTCATTAAGGCAAATTTTAGTTGTTTGATAGTAGACATTAAAAGGCTTCAAACAAAAGGTTTGATGTTGAAGGAAAGCTTAGAAATTGTGAAAAGTGTGACTGAGCAATTTCAAATGTTGAACACAGACATATACTTAAAAAAACTTAACAGCGTTTTGGTTAGAAACCCTGGCTTTACAACAATTACTAATATAAACGATATATTATTTAGTTGCTCCAAAACTACGAGTGAAGATGTATCGAAGTATTCCCCAACAGAATTAAGTTTATTTAAATACTGCCCAACAACTTCTACAGACGTGGAAAGAAGTTTTTCGAACTATTCAATAATTTTAAATGACCGGAGAAGGTCATTTTTGATTAAAAAAGTATGTAATTTTATATTGTAATACCGATATTACTGAATAAAAGATAAAAATCGAAGTAAATCTTTTCGCTGATTTAGCATATTTTGTTTATTTATCGAGCTTTTTTAAGCGCTTAAATTCAATTTTATTATGCACTTTTTTGCCAGCCCTGTACATGACATACAGCAAATAAAAGAAATATCCAGGTACTCGAAAAAAAAGTATAACGTTCTTTTGTAATAAAAAATGTGAAGCTATTCGAAAAAGCATACATAAGTGCATACAATGTGGCGTGATGTACATATGTAAACCTAAAAAAAAAGTAAATCTTTTTTATTGAGCTTTATTAACTAACTATTGAAAACAAATACAAAAATACCAGAATTAAATAAAAACGAAATCTCTGTATGGAAATTTATTAACCTTGGAATAGTGAGAACAAAAAGAAACCAAATTAGATAAAAACAAAGTTTTATTTAACTTTAGCCACATTACGAATATTAAAAAAAAAAAAACAAAACAAAACAAAAAGCGCCAAAATTGTATAGAAACGAAATATTTGTGGTTTAATTTTGCTAATCCATATTTTATAATTTTCAACCGCGTAACAATTTTCGAAAACCCAAACATAAAGGTAGATCATTAATTGGGGGAAAGTGGAAATACCAAAAGTCATGGCGATGGAAATATCGAATTCATTGTTTAGTATCGTTATGACATGTATTAGGGATATTGCAAGTTTCGATGGATCAGATCTGAATAGATTGGCAGATTTTATCCAGGAGATTGAGAACATTTATGCAACAATGATTACACAGTTTGACGCAAATAGTATAGCTTTTATATTCAATTTCGTGAAAAACAAATGCGTTGGCGAGGCCAGAGATACTATTAATAGTATGGCCCTGTTACAAATTGGCCAGATTTAAAGACAAGATTAAAATCACATTTCGGCGAGAAAGAAACGAGCAGTGAAAACCTGTCGGCTAGATGGCACAATTGAGAACTATTTTTATAAGCTAACGAAATTGACCGTACGCATCTTGAATCGTATTAGGACACACAGTGAGGAAACTTATTCTTCAGTAGAGGTTAATAGAATTGCACTTAACGTTTTTAAGGAGCATTTGCCAGAACCAACAAAGACCATGATTTTCGCTAGAAACCCCTCAAGTATAGATGAAGCTTATAGAGTCATACTTGAAGCTCGACATCAGATGTATACTCGTTTCGGACAAAATTTTAGTAGGAGGAACAACGGCAACCGAAATTATAATTTTAGCGATACTTATAACAATAGACGTGAGAATAGGAATATTTTCGGGTAAGGAGTTTTGTACAATGATCTAGGGACGAATGTAGGTCACCCACCTAGCGCCCAAGGTCCGCGTTCTAGTAACAGTCGCATACAGAGCAATGATAATTTCAATCAAAATTTCACACGTTCTCTGGAAAATCTAAATTATCGGAATCGAGATAGTAATTTTCTTAATAATTCACGGTATTTTAATCAGGCAGTAAATCAAAATTTCACACGTTCTCTGGAAAATCTAAATTATCGGAATCGAGATAGTAATTTTCTTAATAATTCACGGTATTTTAATCAGGCAGTAAATCATCGACGTTTTGGACAGAATTTTGGGCCAATTGCGGATAATGCAGAACGAGGCAGAAATAATCCTCAGTACAGAGACCGGAATGACAATCGGAGCTCGACGGTAAGCCGTATGCAAACAGACAGAACAAGACTAACACAACCCCACAGTAGCCAAAATAGAAACGACACGCAGATGGAGATTGGAAATAATTCGGTAAATTTTCGGGACCAAGCCTACCAAAATTACCCTATATAACAATAGAAACCCTGTCAGAACTTTATACTTTATAATAGATACCGGCGCCGAATTCAGTTTAGTCAACCCGAATGTGTGTAACCCTCTATGGAAACATAATGTTAGAATAAAAATAAAGGCTTTAGGAAAGGAAAGAGTGTTGACAAAATTATGTCGTTTCCCATTGTTTAAAGAATTTAAATTGGATAACGAATCGTGTGAATTTTTGGAAATGGATTTTAATGAGAAGTTTGATGGCCTAATTGGGAATAATATTTTGAATAAATTAGATACAGTTATAGACTTTCCTAACAGACGATTAATTACTAGAAATACAGTGTTGCCATTATTTTTCTCAAAAGAAGAGGAAGCCTACAATCGTGATTCATACAAAGGAAAGGTCATTGAAGTTTTTAGTAATGAGGCAATGCCACATGATTTAACAAAATTATTTGACCTCCGACATTTAACAGACTGGGAAAGAGATAAGGTAAATAACGTCGGCTAAAGTCGCAAACGTGACAAGTCCACTTTTTTCGAAAAATGAGATTTTAATGCAGTTCCATAGTTTTTTGAAAAATAAACAATTTCAATTTTTTTGGTAATTAAAAATCTCTGTAATAGGGTCAAGGGTCAAGTCCCATTTGTCAAAAAGCGCGCGCTAAATCCACTGAACGTACATATTGCATCAGCTGTTATACTTCGTTTTGGCGCCAAATTAGTTGGTTGCAGGCTTAGTTTCATTTTAATGGTAAAATTATTTATTTAATTGTAAATATTAAGTATATATTCAGAGTTTTATTATTGTTTTAGCGTTAGGAAAACATAATATGTGCTTTTTAGTAAAAAATTAACAATATGGATTATGGCGATGAAGCAAACGATGGTTTTGTTGAATATGCAAATGAAGAAGACGATGGAGTTGTTGGTCTAGTTCCGTATGGATTCCACAGCAGTACGGATGATTCAATAGAACTTCCTATTAAGAACAAAAAGCGAAAACGGCGAGTGCAACTAAAAAACGATGCGTGGTATACAATGAAAAATAAAAGTCTGCGCCAACATGGAACAAAATACTATGGCAAGACGAAAGAAGGTGGGCATTGGCAATATAATAAAGTTAAAAGTGCAAGATCTATGAACAAAAGGTGCAACTGTAATGATAAAGGTAAAGCTGCAATCATGAAATGTGGAAAAATAACAGAACCTCAAAGGGAAGAAATTTTCAATGAATTTTGGAAAATAAGTTGGCAGCAAAAGAAGGTATATGTGAGGGCATTAATTCAATGTATTAAACCTAAAAGACCACGAAATGGCGCAATTGAGAACGTCTTTAAGAGAAAGAAAACATTGTGGTACCAGCTTAGAGTTAACAATATTGTTTTGCGTGTGTGCCGCACTCTATTCCTAAACACGTTACGCATAGATACGCATTATTGTTTAAATTGGTTAGATACTCCTTTGGATCACCACATTTTTCAAGAAAAACAACAACCGCATACGGAGCGTGTTCACGATCTGCATTCATTTTTCGATTCGATTCCATCAACAGATTCCCATTACTGTCGATCTTCCACCACCAAAAAATATCTGTTGCCAGAATGGCGGTCCAAGAGAAGTCTTTATGACTTTTATAAAGAACAATGGTGTCACGAACAAGAAACTGATCCGGTGTCAATAACAACTTTCAATTCCGTTTTCAAATTAAAAAATCTAAGCTTATTTTTACCAAAAAAAGACGTATGTGAAATTTGCTCTCGTCATAATGGGCAAAATTATTCAAATGAGGAATTCTTGATACATCAAGAAAAAAAAAATGAAGCCAGAGAACAAAAAGCAAAAGATAAAGATGAAGAGTCCTATGCTTTTACTGTTGATTTGCAATCCGTTCTGATGGCACCAAAATCAAATGTTAGTTCATTTTACTACCGAACTAAATTACAGGTGCATAATTTAGTTTTTTATGATTTGAAAACCAAAGACGCCTAATGGTTTTTGTGGAACGAAGTTGATGGTGGACTAACATCAGAAGAATTTGCCAGTGTTTGGGTTATATTCACAGAAACAATTTTTTTGCCTAATTTACAAGAAAGCAACGATCCTGTCAAGATAATTTTTTACAGTGATGGCTGTACCTACCAAAATCGTAATTCAACAATGGCAAACGCTTTACTAAATGCAGCAATCAGCAACAATATAACTATTGAGCAGAAAATATTAGAGCTTGGACACACACAAATGGAAGCCGATAGCGTCCACTCGGTGATTGAACGCGCTTTAAAAAATAGAAATATAAATGTACCTGCAGACTATGTAAGTTTATGTAAAGGTGCGCGAAAAAAACCAAAGCCCTATTATGTAACTTATTTAGATTACACATGTTTTAAGTCTTTTAAAAATATAACATTCTTAAAAACTATTCGTCCTGGTCGTGTAATTGCAAAAGTCACGGACATACGAGCACTTAAGTACACACCTAATGGTGATATTTTTTACAAGTTAAGGTTTTCTAACGCGTGGAGCAATCTGCCCCAACGTCTAGATAAAAAAGTTGCCATACTGAAGTGGTGTTTTAGCACAACTTTATAATGAAAAACGACAAATATCTAAAAGAAAGTATGATGATTTGCAACTATTGAAAGAGACATTACCAAAAGACTATCATAGTTTCTATGAAAACTTGCCACATGAATGATAAAGATGAGTGATATATCATGTTCCTTAATAATAATTATTATTTTTTTTCATTTTTACATTCAAATGTTATCGTTTTTAGTTTTTTTTACATTGAACTAATATAAAAACAAAGAAGAAATTTTTAATTTAAGTGTAATATACTTATATGTACATAATGTGTTAACAAATTGAAGTTTAAAATATTAAAATCACAACCAAGTTGTGAAGACGCTTCAAAAATAAAAGGCGTCAAGTCCAATAAAAAAAAAAGTTTACTTGCAGAAAATAAGACAAGTCCAAAAACAGCAAAAAACAAGTGTTTAAAGATTTTTTTAGATTTAAAAACGTTATTCAAACAATGGGCGAAATAACAATGTATTGCATATACAGTTTCCACAAATATTGGAAAATATATTATTTAAACGGTTTTCCTCTCTCCTGAACAATGTGAAAAAGTGGACTTGTCACGTTTGAGACTTTAGCCGACGATATGCAAAATTGACAATACAAACAAGAAGTTTGTGCTTGTATGTACAATTGTGTACGCTTTAGAAATATTTCTTCCTCACACTGAGAGCTGAGTTGCACCGCATCATCCCAATCACAAGAGACCCGACACTTAAAAAGGAATTGATCGAAAAACTCAAAAAGCTGAGAGATGGGACAAAAGCAAGCCAAATTGGAGGAAATTATAATAGCTCCAAACAATAAAAACAACGGTGGCGGCCAAACGACAATCAGAAAAGACGACAAAGCTGCAGCAGATATAATAAATTTAATAATAGCTTTATCAGTAATTGTACTTGTAATTTTAAATATAAATAGCTATTATAAACAATATGTAAAGCGTCAAGTGCGCAAAAGCACAGACATGCTATCCAAAGTTTAAGCTAATATCTAAATAAAAACAAAATATCCATATACAAAATAAACACATATGCATGTCTCTGCCACAAAATATTAACTCAGCAAGTATATCACAAGATAGTTGCAAAATTGTTCACAACTTTTCGAAATTTTGTAAATGTATATACAACAAGTGGGAGCGATTCTTAGGAACTTAAAAAAGAATCCTACAAGCACCTACACTTCAAAATTCATTGCTGATACTTTTACAGCAATCAGAGCTAATTCGGCTAAACGTAGAAAGTGCCACTCAAGTGCACGAATCTAACTCGGTATTTGAGCAAATAAATGACTTACTACTAGATAAAACCGAAAGCAAGATGACAACTCCTATTGAAGAACCATTGCATTTGAATATGTAATAAATCATGATCGAACACTGTTAGAAATTAAGTGTAAAATATACATATTTGTATATGTATAATATTATTAAATCTTGTCAGTTAAAGTTTTTTCCGCATAATTGTTTTCAAATATTTTTCTGTGTAACTGTTTACCTAATTTTTCTTAAGAACTTTTTTCCATTAATTGTTTATGTTGGTGTTATCCTTGCTTTCATTCTGGTTTTTGAGGACCGTCTATATTTGTGGCATTAAAGACGTCACGGCAAACTCCAAACTTTTCGTTTCAGTAATTGTAGCTTCTTCACTTTTATCATCAATGTCAGGAGTAGATGAATGCGACATTTTTCTTCTTTATCGCCTTGTTTGCACCATTAATTTCACAAATTATTAAACTTATTATTATTTTTATAAAATGTCGCGAAATATAAAGACGGGAGTCTTTTGGTTTAAATTAACTTTATTAAAGTGCGTGTGTGAGCACGGGTAAGTTATAAAAATAATAGTTCACTGCTCCCGGCTGCGATCTTCAAAGTTTCATTGTCTTTCACAATCTGTCCCGTTTCAGAATGTATCGCTCCATTATATACATTTTGCTACTCATAGCAAAGCACAAAATCCGCTATTCGGGAGCGAGCACAAATTCTGAATTCGTGGAATCAAATTCGCCAGCCGGGATCATTCCGATCCTCTTTTGTTGTGAGTTAGAATCAAGCTACCTACGCGTAGTTGACTCACAGCACCGGCTCCTATTAAATTCATTAAGAACGCACATATTTTTAGGGTGCAAATATTGTAAATGTATAGTATTTATGCATTAATTATGATGTAAACTTTTAGGGTGTCACAGTTCCGCAGTCAAGCTGACGAGGGGCATTTAGAATGCAGCGACGACACTTTTACTGAAGTAGGTCGGTTGGCTTGAGCAACTGACAAATAACAATTGCGTAACTGGAACAGTTTTTAACTAGTATTTTAAGAATAAACCTCTTGTTGTTTTAAACCCAAAATAGTGCAGTGCTTATTTAACAAAGTGGTGCAGGTTTACAGATTCCCGCGACAGGACATTCCAGAGGACGTCTCTCGCCGACAAGCAGATAAGGACCCCAACATTTTGGTGCAGCCGGTTTTAAGGACCTACAGGAGGAATCCCAGGGCAAGGAACCCTGTAGCAGGAAAGAATCCTGCAACGAAAATCAAAGGACACCATACCACAACAAAATCAAAGGACATCTTACTACAATATTTAAAGGACCAGGATGTCATCGGGAAAAATAATGGTGAGTAGAGTGTATAGTAGCGTAAAATAAGTAGATACTTCTGCGACCCTGAAGGCGCCGTAGCGCTGGTCAAAGAAGTTGCAACATATAGGCGCGATTGCGCTGTTGCACGCAGCTTTGTATGGCAACCATAAACCGTCAGTATGATCGGACGGTCTATGTATGTTCATCCTAGCTGTGAGGATTTGAGTTTGTTTGTCGTGAGGGACATTTGTATTGTTTATTAAGCCATGCCATCTATATTGGAGACATTTAAATTATTTTTATAATTTATGTTTTAAAAAAACAAACATAGAACATTTGATTTGAATATTTGGCATTTTGAGATTAGGGAATTAGAAAAAAAAAATATACAGTATTTTTCGGTTATAGTCCATTCCGCTTATAGTCCGTTTAGTGATATTGGCCACTTTCTATACTTTACCTGCTACTTATAGGCCAGTTTCAAACAAAATATTATCGATATAGTCCATTAGCGATATAGTCACATTCGGCATATATGCCATCTATATGTGGTAACCAAAACTATAATTGAGTGCAAAAAATTAGCTATATAATCACAAAAAAATAGTTAATTCACACACCAAAAATAAAGTTCTAAACAAGTTAGATTTTAAAGTCACAAACCAATCAATAAGTTCTAATTATCATATTGTTCATGCAACACTGTTTATGTTTTGACGTTTCTCTTTTGTAGACATAGTTGATCAGGTGCTTTGAAATATCTATCAAACAAACACAAAATTTAAGAACAATGAGTAAACGCGTTAATTTAAGTGTAAAACAAAAAGTTAATTTGATAAATGATTTCAAAGATAAGTCGTTAAAACGTAAAGAGTTAAGCACCAAATATAAAATAGATGTGTCAACAAATTCGTATATATGCCATATTGTGGCATATAAAAAAATTAGGCTTATAATCACATTAGCGATATAGTCACAATATTGCGTGCAACTAAGGGATGTGACTATAAGCGAAAACTACTGTATTTGTTTACAACACGTGTTGTGCATCGAGTTTATGTAGTTCGGAAACTACAATTTGCGTAGTCACGTTAAAGTAATTTTACGTATTAAAAATACGAAGCATGCAAGCATATCATTGTGCGAAAATGAAAATGCGTATGATTCTACGGTAAAATTTCTTTCTTTGGATATGAATATTTTTGGAAATAATTTTGTGAAACTTCCTCGGAATTAGGAGAAATATTTAAAAAAAAAAGTTTGTTTGTTATCTATATATATAAAATGGAATGTGTGTCATACACATACATACACATTTGTAAACAAATTTAAAAAAACAGGAAAAATAGAAAATGGCAAATTCGGAGGAAGCATTGGTAATTTAACTTTAAATACTTATTAATTAATACAGAATAATATTTTATATATGTGATTATTTAGGTTACAACTAATTTATTGGGGGACAACAGTACTTTGCGTCGACTTAAAGAGCGATTGGAAATAAAAGAATTGCTTGCCATGGTGTATGCGCAGAGTTCCAGTTCCAGCTCAAGCTCTGAAGGATCTGGCATACACCAAGAGGAGCATACTAAATGCGATGAGTTTGTGGCAACTATACAATCATATGGTGATGCGGACTTCAGATGAGGCCCATATGAGGCTGCAGCGTACAACTGTGGAATATTTAATATGTGTGTATGAATGTAAAACGTTTAAAATTAAAACTAATTTTTTTTTGCATTGCATTATTAAATTTTTTACCCATATGTTCAAATAGTAAGATATGCTTTGTTAGAAAACAAAATTAACCTATATTTGGCATTAAATAAATTTAAGCGTAATTGAAAAAATGGTGTTCTTAATTTATTGAAAAATTTCTTTGATGAGAAAGATATTTCAATAATATAAGCAATAAACAGGTACATTTTCAGTTCCTTAAAAAAAATAAAATAAAAATTATTAACATAAAATTTAAAAATTCGAATTCCTCCTTGCGCGCCTGGTAGCATCTCAGCAGCCCCAATGTCTCCTCTCTACTCCATCGCTTCCGTTGGCTATTGAACACAAAAAACAACAATTTCAATTTATTTCAAAAAAATCAAAATATTTATAAGTTAGTTTCACTTTCATTTTTAATTTAAATTAAAAGTTATTAAAATATTTACAAACCTATTTTCTTTGTTCTCCATTTTATACGACAGCTTTTTATATAATTACAGCGGTTAATTCTTGGTTTACTCTGTTTCTCGTTCACAATAGACAGCAAAATGGTTTTGGCAGCACTTCTGTTTGAGGTGCTAAACTTTCAGCGCATACAAGCACCTTGTCTTAACTAAGCGGTCCATTTGTATGGATAAGCGGGCGTTTTATTCAGACTCGCGTTGAAAGAAACACAGGTAATATAATTCAACTCAGACCTGTTGTTAATGGTAACTTCCTGATGAGTACCCCTACTTTGCCACTACATCCGTTATCTATCAACTTCAGAGGAACATCCCATCCCTATACCAAGGAGCCGAAGTAGAAGACAGCTGCTCACAACGTCACCCCCACACATCCTTAGCTACAGGCTTCGGGCAGTGCTCCCAGGTAATTAATTAATTTATATTGTAAATGCTTCTGTATTCCTTACCACGGCTGGTTCGTAGTTTTTCCAATATTACACCATTGCATTTAAAGCTCACTTACAGGATCGCAAGGACTCGAAGTAACCAGCAAGATGAGTGATAATAGAAGGAACTTCGAATTTATGCCTGTTTATTCAGGAAACAGGGGTAAGATATTTTATTTAATGCAAATTATTTCATTCGAAGTATATTTACATACATTTTTAACTGTCGTAATTGCATATTCAGTCGATACAACCGAAACGTTGGCGCGTATCGAAAGGAAAATAGACAAAATTGCTGCCGTAATTGGCCAAATTAAACAAATTTTATGCACACACTCGGTAATATTGCAACATCTGTCAAAGACTCTGCTCGGGACGCCTACAGGCTCACACATTTCCCCGATTGCATCTGGATATGATTTGCAAAAGGTTGAGAAAAATCGGCTTGACAAGGGCATGAAGCGATAAGTAATCAGGGAAAAAGGCAAGAAAAACATTTCAGGCATTCACAATTCTTACAGATTGCTCAAGTTCCAGTTGCCATCTTAAGTTAGGTCGAACTGCATCTCCAAATAATATAACATAAATATTTATTTAAAAAAATAATAAAAGGAAGTATAAAATTATATTTTCAATAACACAAGAAGATACCAATTACCAATTGGAATTTATATACTTTAAGTATTAATGCACATAGTTTAAAACGAGTTGTAAAAATAAAAGGCCAGCAGCATTAAACCAATGGCCAGTTGGAGTTGTAAGTTAGGATTGCAAGGAACTAAAATAATTATTAAATTGTGGAAAGTGGAAAATCTTCCGAAAAATGAAATGATGAAATTCACACTTCTTGGCGTTAATGGTCCAAGGCGTTGGTGGTTCGCCTTGGTCACAGCCGCTTGCATATTTTTTTGTACACAAGCAGTGCAAAGGAGAATATATTAAGAAGTAAGTTTGTGAAGCAAATACAAATTTAAAAAAATAGTATAATGTTTAATAATAGTCCAGTCAGTTGGGGAGATATTGAACATTTTTTGAATGTAGCTTCAAAGTTCGCAATACGTTGTGCACCGAAGTTAACACAAGCTCAGATTAGTCCCAATTCCCTTCAGAAAATGAAAGTTACCTACGCTTTGTAAGTGTTAAGCAATACGCTTGGGAGTGCTTTGCTCTCATTATATTCAGGTAGAATAGATGTCTGTTCAGGTAGAATAGATGTCTCAGTAGCGCGAATAGCATCGAATACTTCAGATTTTGTGTTGTTTGTCGATGACCTTTTTAATATATATACACCTAATTCTGTTTTTACGCGAATTTGAAATAACGCGCTTTAAAAAAAAAATTTCATTCTGTTTTTGCGCGAGCGAATTTTTTTTACACGAATTTTATACAACGCAGTTTATTGGGTGATTCACCTACTTCTATTTTTCTGTATGTATACATACATACATAATTTCTATTTGTTGTTAGTTTTAGTTGGCATTTTAAGTTTGAAGCTGAAACCGAACGGTCGTGCGAACAAAATTTCATCAAAAGTTTACTAGTAGAAAAAAATATAATTCGTGTCTGCAATAATTTCATAAACCAAATTTGAATATATAAAAGGTAATAGCCCTTTAAATTAATTGATTTATTACTAATTTGATACTCTTAAATTATTTTAATAGAAGCCATTTAACACCATGTCAGCTAAAACACAGAAAAAAAGAAAGGCAATTTCTTTGGATGTTAAAATTCACATCTTAGATCACCTTGCAGCTGGAGAAAGTGCAACATCTGTAGGCAGACAATATAATTTACGAGAATCAACAATCAGAACTATAAAGAAAAATGAAGGAGCTATTAGAAAATCTGTAGTTTCTGGGACAAAAGTAAGTGTTCATACATCTTCTTACACAAGGGACATTATTAGAGCAAATGGAAAAGGCTCTTGTTATATGGGTGGAAGATTGTGCGCAAAAAAGGATACCAGTAGACGGATACAGCATCAAGCAGACAGCATTAAAAATTTTTAAGCTAATGAAAGAAAGTCAACCACAAACATCAGGTACTAGCGATAAAAAGTTTGAATTTTCTGCTAGGTACAGGTTGGATGACAGGCTTTTTGCAAAGACATTCGTTACATAATATAAAAATTAAGGGAGAAATTGCATCTGCAGATAAACGAGCGGCTACTGAATTTCCTAAAAAACTGGCTAAAATAATCGAAGATGGTGGCTACGCCCCTGAGCAAGTTTGGAATGCAGATGAAAGTGCTCTTTTTTGGAAGAAAATGCCTAGCAGAACCTACGTAGCAAAACAGCAAAAAACTGCAAGTGGTTTTAAGGCAGCAAAGGACCGTGTAATCTTATTGTTTTGCTCTAATGCTGCAGGAGATCGTATTTTGAAACCTTTGCTTATTAATCGAGCTTTGAAGCCACGGTCAATGAAAGGTATAAATATAAATAGATTACCCGTTAACTGGATGGCAAACAAAAAAGCCTGGGTAACAAGTGCCATTTTTACAGAATGGGTTGAAAAATGTTTTGTCCCAGAAGTTCGACGATATGTGAACGACAAGGGCCTGGAATTTAAGGTTCTGTTGATCATAGATAATGCGCCGGGTCATCGGGTTTTGGAACATCCAAAATGTTTCGAGCGATAATGAGGAAGGTAATATTGAAGCCCCGCGCAAAAAAGCTCGTGTATTGACAAAGCTCACTGACAGCAATAAAAAACAATATTAAACATTAGTTGTTAGGTTTTATTTTGGAATTTTGTTTATTTTGTTAATTTTTTTTTTTTTTTTAATATTATTTAATTTCATTTTTATTCTTTTGTATTTTGCTTTAAATAAAGCACTTGAGTTTTAAGCTTTATAAACGATTTTATAATTCTAAATTTAAAAAATACATAATAATTATGTACATATAATAATGATAAAAAATAAAAAGTTTATAACATACAAAAAACGATAAATCTGTATGATTTTTAACCTATTTTCTTACAGATTTTTTAAGTCAGGAACCAATGTTCTATTTTCCTATGGACGTGGTATCTTTTTTTAGGCGAATTTTTTATACGCGAATTTTTTATACGCGATTTTTCCAGGAACGTATCTCTCGCGTAAAAACAGAATTAGGTGTATAGCATCTTCTCAGACGTTGTATTCCCTTCAAAGAAACCATTTTATGAGTAAACATATCAGACAGATTTATTAGAAAAGTCTCATTATATTTTAAATAGTATTATTATAAGAAACATTGAGGGCAAGGACATTACAAAAACATTTCATAAAAGGATGGCTGATAAATATTTCCAGCTTACGACATATTATAGCGTAGATAGTCAGAAAAGCGTTTCTCACACATTATGACAAGATATTTTTGTCAATACAAACTGAAACACTGGGGTGGAGGCAATTAGCCATGAATTACTGCTGTCATGATTACCAAAAATTTTCAAAGGCCTTGGGGCTTGCAATATGTTAACGTAGACTGACTTCCTAAACGTATATTTACAATGTATCAATACAGTATTAAAACCGAGTTAATACATTGTGTAGTTACTTTTTTAATACGTTGCATACTAATACTTTGCAACACTGAAATCGTTTAGGAACATTTACGAGCATATGCATTGTATCATTGATAATAACGCGAACAATGGCGGAAGAGCATATTTTATTGGAAAATTTGTTAGATTTGTGCGGACAAGGAAACTCCAGCTCCCAAATTGCTGTGAACATTATACAAAAATAACATAAACGATTTGCTGTCTTGCTGAAAGAAACACGGATATCAAAAAGAATACCAAAAACAAAAGGCTTTGTGCAAACCATTGATGAAATGCCTGACGATATTTTTTACAGCCACTTTAGAATGGGAAAGAGGACTTTTGATGTAAGTAGTATTTATGTAAATGAAAATCTGGACGTAAAATTTTCACCAAACTAATTTGTAAAACGTTTATTTATTTGTTGAATACAAACTTATTTGTTTTAATTTGTAGAAAGTGCTCTGTTTGTTAAATGCTTCACACAAAAAGGCTCAGACTGGTCGTCCTGGTCTTGAATTAAAGAATATTCTTTTTATAACTCTGTGGAAACTTTCAAATCAGAACAGCTTTCGTGAAGTAAGCGACCGTTTTAATGTTGGAATGGGTGCGTGCTACAGAGGTTTTGTCGATTGTATTCAGCTTATTGCCAACCAGAAACAACTTATAAAATTTCCCAACTCGGAATCAAGCCGGAGACAAATAATGGAAGGTTTTGAATCATTTAGATCTCATCCTTTTCCCAGCGTCTTGGGATGTATTGATGGTACACACATCAGAATATCACAGCCATTAAATGATAGTGTCAGTTATTATAATCGCAAGGGAACATATTCTATAATAGTGCAGGTAAATTTTTTAAATTCATTTTTATTGACTCAATTTACTATTTACAAATTTCATTTGTATAAGTTAATACTTAACATATTTATTTTAACAAAGTTCAATTCCCCCTCTCGCAATTCAATTGCTGACACATTTCCAATTGTTTTATTGCTGACACATTTGTTCCAAACTTAATTTCACAATATTTACTTAAAGTGCTGACGAGATGTCTGCATTGAATGCACCTAAAATAGCTCACGTTGCATGATGATTGCCGTTCGATGGTTATAAAATTAAGTAGTTAGTAAGTAAGAATTCAATTATTAATCAACAGTCCGAATAAGAAGACATAGTCTTCCGGCAATAATTCAAAAATGTAAAAATAAAAGACATAGAAGACATAGTCTTCTGTTTTAAATAAAATTAAGAATATAAAAGACATAGAAGACATAGTCTTCTCTTTTAAATAAAACTAAACAAGTGTTTTATTGCGTTATATACAGGCTGTGTCTGATAGTAAGTTCCGATTCCTTGATGTTTTAGTGGGGCATCCAGGTCGTTGTCACGATGCGTCTGTGTGGGCCGATAGTCCTTTAAAGCGTGCAATTGCATCAGGCCGCATTGCTTCCCTTTTCAATTTTTAACTTTTCTTTTTCACACTGTAAGAGTTCTTCTAACACTTTTCTATCTGCTTCGCTTTCTTTTCTTAAAAACTCCACAACATGCTAACATGAAACAAAAATGTTCAGATTCACTTGAACGCCTTGCGATTGCATACTTTCCTACGCCTTTTGCCACAAAATAAACAAATATGAGAGTTGTCACCGAATTGTAAAATAAATGACGAACAGGACTTTATTTAAGTGAAGTTATTTATGACTTATTAAGTAATTTATGCCATAGTATGAACGTAGTATTGTAGTAGGATTACTTAAGAGCTAACAATATGTGGTAAATAAGTGTAGCAATAAGCGTACGAGTATATATCAATAGCACATAAGTATAGAGCAATAAGTGTAAATATGTTGTTGCGATCGTGGTTTTTGCCGTCTACCGTCTGTATGTTTGTTTTGCTTCTCTCCTTCTTTCCTTGCTTCCACTTGTCCGCTTTTCTAGTGAATGCGGCCAGCCAAGAACCTACCAGACGATTCTGAGGTAGAGATGGCGCTGCCTCAGAATAGTAAAAATTCGAAAGAAAGGTAACTGACCGACTTGACCGCTGGAGCGGTCAATGATGGAATAGCGGAAGAGGCCGAGGATATGAAAAATACGGTTTTAAGAGAAAAGGGGAAAAAAACATTTAAGGCAGTGGTAGGGAAAGAACGGTCTATGTGCAGTTTAAAGTGTTTGGGAAGAGAGGTGTTTCCAATTAATTTTGTTGCCGCGCGCGTTTAAAATTTGTGTTTTTACTGTGGATGTATTCGGATTAATTGTTGAGTGTGACTGTGCACTGAAGTTAGAAAATAATAATATTCTAGTGGTGCGGTAACATTAATGGCGCCCAATTAAAAATTAAAAAAATGTAAATTAAAATTTTCCTTGTGATGTATCGTGATTTTGTAGTCAAGCATTTTGTGGTTTAGTTTTGTGTTTAGTTAATGTGCTCCACTCTTGCCGCTGAGTTGACGTGCCAATGCGTAATGCCACCTGCAGCGACAAGAGGGGGAGGCTAAATGGTAGATGAACCCAGCTATTTCATCGTGGCCGTGGTCTGTTGAACAGATCATCGTAGCACTGATGAGATAGCTGAGAGGCGGAGTCTCAGTGAATGTAAGGAACATTTTAATGAAGAATGACAACTCGCCTGTTAGAAGAAATAGTCCTCCGACAGATTGAAGACAAGGGAGCCCCACCCCATATATTCGAACAAGTGCAAGAGAAATTTTTTTGTATTAGAAAATATTATATTTATAATTAGTAAATTACTTTAATAGTGAATATAAGGATTATTTAGAGAAATATATTTCTGGTATATGTAGGTAGATATATTGAAAATTGAAATATATTTTTTTTGGCTATATTTACAAATGTAAAATTAGTAATATATTTTTTATATTGATTAGATTTTGTATTATTCTTTTGGGGTATAGGGTGGCAGGTGTAGATCTCCAGACATAGTTACCGGTATTAAGTTTTTTTTGTCAGAGGTTATTTCGGTTATTTATCAATTTGGGTTATTCTGATAAGTCAGATGCACTTGAGAAGTGGTCCAAGAAAAAATCGAAGTGCCGAATTTAATAGAAACCGTGATATTCCAGAAAGACAAGGAAACAGGGAAACTATGCCGGTGGAACACTCGCCTCAAGGGGGAAGTGAGGAACGTAAGGTCATTGGGAGACCACTAGGTTGGAGCGGCACGGGGGCGGTGCCGAAGGATAGAGGCAGTGAGGATAGCTGGTTAGCCACGGTAGCGTACGAAACCAGGCCAGAACGGGAAATGAGGCCATCAGAACTCCCAAGCGAATACCGATCGGAAATTAATTTGATGTTGCTCGAAAGCCATAATAGCTATCGAGTAGCATTAAGTGTAGAGACGGAAAAAATAAAAGAAACGGTAAGGGCGAATCACAGTGAGTTGGAGTTTTTTTTTGTAGTGTTGCTCCACCCGATGCAGTGTGGCGGGTTGAGGACCACGACCATTGCGGTGAGCTAGCCGCGGCCACCACACTGCATCATTCTAGTGGTGCGGTAACAATGTATAGTGTGTAAGCAATTAGCAATAAGTGCATGAATAGTATACAAGCGTGGCGTGGAATGCGGTACCGTTGGCAGTGGCGCGGAAAATAGTGTATAAGCATTAGAGAGAGAGTGAAAAAGAAGAACATGTAAGCAGAGCAATGAAATAAAGAGCAATTTTCGGTTGATCGTGAAACAGAGCAGACGTGCGTATATTATTTCCGGCTACTAAAATTCAGTGGGATAAGGAATAAAAAAGAAAATATAATTTTTTTTATTTTTCTACGACGCCCGCAAATTTAAGTTGTCAAAATGAGTATTATGGAAGGAGAAGGCAGTATAGATGTGGAGAGGTTCACTAAGTATAGTGAGACGCAGCTTCGAACGTGGCTGCGTGAACTTGGACGGCGTACCAGCGGTAGCAAAAGTGCGCTTGTCCTTCGGATGTGTGCGGTTCCTGCGGACGAGCGGGGTGAGCATCCACCACCGGCAAGCGAGTGTAGTATCGCTGATGAAGAAAATGTGCCAACTTCACAAGACGGTGTTGTCGTTGGTACGGCACAGGCCGAACAGTCGAGCTGTGATGGCGAGGAGGGAGCAGAGTAAGCTTCTGATCACGCTACAAACCCAAGTCAAGGGAAGGTGGCGAACAACGTCGAAATGGAGTTCGATCTTTTAAAATGCGAAGTTGATTTGCTGCGCCGCGAAAAAAGTTGTTGGTGAGAGAGAAGGCAGATTTGCAGCAACAGCTAAGTATGAACGAGAAGCCATGTAAAGCGTCGAAGCCGAAAATTTCACTTGAAACTATAAAAAAGTTGGTACCAGATTACGACGGCGAACAAATATAACCGTATGGGCATCGCAGTTGAAAAGTATTGCTGCAGCGTACGATGTTGGTGAAGAAGAGCTGCGAGTATTGTTTCTGAGCAAGTTAAAAGGAAAAGCACAAGATTGGCTGTATAACAAAGCGGACTTCTCAACCCAGGAGGTAACCAGTCTGTTAGCCCAGATGAACGATGTGTTCGGCAATAAAGAAAGCCGAGTGGTGATACGCCGTCAGATTGAGGCCAGAAAGTAGAAACCTGGCGAGGACTTCGCATTGAACGTTTTGTATTTAAAGACCGACATGAAAATATCATCATTCCAAATACTTTCTTTAAAAATGCCAATAATATTGGAATTATTAAATAAACTGTTGAATAAATATAATATTTTATACTAAATGTATTTGCTTATAATATAAATGCAACCCCGTACATAAAAATACATAAAGTGGCAGTATGAATATTATGTCAAGTAATAAACCTCCTTCCGTTTTGTGCATCTAACAAAGAAACACGCGTTTCAATTACACAATTTTATAACCTGCGCAAATTACTTTATAACAATTTTCAAGAAATATCAGAATTATTTTCCATTTAGAAAATGAATCATTGACTACAAACAATTTTTATACTCAGCATATTCAAAAAATAGATGAAACGCCAGTTTACATAAAAAATTATAGATTGCCACATGCTCAGCATGATATAGTTAATAGCAAAGCTCCAGAACTTTTAGAAGACGATATAATAGAACCATCTATTAGTCCATATTACTCACCTTTATTATTAGTACCAAAAAAAAGTACCGATGAAAAGAATTGGCGACTCGTGGTAGATTTTAGAAAATGAAATACTAAAATTGTAAATGATAAATTTCCATTAACACAGGGAGGGGAGATATTCTGGATATGCTTGGCCGAGCACATATTTTTCTACGTTAGATATGACTAGTTTATTCCACCAGATACCTATAAATACACAGTCTAGATCCCTCACTGCATTTTCTACCCCGACCGGTCATTTTCAGTTTAAAAGATTACCTTTTGGTCTAAAAATTTCTTCTAATAGTTTACAAAGAATGCAGAAGCATTGCTTTACATTGACGACATCATAATTTTTGGATGTAGTATTCAGCATCATAATAGAAATTTGGAAAAACTTGTTGAACGTTTGCATAAGTTTAACCTAAAGTTTAATGCAGCAAATGTTGTTTCCTTACGCCTGAAGTGGTTTATTTGGGCCATTTAATTACAGATAAAGGCATAAAGCCAGACCCAGCCAAATATATTGTTAGAGCACATTCATTTAAATATAATTTAGTTTATAAAGAAGCACATCAAATAACTTTTTAATGGAATTCACTCCTCAATCATATTCATACTGTTCACGCGGTGAACCTGGAAGACAGAGCCACGACCGCTGGTCGCTACCCGGTGCGAGCGTCACCATGTCTCGGCTATGTCCGTGGTCGATCGGCTCTAGCAGCTTACGAACATGTGAATGCTCGCTCTCTTGCTGTTCAACCTCCGTGCGAGACACATCGGTCGCCAAGCTTCTTTGAATCTACTCTTGTGAAATTCATTATTGAATACTCTTGTGAAATAATTATTGAATACTCTTGTGAAATTAATTATTAAATACTCTTGTGAAATTACTAAAAAAAATATATACCAATTCTCTATCCTTTTTATTTCGCTCGTGCTCTAATTTAAATATTATCCAGACACACACACCTGGTATAGACTATAAGGAGACATATTCGCCAGTAGTGCGATATGATTCAATAAGTGTACGGTTTCGAAAAAGAAGAGAGAGAGAGATGACAGCGCACCGACATGGACACGATGCTCTCGAAGACGAAGTAAAAATAGAAGTGAGTCACTAACCCGCAAGAAGTTCGGTTGTGCAGTTTATACAGTTTCCTCATCGAATATTTAAATATACATATATTGTTACTTAACCCAGTTTGTCCATTTGAATTGTTTTATTTTATAAACATAAACTAGTGAAAAAAATAACAAATAACCCCATTACAGCGCATTTTGCACAGTAAGAGTTGCCATGTCGATAGCTGCCGTGCCGATCAGTTGAATTTTATAATGAACTTGTGAATTATAGTTAAACAAAATATTATTGTTAGAATTAAGATTATAAATAATGAACATTAAATAATAAATTGGAGCGGAAGGCCGTGGTTCAAGCGGTCACCACAGGATCAGAATCTTGTAGAAGAAGGTCAACTTACCCGAATTGGTCAAACCATTCGAGACCAAATTAATCCACTTTTGTTCTCCATAACTTTACATGCTTTTAAATCTTTGTGTTTTTTATCTTTTATTTAAGATTTTTTTTTACTCTCTCCCTGATAAATGTCATTAAACCGAATGGTCCTGTTTTCTCTGCTAGATTAAATAAAACCGCCAACAATGGTTGGGACCAATCACACACTTGATTTTCGGTTTAGTGAAAAAATAACTATTATTTCATAGTGATGAGCAAATTAAAAACAATTAAGAACGTCGATTAATGCAAATCAAATCGAAAAATTAAATTGAGAAAATTTCGCAACATGGTCTCTATGCAGATGCCAAGTTTGCTCATTACGTTATTGTCTACACCAGACGAAAATTGCAGGTTTCAGTGAAAAACTTTTGAATATTCCGCAGACAAAGCTCACTTTTTCTGGAAACGTTTCTACTGATTTGTCGCATAAATATAACATTGGCAACCAGAAGTCGCGTCCATACGTCCATAAGATTGGGGTCTTTAGCTATTTCCAGTCCGAATTGTCGCGTTAATGTGTAGCGAGGAAGTATAAATGCCACAAATGGAGGTGAAATCTGACTCCGCAAAACTGTAGTTAGTGTTTAAACCACAAGTGACACAGGCAAGCTTAAATATTTGATATAAATTTCTTTAAATTCCTTAATCGTTTTCGGGGATTATTATATAGATTAACTAATATCTTTTTGAAATAAGTACATATGTATATAACAAGTACATATGTATATAACAAGTACATATGTATCTAATAATCTAATTTTAAAAACGATAACATTAACTTATTTACTCTCCATTCTAAAGTAGAGTTGATAATTAATGAGAAATACAAGTTATTCCCCACTATGATGTTTTAATAGGGAAGATAAAATTATGAACGATAAACTAAAATTGCTTTCGTTGCAATGATGATGTAAATGTACATATTATGTTGATGTAAACTATATATAAATAATTTTGTTGTTTTCATGCATATTTTTATCTTTCTTATTTGTTAATTTTAATAATAACTGTTATTAGTACTAAACGGCATTTAAATGTGTTTAAATGATGCCCCTCCTAGGATCTTGGTTGTTCCGTTACAGCGATGTCTTCTTAAATAATTATTAAATTAAGCACTTACAATTTGTTGCGTGTTTTCTTCTTTCCTGCCGCCATCAGCTGATAAAATTTTAGTTAAAACTGTTGCCCTGGAATGGGATATATCATGTTGGGTAGTCAAATATTGTAAAAGTTCCCGATTATCGTTGATGTTGGTCAAATATTTGAACTCGTGTTGAATTGTATCCTCATAAGCAGTTCTTATAAATATCATTCATTTGATATTGGCAAAATTTGCTATTTCTTATTTATGCAGAAGTGTTTTCCCTCTTTCACAAGCTGTCCACGTCAAAACTTCATGATTCACTGAAGGGTCATGGTGCTGGTGGTATCCAAGAAGAAATGTATTTTCATTTCAAGCTAAAATGAAAAGTTATATTTTTAAATGATTTACTTATTTGAAAAGTATATTTAGCATATTCAAACCAAACAGTTTATAAATGTAAATTAGTATTAATTATTAATTTTATATATTTTATATTTAATTAAAATTATTTATTGTTTGGTTTTTATGTATCCTTGTATTGGTATTAAGATAATCATATAAAAAGTAATTTAATAGTGATGAAATTAGCAGTTATGGATATGGAGGCATTGGAAGGCCTCCAAGAATAATAAGAATATTTCATTTGAAATATTCTCCCATCACTAAGAATATTTCATAAGAAATTGCCAGTAGCATTAAGAATAAGTATAATGGGTAAAGAAATCTGAAGTCGGGTTAGACCGACTTCGAAATACCCTTTACATCGTGGCGATGTACATTTTATTCAGATATCATCATTAGGAGCATACTTAGGGTACTTTTCTGTAGTGTCTTCGGGTGAATTGATTTTTTTGGCTCGAATTGGAAATCATGATTGTTATCAACTATAAAGTCGAGAAATTAAATATAGTTAACTCTGTCAATTGAAAACACTGTAAAAACACTACTCGACATAAACTTGATGCCAATCTAAAAATGTCTACGTCTCAATTCTAACTGGAATTTTTTCTGCCACCCAGCGTGGGATTGAGATAACCTCAAAGTTCCATGGCTGTAACCGCACATCCTGTTCCCCCTTTCGCCGGTAGACCACGCACGAAGCGTAGGTCAGCATTTAACGAGCCCACCCGCATTTAAGGTAGGTCAGCAACAGACGTACGCGTTTCTGGTGGAAGATCCATAACAGAAGCAAGGGGAAGGATTTTAACTTGAATAAAAAGTAATCAGCAGTGTTCTATTGCTCCGATTTGACGAAGTTTTAGCAGTTCGGCAGATTTTGTATCGTAAATCATTTATTTTTTTAATTAAAATAATCATAAATTGAAGGGTAAAGGCCTCTTCTATACAAAACAAGGAAAAAAACAAAGTTCTTTTGAACATTAATAGGTGCGCTCTGCTAAGTACTTTTCGTACATGAAAAGTTCCACTCCAGTAATTCCACGCTCTTTCAACGTAAACAAGAACCACCTGGTGCATTCCATAAGAAAATGGGTGTTTCTTAATGCTGCGCCAGCAAACTTGCGCGGATTTTGTTTAGAATACTAAGTACAATATCTTCAATATAGAAAGTTCATTTCAAAATCAGGATGTTTAAGGAGAATTAATTTGATTGCTCTTGACTTAAATGTGTAGAAATATGTTAATAAATAAGTGAAATTCATAAAATTTTACTTACGTCCTTCATTGGCAGCTTCCAACATTCCAGCAGGTCAATGAATTAGAAAAGGAAGTCCAGTGGAGTGCGACATTGATACAAAAATAAGTGCATATAAATAATTTAATGTCTTTTTCCTTTAATTGTAATGCTTTTTCTAACTTCTCTTTAAAATTTATGTTTAAACTCACAAACAATAATACAATTTGCAAAATTTGATGCAGTGCTCTCAAAATATTTCAGCGCAACCGGCACTCAGCCTACCAACGGCAAAGTGAATAGTTTATATTTGTATTATTATTATATTAAACTTTATCACAAGCACTCAGCGTATTGCTTTAATTAACAAATACTATTTATCTCCACAATTATTAAAATGAATAATACAGCACAATTGATTGAATGATTTAATATTTGTATGCCATCAAACATTTCGCTTCTTTGGGCGCTAAGTAAGCAGTGTTGCAAGACGCTAACTTGAAATAGTACTAAACTTAAGTCAAAATAGTACTTTTCCACACGAAGACTCTCTGACAGCACGAATACGATATCAGATTAATCAATTATTTAAAACAATCTATTGGGCAAATAAATATGTTGGTAAAAATTTAGACTCAAACTTTACTTATTAAGATTAGTGGAGAAAAATGAATTGTGGTTCAGTAATATACTGTAAAAAATACTTAAAAATAAGAATACTTTCTGTGAATGAAATAAAGCAGTGGAATATCCGATCATTCTATTGCGTTGTTACCAAACAGATTTTACAATTCTTACTTTATTTTAATGTCAAATACAGTCGCATTAAAAAAAAATTAAATTTAAACATATTTCACATTTTGCACTAATTCTTACTTTTAATGTAAACAATAAACAAAATACATTAGTGTGCAAACTCAGAATAAGAATGTAGCGTTTCCATATAAAAGTCAGACCAAAGGGGTGATCGCAGAGAGAAAATTTCTCTTCTTGTAGTTCGTTTTTATATTCGTGAATGCTGATTCTAGCGATCAGCTGTTTTCACTTAATTGACAATTCAACTGACAGTCTCATTGAATGCCATTATTGCTGTTGTCGATCTACGGGCAACGAGTGCTTTGATAGAATGCTATCAGGACCATTAAGTGCCCATTAAGAATGAGCGGGCATGGTAGAACAGTTCCATGGTAGAATGCTGAACTTCGAAAGCTCCGAAAAAAGTCCAGACAACTTCTGAATAGGGCTTTAAAAATCCAGAAAGGACAACATTGGACTGAATATCAAATAGCGCAGAGAATCTTTGAGAGGAGCACTCGGTCACCCAAAGTTGGCTCTTATAGAAGCTTCTGTACTGAAATTGATAACATGAAGGAGTCGGCTAGGCTTTGCAGGGTGCTTCAGCAGAATTATGTGACGCAGGAATTAGGGTGGAGGTTGACAGTTCGAATGGTGGAATCACGAGACGAAACTGGTATACAGTACCAAAAATTGTGACGGAAGAGTCAATGTGATTTTCTCTTTCCTCTTTTGACAACTTTGAGTCACCTGGCCCTGATAATGTATACCCAATTCAATGTGGCTTTGAAAAAGATCTACATTGCTTGTCTTGCTCTAGGTTACGTACCAGCTTGGCGACAGGTTAGAGTGGTCGGTCGCCATTCTTAAACAGGGAAAGGATGACACTGCACACTAGCGAAAAGTTTTAGGCCGAATAGTTTGACATTGTTCATGTTGAAAGGTCTGGAGCTTATGGTGGAGAAGTATACGGTGGAGAAATATACGGCGGGTATAGTGATAAACAGCCCCTTAGTAGCCATCAATACGCATACCAGAATGGAAAGTCATGCGAATAAGCTTTGCACGATCTACTCTGTAAGATTGAGACAGGACTGGAAACTGGTGAATGCACAATGGGGGTATTTGTGGATATTGAGGGGGCATTTAATAATGTTACCTTTGACTCTATGTGCTCGGCTGCTAGGCATCCTCGAGAGTCCGAACTGTGTATTATGTCTGGAGGAAGAACAGGACGGAAAAGAGCATTTACTCTGCGGTTATCCTGCCTTTGCCAGAATGAGGAGGTGCATGTTAGGGTCAGATGTTTTGGGAATGGGCGTATATTCCTTATCCCTGGACAGACTTCTAAGATGCATAAAAGAGTTAAAGAAGTTTGAAAAGGTGTAACTTCTTTCCCCCCAATAATTTTCCAGGCTTACAGTATAATAGGCATCAATGCCAGAGTGCTTGGAGGCTTCCTTCTTCGGCGGCTCTCCGGACTACACCACTTCTATTTATCTGTCTAATATGCCTTAACTTCAACACTATTTTGGCAGAACCGCAGCGCTAGGTGCCGTTCACTTGTCCTGGAGCAACAGCAGTGTATTGGGGGCTTCTCAATTTCCGAAAATACGCGTTACATTTGGCAGCACTGCTTTTTTAAATTAATCGAAAACACCCCCAAAGTGATAAGCATACAGTCTGAAGTAAGCCCCAAAAGTATGTCTATAGATTGAGAGTAATTATCAGCACACCCTAAAAGCATGCAATTGACACGAGTTCTGCTCTGCGTCATTCGTAAGTTTTGCTTGACTAGAATATCCTAGCATACTTTACGGGTGGTTTCTCGACGTAGTAGCTTGCTAATGATTTCTGCTCGCCTGGAATTTCGGCTGGCAGCAAAAGTTGTATGTCGGCTCGCATTTAGCCCTTATTTTCTTTCTATCACTAAGTGAAGTTGTTGAATCACTCACGCATACATTCAAAATTTTAAAAATAAATTTCCTTTTCACACTCGGCACTTTTACTGACACACTTCTATTCTACGCATTTTTAAGCGGAGATTCACGCTATTGAAAGATGTGCCAAATTCAACATTTAGAGGAAGTATTGATACTATCCGATAAACAAACAGCTCTCAAGAGTTGGAGCTCATCCATAGTGAGGTTGTAAGGAATCTCTAGCTGGGGTACGCTCAGTCTTCCCAGAGTCCTGTACAATATTTATTTTATTGACCTTAACACAACACGTTTGATGGAGTTTGTTTTACTTTCTTTTATTATTCAGTAAATTATAACTTCCTCTTAAACTAAATATAACTAAATCCTGTATACTCTCCGCTTCGTCTAATTGCGGTGAAGTGGGGTAGTGGCACACGTAGAAGCAATAGCTGCTTTGTAATTCAACGCCGGTTAAAACCTCGCGTTTACTTCGTCTAGGGTGGAGCACTCTCTTACGTGGTAGTGATATCGGTTAAAACCTCACACCACCAATCACGTAAGAAGTCTCCAAAGTCTAACTTGAAGCAAACCTCGCGTTTACTTCGCTTAAGGTGGAGCACTCTCTTACGTGGTAGTGATGTCGATTAAAACCTCACGCCACCAATCACGTAAGAAGTCTCAAAAGTCAGGAACTGTCTGCCGTGGTCGCCACTGTCCGCGAATACTATACCCACTTACTCCATGCTCGTTCGCTGTTATCGCCGCTGCTGTTGAGATCGCAAGAGAGAGAGCTCGTTCGCTGTTGTCGCCGCCGCTGTTGAAATCACAAGAGCGCCTGCTCGTCCGCTGTGTTCGCCGCCGCTGTTGAAATCACAAGAGACCGGTTCCTCTGTGCACCGGCCTTTTATACCTTTTTTATGCGAGCGCCGACAAGTCCCGTATTTCGGCAATGTGTCGTGTTCGCGCATACGGAATTCCCGTATTTCGGCGTTGTGGCATGTTCGAGCATAACCACGTGTAGCGTGGTTTGGCTACATGTGCTCGCATGGTGTTGGTATATGGTGAGGGCGGTATTTTGTATGACCTTAAATTGTTACACAATTTAGGTCTTCACAAGGTCGAAACTTGTATGGGACCATATTGGGAACTGAACTCCTTAGGCAGTATTAACAGCTATCTCTACTGTGGGTACCAGGCCAGTAGAGGGAACTGAGAAGGCTGATATCTTAGCAAGGAAAGCTACGGCCTCTCAGTTCAATGGGCCTGAACCCTTCTGTGGACTATCATCCAACACCATTTGAGGTCTGCTGAAGAAGTGTACAGATACAAAAATAACTCGAACCTGGAAAATCTTCCGGGATTAGGAGAGTCCAAAGCTCTTCTGGGAGATTTTAATCCGAAAAGATCTAGAGTTAATAAATATGCCTCGGAGTAAATTAAGAATCATCACAGGCATTTTAAGCGGATGCTCTGGACTCTACTATCATATAAATAAGTTGGGTCTATCCTCAGATGCCATCTGTAGACTCTGTGGAGAATGTGACGAAACTTCACTGCACCCGATCACAGACAGCGGACCTTTGGCACACAAAAGACAAAGGTGTTTTGGAGAATATATCTTAGATATGAGCAAGGTCCCTCAACTTGTTTCCTCCAAAATACATGAATTCCTGTCGGAAATTAACCTGACAGAAGATCTGTAGATGATACTATTCTCATCTTTTAAATAAACAGGGGCATCACAATAGATCTTTCAGGTCGCGGTGTATAACACCTTTAAATAAATATATCTATCTATTTATCTTCATTTTGCATGGTAACATTTTTATGTAGAAAAGAAAAGTCTGTGAAAATTGTTGATTTACTTAAGCACACATTCAGATTTTCAAAATTATTTTCCTTTTCACAAAATAGGCTCTTTTATTGATACTTACTTTAAAGACTGGTTTTCCTTTAGAGCCAATATTGACACCTGATCCAATTAGGGCGCTGACTAATCGTAATCAATTAATTTCGCTTATGAATTGCTTCGAATTTTTGGTATATTTGCAATTTCATGTTAATGAATTACTTGTCTTGGTCTTCTCATTGATTACTTCTGATTATGAGTGAATTTATTATAGGTAATTGTGAGGGTGGGATTGTTGAATCAGCAAACTTTGGATTGATTCCTACTCCTTTATTTTTACAGTTCCACACTTTGGACAAAATTAAAATAATTGTTACTGTCATCAATCGGTTTATATTGAAACTTACGGAAACGGAATACTTTGAGGAACTTTGTCGTCTCTCATTTTCGGACGATCTTTAATTCATTTTATTTATTTGGAAAATTTCCATTTAAACGTGGAAATTTCCTTCTTGCTTCATATAATCCAGATTGAGCTGGATCTACAAAAAACATCGTATATCAAATGGCAAATGTTCAAATAGCAAACTATCAATATTTTTACATTGCGTGATTGGATTGAACTCAGTCGCCGTGCGTAGTAACTAAATTGGTTCTGATTTCGAGCATTTCTCTTCATTGCTGTCATAAATCCACGTAGAAAGAGTTTTATTTCGAAGTAGGACGGCGGCTGTGGCCTGAGAATATATAAAAACAGCGACTCTAAAAATGTGTTTGCATAATTTACAACATATAAATTTATTTCCACTATTTTAGTCCTTTGAGAATGACACACAAACAACAAAAATTATTTTTTCATATTCTTTTATTAGAAATATAAATAACATTAATTATAAATGGAAGTAAACATAAAAATATGTATAAATAATTTTCTTACATTATAATAAATTTAATATCATTATTAAAATTCCTTATCAATTAAAAATAAAACTAACCTAAAACTATTTAAATGTAATTTTACAAAATTTTAATCTTACTCTTTGTTTTTCTAAATTATGGAATATATTTTAATATTGTAAGAATAGTAAATAATTTTGACAATTACATGATCATTTAATATTCGATTTATCTAATTAAACATATTATTGATAATTAATTGTATATTTGACAAACATTTTGTAATAACTTTTCATCATTGATCGCATTTGATTCGCAGCTTCAACTCGCTGAAACAGAACTTAGCGAAATCCCCTTTTGAACGAGTTGGTAGGCTTTGGTTTGAAACTTTGCTATCTTAAATTCAATTTTTATGGTCTGTGCATAGAATCAGACTTTTTCACACTTGTGCCCAGGCCAGTGCTGCCACTAGAAAGCAAGGAGTTTGGTAGGTTTTTTAGTAAGTGGCGAATCGAAGCTTCCATGAAATATATAAATTTACTATATCTGTTGGAAATCTAAAAAATCGTATTACTTAATTTAAGTTAAATATTTTTTCTCTTATAACTTGGACATATTTTCTAAATATCTTTCAATAAAGGAACATATGAGCACAAATTGTAAATAAATTTAATTTAAATACTAATAATGTACAATTTTCGTAAATTATTTTCATAAAAGATTATTATATACATATATGACCTATTATAAAATATTATAGAAAGTAGGTTAGTGTGCGATATCAGCCAAATTGCTTCGTCGGCACAGACTGGGGAAGAAATTTATATCAAATATCAAAGAAGAAAATGATTTATGGAGTCGAGTTATATAGGAAATATAATTAATTTTTTTAACAAGTTAATAAATTAGTCAATGATTTATAGTCAAGTGAATGAATTATAGTTAATTTAATGAAATAACCCCTCAAGAGTGATGTTTTTATTCACCGAAGCCCCCTTCCATCACTCGGAAACCATGGAAAATGTAATAAAAGAGAGATAACATGTGAAGATAGTTACTGAGTGGGTACACATTGAAGTGAACTCTCAATAAAGAGCACTATCCTCGTATATTCAAGCAAAATATGCTTATATAAGATATCTCAAAATATTTAGAAGAGTTTAAAACAGTTAAAAGTATAATAAATATGTTTACCTTACTATTTTTATGGATTCAAAACTACTCAACCTATTTTTATTTGCATATATTTTGTATTATTAAAAAAAAAAAAAGTTTTTCTGGGTAGCCCCTAATTTTTGAAACTATTTTGTTGAAAATATTCTTAATTCTGTACTCTAAAAAATGAAATGTTTACACTGTATTTCCATGCACAATTCTTTGCATAATTCACATTTTAATCTAAGACATGCTTTGAAGCTATTCAAATAAGCGGCAGGGATATGTAAATCTTTTGTGAATATATAAACAAAGAACAAAACAATAAAATACAGTCGAGCATCCGGGACAAATTGCCATTTTTTGTTTCGGCAATTCTCGCAGGAAAAAAAAACCGAAAACAATACCAGCAATAGTAGAGTATACAACAACAAAACCAATATAAACAAAAAATAACAACAAAATACACTTTATTTTTTTGTGTTTTAATTTATTAAATAAATACATTTTTTATTTAATTTAGGGGATAATCACCAATTTTACAGATAAAGACCATCATCTTCATCGCCTTCCCTAAATTTTCCCCAGCTTGTTCGCTGGGATTCAAACGAAACTGTATAATTCCATCACTGGAAAATCCCAGCAGTTTCTGGAATCTGGAAGCGAAAATGACTGCTTCATCGTATGTTTTCCAGTGTCTATTCCCAGCCTTCATATCCATGATTGGGTTTAAGTTAGCATTTTTCTCCTTTGTACTTTCATTTAAGAATTCCGTGATAGAATCTTCGTCTAATTCGGCATAAAATTATAGAATTATTTTATTAGTATTTCAGCACGTGTTTTTTTATATACCAGAGACACGTATATCAGTTTATACAGTAACGACTTTGTGGGAGTGTAATTAATATGTTGAAATTTATTTATGAATTTTGTGGCTGTGATTTCCGTTGAAAATGGAATTTGAAAATACAAGTTAACACAACAGCCAACTCGTGTACCTGTAAAAAATATGCTGACACTACGACTTCCATTTTGCGCGTGCATTCCAACGTGCACAGGTATCCGGTGCAGTGCGGCGAAGGGAGGAACGTTGAACTGGCGTACCGTGGGAAGTGCAGTATTAGCGATTTGATAGGCTAAGCAGGGTAGTTAGTAAGCTTAAGTTTTAAGTAAGAATTGATTGTAAAACTTCACTTAGAAACGGACCATCGAGCGGAATGGTAATAAATTTTGTATACGATAAAAATTTGAGTTTTCTTTTACAGGTAGGATATACGGGCCAAGTTTCTGGCCCCATCTTTAATTTTTTGGAGTGCCCTTAGGGGAACTCCTTAACTTATATGAATTCAAAAAATGTCGCAGTTTATCAAGAAACTAATCTGAAAATAAATATGGTTTGAGGAAAACGTTCGAGATGTTGTACTGAAAAATTTGGAAGAATTCCAGGAACGTCTAGTGGTTGGGCATTGTCAGCCATCTTAAACTTGAGTGTTAACATAAACAAGCTTAGTCCACAGCATGGTTCAACGAACATACCGTTGCCGAAGGAAATTGAGAGGAAGAAAGCATGCATCAATGTAAAAAAGAGTGTAATGCATGATTTGTCTGGCCGATGATATCAACACTCCATCCTGCTGAACGACATTCTGATCGAGTATCATTCTATCCTCATTACAGAGATAGTTTCTGACTATTCTCGTAGTGTTCGGACGCGTATAGTTTTGTTCGGTGAATACAATTCGCGAGGGCTATCTGGGACACATATCCAATTTATTTCCAAGACCTGGAATAAATAAAAAGCAGAATTTTGGGAAAAGTAAGTAAGGAAGTAAGTTAGGTTGATTGTTGATGCCACTTAATTTTAATTTAAAAATTCTTGAGAGTTGCATTTGTTTGAAAAATAATTTTCACTCATACGAGGTCAGTTCGCAACCCTAGCAATAAGATCAATGAATTAATAGTGTGTGATGAACAACGATTTTTACAATTGTATTCAAAACGTGAAGTATTAAGCTTTACGTCATTTCAAAGCGCTTTTTCTGTGGTGAAGCTGAATGCTGGAGTGGGTCTAGAAGAGACGGCGCTTTGGAAACTTCAACAAGTGGAAAGCTAGCAGCAATCGCCAACAAAGAGAGCCTCTCCTACTTTGCAAAACTTGGACTTTGGCAGATGTACATGAGTGGATCCTATTGTAAATATAGAAAAGCTTTTAAATTTATTCAACAACCATTATTGAAATAAAAACAACAACAAAATAAACAATCAAACATTGTGTTAGTATCTACTAGTATATAATTATTATAATTGTCACCGAATGAATCCTAAATGCAACGCTGCCTCTTATTTTTAAGTATTTTCAATCTTTGTATTTTATCATATGGCAGCTTTGTAAATCGCGACTCCATTTCAAATTGACATTCGTTGATTCAAAGCCGATGGAGACAGAACCGCGGCAAGTAAATTGGTATAATTTGTTGTGAAATTCTTTTGAGTTGAATTGCTTTATCCCAGTAAAAATTTATAATGCGCTCTGCTGAAGTGCTCTTACGAAGCGCTTCACCGTCCTTGCAGAAAGCGTTACATTTGTAGCGCTCTGTTGCAGCACTTTTCGTAGCGATTGCAATGCACAATATAGAATAAACGAAACACAAAAAATAAGCGAAAGAAAAGAATTCATGGAAATAATGAAGTCAAATTTTACTTTTCTTAAGAAAGTTTAATTGAAAGCACGTGTTTTGTAAATTGTCAAAATTTTCTCTAAATTCTGCAGATCTTTTTCACATAGGTGACTATATTATGTATATATATATATATATATATATATATATATATATATATATATATATATATATATATATATGTATATATATATATATATATATATATATATATATATATATGTATATATATATATATATATATATATATATATATATATATATATATATAAGTTATCGTCAGCTTCCCAGCGATTCCCATAAATCGCGGGAACACAAATGTGCTGACGCTGAAAAATGAATATCTGGCGACTGCAACAGCACCCACACAAAGATGGATAAACATAAGCATCGGACAGCGCAGTCGGTATAACTAAGTTAGAAGTAAGATTTTTGGTATGTTACAGTCAGTTTAAGTTTGAGTTTCAATAAAGAACGAACTAATTGGCGCCCAACGTCGGGCTCGAATATTGTAAACGTTACCAACAACATTAAATATTAAATTTTAATCAACATAAAAATTATTTGAAAATAAATTATCAATCAACATATTGGGAAGAATATTTTCAACATTCAACATACTGTGAAGAAATTGCCGAGCAACATACTGGAAGAAGATTTATAAAATAAAAAAATATTAACCAACAAATAGAAATGTAAGTGATGTCATGTTTTCAGTGTAATAATACAAATTTTTTTAAAATTTTTAATAAAAACTGCTTGAAGTAAATTTTAATAAATTTAAGTAATTGAAATTTTTTTTTTTTTTTAAAATTAATTAAGAAAAATTTAACCCTTTTTTTGCTTATGAGTGACGAAGATTTGGAATCTATTTTTGGGAGATTGACGCTTTATGCAAATAATTTAAATAATAAAGGCGATATGAATGCTGAGCAATTAGGTAGTGTTATCCAGTCTGCAGTGTCGGCAGCACTACGCGAACTGAAAAAAGAATTTGAATTACAAATTGAAAATTTAGGGAAACAAATCTCACAAGTAAACTCTGTGACCCCGGTAGAAAGTTTTACTGAGGCTCGCATTGTAGCTAGCATAAAATGCGAGGAGTCATTGGATGTGGTAAAGTCGTTGCCCGAGTTCGATGGGCAACAAAATAATTATGTTTCTTGGCGTCAAGCGGCACACACAGCCTATAGGCTTTTTCAAGATTTCGATGGTAGTTCAAAGCACTACCAAGCTTTGAGTATAATTAGAAATAAAATAAGAGGCCCTGCTGACGGGGTGTTAGCATCATTTGGCACTGTGTTAAATTTTAAGGCAATAATTGCACGTCTAGATTTTACTTACTCGGACAAACGTCCGATTTATATTGTTGAACAAGCGATGTCTACTCTACAACAAGGTAACTTATCTGTCTTAAAGTTTTTTGATGAAGTAGAGAAAAAGCTTACTTTGTTAACAAATAAAACTGTCATTACATATGACCGTAGTTTAGCCTCGACAATAAACGAAAAATACAGAGCTGATGCTCTTCGCGTTTTTATCTCAGGTTTGAAAAAACCACTCTGCGACATCTTGTTTGCTTCTCGTCCTAATGATTTACCATCGGCACTTGCGTTGGCGCAAGAAGTTGATTCAAATCAAGCGCGATACTTATTTGCGACAACCTTCGCGAACAGAAGCGAAAACTTTTTCCGACCAAATTTAGGTGGCAAGCCTAATAACTCTTTTCAACAAAAAAATCCCCATTATATTAAACAGTTTATCCCATCAAATAGTGGAAACAATCAGTTCCGACAAGGAAAAAATTTTGGAGGTTTCCGTCAAGAGAATTTTGGCGGACAAAACCGCCAAAGCTTCAATCGGGAAGCACAGTCACGTCCAGAACCAATGGACGTCGATCCAACTTCGTCTCGCTGGAGACAACCCACGAATTACACTAATTTCCAGAATAATTGGCAACGATTTCCAATAAATAATCAAATTCAAAAGCGACAAATGCCCTCGGATCGGCATACTGCTCAAAGAATAAATCATTTAGGCCAATCAGAGTATTTATTTCAGCAAAATTATAACAATGAAGCGCAAAGCGAAGTTTCAAATACTGAGGAGGAAAATCAGGTTAATTTTTTAGAGAAAAGTCAGCTCTCCCGTGGATCAGCAGAACCATAGGCAGAGAAAAAAGACAAATTAAACTATTAGTGGACACTGGAGCCGCTAAAAATTATATTAAAAAATTGGTTGAATTAAAAGGCATTACACCAGTGTCTACACCTTTTATAGTGAAATCAATTCATGGTTTCAATAAAATAAATGAAAAATGTAAAATTCATGTTTTGGGAATCGATTCAGAATTCTTCATTCTACCAAATTTAACAACTTTTGATGGAATTATAGGGCTTGATCTTTTAACAAAGGTCAATGCTAAAATAGATCTTAAGAAAAAAATAATTAATTAATAATAACTCGGGAACAGAGGAAATTTTATTTTCGGAATGCGAAAATGTGAATGCGCTTAACATTCAGAGGGAAGAAATTCCAGAAACAGTTAGAGAACAATTTATGAAAATGATCGAAAAAGAAAAGAAAGCATTTGCTGATCCAAGAAAAATTCTTCCTTTTAACACAAACATCGTTGCTACAATTCGAACTTCAGACCAAGACCCGGTCTATTCTAAATTATACCCATACCCCATGGGAGTAGCAAACTTTGTGAATGAAGAAATAAAGCAACTTCTAATCGACGGAATAATTAGACCATCTAGATCCCCTTACAATAATCCAATATGGGTTGTTGATAAAAAAAGGCACTGACGAAAGTGGTAATAAAAAGAAACGGCTTGTTTTGAAAGGAGCAGTCCGAAAAAGTGCTGAAAATGGCTATAAACAGAGCATTGGGAGGGACCGAGGACGGCCCTCACTTGGCGGGGGAGGAGTTATCGTCAGCTTCCCAGCGATTCCCATAAATCGTGGGAACACATATGTGCTGACGCTGAAAAATGAACATCTAGCGACTGCAACAGCACCCACGCAAAGTTGGATAAACATAAGCATCGGACAGCGCAGTCGGTATAACTAAGTTAGAAGTAAGATTTTTGGTATGTTACAGTCAGTTTAAGTTTGAGTTTCAATAAAGAATGAAATAATTTATATATATATATATATATATATATATATATATATATATATATATATTTATATATATATATATATATATATATATATATATATATATATATATATATATATATATATATATATATATATATATATATATATATATATAAATTATTTCATTCTTTATTGAAACTCAAACTTAAACTGACTGTAACATACCAAAAATCTTACTTCTAACTCGAGTAAGTACTCGAGTTATGAGCTGGAGGTGTTGGCAGTAGTCGAAGCAGTGAAGAAGTTCCGTATATATCTTCTTGGCCTACATTTCAAGCTCGTCACCGATTGTAACGCGTTCACGAAGACCTTAACAAAAAAGGATTTGTGTACAAGAGTAGCGCGATGGGTTTTGCTGCTTGAGGAATACGATTATACTGTGGAACACCGATCAGGATCCCAGATGCGACATGTCGACGCTTTAAGCCGATATCCGATTATGATGATTAACGAATCAAATATTTTATGTGAAATTAGAAACGCTCAAAGCAGAGATGACAAATTGATTGCAATAAGAGAAATTCTTCGTGACAAGCCAAATTATGATGGATATTTTTTGAAAGGCGACGTTAATCATAAGCTAAAGGATGAACGAGAACTTGTTGTCATACCTGAAGAGATGCAAACCAATATTATTCGGCAAGTACATGACAAAGGACACTTTGCGGTGAAGAAGACAAAGGAACTCGTATCAAGAGATTTCTATATACCGAGGCTTGAAGAGAAGATACAAGGAGTAATATCTTGTTGTATTCATTGTATTCTATGTAATCGAAAACGTGGCAAAATGGAAGGAGAACTTCATCCTATCAGTAAAGGCGAAACCAATTGCAAAAACTCCGTTGCAGACGTACCATGTGGATTTTCTTGGGCCACTTGAGTCGACGAACAAACTTTACAATCACATATTAGCAGTTGTGGATGCTTTCACAAAATTTATTTGGTTGTATCCCACAAAAACGACGTCAGCGAAAGATTTGATTCAAAAACTTCAAACGCAAAGCCAAATATTTGGGAATCCAGTCAGCATCGTATCTGATCGAGGCTCTGCGTTCACCAGTGAAGATTTCAAGAACTATTGTAGCGAACAAAACATCAAGCATTTTCTGATAACGACTGGCCTACCACGCGTCAATGGACAAATTGAAAGAATGAATGCCGTGATCGCTAACGTCCTTGCGAAACTTAGTCTTGGGGAACCAACGAAATGGTACAAACACGTGCAGGCTCCAGTCTCGACGGTGGTGGATTGAAAAACCACTTCCACCGGTTTGACTCTGAGAAGCAAGTCCTGGTTTTCTATGAAGGCGGATTGAAAAACCCAGCGTTCGTAGCAAACTCAGTTCTTCTTAATGTCTCGATCTGTGCCTTTAGTCTTTCGTTTCAACGGTGGTGGATTGACAAACCACTTCCACCGTTTCTAACGCTGACGAACAAACTCTGGTTTATTATGAGAGTGGATTAAAGTCCAGCACTCGTAGTAAATGCAGCGCTTGTGTGTGTGTGTCCGTTGGTAATGTTTCCTAGTCTCGTGGCGTCTATGCGGCAACGTTTCTACAGTACTTACTTGCGCGATGTCTTAGCAGGAAAAGAGACCGTATGTCAGGGTGCAGGCGCTTTTATAGCCACCTGTTGAACTTCTAGTTGTTGTTCCAGTCCCGCTGGCCGTTGCTCCGACTACCGCTTCCTGTTGCTAAGGCCAAGGCATTGTTGGTGTTTTCCTCTTGACCTTAGGCGACCCTCAGCGTCTTCCTGGAAAAGTCCGGCTGTTGTCAAGCGCGTAGTAGTTGCAGCAGCACGTTGTTGCTGTTGCACGCCCTGTTGTTGTTGTTGCACGCCCTGTTGTTGTTATTGTACGCATGATTTCTTTCTGCTGGTGGTTAATATTATTTAAATTATCCACCAGCGTTTGAAAACTATTTGTGCGTTTCTCCTTTGTGTGATCTCCGCGAAACTTGTCTGCACAGGGATTGTTATGTCGTTCTCTCTTTCCGTTTCATTCGTTCCTCGTGATGTTGTTGTTCTATTTCCCGAGCTAACGCACTCGGTAAATTCTACCGAGTCGTGTTGTTGTAATTAACGACGGATTAATTGAAACCTGCTTGCAGTGTTGTTGTTGTTGTCGATCAGTGCACACGGCTGGCTTGAGTTCGCCAAGTCTGTCGGCGCATTGGTGTTGGTATAATTCACATGCAATTCCTTTTCCTTGTCTTGCGCAAGCGGCTGGCTTGGCTTTGCCAATGCTGCTGTTGACATTCCGCTTGCGTAGTTGTTGGTACAATTTGCATGTGATTTATTGACCAACGTTTATTATTTTGTGCATTTCATGCGCTCCCGCTTTCGCCGTGGTTTCTATTGGTGCGAAGGTATTCTAACAATTAACATTAAGTGTTGATGGGGCCGCGCAAGCTGATTGGTTAACGCACTCAAAACTTCTTCGCACGCGAGTGATGCTGGCGGTCCATTTTCGCAATGACTATTGCTTTGGGGAACATTTATTGTGCGAGCAAAATTAGTCAATAATTTTCATTTTTTTTAAATCATTCGATCCGGAGTTTCATAATAAAAGTACAGTCTCGTAGAGCAAAATGCCAAAATCGACAAAAAACGGCAAACCGTACACGATTCTGGATGGTCAGAAATCATAATTCGAGCACGTGGTCTTGCGCACGAGTTTTTCCAGTAGCAATCAAAAGTAAATCTCCTTCATAAAAAGTACTTAAGGAGTGCTTTTAATATTACAAGTAGTCAGTGTTAGTGAAAGTGGTGAATGATAAATAAGTAAAGTGTTTACATTGAAATAAATTTGTGTTTATTGACTCAATGATAGTTGTAGTAGTGATGGAAGAAAATAAATCAAGTGTTTACATTGAAGGAAATAAGTTTCCATTGAGTTTTACATTGAAGGAAATAAGTTTCCATTGAGTTTTACATTGAAGGAAATAAAATCCCATTGACTGGCGTCCAACGTGAAATTCAACGAATAAACTAAAAATATTTAATATTCCAAAAACGCTTAAATTAAATTATGAGTAAACTTAATAAATATCGGAAAAAAATAAATATATTTAATATTCCAGAAACGCTTAGATTAAACAACGAATAGAGTCAACAGCAGAAATTCATCACACACCACACAATACCTTGTTGCAGAATACACCAGAACATCCATCCTTCATTGCAAAAGATACATAAGAGTAAATATATTTATAGCAATTGTGTAATTTTCAAACATTTTTTTTCTAAAGTAGTTACTATAAGTATATAAAATGGATGCAAATACAGTAATAAGATTAGTGGAATCCGCAGAAGAAGTAGTTAAAGAGAATTTCAAACAAACAAATTACGGAATTCAAAGTATTACACCTAAACAAATAGAATTAGATGAGCCAGTAACAATAGTCGAAGGTGTACAAAGTGCTCATAGTAAAATTTACAGGAAGGAAAAGGCAAGCATCAGCCCATCCGGGGGCACCACTTCAGAGTGGTCTTTATATACGGAGATGCCGGATTTGTTGGCCCCATACAAAAGTTACCACACAGAGGTATTGGTAGAGGACAGCATAAGTGGTAAGAAAAAACTTCATTTTGAAATATGTGATTTCTTTTATTAATTTTTAATCCAGAGATAACAACCTCTCAATATCGGAGTACGTAAATACGGAGGGGCCAGTTTCTTCACCTCCTTCCCAGTCTGTTACGGCGCCATCACCATTGGCGTCGCCATCGCCATCAACATCAATGTCTGGAGCGGAACTTGTAAGGAAGGTCAAACAATTTGAAAATATTGAAACTGAGATGACAAAATGCTGTCATGAGTTTTCAGAAACAAATTCTGAACTCAGAAAAATTAGCCAACAAATTTTGGAAATGGAGAAAAGAAAAACTGATTTACTGGAACATTTTGTTAAGGACAGTAAAGAAGTAAATTTCAAAGTTTGATTGATTTTTTAAAGAAATAGATTGAATAAAAGAAAAGAGTTTGAACTCAAATACATGAAGTTACAGCGTGTTATTCTTTTAACCATAAAATAAATTGTAATCCTTACTAAAATAGGGTGCAAGTGCATTGCGAATTGATGCAGCGCTGGTTTCGTTCTTACTTTCCCGTAATTCCTGCTGAGGTTGCCACCGAGTTCTCTCCAAATCTTGCCATGCCTGCATCCAATTCGTATCAATGTGGTCATTTTTCTCATTTAAGGAGTTGTGGATAAAATAAAAATGTTCAGATTCACTTGAATGCCTTGCGATTGCATACTTTCTTTCGCCTTTTGCCACAAAATAAACAAATATGAGAGTTGTCACTGAATTGTAAAATAAATTACGAACAGGACTTTATTTAAGTGAAGTTATTTATGACTTATTAAGTAATTTATGCCATAGTATGAACGTAGTATTGTAGTAGGATTACTTAAGAGCTAACAATATGTGGTAAATAAGTGTAGCAATAAGCGTACGAGTATATATCAATAGCACATAAGTATAGAGCAATAAGTGTAAATATGTTGTTGCGATCGTGGTTTTTGGCGTCTACCGTCTATATGTTTGTTTTGCTTCTCTCCTTCTTTTCTTGCTTCCACTTGTCCGCTTTTCTAGTGCATGCGGCCAGTCAAAAACCTACCTGACGATTCTGAGGTAGAGATGGCGCTGCCTCAGAATAGTAAAAATTCGAAAGAAAGGTAACTGACCGACTTGACCGCTGGAGCGGTCAATGATGGAATAGCGGAAGAGGCCGAGGATATGGAAAATACGGTTTTAAGAGAAAAGGGGAAAAAACATTTAAGGCAGTGGTAGGGAAAGAACGGTCTATGTGCAGTTTAAAGTGTTTGGGAAGAGAGGTGTTTGCAATTAATTTTGTTGCCGCGCGCGTTTAAAATTTTGTTTTTACTGTGGATGTATTCGGATTAATTGTTGATTGTGTGACTGTGCACTGAAGTTAGAAAAAAATAATATTCTAGTGGTGCGGTAACATTAATGGCGCTCAATTAAAAATAAAAAAAATGTAAATTAAAATTTTCCTTGTGATGTATCGTGATTTTGTAGTCAAGCATTTTGTGGTTTAGTTTTGTGTTTAGTTAATGTGCTCCACTCTTGCCGCTGAGTTGACGTGCCAATGCGTAATGCCACCTGCAGCGACAAGAGGGGGAGGCTAAATGGTAGATGAACCCAGCTATTTCATCGTGGCCGTGGTCTGTTGAACAGATCATCGTAGCACTGATGAGATAGCTGAGAGGCGGAGTCTCAGTGAATGTAAGGAACATTTTAATGAAGAATGACAACTCGCCTGTTAGAAGAAACAGTCCTCCGACAGATTGAAGACAAGGGAGCCCCACCCCATATATACTGCAATTGAATTTTTTTTGTATTAGAAAATATTATATTTATAATTAGTAAATTTCTTTAATAGTGAATATAAGGATTATTTAGAGAAATATATTTCTGGTATATGTAGGTAGATATATTGAAAATTGCAATATATTTTTTTTGGCTATATTTACAAATGTAAAATTAGTAATATATTTTTTATATTGATTAGTTTTTGTATTATTCTTTTGGGGTATAGGGTGGCAGGTGTAGATCTCCAGACATAGTTACCGGTATTAAGTTTTTTTTGTCAGAGGTTATTTCGGATATTTATCAATTTGGGTTATTCTGATAAGTCAGATGCACTTGAGAAGTGGTCCAAGAAAAAATCGAAGAAGTGCGGAATTTGATAGAAACCGTGATATTCCAGAAAGTCAAGGATACAGGGAAACTATGCCGGTGGAACACTCGCCCCAAGGGGGAAGTGAGGAAGCTAAGGTCATTGGGGGACCACTAGGTTGGAGCGGCACGGGGGCGGTGCCGAAGGATAGAGGCAGTGAGGATAGCTGGTTAGCCACGGCAGCGTACGAAACCAGGCCAGAACGGGAAATGAGGCCATCAGAACTCCCAAGCGAATACCGATCGGAAATTAATTTGATGTTGCTCGAAAGCCATAATAGCTATCGAGTAGCATTAAGTGTAGAGACGGAAAAAATAAAAGAAACGGTAAGGGCGAATCACAGTGAGTTGGAGTTTTTTTTTTGTAGTGTTGCTCCACCCGATGCAGTGTGGCGGGTTGAGGACCACGACCATTGCGGTGAGCTAGCCGCGGCCACCACACTGCATCATTCTAGTGGTGCGGTAACAATGTAAAGTGTGTAAGCAATTAGCAATAAGTGCATGAATCGTATATAAGCGTGGCGTGGAATGCGGTACCGTTGGCAGTGGCGCGGAAAATAGTGTATAAGCATTAGAGAGAGAGTGAAAAAGAAGAACATGTAAGCAGAGCAATGAAATAAAGAGCAATTTTCGGTTGATCGTGAAACAGAGCAGACGTGCGTATATTATTTCCGGCTACTAAAATTCAGTGGGATAAGGAATAAAAAAGAAAATATAATTTTTTTTATTTTTCTACGACGCCCGCAAATTTAAGTTGTCAAAATGAGTATTATGGAAGGAGAAGGCAGTATAGATGTGGAGAGGTTCACTAAGTATAGTGAGACGCAGCTTCGAACGTGGCTGCGTGAACTTGGACGGCGTACCAGCGGTAGCAAAAGTGCGCTTGTCCTTCGGATGTGTGCGGTTCCTGCGGACGAGCGGGGTGAGCATCCACCACCGGCAAGCGAGTGTAGTATCGCTGATGAAGAAAATGTGCCAACTTCACAAGACGGTGTTGTCGTTGGTACGGCACAGGCCGAACAGTCGAGCTGTGATGGCGAGGAGGGAGCAGAGTAAGCTTCTGATCACGCTACAAACCCAAGTCAAGGGAAGGTGGCGAACAACGTCGAAATGGAGTTCGATCTTTTAAAATGCGAAGTTGATTTGCTGCGCCGCGAAAAAAGTTGTTGGTGAGAGAGAAGGCAGATTTGCAGCAACAGCTAAGTATGAACGAGAAGCCATGTAAAGCGTCGAAGCCGAAAATTTCACTTGAAACTATAAAAAAGTTGGTACCAGATTACGACGGCGAACAAATATAACCGTATGGGCATCGCAGTTGAAAAGTATTGCTGCAGCGTACGATGTTGGTGAAGAAGAGCTGCGAGTATTGTTTCTGAGCAAGTTAAAAGGAAAAGCACAAGATTGGCTGTATAACAAAGCGGACTTCTCAACCCAGGAGGTAACCAGTCTGTTAGCCCAGATGAACGATGTGTTCGGCAATAAAGAAAGCCGAGTGGTGATACGCCGTCAGATTGAGGCCAGAAAGTAGAAACCTGGCGAGGACTTCGCATTGAACGTTTTGTATTTAAAGACCGACATGAAAATATCATCATTCCAAATACTTTCTTTAAAAATGCCAATAATATTGGAATTATTAAATAAACTGTTGAATAAATATAATATTTTATACTAAATGTATTTGCTTATAATATAAATGCAACCCCGTACATAAAAATACATAAAGTGGCAGTATGAATATTATGTCAAGTAATAAACCTCCTTCCGTTTTGTGCATCTAACAAAGAAACACGCGTTTCAATTACACAATTTTATAACCTGCGCAAATTACTTTATAACAATTTTCAAGAAATATCAGAATTATTTTCCATTTAGAAAATGAATCATTGACTACAAACAATTTTTATACTCAGCATATTCAAAAAATAGATGAAACGCCAGTTTACATAAAAAATTATAGATTGCCACATGCTCAGCATGATATAGTTAATAGCAAAGCTCCAGAACTTTTAGAAGACGATATAATAGAACCATCTATTAGTCCATATTACTCACCTTTATTATTAGTACCAAAAAAAAGTACCGATGAAAAGAATTGGCGACTCGTGGTAGATTTTAGAAAATGAAATACTAAAATTGTAAATGATAAATTTCCATTAACACAGGGAGGGGAGATATTCTGGATATGCTTGGCCGAGCACATATTTTTCTACGTTAGATATGACTAGTTTATTCCACCAGATACCTATAAATACACAGTCTAGATCCCTCACTGCATTTTCTACCCCGACCGGTCATTTTCAGTTTAAAAGATTACCTTTTGGTCTAAAAATTTCTTCTAATAGTTTACAAAGAATGCAGAAGCATTGCTTTACATTGACGACATCATAATTTTTGGATGTAGTATTCAGCATCATAATAGAAATTTGGAAAAACTTGTTGAACGTTTGCATAAGTTTAACCTAAAGTTTAATGCAGCAAATGTTGTTTCCTTACGCCTGAAGTGGTTTATTTGGGCCATTTAATTACAGATAAAGGCATAAAGCCAGACCCAGCCAAATATATTGTTAGAGCACATTCATTTAAATATAATTTAGTTTATAAAGAAGCACATCAAATAACTTTTTAATGGAATTCACTCCTCAATCATATTCATACTGTTCACGCGGTGAACCTGGAAGACAGAGCCACGACCGCTGGTCGCTACCCGGTGCGAGCGTCACCATGTCTCGGCTATGTCCGTGGTCGATCGGCTCTAGCAGCTTACGAACATGTGAATGCTCGCTCTCTTGCTGTTCAACCTCCGTGCGAGACACATCGGTCGCCAAGCTTCTTTGAATCTACTCTTGTGAAATTCATTATTGAATACTCTTGTGAAATAATTATTGAATACTCTTGTGAAATTAATTATTAAATACTCTTGTGAAATTACTAAAAAAAATATATACCAATTCTCTATCCTTTTTATTTCGCTCGTGCTCTAATTTAAATATTATCCAGACACACACACCTGGTATAGACTATAAGGAGACATATTCGCCAGTAGTGCGATATGATTCAATAAGTGTACGGTTTCGAAAAAGAAGAGAGAGAGAGATGACAGCGCACCGACATGGACACGATGCTCTCGAAGACGAAGTAAAAATAGAAGTGAGTCACTAACCCGCAAGAAGTTCGGTTGTGCAGTTTATACAGTTTCCTCATCGAATATTTAAATATACATATATTGTTACTTAACCCAGTTTGTCCATTTGAATTGTTTTATTTTATAAACATAAACTAGTGAAAAAAATAACAAATAACCCCATTACAGCGCATTTTGCACAGTAAGAGTTGCCATGTCGATAGCTGCCGTGCCGATCAGTTGAATTTTATAATGAACTTGTGAATTATAGTTAAACAAAATATTATTGTTAGAATTAAGATTATAAATAATGAACATTAAATAATAAATTGGAGCGGAAGGCCGTGGTTCAAGCGGTCACCACAGGATCAGAATCTTGTAGAAGAAGGTCAACTTACCCGAATTGGTCAAACCATTCGAGACCAAATTAATCCACTTTTGTTCTCCATAACTTTACATGCTTTTAAATCTTTGTGTTTTTTATCTTTTATTTAAGATTTTTTTTTACTCTCTCCCTGATAAATGTCATTAAACCGAATGGTCCTGTTTTCTCTGCTAGATTAAATAAAACCGCCAACAATGGTTGGGACCAATCACACACTTGATTTTCGGTTTAGTGAAAAAATAACTATTATTTCATAGTGATGAGCAAATTAAAAACAATTAAGAACGTCGATTAATGCAAATCAAATCGAAAAATTAAATTGAGAAAATTTCGCAACATGGTCTCTATGCAGATGCCAAGTTTGCTCATTACGTTATTGTCTACACCAGACGAAAATTGCAGGTTTCAGTGAAAAACTTTTGAATATTCCGCAGACAAAGCTCACTTTTTCTGGAAACGTTTCTACTGATTTGTCGCATAAATATAACATTGGCAACCAGAAGTCGCGTCCATACGTCCATAAGATTGGGGTCTTTAGCTATTTCCAGTCCGAATTGTCGCGTTAATGTGTAGCGAGGAAGTATAAATGCCACAAATGGAGGTGAAATCTGACTCCGCAAAACTGTAGTTAGTGTTTAAACCACAAGTGACACAGGCAAGCTTAAATATTTGATATAAATTTCTTTAAATTCCTTAATCGTTTTCGGGGATTATTATATAGATTAACTAATATCTTTTTGAAATAAGTACATATGTATATAACAAGTACATATGTATATAACAAGTACATATGTATCTAATAATCTAATTTTAAAAACGATAACATTAACTTATTTACTCTCCATTCTAAAGTAGAGTTGATAATTAATGAGAAATACAAGTTATTCCCCACTATGATGTTTTAATAGGGAAGATAAAATTATGAACGATAAACTAAAATTGCTTTCGTTGCAATGATGATGTAAATGTACATATTATGTTGATGTAAACTATATATAAATAATTTTGTTGTTTTCATGCATATTTTTATCTTTCTTATTTGTTAATTTTAATAATAACTGTTATTAGTACTAAACGGCATTTAAATGTGTTTAAATGATGCCCCTCCTAGGATCTTGGTTGTTCCGTTACAGCGATGTCTTCTTAAATAATTATTAAATTAAGCACTTACAATTTGTTGCGTGTTTTCTTCTTTCCTGCCGCCATCAGCTGATAAAATTTTAGTTAAAACTGTTGCCCTGGAATGGGATATATCATGTTGGGTAGTCAAATATTGTAAAAGTTCCCGATTATCGTTGATGTTGGTCAAATATTTGAACTCGTGTTGAATTGTATCCTCATAAGCAGTTCTTATAAATATCATTCATTTGATATTGGCAAAATTTGCTATTTCTTATTTATGCAGAAGTGTTTTCCCTCTTTCACAAGCTGTCCACGTCAAAACTTCATGATTCACTGAAGGGTCATGGTGCTGGTGGTATCCAAGAAGAAATGTATTTTCATTTCAAGCTAAAATGAAAAGTTATATTTTTAAATGATTTACTTATTTGAAAAGTATATTTAGCATATTCAAACCAAACAGTTTATAAATGTAAATTAGTATTAATTATTAATTTTATATATTTTATATTTAATTAAAATTATTTATTGTTTGGTTTTTATGTATCCTTGTATTGGTATTAAGATAATCATATAAAAAGTAATTTAATAGTGATGAAATTAGCAGTTATGGATATGGAGGCATTGGAAGGCCTCCAAGAATAATAAGAATATTTCATTTGAAATATTCTCCCATCACTAAGAATATTTCATAAGAAATTGCCAGTAGCATTAAGAATAAGTATAATGGGTAAAGAAATCTGAAGTCGGGTTAGACCGACTTCGAAATACCCTTTACATCGTGGCGATGTACATTTTATTCAGATATCATCATTAGGAGCATACTTAGGGTACTTTTCTGTAGTGTCTTCGGGTGAATTGATTTTTTTGGCTCGAATTGGAAATCATGATTGTTATCAACTATAAAGTCGAGAAATTAAATATAGTTAACTCTGTCAATTGAAAACACTGTAAAAACACTACTCGACATAAACTTGATGCCAATCTAAAAATGTCTACGTCTCAATTCTAACTGGAATTTTTTCTGCCACCCAGCGTGGGATTGAGATAACCTCAAAGTTCCATGGCTGTAACCGCACATCCTGTTCCCCCTTTCGCCGGTAGACCACGCACGAAGCGTAGGTCAGCATTTAACGAGCCCACCCGCATTTAAGGTAGGTCAGCAACAGACGTACGCGTTTCTGGTGGAAGATCCATAACAGAAGCAAGGGGAAGGATTTTAACTTGAATAAAAAGTAATCAGCAGTGTTCTATTGCTCCGATTTGACGAAGTTTTAGCAGTTCGGCAGATTTTGTATCGTAAATCATTTATTTTTTTAATTAAAATAATCATAAATTGAAGGGTAAAGGCCTCTTCTATACAAAACAAGGAAAAAAACAAAGTTCTTTTGAACATTAATAGGTGCGCTCTGCTAAGTACTTTTCGTACATGAAAAGTTCCACTCCAGTAATTCCACGCTCTTTCAACGTAAACAAGAACCACCTGGTGCATTCCATAAGAAAATGGGTGTTTCTTAATGCTGCGCCAGCAAACTTGCGCGGATTTTGTTTAGAATACTAAGTACAATATCTTCAATATAGAAAGTTCATTTCAAAATCAGGATGTTTAAGGAGAATTAATTTGATTGCTCTTGACTTAAATGTGTAGAAATATGTTAATAAATAAGTGAAATTCATAAAATTTTACTTACGTCCTTCATTGGCAGCTTCCAACATTCCAGCAGGTCAATGAATTAGAAAAGGAAGTCCAGTGGAGTGCGACATTGATACAAAAATAAGTGCATATAAATAATTTAATGTCTTTTTCCTTTAATTGTAATGCTTTTTCTAACTTCTCTTTAAAATTTATGTTTAAACTCACAAACAATAATACAATTTGCAAAATTTGATGCAGTGCTCTCAAAATATTTCAGCGCAACCGGCACTCAGCCTACCAACGGCAAAGTGAATAGTTTATATTTGTATTATTATTATATTAAACTTTATCACAAGCACTCAGCGTATTGCTTTAATTAACAAATACTATTTATCTCCACAATTATTAAAATGAATAATACAGCACAATTGATTGAATGATTTAATATTTGTATGCCATCAAACATTTCGCTTCTTTGGGCGCTAAGTAAGCAGTGTTGCAAGACGCTAACTTGAAATAGTACTAAACTTAAGTCAAAATAGTACTTTTCCACACGAAGACTCTCTGACAGCACGAATACGATATCAGATTAATCAATTATTTAAAACAATCTATTGGGCAAATAAATATGTTGGTAAAAATTTAGACTCAAACTTTACTTATTAAGATTAGTGGAGAAAAATGAATTGTGGTTCAGTAATATACTGTAAAAAATACTTAAAAATAAGAATACTTTCTGTGAATGAAATAAAGCAGTGGAATATCCGATCATTCTATTGCGTTGTTACCAAACAGATTTTACAATTCTTACTTTATTTTAATGTCAAATACAGTCGCATTAAAAAAAAATTAAATTTAAACATATTTCACATTTTGCACTAATTCTTACTTTTAATGTAAACAATAAACAAAATACATTAGTGTGCAAACTCAGAATAAGAATGTAGCGTTTCCATATAAAAGTCAGACCAAAGGGGTGATCGCAGAGAGAAAATTTCTCTTCTTGTAGTTCGTTTTTATATTCGTGAATGCTGATTCTAGCGATCAGCTGTTTTCACTTAATTGACAATTCAACTGACAGTCTCATTGAATGCCATTATTGCTGTTGTCGATCTACGGGCAACGAGTGCTTTGATAGAATGCTATCAGGACCATTAAGTGCCCATTAAGAATGAGCGGGCATGGTAGAACAGTTCCATGGTAGAATGCTGAACTTCGAAAGCTCCGAAAAAGGTCCAGACAACTTCTGAATAGGGCTTTAAAAATCCAGAAAGGACAACATTGGACTGAATATCAAATAGCGCAGAGAATCTTTGAGAGGAGCACTCGGTCACCCAAAGTTGGCTCTTATAGAAGCTTCTGTACTGAAATTGATAACATGAAGGAGTCGGCTAGGCTTTGCAGGGTGCTTCAGCAGAATTATGTGACGCAGGAATTAGGGTGGAGGTTGACAGTTCGAATGGTGGAATCACGAGACGAAACTGGTATACAGTACCAAAAATTGTGACGGAAGAGTCAATGTGATTTTCTCTTTCCTCTTTTGACAACTTTGAGTCACCTGGCCCTGATAATGTATACCCAATTCAATGTGGCTTTGAAAAAGATCTACATTGCTTGTCTTGCTCTAGGTTACGTACCAGCTTGGCGACAGGTTAGAGTGGTCGGTCGCCATTCTTAAACAGGGAAAGGATGACACTGCACACTAGCGAAAAGTTTTAGGCCGAATAGTTTGACATTGTTCATGTTGAAAGGTCTGGAGCTTATGGTGGAGAAGTATACGGTGGAGAAATATACGGCGGGTATAGTGATAAACAGCCCCTTAGTAGCCATCAATACGCATACCAGAATGGAAAGTCATGCGAATAAGCTTTGCACGATCTACTCTGTAAGATTGAGACAGGACTGGAAACTGGTGAATGCACAATGGGGGTATTTGTGGATATTGAGGGGGCATTTAATAATGTTACCTTTGACTCTATGTGCTCGGCTGCTAGGCATCCTCGAGAGTCCGAACTGTGTATTATGTCTGGAGGAAGAACAGGACGGAAAAGAGCATTTACTCTGCGGTTATCCTGCCTTTGCCAGAATGAGGAGGTGCATGTTAGGGTCATATGTTTTGGGAATGGGCGTATATTCCTTATCCCTGGACATACTTCTAAGATGCATAAAAGAGTTAAAGAAGTTTGAAAAGGTGTAACTTCTTTCCCCCCAATAATTTTCCAGGCTTACAGTATAATAGGCATCAATGCCAGAGTGCTTGGAGGCTTCCTTCTTCGGCGGCTCTCCGGACTACACCACTTCTATTTATCTGTCTAATATGCCTTAACTTCAACACTATTTTGGCAGAACCGCAGCGCTAGGTGCCGTTCACTTGTCCTGGAGCAACAGCAGTGTATTGGGGGCTTCTCAATTTCCGAAAATACGCGTTACATTTGGCAGCACTGCTTTTTTAAATTAATCGAAAACACCCCCAAAGTGATAAGCATACAGTCTGAAGTAAGCCCCAAAAGTATGTCTATAGATTGAGAGTAATTATCAGCACACCCTAAAAGCATGCAATTGACCCGAGTTCTGCTCTGCGTCATTCGTAAGTTTTGCTTGACTAGAATATCCTAGCATACTTTACGGGTGGTTTCTCGACGTAGTAGCTTGCTAATGATTTCTGCTCGCCTGGAATTTCGGCTGGCAGCAAAAGTTGTATGTCGGCTCGCATTTAGCCCTTATTTTCTTTCTATCACTAAGTGAAGTTGTTGAATCACTCACGCATACATTCAAAATTTTAAAAATAAATTTCCTTTTCACACTCGGCACTTTTACTGACACACTTCTATTCTACGCATTTTTAAGCGGAGATTCACGCTATTGAAAGATGTGCCAAATTCAACATTTAGAGGAAGTATTGATACTATCCGATAAACAAACAGCTCTCAAGAGTTGGAGCTCATCCATAGTGAGGTTGTAAGGAATCTCTAGCTGGGGTACGCTCAGTCTTCCCAGAGTCCTGTACAATATTTATTTTATTGACCTTAACACAACACGTTTGATGGAGTTTGTTTTACTTTCTTTTATTATTCAGTAAATTATAACTTCCTCTTAAACTAAATATAACTAAATCCTGTATACTCTCCGCTTCGTCTAATTGCGGTGAAGTGGGGTAGTGGCACACGTAGAAGCAATAGCTGCTTTGTAATTCAACGCCGGTTAAAACCTCGCGTTTACTTCGTCTAGGGTGGAGCACTCTCTTACGTGGTAGTGATATCGGTTAAAACCTCACACCACCAATCACGTAAGAAGTCTCCAAAGTCTAACTTGAAGCAAACCTCGCGTTTACTTCGCTTAAGGTGGAGCACTCTCTTACGTGGTAGTGATGTCGATTAAAACCTCACGCCACCAATCACGTAAGAAGTCTCAAAAGTCAGGAACTGTCTGCCGTGGTCGCCACTGTCCGCGAATACTATACCCACTTACTCCATGCTCGTTCGCTGTTATCGCCGCTGCTGTTGAGATCGCAAGAGAGAGAGCTCGTTCGCTGTTGTCGCCGCCGCTGTTGAAATCACAAGAGCGCCTGCTCGTCCGCTGTGTTCGCCGCCGCTGTTGAAATCACAAGAGACCGGTTCCTCTGTGCACCGGCCTTTTATACCTTTTTTATGCGAGCGCCGACAAGTCCCGTATTTCGGCAATGTGTCGTGTTCGCGCATACGGAATTCCCGTATTTCGGCGTTGTGGCATGTTCGAGCATAACCACGTGTAGCGTGGTTTGGCTACATGTGCTCGCATGGTGTTGGTATATGGTGAGGGCGGTATTTTGTATGACCTTAAATTGTTACACAATTTAGGTCTTCACAAGGTCGAAACTTGTATGGGACCATATTGGGAACTGAACTCCTTAGGCAGTATTAACAGCTATCTCTACTGTGGGTACCAGGCCAGTAGAGGGAACTGAGAAGGCTGATATCTTAGCAAGGAAAGCTACGGCCTCTCAGTTCAATGGGCCTGAACCCTTCTGTGGACTATCATCCAACACCATTTGAGGTCTGCTGAAGAAGTGTACAGATACAAAAATAACTCGAACCTGGAAAATCTTCCGGGATTAGGAGAGTCCAAAGCTCTTCTGGGAGATTTTAATCCGAAAAGATCTAGAGTTAATAAATATGCCTCGGAGTAAATTAAGAATCATCACAGGCATTTTAAGCGGATGCTCTGGACTCTACTATCATATAAATAAGTTGGGTCTATCCTCAGATGCCATCTGTAGACTCTGTGGAGAATGTGACGAAACTTCACTGCACCCGATCACAGACAGCGGACCTTTGGCACACAAAAGACAAAGGTGTTTTGGAGAATATATCTTAGATATGAGCAAGGTCCCTCAACTTGTTTCCTCCAAAATACATGAATTCCTGTCGGAAATTAACCTGACAGAAGATCTGTAGATGATACTATTCTCATCTTTTAAATAAACAGGGGCATCACAATAGATCTTTCAGGTCGCGGTGTATAACACCTTTAAATAAATATATCTATCTATTTATCTTCATTTTGCATGGTAACATTTTTATGTAGAAAAGAAAAGTCTGTGAAAATTGTTGATTTACTTAAGCACACATTCAGATTTTCAAAATTATTTTCCTTTTCACAAAATAGGCTCTTTTATTGATACTTACTTTAAAGACTGGTTTTCCTTTAGAGCCAATATTGACACCTGATCCAATTAGGGCGCTGACTAATCGTAATCAATTAATTTCGCTTATGAATTGCTTCGAATTTTTGGTATATTTGCAATTTCATGTTAATGAATTACTTGTCTTGGTCTTCTCATTGATTACTTCTGATTATGAGTGAATTTATTATAGGTAATTGTGAGGGTGGGATTGTTGAATCAGCAAACTTTGGATTGATTCCTACTCCTTTATTTTTACAGTTCCACACTTTGGACAAAATTAAAATAATTGTTACTGTCATCAATCGGTTTATATTGAAACTTACGGAAACGGAATACTTTGAGGAACTTTGTCGTCTCTCATTTTCGGACGATCTTTAATTCATTTTATTTATTTGGAAAATTTCCATTTAAACGTGGAAATTTCCTTCTTGCTTCATATAATCCAGATTGAGCTGGATCTACAAAAAACATCGTATATCAAATGGCAAATGTTCAAATAGCAAACTATCAATATTTTTACATTGCGTGATTGGATTGAACTCAGTCGCCGTGCGTAGTAACTAAATTGGTTCTGATTTCGAGCATTTCTCTTCATTGCTGTCATAAATCCACGTAGAAAGAGTTTTATTTCGAAGTAGGACGGCGGCTGTGGCCTGAGAATATATAAAAACAGCGACTCTAAAAATGTGTTTGCATAATTTACAACATATAAATTTATTTCCACTATTTTAGTCCTTTGAGAATGACACACAAACAACAAAAATTATTTTTTCATATTCTTTTATTAGAAATATAAATAACATTAATTATAAATGGAAGTAAACATAAAAATATGTATAAATAATTTTCTTACATTATAATAAATTTAATATCATTATTAAAATTCCTTATCAATTAAAAATAAAACTAACCTAAAACTATTTAAATGTAATTTTACAAAATTTTAATCTTACTCTTTGTTTTTCTAAATTATGGAATATATTTTAATATTGTAAGAATAGTAAATAATTTTGACAATTACATGATCATTTAATATTCGATTTATCTAATTAAACATATTATTGATAATTAATTGTATATTTGACAAACATTTTGTAATAACTTTTCATCATTGATCGCATTTGATTCGCAGCTTCAACTCGCTGAAACAGAACTTAGCGAAATCCCCTTTTGAACGAGTTGGTAGGCTTTGGTTTGAAACTTTGCTATCTTAAATTCAATTTTTATGGTCTGTGCATAGAATCAGACTTTTTCACACTTGTGCCCAGGCCAGTGCTGCCACTAGAAAGCAAGGAGTTTGGTAGGTTTTTTAGTAAGTGGCGAATCGAAGCTTCCATGAAATATATAAATTTACTATATCTGTTGGAAATCTAAAAAATCGTATTACTTAATTTAAGTTAAATATTTTTTCTCTTATAACTTGGACATATTTTCTAAATATCTTTCAATAAAGGAACATATGAGCACAAATTGTAAATAAATTTAATTTAAATACTAATAATGTACAATTTTCGTAAATTATTTTCATAAAAGATTATTATATACATATATGACCTATTATAAAATATTATAGAAAGTAGGTTAGTGTGCGATATCAGCCAAATTGCTTCGTCGGCACAGACTGGGGAAGAAATTTATATCAAATATCAAAGAAGAAAATGATTTATGGAGTCGAGTTATATAGGAAATATAATTAATTTTTTTAACAAGTTAATAAATTAGTCAATGATTTATAGTCAAGTGAATGAATTATAGTTAATTTAATGAAATAACCCCTCAAGAGTGATGTTTTTATTCACCGAAGCCCCCTTCCATCACTCGGAAACCATGGAAAATGTAATAAAAGAGAGATAACATGTGAAGATAGTTACTGAGTGGGTACACATTGAAGTGAACTCTCAATAAAGAGCACTATCCTCGTATATTCAAGCAAAATATGCTTATATAAGATATCTCAAAATATTTAGAAGAGTTTAAAACAGTTAAAAGTATAATAAATATGTTTACCTTACTATTTTTATGGATTCAAAACTACTCAACCTATTTTTATTTGCATATATTTTGTATTATTAAAAAAAAAAAAAAGTTTTTCTGGGTAGCCCCTAATTTTTGAAACTATTTTGTTGAAAATATTCTTAATTCTGTACTCTAAAAAATGAAATGTTTACACTGTATTTCCATGCACAATTCTTTGCATAATTCACATTTTAATCTAAGACATGCTTTGAAGCTATTCAAATAAGCGGCAGGGATATGTAAATCTTTTGTGAATATATAAACAAAGAACAAAACAATAAAATACAGTCGAGCATCCGGGACAAATTGCCATTTTTTGTTTCGGCAATTCTCGCAGGAAAAAAAAACCGAAAACAATACCAGCAATAGTAGAGTATACAACAACAAAACCAATATAAACAAAAAATAACAACAAAATACACTTTATTTTTTTGTGTTTTAATTTATTAAATAAATACATTTTTTATTTAATTTAGGGGATAATCACCAATTTTACAGATAAAGACCATCATCTTCATCGCCTTCCCTAAATTTTCCCCAGCTTGTTCGCTGGGATTCAAACGAAACTGTATAATTCCATCACTGGAAAATCCCAGCAGTTTCTGGAATCTGGAAGCGAAAATGACTGCTTCATCGTATGTTTTCCAGTGTCTATTCCCAGCCTTCATATCCATGATTGGGTTTAAGTTAGCATTTTTCTCCTTTGTACTTTCATTTAAGAATTCCGTGATAGAATCTTCGTCTAATTCGGCATAAAATTATAGAATTATTTTATTAGTATTTCAGCACGTGTTTTTTTATATACCAGAGACACGTATATCAGTTTATACAGTAACGACTTTGTGGGAGTGTAATTAATATGTTGAAATTTATTTATGAATTTTGTGGCTGTGATTTCCGTTGAAAATGGAATTTGAAAATACAAGTTAACACAACAGCCAACTCGTGTACCTGTAAAAAATATGCTGACACTACGACTTCCATTTTGCGCGTGCATTCCAACGTGCACAGGTATCCGGTGCAGTGCGGCGAAGGGAGGAACGTTGAACTGGCGTACCGTGGGAAGTGCAGTATTAGCGATTTGATAGGCTAAGCAGGGTAGTTAGTAAGCTTAAGTTTTAAGTAAGAATTGATTGTAAAACTTCACTTAGAAACGGACCATCGAGCGGAATGGTAATAAATTTTGTATACGATAAAAATTTGAGTTTTCTTTTACAGGTAGGATATACGGGCCAAGTTTCTGGCCCCATCTTTAATTTTTTGGAGTGCCCTTAGGGGAACTCCTTAACTTATATGAATTCAAAAAATGTCGCAGTTTATCAAGAAACTAATCTGAAAATAAATATGGTTTGAGGAAAACGTTCGAGATGTTGTACTGAAAAATTTGGAAGAATTCCAGGAACGTCTAGTGGTTGGGCATTGTCAGCCATCTTAAACTTGAGTGTTAACATAAACAAGCTTAGTCCACAGCATGGTTCAACGAACATACCGTTGCCGAAGGAAATTGAGAGGAAGAAAGCATGCATCAATGTAAAAAAGAGTGTAATGCATGATTTGTCTGGCCGATGATATCAACACTCCATCCTGCTGAACGACATTCTGATCGAGTATCATTCTATCCTCATTACAGAGATAGTTTCTGACTATTCTCGTAGTGTTCGGACGCGTATAGTTTTGTTCGGTGAATACAATTCGCGAGGGCTATCTGGGACACATATCCAATTTATTTCCAAGACCTGGAATAAATAAAAAGCAGAATTTTGGGAAAAGTAAGTAAGGAAGTAAGTTAGGTTGATTGTTGATGCCACTTAATTTTAATTTAAAAATTCTTGAGAGTTGCATTTGTTTGAAAAATAATTTTCACTCATACGAGGTCAGTTCGCAACCCTAGCAATAAGATCAATGAATTAATAGTGTGTGATGAACAACGATTTTTACAATTGTATTCAAAACGTGAAGTATTAAGCTTTACGTCATTTCAAAGCGCTTTTTCTGTGGTGAAGCTGAATGCTGGAGTGGGTCTAGAAGAGACGGCGCTTTGGAAACTTCAACAAGTGGAAAGCTAGCAGCAATCGCCAACAAAGAGAGCCTCTCCTACTTTGCAAAACTTGGACTTTGGCAGATGTACATGAGTGGATCCTATTGTAAATATAGAAAAGCTTTTAAATTTATTCAACAACCATTATTGAAATAAAAACAACAACAAAATAAACAATCAAACATTGTGTTAGTATCTACTAGTATATAATTATTATAATTGTCACCGAATGAATCCTAAATGCAACGCTGCCTCTTATTTTTAAGTATTTTCAATCTTTGTATTTTATCATATGGCAGCTTTGTAAATCGCGACTCCATTTCAAATTGACATTCGTTGATTCAAAGCCGATGGAGACAGAACCGCGGCAAGTAAATTGGTATAATTTGTTGTGAAATTCTTTTGAGTTGAATTGCTTTATCCCAGTAAAAATTTATAATGCGCTCTGCTGAAGTGCTCTTACGAAGCGCTTCACCGTCCTTGCAGAAAGCGTTACATTTGTAGCGCTCTGTTGCAGCACTTTTCGTAGCGATTGCAATGCACAATATAGAATAAACGAAACACAAAAAATAAGCGAAAGAAAAGAATTCATGGAAATAATGAAGTCAAATTTTACTTTTCTTAAGAAAGTTTAATTGAAAGCACGTGTTTTGTAAATTGTCAAAATTTTCTCTAAATTCTGCAGATCTTTTTCACATAGGTGACTATATTATGTATATATATATATATATATATATATATATATATATATATATATATATATATGTATATATATATATATATATATATATATATATATATATATATATGTATATATATATATATATATATATATATATATATATATATATATATATATATATATATATATATATATATAAGTTATCGTCAGCTTCCCAGCGATTCCCATAAATCGCGGGAACACAAATGTGCTGACGCTGAAAAATGAATATCTGGCGACTGCAACAGCACCCACACAAAGATGGATAAACATAAGCATCGGACAGCGCAGTCGGTATAACTAAGTTAGAAGTAAGATTTTTGGTATGTTACAGTCAGTTTAAGTTTGAGTTTCAATAAAGAACGAACTAATTGGCGCCCAACGTCGGGCTCGAATATTGTAAACGTTACCAACAACATTAAATATTAAATTTTAATCAACATAAAAATTATTTGAAAATAAATTATCAATCAACATATTGGGAAGAATATTTTCAACATTCAACATACTGTGAAGAAATTGCCGAGCAACATACTGGAAGAAGATTTATAAAATAAAAAAATATTAACCAACAAATAGAAATGTAAGTGATGTCATGTTTTCAGTGTAATAATACAAATTTTTTTAAAATTTTTAATAAAAACTGCTTGAAGTAAATTTTAATAAATTTAAGTAATTGAAATTTTTTTTTTTTTTTTAAATTAATTAAGAAAAATTTAACCCTTTTTTTGCTTATGAGTGACGAAGATTTGGAATCTATTTTTGGGAGATTGACGCTTTATGCAAATAATTTAAATAATAAAGGCGATATGAATGCTGAGCAATTAGGTAGTGTTATCCAGTCTGCAGTGTCGGCAGCACTACGCGAACTGAAAAAAGAATTTGAATTACAAATTGAAAATTTAGGGAAACAAATCTCACAAGTAAACTCTGTGACCCCGGTAGAAAGTTTTACTGAGGCTCGCATTGTAGCTAGCATAAAATGCGAGGAGTCATTGGATGTGGTAAAGTCGTTGCCCGAGTTCGATGGGCAACAAAATAATTATGTTTCTTGGCGTCAAGCGGCACACACAGCCTATAGGCTTTTTCAAGATTTCGATGGTAGTTCAAAGCACTACCAAGCTTTGAGTATAATTAGAAATAAAATAAGAGGCCCTGCTGACGGGGTGTTAGCATCATTTGGCACTGTGTTAAATTTTAAGGCAATAATTGCACGTCTAGATTTTACTTACTCGGACAAACGTCCGATTTATATTGTTGAACAAGCGATGTCTACTCTACAACAAGGTAACTTATCTGTCTTAAAGTTTTTTGATGAAGTAGAGAAAAAGCTTACTTTGTTAACAAATAAAACTGTCATTACATATGACCGTAGTTTAGCCTCGACAATAAACGAAAAATACAGAGCTGATGCTCTTCGCGTTTTTATCTCAGGTTTGAAAAAACCACTCTGCGACATCTTGTTTGCTTCTCGTCCTAATGATTTACCATCGGCACTTGCGTTGGCGCAAGAAGTTGATTCAAATCAAGCGCGATACTTATTTGCGACAACCTTCGCGAACAGAAGCGAAAACTTTTTCCGACCAAATTTAGGTGGCAAGCCTAATAACTCTTTTCAACAAAAAAATCCCCATTATATTAAACAGTTTATCCCATCAAATAGTGGAAACAATCAGTTCCGACAAGGAAAAAATTTTGGAGGTTTCCGTCAAGAGAATTTTGGCGGACAAAACCGCCAAAGCTTCAATCGGGAAGCACAGTCACGTCCAGAACCAATGGACGTCGATCCAACTTCGTCTCGCTGGAGACAACCCACGAATTACACTAATTTCCAGAATAATTGGCAACGATTTCCAATAAATAATCAAATTCAAAAGCGACAAATGCCCTCGGATCGGCATACTGCTCAAAGAATAAATCATTTAGGCCAATCAGAGTATTTATTTCAGCAAAATTATAACAATGAAGCGCAAAGCGAAGTTTCAAATACTGAGGAGGAAAATCAGGTTAATTTTTTAGAGAAAAGTCAGCTCTCCCGTGGATCAGCAGAACCATAGGCAGAGAAAAAAGACAAATTAAACTATTAGTGGACACTGGAGCCGCTAAAAATTATATTAAAAAATTGGTTGAATTAAAAGGCATTACACCAGTGTCTACACCTTTTATAGTGAAATCAATTCATGGTTTCAATAAAATAAATGAAAAATGTAAAATTCATGTTTTGGGAATCGATTCAGAATTCTTCATTCTACCAAATTTAACAACTTTTGATGGAATTATAGGGCTTGATCTTTTAACAAAGGTCAATGCTAAAATAGATCTTAAGAAAAAAATAATTAATTAATAATAACTCGGGAACAGAGGAAATTTTATTTTCGGAATGCGAAAATGTGAATGCGCTTAACATTCAGAGGGAAGAAATTCCAGAAACAGTTAGAGAACAATTTATGAAAATGATCGAAAAAGAAAAGAAAGCATTTGCTGATCCAAGAAAAATTCTTCCTTTTAACACAAACATCGTTGCTACAATTCGAACTTCAGACCAAGACCCGGTCTATTCTAAATTATACCCATACCCCATGGGAGTAGCAAACTTTGTGAATGAAGAAATAAAGCAACTTCTAATCGACGGAATAATTAGACCATCTAGATCCCCTTACAATAATCCAATATGGGTTGTTGATAAAAAAAGGCACTGACGAAAGTGGTAATAAAAAGAAACGGCTTGTTTTGAAAGGAGCAGTCCGAAAAAGTGCTGAAAATGGCTATAAACAGAGCATTGGGAGGGACCGAGGACGGCCCTCACTTGGCGGGGGAGGAGTTATCGTCAGCTTCCCAGCGATTCCCATAAATCGTGGGAACACATATGTGCTGACGCTGAAAAATGAACATCTAGCGACTGCAACAGCACCCACGCAAAGTTGGATAAACATAAGCATCGGACAGCGCAGTCGGTATAACTAAGTTAGAAGTAAGATTTTTGGTATGTTACAGTCAGTTTAAGTTTGAGTTTCAATAAAGAATGAAATAATTTATATATATATATATATATATATATATATATATATATATATATTTATATATATATATATATATATATATATATATATATATATATATATATATATATATATATATATATATATATATATATATATATATATATATAAATTATTTCATTCTTTATTGAAACTCAAACTTAAACTGACTGTAACATACCAAAAATCTTACTTCTAACTCGAGTAAGTACTCGAGTTATGAGCTGGAGGTGTTGGCAGTAGTCGAAGCAGTGAAGAAGTTCCGTATATATCTTCTTGGCCTACATTTCAAGCTCGTCACCGATTGTAACGCGTTCACGAAGACCTTAACAAAAAAGGATTTGTGTACAAGAGTAGCGCGATGGGTTTTGCTGCTTGAGGAATACGATTATACTGTGGAACACCGATCAGGATCCCAGATGCGACATGTCGACGCTTTAAGCCGATATCCGATTATGATGATTAACGAATCAAATATTTTATGTGAAATTAGAAACGCTCAAAGCAGAGATGACAAATTGATTGCAATAAGAGAAATTCTTCGTGACAAGCCAAATTATGATGGATATTTTTTGAAAGGCGACGTTAATCATAAGCTAAAGGATGAACGAGAACTTGTTGTCATACCTGAAGAGATGCAAACCAATATTATTCGGCAAGTACATGACAAAGGACACTTTGCGGTGAAGAAGACAAAGGAACTCGTATCAAGAGATTTCTATATACCGAGGCTTGAAGAGAAGATACAAGGAGTAATATCTTGTTGTATTCATTGTATTCTATGTAATCGAAAACGTGGCAAAATGGAAGGAGAACTTCATCCTATCAGTAAAGGCGAAACCAATTGCAAAAACTCCGTTGCAGACGTACCATGTGGATTTTCTTGGGCCACTTGAGTCGACGAACAAACTTTACAATCACATATTAGCAGTTGTGGATGCTTTCACAAAATTTATTTGGTTGTATCCCACAAAAACGACGTCAGCGAAAGATTTGATTCAAAAACTTCAAACGCAAAGCCAAATATTTGGGAATCCAGTCAGCATCGTATCTGATCGAGGCTCTGCGTTCACCAGTGAAGATTTCAAGAACTATTGTAGCGAACAAAACATCAAGCATTTTCTGATAACGACTGGCCTACCACGCGTCAATGGACAAATTGAAAGAATGAATGCCGTGATCGCTAACGTCCTTGCGAAACTTAGTCTTGGGGAACCAACGAAATGGTACAAACACGTGCAGGCGGTACAGCAGCTAATGAATGCTTCATTTTCACGAAGTACGCACGCAACACCCTTTGAGCTAATGACCGGTGTGAAAATGCGGATGAAAGACGACTTGCATATCAAAGAGCTTATCGAAGCTGAAATTGTGAAGCAATTTGATGACCAACGAAACAAACTACGTCAGCAGGCAAAAGAGCACATCCTGCAAATCCAAGCAGAAAATAAGAAGTCATACGATCGTAAGCGGAAACCAGCACGAAAATATAAAGTTGGTGATCTGGTAGCCATCAAAAGGACTCAACTGGGCGGTGGTTTGAAGCTCAAACCAAAATATTTGGGGCCTTATGAGGTAACAGGGGTTAAACTAAAAAATTCTTATGATTTAATTCTAAACTGAGTTTTATTTGGATTAAAAACCATTAAAAGTAATTTATATATAAACGCAACTGACCCAAACCATTTACCAGAAGCTCGATTTGAAGAGTTTTTTCGTTTTAAAAAAGAAGCTGCAATTGCTCTGTTGAATGGAATAAGAACTTTCGTCTTTCCCACAAATTATGGCTGAGCTTGGCGCTACTTGGACCGCCAAAAATTCCCATTGCCACCTTCTTGTTGTTTTTCATTAAATCGAGAAGGTTTACTTTCTGGATTTTCGTGATTTTCCCCCTTATTCCGTACGTTTAGGCATTGCTATTTCTCTTCGTGAAATTCTTATACTTTACACACGAATAAATTGCGTAAATATGGATAAGTACATACCTATTAAATACTTGCGTCTTATGAAACTTGAGGTATCATTAATTAGATACCCAAACAAAAACAAATATTTTATAAATGCTGCAACACAGTGCAGTAGTTCTGTTGTTGTTAACTTGTATATGAAACACAATTTGTGCAATTTATTAACATTCGTCAAAAGCGCGAGTTACTACGGAGCCTCCACCAATGTTGGCTGACTCGGCTTCAACATACTTTCGCTATAGAGTTTAACATACTTTGTTGCAAGCTGACCCATTAACATATTTATACGTATCAGATAACAGCGTAACAATGTCGGTCCAGAATTGTAAGAAATATTTGCTGAGTAGTTGCTGAGCAATTGTGAATTGCCAGCGTTTATTGTGAATGTGTTTTGCTGATCGTGAGCGTATCGTCGGCTTTCACAGTTGACGAGTGACAGCCGAGGAGCACACCACGGTAAGCGACGCACAGCGCATTTTTAATTTGAATTAATTTGATTTTTTGTATTTCAGAAAAAAATATTAAATTGTCAAATATTAATTTCGGTTCTTTTACTCGTCACAATGTTTATTTCGAGAGCAATTCTTATTTCCTGCGCGATGTTTATTTTCATGATTGTTGGAAAGTGCAACGCAATTAATTTGCTACGGCAACGCTTCTTTACGCAGATTCTTTCTTGCCTTTGTCATTTTGTACTTCTTCTCATTCTCATCACTTCTAGTATGGCCAGCGCGATGTAAAGACGTAAATAAATATATAAGTTTAATAAACAATTATCTAATAGGTTATGGGCCCAGGCTTGAGGCAATAAAAAAAAGTAAAAAAGATTTAAACAAAGTGTTTGTCGCGTAAGTGTTAAAATCAACGCATCGATGAGTTCGATTCTGCAGATTAAAAAACTGACGACTCCAACTACGCTACGACACCGGAGGAGGCGGCTATGTATGTATGTTGAAGAGTTGTTGGTAATAATTTTGTTGACGAGCTTGCCCAAAGAATTCGAAAGTTTTGTTTTTGCTATTGAGGCGAGGGACACGTTACCTCCATTAAGTGAAATAAAAGTGAAGATTCTCGAAGAGGGAGCGCGACAGCAAGAAACCGTAGAAAACCGTTCGTCAAACTAACGGAAAACCTCATGCAAGCGCGAGTTACGATGTTGAAATGAAAGAACCTTTCCACTTCACAATCAGTTTTATATTGAACTAATTATTTTAAAGTACACGTATTTATATTATAAAATATGCTTATTCTAAAGAAATTAATTTAATGAATTTACATTGAATTTTAAATTGGAGATTTTACAAAGAATTTTATGCTGGATGATTTTAAAGTGAATTTTATGTAGATGCTTCTGTTGGTATTGATACTGTTTTTGTTGTTGTTGTTAGTGCGGATGTAACTCCTCCCCCCTTAGAGTAGCGCTATGGCCAGAGAGCTTGATGTGGTCGGAGCGATACTAGGTTCTGGTTGGAATATTGTTTCGATTCTGCCCATGTCGTTGGAGGTGCATCTCCTAGTGTCTTCATTTGAGAGTAAGCTGCTGATTCATGATAATTTTATTTTTTAATTTTTTCTTGTTTTATGGAAATCGTGTAGTAATCGGTGTTTTCTACTCTGGATTAAAATAAATTTGGGTATACCCAGAATATTAAATGTTTGTTCTTATAGACAATTATGAATTATGGACCTCTTAATCCTAGTAATTTGAATTAATATATTGTGAATAATTATGAATTTATATAATTCCTTTTTATTCCAGTATATAAACATTCCTTTAACAGATTTTGCTTTTTTATTTTTTTTGTTTTGTATATAAACATGTGCGAATATTTAATTATTTTCAGCTTTATAAGCTTTATAGTGAATTGTCTTCTGGCTATGTCGCTGTACCAATATTCTGTAGGTACTCCTGTTTATAGGATGGGCTTAACTGAAGTGCAATTTCTTATAATTTCATTTAGTTTTAGCGCACTTGCTATATATATTTTCTTTAACGTACTTATGAATCGGGACGTTCTAACGCGGTCATCAATTAAGTACGTTTTTCATGAATGTGCTTTTAATATTATTTATATACTCTTTTAGTTGGTATGGACCAAGCGGACTCACGAACTTGAGTTGTATTATAGGGGACTAGGGTGTTCTGACACGGTCACTAGTCGAAGTAATGTTATTATTTATTTTAATTTATAAATGCACTTTCCCGCTACCGGCTAGTTTAGCGCTGTAGACTGATTGCTCTTTATTAAAACCACTATGCAGATATTCTGTCTGCATTCTTAGTAAAGATGGGCTCAATTAAGATGCAATTGGTACTCGAAACAAGTTTTAGGCACAGTTCAAGATTTGTAGTATGTTTTGTTTGTATAAATCTGTATTAATTTTTGTTGTAAAAAGGAGTATATATTTCGCGGAATTTCTATTTTTCATTACTCTTCACTTTGTTTAAAACTTTTAAATATATATTTAGTCAAGTGTTTTAACTTTATATAATTTATTTCTCTGATACACACCTAATATAAGAACTATCCAATACTTACTTAACTTGGCCTCAGGAGTAGTATTAGTTTATCAGCAGTTCCCATTAATGATGATATAGCTGCTTCCAGGACATTAGGATGTACCTAAGATTTGATGTCAGGATCTGATGTCAGGATCGAATGTCTGCTTTTGATTTCAGGATCTGTTGTTGGATTTTAATTTCAAGATCTGATGACAGGATGTGATATCAGGATCGAATGTCTGTCAAAGGGTAGGAAAAAGGGGGATGTCAAAGGGTAGGAAACCCTGCCCTCTCATCTTACATTCTCTTATTGCACTTATATTTATGTTTATCTACTCTCACCCACTATGTAACATGAATATCGTCTAGTTCAATAAAGTTCAGTTTATACTCAACAATTGTCGCCTTCACTGCATGTTGTCAGAAGTGGTGCCTAATAAAGATAAAAATTAATAAAGAATGGTAAATGAAGGTGAAGAAAGGTCATCAAATTCGGCGTCATCATTTGTAAGACCTCCCAAACCATTACAAGTCACGGGCAACAATGCATCAACGGCTTGGAAAAGCTGGATACAGCAATATAAATGGTTTTCCACAGCTGCACAGCTTGACCAAAAACCGGCAGAAATTCAAGTGGCGACGTTGATGTCGTGCATCTGTGCGGAAGCTATCAACATATACAACTCGTTCTCGCTAACGGAGGCAGAACAACTTAATGTTAAAAAAAATAATACAAAACTTCGACGAACACTTTGCTCCAAAAATAAGTGTTACTTTTGAGCGATATACATTCAACACAATGTTTCAATCTGAGGGTGAAGCGTTTGATGAATATTTTACAAAAATAAAGAACCAAGCAAAAAAATGTGATTTCAGTGTTATTGAGGATTCTCTATAACGGGACAAAATTGTGGTTGGCATAGGTAGTGATTCAGTGAGAGAAAAATTACTCGCTGAAGACGATATCGGGTTGGAAAAAGCTATTAAAATTTGTAGAGCGAGTGAGATGGCTACACAGCAGCTTAAAGAACTCCATAAAAAAGAAGAATTAAAAGTAGAGGCAATTCGCAAATATGCAAAACCCAAACGGACGGCAAATAAATGGAACGAAAATAATAAAGCAGTCTACGATTGCAAACGTTGCGGTCAACAGCATGAGAGTCGTAATTGCCCAGCATTTAACAGAACATGCAAAATCTGTCACCGTAAAGGGCACTTCTCTCAATGCTGCTTTCGATCTAAGCGCAGCGAACATAAACACGTTGACGCTCTGCAGCAGAATGCAAATACTGACTCTGACGCCGACAGTGATCTCTTTTTGACTGTTAACATAGCAGAAACAAACAAAGACGAAAAAGAAAATTGGTATGAAGAGATAATGGTCGACAACAACAAAATAAAATTCAAGCTGGACACAGCGGCTCAATGTAACGTAATTCCTCTAAGTCTGATAGACAATAATAAATCAAATAAAATGCAAGCTGTGAATAACAAATTAATTGCGTTTGGAGGTGGAAAAATCGATGTTTGTGGTGAAATTCTCCTAAATTGTGCTGTGCGGAATTGAAAATTCAAAGCAACATTTTTGGTGGTAGAAGATTTTCCCAACTTTGAACCGCTTTTAGGCAAACAAGATTGCGAACGTTTTTCACTGATACTTAGAGTAAATGAGCTCAATTTTGATACAAAAATATTTGACGCATTAGGCAAGGTAAAAAACTTTGTATATGACATCGATTTGGTCGACAACCCGTCATTCGAACATTACGCTCCTAGAAAAATACCACATGCTCTAAAAGAAGCGGTCAAAAAGGAAATAGACAACATGGTAAAGCTAGGAGTATTAACAAAGACAGACGAGATTACCCCTGCAGCGTCACCGATGGTTGTAGTTAAGCAAAAAGATAAGATCCGTGTTTGCATTGACCCAACAGACATAAACACGAACATACACAGACGATATCACCCACTAAAAACAATCGACGAGATAACAGCAAAATATTGAAAATTCTAAATGGTTTACTCTATTAGATTGTAAAAAAGGATTTTCGCAGATTGAGGTCACGGATCGTACACGAAAATACTTAACGATGGCAACACCATGGGGGCGTTATTCTTATCGAAGGCTACCATTTGGACTAGCATCAGCGCCCGAGGTATATCAACAACTAATGTCCCAACTATTAGAAAATTCGCAAAATACAGAAGTGTCAATGGACGATATTCTGAGACACGCTGAAACAAAAAAACAGCTTGAAAAGCAAACTGTGGCAGTAATTAAAATATTAAAAGACGCAGGTTTGAAGCTAAACAAAGATAAATGTGTGTTTAATGTAAACAAAGTTAAATTTTTAGGTCACATTTTAACCTCTCATGGCATTGAAGCAGACCCGGATAAGATAACGGCCATAAATCAACTTAAACGACCAGAAAACAAAACGCAGCTTCAACGAATATTAGGTATGGCAACGTATTTATGTAAATTTATACAAAATTTTTCGGAATTAACAGCCCCACTTCGATCACTTTTAAAGAAAGATGTTCTTTGGACCTGGTCGCCTGAGCATGAAACATTATTTAAAAACCTCAAAACCGTATTCTCCTCAACACCCGTGCTCCGCTATTTCGACCCGAATCTCGATGTAAAACTTCAAGTAGACGCTAGTAAATCCAGCGTAGGCGCCGCACTACTCCAAAATGACCAACCGGTAGCTTATGCGTCACAATCACTCTCGAAAGCAGAGCAAAATTATGCGCAAATCGAGAAAGAGGCGACAGCGATTAGATTCGCTTGTGCGAAATTTCACGAGTACATATACGGCAAAAAACTGATTATCGAAACTGACCACAAACCTCTAGAATCCATCTTTAAAAAACCTCTTCATTCAGCCTCTCAGAGATTGCAAACAATTTTACTACGCGTTATACCATATTCTCCACAAGTAATATATAGGAAAGGGACAGAAATTAAATTAGCCGATACTCTAAGCAGAGACTGCGAAAATAAACAAAATGCAGATACCGAGGAAGTAATAGAAGTCCACACAGTCGCTAAATTCACCACAACAACAATACATAAAATATATGCCGAAACAGCTAAGGATAGCAAATTACAAAAGCTTATTCAATTCATACTCGATGGGTGGCCATCATCTATATCTGAGTTACCAACAGAAATTCGCCAGTTTTGGAATTTTCGTGACGAACTAACATATTTGAACGGAATAATCTACAAATCCACCAAAATACTAATACCAAAATCACTACAGACTGATATTTTAACAAAAATTCATTCAGGACATCAGGGAATTCAAAGATGCATAAGCAGAGCACGATCAGTCGTATTTTGGATCGGCATGCACAAGGATATTAAAAACTTCGTTGAAAAATGTGCCATCTGTGACCATCTTATCTTACCAACCATCAAAACAAAAAGAACCATTAATCATAAAACCTATACCTTCATTACCTTTTGAAACCGAGACAACAGACATATTTCATTTCCAAGAAAAATATCATTTGTTAATTGCTGATAGCTATTCTGGTTTCATGGACTTTGCAGTGCTTGAACAGTCAACGTCATTTGAAGTTATAAAACTTTAAAAAAACTGGTTTCCACACACGGAATTCCAATAATATTGGAGTCTGACAACGGACCACAATTTAGTTCCAAAGAATTTTCAAACTTTACAAAATCTTGGGACATACAACATCAAACATCAAGTCCTTATTACCCGAGATCAAACGGCCTTGCCGAAAGGTACGTGCAGACAGCAAAGTCTATTTTGAAAAAATGCTCAAAGGACAATAGCGATATTTTTCTTGCCTTACTGAATTATAGAAACACACCAAGAAATGTTGAATTAGAATCTCCGAATCAACGTTTAATGAGCCGAATCACAAGAAGTACTGTAGTGCCAACTCATCACCCATTATCCTATTCTCTTATCTTATTATATACTTACTTATAACTAGACTACTTACTCCTATCCTACTTATTATATCTTACTTATTGTACCTATACCTAGCTTACTTACTCTAATCATAATATAACTATATTAATAACTCTTATACTATACACACTGTAATAGTAACCATCACTGTAATATAAGCAAGCATTATTATAAATACATAAAATAAACCTGCTAAGAGGCAGTCTTGAACAAACCACCAAACGATCATCGTCTTTAGTATTTATTTCACTTGCCTTTCGCAACCATCCGCCACATGGCGACCGTGGCATATTTGTGTGAAACAACATTAGTAAAAAGGGAAAAACACACAAATCAAGTGACGTTGAATTTAATTGGAAAAAAAAGACAGTGAGAAAAATTAGTGTAAGAGTGAAGTGTTTAAGGAAACATAACAATTTAAAGCATTCAAAAAAAAGTTTTGAGCAAAATGCAAATGTTATGATTAATTATGAGAAACATAGAAAAAACAGAGAATTAAAAAAAAAAAATATAATAACAACCCAAAATTAATTCAAATACACTATAAACAAATTTTTATACGTTAAAGAAATAAAAACTCAACTGTACAAAATAAGTACAAGCATATGGAGAAACATTTAAAACAAAAAAAAAAAAGAACAGTTATTTCAACAACAATATGAAAAAAAACGAACAAGAACAACATACTAAAAGTGTGAAGAAGATGTGAAATAACAAAAACAACAATATGAAAAATATGAAATGACAAAATAAGAAAACGAAAACTGCATAAAAGCTTGTTAATGTAATGTTATAAACAGAAAGCTTTAAATCAAGGAAGAAAAAGCTTGAAGAATAAAATAGAACAAAAAAAAAAGAAAAAAATACAACAACTGAAAAACATAACCAGCTTAGTAACATAAAAGAAAAACATCAAAAAGCATAACAGCGGAAAAGAATATCCAGCGTAACAACAACAAAAAATTACAAAAGAAAAAAAACTTAACAGTGACAGCGATCGTACGAGTAAGCAGCAACAAAGTAATGGCGACGTCATCAATATCAGCGCGCATACAACAGGAATATAACAAAACACAACAACCCGAGAACAACAAGAATGGTAACACACCAGTTTATTCTATTTTATTTGACAGTACACCACATTTGTAGTATTGTAGAAATTATTAATAAGTGGTTAAACAGAAGAAAATGGGAAAAAATATCTTAATAATAACATTTGTTGAAGCTTAATAGGAAACAAGAAATGAAATTAACTAAAAATTAAATTTACAAATAAAAAAAAAAAAAAAACATACAAATTAAGATTTCAATTTTTATAATGAGTTTTATATTTATATAATGATTGTTAAATCATTAATTTTTGGGAAAATTAAAAAAAAAAAACATCTTATTATTAGAAAAATATAACAAAATTTAAAATGAAAACACAAATTTGATAAACAAAAATTAAAAACAAAATAAAAAATCTTGTGTAAATAATATCAACACCAAAAGTAAAAATTTACATTTTGCAGATTGAAATTCATTAATGTATTGATAACAGATTGAAATAAAAATTAATGTACAAAATTTCCTTATTGAAGCATTATTTTAATAAATGTCAGATTTTCAGATTATACAGTTTAACAAATTAGTATCAAATTTTTACAAAATTACGAAGAGGATACTTCAAAATCGTCGGATTTCCACTGCTCCGGGGAAAATAGAGGAATATACAATTTTATTAATCAATAATTACAATGACATTTTGTTATATACGAAACCCTATAATGAACAATTACCTGATAATTTAAAAGTAAACATTCATAATAAAATATTACACTGCAGGGAATTACTGGTGAGATGTTTTTGTAAGTTAGAATGCAAAGTTAGAGTGCCATTTGGTGTAAATTTGTTTGAATTAGTACAGAATAAGGTTATGACAGACTCAGGTTCTGAAACAGAATTAGGAGAAGTTGAAGACCATGAGAATAGATTAAAAGACAATATTAAAACAGATACGGTAGATAATACTATTGTTTTAGAGAATCGAAAAATTAACACTACAAATAATATTTTGGAGAATCAAAATATTAATACAACAAATTATTTTGAAATGGCTACAATTGAGGAAAAAACTAAATTCATCTCAATGTGTTCCAACATTATTAGGGAGAATTACGATGGAAATCCCCTTACTCTGAATTCTTTTCTGGATAAAATCAATTTAATTGAAGAGCTCATTTCACCTAATCTAAATACTTGTTTCATTTCTTTTATAAAATCGAAACTAGACGGAAAAGCGAGAGAGATTCTTCCAGAACAGATAACGAACGTAGACCAAATTAAAAATACTCTTAAAAATAGAATAAAACCAGACAGCTCAAAAGTTGTAAGCGGCAGAATCGCGGCCTTACACGTTAAAAACAACAATTATGAAGAGTTTTCAAAAAATGTTGAAAATTTAGCTTATGCCTTACAGCGTTCACTTGTAATAGAGGGAATGACTAAAGAAAAAGCTGAGGAAATGGCAATGGAGCAGACAGTAAATATTTGTAGAAATAATGCTAAATCTGACATGGTGAAGGCAATTTTGGCATCTTCAGTCTTCAAAGAACCTAAGGATGTAGTTGCGAAATTGCTCGTAGAAGAAACGACATTTGGCAAAGATTTTCAAGTTTTAACAACGCATAGTAGTAGATCATTTCGCGACCATTCTAATAGAAGCAGACAGAGATCAAATAGGGCTAATTACAATAATTCTTACGGAAATAATTCACATTATAACTATCGTGGTAACAATAACTCCCGTGGTCACAATAATTTTCGGGGTCGCAACAATTCTCAGGGACGTAGTTATAATAATCGTGGAAGATACAACAGTAGCTCCAATCGTGGCCAAGGATCACAGGGCAACTTTGGTGGTCAAGGTAGTTCTGTGTGTACTTTAAACGCAGAAGCCCCTCAACAGGAAATGTTGAGGGCAGAAGAAAACCAAATGTAATCAATGAAACTATTGTTAAATCTGTATTTAGTTTAAATTTAAACTACTCAGATTTCATAAAGATAAACTGTCTAGCATCGTATAAAACAAATTCGTTTTTAGTTGACTCTCAAGCAGATATATCCATTCTTAAAGTTTCCTGTTTGAAAGATAATTTAAAAATAAATGAACAAAACATTGTTAATATAGTTGGTATAACTACAAATACTACAAAGTCACTGGGTACAATTGACACAAAATTACTAGTTTCTAACGTTTCAATACCCCAAGTTTTTCACATTGTTTCTGATAATTTTAATATTCCATCTGATGGAATACTAGGGAAAGATTTTTTAAAAGCGAATAAGTGCCAAATAGATTACAACACAATGACAGTTTCGTTTTATGTTCATCATATACACAAAAAATTAACTATTCCAGTTTTTCATGGAATTGGTAAAAATTCGTTTTTTCTTCCACCAAGATGTGAAGTATTTAGAGAATTTCAGGTTGATACCATAACCGAACCAGTTTTTGTCGATTGTCAGGAAATATGTGAGGGCATCTTTATCAGCAAATGTATTGTAAATTCTAAAAATCCTCTTCTACGTATTCTTAATACGACTGATGAAATGAAACTTGTTCATAACTATGATGTCAAAACCGAAAAACTTTCAGATTTTTATATTTATTCAATTAATGAAGGCTTTCTTTGTAACGAACGTGTTCGAAATTTGAAAACAATCTTAAATGACAAAATGCCAGATTATATCAGGGAAGATTTAATGCCCTTATGCGAAAAATATGCGGATATTTTCACGTTAAAAGACGACAAAATGACAATGAATAGTTTTTACGAACAAAAGTTAAGGCTCAATGATACAGCGCCAGTTTATATAAAAAACTACCGTCTTCCGTATACGCAAAGAGCTGAAATAAAAAAGCAAGTTCAGAGTTTACTCGATAATAACTTAATTGAACCCAGCACTTCGAATTACAACAGTCCCTTAATTTTAGTGCCAAAAAAGAGTCCAAATGAAAGCAAATCATATCGTATGTGCGTGGATTTCAGAGCTATCAATAAAAAGTTAATTGCTGACAAGTTTCCTCTTCCAAGGATAGATGACATACTTGATAATTTGGGTCGAGCTAAATACTTTTCTATTATTGATTTATTTTCTGGTTTTCATCAGATACCACTTCATGCTGATTCAAGAGATATAACATCTTTTAATACTGATCAAGGTGCGTTCCGTTGGAAAGTTTTGCCATTTGGGTTAAATGTGGCTCCAAATTCGTTTTCTCGAATGATGTCTATAGCATTTTCAGGTTTAGAACCTAACAAAGCATTTTTATACATAGATGATATCATTGTAGTTGGCTGTAGTAAACAACATCACTTGAAAAATTTAACCGATGTTTTTAACATATTAAAGAAATTTAATTTAAAAATTAACCCTTATAAATGCAATTTTTTTAGATCAGAAGTAACCTTTTTGGGTCATAGGTGTACCTCAAATGGACTTTTGCCCGATAATGCCAAAATTTCGGCTGTCCAAAAATATACAGTACCCACAGACAAAGATTCTGTCAAACGTTTCGTTGCTTTTGCAAATTATTACAGGAGATTCATTCCTAATTTCGCGTCTCTTGCAGCACCCCTTAATCATATTACAAGGAAAAGGGTTACTTTTGTTTGGGATGAAAAATGCCAACTATCCTTTGAAAAACTAAAAATGGAATTAATTTCTCCAAAAATTCTTCAATATCCAGATTTTTCAAAACAATTTCTCATCACAGTTGACGCATCAAAGATTGCTTGCGGAGCAATTCTTAGTCAAAACTTTAATGGACACGATTTACCTATATATTACGCTTCCAAAGCTTTTAGTTCATCGGATCAGAAAAAACCAATTATAGAATTAGAACTTTTTGCAATATATTTTGCTATAAATCAATTTCGACCATATATTTACGGCACCGAATTCATTGTTAGATCAGATCATAGACCGTTAGTGTATTTATTTAATATGAAGGATCCGTCTTCTAAATTAACAAAAATAAGACTAAAATTATCAGAATACAACTTTTCCATCGAATATATCAAAGGCAAAGATAATGTCGGAGCAGATGCTTTATCTCGTATTTCAATTGACGAATTGAAAAATACAGATAATAAAAATATTTTAGCTATGACAACTCGCGCGATGTCTAAGCGAAACGACAGCAATGAAAAGCCATTAGGAAAAGTTGAAAACCCATTAAAATTACAAATTTATGATAAATTTTCACAAGAATTTAGTCGGAAAGTTGCAAAAATTAAATCGGTAATATATTACGAAAATGAGAAAATAACTCAGATCCAATTAAGAATTTTTAACAAGTTTAAACTTAAATTTTTTATAAATGTTGATATTGTTAATGAAACATTGAATTTCGATGATATGCTTTTACGGCTACAAAGAGAAGCCAACAATAATAACATTTATATTGCAGAATGGGCAAAAAACGATAAATTTTTTACATTATACACCATTCAAGAACTAAAAAACCATGGTAATAAAATATTAAAAACATTTGAAATTTTGTTAGTTGAACCAATAGAAAAGGTATTCGATGAAAATAGAAAAAGACAACTTTTGGAAATCTATCATAACGATCCAATCATAGGCGGTCACTGTGGACGTAAACGATTGTATGCAAAACTAAAAGCAAAATATTATTGGAAAGGAATGACTAGGGACATCGCCTCATTTGTGAGAAATTGCGGAGAATGTAATTTAAACAAGGTAAAACCGGGAACTAAGGAAGAACTTATATTAACACCAACACCCATAAAACCTTTTGATGTAGTAATATTAGACACAATTGGCCCATTGCCAACATCTAAATACGAAAATAAGTATGCACTAACTTTAATGTGCGATTTTACAAAATATTTGGTCACTATTGCTTTACCTGATAAGAAAGCCACAACAGTTGCACAAGCAATCTTTGAAAACTTTATTCTGATCTATGGAAGGATGAATGTCATTGTTTCAGATTTAGGTACAGAATTTAAAAACGAAATTTTCTGCGAACTGTGTAAATTTTTAAAAATACAAATTAATTTTTCAACGGCATATCACCACCAAACGTTAGGAACTATCGAGCGAAATCATCGTGTTTTTAACGAATATATAAGATCATATATTAAAGAAACCATTTCAGACTGGGACACTTATTTAAAGTATTTTACATTTTTTCATAACTCAACGTCGAGTTCAGTGTTTGACAACAAATATACACCATTTGAGTTAGTTTTTGGAAGAAGGGCAACTATGACAAACGAATTACAGCTAGAAAAAATTGATCCCATTTACAACACGGATAATTATGCAAAGGAAATGAAATATCGTTTACAAAAATCTCACATAATGACAAAAGATCTCATAGAAAAAAATAAACAAAGAAACAAAAAATTGTATGATACTTTGTCTAAGCCGTTAAATCTGAAAATCAATGACAAGGTATTGATAAAAAAAGAACCATATGATAAATTTAATAATATTTATGATGGTCCGTTTATAGTAACCAAAATAAAGGGAGTAAATGTTACTTATTATAATGAGGCTTCAAACAAAGAAAAAACAGTCCATAAAGACAGATTAAGGTTGGTAAATAATTAAACATTATTATTATACCAAAAATACATTTTTATTTTAACAAAACCTTTATTGTTCTAAAAATTAAACAAAAAACAAAATTATTATACATTAGTAGAAAAAAAAATGAAAATTTTAAAATAGTATTGTAATACCTTAACATTACCACAAATCACTATATGTTATCAGAAAAAATTAAAAATTTTTGAAATAATATTGCAGTTACTAAACACTACTTTATATTAAAAAAAAAAAAAAAAAAAAAAAAAAAAAAAAACCAATTGGAATTTATTTTGTTTTTTTAAAATAATATTGTAATAACTAAAAATTACTATACATTATTAGAAAAAATTAAAAAATTTTAAAATAACATTGCAATACCTAAACATTATTAAACAAAAACTTAAGAAATACTAGAATTAAAAAAAAAAAAAAAAAAAAAAAAGAAAAGTTTAAGGACCAAACAGACTGATCAACTGATTTGGGTTTGAAAATTTTTTTTTTTGTTTTTTTTTCCTAAGGAAGGGAGGTGTAGTGCCAACTCATCACCCATTATCCTATCCTACTTATTATATCTTACTTATTGTACCTATACCTAGCTTACTTACTCTAATCATAATATAACTATATTAATAACTCTTATACTATACACACTGTAATAGTAACCATCACTGTAATATAAGCAAGCATTATTATAAATACATAAAATAAACCTGCTAAGAAGCAGTCTTGAACAAACGATCATCGTCTTTAGTATTTATTTCACTTGCCTTTCGCAACCATCCGCCACAGGCTTAACGCCCGAAGAAGCCAAACAGAAAGTGCTAAGTGCTCAATCGCGCTAAGAGCACATCTGACGTAAGGAAAAGGGGCGCTATTGAAATCAGTCCAACTGATGGCAACTTCGCCAAAAAAAAGCAGGACTTTTGATACTGCACCAGGGGTTGCTATGAAGAAAAGTTTGCCAAAACCTGCACCGAAACCAGAGGCGGCCACCGGGAAGGCGGGTGTCAGTTACGCCAACGTCACCAAAGGCGTTAGGCTGGCTGTAATACCGAAGTCCTTCCCGGAGGTCATCCTTTCGCGTGAGGAGCAGGGGCAACTCGAAAACCTATTTATGGATGAAATGTTCAAGGGTTCTGAAACCGAACTTGAATTTGAGGGCATTCACTTTCGACCACGCTTCATCCTGATCGATTGTTCCACCGATGCGGTTGCTGAATGGGTGAAGACGACGTTACCCAAGCTATCTGGTTGGAAGGGGACAGAGCTGACGACGTGATCTGGGGATGCTATCCCTGGTGTACATCTGATGACGGTATACCTACCTCGAGCAGCTGGTACCGACGACAAGAAACTCCTCGATTTGATGGTAACTCAGAACAAAGCGCTGAGCACCAATCTCTGGAGAATCTTCAATAGCAAGGACGAGAAGAACGGCAAGCTGTTATCGATCGGCATTGATGACCGATCGCTTGAAGCGATCAAAGCCAAGGATTGTAGAGTGGCCGGCCTAGAGATTTGGCAAGATCCCCGTCCATCTACACAAAGAACGTGTAATAGGTAATCCTCCAGACGCAGTGGCCACAACTGAGCAAAACTCAGCCGATGCAGGGGAAATCCTAAAAGAGGTGGCAAAAGAAGTGGTCAGGAGCGAGAGGCCTGCAGCCGAAGTCAGCGTTCTAGCTGTCGAAAGCGAAGACATCAATGCCATCAACAGCGCTAAAACTGACCACCGAAGTAGAAGACTCTGACAAAGTCCTCCTGTCAGATATCGATGATGCCCTGGCGGAGTGCGATGCGAAGGAGAAGCAATCCAGAGAGTAACGTGGAGATGGCCAGCATTAGAGTTGCTCAAATCAATCTCCATCATGCGAAGGCCGCCTCGGCAGTCATCGCTAGTGCAACACTCAGGTCCAACCTGGCCCAGGAACTCTGGGTATTCAGGGGTCAAATCAGAGGTTTGGCTGCATCTAATACGCAGGTAATATGCGACATCAGGTGTGATAACACAAGAGCCTGCATAGTACTAATGAAAAATGTGAAATACTTGTGTCTTTCAGAGTTTCTCTCTAGAGATCTTGTAGCTGTGCAGATCCCGATCAATATCAACGGGTGCACACGTGAAGTTGTATTTGCATCAGGATACCTACCAGGGGAAGATACCCGGGTCCCACCCGAGCTTGTCTACAAACTGGTGGAGTACTGTGAATGGAAGAAGCAACCTCTAATACTTGGATGTGACGCCAATGCGCATAACGAGGTATGGGGCAGCACAGACACCAACAAGCGTGGTGAGTACCTTCTTGAATTTATCATTAGTAATAAATTAGAAATTCTCAATGTGGGTAACACACCCACTTTCGTAACTAGCGTGTGGAGAGAAGTCTTAATAACCTTAGGAAATACCTGGGGCTTTAGTCTTGTTAAGAATTGGATAATATCCAACGAACCATCAATGTCCGATCATAGGATAGGAGGGGTTGCAAAGAACTCTAAGGAATCCGAGGAAAACAAACTGGGAAAAATATTTTAACAATCTGAATGCAAACCTAAGGCAACTAGAATTAGGCGACTGCATCAGAAACGAAATACAACTAGAAACCACGGTAGAAAGTCTCAATAAAGCAATTATTGATTCATACGAGGACAGCTGTCCAATAAGCAAGGTAAGCTCTACCAAGGACGTACCTTGGTGGAACAATGATCTAAAGCATGGGTCGGCAACCTGCGGCCCGTGGGCCGCATGCGGCCCGCGAGGCATCTTGTTGCGGCCCGCAAGATAATCGCCAGCATTCAACCTAAGTGGTTTCGCACACAAAACTTAAACTGTAACGACATGCGCATTGAGAGGAAAAAACCGTGATCAATATTAGAGTGGAGTGAAAACATATTTTTTTTTGAATTTCACTCTACCCTAATACATGTTCGACAAGTACGACATACGAATGATGCTTACAGAGTGGCGCTGGTTAGCCGAGGAGAGCTGGTTGCTGGTGCCGAGGCACGCTCGTTTGTCGATTGTTTTGGTTTGATTTTTGCTATGCCTTTTTAGTTACAATAGGCAAGGCAGGAATCAATTAAATTTGTTAGTTGATTGATAGCCTTCAACAAACGCACATCCATTGGTATGTAAATAAAAATACAAAAAGTAACACAATTAACTAAATTTTTTTTATATTTTATTTCTGTACTGTTACAGTTTTATACACCCAACATGGCTTCTAAAAAAAGAAAAATAATTGACGAAAGACGCATTTTTAATGAAGCATGGACAAATTTATATTTTTTTATCGAATTTAAACAAAAACCATTGTGTTTAATATGTCAAAAGAGTATCTCCGTACTAAAGGAATATAACCTGAAGCGACATTATGATGTTGAGCACAAAACTAAATTTGGGTGTCTTGAAGGGGAGTCTCGCAAAAACAAAATCATTAACTTGAAATCGTCACTCAAAAATCAGCAGAACACCTTTAAAGATATGACAGATAAAAGTGAATCAGCCGTTTGTGCCAGCTACAGAGTAGCAGAGATAATAGCAAAGCATGGTCGCCCATTTAACGACAGTGAACTTGTAAAAGAGTGTGTCTTAGCTATCGCAGAGGTACTATGCCCGGAACAGAAAAAATTTTTTGAAAATATCAGTCTCTCTGCTAGAACTTGCACTCGACGGACCGAAGGCTTGGGTGCAAACTTGCGTGAACAACTGATGGATAAAGCGCAGACTTTTGTGTACTTCTCTCTTGCGATGGACGAAAGTACGGACGTGTCAGATACGGCACAACTGCTTATATTTGTAAGAGGAATCGACGAAAACTTTTCTGTTTATGAGGAATTACTAAAAATGTGCAGTCTTGAAGGAACTACAAAGGGAGAGGATTTATTTCACCACTTGGACCAAGCCTTGGTTTCATGCGGCTTGAGCTGGAATAAATTAACCAGCATCACCACGGACGGGGGCAAGAACATGAGCGGTCATAATAAAGGTGTTGTCGGAAGAGTCAACAGGAAAGTACAAGAGTCTGAATGTAAAGTTCCATTTATATTTCACTGTATTGTCCATCAAGAAGCATTGTGTTGCAAGGTTTTATCGTGGAAAGAAATAATGGATACCGTTGTATCCGTTATTAATTTTATAAGGAAAAATGGACTTACTCACCGCCAATTCCAAAAGTTTTTAGAAGAAGTGGAAGCTGAATATGGTGACGTGATGTATTACTGCGAAGTAAGATGGCTCAGCCGAGGAGCAGCTCTTCAAAGATTTTTTCATTTACGGAAAGAAATTAGTAACTTTATGGAGATGAAAGGAAAGGCAATACACGAACTTTCCAATAAGCAGTGGGTTGTAGATCTTGGCTTTTTAACTGATTTGACTTCCGAATTGAATACACTGAATACACGTTTACAGGGAAAAAATAAATTGATATGTAATATGTATTCAGATGTTAAATCATTTGAAAAGAAATTAAAATTATTTATTAAGCATATCGGCGAAAGAAAACTTGACCATTTTCCAAATTGCAAGAAAGCAGTAGAAGAAGCTGGAGTAAATTTTGTTTGGCAAAATACTAAAATGAAAAGTGCATTAATGCAACTGCTAACTGAGTTTGAAAATCGTTTTGTTGACTTTAAAAAGATCGCAAGTAAGCTGGAGGTTTTTGCAAACCCCTTCGCAGTGGATATCGACAATGTACCAGCCGATTTGCAAATCAACGTCATAGATTTGCAAAGCGATACCACACTTAAAACCGCTTTTAAAGAAAAACATGACTTGGTGGATTTTTATGGGAGTTTGCCTTCTGAAAACTACAAGGAGTTAAAAAAGTTTGCCCAGAAAATAATTACTATGTTTGGTAGTACATACATTTGTGAGCAAACTTTTTCAATTCTGAATTATCGGAAAAACAAACACTGCTCCCGATTATCGGATGCACATTTAGAAGCAATTCTTCGCGTCGCTACATCAAAAATGCATGCTGATCTAAAAAAACTATCAAGTCAAATACAACCACAAAAATCTCATTGATTTTATTAACTAAAATAAATGTACAAATAGGCAATAAACTTTTTATTTTTAAAACTTAAATAATTGTTCACAAATATTGTAGATTGGTGGGGATTCTATAATGTGAGGTTTATTTTGGGGGTAGAATTAACAGAGAATTTGGGGGTAGTTTTCGTGTGTAGTTTGTACGTCGATTTTTTAATTTTCACGAAACATGACTCATAGGATGTGCCCCAGGGGGCGCGGCAGTTCCTAGTCATCCAAGTGCGGCCCGAACTAAGCCCAACGTAAAATAGTTGGCCCGTTTGCAACAAAAGGTTGCCGACCCTTGATCTAAAGAAACTAAGAACTGAGGTTCGTAGGCTATCTAATAGATCAAAAATTACCGGGGATTGGACTGAATACAGAAGGACTTTAACCCTCAACAACAAAGAGATTAGAGAATTGCCCACAAGGAGGTGTGCTATCACCACTTATGTGGAGTATGGTAGTAGACGAGCTACTGGTAGAATTGGAAACAATGGTTTGTCATTTCAGGGCTATGCGGACGATATAGTCATCCTCTGCAGAGGTAAATTTGAGGATACTCTATGTAATAGAATTCAGCTAGGACTTAAACTAACGAAGAGGTGGTGCGTCAAGGTTGGGCTGAATATTAATCCAGCAAAAACAACGTTAATACCATTCACAAGAAAGTATAAACTCACGCATCTTAAACCTATCCGTTTAGACGGTATAGAGATAGAACTTCAGAAAGAAGCCAAATTTTTAGGTATCGTCTTAGACCAAAAATTACTGTGGAAAACCCACATTGAGCAAATTAAACAGAATGCTATCAAAACTTTAATGACGTGTAGAACTATTGCGGGCGAAAGTTGGGGCTGTACACGAAAAATCCTGCGATGGATATACACAGCAATTGTCAGGCCAATGATAACCTATGGGGCATTAGTCTGGGAAAACTGCACGAATCAGCAGACAGTAATTAACACTCTTAGCAAGATACAAAGATTTGCATGTGTATGTATTGCGGGAGCTATGCGAACATGTCCAACGGCATCAATGGAGGTACTCTTGGATCTCACTCCTCTTCATATTTATATCCAGTCCCAAGCGAGGAGGGTAGCTGGAAACAACACCAACACAGGTAGTTGTCTTAATCAAAGGAAGACAGAACTTCTCGCTAAGCAACTTCCTGAAATCTCGATGCCAAAGGACTCCATACTCCCAACGTTCAGCTTTAAGAAACATTTTAAAACTGAACTTAGTAATAAAAAAGATTGGGAAAGTATATGAGAAACATACAAGGTAGACCATGACATGGTACATGATGACATGTTACACTGACGGCTCACTCACTGACGATGGAGCCGGGGCGGGTGCATTTGGACCAGGGAAAAGATACTCTGAACCTTTAGATAAGAACACCTCTATTTTTCAAGCGGAAGTATACGTGATAGATAGATGTGCGCACTTTAATCTCGAACGAAACTATCGGAACCGCAGAATAGCAATACTGACTGACAGCCAGGTAGCTATCAAAGCACTTAAATCTCACCAAGTTACATCAAAACTGGTGATGGAGTGCATTGATAAGCTGAACATCCTAGGCCAACTCAATCAGGTGTGGATTCTATGGGTTCCGGGGCATGTAGGGATTAATGGAAACGAGATGGCAGACAAACTTGCCAGGAAAGGAGCATTATCTCCATTTGTAGGACCCGAACCATTCTGTTGATTAGGATTGGGTAACATCTCCCGTATTATCTGGGAAGAAGAGGATAGACAAAGAAGATTATACTGGGAAAAATTACCGGGGTTATCATATCCCAAATTAGCGCTAGGGACATACAACCCAAAACGCTACGAGGACTGTATGAATCTAACGAAGAACAACAGTTGGAGTCGCATAATTCGGGCACTAGTGTCAGTGAGTGGCGGGTGCTCCATCGTCTACAAGAAGGCGACCAGGTCGAGCTGGCAATTGCTCTGGACCCCACCGATCCGCAAGGAGCGGTCTGGGAAATAATGTCCCAGGCCCCACCACAAACACATTAAATGATTTAAAAATTTGTTTTTTTTATTTCGCTTTAACTTCAAATATATTTCTATGCTTCTGAGCCACATCAAAATACGGGAAGAAACAGAAAGAATCCTGATAGAGACTGCTAGTGGCAAATTTGTGGAGATGCCATTAAACGAAAACCAAACATTAAGCACAAAGAGAAAATCTAGTTATCATTGATCACCACAAGTTTCTTATAAACTTGAAGTTATATGAGTGTGTCATTTGCAAAATGGAAGCAGAGAGAGTAAGAGTTAAGGAAGTTCAAGGATTTTATAGTGAAACTAAATTCATTCCGAAGGAAGTCAGTATTTCAGGAGCAGATATACGGATAAAAACGTTTATTATTGGACCACTTTTTGAATATTCGAGGCTATCGAAGGAAGAAAGGAAAACAATTGATTGGTTGAATCATCATCATCATGGATTACGCTGGAACGATGGAATCTCAACGCTCGTATAATTATAGAAAAAAAAACCTAACACTTATTTCTTAGCTAAAGAATTTAATAGAAAAGTATCAATATTTGTAAAATTGTAAAAAATATAACAAAAAAATCAAAATTAAGAAATTACAGTTATGTTTTTAATCTAATTTTCAATAATTAATATTTTAAAAGTATTTTAAAAAATATCTTTTTTATTTTTAAAATATAGCAATAAAACATGCCTGTATTAATGTAATGAATATAAATGATGACTATTGCCTTAAATGGGCTGAACTATTGCAATAAGAAATGTGCAACATAGTAATAGATGTAAGCAATATGCAGTGGATATTAAGAATGACGTGGTTCATGTTGGAAGTATGATATTAAACTTTAAAAACTTGTCATTTCCAATGCCATTAGACCAAATAAGAAAATTTGAGGAATATAATATTATCAGCATTAATGTGTTTGGATATTCTGAGAAATATGATCAAATTGTGGGTTCCTATCACACCACAAGGTTGACGAGGGATGTCCATATTAGTTTATTGTTTCTACAAAGCGGTGACATTACACATTTTGTATGGTTTAAAAATATATCAAGGTAAAAAAGGAAAAACATATGAATTTCAATTACTTATAAAATAATCAAATGTGCTGTATTGACAGTAACGTAGATGGTCGATATTCACACTCTTGCTTCTTTATTCGTCAACTCTCAATCGTACAATGAATGTGTCTTATGAGGTAAGTAAAGTAAAGTATGGTGTACATGTAAAAGGTGAGTATGTATGATAATTATAATATGGTGAGTATTTAATATATTAATGTAATTAAATGTGCTGTATTGACAGTAACGTAGATGGTCGATATTCACACTCTTGCTTCTTTATTCGTCAACTCTCAATCGTACAATGAATGTGTCTTATGAGGTAAGTAAAGTAAAGTATGGTGTACATGTAAAAGGTGAGTATGTATGATAATTATAATATGGTGAGTATTTAATATATTAATGTAAATGAGAAGACGTTAGGTTTAAATTCGCAATACCTAACACGCCCCCTTTTAGGTTTTTATTCAATTTTTTATTGTTCAATAGAGAAGAAAAAGTCACAATTGACATTAAACACAAAATCTCTGCTATTATGCAACTTTTGCTTGCAGTACACCAGAAATAAAGATGTTCTGTTAAAGCATGAAGCTGAGTGCAGCAAAGTAGTGATCGCAATGCCGATTGGTAAAAATAATGATGATATTTTAAAGCTTACGTCTTTTAGGTCTAAGTTAGATTCACCATTTGTAACTTATGCCGATTTTGAGTGTATTTTAGAGAATGCACAGATAAACGATTCTGAAAATATTTGCAGCACTAAATGCCTATAGCATTTATTTATTACACAAAGTGAGATTTTAGTAATAACTTAAGCAAGTTTGTGACTTATTCGGGAGAAGATTCTGTTAAGGTATTCATAGATAATTTACTTAACGATACTAACGGCCCTATTCTGGCGAAACTTACAAGCTCACTTCAGTCACTAAGAGTGAATATTTGATAGATAGTAAGTCTTCGTTATTCCAACGGAAAATTCGAAGCTCTTCCATTGACTATTTAGTAAATGGCGCGAAAGGTATTGACACCGAGTGAAGTGCAATTTATGCGTGTGTTAAAATGGAAGAAGAACTAGTGTTTTAATTAATCGAAGAGGAAAATGAGAAGAAAAAATTAAAAAGACGACGAATATTAAAAAATATGCGAGACTGTAATGATCCCTTTTCACTTAGTTAAGAGTAATTTTCGAGCAATTACCGCCTCAGCCTATTGCTGTGTCGCAGCCTAATCGAGCAGTTGGAGCCTTACGATACGCAGATCTTTCCTTGCGCATGTTTCTTGGGGGCATTCTATTTTTTTGGACATGGCTCATATAAGAAATGTGTGGCTAATAATGCTATCACTGCAAATATGAGCCAGCCGTCCGTCTCCAGAAGTTCACACGCCATAACGGAAGTGCTATAAAAATACTCATTTATGCTTAGAAGTGCGTACATTTCATTAAACTAATTTTCGAAACATCGCTTAAGCAGAACTGCATGTGCAGCAGAACATACTTTACGCCACCAGTGCAATGTACCTAAAAATGCCTACTTTGCATAATATTGCGACAATGAGTTTGGGCTTGCATTCAAGGCTAAGTAGCAATTCATTGCACTTTTGTGATCAGCATTTTCAATTTATGTTTGTTCTTCTATGTCCCAAATATCCAAAATTGTACCTACAAATAGTTTGTAAATTGAATGAAGAAAGTCAGTGTGATTACTAGGACAAACCACACAAGCTGCCTTGTAATCTTACACCAGCGAAGTATAATTGGTTAATGTAGTATACGCAAATTAGTACACGGCTCATGGGCCTGGTCTAAAAAAAAAACATTGTTGTATAAAAGCATACTATCATCTATTTGTTAAAAAAACTCGATTCATTTAATAAATAAATAAATATTTTCAGATTACAAAAATCTTAAATACAATAGTAACTGTTGAACCAGCCAAACAGCAACAAACTATACCGCAGTGCAAAAGCTGCCAAGCATTTGGACACACAAAAAACTACTGTGGAAGACAACCACGTTGTGTAAAATACTCGGGTAAGCATATCACAGATAAATGTGAAAAACCGTCTACAATGCAACCGAAGTGCTCAAACTGCGGTGGTGAGCACCCAGCAAGCTACCGGGGTTGTGTGGTAGCCAAAGAACTACAAAAAATCAGAAATAACTCCAAAAGTACTATCAATAAAGATAAATTTAAAAAGCAACAACCACAAACTGCTACAAGAAAACTAATAACTGCAAGTCAGGAAGCAAGCACTTCAAACTTGCAAGTAAGACAAAAACGTGATAAAGAAAATCATTCACAAACAAACAACAAACCACAACCCACATATGCACAAATTGCTAAAAATAGCAAAACCAAATCAACCTCAGATTGAAGCTTTACAACAAATTTTGGCTAAATTAAATAAACAAGCTGAGTTTAACAAACAACTTGAAAAGCCGTCTTGAATCAATAATCAAAATATCTAAAAATGATTAAATCGATAATTATGGAATGCTAATGGTCTTTCCAAACATCAAAGCGAATTAGAACTGGTACTTAAAGCTCAAAATATTGATATTTGCCTCATTGCAGAAACGCATTGTACGAAAGAATCATTCACGCAAATTACAAATTTGGAAGTATATCACACAATTCATCCGAACAATTGTGCTCGAGGTGGTAGTGCAGTCACAGTTCGAAAGAATATCAAGCATTATGAAGGATTGAAAATAACTACAGATGAATTCCAAGTGACTTCGATAGTAATTGAGGTCGACCACCAACCACTTACTATCGCTGCTTTATATAGTACACCACGACACAATATCTGTAACGAAAAGTATTAAGAATTACTTAAGCTCCTTGGCGATATATTTATTCTTGGGGGTGATTTCAACGCAAACCACACCTAGACCAAAGGGCGAGATCTTCTCAAGGCTCTACAATCGACTGATTGTGATACAATATCTACAGGAAACCCCACCTATTGGGCTACTGATCATACCAAAATTCCAGACCTTATTGACTTCTTTATATTGAGAAAGTTCGCTAAAAGTTACATAATGGTTCAAGATGGATTCGAAATGAGCTCAGACCGTTCACCAATTTATACAATAATTAGCACTACTATAATTAGTAAAGAACAACCACATGTCTTAGTAAATAAGCGAACGAATTGGCCTTATTTTAAAAACATTATGAAAGGCACAGCAACATGGCAAAATACCTGTATAGAAAGCACGGAGCAACTGGAAGATGAGGTGATAAATTTCACCCAATGCATACAGAATGCATGCTGGCGAAGTACTCCCAAGCTAAAAGCAATTTTTCCTGGCTGTAACTACCCAAGCGAGATAATGGCTTTGGTTAAAATTAAGCGCAAACTTCGACGTAAATGGCAGATGGACCAGATCACCAGCTGATAAAAGTAAATTCAACAAAGCTACGAAAAGTTTAACATTTAAAATAAAAGCATTTAAAAATGACTCTTTTAAAACATATTTAAGCAGCTTATCTACTGACAAAATGTCAAATTATTCACTTTGGAAAGCAACGAAGACATTAAAGCGACCTACTCTTCAATATCCACCTTTAAAGCTACAAAATGGTTGGGCGAAAAACAAAACTCAAAAAGCCCAGATATTTGCTGAGCACCTAAAGAATACATTTACAACGCAAAGTAGTGATAACTCTGATGAGCTTCCTGCAACTCATGAAGAAGATGAAGTCATTCCTTTCGCTACCCCTAAAGAGGTTAAAAACATTATGAAGTTCCTAAAGCTAAAAAAGGACCCTGGCTTTGACTTGATAACAACAGAAATACTGAAGCAGAGTTTAGTTATCAAGGAAAATTTCAATGGATTGATAAATATCAAGAACTTATTGATAAATATAATAAAGCATTTCGTAGATGGACCCTAATGAAGTGAATTCTTCAAATGGAAAATTTCTATTGGATACAGTCTACAACAATTTAAAAGTTTTTAATAAACCCAAATTTAAAGTTGGGGAATATGTTCGAATAAGTAAATATAAACATGTATTCGAAAAAGGTTACAAACCAAACTGGACAAATTATTAAATGACCACAGCGCAAATTTGGAGTGCCATTTAAAATTAATGCATTTCACTTTATATGCTGATTATATTAGAAAAAAAGGGCAAGCTTAAATATTTGATATAAATTTCTTTAAATTCCTTAATCGCTTTCGAAGATTATTTTATAAATAGATTAATTAAATTCTTGTTGAAATACGTACATATGTATACAATAATGAATTATATTTAAGTCTTTAAAAACGATAATAATAACTTATTTACTCTCCAGTCTAAAGTAGAGTTGATAATTAACGAGAAATACAAATCATTTCTCACTTCTGTGTTTAATAGGGAAGATAAAAATATTAACGATAAACTGAAATTGCTTTTGTTGCAATGATAATGGAAATGCACAAATTATGTTGATACAAACTATATATAAATAATTTTCTTGTTTGTCATGCATATTTTTATCTTTCCTATTTGTTAATTTTAAATATAACTGATTATTAGTACTAAACGGCATTTAACTGAGTGTTTAAATGATGCCCTTCCTAGGGTGTTGGTTTTTCGGTCACAGCGGCGCCTTCTTAAATAATTATTAAATTAAGCACTTACAATTTGTTGAGTGTCTTTTTTACTGCCGCCATTAACTGATAAAATTGTGGATAAAATTGGAGCACTGGAATTGGAAGAGTCATTCTGGGAAGTCAAAGATTGAAAAAGTTTCCGATTGTCGTTGATGTGTGGTCAAATATTTGAACTCGAGATGAATGTATCCTCATAAGCATTTTTATAGATATCAATCGTTTGAAATTGGCGAAATTCAGTATTTTTATGTATTCGGAAGTGTTTCATTCACATTCCCTGTTTCGCAAGTTGTCCAAATTTGTATGCTTGCTTCACTGAATGGTCATGGTGTTTGTGATTTCCAGGCAGAAATGTGTATTCATTTGAAGCTAAAATGAAAAATTGTATTTTAAAATGATGAGCCAAGCATTTTTTAAATGTAAGTTAGTATTAAGTATTAGTATCCTTGTATTGTTTTTAAAATAATCAAATAAACAGTCATTTAATAGTGATGTGGTAAGCAGTTATCGATATGGAGGCATTACAAGTCCTTCTATAATAATAAGAATATTTCATTGAAGATATTCTCCATCACTAAGATTGTTTCATAAGAAAATGCATGTAGTATTAAGAATAAGTATAACGAGTAAAGGAATCTCAAATCGGCTTAGACCGACTTCGAAATACCCTTTAGCTCTCCATGTGCGCGCTAGTTACATCGGGGCGATGTACCTTGTATTCAGATATCATCATTAGGATGATACCGCTTTGCAGCGGCAATATACTGATTCATAAAAAATTTGGAGAATTTAACCTATGTGGGTCTTCAATATGTAGTATCAATAGAGGTTGTTTTGTCGTTTCACATTCGTGTGATGTTTTGTTTATGAATCTTGCATAAGGCCACAGAAACGAATACTTGTCAATTGTGGGCGTGGCAATAATAGTAGTATTCTCCCCATATTTTGAATGCATGCTATGCACATAATTTATACTGCTAGCAATTTATATTCATATATCAGCATAGATAGGGAAATTTTTTTAATAATATAAACTAATTATTTAATTAGAAATACTCAGAGGTGCTGGGAGGCTGAAAATTTGTTATTATATATATTTTTTATGTAAGAAATAAAAAAATCGGTCGGAAAATGTAAAAATGTCAGGCTCTCGACAACAGCGCCACCTACCGGTCCCAACTATAGCTAAGAACTATCCATGTGACCCCATAAATATCAAACAAAATGTCATCAAAATAGATCGAGCCGTTTAGGAGAAGAATCACGCACCGGAGTTTTATATATAAAGATGTGTATCGCGTCAAATCAGGGTTGAAAATGTTGCCCTGCTTTTACAGCATTTGCTTTTGCTTAGTTATTAGGGTGTACTGCGAGTGATTATTCTAGTCTGTTTCGAACCGTCCGTCCGATCATTTGTGCAGTCTGTTCGTCCGGTCAGAGTGTGCAAGCTAACCATGAACGTCGTATTCCCTGTCCTAGAAAATTAGTCGCGGGAGACTTCCACTCAAAAAAAGCCTCACATGGCTTGCTTATACAATTCAGTAGTATACGTTGGCCCGGCTAATAAACCGGCCAATGCACCAGAATTGAAAATCGAATGAATCCCATGGTATCGAATGTGGTGATTCTCGATTTCGGCTAACGCTGCATTTTCGGTCACGTAGGCATTGAAAAGCGAGGAATCATTTAGAATTAGTAAAAGTGGACGAGCTAGTTCAGTTTTGGATCTTACAAAGCGCGTTAGTGGTTCTCGGGGGAATTGATTATTTTTGCCAGAATTGGAAATTGTTATTCTTCTCAACCTTAAAATTCAGAAAGTAAATATTATTAACATCAATTATGAAACTAAACGGATTGTTGTGGTTCGAATTGAACATCATATTCAAAATCATCATCAGCTGTAAAGTTAGAAATTAAATATAGTTAGCCCTGTCGATTGTAAAAGTGAACACTACGAGAAATAAACTAGACTCCCAATCTAAAAATGTGTACGTCTCAATTCTAACTAGTATTTTTCCTGCCATCCATCGTGGGATTGATGTAACCTGAAGGTTGTACGGCTGTAACCGCACATTCTGTTCCCCCTTTCGCCGTTGGAACGCATGTCAAGCGAAGACCACACACGCAGAGTAGGGCAGCAATTGACGAGACACGCGCAACCAGTACACCGGCAATAGGTCAGTAATTGACGTCTGACAATCTGAACTAAGTTCCAGGGAGCACTACTAAGTAGTTTTCGTGTATGAAAATTTCATTTCCAGTAATTCCACGGTCTTCCAACATAAACAAGAACCACCTGGTGCATTCCATAACAAAATTTGTGTTTAATAATGCCGCGTCAACAAACTTGCCGGCTTTTGTTTATAATTCTAAATACAAGTTCTTTAACACGAAGAGTTCATTTCAAAATCAGGATTTTTCAGGAGAAATAATTTAATTGCGGTTGACTTAAGTGCATAGAAATATGTTAATAAATAAGCGAAATGCATAAACTTCTACTCACGTCCTTCATTGGCAGCTCCAAATTTCCAGTAGGGCAAAGAAATAGAAAAACAAGCCCCGTGGAGTGTGCTTATAAACATTTTCACGGCTTTTTCCTTTAATTCGTATACTTTCTTTAACTTCTCTTCATATTTTATGTTTAAATTCACAAACAAAAGAACAATATGAAAATTTCGCTGCAAAATATTTCAGCGCAACAGGCAGTCGAAGAACCAACAACAAAGTGAAAATTTTATATTCATTATTGTTATATTAAACTTTGTATCTTTATCACAAATACTCAGCGTATTGTTTTAATTAACACATACAATTTATCTCCACAAATATTAAAACGAATAATACGAGCACAATTGCGTAATCTATGACAATTGGTTGAATGATTCAATATTTGTCTGTCACTAAACATTTCGCTTCTTTGGGCGCTAAGTAAGCAGTGTTGCAAAACGCTAAATTGAAATAGTACTAAATTTGAGGAAAATAGTACGTTTAAATATTACAACACACTGAAGGCACGGATATGATATTAGATTAATCATTCATTTAAAACAATATATTGGACAAATAATGTTGGTAAAAATTTAGACTCAAAATTTACTAATTAAAATTATTGGAGAAACACGAATAATGGTTCATTAATACACTCTAAAAAATACTTAAAAATAAGAATACTTTCTGTAATAGAAATAACTCATTCTATATCGTTCTTACCAAAGAAGATTTACAGTTCGTTAAACGTTTATAAGCTGAATGCAGACGCATTAATTAATTTGCAAAATTTTAACTGAAACACATTTCAGATTTTGCACTATTTACCACTTTTAATGTAGATAATAAACCTAATAAATTAGTGTGCAAGTTCAGAATAAACATTTTTCATACAAATGTCAGCTTTAAAATGGTTCTCGCCACCCTCTGTGGTCTAGTGGTAAGCATGCTAGACTCACCTTTTGTGGTCTAGTGGTAAGCATGCTAGACTCACACCCCGCGGGTCGCTGGTTCAAATCCTGCCACGCGCTTGGTCTTCAAAATGCTTCTTTCTATAAAATCCTTTTCTATTCGAGTCGAAAGCTTCTGTAGCTAGTACTCATTCCCCCAACACCTTGCACTCATAATTAATTATGGTGCAAGATATAATAATAATAATAAAATGGTTACTGTTTCTTCATTCATTCCATGGAGCACTAATTCATTCGTTACGGTGTAGAGAGACCAGGACGCACTTATTAGGTGGTTGCAAGGGAAAATCACTCCTTTTGTTGATAGGCTTTTTACGTTCGTTTTGATAGCGATCAGCTGTTTTCGCGTAATTAACTATTAACTGATCATTTAATTTAATGAAGTTGTTGTTGTTGTAGACTTGTCGCCTTCCGGCCACCATATGAGTACTCCCTGGATGAGGCTGAACAATTAAATAAAAAAGTATAATAACGAAATGGGTGGTTGGTAGAACATAAGCCTAGAATAAGCTCACTTGACACATTTAAATATATTGGATTTTTAACAATAAATTCTGTGCTAATTTCTTTGAGATAGACACTGAATTTTTAACCACAGTACTGTTTATTAATTGAAATTCATAATATACTTTTTATTTATTTTTGGACTGATATGTAATTCTATTAATAATTTATACAATAACTTTTAATACCATTTTATCAAATTACTCCTCTTTTCCTTTTCATTCCGATTTCAGGCTTCAAATTTGAATATATGGGGCTGCCGCAAGATAAAACGTCCAACCCTAGTTTAGGGTTCGCCTCTTTGGAGTTAGTAAGCGAGAGCCTCAATGCGTATGATTGGTATTGAAATTTCCAACGGCGAGAGTATCGAGAGTTCTAAAAAAGATTCTATATTGGCCTCCCTCTATATTGTGTCTGGATGGGCAGTAGATATGATTAGTCCACTTACATATTCTTCGAGGATCATACTTGTTGCTTGAATATAATCAGTGCTGAAATTTTGCATTGGGAAATGCTTTATTCTATTTTTAATTAAAATTGCTGTGCCACCACGAGCTGTGCCACTAGGGTGTTTGGTATCATAGATGGTATATCCATTTACATTGAAGCTATTTATCTGAGTGAGATGGATTTCCGAACTAAGCATGAGGTCAATAGAGGTTTAATTTAGAAAATACTTGAGCACAAACTTGTGCTGGGTTACACCGTTAGCTTTCCAAAGTACGATTTTTATGGTGTTTATGGTTCTGACAATAGAGATTGTAATATAACGCAACTCTTCGTAATCCTAAAAAACGTACAAAACTCACATTCTATAATTAATTTTTAGATTTTATGAAGCGCATTTATTGAATTTTCAGTGACAACACGATTATATTTATAATATATTATATATTTTAGTTACTACAGTTTTGCACATGTAAGTGTGCGCAAAACACATCTTTTCTCTGTATTCTTTAGTCGAAGTACCTCAAAAAGTTATGCAATGAGAGGGAAGGGAAAAAAAAATCCAAGTTGCTTAGTATATAGAAAGCTGTTTGTATTCATATGTCGTGAAGTGATCCAACTCACGAATTTATATATATGACTATATCTCCCATAGCCCGATTGCTCGTACCATACATTTTCCTAATACAATGAACACTTCAAATTTCGGGAAGCATGTAAAAATGATTCATCAAGAAACACTCGTTTCTTGAAATGCTTCATCATAATAGGTTTTCAGATAAGAGAAATCTTATAGAAAGACTTGAACCAAACAATGTAGACAAATGTGAATTCATTTGTTTAAAGGAATTTATGGTGATAAATTCAAAAGCATGAGAACGGATGGGTGTGTGTTAAGAAATGATTGACTCTTTCAATATTGAGGTTTTTATAAGAGCATGTATATGAGCATGATAAAATTATCATGGTATATGGGTACTGTATAATGCTTTTCCGGCGTTCATGCTTTTCAGTTTTTACACCGTATTTAAGTTTACGAACGATTCGCTTGGTGGGTATTATTGTTTCGGTTTTTCTGTCACATTCTCCTCGTCAATCATTTCTCGATCAAGTTTTCAACTGCTTTTCCGAAATACATTCACATACATTCTTTTTCCTCATTTCGCGATTTTTACTCATAATTTCCCAAGAAAAGAAAACAACTACAATTCATACTAAATGAGCAAATGAAGGGCAAAATGTTCCAGAAAAAACCTTTCTATACTAATCGTTTCAAACACCATTGATCAGAAGAACACAGCCCAAGCGGCTGCATTTGAAAATAATCTTCAATGGAAAACTTCGTAGGGCAATAGTACATATTTCACTCATGAAACTTGGAGACGAGTGAACCTTTGAATTGTCAAGATAGAACAACACTGGCTGTGTCTCTAAAGGGGGACACTTGAGTGTGACATTCCTAGGCAACTCCGAGATTGTAGTAAGTAAGACATGTCCGGCCAAGAGAACCACATTCACACACTTTGATGCTGAATTAGAATTTCATAGTGGTGATTATGCCTTCATTTCTATGTAGTGATGATGAATCCAAAGTTTGTTCTTAAAAGCCCACTAAGATTGTGCTTGAATATGTCCCAATGCTGATTCGAGTTATTCCGTCACAAGTCAAACTATTCATAACTATTACGAAGTGTGTTCCCTGTAATAGTTTGAGCCAACTTCGGGTTCATTCCCACACACTCAACAACCCATTTCATGAATGCAAAAGGGTTATCGGCAATTACGACTGATTGCATTGATTTCTGCTGTTCATGACCTGCTCTTTACAACAATCCACTAATAAAATGTGGTTTCTTAAAATAGTTTTTCCTCACCATAATTCTACGGAGCACACTGACGAATATAAAATAAACCCCGTCGCTGATTATAACTGTACCACAATTTGGTATTTTTAAAGTATACTTGCTTCAGTTTTACCTGCTAATAAAAAATTGGAATTGTTCTTCCAAAAAATCAATTCTCAAAAATTGTGATTTCAAATTTTTTCCGATGGATTTTCATTGCGCAATTTTCAAACGGAAACTTTCTCATCCGGGAATTTTAATTTGTTTATTAAATTTCATTTGTACATAACTCAACCGATATATAAAGATCCCAACCATCGGAATTGATTGATTCCAAGAGTTTACTTCAAATGATGATGTGACTTTTTTCAAGAACGAAATTAGCTGACTACGACGAGATGAAGTCTCGGTATATCATACAACCAGAGAGATTTAAAAGAGATTGTCTTAATATAGAAGTTCCCTGTCGTTCCAGACGAATATTTTATAATAACTCTATGTAGGAAAGATTTGAAGCCGGATACAGTGTGGGATGATACATTAGCCAATTAAGACATCATGTTCGTCCAAGAAGACTTCCGCAACCCAATGAAGACACTTCAGAGATTTCATATTAAAGAACTGAAAGATGATGCCGACTTAAAAGAGCTTGCACCTTGTGGTAGGTTCTTGAATTGCTCCAAGTGTGCCCGTGTTGGGTTTAAGTGTGGCACAGTTCAACTTTCAGACTTCTTTTCTTTCTCTTCAACTTTAAAAAATGTGCAATGAAAATAAAAATAAATCGAATCCGCAGAAATTTGGCGAATTTTAAAATATTGAAATAAAATAAATTTTGAAGCAATGTTTTGAAAATATTTTTAAATAAACGAAAAATTAAAAGATTGAAGAATTTCTTATATCGAACGTTTTTTTAAAATTATACTTAATTAAATCATATACGAGTATAAGCATTGTCGCTCCTTTTTGGTACACATTTTAATATATGCAATCAAAAGAAGAATTGCAAATAGTTTTGGGTGCAATTGAACTCCGCACATACTGACGTGCCTTTACTTTAACACTATTTTGGCTGAAACGCAGCGCTGCCAATTACTTATCCTGGAGTTTTGGGGTTGGCTTCTCAATTTACGAAAATTCGTGTTACCATTTGGCAGTAATATGTTTCAATTGATTCAAAACACTTTCAAAGTGTGTAGCCGTCAATTTTTTAAATGCTCTCCTAAAAGTATGCACACAGAATTCTCAATAATAATACAGTCTACATTAAATTCGATATTTGTCTAGATTAACAGTAATTATGAGCACACCTTAACAGCTTGTAATTAACACGTGTTGTTTACGTCATTCGCCATTAGTGAACGCTAAGAATCTGCTAGCATACTTTGCGGGTGTTTGATGTAGATGCCTGCTAACGATTTCTGCTCACCTGGGATTTCAAATGGTAGCAAACGTTGTTTCGGCCTCGCGTTTAGCCAGCCAGCCCTATGTATATTTTTTTGTACTACTAAGTGAAATTGTAGACTCGCACATATTCAGATTTGCCTTTAAAGATAGTATTGCCACCTGACCCAATTAGGGCAATGGTATTCAGTTTATTACGCTTATAAGCTATATCACAATGTCGCGTTAGGTCGGTCGCTCGAGTTATGGTAGAAGATACTCCAAATTTAAATATAAGAAAAACAGACAAACCCAGCAAATTCTGAGAATGCAAACAGAATATGCTGGTGAACAATGTATGGCAGGTACACACCAAAGCGGCTCAAGCTGCATAGCAAAGAACGCTGAGCTCGCATATTAAAGTTAGATAAGAAAAGGCATGCAAAGCTGACTATGCTGATTCAGCTTTGCCTAAGAAATATAGCAGAAGATATTTGAAAGAGCCAGTGGTGACTGAGCAGCAGAATAATAAAGACGTCTGTATTTTTAAATCCGTTACAATATACGGAGAATAGAAAAACATATTGTTTCTTTTTGATTCATACCCATACCCAGTAGTTACTCCTCGGTTTAAGGAGTAGCCAGAGGATTAAGGTGCCGGACTCTCCACACTCACCATCCATATAACTCGCGTTTGACAGATAAAGCAGAAACAATGTAATTATATGAACCAATTCGAAATACGACTTCACGCGTTTGATCGTAAATTTTTACAAATATCGTAAACGCGTTCAAAACGCCCGACTAGGGCAAGTTTCTAATCGGTCGTGCATTTGACTAGCAGTGCTGCTGTTTTAGCCGTTTTCTTCCAAAAGGTTCGGCAACACTCTTGACAAAAAATTTCCAATTGCCCAAAGAATACAACTTTTATTTAAAATTTGTAAAAATTCCGATCCTTAACAAATTTTGTGTCCACCGTAAACGCACGACCGACCTACGCGCCTTTATGATATAGCCTTTAGCAGAGAAACTGATATTGGTACTTTTTGGCGCAAGAATAGTAGTTACATTTTAACGAACGACAACCCTAAATATGATATTCTACCTTTCCCCACTGCTTTGTTTATCATTAGTGGGAAATCTGGATTGGTTTGTTTATCATTGGTTCTGAAAAAAATCAGCCACTCTACTACAGTTTTGCACATTTTTTAGTGAGCGCAAGACAAGAGTCACTTCTTTGTATTCTGTAAAAGCATTGTTGACATTTTTGAAATTTCGTGCACATGAATTAACTATCTTGATCCTCTTTCTGCGTATTTCTGATTATAGGAGAATTTATTATAGGTGAATGTGGGGGTGGATAGATCAGAAAATTTTGGATTGAATCCTATTCTTTTATTCTTATAGTTCCACACTTTGGACAAAATTAAAATTATTATTTCACTCATCAATCGGATTACCTTTGGGAAACGGATACTTTTTGAGGAGCGTTGCCGTCTTTCATTTTCGGTCGAAATTTAATTTATTTTTTTATATACAAAATATTCATTTAAACATGGAAATTTCTTTCTTGAGAGCAGATTGATCTCTATGTACAAAAGCATCGTATATCAAATGGCAATCAATATTTTGACATTGTGTGATTTGATGTGAATTCGTTCGGAATGGGAAGAAATGAAATGTTCAACTCATTCGCCGTGCGTAATAACTAAATTGGGTCTCTTTTTCCAGCATTTCTCTTCATCGCTTGCATAAATCCACGTAGGAGTCTTATTTCGAAGATGGCTTCAGAATATACAAAAATATCCACTCTGAAATTACGTTTGCATAATTTACATCATGTAAATCTATATTGACTATTTTAATCTCCCTGAGAATGAAATACAGAAAACAAAGATTTTTTCATATTCTTTTATTAAAAATATAAATAAAATTAATTATAAATTGAAGTAAATATAAAAATATGTATAAATAATTTTCTTCCATTATAATGATGCCAATTAAAAAACTAGACTATAAACTATTTAAATGTAATTCTACATAATTTTAATGTTGCTTTTTGATTTTCTAAGTTTTGAAATATATTTTCATATTGTAATAATAATAATAATTTCGATAATTACATTATCTTTTTATATTCGCTTTAACTAATTGAAATAGTGCACATTATTAATATATAATTGTATATTTGACAAACATTTTGTAATAACTTTTCATCATTGGTCGCATTTGATTCGCCAGCCTCAACTCGCTGAAACAGAACTTAGCGAAGTCCCTTTTTGAAAGAGTTGGTTGGTTTTGGTTTGAAACTTTGCTATCTCGAATTTCAGTTTTTATGGTTTGTGCATAGAAGCAGCAGCCTTTTTTCACACATGTGGCCAGGCCAGTGCTGCCACCTTTCAGGAAAGCAGGGTGTTAGCGATTTGGTAGGTTATTTTTAGCATGTGGTGAATCGAAAGCTTCCATGAAATATATAAATTTACTATATTGGAAATCTAAAAAATCGTAGTACTTAATTTAAGTTAAATAGTTATTATAGCAAAATGTTTTTTCCTCTAATTTGGAAATATTTACTATATATCTTTCATTAAAAATTTATAATAAATAATTATATAATTTAAATACTAATAGAGCACAATTTTGGTAAATTATTTTCATAAAAGATTATTATATACATATACGAGTATGTATGACCTATTGTAGGAAGAAGGTTTAGTCTGTGATATACCAGCCAAATGGGCTTCGTCGGCACAGACTGGAGAGAAATTTATATCAAATATTTTTAAGTTTTCAGAAGAAAATGATTTATGGTGTCGAGTCACATACGATATATAAGTAATTTTTTATTATTGTCAAGTCACTGGATAATAGTTAAGTTAAAGAAATAACCCCTTAAGAGTGATGTTTTATTCACCTTTGTTGTAATAGAGCATGATTGTTGTCTCATCGCAAAAGATGACATCATCCCAAAAAGTACAGGGCTCTTCAATGTAAGCATTTGCGAAAGATGGGCCAAACAGAGTGTGGCGAAAGCCACTGAAAGCATTGGAAAAACAAAACGTAATTCCAACAGTTAAATTCGGAAAACTGTCGGTAATGATTTGGGGGTGCCTTTCCAGTAAAGGTGTTGGTGATCTGGTTTTCATTGAGGACACAATGAAAGCCCACAAGTTTTTAGAAAATTTGAAGTGCAACTTGGTCAACAGCGCCAAGAATTTTGGCTTTTATGTTGACAACAAACCGCAATACAAGTTCTACCAGGTTAACGACCCAAAACACAAGGCGTTTATGAACAGAATGTGGTTACTTTAAAACACTGCCAAAGTCTTGATACGCCAGCGCAGAGCCCAGATCTCAACCCCATCGAAAATTTTTAGGCTCATTTGAAGAAAAAAGTGGCCAAAAGGCATCCAAAAAGTCGCACGCAGCTAGTAAAAGTAATAAAAGAAGAGTGGAGTAAAATACCTGGGGAGTACGACCTAAAATCTTTGATATACTCAATGAAAAAGAGACTAACGGCCAACATACAAAATATTAAATTGTATTATTCCCAATGTTTGGTACAATTTCCTAATCTTAAGCAATAAAACATATTATGTGAAAACACTTTCATGACACCATAATTTTGAATAAGATTTTTGTTTTTGTTGTTAAATTTTTATTTTGATGTTGAATTGTGCAGATTTTGATGCCATTTGTAAATAAATATTCCACTGCTGGTAAATAGACAAAAAAATTAATATAAAAAGACCCATAAATATAAATTTTATTACAAATTTGAAGCAATACCACTGAATTTCTGCAATGTGAAAACACTTTCTGGACAAACTGTATGTACATAATAATGCTGAAAGTACAACAGCAACACCAGACATTGGGCTTCACCGAGTCAGCATTTTCTAAATACTACGACTCTGTGTAGTCCAATGCTACATACATATATTCCCTTATTAGATTTTAAGTATAGATACGGAAACAGAGCCAAGCCAAGCCGAGCTTTGTTGTACAGCCGGCACTTGGCGACTCACTGCATAAGTGAGCAGTTTGTTTAAATTAAATTATTCTTCTATCTTTTAAAACTGTGAATCGTTGATTTATTTATCATTAAATATACAAGTTACATTTCTCGCGTGGCATTCGCTCAAATGCACCGTCTGAATTCATCTCATCGAAGACATTCCATTCCCACAGGCGCATATTAGCTTAGTTAGCATTAATTTATTATAAATATAAGTAAATTAGTTAAATAAGTCTCTTATCTTTTGTTACGTTATTGGTGAAATACCTTGTGAATAAGTTATAATAATTAAGGTTGACTTGTGTAAGAATTATTTGGAAAAATGTAACTATGACTATTCTTTCCTTATAGAAAACCAGATCATAAACCCAAGTCTCAGGTTGACTTGGCTGATCCCTTTTTTTGAGTAAACAGATAGTGGTGTTATCATTATCATTAAGTTAGCTTTTTAGTAAAATTGATATCTATTGATTTATCTGAATTGGGAGATAATAAGGGATATGTTGAATTTTCTCCAAAAATTCCGAATAAAGATATAGTACAGATCGATCTATCGTTCCAATTGTTAAAATTAAGCAATGAATTTAATTCAACACTCGATGATGATTATCCAGACTTTGAAACAGATTATGGTGAAAGCACAACAACAATAGAACGCTCAACTTATAAAACTTTTACAGAGAATGCATTTCTTCTTCTATATTAGAAAACAATGAGCAAGTTAGAACTGTTGAAGTACTTCTGACAAATGTAGTTCAAGTTTGTTTGAAAATAAGGATGATATTTTTTTAAATAAAAATATCCCAATAAAACAAAAACTGGTGGCATATTATAAAACCACCATCCCACCAGAAGCGCGGTCAGCGCCTGGTCCCAGGTGAGGAACGGCTGTAACTAATACCTGGCAGTAGCTTAAAAATGCTAAGAGTGGACCCTGAAAAAATCCCAAATGGAAGTCAGAAAAGGCGATAAAGTTACGGTGCAGGGATACGGATACCCAGTACGGGCGATTTTAGGGAGTCAGCAAGCGGGCTCCCGGCCGTCGTCATACAGCGACCGCAATGCAACAGGGGTGGCTCACTGGCACCTGTTACAGATAATGCTAGAGCAGTAATCATAAGCGGAAAGCTAGCTATGATGAGGATAGCCCATTCATAACAAGCAAGCGCGTCCCTCGATAACCACAACAGACATACGGTGGAGGAATTAGAGCAAGGTCATCACCGCCAGCTATAGAGGTGGAAGAACCTACAATTAGGTGTGATTCTAAGACCACCGAAACACCGAAGGACGCCCAGCAGATAACAGTAACATCTCTGATAGCGAGAATAGCTGCAAACCAGGCGGCTACATCGGCCAACAAGAGAACTGTGGACTCCTTGGAACTAGTTGGAGGTAAATATCCATGATAAGCTCACAGCGACACGTCAACCAACAAAGAAGAGTCGGACCATCGCCGAAACGGCGTATTAGCAACAAATAAACCGTCGAAAATGGTGCAGACATCGCCAGAACCAAAAGGTGCGAAGAAACAACATAGTCTGAGGAGGGAAAGGCCGGAGTCAAGGAACCCTGAGAAAAGGCAAACCCGAGGGTAAAGCGCAGAAGAAAAAAAGAACACCAACAGAGACCGGCGGAAACAATAAAGTGTACTAGCGGAAGTATCGACTGTGAAGGCATCTACCGAAAGGACAGAACACCCTAGTATGGCAAACAATCTTAGCGACAAAGAGAAAACAGAGAGTACGTCCTGGTGGGATTCTATTCTCAAAAAAAGGAGATATCACATATGCTGACATGCTCAAAATGATAAAGGGACAATCACAGTTTCAGAAACTGGGAGATAATGTACAGAAGATACGGAAAACTGTCAAAGGCGATCTACTTCTGACGTTAAAGAGAAAGACGAAGGGTGAGACCAACAAATAAAAAGAAGCTCTCGGATGGTGTTATCGACCAGTATACAGTTACACAGTTAAAGGAGTTGTTAAATAAATTGGGGGTGTCTTCATCGGGCAGCAAAAATGCATTAATACAGCGTTTAAACAACACAACGTTGAAAAATTCAAAGCAAGCCAAAGTAAATTAGACAAAGTGCGTGAAATGGAATTTATAAAAAGAGACCATGAACTATCAAGCAAAGAAAAATTCTTATTGGAAAAAGAGAACGCACCATTTAAAAAGTATGCGCAGCCAAGTGTGCATGCAATAACGACTCTAAAATATAACATTAATCCCACGGAAACATTCAACACAATGAAAGAATTAGTGCCGGAATATGATGGTTCTACTTCATTTGAAATTTGGGAAACTCAGTCTAGAAACGTGTTGGATATTTTAGCTGTAACCGAAAATTTGGCTCGCGTATTGCTGGCAAATAAACTAAGGACAATGCTGTGGAGCCTTTTGCAACTTTAATAAGTGAAATGCATATGATTTTTGGCTCAAAAGGAACCAAACTTGCACTGCGTAAAAAATTTGAATATGTGGGTCATTTAAGGCTTCTGCCGTGCTACGGTACTTAACGAAACGACACGAAACTACAAAATACAACTACCCTGTGTTTTTATGTATGAGATAGTAGGGTGAACTGCGAGCGGCTATGCTAGTATGCTTTCCGCAGGCCCTTTCCCAGCGCATGTTGACTGTCCGTCTAATATGGGCATGCAAGCTGACCGTGTCCGTCCGCCGCTCAGTGCACCCTGCTCTAAACGTGTCCTCGTGTGAGACTGCCGCTTGAAGCTTCACACGGGAACTCAGCAATAAGCATTAGGTTGGTTAAGAGTTAGTAAACCATTAAAAACAATTCCTAAGAATTGTCAAACAAATAGTTCATAGGAAATTTGTGAAACAAATAATTATTATTATAATCGAATTTTTCTTTGTATCAGCCATCAAACTCATTGTTAATGGAATTGGAGGATAACGAATGATATTCCATTGAATAATTCTATATTTCAATTGCCAATTTAAAATAAATTACATTAATACGGAGAAACACGCATTTCCATTCATTTTTATACCGAAAAAATGTATTCAAAAAATTTATTTAAATCAATAAAAAACGCGAAAATCATCCGAAAAAGCGTAAAAAGGATGGTTTCTGTATTTAAAAAGTGTGTTGAGTTGCTTGAAATGGCAATAATATTGCATAGTATATTGTAAAAATGAAAATCGGTAAGAATTATATCGATAAGTTTGCGCAAGAACTACAAAAAAGCGCATAAAAACAGCAAAAAATGGGGAAAATCGATGAAAAATGGGCAAAAATCATGAAAATAGGCTAAAAAATTTGATTTTCTCAGTTGAAATGTGCGTTCTAATGGTAGAACTAGTAATTGCGAGCCGTATAAAAATAACGAAAGAAATTTTGAATACAGGAATAGCGACTTAAATGGGCTTAAATGGTAAAAAATTCACTAATTGACCGAAATTCAAACAAAACGCCATACAATTTTCCCCATGAGCCAAGTTGGCACTTTCATCGATGGAGCAGTACTCAGGGGGCTCATCCAAACACAACCATATGGTTTTCACGTTTGTACCATTTTACAACTTGAACAGTGTAATCGAGAGCATTTCCCATGAAATGCTCACGACAATTCTAAGGAAATTAATAACACGAATTCCTATATCTTTATGGCTACTTCTGGAGTTCCGCAAGGTAGTATTCTTGGGCCTTTGCTCTTTGTACTATATATTAATGATATTCGTAAATGTTTTTCTTATGCTAAATTTCTGTTGTATGCGGATGATTTAAAGTTATTTGTTCGAGTTCAGAGTATTGCTGATTTTGTTTTATTACAATCTGACCTTAATAAAGTTGTTGAATGGAGTATGTGTAATGGTTTCTGCTTAAATATTGGGAAATGTTCTAGTGCAACGTTTAGTAAATGTAACAATGTAATTGCAACTACTTATAGCATGTCTGGTTGTCCACTTCAAAAACATGACATTATCCGTGACTTAGGGGTAATATTTGACTCTAAGTTTACATTTGTCGAACACTTGAACTTCATTTTGCCCAAAGTTTATTCGCTTCTTGCTTTCGTTCGGAGGAATAGTGTTGAATTCAGTGATCCGCATACAAGAAAATCGCTCTATATATCCTTGGTTAGATCAAGATTAGAATATGCTTCTCTGATTTGGAATCCATCATATTCGATTCATTCATCTAGATTGGAAAGAGTACAAAAAATTGCTACCAAATATATGTTACAATCCACTAGTTTTAATGTTATGATGCCGTCGTATAATGCTCGTTGTTTGTTAATGGGATTGAAACTTCTTGAATCGAGGAGAAAGATTAATTCAATAATGTTTATTTTCGACATAATCGTTGGGAATATTGATGATCCCACCTTACTTAATCTTGTAAATTTTAATATACCTATGAGGCAGTTGCGGTTCCCTAAATTATTCTTTATTAAATGTCATCGTACTAACTATGCTCTAAGTGAACCTTTAACTAGAGCATTGTCTTTATGTAACTCATTGTCAATTAATAATTGTATTGATTTCTCATTGTCTAAATTTACTTTTAAAAATTTCATTGTTAATTTATCCTAATGTTGGTTTTCAATGTTATCTGTCACTTTAAATTTATATATTATGTTAAATCTTATTAATGTGTATTATTACTCACTTCATATTAACTCTAGTCTGTAAGGATTTCTGTTATCCATAGACTCAATAAAGATAAAGATAAAAGAGAAATTGCTAAAATATTAGAGAAATAGAATATAAAAAGGAAGCATTATGACACTGCAGTCAGAATTGTATTGGGAGTTGACGAAGCAACTCAAATTAAATATAAGATAAATAATTGTTTTAAATAAAAACATAGTTTAAATAATAAAACCGACATCTTTTCCTCTTTTACTATAAAAAACAAAACTGGCGACTACGATTTGATCCTGGCTATTTTAAGTGAAGGAGGAGCACACCACGGTAAGCGACGCACAGCGCATTTTTAATTTGAATTCATTTTACTTTTGTATTTCAGAAATAAATATTATATTGCCAAATATTAAATTTGGGTCCTTTTACTCGTCACAATGTTTATTTCGTGTGCAATTCCTATTTCCTGTGCAACTTTTATTTTCGTGATCATAAATTTGTAATAATTATATATCGCGCATTTTATGTTTCACATGCCGCCTGCAAGTAACACACGTTCCAGCAAGATGAAAAAGGGTTCGAAAAAGGCCAATATTAGTGGAGCCAACACATCGACATCTGAGACCGCCAATACTTCTGGGCTGTCATCACACGCAGCCTTGACTCCAAAAATTGCAACCACCGCCATCAGAGCGCTACCTGGCGTTGCATCGTTGGATTTTCCTGCTACAGTCGCCGACAAGAAGACAAGGCCTTCAAATGTCGCAAGTGAAGCCGCTACTGCAGATCATCAAGCCTGGAGTGTGATGCTCGAGAGGATGAACGCCCTCGAAAGTGAGTTACGCAGCACTCAGGTGGGCTTGCATGAGAAAAATATACAGTGCCATGCTCTGAAAGAAGCGTCGCATTTGCCTGCTGGTCAAGTCGCCACGCAACCAGCATTGCGAGCTGACGCCATAGACGAATTAATGCTTAGTACGCAAAATTTCCCCGCCGCTATTACGCATTCGCCAGCCAGCATTGATATGCACAATAAACGGTTTGCGGTAAATGCGCATAAAAATCCGGACATAGCTACGCAGCCACTATCAATAGCTGATAAAGTAACACGCAATTCACTCTAAGTTCGCATCCCTACGCCGCCGCTTCGGCGCATTCAATGCCATGCGCAGCCAATGTTCTATTAAACGGTGGTTTTTTGTCTGCCGCTACGCCGATGGCAGCAATAACATCGTCAACAAGTGCAAGGACAATTCCAAGTGTTGTAGCCATGTCTGCCGCTCAGCGTTCGGCAGTATGTTCAAATGTAACGAACAGTGGAGTTTTAATGTCTACTTGCGACACAATACAGTCTGGTGGTGATACTAATCGTATTTATCAATGCCCTGTTATGCCAACACTGAACACAATGCCGACTGGTGGGAATGCTGGATATTATTATCGTCACCCTATTATGGCGACTCATAGCACAATACCGATTGCTGGAAATATGTGGTATTGCTATCAGCACCCTGTTACGCCGTTGCCAACTGCGAATGATATGGATACAAACAGGAGTTATTGCTCCGAGCAGCAATCAGCAATAGTGGTCGATGTCCACAAGTAAGTGGGGTTGCAAACAACAGAAAGTTTCCGCTACGTAATGTTTATGGCGTAGAAAATTTGAAATGACCAAATGTAATAAGTTCTGTTAGTAATACAGTTAGTTTTGCCTATCAGTATATTCCCTACGCAGATGATGGGCTCATATGATTGTTTGATTGCGCGAGAGCTTGCGCACTTTTGTATCGGCGCCTTAAGGCAGCCAAATGTTCTAATTGAAGCGACTAGAGTCAGCTCCTTTGAGTTCTATTGAAGCGACTAAAGTCAGCTCCTTGTGAGTACAAACAGTTATGATTTGTGTTTAGAACTCTGCTTAAAAGATATTTTCGTCCGAGCGATCATAATTTTCCAGCATTACCAGTAAAAGATAAATAAATATTCAGATGCCACCCCTCAAATTCTCATTGGCTTAGATCACTGTCATTTAGACTTGCCAATTGAAACTTTGTGTTTGGGAGCGAAAGGGCCGCATGCCGCTAAAATTCTACTTGGATGAGTTGTGTTTGGGACAACAAATGAGTGTATTTTGGCGACACCATCCTCTTTATTTACCCCTTCAACAGTGGCAGATAATTTGCATCGGACTGTAGCTGACTATTTTGAAACTGAAAACTTTGGCGTTCGCCCAGCACCGGCTGTAGAGCCAGACGAGGAGGTGAGAGCACGCAATATATTACAAGCTGTCACAAAAAAAATAATAGAGCGGCAGCTACGAGCCGCAAGCTTTGCTTCGTTTGCCTGGGGGTGAATCACTTTACCCACGGTTGCTAACATCCAGGGTGCTCCCGGTGCCACCGGCGACACCACCATCTCCTACATTAAGGGGTGCATCAGGATGGGAGCCGGCGGGAATGGGTCGCCATCTCTCTTGCAATACTGCAAGGGGGGCGGCATGGTCGCGCCGGAGCCCTTCTGACGATGGCTGCCGCCTGCTCACAGTGACCATGAGACTCTGAGCGGGACTCAGTGCGGAGAGAATTCCCCTCATTGGGTCCCGCCAAAGTCGTACAGCAGGCCGCAGCCATCTTTTTTGCTGTGATGTGAGTGCCGACTCAGGTGAAGCAGGAGAGCCGGTTGCGAAGAGAAGTCAGTTTTCAATTGAACCTTTGGTCGTGCGGTCGTGCAAAACTGAGTCTAATAACTCCCACCAAAATTGTTTAAAACTGCTTTTTATTGTTAAAAACTATTGTGTTCCTATTAAATTTAATAAAGAAAAAATAATAAATCAAAAGCAAAGGATGGATTCAATCACCTACCAGGCTCCCCTTAGAAACAGTCAGTAAATATAAACTGATTAAACACGTTTTAAGGTTCGGTGGGCAAATAAAGTGCCTAAAAAAAGACGCAAAATGTGAATTTACGTCCCGAACAAGTACAAAGGAAAGTTACCGTACAACACTCTTGCAACAATAAGAGAGGTAGCTTCGCGCTTTATACAGCTAAATTATAATAAGTAAACTAGAGTTCGTCTGAGCACAGCCCTGGGCAGCTCTATAAAATATTGTAAAGGTGCGTACAGATTACCACCGAAGTGTTATAATTAAATAAACAATAAAAGTTGGAAAAATCAAAAAATAACCATCTTACATATGTTTAATTGGCATACTTCGAACTCTGTTTTGTTTTGTCAGTTCTGCAACTGTTGCATAAGTGGCCACAAAACTTTTAATGTTAAGCCATATTTTGATACCAAAAAACTCAAATTATGCGCAGAAAGCCGCGACGAAAATAAAGAAACGTAGTCATTATTAAATGAAAGTGCCGTGAATAAGTTGAATCCTTTCAACATGAACTTGTGCGGAGAGAATTCCCCGCACCACGTGCGCTCATTTGACAATTGAACTGCAATGAACTTTCACTACTAGTCAGCACTTTTCCAAAAGTGTGTCACACGATGATTGCACTGGCGGACAATTGCAGAATGTGCAAACCAAACGACAATTACAAATAACAATGTAGGGCAATTACAAATAACAAAGTGGAACGTTAGGATACAACAATATGAATGTAAATAGTATATAAGCAGGTGTATTACGAGTAAAGAAAGTCTTCTAACAACTAAACTTGAGCGCGTTTCAACTCGCGTGGTTAGGAAAAGAACCGGAGAGGACTCAGGCTGCTATCAAACTGATTACATATAAAGAAGATATCTCCCATTAGGAAATATTGGCAATCGAGTCATAATAAACAACATGAAATTAGAGCAGGAATTAAGCACCATGTGAAAAGTAACAGCGAGCAATTGGTGTGCTAAAAGGCCGCTGGAGAAATGTAGTTTATAAGAAGAGAGAAAGATATCAACCCATAAAAGTGGCTACATTTGCAAACGAGTGTGCAGCGAGTTAACACCCGGCTGGAAGATTTGCCTAAAGGCGCTCACTGAAAGCTGTCCTGTCAGCATTTGGGATGTTGTGAAACATTCCAATCGCATCATCCAGCAGCCACGGATATTGTAAACATATAAGCGAGGTATTGTAAACACATACGAGTAAGCGAGGTTTCGTATAGCTCTAAGATACAATTGTCAGTTAGTACATAAGTAAACTCAGAAAGAATATGGTAAGTTCATACGTAAACTTATAAGTGAATAGAGTTTTATTTTTAAAAACCAAAAATTCACTAAAACTTATTAATTGGCGATCCTGCCAGGAGAAAATACATAAGGATATTTGACGAGTGCCATCCTGGGACCAAACAAAACAACAATTACCCACCACAAGGGGAAAAGTAATTCCAAGCCCATGTCATCGTGGGATGTCAAAAAAGAGGAACAACGAGAATAAATAACATTTAAAGAAAATTATTTATAAACCAAACGAAATTAATCTTGCGATTCCTAATTCAGGACCCTCCAAGATATAACGATTTATAAGATCAATTTTAAATAAAATTATAAGCTACTAATAAATATTTTATAACAAAATTATTAATTTTGCGAATCTGTAAGTCGGAATAAGTCAGACCCTCCAGATATATAAAAACTTAATATATATATAAAAAAAAATATCCAGAAAATAAATACAGGGCACCGCAAGGACGCCGTAAGCTGCATTAAGTTAAGTCTATATAAATTATATATAGTTATATACATAGAAATAAGAGTTATTAAATAAGAAAAAATAAGTAAAATAGTGTGAAAACGAGATTTAATTTGAGATGTGAAATTTTTTTCAAAAAACAAAGAAAGGCTATACCAGATTGTTATACTGTGATTATTGTGGCAATGACCATCAAACTAAAAACTGTCCGAAATTAAACAAGACAAAATAGTTAAACTGGACGATTTAAAAAAATTATTAAAAAATTTAAACATGACTCTAACAGTAGATCAGATAAATGAAGTAGTTGCAAGGGCGACAGCAAGTTTGAAAACGCACATCGATAGACTGACAACAGAAATACATACCCTTAATGTAATAAGACTCAATTGTGGAATATGAAGACATAAAGATAGATCCTTCGGTAAATTGTAACGAGTATCTTGATGCGGTAAAAAGTTTGCCGGAATTTCACGGATGTTCTAACAATTATGTCTTTTGGAGACAAGCAGCTATAAATGTAATGAAGATCTATAATTGTTATGTAGGCAGTTCAAAATACTACACGGCAACCACAATTTTGAGAAATAAAATTGTCGGACCCGCAAATGCAGTCCTGTCTTCACATGGTACGGTTCTGAATGTTGATGCCATTTTAGCAAGATTGGATTTCGCGTATGCGGACAAACGATCAGTAGATGTAATAGAACAGGTGTTGGGTCACAGATTGGGAGTCGCTGCACTTACCATCGCGTGAGAGCAGCTGCATATCTATTAACTCATACACGTATACGGTGTTCTTATCATGCACTGTCATAACATTAATATGCAAAATAAATTAGTCTAACCGTTGACCAGCTCGCAGTCACATCGTTCGAATTTTTATTTAAGGGCACAGCCCAACGTACTTACATTCGCTATAGTTTCTTATAATTTTCGTGGTTGAGGAAAACTCGCCCAATCCTACAACAGGAAATGTCAGTCTTGAGGCAGGGAAGAAAGTCCCTAATTGATAATGAAGTTAATGAGAATTGACTTTACCCATAAATAAAAATACAATGACAACAGGTGATAATAATGAAGTCACTAAAGCAATGAATTTTAAAGCTCGGGAAACAGCACTCAGAGTTTTCATTACGGGTCTTAATTACCCACTTTCAAACACAATTTTCTCATTGGGCCCTAAAGATTTGCCGAATGCATTGACAAAGGCACAGGAGCTTCAATCCAATAATGAAAGGTATAGCTTTGCTCTGAACTTCGAGCAACATCAAAATCCAAGAAATCAAAATAATAGTTCAAATAATTTAAGATATCCTAGGCATAATATTAGTAATAACAAATATAATCAAAATTTGTATCAGCCAAAACCACAGCCAATGGAGGTAGATAGGGGATCTTCGATGTTTAGGAATCATACAGATTATAATAAATTGAATAATAATAATCATAATTTGAATAATTTCCAAGCGAGAAAGAATTATAATACTAATTGGTCACCAAGAAATTTTGGACAACAAAATCAATTTAATAATTATAATCGGGGACAACCAATTAAACGTGAGAGTTCTACACAAATTTCACAGCAAAGAAACGCGGGAGTAAAGGAACCCAGAATGAATTATAAGCAAGGAAGGGATAATTTTTTAGATTAAAAGAGGGTCTTCCATTTATAATAAAAACTCAGAGTGACAGGGGAGACTCTCAAAATTTTAATTGATACTGGGACAAATAAGAATTATTGCAAAAAAGATACATTCAATAATCCCTCTGATATAATACCACATAAATGCGTAAGTTCAATACATGGGAGAAGGATAATAAAAACATATTACTTAGTTATTTTCTGGGTAAAAACGATTTTTTATGAATTACCATAATTAAAGCATTATGATGCAATAATGCAACCGGGCATAAGTAGGGTGTATAAGTTAATACTCAAATATGCTAGCATCATAATAAGAGTCATAAAACTACCACAAGCTGTAATCGAGTTTATTGATTCCAGTTTCTTTCTTCTCCTACTTAGTTCTTACTTTCTACTTATAGTTGTTCTCTTTTATACGAGTTAGTTTAAAAACAATACTCAATCCAGCAAGGTGCGTAAGCTCCGCATAATTTAAAACGATTTTTAGGTGCATAGCACCGTCCAATAAATTTATAATTAAAATAAAAAATTTATCGTTTTATTAATTTATATGTATGTTCAAGAACCAATTTAGTATGGAAACGTTTGGTGCCAGTTGCGATTTGCATACATTTGCATATTGTCCCCTACAAGTTGATGGGCAAGGGGGTGTTCGGGGAAGGTGAAGTGCAAAAGTAGAAAGTGGTGCTAGTAAGTTTGTGGAGGAGGGGGCGCAACGTGAAGGTGTTGGTGGGTGAGATGTGTGGTGTGAGAGGGGGTATCGGGTGTGGAGGAGTTTCTTCACGGAGGGAGATATTTAAGTTCATTAGATTTAGTCTAATTAACTCATCCATCTCGTTTTCTATGTTGGGTTGATCCCAACACACCTCCCGGAAGCGTTCGAGAAACGCTTTGACAGTAATTAAATATTCTGCCAATGTATCCAAATACATTTCGTCATTATTTCAAAAAATCCATATTATCGCTAACAAATCTACCTTTCAATACACCATTGAAAGTTATTAAGAGTGAACGAAAATCAACAAAATATGGACCGAAGATAATGCTGGAGCTAGAAAAACATGTGCTATTTTTACCACAAAAATATACTGATATAACTGATGACACCATTAGAGCGCTTTCAAGAAACACATATATAGAAGTAAAATTTTCTGTTGGTCAATTTAATTATAAATTTGTGTTTGAATCTATTGATCAAAAAAATAAAAAATAGAACAAAAATAAGAAATAATGGTAAATTTTATTTGTGAGTGTTGTGTTTGAATCTATTGATCAAAAATATAAAAAAAACAAATTGTTTTTCATAAGTACACTAATTAAAAATCACAAGTGTGGCCTACAATTTCGTGTTATATCGGTGACGTGACCTCTGAAAAGTTTCAATAACTTCTCGAGTCGCGAGCTTACAACAACCTTCATTATCAGAAATTTATTTCAGAACCATTGTGTAGTTACGTAACAAAATGGAATTACTGAGAAGCGTTACTCTACAGTGTAGAATCTACACAGCAACAGTCCACATTTAATTAGGCTGATTTATAGAACAATGCCACAACTGATGTATTCCTCAAATCAAAAGTATGTACGAGTATGTGCTTAAGAAAAACATATTCAATTGACGTATAAATTTGTCATTAATAAAACTTAAATAAACTGATTAAAAATAACAATAATAGTTCATTTTTAATTTGGTTTAAGGTGTCAGCAAGAACTTTAATGAAACAAAGCAAATTTTTTCCGTCATGGTGAATTCCCAGACGATTGTTAAATATTTCATCACATACTTCATTTTGAAACCCAAGAATAAGCAAAGAATATATGGAAAAATTATTCTTTGAAGGAGCTTTCAACAAGTTGTGGATACACAATGAGATCAATTTAAAAAAAATTTATATATATATATATATATATATATATATATATATATATATATATATATATATATATATATATATATATATATATATAGGTATTTCAAAAATACGATCAAGACAATTTGATTCATGAAAACTTTTTCAATACAATTAAAGTTAAAGGAATTGAAATATTAAGAAATGCACTAGAAAACATACTAGCATTAAATTTAATTGCGAATTATTTTGTAAGTATACCTTAGTGAAAGAAGAATTAGTGAGTCACATCAAAACAAAAATTATCACAATGTATTCTACAACAACTACAAATGATATATATATAAATTATACGAAGATCAATGTGATATTTCATTGCAAAAAATGAATGAATTTCAAGAGCGTGACAGTGGATGGACATTAACGCAATCTTTTTTTGAAATTAATATAAACCAATATAAACCTTTGAAGGGTTCACAATATATAGTTTTACCATCCATTATATTTAAAAACATGCATGTGTTAATATTCAAAATAATGATGTTCGAGTATATTGCTTTAAATGGGCAATTATATCTCCAGTCTCCTCCCATTCAAATAAATGTTCATCAAATAAAATTGAAAATATTAAATCAGATATCATAAAACTTGAAAATAACATTGTTTTATATTTTAAAAACGTAAACTTTCCATTATCGGTTAACAAAATTAAAGATTTTGAATTAAATAATCCTCAAATTATTCAATAGTCAGCTAACAAAACATTGTAGAAAAATGCATTTGTGTAATACATATTTGTTATATTTTTATAAAGAAACAGCATTAATGCATCATCGAGAGGAATGCAATAAAAGAGTGACAAAGATGCCAAAGGAAGAAAATAAAATAATAAAATTTAAGAACTTTAAAAAACAATTGGATGTACCATTTACTGTATAAGTTAGCACGGCCGGGTGTAGGGTAGAGCAGACGCCGACTCTGCATTTTCCTTCGATCGCTGTGAGTTGGGCGGAAGCGGCCTGCACGCGCAAGCTATAGCTGTGAGAAATGCAATTTCGGAATTTCGGCAATTCAGCAATTAAGGTCACGTAGCGGCCAACACGCGCAAGTGGTAGCGGTGGGAAATGCAGTGTCGACGTTTTGTGTCACGTAGGCCGGCTTGCTAACTAAGGTGCTCCAGGTATTAAGGGAAGAAAGGTAAAAGCAGGAGTTAGTCTAAAATTGGTAAGAAGACGGCACGGTCGCGATCGGGACACTGTAACTAGATAATAAATATAAAACCAAGAAGATTGTGAATTGTGAACCATGAATTAATATTGAATACCAAGAAGATTGTGAATTGTGAACCATAAATTAATATAAGATTGTGAACCATGAATTAACATTGAACACCAAGAGTATTGTGATCCTTGAATTAATAAATTAAACATTAATATGAATTAATAAATCTAAATTAATATTGAATACCAAAATTGTGAGTTATGAAGCAATAAATAAACAACCAGACAACCGAAATTAAACCTGGATTTTAGTTTGGCGAACGGTGAGAGGAAAAGGTAAGGGTCACACTAAGGAGATTTACACGGTTGAGAACCATCTGCGTACGATACATAGTATCGGCCAGACAGTCTCCCGAGTGAAGAATTAACTTATATGCTGATTTCGAATGTATTTTAGAAACAGTAAATATTCAAAACTCAACCAATGTAAAATCAGTACAAAAGCATATTCCATTTGTATATAGTTATTATATTATATATATCTTTTGATTCTAATTGAGACATATTAAGAATATATAATGAAGATGATTCAACCCAGAATATTTTTCAAAATTTACTTAAAGATTTAATAGTTATTTATGATAATCTTTTAAGCAAAACTAAATTAATGAATTCCTTAACTCCATTACAACAGAAACGACAAAAGGCAGATGAAATTTGTCATATCTGTAAAAATTATTTATCTTTTGAGGATAGAGGCGCCGATCATTGTCATTTAACTGGTGATTATAGAGGACCGGCACATAATCAATGCAATTTAGAATATCAAATTCCAAATTTCATTCCAATATTTTTTCATAATTGGAATTTGTCATTTGTTTATAAAGACGCTTTCATGTATTGAAGGTGATATAAAAGTTATTCCATTAAATAAGGAATTGTATGTGTCTATATCCAAAAAAATGTTTGTGAACGAAAAAGAAACCATAGAGCTTCGTTTCTTAGATTCATATGGATTTATGCCATCGAGTTTACAAAATCTAGCAAGTTACTTAATTGATATGGATTTCCATGTTATAAAATCAATTTATAAGAATAATAATGAATTTGATTTAATGAAACGTAAATGTGTTTTTCCTCATGATTATTTAGATTCGTTGGAACGTCTACAATAAACACAATTACCAGATCGTTCATTTTTCTTTAATAAACTAAATGATGAATCATGAGTTACGTATTCTCAACAACCCCCATATGAATACAAAATAATGGGCGCATAAACTGCAAGATGCATTTGCTTATTGTTATTGTAAAACAAAACCAACGCATTGTGTGGTTGCAGCCAGGATTGCAAGCTAAGCATTCTCTGCAAGATAAGCATTTTTGCTGACTAATAGAGGAAATGCTGAAAAACTGATCCACAAAAGGAAACTAGAGATCAGGTTTAGAGTTAAGTTAATGTCTAGAGATAAGTCAGCTTGGATCAATAATTGAAAGAATAAAGAAGTATTTTTTAAAAACACATTACCACGAAGTGAAGTTGAAACTCATGTACTGTTCGCGCCGAGTCCCCTCTCTAGATGGCTGTGACCTGATGCCATATCACCATGTTGCTGCCCTCGGTTAAGGGCAGCGTGACGTCGAGAGAATTCCCGACGTTATGTCGTCTAAGGCAGATAGCAGCAGTATCGGGTGCTCTTTTTAAGCAAGGCACCAACCAGGTTTGTCAGATGTGGGGATTTCGCCCCATTTTGGGGATTTTTAATCTGTTTTGGGGATTTGCTGGGGATTCACATTTTTTTTTGGGTTTTATTGGGGATTTTTCGATTTTCGTCACACTATCACACATCACATTTGTAATTCTGATTTGTGTGCTACTGAACACAACCAACTTCCGCCAAAAATCGATTTTTAGCTAAAAGTAAAAATGATCTGCACATTCCCTAGCGCAAAGAAGCTGAAGTGCAAAGAAGTGAATAAAAAGCTGTTTTATAGCTGAATGAAAATAATCAAACTCCTCAATAAATAATGTCAAGCGCGTCAAAAAAGCAAAAGACGGATACTACAAGATGCTACAGAAAGCAGTGGGAAGGTGAAACGTGGGCAAAAGGTAAGCAAATTAAAGGAAAACTGGCTTTGCAAATGAGAGTTTTCCCGCCATCATTTTGCGAGTTGCCTTGTGCAATTAAGGTATCTGCAAATTGAACAAAATGTTTATAGGATGTTTATAGGATGGTTAATCCCAATTGAACACGCACCTTCTGCGTACCAAAACGTTACGGGAAATGCATGGTGCAAAATATGCAGAATTGCATTAATTTCATATAAAAAGGATCTAAAGAGACACGCAGATACCAATGAGCACCAGGCTAAGATGTCAGATTTGAACGCAACAAATACGATGCTGAATTATAGTACGAAAATTTCAGATATAAAGTTTTCCTTCATATTATTAAAATTCTGTTCAAATTTTTTTACTAGTTGCTCTCCCGGTATCTGCAGTCAAAAATTTTAGACATCAAGTTGGCTGTTTTCATTGCTAAGAGTTACATACTTGTATGCGTAGCAAATTTACATATGCGTTGGCAAAATGCGCATTCAAAAATTTACGCATTTTAAGAATTTACGCATTTGAAAAATGTCCAAATAGCGGTTTTGCGCACTCAAAAAGTGAATTCCTTCGAAATTCACTTTTTGCGTATAAAATATGCAAGTTAGCAACATACGAGTTGCATGTCGTTGGAGCCGTGCGCTTGCGCAGCGGTACAAAGCATTGTACGAAATACGCTGCAACAGCGTCTGCTGCCATCCGCTGCGCAAGGGCACGGTAGACGGTGCTGGTTCTCGGTGCGTGAGAAAACACAAGACGGAGAGCATTGGCGCCATGCGCTTGCGCAGCGGTACAAAGCATTGTACAAGTTAATACCATTTACGCCGAAATTTGTCAACTTCAATATTTCACAACTCAAATTAACATCCGTTCCCATATTTTTCGCTGACGCTAAGTCTAGCGTTTTTCATAGGAAATGCCCAACATGCGCAACAACTGAAAACAACAACACTTCACCAGCAGCAGCAGCAGCAGAGCGGCGCAGCGTAGGTGTTAAGTAAATTTAAGTTTATTTCTTAAGTCAGTCTAAAATCAGAATTAAATTAATAAAGTTGGCTTCGGCCTGATTAAAAGAAAAATATTTTTTTTTTAATTATCTTAAACATAGAAATATGTAATTGGCGCCCGAGCAGTTAATCCAGTCTCGCGTTGTTTTTAATTTACTGGTTAAATGAAAGTGTCGTAAAACACCACTAAAAGTAACATTAAAACACATCTAAATCAGTCTCGTGCTTTCTCTTGAACAACGAACACGCGTTTTCAAACCGATCCCGTTTCGCAAACTCATTTAATACCTTTAAGAACCTAATAACATAAAATAATATACTTTTCAAAACCTTATAAACGTAAATTGACTCGTTTCAATTTAGTTATAATTCTTTAACCAATTTATACTTAATTTAATCACACAAACAGTAAAAAAAAAAAAATAAATTATCTATACGAATACAAACAACGTGCTAGTGTTTTTTTTTTTTTCATAAGTTTGATCTTACACAAGATCCAAAAATGAACAAGCCACCGGATTGGTGCAAGCCAGTGGGCCCCTCTCTCCCTGCACTCGAAATTGACAACTCCAAATCATTAAAATTTATAACTCCAGGTCCCAAATACCTAGTAATGACACGCGTAGAAAGCAGTGATTCACTCAATAACGTTTCTCCATTCTTGTTAAAAAAAACTATTGACAATATATGCGGCGGCGAGGTCGAAACATGCAAGAAGCTTCGTAACGGTACCATTCTTATCAAAACCAAAAATCATACTCAGGCCAACAAGCTAATAAAATTGACAGCCATCACTCAATATATCAAAGTTGAAATGTCCGAACACACATCACTCAACACTACGAAAGGGGTGATATATTCTAACGAACTGCGAACCATGCCAGAAGAAGAAATTTTTGTAGAAGTAAAAGAACAAAACCAAAACGTAATCGAAGTCAAAAAAATTCTTAAAAGAGAAGGAGAGCTCCTAAAAGAAACCGGACTACTTATTGTTACGTTCGCCTCACTAGCTCTACCAAATGACATAAATATTGGATATCAAAAAGTACACGTCCGCCCATACATTCCGCTTCCACTCAGATGTAAAAACTGCTATCACTTTGGACACATTGGTAAATTCTGCAAAAACCCTCAGCTATGCCTCAATTGTGGCAATAATTATCACATAAACACCGAAAATAATGAAGAATGTGAACTCGGAACAGCCTGCATCAATTGCAAAGACAACGAACTTTCCAACTACCATCACAGCACCTTTGACAGAAGCTGTCCAACTTTTATTAAAGAAAAAGAACTGCAGGCCATCAAAACTCTCCAAAAAACTGACAACAAAACAGCGATCAAAATCTACAATGAACGGCACCAGCATTCTCATCAAACCTACGCTCACACTCTCCGTCCCTCTCTAAACAACGAAGCATACACATTACCCAACCCATTCGCCGACGATACCCCGCCAAATCAACAATATAATAGCAACAAAAACACACAAGCCCTCGACAACTCCGAATCCAGCAACAACTCGCAGTCCACTAGCAACTTAACTCAAGAAAATATAAACACGGCGCCGCTTGCCAAGACCCATAGCACACAATATCAATCTCACAAAATATCAGAAACTAAGCTTAAAATCTTCCCAAGAAGTATTTCTAACCGACTGAAATCTCAACTTAAAAATAAAAACAAAAAAACCTCCATTTTTATTGTGTGTTTAGGTGGGCTGTAGACAGCGGAAATTGTAATTGGCCCTTTCCAGTCATCAACAATTATATTCGTGGCTTGTATAGCTTCTGTGCGATAAGATGTGCTCTCACAGTGTTTTATGTTATTGCGTATTAATATTGCTGAACCTGCATGAGCCTTATTATCTGGGTGCAGGGTGTGATAAAACTTAAAGTTCGGAATCTGAAAATGGCTTTTGTTGGTGAAATGGGTTTCAGATATTAGGAGTATATCTATTTCGTATGTTTTAAGGAATTTTTTAATTTCTAATAAATGTTTTGACAGCCCATTAGCGTTCCATAGAATGATTTTTATGGGATTGAGGATGAGCAATTCTTAGTCGTGAGGGTCACTAATAAGTTCATCATTGTTGTGATTTGTTGCATGACTTGCCGGAGTAGCATTATCATTTCTCGCATTTCGTTCGGGGCTTGGGTGTCTGCAGGAACAGTATTAATTGGTAGGGCCGTTGTGATTTCATTAGTTGCTTGTGTTGAGTCTTTCAGTGCCTGAGCGTATGAAAGTACATTTTGAGTTTGTTTTGATGTACTGGGATTTACCAGAACTTCCTGTTGTTGAGTAGGATTCATGGGTAAATTGTCGTTTTTCCTTAATTGTGGGTATTTCATTTTCTGAAGATTTTTATAGACTACACAACCTTTGTAATTTGCTGGGTGATTACCTTCACACAAGGCACATTTGACTTCATCTGATCTGCTTTTACGTACACAATCTGAAGACGTGTGGCTTCCGGCGCATTTAATGCACATTGGTTTCCTGCGACAGTACGTTTTTGTATGCCCATACTGCTGACAGTTAGCGCATTGGGGAATATCGCGAGTCGGTCGGGGGAGGCTCAAAAACAATTTTTGTATGAAGCAGGTATTTGACTTCATAAATTTCTTTATTGTTTGAGTTTGTTTGAAGTTCAATGATAAACATTGGCAGAGGCTTTTTTGTGTTTCTTCGCTTTATGTTCCAAATATTCGTGACAGAGTGACCGAGGCTTTGCAGGGCTTGGATTATTTCATCTGTACCTATAGATGGGTGCATATTTTTCAGTACTACTTTGAAGCCTCTTTCTTGTTTTGGCTTATAGGTGAAAAATTCGGTGTTTTTTAGCTCAAGCTGATTGACTATTGTCTTGTAGGCTTCTGGAGAAAATGCCTGGATTTTAACTTGCTCATTGTTTATGAGCTTTAATTCGTATGAATTTGGAGCAGCTTCAGACAATAGTTTCATTAGAGGAGCTATATTGGTAACTCTGTCAACAAATATTGGTGGGGGCTTAGAGACTTTTTCTTTATGTTCTGTGATTTTTTGGTCACATTCTTCAATTTCTTCTAGGGACGAAACTCGATTTTCGGTTCCATTCGGATCTCCTAGCCAGTATTTTTCAAGTTTAGCTTGTTTTTGAGTGGTCTTTGTCTTACCTGGACTCTCTCTCTGCCTTTTCTTGTTTAGAACCGTTTTCCAGTCCTCGTCGTGGGAGGGTACACTTACTGTGACTTGGGGAGAGGCAACTGGTTGCTGTTGTTTGTATAGCAGCTGAAGCTGGCGTTGAAGCTGATCAATTTGTTGTTGGACAGTTTGTTGAGAGCTGTTTTTATTTGGAAAAGTCGAGCTTGATTGTGGCGAGGGGCATTGAGGACTCCAGGAATTTTGGAGCGGATTCTGAAGAAGGGGTTTCTTTTGTGTTTGCAGTTGTTGATGCTGCTGTTGTTGTTCCTGATGTTGTTTTTCTCGGTGTTGCTGTTGTTGTTGTTGTTGTTGTTCTTGCTGCCGCTGCTGCTGCTGTTGTTGTTGTTGTTGTTGTTGCTCTTCTTGTTGTTGACCTTCCCCTCTAGGTGGGGTACGGTCTACACCCATTTTTTTTCTTAATTATTTATATTTGTTTAAAATTAACTTTGGCAACTCTACACTAGATACTTGCTAAGCCGCTTTTAATTTAACGTATTTGTGTACATACATAACCGTATAATAGCAGTGCTATTTTGCGGTTGTCTCACTTTGTGATTATTTGTTGTTTCTCACTTTATAATTTTGTTGTTTTTATTTTTGTATATTTTGTTTTTGTTTTTACACTTTATTTAAAAATTAAAGAATTTTAAGTTAGTTGTTTTCAGAATCACTGCGCTCGGCACTCTTCTGACGCAGAAAATTTTGCACTTTCACGCTTGTGCGAAATTGTTATTATTTTCTCATTAAATACCTCGATTTTTGTTAAATTTTATTATCACTATCGGATTAGTTTTTCACTTTGTAAGAGTTGCCAACCACGCCTTGATGCTAAAATGTTAATAATGTTAAAATGCTAAAATAATGAACTTTTTATTTTAAATTGGCCTGAGTACAAAGAAAAAATTATGCATTCTTATTTTTATTGGTCTTCTGTTCTCATCTAAGATATCAATTAAAGGAGAATGCTATAGAAATTGACTTTTAATTTGCAACAGATGACTACCAAAACTGTAAACTGAAAAGTAAGTGCGGGACAATCAAAGAAAATATCTGTTCATTTGGACGAAAACCAATGTTCAGCTTTTGCTTCTAGGACCATAGTTGACATCGAGCCATGCATTTTACAACTCATGAATTTCTACCCCCGCACAAAGATCGTATATTGCGATAATGAACCATCTTTAAATTCAGGAACAATTAAATCACTTTTGAAAAATCGCTTTGACGTAGGGAATTATTAATCCTCCGCCTCTCCATAGCAGTTCAAACGGGCAAGTGGAAAGATTCCATAGTACACTATCGGAAATTGCTACATGTCTAAAATTAGAAAAACACTTGAGCGACACAGTTGAGATAATACTACAGGCAACAATAGAATACAACAAATCAGTCCACTCCATTGTGGACAGGAGACCAATTGATATAATACATTCATCTTCACCGGAATTTGAAGCAGAGATAAGGGACAAAATTGCTAAAGCTCAATTATTTTCGTTAAAAGAACATAACACCGACAGAAGAGACAGAACTTTTCAAGTAGGCGACAAAGTATTTTTGAAATTAAATAAAAGACTTGGTAATAAATTAACGCCTTTGTTTGAAGAAGTCACAGTGGAAGCCGACCTGGGATCAACGGTCCTAATTAGGGGGAGGGAGGTCCATAAGGACAATTTAAGATTAAAAAAAAAGCGTTCAATACTCACCCTATTCTGTATCTTTCTCTAGGGCTCGGATCTTACTTGTTTTACTTTTTATAACAGCAACAACTGGAAAGATTGTGGACTACTCGAATTCGGACTACATTCCCTTAATGGATGGAAATGCAGTTATTTGGAAGGAATTTAAGTTCCTAAGACATTCATCAGACTTAGCCATGTACTCGGAAATTGTCGAGGAGACAAAATCACTCATGAATCAATTCCCTCTGTCCCATATGAAAAAAATTCTTGAATCCGATATAGGTCATATTACATCATTACTAGAAACTGTAACCATTCACCATAGGCAGACACGGAGTCTTAATTTCTTGGGAACGGCTCTTAAAGTTGTTGCCGGGACTCCTGATTTTGCCGACTTTGAAGCACTAAAATTTCGGCAACAAGAGATTAATGAATCAATTAACCGACAGGCAGTTATTAACACAAGAGTTCAGGAAAAGATTAATAATATAACAGAATCTATAAATATTATCATGAAATTTGCAAAGGAAAAACAAATAGAAACAGGACACCTTTATGAAAATTTACTAGCAAGAAATAGAATGGTAATCTTAGAACTTAAAATGTTAATGTTATCAATAACACTCGCAAAAATCCAAATTATAAACCCGGCAATGCTTGATTCAAAAGATTTAAATCAAATTTTAAAGGAGCACTCTACCAGTATAACAATAGCAGACTTAATGGAAGTTTCATTTGTCACTGTTCTGTTAGATTATAAATTTATACACTTTATTATTAAGTATCCTGATCCTAGCATTGTTTGTAAAAAGATAACCCTGTTTCCTGTTCAGCGAAATGGTACCATACTGCATTTTGCTGGATATGGTAATGTGGCGGACTGTGAAAATAGAATCGTGCCAATTGGAAATTGTACTGCTACACTTACCGCTACCTTTCACAACTTGTGCGCAACAACTACATTCTGGAGGCATTGCACAATGCAATACCCGTCCCAGTCACCTAGTGCCATTAGAGGTGGTAGACGATGGTATCATCATAATAAATGAGGAAACAGCTACAGTAAAGATAGGCAATGAAACAGACAAGCTTATTCATGGCACCTTCCTGCTGACATTTGCCGATGAAGTTCACATAAATGGGTCTCAATTCAGAAACACAAAAAACATCATACGACGACACCAAGGTTCTGCAGCATCGACTATGTTAAATATAACCGGACATCAGGAGATTTTGAGTTTGCCCTATCTTCAGAGGTTGAACTTCGATAACCTACACTACATTAACAACGCCGAAAGGAAGCTAATGGTATGGCCTACGACGTTCAGCGTACTCACCATAATCGCTCTGGTTATCGGATTTTCAATTCGCAAGAGGTATCAAAATTCAAACAAAAGAAAACAGATATCGTCCCTGAAAATTGTACTGGACACTTTAAGGAAAACCGAGGACGGCCTTCAATCTAGCGAAGGAGGAGTTAACACATCCGGCCAGGCATAGTTCACTGACCCGGTGATCATGCAATTCACAGTCAACGGTGCATGTTCAGCTACTTTTGCAACTTTGGCACAATTATGCTGCCGCCAACATTCCATGCGCCGACACCCGAAACCCAATCCGCTTTAACATAAGTGCTGCCCCAGCGATTATAAGTCAAGGCTAGCTTCATAATAAGAATATTTTGTATTCTAGTTTAGTCTGTTTTGAGCAATAAACTTGAATGGTTTACCCATAAATGAGTACTTAATTTTCGTGACATCGCACAAGATAAGTACAAAACATTAACTTGTACATATAAGTTAGCGACACACACGTGTCGGCCAAAACGCTTACACCTTTTCATATTTTTTATACGCTGCATTGTTTCCACCAGTTCACCGACTAGCGTCTCACATGCCGCTGCCGCCGAACAATTGCCAACCGTTTATCAACTGCTTTAGCTGCACTTTTCAGGTGCAGTTTCAATGGAATTCTGCTTGCCGCCTGTAATGAGTGCGTTCTGACAGTTGACAAAACTTGAGATAAGTTATAGATAAGTTGAGATAACTGCGCTGTTGATAGCTCACACTTGTGTAAGTTAGTTGGGCTTCAACCATAAAATAAGCTAGACGTCTGTACACATTAATACAAGGATTCAATTAAAGATCGGGGTCGGTTTAATTGTGTTTTATTTAATAAGAATAACTTATTACACCGCTGAAGCGGCTGGCTGGGCGTGTGAAGCGAATTCGGGGCAATTTCGGTTGAATTTAGCTTACAGCCAAAATATGCTTGCGTAGCATCTGAAGCCTATCCGGTCAGGTAATGGGTAAGTGGGGCATATGTGGACGCTTTAGGTGTAATGGGTAAAAGGGAACTTAGGAGAAGGTAGTTTAAAAAAGGAATTAACTAGGTGCGGTCCGTTTCTGTAATCGTGAAAACTTTCGCGCATATTGTGTTATTAAGCAAACTGCTTTGTATTTAAACTATTAACTAAAAACTGTGAAATAAAAAGAAATACAACAACCTGTACTTTCTATGTGTCATTTATTTCGGAATTAACTAGCTGTTGAAGAATTGTTGCTGCCCTCCCGATCACCAGTTGCTGCATAATTGCTGCTGCGTTTCTGATAGCTTACCAACTATAATTGCCAACGACCATACCACGCTGAATACATCGGTTATCGTCCGATCACCGACAAGCGGCGTTAGGCGGTTGGTTGCAGCAACGGTGTCGCGAAAGCTTCGCACCACAAAAATCAGTGCCACACTCTAATAGCACACCCTTCCTATAACGAAAGATCCCACATAGTGGCATCGAGGTAGGAGGGCTGTGCCGTCCGTCCGATTCTTAACTGGAATATAGTGTCGATTCAATAAAATAAAAACATACCGAGTTTGTCGTAGCGTTTGGAGTACGGTACATCTGTATACCGAACCAAACAGGCTCCTAACTAAGGAATTAACTTGTATAACAACGAAGTTCAACCAATTACTAATAGTATTGTAACTACCACAAAGAAGATGAATCAGATGGAGCAGCGTAAAAGATTTAACGTGTCTGGCACGCGATTTGATAGCAACATGCAAAAAAATGTCTACGCATTTTAATCAGGCTCAAACGGAACTTAAAAAAGTACAAATGGAACAACTCAACCAAGAGGATTTAGGCGTTGTGCAGGAGTGTAACACGCGGTAAAAAGCTTGCATAATTTACATTTCCTTGAATAATTTTAGTTTTGAAAATTAAATTCCATATTCATTTAATTTTATTTATAGATGGAATATCAATTTCTACATACTGAAACGAATGACTAAAATAGAGGATTCGTTGTGTTTTATGCTGGTAAGTATAGCATCACACAAATATATCCTGAAGAATGGCTGTATTCTCAATAAATTAGTGTGTATTCTTCCACCATTTGAAGAAGTTATCAGAAACATAAATGATAGTAATACTAGCATTTCATCGGTAATTCCAATTATACACATTCTAAAACATACATTACACCTGGAAGACCGCAAATCAGACATCAATAGAACATTTAAAACCGCAATTGAATGTACAATTGAACAAGATTTGGGGACCTTCCCTTTAACAACCTTTTTTGCAATAGCTACATATTTAGATCCTCGTTACAAAACCAAATTTTGTAATGCAGTGGCTTGAGTCTGAATTGATAAGCTTGTTCGACAGCATGGATAACTCTGCAGCAATCAAGCAGAAAATAATAATGCTGACGATCCTGCAGAAAAAAGAGCTAGGTTTGAATCGCCACCAGCAGATGTTTCTAACAATAATGTCCCATCCATGTTATCAAACATATTGATGAATAGCGATGATGGTGATGATAACACCGTTAAGGACACCCAGCCTGTTGACAAAGATGGAAGAGCTTGCTGAAGAGTACAACAAAGGAAAACGTATTCCAATACAAAATTTCACACATTACACTCAATTGATCGTGGGCTTCAGCGTCATTAGCAAGTGAGCAACTTTTTAATGGCGCCGGTCTCATACATGATCCGTTGAGCAATCGATGGGACGGAGAGAAAGCTGGCAGGCTTTTATACATTAAGTACAATTTGATACGTTCGGAGTCATTTCATTTGTTTTAAATAAAAGGGAAAATTAAGATATTTTCCTATTGTAGCGTACCTACGTACATGTGTATAATACCTAATTAATATTGTAATAAGAACTGATTAAAGAGTGTGATTACTCTATTATGTGTCTATTATTTTATTAGCCCAACCGCATCGTGCAGTATTTATATATTATTTTACCCTGTCTGTACCATTATAACTGTATATACAATATGAATCACTGTATATAATATCATGGTAACTGTATTGCAAACCTGTCTAACTGTATTCCTTTACGAACAAAATATATGCGGACAGACATAAGTAAGTCAGAAAGAAGGGCATTCGAATAAAGACGCTCAAGCGAAGAACAACGTATTTCATTTAGTTCAAAGCTTTTAACTGCTTATACTATGAAGCTGAGGAAATCGCAGTATCCGTTGTTCTCGCACACATACCCCAAATTGACCACCGATTGCAGCGTATACTTGTTGAATAAAAGCTGTTCATTTTATTCACTGGCAATGGGCATGTTGGTCTGGCAACGTTAGGACACGTCATCATCTTTGACGTTTTCTTTTTATTCCTTCGTATCTCTTCAATCGGTGAACGAGTGTTTTATGTTTTATGATCTAGAAAAGCTTCACAATAAAATTCTTTGAAAGTTTGCACAATCTCAACAATACTATTCACAACAAACGTTGGGACACGAAGCGAGATGCACCAACAATTGAAAGCGGTCGCGTATGGAACACGAAGCGAACATTTCTCTCCAGGCCATTCATCAAGTCTGGAGAAAAATAAATACAGATTGTCATCGTCCATGAAGTGCCATTTTTGCGGAAATCTCTGGCACAAGATGTCTGAATGCCGCACAAAGAATGAGAAGGAAAAACTTCGCAGTTGTCCAGTTGTGATGCGGACAGAGCAGCCAGCAACTGGGGGGCATTGCGGACCTTGCTTATCCAAGAATTATGTGAGCATATCCCAAATAAGTAGCTTAATAGTAGGACTATATAATACTAAATTTAAGAACAGTGTAAAAAAACTATGCGAAGAATATATTAAATTATGCAGTGAAGACATAGAAAAGAAGAATTTTTTAAACAAAGAAACCGATGTACCTAAATGTAAAAAATGAACCGATGATGTAAATGTCCTTAAAAAAGAATTGACGAAGTTAACAGCCTTTTTAAACGCGAATCTAGTGGCAGACTTTAAAGAAGGACTTCGGATTTTGAGAGTAAGCAATGAATATGAAAATATCCTTCCTGATTTTCAGCCCCGAAAACAAGACCAACATCAATTCGCTCAAGACATCAAATTCCTCCCACAACACCTTCTATTTATTTAACAGATTATATTAATTCCACCTATCACAGTCCAAAAATCAATTATATTTCTTTCATAGTTATCAACAACGAAATTTACACACAGTGGAACCCCAATATACGCCACAAGTTTATAATAGTGACTTTAGTCAGAATCAGACTCAACGTTAATAGCGTCCAGCCCTTTTAGAGACAAAGAGATTGTGACTCGAATCAATCTCGCATTAGACGGTATGGTATGGAGCCCCACAACCAATAGAGGTAGATGGAAATTTTCATGTAGACGCCTCGGAAGTAAATTGCCAGCCATTGAATGGAAACTTACAAACAAAAATGTCACCTTTCTTGTGACACAGACTCTTCCTTCCTAGTAGAATCTCCTCTATAAGAGAGTTAGGACCAATTGAAATCAAAACTATTACTGGAGATGTGACTCTCAATAACAGCCAAGACACTAATATCAGGACATCTATTATATTACGTTTACAAGTTCTCAAAAAATTGATAGGACATGATATTGTTAAGGTTTTGAGAGCTGAAATTTACTATAGTAAAAATTTCGTTGAATTATATGCCAATGTTCCCAACGAAGAGGATATTAAGTACCAAATAAATAAGAGCTGCGACTTCCAAAGCATATTTGTAGACTTTGCAGTAAGAGTCGATCAAAATGTCAGCGAGAGTAAATATAAACACTGACACAATCAATCAGCAACGATTAAAAAAAACAGTATCTGGATATATTTACTAAATAGACACACAATTTATGGAAAACACAACCAAATAAAGTATTATCTCTTTTTACTGTAATGATATCAAGTGTATAAATGTTCCTCCAATAAAGTGTCTATAAGCCTCTTGCAACATGGAAACTTAACCCCCAATTAGCCTCTATAATAGGTAACACTCGAATCCTTTATAATTGATATACACTCCTGATTTGTTCAAACTCCCCATGTTTGTTGGTTCCCCCAGTTCCGACCATATTTCGAGTGTTACATTGCAAGAATATTCCGCAGACACAGTTCATTGCTTCTGGAAACGTGTCTACTGATTTCTAACATAAATATAACATTGGCAACCAGAAGTCGCGTCCATATGTACATAAGATTGGGGTCTTTAGCTATTTCCAGTCCGAATTGTCGCGTTAATGTGTAGCGAGGATGTATAAATGCCAAGAATGGAGATGAAACTTGACGGCGCAAACATTATATTTAGTGTTTAAGCCATTATATGGTATGGCAAGCTTAAATATTTGATATAAATTTCTTTAAATTGATAAATACCTTTATCTCCTTCGGGGATTATTGTATAAATAGATTAATTAAATCCTAGTTCAAACAGGTACATATGTATACAATATTCTCTTATTTTTAAGTTTTTGGTAACGATAATAATAACTTGTTTACTCTCCAGTCTAAAGTAGAGTTGATAATTAATGAGAAATACAATTTCTCACTTCAGTGTTTAATAGGGAAGATAAAAATATGAACGATAAACTAAAATTGCTTTTGTTGCAATGATAATGGAAATGCACAAATTATGTTGATACAAACTATAAATAAATAATTTTCTTGTTTTCATGCACATTTTTATCTTTCCTATTTGTTAATTTTAAAAATAACTGATTATTAGCACTAAACGGCATTCAGTGTCTAAATGATGCCCTTCCTAGGGTGTTGGTTGTTCCGTCACAGCGTTGTCTTCTTAAATAATTATTAAATTAATCACTTACAATTTGTTGCGTGTTTTCTTTACTGCACCCATTAACTGATGAAATTGTAGATAAAACTGTAGCACCGGAATGGGAAGTGTCATGTTGGGCAGTCAAAGATTGTAAAAGTTCCCGATTATCGTTGATGTGTGGTCAAATATTTGAGCTGGTGATGAATTGTATCCTCATAAGCAGTTCTTATAGATATCAATCAATTGAAATTGGCGAAATTCAGTATTTCTTATTTATCCGGAAGTGATTTTTATTCACATTCCCTCTTCGCAAGCTGTCCAAATTTGTATGCTTGCTTCACTGGAAGATCATGGTGTTGGTGGAAGCCACGAAGAAGTGAGTATTCATTAGAAACTAAAATAAAAAAAGTGTTTTTAAATGATTAGCTTATTTTATAATTATACTTAGCATATTGAAACCAAACATTTTATGAATGTAAATTAGTATTAAGTATAAATTTTGTATATTTTCTTGCTAATTAAAAGTATTTATTGTTTGGTTTTTATGTATCCTTGTATTGGTATTAAGATAATCATATAAACAGTAATATAATAGTGATGAAATTACCAGTTATGGATATGGAGGCATTGGAAGTCCTCGAATAATAAGAAGAATATTTAATTGGAAATATTCTCCATCACTAACAATGTTTCATAAGAAAATGTTTTTGGCATTAAGAATATTTCATAAGAAATTGTCAGTAGCATTAGGAATGGGTATAAAGAGAAAAGAAGACTGAAGTCGGGTTAGACCGACATCTAAATACCCTTTACCATACCATATGGGTGCTAATTACGTCATGGCAATGTACATTTTATGCAGATATCATCATTAGCAGCATACTCAGGCCCAGTACACACCATTCGTGCCGGTCACATGCCAGTCACGGTCAGACGGAACGGAATGTATTCACATTATCCATTCACATGCCAGTCACAACTTCTCAAATGTGGATGCTAATGCCAGCTTTATGTGTTTGTGGAATATATTTGCAAGAGAATAAATATTTTTTTATTGAAGTCGCTGTAATGCGCCGAATGTAAGTCAAAAATACTTTCATGGCTTTTCACCAGCTCAACCAACTACTCGTCTGAAATTTATAAAATGCATACATACATATGTATATAAAATTAATATGAAGTAATAATAAGAATGTACGTATGTTGTACAATGCTAACTATTCTTTTAATAAATGCCCGAAGTTGAACTAATCGGAGAGACAACAACAAAAACAAATAAAAGTTAAACGAAGTGGATGGCGTCGATCGTATTTATTCCACACTCATGCTGGCACATCAAGTCGATCCCTACGCTAGAGCGCGTAAAATTTCATCTGAACGAAATCCACAAGCAAGCGATGCACTGCCGAAGGACCGTGACTGGCACGAATAGTGTGTATTGAGCTTAAAGGTACTTTTCGGTAGTGTCTTCGGATGATTTGATTATTTTGGCTCGAATTGGAAATCATGATTGTTATCAACTATAAAGTCCAGAAATTAAATATAGTTATCGCTGTCAATTGTAAAACACTGTAAAAACACTACTCGACATAAACTTGATGCCAATCTAAAAATGTCCACGTCTCAATTCTAACTGGAATTTTTCCTGCCACCCATCGTGGGATTGAACCTCAAGGTTACATGGCTGTAACCGCACATTCTGCTCCCCCTTTCGCCGTTGGTCTACACACGAAGCGTAGGTCAGCATTTGGCAGGCTCATGCGCACTCAGCACACCGGCAGTAGGTCAGTTTTTGACGAGACCACGAGCATTTAAGGTAGGTCAGTTTTTGACGAGACCACGAGCATTTAAGTTAGGTCAGCAGCAAACGTACGCAACGCGCCTCACAGTGGTATTTTGGCGGAAAAAACATTTTTCAAATACCCTATTCTTATGTTTGACGGATTTAGCTGAATTTAGCATTGGTTAAATAAGAACAATTCATTAGAGTTCTTTCCAGAATGGTCATTTTTATACTAAATACAAGTATCGAAAGTCAGAAAATGTTTTTTTCACCTAAAATGATTGAAATATTTGTTAGCTAGAGCAGTTTTTTCTTAATAATTTTGTTTTGATTGCTTCTTTTGTTACTTTTATATAAAAATATAGCACTTTTTCGACAAAATGAAAAAAGGTATGAGATCAATCCATCAAGTATTGTTGAAATTATAAGCGATCAAAGAGGAAGCTACCTAAATACCAACTTTTCTCCTTTGATGGACAAAAACTTCGTTACCTCCGGCTACCTCCATGTTCTAACTATATAGAAATGAAAGGTCGAGATGTCTTCTTTCGATATAAAAAAGAAATGTTTGCCCGAATTTGCCCTTTTTTGAGTTACTTCGATTTAAAAGACAAAAAAAGTAAAAAAAAATTTAAAAAATTGGTGCATACTTTTAGGATTTTGCTAATTTGTAAAAGCTTTTTAATTAACATAATGGCAACACCTGATTAAACATCTTTGTAAAACAATAACAATTATTGTAATGTTTACGAATATAGGCCATAAGAGGTATTAGATGACATTTGCAACAATTGAGCGTTTTTTTGCAAAGAACGAACTTTGGTATGTTTCGAAATGGTATTAAGCAATGATAATGTCAATGGGCGAAATAATTGTGAGACCATGCCCATTTGCAAAAGACAATTTCTGTATCTTCTCAGATATAAATAGCCAAAAATTCAGTTCAATATCTATATTGAAACCCATTTTGTAGCACTTTCTATGTTGAGTTTGTATGGGAGGTGGGCGTGGAAATTTACCGACCACGCCCAATTTGGAATTTTTCTTAATCTCGCGCCAAAAGTAATTTTTGCCAAAAAAGGTGATCCTCCGATTACTCCTTCTATTTTTTCCTCAATATGTATGGGGTCGTACCACTGTGCGCCTGTCCGGAGGATGATCCGTGACAGAAGCCAGGGGAATGATTTAACTTGAATAAAAAGTAATCAGCAGTGGCAACAGTAATAGCACATTTGGGATATTCTGCTCGGCAGGATTTTTGTATTGTAAATCATTTATTTTTAATTAAAATATACCCATTCACTCATAAATTAAAGGGTAAAACTAGTGGAAAAGAGCCAACAATCCTGAAGTGAACATTATAACCAGTCTTCAAAATATATTAGTAAATTAATAGTAACAAATCAAGTGGTTAATTTACTAGTTCAAAACTTATCTGTAAGTAATAAATTTTAAGTAATTTTTGTACCTTTCTTTCCAAATGGATAAAACGAGAAGTGCGAAACTCCACATTCGAATTTGAAGAAAAACAATTATTATCCTTTTTCTAATTTCATTTGTTTTTTGTAATGCCTCATTTTAGAGATAAATCTTGAACGCGTTAACACGTGTTCTGAAATGCCGCTGCGATCAGAAAGTCTGTAAAAAAAATATGTAAATAATTCACAAAAATAAAAACAATAAAACTATAATTAAAAAATTTTAAATTTGAAGGCATAGAAAAGCACCAGCAAAAGAAACATCAGGAGATTGATTGATTGTAGTATCACGTACAGATGGAAGAACGATTGGATCGCCCTTGAAGGTAATAAAATTGTGAGGAACCAAAATGCTCTACATCAAAATGCGCGCATGTGAGTTGCCCACACCTGACAATTATCACTGCTGTCTAGCGACCACTAGTGCTACACACAATAGCAACGCCGAACGTAGCAGACTTGGACATACGGTAACGCAACCGAACACCACACACCACAAACAGCTGAGAAGGAACTGTATAAACGCATACAGCAGAGAATACAGAGAAGGGAGTGTTTTCGCTGCCAGCGTCCGTAGCGGACACACCACGATTTTTAGTGGATTCACCACGATTTTGAGTGGATTCACCACGATTTTGAGTGGATTCATGTACAACGTCCGTGTGCTTTATCTCGCTGCTTTGCCGTTTGCCGTTTATGTTTCTTTTCTCTGTATTATCTGGGTGTGACTGAGCTGGGATCTATGCCAGTGAATACAGAGAAAATAATGCCTTTTTCGCTGCCAGCGTCAGTAGCGGACACTCCACGATTTTGAGTGGATTCACCACGATTTTGAGTGGATTCACCACGATTTTGAGTGGATTCATGTACAACGTCCGTGTGCTTTATTTCGCTGTTTTGCCGTTTGACGTCGAAGTTTCTTTTCTCTGTGTTCTCTGTCTATGCTAGCTTATTGCGGTATTTTCGGGCTGTGGAGTGCTTAAAATTTAATCATTGGTTAGTAAGACAGCAAAAACCAAATGGAGTAGTCGTTAAGATACGTCACATCTTTGACGCCTATAGAAACAATTGATTTTTATGAGTAGTATGCAAAGGAAACGCTGCCGGTTAACAGACACTGAATTGAATACCATTTTTTGCGATATGCTGTGTCGATTTTACTATGATCCATAGGATATATAATTTTTGTTTATCTATATTATATTGTAATAAACAATATTAGTTCCAAATTCAGAGGCATCGAACCCGCAAACTTATATCAATAATCAAAATTGGAGGCTAAAATGAAGTTTATGAAATTATAATTTTTTTTATTTTTATGAATACTTCTTAATTGAGAATTTAAAAGAAAAAGAAATTTAATCATCATTTTATAAGCTTTCAACAAGAAAAATGATTTTAAAAAAAAACAAAAATTTATTTCTTCCGATTGGGGGAGTTTAACTCGAAACCATCCATTTATTCAGCCAGCCGCAGTGTGTCTCTATATCTTGAATAAACTGATTTCTCTTTGGTGTTTATAATTTGCTTATAACTTTTACGCTTTGCTGCCCAAAACATAAGAATACAGCAAGATTATTCAACTTCGGACTATCACAATAAACACATTTATAGAAAAATTCCCAAAAAGGGCCGAACAAACAAAAAAATCGAACATTCCTTATGTTCACATATCCATCCATGTACGAGTATGTATGAAATCCTCATTGCAATCGATTTTGTAAAATAGAATGTGTTTTTCGAAAGAAATAAGGCAATTCCTCCAATATTCGACAAACTTGAAGAAGGTGAAAAATATGAATCACTAAATTCCTTCAAAAGTAGAAGGAAGTTGAACTTGAACGTTTTCGAATAGAAAATTTTTGAAATGAATTTTTTTAAACAAACCAAATATTTAAATATTGCCGTGTCTTGTTAATTAGAAATTTTTTTTAAATCAGACTATAGTTTAAAATTATAAATATATGAGTGAAAAAATTATTACATACGTAAATGATGAATGATTAAAGCTATGAAATTAAGTTCTAAAGTTGTGCGATTTTTTGAAATTATTTTGACTATTGTGAACTAATACGGTATTATTCCCGTTTTGGCCCCCACTCACTTCAGTCTCATTCTTCTTCCATGTAATGCCACTATTTCAGGCTCAATAAGTTCATTTAGCAATGCTCGTGTAACTAGCCATGGCATTTGTTTCTAGCATCCCTTTATTTATCACAAAGTCCTTCCAATATCAAATGCTTGATGCTATGCTTATGGTTATTACCAAAAGGAGTCGAAAGTTGTATGAATTACCCACGGAAGCAAATGATAAGAAAACAAAAGAAATATGCACTTTAGTTGCTACAAATGTGGATGTGCTGGAGTTAAGTATGCCATAGTTTAACTGGGTTTCAAGTTCTTCAAACTTGTCGACTTCTCCGGTTTCTTCTCTACTTAATCAAATATGTAATGAAAATAAAATTTTATAATATTCAGCAAGTAAACAGAGAGTATTTAATTGATTTCATTCGACAAGGACACTAGACATATTTCATATTGAATTGTGGTGAAAACTCAAATTACTTCATTTCATTTTCCCTGCACCTTATTATAAGCTTGGATCCACCTAACTGGATCATTGCAGCTGCGGGAGATGTTCGATTTCAGCATATGTAAAGTTACGCTTGCAATAGGAATTCGTTCCTTCAACGCTAATGGAAATAAATCACTTGATAATGCACCACAAAAAGTGCAGGAGCAACTTACTGCAACAGATACGCATAAACCACGTACGTTACTGCGACAATCGCGACTTTTGGAATTACTCGCACATGCAACTGAGTTGGTTCTAAAAAACAAGGCCTGAGCTCCAGGAACTACAGTCGCTTTATATCGAAAGAACCACGCTCCGGGGAATTAGCTTTGCTCCGAGTCCTTAATTCGTCCTTTCAAACATTTTTACAACGCTATTGATCAAATGGAAACTGTTGTTGGTCAATTGCGTCCAACATATTTTTAGATTCTTGGATTTTCTGCACCTTTACTCGCCATATTTCTACTCTAATCTTCTATATTACCAACTTTTACAAGAATTTCCTATAGACCCATTCTTCTTTCCACTGTTCGACGGTCGCATATGGTTTGTAAGTAATTCGTATTCCAAAAGCTACAAATGCTTGGTACTATAACCACGCGAATTAAATCTCCGCCATGGAAGAACAGTCTTACTTCGAACATGTAAACAAATCCTGTCGCCTTGGGCTGCACAAGCTACTCGAAGGATCGAAGACATGAATATCAGGCTCGATGGCAATAAATGTTTGTTATTGGGAAGAAAAATGTATCTTCAGAATAAATAAATTCAAATAAATTGTACAGAAATGAATAAAATTTTAAAATTGTGTATTTATTTAAGAGTTTTTTATGGCATTTTTCATTTAAAGAAAACTGGAGACATATCTGAACAGCGATTGCATCTTTCTGATAGGATTCCATAGATAAAAGTTCTCGCGTAATTGGGATCGTATTTCCACCAATAACGCATGCAATCGTCCAGACCAATTCAACCACTAGCGGACCAATGGCTTCAAAGGACAACAACAATTCGTTGTTGTTCAACTGAACACGCTTCACAGAATTGAATGGAGAAAACGTGTTGTGGACCTTTGCTCCCCGCGGAATTGCAGGAAAGTTAATTATTGAAGTGATTTATTCCCACACAAATATCATACGGGAATCATCGCATATGGATAAATCATGTGTCTGCTATATATATGCATGCCTCTCTGATTACTGATTCAATATATTAGAGATTCAATTGTTGTTACCCATATAAGAAAAAGAAATGAAAGATAAACCTTTGTTTAATCTCCGTAACTGCCCTAAAATAATTGCTTTATACGAATACGCCGAGAAGCTGAGCAAATTGATTGAAACATTGGTTATAAACACTTCGTACGAGTAATACCGAACAAGTTGAGTCAATATTGTTTCTGTCAGTGCAAAATGTTCGCCTCCCTGCATATTTTGTATAGTTACTAGAATGCAAGAGGGAAATGGGATGTCTCTGTAATGTACTTGTTGGTTTCTGGTGAAGGATATTCAACTAAAGAACCAGCAGCAAATGCCCCAGCACAATTTCTTGAATTGAATACCACTTCTGGGGTATGTTGTGTTGGTGATCCAAACAATGTATGATTTTCTTCGACTTATCTCAAATAATCAATATTACAGATGAGATCAATTATCTCTTAAAATATATTGGATGTATTAAATTACGGCATTGTACAATTTTACAATAAATTATAAATAAAGAAATGAATTAAATTTGAAATTAAACAAAGATTAAACTAACAAAATTCATAGCTAGAACTAGAGAAGAAGTTACAAAATTATTAACATCACTAAGGATAATAATAATAAAAGGCCAGTTGATTCACAAAAACTTAATAATGAAAGAGAAGAGAATTGATGTGATAAAAGATAAGGCACACAATCGGTTACACAGCTCCAACTCTAACATTGACCGGAGAAATACCCAGTGACTAAGCGCTTAAAGCCAAGAACTGACCTGGGTGGAGCTCGGTAATGAATTCCATAATCTGATGGTGCCAATGAAAATGAATTGAGTAGAGTTACGATAGTGAAACTCAGGAGCAATAAAGTCTTGTCTTCTAGCAGATGGACTGAACTGCAGTTTCTCACAGAGATACCTGGGGCCTTAGAGTGCATCAACTTTCTCAGAAAGACACAGTTTCGAGCCTTCAAGATAGCATCAAAGCTGCAACCAAGAATGCATTTGTTCCAAGCCCATTAACCATCAAATCTGCGCAAGATATGCACAGACCGCGTATCACTGTTGAACGCTATTTACAAGTTACGAGCTAATGGTGTCCAGTTGACGTTCGTTTCTAAGGTTTCCAGCTTCGGGATTACTGTCAATTCTAGCTTAACTTGTGTTGATCATGTTAACCATGTAGTCAGAAAAATATATTATACTCTCCGGTATCTAAGAATGGCTGCTGAGTTCACTCTCGTCGTCTACTTGTTCAGCTCATTCTCCTATAATTACATATCCTGTGTTGGTGTACAGTAGATTGGACTCTCCTTCGCAATATACATATATTGCGAAGGAGAGTCCAATCTACTGTACACCAACACAGGATATGTAATTATAGGAGAATGAGCTGAACAAGTAGACGACGAGAGTGAACTCAGCAGCCATTCTTAGATACCGGAGAGTATAATATATTTTTCTGACTACATGGTTAACATGATCAACACAAGTTAAGCTAGAATTGACAGTAATCCCAAAGCTGGAAACCTTAGAAACGAACGCCAACTGGACACCATTAGCTCGTATAGTTTGTTTATATATAAGTAGGACATATGATTCAGAGGATTTAGATACAAAGCATTTTAATATTCCCATCGACCAATCTAACCAAGGTCCTCAATAACTCAGCACAGGTCATCTATAGCCCAATACGACTGGAAAAGTCAATTTGGATGTCATCGGCATATGCATGAATCGTCACAGACTGTGAAAATATCATTGATGCACACGGAGAACAGAAGAGAGCCAAGAACAGACTCCTGCGGTACACCTACATCAAATATCTTGAAACGAGTGAAAATACCACCGATTTGAACTCTTTGGATTTGACCACCAAGGTAGCTGAGCATAAGGCCCAGAGCACAGTTACTAAAACCAAAGTATGCCCCAGCGTATCACAGAGTATAGTGTGATTGACACTGCCAAAAGCCTCAACAATGAGAAAATTTCCTTATCATACTCAATCCGGACCATAGTCCTATGTATGATTTCTTGGGTTTACATTACGTTATTAAAGAACGACTTCTAGAAACTTGATGGACAATAAGAACAAATAAAAGAAAATACAAAATACCGCACAAGAGGATCAAAAATCAAAATCAAATCTGATTCATGCGCCTGTCATCACTTGCACTATAAAAGATGCCGTTCAATATCTGTCAATAAAGAGCTATAACAAATATATTAAAAAACTTACAGGAGGTGTACTCTAGTGCCTCACAAATATCAGAAATCCTTCATTTCTTTCCACATTTAATTAAAGAGAAATGTGACATAATCTCCTCAATGATTCTAAATTCGGCACTCATTCGTTATATTAAAATTGCTGTGGCATGTATAAAGTAGTACGGTATTATTCCTGTATAGGCACCACCCATTTCCGTCTAATTCTTCCTGTTCCTGTTCCTCCTTCTACTAGTTTTTAGATGCTCCTTGTTATTGGCCTGTTCGTAAGGGAGGCTGAACTCTTAGTTTCATACGCCTGCCTCGTCCCCATTACATCGTAATAATGAGCAGCCAATTCCCTCAAACTTCTGAATAACATGTTCAATAGCTACTTTATCGCGTTGCAGTTTCAGTTCTTCGCGGGCTCCGTCAGACTTTCAAATGCTGGCGAACAATTTTGTTCGATGTTGCTTTATCTACTTCTCTACTCGTAAGAATACATTTTTGGTTTTCTGCATAAACCACCAACAAAAAATCCCCTCTCAAAGCGAGCATGTTCGTGTCCAAAACCACGCCACAAAACTGTTCCACTTATGAGCCCCAGAGTGGGGCTAATAAAGTAAAATAACACTGGTTGGCTCTTTTAAGAGGCTTCCAAACATACCACTCAAGCTTCGTCTGCTTTCATCTCGCCTCGTTGCTCGTAATGCACACATTCAAAGACACCAGTGCTCTGCTATATCATCTAATTTCGAGATATGGGTACATTGTACATGACTCGCAATAAACAGGGATCAGAAGCCAAGGGATCCTTATAAGGACACTATGTAGTTCTCAGAGGCTCTTTAAAAACATTCTTCTTCTAAGGAAAACAACAATTTGTTGTTGGTCTACTGAACACGTTCCAAAACCGCCTTCTTCGTGATATGATGGACCAATGCTTGCAGCACCCTGTAAAAATACCTTTGAAAACTTGAGAAACTATCCATGGAGGGGTACAAGGAGGTAGCGAGCAGAATGGTAATAAAAGTGCAAGGATTGTGGTGGATGAGCAACTAATTCAAACTGGGTTTCATTGTGGGCATTTGCACTGCCAAATTTCTAATCCTGACAAGGAATAAAGTTCTCCCATAGTTAAAGAACTCTGGATTCGGCTCAAAATATCTGCACGGAGTGGACTGTAGTGCAGGTGCACCTGGTTCGAATAGTTTATAGTGCATGGTTGAGCCCACCTTGGTGCTTCAATATCTTGTTATGTTCGAATGTATTGATAATCACACTCTCGAGAGCAGCATCGTGAGAAATTACAGGAATGTGGAAGAACAATGAGTGAACGGACATCACAGACGCTTAAACAACTGATAGCATTGCGAAACTGGTAGCGCAGTTCATTCGGATTTCGTTACATTCATTTTTGTCCCAATAACACTGCTTTCGGGATTGTAAATGGTAGTTTGGGAGACCGTAGGGTTTTTCCAAATGGATTTCTGGACTTTCTATATCTTTGTATACCCTTCCCATCCCTTGGCAAGCTTGTATATATTGACATGCATATGAATAATACTGAGTGAACGGACATCACAGACGCTTAAACAACGGATAACATTGCGAAATTGGTAGCGCAGTTCATTCGGATTTCGTTACACGTATTTTTGTCCAAATAACGTTCCTTTCGGGATTGTAAATTGTAGTTTGGGAGATCGCAGGGCTTTCCGAAATGGATTTCTGGACTTTGTATATCTTTCTATACCCTTCCCATCCCTTGGCAAGCCTATATAAATTGACATACATATCAATAATGCTGAGTTGAGAATGCAGAGCATTCAATGCGCTGGGGATTGTGGGTTGGCGACATCAGCGGACTCTCGCTTCTTGGATTATGATAAGGACAGACTTGGTCCCGCTAAACGTGAATTGGTCTGGACGATTGCTGTTATTATGATCCCGATTATGCGACAATTGGATCTATGGAATCCGCTCCGGAAGATGCAGCTGCTGATCAGATATGCCTCCAGTTTTCTTCAAATGCAAAATTCCATAAAAAACGTTTCAGTTGAAGAAAGTTTTAATGATTTTGTTCATTTTTGTGACCTTCATTTCAAAATATTTTTGATACTCTTAAATATTATTTTTTTTACATATCTATTTATTTCCACCGAGCCTGACATCTTCAGATACGCCCTCATGTCTTCATGTCAATCGATCCTTCGAGTAGCTGGATCAGCCCAAAGTGACAGGATTCGTTTAAATGTTCGAAGTAAGAGATGCTCTTCCATGGCGGAGATTTAATTATGTTGTTTATAGTACCAAGCATTTGTATCTCTTGGGATACCTACTTACTAATAATACACAAATTCATAGGAATCAACGCTCTGCTATATTATATATACAAATATGAATTCTGTTCCACACCACCTTTGAGGTGCGTTTCTTTCTTGTGTGTGGTTCCCCATGAGGCCTAATCCCCAATTCTATTCACTGACTATTCCTCATTGCATTACGAATAGACGGATCCTTCCACAAAAGAGCAGTATTGCAGGTAATAGTTTGAATATTTTATACCACAAATTACCGAGGAGACGTCCGAAAACACCTCCAAGTACAATCCAATCGTTTCAAGACAAGAATTACCTAATCAATGGTAAAAGATTTGATATTCGAAGAACTTTGTGATGAATCAATCGATGGCAACAACAATTGCAGCATTTGATGACCGTGGATTGATTTCTTTGTTGTAAGAAATTTGGTTTAACACTCGTGCAACATGAGGGGGAAACCGCAGCCATCTCCGTGAGACTGTTTGAAGAACCGCCGCTATTCCACTATTTTGCAAGTACCTGCAGTATAGATAATATATCCTGGACTTTGGGCTTCTGGCCTTTCGCGTTCCATTGCAATGATGTTGAATATCCAAGTAAGCGATAGAACAATCGGCACATGTGGAGGTGCAACCGAAATTTGTGGCAAACAAGAAAAATTGGTATTTACTTTGTCGGTCTATTGTATTTCGAAAACTATTTGGTTAGGTTCCAACACCTCTGTTTGTTAGACCCCAATAAACCTGTTTTTTAAGCAAGATAACAATCGGCACATGCGGAGGTGTGCGCCATTGCTGCCGCTTGCGACCTTATGCGAAATATGTGGCAAACAAGAAAAATTAGTATTTGCTTTCTCGGTCTATTTTGTGTTTCGACAATTATTTGGTTGGGATCTGGAGCACTTCAGTCGACGTATTTGTCTGGTTTTCATTGACGTCAATGGAGCGTTTAATAAGCGGAAAAAACAGTGCCAAAATTGTATAAAAGCGCACTTCAATTGCTGCATTATTCAGAAAACAGTGTTGAAGTGAAACAAAATCTATTCCATCATGTCGTACCAGAGCAACTTCCTGATAGCTTTAATGGCGCTCCTAGCTGCGTCCGCTCTTGCTGCTGGTATAATAGACGAAGTGAAATTTATGAAAGACGGAATCCGAATTGAGTTGAACCGGTTAATAGTGCCCACCGACAGTGTTGCGGTATCAATTAATATTGATGAAGGCAACAAAGAAATTTTTGAATTTTCTAACCACTTGACTATAGAATCTACAACATTTACTGCATGCAAGAAGGACTTTCCAAAGGAATATTTAAATGAAAACAACTCGGGGGACGTTGTAATTAAATTCTATGTAACAAAAGAGGGAGCTGCGAAGTATGCTTATGGTGGTGGAATATATAAATATAGCGGTACGCTGCTAGGTAATGATGCTAAACTACTAAAAGATTGCGAATTGGAAGTAGCTGTTTGAGTAGCTACAAGCGTGGATGTGCTGGACTTAAGAATGGCGCAGTTTAACTGGGTTTCAGGATCTTCAAGCCTTCCGAGTTCTCCGCGTTCTCTTTTATTTAATCAAATGTGTAATGAAAATAAAATTATACAATATTCAGCAAATAACCATTGATTATTTGATTGACTTCATTCGATAGGGATGCTGGGCATATTTCATTTTTAATTGTGAGGGAAACTCAAACTGCTGCGTCTCGTTTTCTCTGAATCTACTTATAATCTTCGATTCACCTACCCCAGTTACTGGGTCATTGTCTTACTGGATATGTTTGATTTGAGGATGCTTAAGCTCAGGCGTGCAAGAGGATACAAATGTGTCACTTAAAAATGCACCCCACAGAGTAAAGGAGCAACTCCTCAACTACACTTCCCTATATGCCAATCGCGTCTTTCCACCGGTGGTGCCATTTAATGATCTTGGAACTGCTTGCAGAGAAAGAGATGCCTCTAAAAAGAAATCAGAGATGAGGCGATCTCCTGGATTGGTATGTTTAGAGTTGTGTAATTAGGAAAGAAGTTGCTGCTGCTTCGAGTTCCAAAAAAACCTCTTTGGGAAGCTATCATTTGCTTTGCTCTCATCAATTCTTAATAGATTTTTTTCTAGCTTTATTCAACTTGATTCATAAAATGGAAAATGTTGTTGATTTAACTGGCCCTAACATCTTTGTAGCTACTTAGATTTTCTGCATCTTTACTCGCCCATTTGTACAGTAATCTTGTCAGTTACCCAGAGTTTCCTTAGATCCATTATAGTCCCCACAGATCGTCGGTCGCATATTCGTAATAATTTTTTTAAATTGTTTTTTATGACATTTTGTACTTAAAGGAAAGTGGAGGCATAGCTGAAAAGCGCAATCCCATAGATCCATGTTGATTTCCAGCGTCAATTGTCCGGACCAATTCACCCATTAGCGGATCTAATTGTGCCCTCATCATAAACTAAGAAGCGAGAGTCCGCTGATGCCGCCAATTCACAATACGCGGCGCATTGAATGCTCTGAGATCTCAACTCAGTATTAATGATATAAATGCCAATATAGAGACAGATTTGCCAAAGGATGGGTAGGGAAAAGAAGGATATACCAAATACAGAAATCCATTTCGGAAAACCCTGCGGTCTCCCATACGACCATTTACAATCGCGAAAGCAACGTTATTTGGACAAAAATGCGTGTAACGAAATCCGAATGAACTGCGCTCGGGAAGTTAGAAGCATTTCCGTTTCCATTGGTGTGTAACCCAATTTTGACGCTGGAAGAGAGTTTATAGGGGGCTTTTTATATATGTTCACGAAATAGTTGCCTGAGAAACTCGACTTTTTATGGCCATGTAAAATCTTTCGAGCTTACTTTGATGAAAACCTCCTTCTATGGTGTAAAGAACGATATTTCATGTGCATTGAGCTCTCAAAGGAAACTACAATCAGAAAGTTGATCTCATATGATGAAAAATATGAAAAATTAATGTTGCTTTTGAAAAACCTTTCAAAACTCCACTCGTCAGTTAGGGCAGAATGTTAAATAGTTCTATTTATGCAGACTGAATATCTGGAAGTTGCTGTCTATGTTATCATTTGTTGTGCTTCCAGGTTTTGTGTTCCGACTGGCACATCCCAACAAAAAAGTACTCGTATATATTACATATTAAATTTGTGGTCTGCTGAAACCTCCCGAACCATCCGTTGATTGTTGAAAAAATGTAATTTTATTTCCTTTTCGATATTTTCACAGCACACCCCGCCTGCCACAATCTCTATAATTTTACTCTTTTATGTTTAAACATCACCACAGCCTACTCAGACATCAGTTTTTGTGCCGGTTTCAAAACTGTGCGCCGTTGAAGCCTTGCTGCAATATTTTCTATTGGAAGCCGGTACAATTTCTGTACTGGCTTTCTCAATAGCTGCTGCCTTTTTCTTCTGCGCCATACTCTCCCGATTCCTATCCGACATTGCCATTCGGACCGAAACATTTCACACCAAATTATCCCTTGCAAATAATCCTGCGACCATGCTCCCAACACCACTGCGTCATCTTCAGTCTCTGTTCTGCCAATGTCAGACGATTACTCGGCATTTGCAAACCATTTGTACCGATTGGCTGTACAATTGGCTCGTCAGTGAGGAAATGTGCTGGCGTAAAAATTGATTAAGCGTCGGGAATTGGCGATTGTGGTAGCCACATCTCGAATATGGGCGGCGCGACCATAAGCTCAACGGGCGCCAGTGACTTATCGTTGAAACGCGTTAACACTTCGCACGTCAATCTGTGTCCAATTCTCTTGGTAGACGCGCCATTGCTCCATTAAAATGCACATTACATTTCGATTTACCTTCTCATCGACTAAACTGGGTTGTCAACCAGTGTCGCATATTGCGCGCAACGGTGGTGAAATGTCTCCATCCAGCGCAAAACGGTCCAATGCCCGCCAGCAACATTGCGAACGGAACTGCTTCCTCTTTTTTGTATGTTGCTGCAAATACAGGCGCACCAAAGTCACTGCGCCCGTGCGATAACTTTGAATGCTACTGCACAATGTCCCGGTACTGCAGCGTTACGAACTCCTTGAATACGTCGAAATGCGGGATCTCCTTGCGTCTGACCAAGAGGCAATTGCGGAACCGAACTTCTATCGTTCATCGGGCAAAGACAACTGTTGCACTTTCTATTGCAGCGCGGATGTCCAGTCAGGGTATCTCCGGACACCACTTTCTGTTTAAAACTGAAGCAATTGTGGCACCTGCCACGCTGAGAAACGTTGTCGATGCGCTCGCTATTACTTTTCGCCTTAAATTTCTCACCTTTGAAAGGCTGGTGTATGACGCCGTTCGGACATAGATCGCATTGCGGGCGCGGTTCGTTCGCCACGGCCGTTACTAAATACTCGATACGCTGCTGCCTGCACGCAATTTGCCGATGCTTTCTGCGTTTTGCCGCTTCCGCTACAATTGTTGAATCAATTGTCAAGATCAAGATTCTTGCACGAAGCTCCACAAATTCAAATAATTGAGCCAGCGTCGGCGATGTGTCCGACGATCGACGCAGTCCCCATTGAGTATCGCTTTCATCATCTAGCAATCCTTCAACATGATGTAGAAAACATGCCATTTGGTTTGGCCTCAGCAGCAGCTGAAGTTGAACGATCCGTGCAGAGTCGATGATTTTACGCAATCCGTCATATGTGGGAGATTGCAACAGAGCCAAAGATGAGCGCGAAATTTGTTGTACTCATTGCTGTAGTTGTGGCAGATGTTGGCCTACAACATCTCTTATGAAGCATCTCCGATAATTGGCCAATTGGCATACGCAACAGCCGCTTGACCTTCTAGTGGGCGCAAGAAATGATGCATCTTCTGCCCGTTCGAGAAATGGGGGTTTTTCTACACCTCCACTTCGTAAATTGCGCGAAAACTTGCCCAGTCGATCTCTCGTCCTGAAAATTTTTTTAACTGGAGGTTCTGACAGCTGAATCTGGATCAGCTGACTGCCATTCCGTTGCAGATTACCACTTGTGCTGCTCCCACGATGCATTACAATTTTGTTTTGTATGATAAATACTCGTCAAACAAACGGGTGCAAAATTCAATACACCAATTAGAGGCGACCAGAGATAATTGGCGGGAGCTATCTTCCTCCAGAGGTTCTCTATCCGATTCAGTCGCAACGATGTTTCCGTCCTTTTTGCAATCGCTTACTTGTCATGTCGTGCCATTTCCTGCTCCAACGTGTTGGCATTCGTCTACACCCATGCTGGTATTATGTCTTCCTCTTCAAATGTCTCATGCACCAGTTTTTTGCACCAGCAATTGCGCCTCTACCATGTTCCCGATCTTTAGCAGCTTGTTGCTTCCGCGTGATACGGACGAAAGAGCCTGGTGAAAACTAAAATTAGATATTCAGTGCATGTCCAAGTAGTCTGCCACATTACCGATTTGCAATTGCTTCAGTTGCATATGATACCCAATAATTGGCTAAACTAGAAATTAACCTATTCCAAAAAACGGAATCCTATGTGCACAACTGCGGTTTCGATGCATCGCGAATTTATACGAATCACAAACTTTAGACTAGATTGTTTTGCAATTGCAGCCTTTCCGTACCGTGCACATACATTGCAGCTGCAGAAAATAATCACGAGCGATCCGTGGCTACAATGCGTCGCACTATGACGCACCGAATCACGAAGCTTACACTGCCATTGCGTCTTTTGCCAAATGCTGACAATCAATCTCATACAAATGTATTCAAAGGTCTCGTCATGCACAACCAGAATCGCCACAAATACTCATCGACTCTGAATCCTGACCAGCAGCGCTATCTCCGTTTCGAATTACTTGCGCGAAATCCAACGAATACGTCCTCAGTACCGCAGACTGACTGGTAATTTCGTCAAATAATTTCGCGCAATCTTGATCGTCGTGAGCACATTGCAGACACCAAATGGACCATAGAGAAACATCTCCATTGTCCATTGAGCGGCCCAAATACCATCACACAATCGATTCGGATTGTGCCATGAGAAAATCCCGTCAATTTCTAGCTGGAAATATTGCTGATAATCGTGCACAGAAATCCTGCCAACACGGGGAAAAAAGAAAACGAACCGCATAACACATTTAGCCATACATGCTTTTTCACTCGGACATTGATACGGTTCGAAGGACTTTGTTCGATAGTCGACCCTGTGGACTGTATTTCATTTGTATTTCATTTTTCAAATTTGATTTTATTTCTTTTTCTATATTTTCACAGCACACTCCGCCTGTTTATTTGAGAACTTCTCATTGAACTTATTCCACTTGATCAGTGTATTTAGCGTATATGTAACTTTTGCGAGTCTCAACTTTTGTGAATCTCTACTGTATTATAGACAGAGATGTCCATTATTTTTTTATAAACTAATTAAAAGTGAATTTATTATTAGTTGACATGGCTTTGTGTGAAGAAGTGAATTATTGAAGTCATCCTCTTCATCATCTGATGGTGAATGTGGTGCAGCACTCGTAGGATATATAATCATCTACGGCTGGGTGAAAAATTTTGTTTTGGACGTCATCAACATGTACTCGGAATTGAGGAATGTGATTATATTTTGGGATTATTTTCTTAGCCTATTGTTATACAAGCACATATTTGGTCCAGTTCAAACAAAATTTCAGAATTAGTCGAGGTAGTGCTGACTACTTAAATGAAATGTACTTTATAAGCAGATATTGTACCACAACCACCTATAGAGGTGGAAGGCGGTAATTGCCACCAAATGAAGAAGACTTGCTTTTCTTTAAAAAATATGGAAACTAAAAGCAGTCAAATAATTCATTATTTTCGTAGGTTCAGCAGCAACCAAACTATTATTAGAGAGATTAGCAACATCTTCAATATATCGCGTATTAGTTTTGTAAACAAACAAAGTTTGAAATATACAAATAATAGTTTGTAAATAGTTGAGAAATAAAAATTACTAAAAATAAAATGGTAAAGTGCGCTTTATTTATTTTTTATTTATTTATTTATCTCTACAAATTGATCTTAGGAAATTAAGGTAATAACCTTTTTAAGCTGTCCTAACGACATGAAGTATATACTCGTATATATTTTCAATAATTAACTTAACTGGAACAATTCATTCCAAGGTAAAATGAAATATAAATTATAAAAGAAATTCATTTAAACAAATAAAATTATAAAATGATTTATACAATCAAAATTAAAATTAAATATACAACAAAACAATAAACAATAAGATAAATACAGATCACAATTTATGAACAAAATAATACAGATTGCCCAGAAATTCACCGCGCCCGAAAGTAGCCCCCAAGTTCATTCCTGAACTGTACAGTGTTGCCAATACTTCGCAGCCGTACAGGAAGTGAGTTCCAGAGTCTTACTGCATACACGAAAAACTGACGATCAGACAAAAGAGACGAGTGCTTGCACGGGACAAGTTGGTTACAACGACAGGAACGTGTGAACCTGAGACATCTAAACAAATATGGAGGTTCCCGGGTGTAAATAATCCTGTCAAGAAAGATGATAGTCTTAGACTCCAAGAGTTGATCGAATGTGATCCCAAAAACTTGCCTTGATAAAGTGGATACATGATCTGTTCTACTCAAGCCATAAATATACCTTGTTATATTATTAAATAGGACATTAAGCTTTCGTTTGCTAGCTGCATCACAATTCGCAAAAATTTCACAACCATACAGCAATGTTGGGAAAAGGTAGGCCTTAACAGCATTCTGATTCCCTGTGGGGTGAAATGGGGCGCTTTATGTGGAAGTGTCAAAATTAAAAAATAATTAAATTTTCTACTGATACGTAATCAGAACGCGTCTCAAATCAAATCCACACCATAGCATTATTCTTAAAAACTTCTCCTATTATGGTAAAAACGACATTGAATATAACGCTCCAGCTAAGAGAAGAGTTGCTCTTATAATCACCAACTCAATGCAACATGAAACTATAAACGTCAATTCTCTAATTCTAGCAATAGCAGCCAAAATCCAAACTCACACACCCTTTACTATAGTTAATATATATAGCTCTCCTTCAGCTATCCTGTCGGAAAACTAGTGATAACATCTTAAATTATAAAAGAGCTAAAACTGGATTTAAAAGAGAAGCAAAAATCTCCAAAAGAATAGCATTTATGGAACTAACAAAGGATATAAACTGCAACACGCTATCAAAAATCCTTTCGGATAAAGTTAAAATCTTATACGGGAAAAGTGTGACAAACAACATCCACGTCATGGAAGCCATAGATGGGAACCAAGCTTTTACATCAAAGGAAATCTCCTACCTGTTGGGTAGGACTTGGTCAAATTACTCAAGCAATAATAACCTTTCACGCGCAATTATAAATAATAAAGGGTCATTCACCAACAATTTACATATAAATTATACCTTAAACACGCATGCAAAGCAGATAGAAAACACATTTTCTACTCTAGAGCTTCAGTCCTGCCTCTCAGTACTAAAAGGAAAAACTCCAGGGCCACAGACAATATTCCATATCCACTTTTAGTAAACTTACCTCCAATTGGTAAACAGAAACTATGCGACCCATTCAACGACATATTCTCTCCTGGTGTAATACCACCAATGGAAAATTGCAATGGCAATTCCGATACCAAAGCCTAACAAGCCAAAAATAGTACAGGCTTAATCTTTAGTAGTAACTATCTTTGGAATGAACACATTAAAAACTTAACCAAGGCATTAAATGATAGAATCAACATTGTAAAATGTCTAAGCCACATGAAATTAGAGAGTAATACTAACTCACTTATAAATATCGTCAAATCAACTATCCTATCTAAAATAGATTATGGGCTCCCAATCTACGGTAATACATCAAAAAATAACCTAAACAAACTGTCATCAATATACCACTCCGCCGCCAGATTGGCACTTGGAGCCTCCGCACAACCCCTATAATTAACATCCTTACAGAAACCGGACTGCCAACTCTTCAAAACAGACAACTACAACTTACCGGACGTATGATCGTCAAACTTACCAACTCAAATGGTCCCATATTAAATAAAGCACTGACTAACCTGCTTAAAAGGAAAAAATGCAACTGTAAAAAATCAGCGGTGCAAAGGGCAGTTGCCATGGCGAAACAATTGGATATTAAACTTAATTCCCAGACCACATCCACCTTAAAAGCGCCGCCGTGGACACTTCAAACAGATTCAATCAAAAGTAAAACACGCCGCACGATATATTCGCAAGAGAATTCTAAATGATTCGCAACCAACACCAAAACTGGAACATATTATTCACTGATTATCTGAGAACGCCGTTGGATTCAGTGTTGTAGACGAAAAAACATAATCATTAAGTCTATACTTCCAGCATATGCATCCGTTTTCTCAGCCGAAGCCGAAGCAATACTTCAAGCAAGTCTCATAGCCAAATCCAACAGAATGAAAAATTTAATTTGCACAGACTCTCTCTCGACGCTGTTGCAATAAAAAACGTCAACAACAATGACAACACAATATCTCACATCAGGGATATAATCATTACAAGCCAAAAGAACATCAAACCCAGCCACGTTGCAATTCATGATAACACTTTAGCTGATTCAGCGGCAAAACAAGCAACAAATTCGCCTCTTAAGCTAGCAAACTCTACCAATATAAAAGACATAAAAAAAAGCTATCGAAAACCTAAAGACCAATAGACATAACTGGACTGAATAGCCAAATTCCTATAAATCCATAAACCACAACCAAATTATTCCCCGGTTCCCAACTACGATCCCTAGAAAAAAAAGATCATTTATACTAGATTCCGGCTTGTCCACACACGGCTAACACACCAACATCTTTTCAACAATACCAGTATCCCTACATGTATATTTGGCAACTCCGACTATCTCACAAGTCCGCACATTCTTTATAACTGTCAAGCAATCAGTCAAATCCGTCAAGAATTGGGACACCCTAATCTTAAAGAAATTTTGCAAAACATAAATGACGCCAATATCAAACTTTTCATAAACTTTATTTGCAAATTAAACCTATACTTGGATATATAACACTATATAACTTGTATTTGTATACATTGTTACCTACTAAGCTTAAGGCCTTAGACGCTATAGCTGCATTAAGATAACTTGTAATTAAGTTATAATTTACTAAATAAAAATAAATAAATTTTCATTGGAAATGATCTTATGCTGTTGCGCTTCTAATTTATTCAACATTGGGGGTATTTTCACAAGAATCATTGCTTTAAATAATGCACCTTGGCTGAAATTGGACGTGTGTGCTACTGTCTTTTTGTATCCGTATTATTTATAGGTATCCAATGCGTTTGAACTGAGTTCTATCTGCATGGGCTCTTGCTATTTCGGCAGTGCGTTGTTGCGCTGCTGTGTATAATCGTCATAGTTGTTAACTGTAAGTAAATAATTATCAAAGAATGAAGCTGCCTGAAAATTTGCAATTATACCATTTAGTTGCTGCTCCTGTTGATTTCACAAAAGGATATGGCGCATGATGTATGCATCTAGTACAACATATTATTAGGATGCCAATTTTGCGTTAGATTGCAAAAATTTATTAAATATGGGATCCAAATATTCGTCCTACACAGATCAAGTGTCTACTATTCCTAAAAAATAAATAATTTTAAAAAATTGCTACATTTTTATAAGAAAACCATTGCTTTAAAAGCATTGCATACCTTTGGCCAAGCATCTTCTAGAATTCACTGCACATGCATATTGCTAATCACTGCCGCTGGCGGACGCCCATTGTCACTTGGTACCCCTCCCACACACAATAGTAGACAGAGGGAGTAGTCGGGTCATTTGTTTCATTGATCCGCTTTCACACATAATATTAAATATATTTCCACTTAAACATTTTCACATTTCCACATAGTTTAAACATTTTTATATTTCCACATAATTTAATTTTGCAGAAATGTCTGTTTTTCTACATTTATTAGATTTATCTAATTTTCCTCACTTTCAAAATCGCAAAATCTCAATTCAAATTCAAATACAGGGCACACCAATTAGTGCTCCCTGTTCAAATCTAAACTTGGATTTTAATTTGTCAAAAGCGAGAGCTTCTTCATTCCATTGACAAGCCAAAATCTGGAAATTGTTGTTGTTGTAGACTTGTTGTACCCTTGCGGCCACTTTCTTAGTGCACACTGATTAGCTGTATTTCTTTCAACGCGAGTGTGAATAAAACGCCCTCTTATGCATACATATTGACCCATGAATGAAAGAATTATAAGATTACGCCGATAGTGTTGACAAAGTGTTCTCTCTCTGCGCATGACGTCACATCTCTAGTATTCTTAAGTAAATTGTGAAATATGTATGGAGATTCGCATGAAACAATAAATTGAGAAGAAATTGTAATCTAATGTGTGTAAAAAAATAAAACGGTTAAGAAAAAAATTGTATTAGACCGTTTTTAAAAACTAATACTTTTAATCCATTTAAATATTTATGAATTTGTTAGAGTAAAATGTCGGGTTATTTACTGTTTTTTGCAGACATTTCTTCCTGGAGATAATTGATAGACAGAAATAATACTTACTAATTATAAAAAATGAAAATATTATTATATATTGAAGAAAGTGATAAAAAGGCAGTATATACTAACAATTAAGCGTATTACAACCAGTGCCCCCTCTTAAAACCCAGTACAAATGAAAGACATTTTTGGACGATAACGAATCAAGTTTTTAGTTTAGTGTTTTATTCCACTTTCTTTTTCTATTTTTCGACAATTCAAATAGGTCTCTGTTTAATTTTCTAATTAAGAAGTACATTCGTGCACGAAAGAATAGTTTTTTACTTTTTCGCTGCACTGAATGCTAACAGCTTCCTCCATATGCTTTTTCAGAAAACCATTTGTGATCAGAAGACCATCCTGGTTGATTCAACAACGAATTGACAATCTTTTTATTATCCCTTTTTTCAATTCTAGAAGCCCGCTGGGCACTGACTTCAACGTTTTCAAGCGAATCAATGTTGATCGTTGGAACTACTCCTTTTTTTAAAAAACGACGTTCGGCATAACCTTCAAGTAAAATATTAAATGAAATCAAATGAAACTCTTCCTTGTTTTACATACTTACCCATGTCATACTGTAAACCATTTTCGATGTCCTCAGGTTTGAAATGCAGCATACAAATATATCTTTTATTTGGTTTAAATTGTTTTTCACGCCGGCAAAAACTAACCCATTTCTTTTTTAACACTGCGTTAGTCGGAAATATAAAAAAGCTTATGTCGGACGATTTGTCCTCGGAAGTGCTATTGCAATTCGCTACAGAACACTCCATAGTTTATGTTTCTTTAAATAAATTAAATTTTTTTAATACTTATGTTCTTTATTTTTTTTAGCATTTTTATTTAATTTAAAAATCACTTATTTTTTGATTTAAGGCTTTTTATATATTATTACTTTTATCTTCTGATTAAACAACTAATAACATAAAAAACGATTTTTACAAATAACCAAAAGTATTATGTTTGTGAAAAAAATCAATATTTTCTTTCATATGTTTATGATCAGTAACATAATCAATAAATACCTATCTATGTTTTAGTGCAAAAAATATGTGATATTTAAATTTTGTTTAATACTTTCAAACGAAAATTACAAATTCCACTTTGTATTCTTTATATTTCTATAAATAACTTAAATTTTCACAGTTATTTTTAAACACTGATCACAAATTCCAATTCACTTTCTTCACTTATCGAAGGCTTACAATTGAATGCATAACAAATTTCTGGAGATGTGACATCATAGAGAGTATGAGAGAATTCAACCAAACATAACGGACCTGCGCAATGCGTAATCTTGTATTCTTTTTTTCATGATATTGACCGCTGTTACATATTGACCGCTGACTACATTTCTGTAAATACGATTGAGGCTTAACCAGTACTGGCATCTTTTTAACTAGTAATTTTGCTAGCAGTTTAACTATTTGCTTTCACTGCTGGGAAGCCGCTACAAACACGCGGCTTATCCTCTTCTTCACAAAAAAAAACAAGGAACGATAAAAATCTAAACTAGGTACTTTTCGTCAGAGAACACAGAGGAAGGAGCTTTTTTCGCTGTCAGCGTCCGTAGCGGACACACCACGATTTTGAGTGGACACACCACGAATCTGAGTGGATTCGTGTACAACGTCCGTATGCTTTATTTCGCTGCTTTGCCGATTGACGTTTAAGAGTCTTTTCTCTGTATTCTCTGCTTTTTCGTACATGAAAAGTCCCTCTCCAGTGATTCCACGCTATTTCAATGTAAACAAGAACCACCTGGTGCATTCCATAAGAAACTTGTTTCAGAATGCTTCGCCAACAAATTTGCTGGCTTTTGTTTACATTACTAAACACAAGTTTGTTAATTTGCAAAATTCATTAAAATTTTACAGGAGAAATGATTTCATTGCGGTTGACTTAAAAATATAGAAATATGTTAATAAATAAGTGAAATTCATAAATTTTTACTTACGTCCTTCATTGGCAGCTCCAAATTTCCAGTAGGGCAATGAAATAGAAAAGCCAGCCCCGTGGAGTGCGAGTTACTCCACATGTACCCATTGATACAAACAAGTGTGCATATGAACAATTTGTCGGCTCTTCCTTTAATTAGATTACTTTCTTTAATTTCTCTTCATATTTTATGATTAAATTCACAAACAAAAAACAATTTTCAAATTTCTCTGCACTGCTCCCAAAATAATTCAGTGCAACCGGCAGTCAGAATACCAACAGCAAAGTGAATAATTTATATTTCTATTATTATTATAATAAACTTTATAACTTTATCACAAGCACTCTGCGTATTGTTTTAATTAATAAATGCAATTTATCTCAGCAAATATAAAAACGAAAAATACGAGCACAACTGATTGAGTAATTCAATATCTGTCAATCACTAAACATTTCGCTACTTTGGGCGCTACGGAAACAGTGTTGCAAGACGCTAAATTGAAATAGTACTAAATTGGCGGTAAATAGTACGTTTACATAATACAACACACTGACAGCACGGATACGATATCAGATTAATTCTTCATTTACAACTATTTATTGGTAAATATTTATAATCAAACTTTACTTTTAAATTTATTGGAGAAAAAGGAATTAGTAGTTTATTAATATACTCTAAAAAATGCTTAAAAATAAGACTTATTTCTTTATTGAAATACAATAGTAGAGTACCCACTCATTCTATATCGTTGTTACCAAAGAGGTTTTACAATTCTTGCTACATTTATATGTCAAATACAGTCGCATTCCATAATTTGCAACAATTTATATTATTACATATTTCAGATTTTGCACTAATTGCCACTTTTAATGTAGCAAATAAACATAATAAACACAGAATATGTAGTACCTTAATCACACAAAAGTCAGCTTTCAAATAGTTCATGTTTCTTCATTCACTCGAGGAAACACCAATTCGTTCGTTATGGTGTAGATGAGACGAAGACGGACTTATTACGTCGCAAGGGACGTAATAAGTCCTTCTTCTTATTATTCGATTTTTATGTTCTTTAATTTTTTAGGTTTTTTCCAGCGAACATCTGTTTTCACCTATTTACCAATTCAACTGACAATTTAATTTAATGAAGTTGTTATTGTTGTAGACTTGTTGTATCGCTCTCTGGATGGGACTGCATACTTAAACAAAAAACCATCAATATGAAGTATAATAACGAATTGGGTAGTTGGTCAACATAAGCATAGATTAAATTCACTTGAAATATTTAAAAAGATTGTTTTTTAACAACAAATTCTGTCCTAATTTCTTTGAGAAATACACTGAACTTATAACTACAATGCTGTATATTGATTAAAATACATAGTATGATTTATATATATTTTAGGATTACAATTCTATTCTATTAATAAGTTTGGAACTAAAGTTTAATACCATTTCATGAAAATTACTCCTTTTCTGCTTCTCTTTCCATTTCATGCTTCCCAAAAATAATATAAATCATTCTTGCAGGCTTCCAATTGAAGAGAACGGAACTCTTCCTAATCGGCAAAAATGTATTAAACTCACATACACTGTAAATAATTATTGAACATACACTGTCAATTTAACTTAGATTTTGAGAACCTCTTTATTTTAATTTTCAGTGATAACACGACTATATGTATAATATATTTATTTTCGTTACTGTATTGTTTTTCAGAAAAATCGAGAGATTAATAAAATGGTGGTACTATTAGATAACCAGATCTAAAGAAAACCAAGATAACTTCAAATTAAAATATTTTAAACAATTTTATATTGTGGTACTTGTTCTTTCTTCCATTAATATATAGAGTTGGGCCTTGAACTAGTTACAAAAACTAATTAATTAATATACATTTAATTTTAAATAAAACAACTTTATACTTAATCTTATAAATATATATACATACCACTACCTTAAGTATCCTGTCCTTGATGGGTCGGGCAGAGCCTTCTCCTTTGATCCTGATTCGGGAATCTTCCCAATTCTCCTTAACACTCATAAATTCTAGGAATCTTATATTTGTAATTTTTTTTAAACATTTATGTCATTTTGAAGCCACAACGACACATTTTCTGATTTTAAGCCACGACAACTATCCGACACATTCCAAAAATTCCTAGAGACAGTTTTTTTCACTACCACCGCCTTAAATACTCTTCTCTACATTACTCAATCTCCGTTTTTTTTTCCTATTTTTCGGGCTCCTCCGCTATTCTACAATTGACCGTTTCAGCGGTCAAGTCGGTCAATGAACCTATTTTCATAGTTAGACTAGTCTGAGGCAGCGCCATCTCTCTCTCAGAACTGACTCTATGCCTTGAGTGGCCGCATTCAGCAGAACAGCGGACAGATAGAAATAAGTGCTGAAACACAATGTGAGACTGGTGAGACTGCGGCTGAAATATGAGACTGCGGCTGAAATGTGAGACTGAGGCGCTGTCAAAAATACAACACGGCTTCTTAAATGGAAGTGCACACAATGAGAAGCTGACGCTGACGCGAAAGCTGACGCTGAAACTGAGACTGAAGCGCAAGGCAAAATACATTTACAAGGTACTATTAATTGAGAGAGCTTCAATCAATACATTCACGAATGAGTATGATCATGATGTATCGTCTAACTTACATTTTCTTAACACAATGCACACTACAAAGTACGGGTAGCTTTCACTTCATTCTTCAAATACTGCATCATGATGTGCGGTTAATATTCAGATAAGAAAACTCCTATTGAAAGAATTGAACCAAACAGTGTAAACACATGTGAATTACTATGTTTAAAGGAATTTATGGTGATAAATTTTAAAGCATGAGAAAGGATGTGTGCATGATAATAAATTGTTGAGTATTTCAATAGTGAGGTTTTTTATAACAGTATAAGAGCATGATAAAATGATCATGGTGTAGGGTACAGTAAAATAGTTTTCCGCAATTCATGCCTTTCAGTTTTTATACCGTGTTTATGCTTACGAACAGTTCGCTTGGTGGTTATTGTTATTTCGATTTTCTATCACATTGCTCAGGTGTTACGCCGGCATTAGTGAAAAATATGTGCATGCAATATCAAAACTTTTTGATTTTCCAGCAAACGGTGTCCATGTGACGCATACACACATTTGTAAAAATTTATGTACATACATGATTGACGTCAATTGAGTGACCGTCTAATGTACGTTTTATGCCTGTCCATAATTTCTCGATGATGTTTTCAACTTGCTTTTCCAATTTAAAACAATCAATTCATCGTACCCATAAACATATATTACAGCGAGAAGAAGTGGCTGCGCCCTTTTTTGCCAAGATGTCTGCCATTTCATTGCCTTGATGCTCCTCATGTCCCGGTACCCACATTAGCGTAACACAGTGCTCGCTGCTAGGGTATTGAGAGTTTAGGACATTCCCAGACCAGCTTTCATTAGAATGATAAGTTTATTATTGATTTTAGAGCTGCCTGGCTATCTGAGAGAATGCATCTTCTACTGGGGTGCCCCTGCGTAGACATTCCCTAGCACATAACTCTAAGGTGAGGACCTCCGCCTGAAAAATGGATATTCTATTTTTCCCATTGCAATTGCTTTTTGGACATTTGGCCCTACAATGCCCGCTCCAGCACTGCCATCTTCCATTTTGGACCCATCACAACACCAGTCAAGACACACATTTTCAGCTGATGTGTTCATTACACCATTTGGATCTTCTATACCGTGCCTCATGGAGGAATGAATATGATGATATGATTTTATGAGAAGTATGCACACCAGCAGTGACCGACTTAGATTAGAAACCCCTCCAAGTACCAAATAATCGCTTCAAGAAAAGAATTTCCTAGTCAATTCAAAGACTTAATGTTAGCGTAACTTTCTGATAAACAAATCGACACAATTACTTGGATTAGATACGAACATTTGACACTATCCACACTTCCCTTACTAAAAGCACATATTGACTCAGAAATATCAAACAAGTTTCTATTTTTGTACATTGAATATTATTTAACAAATATTTTTTATCTATGATTTAAAATTATAATTTGAATAAAAAACATTCGAAATAAGAAATTCTTCCATATTTTAATTATTGGTTTGTTTAAAAATGTGTTTAAATGTTTTACTTAAAAATTTACTTTATTTCAATCTTTTAAATTTTGTCAAATTTCTGCGGAGTCGATTTATTTTTATTTTCATTGCAGATTTTATTAAATAGAAGAGAAGTCTGAAAGTTTGAAGAACTTCAAACCCAGTTTAACTGTGGCATACTTAACCACTTACTCCAAGTTGCAAGCAGCTTTTAAGTCAGCATCATCATCTTTCACTTCTGTAATAAGAAAACTCGGAAATTCCGTTATGGGTTTGCGTAAGTCTTCTTGGACAAATATGTAAATGCTTTCATTGGCCAATGATTCATCCCACACTGTAGCCGACTCAAAGTATTTCTTACATAGAGTTATTATAAAAGAATCGTCTGGAACTTCAGGGACCTTAAAATTAAAACCAATAATCTTCTCGAGAGTTTTGTGATATAGCGAGACTTTCCCTTCGTCGTAGGCAACAGGTTTCTTTATTACAATGCGAATTCCATTCTTGAAAAAAGTCACATCATCGCTTGATAGTTCAGCAAGAGTGAAAGCAGCGAGGAGCGCTATTAAAGCAAGCAAAAAGTTGCTTCGGTTCGACATGATGGAATAGATTTTGTTTGGATTGAAGACTGTTCTCTGAATAATTGACAATTGAAGTGCGCATTTTATACAATTCAGGGACTGTTTTTTCCACTCATTAAACGGTCTATTGACGTCAATGGAAGTCAAACAAACTTGTTGACTGGGGTTTTTTAGAATAAAGAGAAATGTTTTCTAGAAACACAATAAACGAAAAAAATTCAAAATTAACATTTTCTTTTCATAAACTCGTGCAAAGAAAAGAAACACATTTCGGAATTGTTCGCCGGCTGAGGTAATGACGCAAATCGTCGCACATGCCCATTGTTTTCTTAGGACTCCAAGAAAAGTTCCAAGCAAGTTTTTCTACTTCATTTACGTATTATCAAATTGCCAGTTTTTAGCAGTTACACTGAAAAAATTTGCTAGAATACCCGATTAAACAATTATTTGATTAATAAAATAGTTATACCCACCTTTCACGTTCCGACCTTCTTTCCATCGGCAGAGATCACAATTCCAAACACTAAAATATATCGTTCATTTTTTTATTAAAAATTGTTAACTACCCTATTTCAGCAGTGCGGTGGCCACGGCTAGGTCAGGCTTGTGGTCAAGGTTCTAAACCCGCCACACTGCATCAAGGGCTGAACAATCTAATTCATATTTACCTAATTTGTGTTTTTTCTAACTACCCGAAGTCACTTCTGCTTCTCCTAGTTGGCTCGTCCGCCATTTCTCCGCCGTCATTCCGTCAACCGAGCCCGCCCCATCTCCACTCTTTTATCTTTTATACAATCATATAGGAATTAATATATCTTAAACCAGCTACATACATCCTACTCTTACGGACATAATTTTCGTGGCTATAAACATAATATGGAGATAGTTCTGATACATATTTCTTGGTGATCCATTAAAAGAGGAAGGCAAAAGTACTATTCGGGCAATGGTCGCAGGATCAGAGGGATTATCGTTAGCATTCGCTGCAACGAAATCGATTAAATGCCTGGCCTTGATGATTTCTGTGGTGTAGGAGCCTTCCTCCTTCTATGGGAACATACATATCGACTATCCCTAGCAAAAACAATTGTTGTGAATGGTCCATTAAAGTAAAGGTATCTCTAATTGCCATTCGATAGTATGCGTGCTGTAACAAAGCCAATTTATTTCGAGGTTGTTCTGCGGTCGACGCAGTTGGTATGCTATGCATCATTCTATTATGCCAACCATTTGGAAATAGTAGAGGATACGCCGATGTATCCAATGATGAATCAAGAGAAGAGACATGATGAATCAAGAGGAGAGACATGATGAATCAAGAGGAGAGACATGATGAATCAAGAGGAGAGACATGATGAATCAAGTGGAGAGAAATGATGAATCAGGAGGAGAGACATGATGAATCAAGAGGAGAGACATGATGAATCAAGAGGAGAGACATGATGAATGAAGAGGAAAGACATGATGAATCAAGAGGAGAGACATGATGAATCAAGAGGAGAGACATGATGAATCAAGAGGAGAGACATGATGAATGAAGAGGAGAGACATGATGAATCAAGAGGAGAGACATGATGAATCAAGAGGAGAGACATGATGAATCAACAGGAGAGACATGATGAATCAAGAGGAGAGACATGATGCATCAAGAGGAGAGACATGATGCATCAAGAGGAGAGACATGATGAATCATGAGGAGAGACATGATGAATCAAGAGGAGAGACGTGATGAATCAAGAGGAGAGATATGATGAATCAACAGGAGAGACATGATGAATCGAGAGAAATCTGATTTAGAGAAAAACATAACAACAAATCATGGAATGTAAAATTCATTCACTCTTCCTGCCCGGACTTTGTCTCAAAAATGCGTCTTTTTCTCTTTGAGTTGAAAGCCTCAGTAACTATACTCAATCCCCAGAGCTGTCATCCTTTAATATGAGGGACATAGCAAGGTTCATCAAACTATCAGGATGGTTGCCTGCAACATGATGGGGGGAAGTCGTGACTTTCCTGACGCTGTCCTTGCGCTGACTATCACCATCCCAAGTAAGAGAACTCTTTCAGTCAGTGCTTGAACGGCGCCACATCGTGGCATCACAATGGGCAATTATGTGTGCTCAAGTGTGCTTTTGGCAAACTAGGTTGCCACTCCTACCTACCTACCTACTTACCTACTCAATCCGCAACCCAGAGAAATAAAATATACTAATAATAATAATAAAAACTCTCAATTATACTCACTTTGATTGTAAAATCCAGTTAATTACTTTTAACTACAAACGCACGAAGAGATCGCTTCAATTGGAAATGATCGCCCTTAGATTTAACGCGTAAAGCACAAAAATTCTTACAAATTACTTAACCTGGCTTTTTGTTGTTGCTTTTTTATTTGTTTGTGCTTCGATTTTGCATTCCTCCTTCCTTGTTTGCCCAACTCAGCAGCAGCCACAGCAATAGCTGTATTACAATATACCATTGACCTACATTATCACTCCAACTCTCATTCTCCCAAACACATTCAATCACTTCTACCCCCTCCACCCCTTTTAACACCATATACGCACTCATTCAACATGATTCAAACTTTTGATTGACATCTTTCGACCGAAAGCTATGGTTTCTATACTGGCTACGATTTCGTACGAAAGCTCCCTATCGTTTCTCTGATTCATCAATCTTACGTTGAAAGCTCTGGACAGGCATATACGAGGTGTGATCAAAAAATAACCGTTATTGTGCGATCAAAAAATAAAGTATTTATTTATTCATCAACAACTATCTTGTCCCCTTGAAAGTAATTCCCCTCAGATATAATACACTTATGCCAGCGTTTTTTCCAATCCTCGAAACACTTCTGAAACGCTTTTTTTGGTATCGCCAACAGCTCCTGTTTCGATTTTTCTTTTATCTCCTCAATCGTAGCAAAACGCTTTCTTTTCACCGGTGTCTTCAGTTTTGGAAAGAGGAAAAAGTCAGCGGGGGCCAAGTCCGGTGAATACGGTGGTTGAGGCATGATAACGGTTTTGTTTTTGGCCAAAAACAGCTCCTGAGCGATGTCCATGTGATGTTGTTTTTGCCCAAAATTTAGCAATTTTGGAACAATCTTCGTTTCATGCCTAAAACATCCGTAAAAATTGCTTGGCATGAGCCGAACGATATGCCAACATCATCAGCAACCTCTCTGATAGTGATTCGACGATTATCCAAAATCATTTTCTTCACTGCGTCAATGTTTTCATCGGTTGTTGACGTGCTCGGGCGACCAGGACGAGCATCGTCATTGACATCTTCTCGGCCTTCCTTACACCGGTTATACCACAATTGAACTTGTGTTCTGCTCATAGTAGACTCGCCAAAGGCCACAGTCAACATTTCAAATGTCCTTGCGCATTTAATTTCATTTTTTACACAAAACTGAATACAGTTTCTTTGATCCATTTTTTCGAATAGTACAAAATCGAAGAGCACACCAAAACACGACTAACCTTTTTATCTGTCAAAAACAAACTGACAATCCAAAATGGTTGGTATTGCCAACATATATAACAGACATGTGTACCAACATAAAAAAAAAAAAAAAATGCGAACATCGAACATACGCAACTCACGAAAAGATGAAAATAACGGTTATCTTTTGATCACACCTCGTATATTATCAAAGAATATCTAGTAAACTAAGAAGGCGCAATTCAATGCATATGCAAACAGCAATTTTTTTGACTCACTCTTTAGCAAAAATTTCATGCAAGTGCGAAGAGTAGAAAACTATTTACAAATTTTATTACGGGTAGCCGTATGTGAGAGAAACGATGCGAGATATAAACAAAGCACAGACGCATTTACAAAAATTCACATATATTACGGTCTGTATACGAGCGAACGAAACTTTCTTTCACACTTGATGCAACGACACAGGTGGTGCAGATAAGTGACGTTTCGTATCCTATTCTGTTTTGTTGTTCTCTTTCGGTCTCGGTTCTGTCAAATTATGAAAACCGGTGCCGCCAAAAAATTTGCCGCTCTTTATTGAAATTATCGAAACATAAAATTTTGCTGTTTATAAATTTTATTTATTTATTATATAGTGAAAATAATAAAATGGGCAAATTTTCTGTAATATGCCGCAAAAGTTGGGGCAAAAAAATGTGAAGTGTTTCAAAGTTCCAAGTGACGAGATTATCTCAGCCGTTATAAAACTAAAATTTCAGCCGTCAAAGAAATTTTTCGCCCGTTACTACAAATATTCTCATGCCTCCGGAAACCGCCTGCTGACTATTTTGACAGAAGCGAGATCTGAATTCTCTCAAAATTTATCTGCACCACCTGTGTCGTTGCATCAAGCTTTCACACCCTTTCCCAGTTAGTTCCCTAATGCTTTTTCATAGGGATATGTGAAAACGGAATGAATATTTCGATGCAACAATTTGCATTGTGCGTAAAGGTGGCGGAGTCAGCAGCATTCAAATACAGGGAGAACACATTTGCGTCCACACATTTTTCTTTTTATTTGTTCATTTTTTCAGTACTCAATGCTCGAAAATTAACCAAAGAAATGTGTATATGTAATATGTGTTGGTAAATTGGGATATTATCGTTGGTAAATACTCACATGAGATTGACATACCTTATTGGACATTTCTTATTCTATTTTGTTATTTTTCACTATTTATTGTGCCAAAGAGTAGGTAAAATGTGTGCACATCTGATATTTCATTCATATTAGTAAAGGATTAAAAATATAAGCAGACATTGTTTAATTTTCGAGAACCCTGTATAAGTGTGTACCATTATTTCAGTTCATTCCATCACTATTTCGTACTTCCTTCCCTTGAGTGTTTTCTGTTGGTATCATCTTCTGCCAAGAAATTCAAATAACGGTACCAAGGTCGGCAGAATTTTTGTTCTATAGCGGCAGAGTGCGGCTATTTATTCTGGATATGCTTTGATATTATTATTATTCAACAGGCAAAAAGACCACCACGACCTAAGAGATCTATTGTGCAGCCCAACTAAAACAATCCTAGACTATTTATAAATCTCGAAATTGCTGTGGGCTTAATTTTAACAAGGTGATTTGGAGAACCCACCGCCTAGGTAGTTACGTCTGCGTCTTGCCACAGCTGGGCAAGTGCTTATAATGTGTTCTGCTGTTTCCTGCTCCTCTTGAAAGAGTCGGCTGGAATCTTCTTCTATCACGACTATTTTTTTCAAATGGTAATTGAGTCTACAGTGTCCTGCTAAAAGTTCAGTAGAGTCTAATGTAATTTCTGCTGAGGTTTAAAGAAGCATCTATACTGGATGTGTTCAGTGTCAATGAGCAATCTCGACTGCCGCATGCCTGTTTGGGTTCTTCACTAATCAAGTAGACCCCGTTTTTCCTGTTCGCACAACAAGTTATTTATGAAGCTGTTGCTTACCTCACAGAAAGGTTCTGGAGCTATCAAGGCAGTCCCTTTTCGCCAAAGAGTCTACTATTTCGTTCCCTTCATGTCCCTCATGTCCCGGTACCCACATTAGCGTAACACACTGCTCGCTGCTAGTGTATTGAGGAGTTTAGAACATTCCCAGACCAGCTTTGATTGAATTGAGAAGTTTATTCATGATTTCAGAGCTGCCTGGTTATCTGAGAGAACGCATCTTCTGGGGCTGCGTGTACTCCTGCGTAGACATTCTCTAGCACATAACTCTAAGGCGTGGAAATCCGCCTGACAAATGTATGCTGTGTTTCCTATTGCAATTGATTTTTGGACATTTGGCCCTACAATTCCCGCTCCAGCACTGCCATCGTCCATTTTGGACTCATCTGCATACCACAACTGTGAGGCCTGTTTTATTATTACTTCCTTGTTTCACTGATGACCACTTTGAAGTGCTTGGAGAAGTCTAATTTTATGTTCATCTTGTCAAAGACCCTGAGGCAGGGAGAATTCCAGACAGTGTCCAGAATCTTTGTGTGCCCCGTTAGGTTGCCTTCTTTAAGATGGGCTAGATAATGTTGATAATTCAAAAACCTAGAACTTTACCAGAAGCATACTCTGCTTGCTTGGAGATAAAGAATCTATCTCTAAGAAACAACACAATTCACTCGAATACTCTTAATAGAGTGACAGTCCCAACAAGTCAGGTACCTCGTATAGAATCTAAACCACAGCTTCCACTCAGACCATTAAATCGCTTTCCTCCAACAGGTAACACCCTTAGGGCCGCGCTGGCTGCCATCCTCTTAACTGCAAGGTGTAGAGGAGTCAGTCCCGTGATCATTCCTAAAGCTAGTGTGGGCCACGTTTTCATTACTCCCGTCACACTAACACAGGCTATACGGGTAATCTTGTTTAGGGTCATCTGAGCCTTTGTTTGATTTACTTTTGGCCACCATACCAAAGAAGCATAGTAAGTACTATTATTGTTTTATATGACCACGCCCTCATTTTTGGTCGAAGTCTCCATGTTACAGGCATATATAGGAGCTACCACTGACAGTTCGTCTACCAAAACAAACACCAAAAGAAGACAAATACCTACAACTTGTTAAATAATGTTTGTATTAAATAGATTATTAAATTATTTAATTATATTAAATAAAACAAATTATTAAATTATTGTAAGAAAGAACTAGTTGTTTTTATTCAATTATTATTACAAAACAAAATTATTAAATTATTTAATTATTATACGAAACAATTTATTAAATTATTATTATATGAAATAAATTATTATAAGAAAGAAATTATTAAGTTATTATAAGAAATAAATTATTTAGTTATGTTATATTATAAAACAAATTTATTATATATATTATATTATATATTATTATTATAAGAAATAAATAATTATATTATTATAAGAAAGAATTTATTAAATTATCATTTTATGAAACAAATTAAATTTAAAAGTGTTCATTTTATTTATTATATTATTATTTTAAGCACAATTATTTTACTCCTGAGAGCCATTAACTTCAATTGTGGAACAACTGTTTTCATTTCTCAAAACAATTACTTTGCTCTTGCAAAAATACTATTTTGATTTCATTGAGTTATTTAATAATTTAACAATACAATTATTTAAATTCTGAAATCTATTCTTTCTAATCTGTTTCTACATATTTTGCTTTCCAATGATAATTTTTTCGATTTGATAGTATATGTTCCTTGCTTTTATAGGATGATTGTTTGTTTCTTAAGCAACTATTTTTCTTTTCAGAACATTCAATTTGTATTCTGGGGATAATTATTTTCTTTTCTTTAACAATTATTTTGCATTATTAGAACACTGTTCTCTTTTTTCAATCCAAATGATTTGCTATTGGTTTTTCCTGATCTGAATTATTATTTGCTTATTAAAAATTATTATTCTGCATTTTCATGATAATTATTTTATGTTTTATGAACAATTTTTATCTTTTATCAACAATTGTTTGGATCTTAAAGGGGATTTCTTTATAATTCGGATCCTATTTTACATTCAGAACTGTTTCTTTGATTATCGTGGAAGACATATTTTTAGTTATTCAAGTTTTAGAACTAACAAATTAATTATTTATTAAAATTTTGAGAAGAAGAACAAGTAAAATAACAATCAAACAAAAGATAGAAAGGTTTTTCATATTTTTTTAAACATATTTCACAATTGTTTGGAAACAGTTTTTATTTATTTTGTTAAAATAATTTGTTGGACAATATTTTTGGAGAAGATTTTCGTAGAGGATTTTTTTGAACATTTCATTAATAATTTACAAAATTTCTTATTCTAATATGATAAAACGATATTTAAATCAATTTATAATATATAATATAATATTAAAATAAAAGAGTATTGCTTGGAACTTGGAAATATTTCGAGTTATTTAAGTAAATTTAGAAACACACAATTTGGAATTTTTCTTTTCCTGCCAATTGTTTCATATTCTTGTAAAAAACGACGAGCAGCAGGGACCCCAACAAGTGGGTTACGTTTTGTCCCCTAACAACAAGGGAGCGATCAGGTCAGTTTGACACAGATTTAAGAAGACATTCCTATCAAATATTTTATATATTTAATAATTTAATGTCAAATATTTTATATATTTAATTAATTATATCAAATATTTTATATATTTAATTATAATATCAAACATTTTATATATTCAATTACATCAAATATTTTATATATTTAATATTTTATTAATTTATTATTTATGGAAAATATGAACGTTCCAGAATTGTCCGCCCAAAATTCTATTTCCCAAGACTATAAATTTCTAAGCTCTCTAATCTTTATATCCCCCCAATAACCTATCAAAATTTTACTTTCACTCGATTGGTTATTCAGGCCTTAAGTAATAAAATATATAAAGAATTATTCAACAATTCCAGACATCCATTGCCAATCAAACAAACATGAAGTTTTATCAAGTGACGTCACTGATATTACGGGTATGATTTCAATCAGACTTCTGCATTTTATTAGATTCGTTTGGTAACTTTTGAGTAGACAAATTTGAATTTTGCAATGAATGGAAAGGACCAATCTAGTGTACTCGCTATATAATAGTATTAAGCAAAACATAAACAAAATGTAAACAAATGCAAACGCAAGAATTTGTAAGTTACAAAACGAAGCTTTTAAAAAACGAAATCTTAAATGCTTGTTTGTTCTTGGACCCACTCTTTAGCCATACACTCTCTGCAGATAGAAAACTAGCAGCAATAAATTATTTAAAAAGGCTCTATGATCGAATAAAATCAATTGGGCCTACAATGCCTGAAAAAGGCAAGAATGTTAGTGAAGTTTATGCGAATGAAACGAATGATGATCTTGAAGAGGACGATGAATACTTGAACGAATACCTTTCACATAATGTTGAGCCTCAAAATGAAGACGATATGGACGTATATTCGAAAATTCAAAATTTGAAATTACCATATCAACGAGCTGAAACAAACATATTAGACTTTTAGATAGATCGACAATTTACCGATCCAGAATTATTTGCACTTGCTAACATTTGCTTTGCAATTCCGCCTACCCAGGTACATGATTTAATAACATTCAGGTCTCTTCATCGGATCATTGATTAAAACTACTTTCTAATTTTTAGGTAATAATAGAGCGTGCCTTCTCTTCTTTAAAGTTAATTGTATCAGATAACCGGAATCGCGTCAATCACGAAACATTCATATGGCATCACGATGCCAGAAGCCAGCGCGCCGTGTGACATATGTCGGTGTGATCACCACATCACCCTCCACGTGTGGGGCTCGGCAAGGCCATTCCGTTTCTCTTGCAATACTGCAAGGGGGGCGGCATGTGCGTGCCGAGTCCCTGTCTAGATGACTGTGACCTGATGCCATATCACCATGCTGCTGCTCTCGGTTCAAGGCAGTGTGACGTCGAGAGAATTCCCGACGTCATGTCGTCTGAGGCAGAGAGCAGCAGCAGCAGCAGCAGATGATATTTTTAGCAAGGCACAGCCATCTTTAATATTTTTGGATGGCTACGAGCTTTCACGCGGCAGCGTGAGGAGAAGCTCGGCTTCCTTGTTTAGGACAATTTTCCAATTAATTGCCAGCATGAAACATTTATGATCCCGGCTGGCGAATTTGATTCTACGAATTCAGAATTTGTGCTCGCTCCCGAATAGCGGATTTTGTACTTTGCTATGAGGAGCAAATTGTATATAATGGAGCGATGGATTCTGAAAGGAGACAGATTGTGAAAGACAGCAGAACTGTGAGGATCGACAGCCGGGAGCAGTCAAATATTATTTTTATAACCTTACGCGTGCTCACACAAGCACTTTAATAAAGTTCATTTAAATCTTTAAAAAAACTCCCGTCTTCATATTTCGCGAGAAAAATTAAGATGAATTATATTGAATTAAACTGAAAACTCTTAAATAAACTACAAGGTTTGTGTTCATTTCATTACCAACACCTACATATATCCAATAAGGTTCCAATCGTAAATATACGAGTATTCAAAGAAAAACAGGAAACACAAGTCGCAGTTACATATATAAAAATATCAACGACACGGGTGTTACCTACTCCAGACATAGTATGTTAGTCTATAAGTTATGTAAACAAGTAAGAACAATTCCTATGAATTGTTGAAACAAATTGTCAAACAAATAATTCCTATCAATTTGTGAAACAAATAATCGAGAGCATTTCCTATGAAATGCTCACGACAACAATTCTAAGGAAATTGCTAAAATATTTGTTTGAGAAATAGAATATAAAAGGGAAACAGCATGACACTGCCAGTCCTTATTGTATTGGGAGAAGCAACACAATTAAAAATTAAATACATAATTATTTTAAGTAACAAAAGTATTGTTTAAATAATAAAACCGACAATGGTATATCATCCAAAACTAATTCATCTTTTAATGTAAAAACAAAACTGCTATGCTCTCAGCCTTTTGTGTCAATCCCAGCCAAGCAAAGATGACAACTACAGCTGCGAGCAGAATAATAGCAGTGTTCATAAGCAAATTACAGAAAGTCTTGCTTAAAAATTTTGTTTTGTTTTTAATAAAGTTTACCAACACTAGTCTCATCAGCTGTCATATGGGAAGAACTTCTCATTTTTCAAACTAATAAATTGTTGACAAGTTTCTGCTTGTCGTTCGAAAAAGACGCGATCAAAATAATAGCAGTGCCTACAGTTCCTTTAAATATTTTTCAACATTCTGATGAAATCATACTCAAAAGTAAGTAAAACGTAATTTTTAGCTTTCTTTTTAATAATATTAATATTTTGAAAATATAACTTTTGTTACAGTGGGTCGTGGAAAGCATTGTTCGGATGAGAAGCGTGAACTCATTAAAAAATTAATAAGTGAAGGAAAAACGTACAAAGAAGTACAAAAATTATTTAATTGCTATGCAAAAATGATAAGCAATGCCTTTCGGCAGCTATCGGCCGGAAAATTCTGCTCTGCCACTATTGACTGCGCTGTCGGCATCGTCGTCGTCGTCGGTCACAATGTTTTATAATTTTTACTGCGCATATTTAACGATTTATTTCGCAAACGAGTATATAAGCGCAGTAAATTTCTCAAGAAACTCAAATGAATTCTAGTAGTGAAAGTGAGTGTTCGTATAACTATTCAAGTGATGAAAATGGCACCGACGAAAAAAGTGACGATTCGCGAACCAGTTTTATTAGACGACGATTCTCCGTAGTAATACCGAACGTAGCAGTAATACCGAAAACGCAAGCAGTGGAGGAGACGATAGTGAAGGAGAAACGGAAGAAAAGGAAAGCAGAGGACAATCAGGAGATGACCAAAAAAAAGAAATTAGATGTCGAAGCAGAAATGAAAAAGGCGAGTAGTCTTCTAGAGAACTCGACACATATTTCGCTTCTTTCACTCATTCTACTGATATGGACAAAGGAATTTCTTCTCCATGCGAATACAACATTGAAGATTTTGATCTCTCTCTCTTTGAAACAGAAGCAGTACGAGGCGAAACGATCTCTACACATGTTGATGGACTCCCTCCTAAAGAATTAGGCAAGTGTTCGTTGAAGCATTTAGTCAACATCCTATTAAACAGCGAGTGGTCCACGATGTATTTGCAATAAGCTATGACATTGCAAACATCAACATGGATTACCAACAATTACATCGAAAATTTTCAGGGGCCATCCTCATCATCGCACATCACGGGAATCACATCCATGTCATCTACGACTGTAACTACTCCAACCACTCCTGTCGATGTTCTTTCAATTCCTGTTTCCAAGATCGCATCAATTGAAGATTCGCTCGAAGAGTTATTCCAAGTTGGAAGTTCACGCTCCAACACTGGATCAATCTGTCAATCTATTTGCAGAAAGATTCCTGGCAGTACCTATACTATAACATCGCCGGGAGAACGTGGCTACCAAGTAGTCAAATTGGACATATACGATTTTTCAAAGATCTGCAAGAAGCCGAAGAAGGAATGGTGGACGGAAGCGAATTTTCGTTCAACATTTATAATCCAATCTCCTTTGGATCCCAACTATCAAACAATAATGAAGTTATTAGTATCTGTAACGAATCAGTTACAACAGATACCAAATGTCAAAAGAGAGGAAAGGGAGACAAAATAATTGATTTTCTAAAAGAACATCCAACAGCTCCCATAAGCCATATTTTAAATACGTCAATGTGGCTATCTTCGCAATTTCGGTTCTTTGACTTAAATTCTACTTTAATAAAAAATTGTATAAGAATAGTAAATAACTATATAAATAATTTAACTTTCCAGGAAATTTTTTTATATTTACAATCTGTTGAACCACAAAATTTAATTTTTAACGCCCCAGTAGGTAATTTATATAATTATTATTATTCTATTCAAGAATCAGTAAATATTTTAGATGACTTATTAAAATTTCAACTTTATAATGATTATAATGAAATAATAAAATTTTTAATTAATTTATATAATGTTATTGATAAAAATATTCCTAAAAAAAATACTTTATTTATATTATCACCTCCAAATGCTGGTAAAAATTATTTCTTTGATACTTTTATTCATTTTTGTTTAAATTTTGGCCAAGTTGGCAATTTTAATCGTTATAGTTCTTTTCCATCAATGGAATGCGTTGACAAGAGAATAATATTATGGAACGAACCTATACTGGAGGCGTCAGCAACTGAAACATTGAAAATGTTATTTGGTGGAGATACTGTTGCAGCTAAAGTTAAATACTCAAATGATGCTGTTGTAGTGCATGTGCACTATTGCGCACAAACGTAGTGTAGCACAAAGTCTACCTACGCAAACTACATATCCAAACCATACCAATACATAAGACACACCCATCCGCTGCACTGCAACACTATGACACTTGACATGTGCAGTGTAATTAGAATCCTGGCGTGCGGTCATTGGTGAATTGGTTTGTTTTACAATTGAGTGGAATTTGAGTTAGACTTAAGCGAAAGGAATTAGAAATAAACAATTAAATGAATCGAGATTTGTTATCGAGTTTGTAACTCAAATAAAACATATAAAAACCCTGCTCGGGAATTAAACTAATCAGTTTCCAACTGGCAACTCAAACATTTGCATTTTTCTTGCAAACAGCCTTTCTTCGGCTCAGTTAGAATTTGCTCAATGGCGTCTTGCCGAGCAACGCTCTAATATATAATATATAATATTTATCATATATTTCTCGCACACAATATACGTGCATTACACTGTAGTCATGCGAACACCAATAATTGTTCTATCAAATAACGATGTATTCCCTAATGATAAAGCTTTTAGATCTAGAATGTTTACTTATAAGTGGAGATCATATAAAAATTTAAAAAATTATAATAAAAAACCACATCCTTTGTCAAGTTATTATTTATTGAAAAAATATAATATATTACAATAAAAAATAAAATTATAAATTTAAATGTTGTGTTTTATTTATAACATCATATTCTTCATCGTCATCTTGTTCATTTAAAATTGCATTTACTTTTCCATTATCGTCATCTGTAACGCCGAATAATGTTTGACCATCTGTGTAAGCTCTAACATACTTAGCACAAAAAGTTGCTTCTAAAGGCCAACTAACACTTAATCCTTTGCCAAATGCTGATGTAATATTACATTTAATTTCTATTGAACATTCTACTTTCCAATAACATGCGCTATTTAAATAACTAGTTGAATTATCTGTTGGTTTTAATTGAGGAGTTGCAATTAACCCTACATGTAATTGAGGTTGTGTATCATAACCGAATCCACCTTTTATTGGATGATATGTACCACATGATTCTATTGTTCTAGCATATACATCATTTATATTATTAATTACGATAGGTGTTGTTGCACTTTTACTTAAACCTACATATATCTCCAGATATTGGTTTATTGCCAGCTTTAAAGAATTGTAGTACATGACTATGTGGTCTAATTTTTGAAGAATGAACTTTATATTTTTGTCTTGTATATGGGACAAAATGTTCTTTACCACGTTTTATAAATCCACTTTTTGGTGTATATTCATAATTTGCAATTGGGATTCCTATTGCTTGATTTATTAAAAACTGTTGAACTTTTTCATCCATTCTCACACTTCCTTTATCATGAATTATTTTTCAAACTAATAAATTGTTGACAAGTTTCTGCTTGTCGTTCGAAAAAGACGCGATCAAAATAATAGCAGTGCCTACAGTTCCTTTAAATATTTTTCAACATTCTGATGAAATCATACTCAAAAGTAAGTAAAACGTAATTTTTAGCTTTCTTTTTAATAATATTAATATTTCGAAAATATAACTTTTGTTACAGTGGGTCGTGGAAAGCATTGTTCGGATGAGAAGCGTGAACTCATTAAAAAATTAATAAGTGAAGGAAAAACGTACAAAGTACAAAAATTATTGAATTGCTCAGCAAAAATGATAAGCAATGCCATTAAATACCAAGATAAACCAGAAACACGCGGGCGCAAAAAAATTTTAACCACGGCCGCGACAAGACACATTGTGAGGGTTTGTAAGCAAAACCCATCAGCATCAGCCACTCAAATTAAAGATGAATTAAAGTTGCCATGTGGTGTCCATACTGTAAGAAGATGCTTGCGAGAAAATAATTTGCATGCCCGCAGTCCTCGAAAGGTTCCACTGTTAAAGAAGGTGCACTTACAGAAAAGATTGAAGTTTGCAAATGACCACTTGTCTTGGCCTCTTCAGAAGTGGAGAAATATTTTGTGGACAGATGAGAGTTAGATAGTCCTATATGGAGGAAAAGGCTCAAGACAATATGTGCGACGTCCACCCAACACAGAGTATGATCCCAGATACACAATAAAAACACTGAAGCATGGTGGGTCCTCTATAATGATATTACACCTCATTGAAAAGATCATGGACCAACATGTCTATGTTAATATATTACAAAATACAATGCTGCCTTTTGCCGAATTTGAGATGCCATTAAAATGGGTTATGCAACAGGACAATGATCCGAAGCATACCAGCAAAGTGGCAAAGCAATGGTTTCGCGAGAAGAAAATTGATGTTATGGAATGGCCAGCTCAATCGCCGGACCTCAATCCAATCGAAAACCTCTGGACAGATGTTAAGAAAGAAGTTTGGATTGAAAAACCAAGAAACAATAAGGAGCTGTGGCAAGTAGTCCAAAAAGTGTCGTATAACATTCCAGTAGAGAGATGCCAACGGCTGGTTGACTCCATGAAGGACAGATGCAGTGTTGTGATTAAAAACAAGGGTTATACTACTAAATATTAATATTAATAATAAAAACATCAATGAAATAAAATCTAAATATTATTTTTTCAACTAATAAAACTTTAAACAAAGCGAAATCTTAAAACTGCTATTATTTTGCTCCATACGTTTTTGATATTCTTCTTTTAATCAACAAATTAAAAAATATATATACGGTAAATGAATGTTCTTTTTATACAAAAGAATATATTTTAGCTATTTCAACTTATTTCAAGTGTGAAAAGAATTCATTATCAATGAGGGAATACTTTATGCACCCAATATGTATTTTTGAGTAGTCACTGCTATTATTCTGCTCGCAACTGTATACTGCGGGCGGAGAGCTCGCCCACAAAAACCCATGTAATAAACAAAATCACGACAACGATCGAGCTGGTCCATTAAGTCTGCAGACGTAAAATATACGAGTATTCAAAGAAAAACAGGAAACACAAATAATTTGTGAAAACCTCACGTTGTGAGTTAGAATCAAGCTACCTGTGTGTAGTTGACTCACAACACCAACTCCTAATAGACACTACACATTTGGTGTAGTTAACATTTATATAATTAAATTAATTATGAAAGCACATACTTTTAGGGTGCAAATATTGTAAATGAATAGTATTTATGTTTCAGTTATTATGTAAACTTTTAGGGTGTCACAGTTCCGCAGTCAAGTTAACGAAGGGCATTGGAATTTAGAAAAAAACCGTCGACACTTTTATATTCAGTAGGTCAGTGGGCTGCACCAACTGACACCAATCAACAGGTGCGTAACTGGAACACCAGAAAGGTCAATACTTAGACTGTAAGTGTTCTTTGTAAATAGTATATAAGAATTATGATTTTAAGAATAAACGCTTCTTGGTGGTTTTAACTTCAAAGAGTAATGTGGTGTTTCTCTAAGAGTGATTGTTAGGTTCTCTTCTACGCGCGCGCCCAATACAGGCAGCAAAAGGTCGCTCCCCACGGACAAAGGCAAACACGGACCCCAACAGGGTAATCGCTCAATATTGGACAGATGAAAAAAAAAAACAAAAAACCAATTAAGCAAACTGAAATTGAAGAAGGTGGTACTGGCCACTCTAACCAGATCATAGAGGCGGCTGAGCCTCTTGTTGTGAGTTAGAATCAAGCTGCCTGCGCGTAGTGTCTCACATCATCGACTCCTAACAGATGCCACACATTCTGTGTGATTAGCATGTGTTAAAGTTACTTAAGAAAGCACATTTTTTTAGGGTGCGAGTACTTAGAATTAATATTACCTATGTAATACTTATTATATAAACTTTTAGGGTGCTACAGTTTTGCAGTCGAGCCACCGAATGGCATTCAAAGTTATAATGCACCATCAACATTTCAGATTGGCGTAGGTCAGTTGGCTTGACCAACTGACACCAATTAACAGGTGCGAAACTGGAACACCAGAAAGGTCAGTTTTTGTATTGTAATTATGAATTGTAAATAGTATATAAGAGTTAGTATTTTAAGTAATAAAGGCTGGTTATTTTAAACGTAAAAAGAGTGCAGTGATTATTTAACGAAGTGGCTTAGGCTTTTCAGATACACGCGCGCAGCAGAAGGACGTCCCCCGTCAAACAAGGACAATACCCCAACACTCTACAACAAAAACAGGGTAGTGCAATGGATGTGGAAGTGGACGGTTGTCCACCAAGCACCAGCACTCCAGCAACCACGAAGGTGAACGGGCCTCCATAGAGCCGGGAAAATAAATTTTGTAATGCTGGCAATCATGGCATATTTTATGCGTCAGGGCTTGAGTAAGGATGAGGCGTACTTCAAAGCTCAAGCCATGATGCCAATAAACGAGTAAAAATGTTCCAAACGACAGCGTTGAAGTGAGCGAACTCCGCCAGAAGCAACGGAGAAGAAACGGCCAAGGGACGATGAAAAGCCCTCCACATCACATGGCGCACCAATAACTCGTAAAAAGCAGTCCTCTGCCTAATGAAATGACAATGTGAAAGCCGCTAGCAACAGGCAGCCCTCTGCACAATACAGTGAAGTGGCAAAAGGAGTCAAGATGACAGTATTGACAAAGGACTATCCTACTACAGTTCTGACAACTGTCCAAATGGACTCTATTTTAAACTGGATAGAGGATAAAATATTGGAACAAAAAACGGAGCCGGTGAAGCCAGAATTTTTGGGATCTACCTTCAAGGCAGGACATCTCATTCTGCATTGTAAGGATGGTGACACTGCTGAGTGGAGTAAGGCGACATCCGTATAGATGGTACCGTAGGAGGGTGCCTACCTCGTGCCCCTAAGTACAGAGATTAAGTATCTGGGGATCACACTGGACAGCAAACTCACTTGAGGGACGCATCTGGAGCTGGTGACGGCGAAGGCCACTCGCTCATTATGGGAGAAATTGCGGTTGGTTTGGAGTCCCCAGCTCGATACGATGAGACATTCTTCTTTTTCAAACGTCGAGGTAGACACTTCTCTTCAATATCTACCACCGAGGAACCCACATCAATTGCAACTTTCCCATCGAGGGAGCAACTTGTGAATTTTTCAACTTTACTGAACTTAACAATTTATGGAAGAAATGGTAAACTGCGAAATAGGATCCCCGCATTCCACTTGAATAACCATATTTTTTAATGAATGATAGGATAAGTACTACCATGCAGACTAAGCTGAGTCTCATCTACAACTTCGTTAACCTTTATGTGCTCGGTAGTCTACATTTGTAGCATTTTTGCAGAAAAAGTTGAATAAAAAAAAAAATACACAACAACAGGGTCCAAAATTTTCAGTAGCTTCCTAACAATCAATTATAAGCAGTTTTAACCACTAACACGTTAATAAAATAATTTGCAGCACCCCCCAGACCCTAATTTTCAAAATGACCATCTCTTGGCGGTTAGTCTACAAATGTAGACACCATATAAAGTGTATGGGAACTCTTTTGATCTCTCTGATCACTCTTTTACTCAACTCAAATTTTTTTTAATGTGGCATGTCGAACATGTCATTTAGTATATTTTTTTTACTCTTTGCTTTCTTCGAAGATGTTTTCTTATTCTTTTTTTCGTTTCTTTCCTCTTTCATGCATGCTTTCTTTGCTTTCTGCATGCATGTGTGTGCTTGCATATTTGACTTTTTTTGCCTATTTCGCAATAATTGTTATTGTAGTGGTTCATATTCAATATTCGTATTGTAGTGATCAGTTTTGCATTGCTGCTCAAGCTGATTGCACGCATTGTTTCATTTCGAGGTGCTTATCATTATGAAATATATTTTGCAAAACAACAATAAACATGTCTGGACATGCTTCAAAGCGTGTGAAACAAGTCGTTAAACGGTAAGTGTATATTTTTCTATGATATGGATGATATAAAAGAAAATTGTAATTACAGGCTAGGGTACGAAGAGCTTCAATGCCATATTGAGTATCTATTGAGCGAGGTTGATGAAGAAGCAGAAGAGAGCATAGATTTTGATGATTCGACTGATGATTACATACCACCTGTCCACCATACAAGTTCCTGTTCAAGTGATGCTTCTGGTGCTGCTGCAAGAGCTCCAATTGGTGTAAATCCCGAAGAATCTGATGCCGAAAACGAAATGATACTTGAAGAAGACGATATTCAACCCGATGAGCAGATAGAAGGCGTATTGTTCGAAGCAGATTATGAGGACGATTGGGATTTAGAGGAGGAGGAGGCAGTTTTTGAACAGCGTCCTGGTGCGTTGGTTTCAAAAGACAATACTACCTGGCTTTCCAATCTGCCTAATCAAGCAATTCGAATGGGTGCTCATAATGTGTTTCGTGGCATTGCTTGTGGCCCATCTCGTGCTACCAAAGGCCTCATCGAGTCAGCTGTATTTGATTTGATTTTCACCCCATCGATGCTCGACCAAGTTCTGGTTGATACTAACGCAAAAGCCGAGAAAACGTTTCAAATGTGGAATGAACAAAACCGCACCCCAAAGGAGAGGGTGTGGAATAAGGTGACAAATATTGAATTTAGAGCATTCATTGGACTTTTATTTTTGGCAGGCGTTAATAAATCAAACGATGAATATACTGATGTATTGTGGAGTACGGAAGCAGTTTGTTATTACCGTGCAGTAATGCCGAAATCTCGGTTCAAGGAAATTTTGCGGTTCATTCGGTTTGATAGTGAGCGTACTAGAGCTGTTCGACTGGTCAACGATAAGGCTGCTCCAATTTCCACATTATGGGCTCTAATGAACAACAATCTTCGCCGGTACTATCAACCATCGGGAGAAATAACAGTTGATGAACAACTATTTGCATACCGCGGAAGAACTAGATTTACACAGTACATCCCATCCAAGCCTGCAAAGTATGGCATAAAAGTCTGGTTCGCATGCGATGCAAAGTCATTCTATCCTCTCAACAGCGAGATTTATACAGGAAAGAGCTCAAATGCGAGTCGTGCAACCAATGTAGGAGAGAGTGTCGTGCAGAGACTAGTTTTTCCTTGGGAAAATACCGGAAGAACCATAATCTGTGACAATTTTTTTACATCACTGAATCTCGCTCTTCTTGGTACTGTTCGTCAAAACAAAACATTTGTACCAAATGAAATGAAAGCAGACCGCAAACGAGCAGAACAGTCTACAGTTTTTGGTTTTCTCGAATCAAAGTTTGCGTTGGTGTCCTACGTGCCAAAAAAGGGAAAAGCAGTTGTACTTCTTTCCAGTACGCCTTTGACAAATGTTATTGTACCTGAGAAGAAAAACAAGCCACAATATATCCTTGACTACAACGCAACCAAAGGAGGTGTCGATGCGATGGACAAAATGCTTTCTGCATATTCAACTAAACGCAAAACTTTGCGCTGGCCTTTGGCAATGTTTTTTAACATGCTAGATATAAACGCTCTAGCCGCATTCATTATATATTCGGAAAACAACGACCACATCCACCAAACAGACAAACGACGAAAGTTCCTGCGAAGCCTTGCAAAACAGCTCTTTATGCCAGCAATCGAACAGCGCTCTGAAAATCCAAGGGTACTAGGCCATGCTCCAACACGCCTGACTATTGAAATGGAACTCGGTAGTTCTCCTGTTTCTGGAACTACACAGTCGAAAATTTAAGTGTAAATTCTCAACTTTAAAAATTTGGGTTGAAACTTTTTAAAGTTGACTTTTTCAACTTTTGCGTTGAAATTTTAAACTCCTAAGATGAATTTTCCAACTTTCCTTGAGTTGAAATATTATATATTTACGAATTTTATCCTTAGAGTTGAAATGTTATACTCTTAAGTTGAAATTTCCAACATAAAAGTTGAGTTTTTACACCGGCTTGGGTTGAAATCCGAGAATTTTAATTATTCATCTTTGATGTTGAAATTTTCTACTTTTAAGGTTGACTTTTTCATCATTAAAGTTGACTTTGTCTACAATTTCGGTTGAAGAAGACAAAATAAAAAAATTGTAACACATATCACATATCAAGTTGAAATTTTCTACTTTTAAAGTAGACTTTTTCATCCCCAAAGTTGACATTGTCAACATCGTTGGTTGAAGGCGATCGAAAACAAACAATACAAAGAAACTGCCGTTAGGTAACAGTTCTTGTTAAGCGAAAAGGAAAAAACTCTGATAAAGTGTATTTGCTTACAAATATTTTGTATCAGTTGATGTTTAGACGTGCGTGCGAAATGAGTTTTCTAGTGAATAAAGTTATTAAAGTGCACTTCGTTAAAGAAGATGTCAAAAAATACATCCAATTGCAAAAATTCAGTGAAACAGAAGAGTACAGCGCGGAGGATTTCATTAAGTCAGGTACGTACATATTTATTAGGCCTACCATTTACAAAATGTGTACATCGAGTAAAAAAAAGCTGTACAATTACCAAAAAAACAGTACATTGAAGAGAAAAAAAAACAGTACAATTAACAAAAAAAAACTTTATTACACCTAAAATAATTATTATGAATATGGGGGTAAAAATATATGCTCATATGTGTCAGAAGCTTTAAGGTTTAACTCCAGAAAAGTAGAAAAAATTAGTTTTGGTTGAAAAATTTATTTCCAAAATATATGAAAATAATAAAAATTAATACCTATTTATCATATTTTTCAATGAAAATTTTTTAAATAATAGAACAACGAAATAAATTCCATATAGTTCACAACAATTTAAATAGTAATATTACAAAATTGAGAAATTTTCGAAAAGTTGAGTTAGGCCTTATAGCTTCTGACACATCCATATATATAGCTAGAAATTATAAATATTTGAGCGAGCGATTTTGCAAAAATATCTACTATGACTCTAGACGAAGTAGGTGAAGGATATGAAATGTTTAAATTGTATTGTTTACGAACTTTGAGATAAAATATTGAATATTAAAACTTAAATTTTTAGTGTATAAGATTGAATTTTGAGTTAAAACACTGTATGTGATTTTATTTTTCTTACTTTACAGTAAAGTTTCACACAGAGTGGAGGGATTTTAAAGAATTTACGGATGGAGAAAATATTCTTATACCGAATAATTTAATTGTACCTCTTGTACAACAATATATTTATTGCGGATGTTTTGATTTACAATACAGAACTTTCTCGGAACAAACAACTGCCAGTACAAGTGCTTTGCGTGCCGCATGTTCCAATGATGCCGTTAATATAGAGGTAGGAGAATATTGATGCACAGTTTTTTTTGTCTATTTTCTTTAAATCAATTTTAATTAAAACACTAGTCCCCGCTTATAAGCGCCCCACTTAAATTCGTTTAACGCTTATTTGGTCAAAATTGTTATTTGGTCAAAATTGAGAATGAAACGTTCACATATAATGTCAATTGAAGATTTATCGTTTATTTGCGTTTTGACACTGTTAGTATCAATATTTTCTAAAAACTATTATTATTATTTTTTAAAGGCTGTAAAAGAATATATGATTGAAAGCAATGGATTTCATATCTTAACCGCTTTTACAAAAAACCAATGTCTCAGCGATAAAGATAGAAAGGAGTTGGTGAGGATCCTTACACAATTTTTGGTAAAAAAAATTTGGTTTCTACCCATCCAAAGAAGAAAAACTCAGCGTCGCTAAAATAGCAGTTGATATTTTCCCTAGTTACAAAAGCAGTTCAAAATATCTTTCGTCGATAATAAAAAAATTGTAGTTGTAGAATACAAAAACTTAATATATAAGAAAAGCTATTGTTCAGTAATTGTCGATGATTTTGAATATGTAATTTGTAAAACTTCATTGAAATAATAAAAATTGTTTAAAAAAATGCATTTTATTTGTTCAATTTCAAGGTAGACTCTTTCAATCACAAAGGTAAAAATTGTCCACTTCATGGTAGACTTATTCAACTTAAAAGGTTGAAATTGTCAACTTAGTAGTGTACTATTTCAACCTAAAAAGATGAAAACTCCTATGTACTTTCTTATATACTTACTTTCAACTTCAAAAGATGGTATTTTCAACTAAAAAAATAAGGATAAATATGTCAACCTTAAAAGTTGAAAATATGCACCAATATTTTCGGCCGTGTAGTATGAACCACTTGCCTGATATTTCTAACGACATACAGCCCAAGCACCCAGTTCGTTGTCTATATTGTGAAGCTGGAAAGCGTAAAACTACACGCAAGATTTGCAGTTGGTGTAAAAAACCTGTATGTGACACACATGCCACCACATACACTTTGGGCAAATGTTGTACCGTGAATGAAATTTAAACATTTTCACCTTAACTTTGTATCTAAAAATCATATCTTTCTAAATAAATATGCATTCAAGTTTACACTCTGCGTACTAGCGTTTTTTTTCATATGTTGACATAGTGTTCCATACAAATACATATTTGCTACAAATGTTCCGACCGTCAACGTAAGTTTACAATCCCGAGCACATAAAGGTTAAAGGACCGAACATGGAAGTCCAAAAGTTTGCACCTTTTGAAAACGATTCTTGAACATCTTTCTTTGGCGAAGATGCAAAGGAGGCATCTTTGGATGCGTTTTCCCGTTAATTTAAATGGTAATACGTAGATGATGTGCTAAACGAAAGCGGTATGGCGACGATTACGTTCGGCTGGAAGAGCTTCGGCAACAAGACACGAAGGTATCCTTTCTTTGTCAGGTCGCCCTATCTGAAAACCATCACTAGAAGTTAAACCAAAATCCACCCATCGCCTACCAGTGCCTCCGCTAAGTTCTAATTAAACTTATATCAATTGTTACAACATTCAACTATTCTGCTCAGCATTCACCTCAGTTGGTTCTCCGACTGCAGAACCGCCGTTTCACGTAAGAGTCTAAACTTAACAGTACCTTTCATTAATTCTCATCTCCATCATTATATAACTAATCGTAATATATTCCTTTCATCTTCACCACCTAAAGTGTACAATATACAGAATCGAGTGATGAAGATGAGGTTGAGGTTATGGAAGGAATTGATGAAAAAGCTGAGGACGTAGGTGAAGCGATTGAGGAGAGCACTGCCGATGCCGAAACTGGTGACATCGTTGAACCGCACAAAAGTGTACAGAAGAGAGGGCGTAGAAATTTTCTAACGCCACAACTTGCTTCTGCGCTTGACCACGCCAAGCTAACCGATCCAATAGCCTGCGCCGATGCATTGAATTATTCCGTAGACGAGCTGGCTATTAACCGAACAACGATTAATCGATATCGTCGAGAAAACCGCCGGAAGGAAGCAGAAGTTATCCAGACCGAATTCGTAGAAAACGTAATTTAGTATTCTTTCTTAATTTAAGCCATACCCTTAATTTATAGTTAGCGATATAAGTAGTTATAAGTCATTCGTCTCTTCCCCTAAACAGCTAAGTATTAGTAAGCCTCTTGACGTACATAGGGACGGCAAAATGTTGGCTGACCTTGTAGGCAGCACAAAAGTTGAGAGAGTTGCGGTTATGGTCAGCTATGATGGGACTTCGAAGTTCCTTGGAGCACCTCAAATAAAATCTTCAAGCGGAAAAGATACAGCTGACGCTGTTTACAATCTGTTGGTTCGTTGGAACATTGCCGATCGAGTTGAAGCAATGTCATTCGGCACGACCTCCAGTAACACTGGAGCTCTCAATGGCGCTTGCATTATCTTGCAGAAACCACAGTATTGCCGTCGAGAACTGCTGCACTTGGCCTGTCGCCATCATATTTACGAAATCGTTCTGCGCCAGGTTTTTGAAGTGAAATTGTCGATAAGCAGCGGTCCTGAAGTTCAATTGTTCGAGAGATTCGCGAAAGTCTCGAGGAGTCTTGACCAGACTGCATTCCAGAATGGTGTCGAGGACGAAATCGTTGGTTCAAAAATTCCCCCCGATGAACAAGCCGCCATCAGAAATTACTGCAATCAGCAGTTGAAAGAACGTCACCCTCGTAATGATTATAGAGAGTTTCTCCAACTGGTTGCTGTTTTCTTGGGTAAAACACATTGTGGTACCTTCCGTTCTCCTGGCGCTACCAGCAACGCGCGATGGATGGCAAAAGGCATTTATTCACTCAAAATTTTCCTTTTCCGCAACCATTTCACATTGACGGCCAGAGAACTGAGTGGATTGCGCGACGTGTGCATTTTATTGGCGCGAATCTACATTCGTGCATGGTTTGATTGTACAAATCCAATCAATGCTCCAAACCAGGATTTCAATTTCATACGAGATTCCATTGAATACGCTCAAATTGATGCTCCAGTTTCTGCTGCCATATTGAAGAAGATGAGTAACCACATGTGGTATTTATCAGCAGAACCAATGGCTTTGGCTTTCTTTGACTCGAATGTTTCTCTTGAACAGAAAAGAAAAATGGTTGAGCGCCTTGCATACGATGAGCCTATTATTAAAGTGGATCAAAATCGGGCCGTTCCAAAACCGCAAACAAGCTTGAGCGACTTCATTTCAAACAAGACTAACAATTTCTTTGTGTGGTTCGGTTTGTCGCCGGAGTTTTTGGAATTTGAAGTTCCTAATTTCTTATAATAAAACCTTGTCTTATTCAACTCAATTTTGGGTCCACTTAGAGTCGTCGGATCGAGCCCAAATTTTACATGGAGCATTGTGGCGTAAAATGGAAACTTTTTGGACGCTACTCTCCTATGCGCCGCCATTTTGAAAAATAAGGGCAGGTCTAGTGTACATCCTATTGATTCATGTTCCTAGCGTAGGACACACCTAAAGGTTTCCCCCACACAATCCAACTGGTACTGATATTGTTATGGATACTTCTCAGTCGACATTTCACAAGCTTCTTACAAATTTTTGGATCGATGCTTTTGATTAAGCTAAAAATTATTGTGGCTTCAACATCTTTCAAGCCTTCCGTCTATTGTCAACCGATCAATAAAGATTTGCAATCGATTTGATTTTTACCAAACGAAGCACACCCCCGATTGGACGGATCGAAAGTTATAATTATATAATACACATGTATTAGGTGCACCCTTTTCTTTGTGTATGCAGTATGGTGGCCACGGCTAGCTCACGCATGTGGCCATGCTTCTCAACCCGCCACACTTTTAATGAATTAAGTGGCAACACCAATCAGCCCAGAGTACCCACCACAGGTGGCAACTTCTGCCTATTATTTCGTGTGACAGGAATGCACTCTTGTTGGTAAGTTGAGCGTTTTTGTTTTTGATTTGGATTTTAATTATTTATTTATTCCTATTTTTCAGGTAGTATATGAAAAACAAACTCACCGCAGTTTCCACAAATCGGTATGAGATTTATGTTTTTTTCTTTGTTTAAGCTAATTCACACTTTATACTTGCAGATTTCCCGGCGCACAAACGCACACGGCTGCATCGATTGAAAGTTCGAGCGAATCAAAGTGAAATATTATTTAATATGTGTAAGTCAAATCAATTTTCTGTCGATTTGAGTTTATAATGCCCGATTTAATTGCAATAATAACATTGAATCAGATTAGAGAAAAGTTTGATAAATTTTTATTACCAGTCGAATGGTAAATTTGCAAGTATTCTTCAATTCATTCAAATTGGTGACCCCGACGTGATTTGAACACGCATTCGTCCCACCCAGAGGGGTATAATAAACAATCAGCGCACGAGGTGTAACCCTTTCAGACCGTGATGCATCGTTTGTGCGGGTGGTTTCTATCTTTAATAATTCCACTTTTATTTAACGAATGTTATAAAGAACGAAATGAATCGATTGTGCTTTGTTATTGCTTACTTTTGTTTCTCACACTGTTCCGCGATTCGCTTTACCGTTACTTGAACACGCGTGGAATTCTTGATAAACTTTTTAGTTTTGTCAAAATGAGTCGCAGAGGTAAGTTGTGTCTTCAATTACAAAAATATAAACAGTGTAAAACTAGTGAAGTGAACGCATTTGAACTAAAAAAATAATCAATTTTAATCTTTCAAATGAATTTGAATCATTTGTTGCCAAAAAAATGGGTTTCAGATAAAGTTTTAAACGAGTGCATCAATTGTGCGTGTTGGGTTTGATGTTACTAAAAAAAAAATGTGTTTTTTCTTGAAATTTAATTCCAATTAGTGTTTACTGATGATGCCATTTTGGCAGCGCTAGAAGATTCGGATGCGCTTGATTTTAGTAGCGATGATGAGGAAGTGGACAAAAACTATGTGCCGGGAGAAAGCACTGAAAGTGAGGGCGAGGAAGTAGATGTGAGTCAAGCAATAGATTCAGTACTTACTGAGATAAGCGCCAATCAAGATGTAGAGCTAGTGTGTACGGAGGTAAGATTTTCATTAACGTTACAAGTGAAATAATATAAATAAAACTGTAATAATTTGTTGTAATAGAGTCGCAACAGACGAAAAGTTTGGAAAAGAAAACCTTTTTGCCAACCAGTTTTGGATGTACCGGTTGCTGAGGAATTTGTAAGTTAAAGAATTGAAAGCTTATTTTCACAGATGTTTTGAATGACATTTCGTTGACAGAATGATGCGGTGCAGGTGGCGATGCCTATGGAATATTTCAAATGGGTTGCGTTCGTTTCCCACGATTCCGTATGTACTGGCAGACGAAGTTCAAAATTCCAATAGTAGCGGAAACAATGAGTCGGGACAGATTCTTCAAACTACGGGAAGCATTCCATGTTGTTATTCAAAATGACGTTACTGAAGCAGAAAAAAAGCAAATGTCTTTTTGAAAGTTCAGCCAATTATTGATTCAGTCAGAAATGCTTGCTTAAAAATTCCGAGACAAGAAAATGGAAGTTTTTCAATCGACGAGCAAATGATACCATTTACTGGACGTTGTCCAGTGCGCCAAAGTTTACCTAACAAACCAAGAGGTGTGGGCTTAAAAAATGAGGTATTGACAACATCAAAAGGACTTGTTCTCGATTTTGAAATATATCAAGGCAAGGCAACGCCTCTTCCAGTGGAAAATATGGGACTCGGTCCTGCATTCATTCTGCGCTTTGTGCAAACACTACCAAAAGGATCGAAAGTATTTTTTGACCGGTACTTTACCACATTGCCCCTATTGGAAAAGCTTCTAGAGAAAGGAATTTTTGGGACGGGAACGATAATGAAAAGTCGTATAAAAGGCGTTAATTTTACTGAGGATAAAAATATGAAAAGAGGAGATATGGAGGAGTTTTGTTGCCCTGATGATAAAGTTGTCGTTGTTCAATGGAAGGACTCAAAGTCGGTGTTATTAGATCATCTGCTTTTGGATGCAGTCCTGTTAATGATGTTCATCGTTGGTGCAAAAAAGAAAAGAAATTCATCGTAGTAGCCCGTCCAAATATAGTCCGGCAATACAATGAATCAATGGGTGGTGTGGATATTTGCGACCAACAAATGGAAGCTTATCGCTGCTTTTTCAAAACTCGAAAGTGGCCATTAAAAGTAGCTATACATTTCATAGATTTGGCATGCTGCAATGCTTGGATGGAGTACCGAAATGATTGCCGAAAAATCAAAAAACCGCCAAAGGATACGCATGACTTATTCAGTTTTCGACTTGCGTTAGCTGAGGCATTGGTTGCCATTCCAAAAACTACTAACGTGGAGTGAAGCTCTGAGTCCGAAACAGACGAGGCTGAAACTGCTCCACAATCAAAACGATATCGCCCAGCGGACCAACCATGTCCCGAAAAACGGCTGGATGGCTATAATCATTGGCCGGAAGAGTTAGACTTAAAATCAGCCCGTATGTGCCGTCGCAAAGACTGTAAGTCGCGTACGCGCACACGATGCACAAAATGCGACGTGTTTTTATGTTTCAGCAAAAAAAATAATTGTTTTAAGCTGTATCATACTGATAAATAAACAAAATTTAAAAATTGTTAAAACTGGGCTTTAGTTATTTTAAAATGAAATGAGACCGAAATGCATCAATTGTGCGTGTCCTGAAAATTGTAAATTGCGAAACCTAAAGAATGAGAATATTTTTATACCATATAACGACCATACATTCCCAAAATCATAAAAAAATGTTCACTAGTTAAGCGTCGGGTCTGAAAGGGGTAAGATGCTACACTCGCCTCCGGGATCCAGGCCTGAATCGCCTACACCGCAGGAGCACCAGCAATGGCATCAACAACAGCCACAGCAGGTACTGCCCGCGCCACCGCCACAACCCACGCCACAGTTGCTGCAACGAGGCGTAGAACCGTGCTATGTCCCCTCTTATCGCCGCATACCAACGAAGTGGTGAACACCTGCCGACTACCGCCTTTTTGGCTGGGTAATCCAGTGATGTGGTTCTTCCAAATTGAGGCGGCCTTCCCGGTGCATAATGTCAGAAATGACAACAGCCGTTATAACCTAGTAGTTTTCGCGCTCGATTCGGAGACCATTGTTGTGAGTCAGAATCAAGCTACCTGCGTGTAGTAGCACTAACAGCATTTAGAAATATTACAATTAAGCTAATTAAGAAAGCACATAAGGTGCAAACACTATAAATAAATAGTATTTATTTATTAATCATTATATGAACTTTTAGGGTGTTATAGTTCCGCAATCAAGTTGACGAAGGGCATTGGAATCTAGAATGTAGTACATACAAATATATAAAAAAAAAATTTATTAGTTAATAACATGGCTTAGCTTAATCATGGCCTACGGCCGATAGCTGCCGAATAGAAAATTGCAGCGCTGCCCCCAACCAGCTGCGCTGTCGTCGTCGTCGTCGTCGACAAAATGTTTTATTATTTTTACTGCGCATAACTCACGTGATAGAATTTTTAGAATTGAATTTTTATATACAAATAGTGGAAAAATTAATATAATTTTAAATGTTTTCTGACAGTGATAGCAAAAGTAGTGTTTGTTCATATAATTATTCTCAAAGTTCTGAAAGTGAAGAATAAAATGGCTCCAAAAAAAGTAACGATTCGGGAACCATTGGCAATGGACGACGATTCAATACAAATGTTCGCAAACGAAGAAGAAGTCCCGAATCGGCAGGATCTTATTTCAAGCGATTCCGAGGATCTTCCGATGATTCCCAACACTCAAGCAATCGAGGAAGCGATAGTGAAAGAGAAGAAGAAGAAGCGGAAATCCGAAGGAACAAGTGAAGAAGAAGAAAATCGATGTGGATCAGGAGATGAAAAAAGCAGCAATGTTGAAGGACAATACGACTCATATATCGATTCTTTCTCTGATTTTAATAATATGGACGAAAGAATTTCTATTGCATGTGATTACAACTATGGAGATTTTGATATCTCTCTCCTTGAAGGAGAAGGAATACGAAGCGAAGAGGCTTCTACATACGTTGATGGACTCCCTGTTATACACTCAGAAAACATTACTGGCCCAAAAGAAAGAGTTAGGAAAGTGCTCGCTGAAACATTTAGTGAGCATCCTATTAAACAGCGAGTGGTCCACGATGTTTTTGGAACCAGCTATGACTATGGAAACTTCAAATTGGATTACGAACAAGTATGTAGAATATTTTCAGGGGCCATCCTCATCATCTCACACCACGGGAATCACATCCATGTTATCCACGATTGCACATATTCCAACAACTCCTGTCGATGTGCCTTTAGCAAATGCTTCCAACAACAAGTCAATAGAAAATTCGCTCGAAGAGTTATTCCTAGCTGGAAATTCACGTTGCAGCACTGGATCAATCTCTCAATCTATTTGCAGAAGGATTCCCGGCAGTTTATTTACTATCACATCGCCGGGAGAACGTGGTTACCAAAAAGTGAAACTAGATGTCTTCGATTTTTCCAAGATTTGCAAGAAGCCGAAAACGGAATGGTGGAAGGAAGCGAATTATCGTTCAACATTCATAATTTAATCTCCATTGGATCCCAACTATCAATTAGTAATGAAATTACTAGTATCTGTGACGAATCAAATCAAACAAATACCAGGAATCAAAAAAGATTAAAGGGAGACAAAGTAATTGATTTCTTAAAACAACATCCTACTGCTCCTATCCATCATATATTAAATACGTCAATGTGGTTATCTTCTGAATTTAGATTTTGGGATATTAATTCTATTTTAATTAAAAATTGTATAAGAATAATTAATAATTATATAAATAATTTAACATTTCAGGAATTATTTTTATATTTAACTAGTTTACAAAATACAATTTTTTTCATGTACATTCGATGAGAGGCGACTTTTCTTATGTATTTTCATCTGCTGAATTCGAAAATCAAGGTAAAATTTTTTTTCATGGAATAGTTTTTGAGATATTGTAATTTTTGAATTTTTTCGACCTTTTTTCACGTGACAAATCATATCTCGAGCTAGAAATGTCCGTAAAGATGATACTTTAACGTAAGAACTAAGACCAACTAGAAGAAAATCGACCGAAAAATGACAAAGTTATAAGCAATTGAGTGAATAAATCCAAATCCCATATTTTCCGAATAGTTTATTTTTTTCGACAATTTATGTGTTGTTTGTTTTTAAAGGAACCGTTATTCCTTATGTGTTATACACATCAGAAATTTGGTTCTTAGCTTGTTAATATTGTTTTGTTAATTCAGTCTGTGAGGAAAAACACTGCGGTGAGTTAGTAATATATTAAATTGTAATTTTTGTAACATATCTTTTTTTTATATATAAAGTGAATTTTTATTCCAAATTAGACGATACATGAAATTCGGTGTACCGATGATATGGAGAGAGCCGCTCTGCCATTCGGTTGATTGTTACTTTTGCCTGAGCAAATCCACTGGTTTTGGTAAGAGTGCCAAGTGGGTTTATGCGACAGTAGCAGTCGCTTCGCTTCCAGTTCCACATTCAAGTGAATTTCCTCATCCTAAGTGCCCCGATTCAACGATTGAACCTTTCGAATCATCACAAGAGACAGACACAAGCAGTGATAATGAATTTCAACAGGAGTCGCAATTACAACGTTTTACGCAGCCTGAACTTAATGATTTGGCGAGAGATCTCGAGCTGTCAAAGGACAAATCGGAGTTACTTGCATCTCGCCTGAAACAACGGAACTGTTTGGCTCCGGGAGTAAAAGGAACATTTTACAGAACCCTTGATGAACCTTACGCACAACATTTTAAGAAGGAAAACGCCATATGCTACTGCAACGATATTCCTGCATTGTTTGAGCAACTCGGAGAGTCTTATGATCCAAATGAGTGGCGCTTGTTCATTGACGGTAGAGAGACTATGTATGGTTTCTCACTAGAGAAACGGATCCCAAAAGCAACTGGAGACAAAGCAAGAGCCACAACTATTTCTAACACACAAAAATATCAAGAATGTATTGCAAGCGTTTAAAACCAATATATATGGGATTTGGATTTATTCACTCATTGCTTATAACTTTGTCATTTTTCGGTCGATTTTCTTACGTTAAAGTATCATCTTTACGTACATGAAGATAAATCAGACGTTTTTTCAACGATTTGTACTTTTCCGCCGGCACAGAATCACTGTAAAATATTATTTTTTTTGAAAATGTGCCCTATTTTCATCGATATATTTTGAATTGCTTTACCAATCAAAGATCCGATTATACATGTTTGTTCGTCATCTCAATACCTTGCATTGGGTGCCAAGAACGAATACCAAAAACTATTCCATGAAAAAAATTTAACCTTGATTTTCGAATTCAGCAGATGAAAATACATAAGAAAAGTCGCCTCTCATCAAATGTACATTTTCGGTGTAAACTAGTGTAATCAAAAAAATATTAATTTTGTTTGCCTGTACTTAAGATAAGATAAATTTTGTATTATTACCTAATTATAAGTTTAGCATAAAATAATCATCAACAACGCTTTTCCTGTCAAACAGTTTTTTCCATACAGAAGAATCAAAAAAATTATTTAATTTAATTTTAAGATTTTAATTTTTCGTTTCCACATAACCAACTAAGCAATCACCGAAAGCGATCGTATTGATATAGTCACAAGAAGTATCTTTAGACTGGTTGCACACTCACCAAACATGACGTCTAAATCGGGAGGAAATTATTTTGCCTCACTCGACGCCGACCCGGACCCAATATCACCGAAGAGAAGGAAAAACTACGATATCAACAACAAATTCGATTTTCCCAGCATAATCCCCACATATTTAAAAAAAAGCTTAGCATACTGTAGTGTATGTATGCATGCATGCTCATTGTTCGCGCCGGATCCCTCCTGACGATGGCTGCCACCTGCTCACTGTCACCATGGCGTTTTGAGCGGGGGCTCAGTGCGGAGAGAATTCCCCTCATTGGGCCCCGCCAAATCGTACAGCAGGCTGCAACCATCTTTTCTGTGGTGTGAATGCCGGCACAGGAGAAGAGGAGAGCCGGCGACCGGTTTAAGTTCAATATGAATTCGTCTGTCGATCATCAAACTTCTGCCGGAGCAGCGTCGTGACTTGCTACCTTTTACGAAAAGATATTCTTTGTTTTTCCATCTAACTTTTGCCTTTTTTATCAAAATATATTCTGTGCAGTGTAACCAAACATCACAATATTAAAATAAACAAATTTAATTTTTGAAAACAAAAAAAAAAGGGGAATGGATTTCAGTCTCAGCAGTGCTCCACATCGAAACACTCATCATAGCGCGTAACTTGAGCGCGAGTATGCAAGCCGTAGCGTGTTGCCCTTGAGCGACCACCAAAGCAGTTCATTGTCTGGTGCGGCGCGCTTATACTCTTTCAAGTGCAAGGGCGTCAAATTGCACACGGGCAATGCACTCGAAATAACTGTCGATACAGAATCGACAGTTGGTGCCGCTGAGAGCATATGATGAGCAGGCATGTTAAAAGTACATAAGATTTCCCCTCTAGTAAATAATTAAGAATTAGTAAGAACCAATCAATACATTTCATCTACTTACATATTATGTATTTAAATAAGTTATGCAAGAGTGAGTGAATGAATTGATATTGATTAGTGAATAAGCAATAGGCTATAGGAAGTTTCTTGTAAACCAAAATTGAGATTAAAAATCAGACTTGTGCTGACCACCAAAACCTACACAAGTGTATTATTTTTGTCTTTGCCTTGTGGCGAAGTAAAAAAGGAATATCTGAGCTTTGAGGTTCAATTTCCAAGAGCGGCATTTGGCCAAATTTCTTGGGGTTATATCCACGCCATACATGGATACCTTCAATCTCAGGGCGACCCCAAGATTTTATTGTTTTTCACCTTCAATCGTATAATTCACACATAACATGGCGATCCTGCACCATCGAACTTGCTGGAACTTCTTCTGTTAAAGCAGCCGATTTAAAATTATTTTACATCAATGACGCAAGCAGAAACGACGCTATTTTTGAAAAATGGGAGTCATATGCCAGGACAACAACTCCTAAAGCAGCCAATCATCCCACAAGAGAGCAGCGCAATCTATATACCTACGTCATTGAAACTTGGGCCACAACCATTATCGATAGAACGATATTTGGCACGGCAGAGTACACGAAAACCAGCACAATCCAGCGCCGACAAACTCGGTCTTTCGGATCGATATTTCTTTCAGCAAGATAATGATCCGAAGCATACTGCACACAACACGAAGATGTGGATCCTTTACAATACTCCGAATATATTGCAAACTCCTCCCCAGTCGCCTGACTTAAACCCCATCGAGCACATATGGGCAGATATGGAAAAATCTATACGTAAACAACCAATATCATCAATGGGACAGCTAAAAAATGTGATCGAGGAAGTGTGGGCGTCCGTGTCAACAGAGAGGACAAAAAAACTGGTTCAATCGATGCCAAACCGTTTGAAAGAAGTCATAAGACTTAAAGGATATGCTACAAAATATTAATCGGGCCTATTCCCGTTGGCGTTGTCGTTTGAAAACAAAATAAAAACGACAGTATGGCATCACCGTTGGCGTTATCGACAGTTATCGAAAATATATCCGTATTCTCCATTTTGAAACGAAGATAGCAACTACAAAGAAACATTCTTTCTCTGTCGTCGCCATTGTTAGCATCGAAGTTGAAACGAGTAGAACAAAATAAATTAAAAATGAAAATAACGGCAGTAGAGCAATTTGAAATGTTAGTTGCCGAAATGGAAAAACATCCCGCATACGCTAAGGGCTTTCGAAAGGGCATAAAACCACTAAATTTCGAAGGTTTCTGGAACAACATAGCAGAAAAAATAAATCCGTTTGGACCTCCAGTTCGTGACGGAGATGGTTGGCACAAGGTATGGAAGGACTTAAAATTCAAAGTGAAGAAGAAGCTTGTGAAGAACAAAACAGAAGCCAGAGCAACAGGAGGAGGCGCTTATAAACAGGTTGCTTTGTCACCATTGGAGGAAGCGGTGGCAAATTTATTAGAATTTGAAAAACAAATAAACCCAAGAGGAAATGCGCTAGGATTAGCCGAGCAAGATGAAGTTGAGGCGCTGCCAATCGAGGAAGAGTTAATACGCAACTTATTATCGGAAAGTGGTGAAAACGTAGATGTAGCGACTACTTCCGCCGAAATTAACGTAAATGACGATGTACCCAACGTTTCAACAAGGGTCCGGTCTTCAAATACTAAATCCGCTGAAAACGAAAGGATTACATTATTGAGGAAGCAAACCGAAGTGCAACAAGAGCAATGCAGTCATTTGAAATCTATAAGTGGATATTTGAAAGATGTGTCTCGTTATCAGAGGAAGAGGCTGGAAGTAGAAGAAGAACGCCTAAAAATATATAAAAGGAGCAAACGCAGAGAAGATGAAATGCTGGATCTTGATGCAGCAATAAAAAAGAAAAAACTTGAATTGATGGAACATCAGCTAAATTGTAATAATTAGTTTTATTTTATTTGAATTTTTGTTTATTTATTTTGTGAACTGTTCTTTCTATTTTTCCTACATTGAATTAAAATATAAAAGTTATGAAGAGAAAGTGTTTTTAATTTAATCTCTTATTCTGGCTGCTTCTGTGCAATCTCCTCGGTCATCATATTCATTGCTGGTGTTATAATTTTCAGTTCCATTGGAAACCATTTCTACATCATTATCGAGAAAAGAAGTATTGTAATGAATGCAAATATTATGGAGAGCAGCACAAGCATTAACGATTTGTGTAACTTTTTCGGAATCATAGTGCAATTCACGTGCTCCAAGGAGGCATCGAAATCGAGATTTCAGCACACCAATTACTCGTTCTACAATATTTCGGGCTTTTGCATGAACCGAATTGTAACGGCTTTCTGCACTGAGTTCAGCCGCTGATCTGGATGGTGTCATTAAAAATGGTTCCAACGGATACCCAGCATCTCCTAAAAACTTATAATGTTAAACTGATTTTATTTTATTTCAAATTGTATACCCATAATCCACGAATTACGTTCGCCACCAGCATACCTTTCTCGTATAAACCTCCTTAACTCGGCTCGTATTCCAAATTAAGGAATCATGGCCAGAGCCTGGATGTCTGGCATCTACATACCTTATACGCATCTTATGATCACAAATCTAAGAATAATAAGAATGAAGGGTTAGCAACTCAATTCACTGTTGGTATTTACATTCATTGCTATTATTTACAATCATTGCGTTTATGCTGAAGAAGCCCTTTCTGTTAGTACAAATTTTGAGAACTTTTGCAGGGACCAACTATTTTAATATGGGTTCCGTCTACACACCCTATGACTCCAGGAAACCCTGTTCGTTCATAAAAAAATCGTTTGCACTCTATTGTTTCATCTTCCGACATTTCAAATTTAATCCAGGTTTTGCAGATTGTCGTATTCATAGCGTCCAAAACTTCGGATAAAATTTTACTAACCGTAGGTTGAGCCAGCGACAAATTAAAGTCATTTCCTACGCTTAGTTGATACGATCCTTGCGCAAAAAATCGCAGAGCAGTAGCCAGTTTTATTGTTGCCGTAATTGCAGACTTTCGCGTGTTGCTTTTTAGTATTGGACGGATTTGTTCCAGGACGTATTGAAAAGAAGTTTTATTGAGTCTGAATGTGTTCACAAATCTTAAGAAAAATATATGTATATTTAGAAATGATTTTATAAAAATAACGTTACTTACATTGAATCTGGGATGGCAAAGATATTAGCGTTCTGTCGTAACATTTTCCGCTGTACCTTTATCTTCATTGTTTCATTATCCTCACTTGAACTTGAAAAATTAAATTCTGTACTCGCCATTCTTTTATTTTTCGTTTAAAATAACAAAAATATTCACGAATTTCCAATAATGTCAAAAATAACAACATTACTCATTGCAGTGCTACCAACCTTTCTTCATTTTTATTTCTATTTTCGATAACTTCTCTTCCTCGCTTCAATATATTTCAAGAATGCCAATTTAGGAACGAAGCGACGATAAAAACGACAACGAAAGAGAAACGACTATTAAAACGACAACGCCAATGGGAATAGGCCCGAATATTCAATTTTCAAATTACTCAACATTTCTATTTACTCAACATTATTGTTAATTTTTCTATTTTTTTTTAATACTTTCTTTAAACCAAACAATTAAGTTCGCCGTAATGTAATACCTGAATTTTGTTAAAATAAATTACATGGAACATACAAAAAAAGTGTTTTATTTAAGAAAAATTACAATTATGAATACTAATTAGTATGACTGTATATATAAGATCTATTGTGGGCGCTACATCCATTCCGAAGGCACTACCATTTTTTTCGGCAAAATGTAACTTCCTGTAGTAAACAGGATGCAGCTACATTTTCTCAATCCGAGTTGAAGAGAGTTTACTAAAAATGAATCCCTCTACTGTGTTACAAAATTTACTAAATAAATACAGATGTTGGATTGATGCTGAGCATATAGAATGCTTCAAAGCAGTGATAAATGAATTAAAAATATTAAAGTTCTCTAATTATATTTATGAATTTCATAAGTATGATTGTTGATTGCTGATTCCCTTCACTTCAAATAAGACTATAAAAAGGCTGTTGTTGGAAAATTTTAAATTCAGTATATGAGCTTTTGTGAACCTTCTATGTAAGGAAAAAATGAATCATTTAAAATTTAATGATGAAAAGTCAATTTTGGAAGATCCGAATTATTTCGGAAATAATTTAAATGATGCTGAATTAGATCAAGGCTTTAGTGATCTATGGGACACAGACGATTTATTCATGGATGTGCTTACAGAATGCGTAGAGCACGATATCCTTTTCAAATGAGAGGAAAAATATGCAATAGAACATCCGGATGAAGAATTTGAGTTAATTCCCATGATGACAAATTTCTCCCGTCCAATTGAACAAGGAGTTTGGACTGTCAGCGCTCGTGTAATTATAGAAAAAAAACTAACACTTATTTCTTAGCTAAATCTGCATCGGCAAATTTAATAAGAAATTGTGAAATTATGAAATTAATGGGATATAAAAGAAGAACGAGATGAAAGTTAGAGGCAGTTGAAAATAAGACTTCAATAAGCATAACATATTGTTGTGAGTTAGAATCAAGCTGCCTGCGAGTAGTTGACTCACAGCACCGGCTCCTAACCGATACTACACATTTGGTGTGGTTAACTTTACGCAATTAAATTCATTAAGAGAGCACATATTTTTGGGCTGCAAATATTGTAAATGAATAGTATTTATGTATTAATTATGATGTAAACTTTTAGGGTGTCACAGTTCCGCAGTCAAGCTGACGAGGGGCATTTAGAATGCACCAACGACACTTTTACTTTCAGTAGGTCAGTTGGCTTGAGCAACTGACACCAAACAACAATTGCGTAACTGGAACACCAGAAAAGTCAATACGTAGACTGTAATGTTTTCTTGTAAATCTATATATATAAAAATAAGTTGTCCTATGTTCGTGATTTTATAACTCGATAACCACTCAATCGATTTTCAAACGAGTACATGCGTTGGAAAGGTCTACTTTCACTGATCGAAAAATTTCTACGAATATGCGTTATACGCACACTTTTATGATGGTGTGCTTTCCCCATATAAAATGTATTTTTTTTCTTATGAGAATTACATTTTGTCGATATAAGGCTCTGCTTGCACGCGTCATTTGACTTATTTAATTTCTGTGTGTTTATTGATTGTCATTTAAGTTTACAGTGTGAGCATTGACATTTTTAAAATTATTCATTTGTAATCTTTCAGTTAAAATTAAAATCATTTGCATCAAAAAAAAAAATTATTCAACAATGCCGCGACGAAGCCGTTCACAAATTGACCGACGAATACGCCACAGCAGTCAAATACGTTTAAATAGATCTAATCAGGATGAAAAAGCGATTAGAAAGTAATGAATTAGCAAGGCAACGAATGGCACGATCAAGATCAAATCAAAATCAAGAACAAAGAGAAGAACGTATTGAAAGTGTGAGAGTTAGAAACAGAAGAGATCGTGAACGTAACACTGAACGTGACAATCAAAACAGGCAACAACGGAGACGTAGCCATTCAATTGCAAATTTGGATCGTGCAGGTTTTAATTATGATCAGAACATTGATTACGCTTCGCATCCATCTATTCAAATTGGCAAAATGGATAAAGTTTGTAATAAAGGCAATGCATTTAAATTTAAAAATGAAACCGATGGTATGTGTTGTGCTGGCGGAAAAGTTAAATTAACACCATTAAGTCCACCACCTGAGCCATTATTCTCTTTGGTTGGTGGCAGAACTAATCAGTCAAAACATTTCTTGAAATTCATTCAGTCGTACAATTGTTGCTTTCAAATGGCATCATTTGGAGCACAACACATTGTTCGTGATAGATTTATGACAACTTTTAAGGTAAATAATGTGGTTTTCAATTCAGATATTAATATATGTTTTGATTTATACGAAAATTCTAACCAATTTGTTGAATATTAATTAAAGATTCAGGGTCAGGTGTACCATAAAATTGGTTGCCATTCGACAACCTAGAGTATCGCTTTCTACTTTATGTTGCATGTTCATGTGTTGGGAAGCCGTCGTCTTTATTCATTTTTTGTAAAAATGGCAATACTAAAAATGTCGTTTACCACCAAGCTCTGCAATAAATTTTTTTCTTTTTGATGTTCTTACTTTAAAAAATTTATTCTTTTTCATGAAAATGTCTTATTCTTTGTAGAAAATTTAATTTTTAATACAAAGACGTAAACGTATGTTATTGTATTGTCCAGCAACGCGGGCAGGGTTACTCTAGTAGTATATAAGAACTAGTATTTTAAGAATAAAGCTTCTTGTCATTTTGATAATCAAACTAGTGCGTATCATTTGTTTTGTGGAAAAGTGCTAGGTTAAGTGCACTCAGGACAGGCAACGCAAGGACGCTCCCGAGGACAACAACCAAATACGGTCCCCAACATTTTGGCGCAGCCGGTAGGATTGACAGCAAGGATGCCAATATTTTAACGGTGGCAATTAATTATAAAATGCCTTGGATGTATGTATGTATTCATGTAAGAACAGGTTACATGGTGTAGGGAAATACACTTGTTAATGGATATATACATACCAGGCTAGTACAGGGTGGCCCAAATAAGACCAGCTGATGTGAAACACAAATAACTTTTTTATTTTTTAACATAATTTATTTTTTCTTTTTGCAGATTATAACTGAACTCTTGGAAATTTAAAATGAATACGTACAGTCCACAACAACGCATTAAAATGTAGTAAATTTAATTATATAGAGTAGTATATGCAATGCAAAGTTCAGTCATGCAATGGACAATTTTTTCACATGAGCGGGTTTATCTTTTATATACTCGCTTATGTAAGATGGGCAACTAGTTTTGCCCAGATTTGATATACACATTTTTTTTTGGACGGCATGTAATTTAATATAGTAAATAATTGTTATGTATGAATCAAATTATTATAAAATGTATATTAGGGTGACAATTAAATGTATGGGCAAGTTTTTTTTTTTACTTTTCTTTGGTCTCATCCTTTTTTTGGGTTGAGTTTTATAAAAAAATAATCCCTGTAAAATTTCAGGGCCCTAGGTGGAGGTTTAGGGGTCGCGTCGGCCCCCCAAAGTTACACAAAATGCGTTTTTTTAAGTAAAATCTCACTTTGATTGTTTGTAACTTCTGTTGTGTTGACTTTGTAAAAAATTGTTGTTGACTTTGTGTTTACATGACTTTGTGTTGTTCATTTATGTGTTTACAACAACTTATTCATACATCATTTTTATCTACCGGAAAAGAACAGGCATTCGCTGTGTGCGATGCAATTTATGAATATGGCCTACAAAATCACATTAAAGCTCTAGTGTTTGACACAACAGCGGTCAATACTGGGCGATTCAATGGTACTTGTACCTTAATAGAAAACAGTTTGCAAAGACCACTTTTGTGGTTACCATGCCGGCATCATATATACGAGATAATTCTTAAATGCGTTTTCGACGAAAAAATAAGCTACTACGGAAGTCCCAACGTTAAATTATTTGAGAAATTTAAAAATGCTTGGGCTAAAATTAATAAAAGCAACTTTGAGTATGGCCTTCTAGATCCCCTTGTGAAGAATTACGTGAACGAATCAGCTGCGCGAATTATTAATGCTGTAAATACTGTCTTAAAGGTAAAACAACCCAGGGAAGACTATAAGGAATTTCTGGAACTGACTTTACTATTTCTGGGTGAAAAACCTAACAAGTCACACCCAAACAGCCTATTGTTTCGCTCACCAGGAGCTGTTCACCATGCCAGATGGATGGCAAAAGCCATTTATTGTCTTAAAATATTTTTATTCCGCAACGAGTTCCAGCTGTCAACACTCGAAATAAATGGACTTCGTCGAATTTGTATTTTTATTGTTGAAGTCTATGTTGAAGCGTGGTTTTCTGCTCCTTTGGCTGTTGAAGCGCCATACCAAGATTTTGTATTTTTGCGCAAACTGGAAAATTTTAAGAATATTGATGCTGAAATATCGCTCGTTGCGCTGAAAAAGTTTAAGAACCATTTGTGGTACTTAAGTCCTGAGGCGGTTGGTCTTGCATTTTTTGATAATAACGTACCAGTGTCTACAAAACAAAAAATGGTTGCAGCTTTGGAAAACGATTGTGAACTAGAGCAGAACACAAAACGAGTTAATGTAAATGGTAGAGAAATAGCTGAAATATTCAATGGCGGAATTGAGCAGTTCGTCTCGGTCGCAACAAAGGCATTATTTGAAAGATTTCAAATAAATACTAATTTTTTAAAACTTAATCCTGCAAAATGGCATCAGGACCAGTCGTATAAAAAAGTGGTTGAAGTGATGAACAAACTTAAAGTTGTAAATGACAGTGCAGAAAGGGGGGTCAAATTGATGGAGGAGTTCAATGAATTGTTCACAAAAAATGAACGTCAAAAGCAATTTGTTATTAAAATTGTGAGTGATTATCGGAATCGGTTTCCAGATTGTAATAAAAAAACATTGACCCAAGTTCTTTAGACTTAATCAATAAAAACATGCACTCTAACCAAAGTTGTTAATTTATTTCATGTTAAATTTTTTAAAAGGTGATTGTGAGCATTTTTAAATTTATTTCAGTAAATATTGGCATTAGATAAAAATGATGTATGAATAAGTTGTTGTAAACACATAAATGAACAACACAAAGTCATGTAAACACAAAGTCAACAACAATTTTTTACAAAGTCAACACAACAGAACAAAAAAAAACGCATTTTGTGTAACTTTGGGGGGCCGACGCGACCCCTAAACCTCCACCTAGGGCCCTGAAATTTTACAGGGATTATTTTTTTATAAAACTCAACCCAAAAAAAGTATGAGACCAAAGAAAATAAGACTTTCGAAATTAACTGTCACCCTAATGTATATTCATTGAGAAGAATTTATTCCATGTGCGAGATGACTACGATTTAAGCTTATGATAGAATGGAGATTGTACCGCATGAATACAAGAGTTTCTATCTGACAAGTAAAAGGCTGATAATACTTCGAGTTTAATTGCATAAAACACTAACATGTACGTTGTCCGTATAGAAAATCCAACGTGTCTGCCAATATTACATATGTCAGTATGTATATTGTATTATGGTCTAGGAGGAAGAGATAATTTTAGCCACAAAAAACATTGTTCAGTTAGTTTCGCAGAATAATCTCCTGGCGCACAAAATCGTTTTAACCACGAACATGCTTGACCATATTATAGGTGATGTACATTCCTTGCGTGTAGATATCTTAAAATTAGCAGAAATTCTTGCAAGCTGACTTGACACAGTTGATCGTACACGCTGGCGCATGTTTAAATTCGTGTTCAATGGGGACTTACAAAAAATGTATCGTCAAATCAAGGTGGCCCCTCATCGGACTTCTTATCAACGTATAGTATTTCGACACTCGCCGAATACCCCGGTATCTGACTATGAACTGTGAACGGTCACCTTTGGTGTTAATTGTGCACCCTACCTCGCAATTAGAACACTCCGACAACTAGCTACTGACGTAGAACAGGACCTACCCTTAGCCGCGCAGGTGTTACGGGACTGCATGTATGTGGATGACGCGTTGGTGGACACTCATGATGTTGACAGGGCGATACGAACTTGTGACGAGCTGATTCGTGCTCTCGATTCAGCCGGTTTCTCTATGCGTAAAGGGACCGCCAATACAGCGGCCATTTTAGAATCGTTACCCACCGACCACTTACTGCGGGAAGACTTCTTAGGGCTTGATGAAGCCAGTCTGACGAAAACCTTAGGGGTTCGTTGGAATGCAAGGTCCGATCAGTTTTACTTTCACATTCACCCAATCTGTTTCGAACCCCGAACCACCAAACGAAAGGTGCTGTCTCCATAATAGCTCAACTACAATGCTGGTGACCCCAATAAAGTGCAAAAGTACCAGCTACAGCGAGCGCACGAATTGGTTAGAGAAAATCAGGAATGTGCTAAACGGGTAGCCAGGGAAGCCAAACAAGGTATTAAATCCAGTAATATTTCATGTGGGTGACCAGGTTCTCATGGAGAATCAGGCTAGAAGAAACAAATTCTCACCGGTTTCGATAGGTCCGTATGTAGTAGCAGAGATCCGCAGCCCAGTTACAAGAGTCGTAACGATTAAGGGCAAGAACAAAAAGCTACATAATAATTTATTGAAATTGTGCCACATTAGACCACACCACTAAAGACATGTGTTAACAGTGTTTTACAAGTGTAAACGCAAGAATAACAACATAAACACGTACGTGTGTGTATCAAATAACACACAGCGCCGATTTTCAAAGTCAAGACCAGTAGAAGTGTGCCGCTTAAACTCGGGCAAGTAAAATTGACGTAATGAAAATTTGCTTATTAGGCACTATTGCCGAATGAAGACAGAAGGGAAAAATATTTTTTAAATATTAAATAATAAAAAAGGGGTTCATTGGACACATTTTAAAAAATAAAATTATAAGACAGTGTAGTGTACACTGACGACCACACATCGTCATAAGCACAGAAACAAGTCGCATATGCAGACAAACTGACAATAGCGCAACTTGTGCAATTGCACTCAATACCAAATACGCTAGACAAGCATTTTGGTGGTGCAATAACACACGTTGCCTATATAGCAGCATCGTATGCATATTGGACAGTGCAGTGACTTTAGCCCTGAACTTGCACTCAAAATTATTAATATAAACAAAGACGATGATTCGTCAATGAATAATATCGGTAATCCGATACTTGAGACTAATTTCGGGAATATGATTTGTAACTAGTAGAAATAAGATAGATATATTTTATGTTAGTTAGAATAAGAAAACAATTGCATCTATACATTGTATAGAATCTGCAATTGAATTGAATGCCGATCCTGCGTGACCAACGTATGCATTACACCATACATGACGATCCTACGAGGCTAGCGTTCAACATACCCTACAACAGTCGTGGGTAAGTAATTTAAACTGAACGTAGAATATATACACACATACATATATACGGCTGTTAATGAAGTGTAATATGATGCGTAAGCAGTAGCGCCGGCACCGTTGGTGAAGTAAGTATACTCGTATATGTATATATGTGTATAATATACAGAATGAATGTACGAACGTATATTTAAAGAAGTAAGTATTCTAGTTAAGAGGAATGGGTATGTACGTATGTATATTTTTGCAGATATTTACATACTGTAGCAGGCGACATGTAAATATACATAGATTTGTTCGGTTTATCGCTTAGGAAATTAGCGTGTGGGGAATAGTTATGTATATATAAGTTAACACGCACCTGCCGCATTAGCCACGACGTTCACACTGTTGCCCACTACACGTGCCGCAGTGTCAGCATATTTCAATTTCACAATAAACGCAACGTTCCCGTGGCTGCCCATTACACGCGCCGCAGTATCAGCATATCACAATAAACTCAACGTTCCCATGGCTGGCCATGTATCAGCATATTTCTATTTCGCAATAGGATGTAACCCAAGATATTACCAATTGCATTCAGTTAATGCACCTGTGGGAAACCAAGGCCATGGTCGGCCTCATACAGTAGGCTGTAAACAAGTTAAACAACGATCGCGTCGCTGCCAAGGAATGAAGGTGTGAGGTGAACAACTGCGATAGGTTGCAGTTAGTCGAGTTTGGGACGAGCTGATGGAGAGTCAAACTTCTAATATTCTCTAAGTTATAATTAAGTGAATCTTTAAATAAATTGTTTGAACCTTAAATAAAATCAATAGTGTTTGCTTTTGGGCAGTGGCCCTTTAAATTTTTTATCACAAGGACAATAAAATTGTTAACTTATATATATATACATATATTGAATTAGAACAATATATTTAGCTTACCATTACACACTAGGTAATAACTGTAGCAATTAATTTTAAACAATTGAAAGTGCCTTGAATGTATGTATGTATTCATATAAAAGCAGGTAACATGTTGTAGGGAACTACACTTGTTAATGGATATATACATACCGGGCTAGTAGTAAAATTTAAATATATAGAATAAAAGATGCAATGAAAAATTGAGTCATGCAATGGACAAATGTTTTCACATAAACGGGTTTATCTTAAATATTCTGGTTTATGTCAGAGGGCAAAAGAATTTGCTCAGAATTGAAAAATTTAAAAAGATATATAAAAAGAAAGATGATATGAAAGGAATTATGAATTGTCTAAACAAAAGAAAAATAAATAATAAATTTATCTTTTGTATACTCGCTTATGTAAGATGGGCAACTAGTTTTGCCAAGAATTGATATAAAAATTTTTTGTTTTTGGCGGCAGATTATTTAATATAGTAAATAATTGTATGTATGAATCAAACTATAAAATGTATATTCATTGAGAAGAATTTTTAATTTTGAATGCCGTTAACAATTTAAAGAAAATTGTATCATAGTTAATTAATAGTATTTGTAAATCAAATGGTTTTTATTACTTATTTATAGTTTGGTTATTAAGACGTATTAGATATACGATATATAAATTTAAATAATACATAAAATTTACTATTTTCGTTAGCAAAAATATTAAAAATGAAATAAATGTAATAGCCAGTAAGAATAATTAAAACTCGGCAAGGCCGATACATGTATAAAAGCATTGGTACTAAAAATTTTGTGCTAATGAGCGAATAAACCAATGCGGTTATTCCACTCATAGTGCATAGATGATAAAGTAGAGATATATTGAGTAAATATGCAGTTGTGGCAGTCTGGGCAAGGGCTAGGAGGAAATAGTCATTTCTTCGCAAGGAATTAATTGATTTTTTTTCTTTTTTGTTCTTTCTTTTCTCGAACAGCAAGAAAATGAGTTACGGACAGCATCAGTCGACCTACAATGGCATCAAGAGGGCAGCGGAGCATGCGAAGACAAATGAGTTCTCGTGTTTGGGGCTTGAGGAAGGCAAGGTGCAGCTAACTCGTTAAGAGCAACAATGGGAGCGGTTCAATTCCCTCCATGACGAGATAATATCTCGGGCCAAGTGCGATGAGATCGCTGATTTGGAAAAATCAATGGAGCGAGCGGAGCGACGGTACTTCACTGAAGGCCAAAATCAAGAAATTGTGACCAGCAAGGTGCGTTGATCAAGGCGCAAAGGAGCCAATCTCGGTGCAGGTGACGATGCCGTTCCAGCAGCACGACCTCCAAAATACTTGGGGAGAATTCGATGGAAGCATCACCAAATGACATGGTTTTCGCGACATATTTGTCGCTGCAGTGCACAGCAACGAGCAAATAGCGCCCTCGTATAAGCTCTCGTACTTGAAGAAGTCGCTCACCCATAAAACAGCGCGTACTTTGGGTGAGTGGGAGCTGACCGACAACGGTTATCATGAAGCATGGGAGCGGCTGAACCAAATCTATGACCGGAAGTATCCGATATGCCGAGAGTACTTGCGGCAATTTATCAAATTGCCACAGCTAGAGGGACCACCCACTGCGGAGAGCCTACAGCGTATGGCGAATGTGGCCCATGAGTCCATGCGCCAGCTGAAAGCACAGGGGGTTACCAGTCGAAGATTAGGACATGTTCGTTGTCCATATGCTCCACGAGCGACTGGACAGCGACACTGCCAAGCAATGTGAGCTACAGAGGACCTGAGGCGCTCCAAAGGCGGCAGAGATGCTGGGTTTCCTGGAGAAGCAGGCCTCTGCTCTACCAGCACGAGAAGTCAGGCCAGCGTATCAATTGGAGCACGGGCGCAGTACCCAAGAGCAGGGAGAGATCGGACCACGGTGTGAGTGCAACTGGAGCGGCCAAGGCAAGCAGTGCGAGATGCAGCAGAGATCACGCTGTATATCGATGCCCAGACTTCCTGTTCTTAAATCTACGAGTCAGGAAGGAACTCGTTGACAAACGGAACCTGTGCCTCAACTTTTTGAAGAACGGGTATAAGGGGGCGGCAGAGTGCTTTTCTGGGACATGTATGCGATGCCCAGGGGTGCAAAAGCACAACAGCGTGCTATGCGGAAAGAGGGAGCCATAGCAGCAGGTGTTGGTGGCACAGCAGCCAAAGCGGGGAGCCGCCGCGACAACAATGCCCAAGGTTAAGAGCGACTGACGGTGCAGCAACCTTGCACGCTCGCAAGGATAGCAGAGCATGGGCGAAGTGCTAGTTTTAAGAGCTTTTTAAACATAAAATTTAAGAAACATAGTAGAGCATTAATAAAAGAGCGAGAAATTCCTAATTGTGCAACTTACCATGTCTTTTCATTGTAGTTTAGAGATGCAAGAGGCCGTGTTACCAACGGTTATGGTGCGTGTCGAGATTGCTGGAATGCTATATGGGCCAGAGCGAGCACTCATGGACACTGGGGCGCAGCCAAATTTAATGAGTGCCGAACTCCGGCGATAGCACCAGTTGTCAGTACGATCACAGAGCAGCAAAATGATCGGAAGAGAAGGTAAATCATTTGACATAAAACACTATTTGAGTGCCTTCATGCTACCCTATGAAGAGCGAGAATGATTATTTAGAGACAGAATTTTGGGTGCTGCCAAGAGAATGTAATTGGCGACCAGTTTTGCCAGAGCTAGCCACTGCGGACAGTTGGCTTTTACCCTTTTTTGGTATTCTACCGCTTTTTTAAGCTATGCTTTTTCTGGTTCATTAAATCTCGCGGTTTTCACATGTTTTTGGAATTGAAGTTTTTTTGTATGAAGATTGATTGATCTTTTTTCAAACCAAAAAAAGATCAATCAAATCTTCAGATTCATGTTTACTTGAACTCCCATGAAAATGATCCAATCATGTTGAGTTCAATTCTTATGAAAATCTTTAAATTCATATTAATTTGAATTCGCATTAAAAACATGCTTGCTTCATTTCTCATGAAATTCAGTACTAAAGTAGCGATATTTTAAGATATAAACACATGTAAACTAAAATTTAAATTCATTATTAAACAAATTGTGAAGTCGAATGGTGTTACTCTCATTTCCAATACATAACTCGTGCGGTTTGAAACCTTAAGAATCATTTAAAAGCAAAATTTATTGTTACATGTACAATAGGGTGACAATTAAATGTATGGGCAAGTTTTTTTTTTTACTTTTCTTTGGTCTCATCCTTTTTTTGGGTTGAGTTTTATAAAAAAATAATCCCTGTAAAATTTCAGGGCCCTAGGTGGAGGTTTAGGGGTCGCGTCGGCCCCCCAAAGTTACACAAAATGCGTTTTTTTAAGTAAAATCTCACTTTGATTGTTTGTAACTTCTGTTGTGTTGACTTTGTAAAAAATTGTTGTTGACTTTGTGTTTACATGACTTTGTGTTGTTCATTTATGTGTTTACAACAACTTATTCATACATCATTTTTATCTAATGCCAATATTTACTGAAATAAATTTAAATAACCTTGTTGTGATCTAAGCCTTCAATAATCTCTTTTCATTATCATTGCTCTTAAACAAACCATAGTTCTCTTATACATTTACTATTTAACCTTTACATTCTTTTCTTACTCTTTTTTTTCATTCTCTTTGATCTTAACGTTAACATAACAAGCTACTTGAGCACAAGTGCAGAATGTGAACCATGTTGTAGTCAACCTCCAGCCAAAAACCTTAGAGGAAAGAATAAAATAATAACTCCAAAACTTGCGGCCGCATTGGACGCCTGTAAAATTAGTGACAGATATGCAGTTCATATAATAAGTGCAGTAGCTGAATCTTTGGGCCACAATATCGAAGAGTATGTTTTAAACCGAACGTCTTTGCACCAGGCAAGGGAACAAATCCGCGAAGAAAGAGTTTCAACATTGAGAAAGAAGCTAAAATTAAATGAGCTGGATACAATCTGCCTACATTGGGATGGAAAACTTTTGCCAGCGCTGACGGGAAATGATAAAGTTGATAGGCTGCCTATTATAATAACGAGCGGGCAAGTTGAACAGCTTCTACAAATACCTGCATTGAATTCTGGTACCGGAAAAGAACAGGCATTCGCTGTGTGCGATGCAATTTATGAATATGGCCTACAAAATCACATTAAAGCTCTAGTGTTTGACACAACAGCGGTCAATACTGGGCGATTCAATGGTACTTGTACCTTAATAGAAAACAGTTTGCAAAGACCACTTTTGTGGTTACCATGCCGGCATCATATATACGAGATAATTCTTAAATGCGTTTTCGACGAAAAAATAAGCTACTACGGAAGTCCCAACGTTAAATTATTTGAGAAATTTAAAAATGCTTGGGCTAAAATTAATAAAAGCAACTTTGAGTATGGCCTTCTAGATCCCCTTGTGAAGAATTACGTGAACAAATCAGCTGCGCGAATTATTAATGCTGTAAATACTGTCTTAAAGGTAAAACAACCCAGGGAAGACTATAAGGAATTTCTGGAACTGACTTTACTATTTCTGGGTGAAAAACCTAACAAGTCACACCCAAACAGCCTATTGTTTCGCTCACCAGGAGCTGTTCACCATGCCAGATGGATGGCAAAAGCCATTTATTGTCTTAAAATATTTTTATTCCGCAACGAGTTCCAGCTGTCAACACTCGAAATAAATGGACTTCGTCGAATTTGTATTTTTATTGTTGAAGTCTATGTTGAAGCGTGGTTTTCTGCTCCTTTGGCTGTTGAAGCGCCATACCAAGATTTTGTATTTTTGCGCAAACTGGAAAATTTTAAGAATATTGATGCTGAAATATCGCTCGTTGCGCTGAAAAAGTTTAAGAACCATTTGTGGTACTTAAGTCCTGAGGCGGTTGGTCTTGCATTTTTTGATAATAACGTACCAGTGTCTACAAAACAAAAAATGGTTGCAGCTTTGGAAAACGATTGTGAACTAGAGCAGAACACAAAACGAGTTAATGTAAATGGTAGAGAAATAGCTGAAATATTCAATGGCGGAATTGAGCAGTTCGTCTCGGTCGCAACAAAGGCATTATTTGAAAGATTTCAAATAAATACTAATTTTTTAAAACTTAATCCTGCAAAATGGCATCAGGACCAGTCGTATAAAAAAGTGGTTGAAGTGATGAACAAACTTAAAGTTGTAAATGACAGTGCAGAAAGGGGGGTCAAATTGATGGAGGAGTTCAATGAATTGTTCACAAAAAATGAACGTCAAAAGCAATTTGTTATTAAAATTGTGAGTGATTATCGGAATCGGTTTCCAGATTGTAATAAAAAAACATTGACCCAAGTTCTTTAGACTTAATCAATAAAAACATGCACTCTAACCAAAGTTGTTAATTTATTTCATGTTAAATTTTTTAAAAGGTGATTGTGAGCATTTTTAAATTTATTTCAGTAAATATTGGCATTAGATAAAAATGATGTATGAATAAGTTGTTGTAAACACATAAATGAACAACACAAAGTCATGTAAACACAAAGTCAACAACAATTTTTTACAAAGTCAACACAACAGAACAAAAATAACGCATTTTGTGTAACTTTGGGGGGCCGACGCGACCCCTAAACCTCCACCTAGGGCCCTGAAATTTTACAGGGATTATTTTTTTATAAAACTCAACCCAAAAAAAGTATGAGACCAAAGAAAATAAGACTTTCGAAATTAACTGTCACCCTAATGTACAATAAGAATAATTTAATTATGAATGCAAGTTCAACTGTTTTAGAATTATCAAAATTAAAAATGTACCGTTTTCACTTTGAGTATATTGTTCGCGCCGGAGCCCTCCTGACGATGGCTGCGGCCTGCTCACAGTCACCATGCGACTCTGAGCGGGACTCAGTGCGGAGAGCATTCCCCTTATTTGGGTCCCACCAAAGTCGTGCGGCAGGCCGCAGCCATCTTTTTTTTGTGTTTGCTGTGGTTTTCCATGCGAAAGTGCCGACTCAGGCAGAGGAGGAGAGCCAGTCGACAATACTGCGTGACCACGAGTATGTTGTGGAGAGGAGCTAAGTAGCCTTGTGATTCCATTTCTTTGTGCAGTTGTAATTGTGTCGTGCAGCCAAATGTATTGTATTAAGCAGGAACACGCACGCCCATAAAGGTGTGAAGTGGTGTTGGCCGTACAAGCAGCAAACAATTTATATTCCTATTTGCTTTGAAATCATATACTTGATTTCGCATGGTGACTGTGAGCAGGCCGCAGCCATCGTCAGGAGGGTTCCGGCGCGAACATACATATATGAAACATAAATTCAATGAAAACTTACAGTTGATCTATATGGACACAGATTCATTTATATATTCTATAAAAACAGATGATTTTGATGAAGATATTCGTATTGATTTAAAGTTTCATATATCATTCTTAGCTAAATCATGGCCTTTGGCCGATAGCTGCCGAATGGAAAATTCTGCTCTGTCGCTATGACTGCGCTGTCGGCATCGTCGTCGTCGTCGTCGTCGGTCACAATGTTTTATAATTTTTACTGGGCATTTTTTACGATTTATTTCGCAAAAGAGTATATAAGCGCAGTAAATTTCTCAAGAAACTCAAATGAATTCTAGTAGTGAAAGTGAGTGTTCGTATAACTATTCAAGTGATGAAAATGGCACCGACGAAAAAAGTGACGATTCGCGAACCAGTTTTATTAGACGACGATTCTCCATTTGTGTCAGAAAACGAGCAGGAGAACCAACTTGGACAAAGATTAAGCGATTACGAAGAAGTAGCAGTAATACCGAAAACGCAAGCAGTGGAGGAGACGATAGTGAAGGAGAAACGGAAGAAAAGGAAAGCAAAGGACAATCAGGAGATGACAAAAAAAAAAGGAATTAGATGTCGAAGCAGAAATGAAAAAGGCGAGTCTTCTTCCAGAGAACTCAACGCATATTTCGCTTCTTTCACTGATGATGCTGCTATGGACAAAGGAATTCCTTCTTCTTGCGAATACAACATTGGAGATTTTGATCTCTCTCTCTCTTTGAAACAGAAGCAGTACGAGGCGAAACGATCTCTACACATGTTGATGGACTCCCTCCTGTATGCCCAGAAAATAATTCTTGCCCAAAAGAAAGAATTAGGCAGGTATTCGTTGAAGCATTTAATTACAATCCTATTAAACAGCGAGTGGTCCACGATGTATTTGGAACAATCTATGACGTTGGAAACATCAACATGGATTACCAACAATTATGTAGAAAATTTTCAGGGACCATCCTCATCATCGCACATCACGGGAATCACATCCATGTCATCCACGACTGCAATTACTCCAACAATTCCTGCCGATGCTCCTTCAATTCCTGCTTCCAGGAACGTATCACTAAAACATTCGCTCGACGCGTTATTCCAAGTTGGAAATTTACGCTCCAGCACTGGATCAATTTGTCAATCTATTTGCAGAAAGATTCCAGGGAGTACATATACTATAACATCGCCGGGGGAACGTGGCTACCAAGTAGTGAAGCTAGATGTGTACGATTTTTCAAAGATCTGCAAGAAGCCGAAGAAGGAATGGTGGACGGAAGCGAATTTTCGTTCAACATTTATAATCCAATCTCCTTTGGATCCCAACTATCAAACAATAATGAAGTTATTAGTATCTGTAACGAATCAGTTACAACAGATACCAAATGTCAAAAGAGAGGAAAGGGAGACAAAATAATTGATTTTCTAAAAGACCATCCAACAGCTCCCATAAGCCATATTTTAAATACATCAATGTGGCTATCTTTGCAATTTCGGTTCTTTGACTTAAATTCTACTTTAATAAAAAATTGTATAAGAATAGTAAATAACTATATAAATAATTTAACTTTCCAGGAAATTTTTTTATATTTACAATCTGTTGAACCACAAAATTTAATTTTTAACGCCCCAGTAGGTAATTTATATAATTATTATTATTCTATTCAAGAATCAGTAAATATTTTAGATGACTTATTAAAATTTCAACTTTATCATGATTATAATGAAATAATAAAATTTTTAATTAATTTATATAATGTTATTGATAAAAATATTCCCTAAAAAAAATACTTTATTTATATTATCACCTCCAAATGCTGGTAAAACATTTTTTTTCGATACTTTTATACATTTTTGTTTAAATTTTGGCCAAGTTGGCAATTTTAATCGTTATAGTTCTTTTCGATTAATGGAATGCGTTGACAAGAGAATAATATTATGGAACGAACATATACTGGAGCCGTCAGCAACTGAAACATTGAAAATGTTATTTGGTGTTGCAGCTAAAGTTAAATACTCAAATGATGCTGTAGTCATGCGAACACCAATAATTGTTCTATCAAATAACGATGTATTCCCTAATGATAAAGCTTTTAGATCTAGAATGTTTACTTATAAGTGGAGATCATATAAAAATTTAAAAAATTATAATAAAAAACCACATCCTTTGTCAAGTTATCATTTATTAAAAAAATATAATATTATTAAATAAATATATTTTATAATTTCAAAGATTTTGTTTTACTTATAACTTGATAATCAAATCAATCTACGTTCAAAAATCAAAAAAATTTTAGGATTGATGACAGATGAAAATAATGGTTGAATAATGAAAGAACTCAAGCAGTAAACACATCTAAATCAACAATAAAAATACAAACTCATACAAAAAAAGTCATCCAAGTGTGTTTTGGTAAGCGTAAAATTAAGTGTACTCGCTTGAGTACACTTAATTTTAGATTCGAGAGTATGGATGTCAACATGTTTTACGGTAAAAGGTTTGAAAACCTTGCGGATGCTACTGATTTCGTAAGCGTTGAAGATATGGATAATTTTGACTTCGCTATTATTCCTCCAAGTCCATACTGTAACACAGACGCAGAAGAAATAGATGAAGGGAATTTATTGTGCGATGACGTAGTAAATGATGTACCAGGCCAACTGGAATATTTTTTCAGTAGTGATAGCGAAGAAAATATGTCCCTTGCTGATTTGAAAAAAACTTTGTTAGCTCCATCATCTATCAAGTGGAGACGAAGGCCAACGAACATGGAAATGTTAGCGACAAATTATTATAATATTGCTCAATTTGAAATGAGCTCTGCTTTACATTCCAAAACCGCTGTCGAAGTTTTTGAAACATTGTTTGATCAACAGGTGGTGGAGTTGATTGTAGGTCAATCAAAGTTGTATGCTATGCAGAAAAATCAACATGATTTCCTTTTCAATGAGGAAGATTTAAAATTATTTATTGGAATTTTGCTGTACAGTGGATACCATTCAATGCCAAGGGAAAACATGTACTGGCAGCTGGATGAAGATACTAGAACTCCCTACATTTCCAACAACATGTCACGCAATCGGTTTCACGAAATACGACGCTACTTACATCTTGCTGATAACGCCAATTTGGACTTAACAGATAAAATGGCTAAAATAAGACCGCTATCAAATATGTTATGCAAAAAGTTTTGTCAGTTTGGATACATGCACCAGAAGCTTTCTATAGACGAGTCTATGGTGAAATATTTTGGTGGTCATTCATCCAAACAATTTATTAGAGGAAAACCCGTTCGTTTTGGTTTCAAAAATTGGATGCTTACAAGCAGTTGTGGGTACTTGTATAGCTTTGAAACTTATTGCGGAGCTAAAGGAGACAATAATAAAAAACAGAAATTACCATTAGGATCAAAAGTCGTTCTAGATCTCGTGAGCAATATCCCTCAGCCATCAGATCATACTTGGTTTTTCGATAACTTCTTTACTTCGTAAGATCTTTTGAGAATCCTGAAGCAAAAAGGATTTCGAGCAACTGGGGCTGTTCGAGACAATAGAACAAAAAGTTGTCCTCTAAAATTGAGCAAATTGTTACAAAAGGAACAACGTGGGAACTTTGACTTTATGTACATATGTACCTGAGTATTTGACGGATTATTACATATTAAATATTCAAAATATACTCGCATTAAGAAAAGTTATAAATTAAAAAATTATAATCTGTTCACATTAAAAACAAAAGTAGTTTAGAAAATAATTAGAGTTACAGAAATTAATTATTTAAAATCTAAATTTATAATGAAATAACTGTAATAATCAAAAGAAAATACAAATTATACTATATAGGAAAATTATACCCAAGAGTATATACATATAGTGTATTTATTTAAATATTATAATTTTGAAATTCATTTATTAAATTAACTTATGAAATGTTCGACAAAAATTAAACATAGAAAGATATCAAACTAAAATGTTAACTAGAAATTTAATAAAATTATTATAAGCATTCAGCTCTGATGATGTGAATCGAAGCAGGAAGTTCCGGGAACAGCGTATATCGGAAGGCGGTGCGGACTAAAGGACCAACGTATTACTCGATGGATTCGGGATGAATGGCGACTAAAGTGATATTCTCGAAACAGCATATGGCCGCAGTAGGGTGGTTTTATCTCATAGGGTAAACAAAAAAATGTAAGAATTTTTTTGGGGGCACCCCCCTAAAATGTTTCTTTCTGTCAGCCTTTAGGATTGCCAAAGTTTGAGCACGATTGAAAGATGTCAACACGTGCCACTGGGGCCTCAAAGTTTTGAAAATCTCGATTTTTTGGCAGTTTGGCGACTTTGCCGACCCATATCTCTAGAACGGTTTAATATATTTGAAGGCGATACTGTTTATAATATTTTATATGCAATAAAAAAATACGTAAGTAGTACTGAATTCGAGATAATGAAGCCAATGCCCCTAAAAACGTGACTAGGTACCCCTTAGAGCGAAGATGGAACCTATTGTGAAAAAACCCATTTTCTTTCCTATATTATCAATTTTTGGAATGAAAACAATTATGTATTTAAAAAATCAAGTATAATAAACGTCTTTTTCATTTTATTATTCGGGCGTGGCTATGTGCTTCGATATATCTCATGAGAAGCTCGGAATACGGCGGGATTTTCGGTTCTATCAAGATAACGACCCAAAACATAAGTCGGGCATTGTTCAATCTTGGCTCATTTGGAATTGCCCTCACTTAATGACACCACCGGATCTCAATGTGATTGAAAATTTATGGGCGATTTTAGATCAAAACGTTCGTAATCACCAGATTTCGAAGAAAAATGACCTCAAAAATGCTTTGAAGGAGGAATGGGCTAAAATCACACCCCAAGCAACTCGGAAGCTAGTTAAATCCATGCCAAACAGACTGAGAGCGGTTATCGATCAAAAAGGAGGACACACTAAGTATTAATGTCTACAAAATATTCCACTATTTAAAGAAAAAATTAATTTCTTTAGCAGGTTGAAATAAGCTGTGACCTTTTTTGTACCACTATTTTTAGTTATTAGGATATAAGAACTACAAAACATGTACTTTGAACTGAATAAATTTAATTTGTTAATTTTAAGGGTTAATCTAAAGAAACTGCATTTTAATTTTTTTGATATGTTGTTTCGTTCAGAAGTTACACTCATTTAAACTTCAGACCAGATGCTGGTTGAAATAAGCTGTGAACCACTGAAAGACGGATTGCGGTAAGTATTGCCATAGCTTTCATTGTCGATTCGATACAACGGTAAAGAAGTAAAGAAGTCAAAAGGTGTGAAGAAATGTGTTTTATCGAAACTGAATATAAACGATTATAAAGAATGTTTACTACAGAATAAAGTATTCCATAACAAAATGTATGTTTGCGGATCAAAAGTTCATGAAATTTGTACAAGTTAGTGGGGTGCATTGTGGCTTTCCACCGGCACGTTATGTGCGCGTGCAAGTTGTCGATCCGTCAGCGTCAGCTCTACGCTTCATGTGCCCGTACAAGTTGTCGATCCGTCAGCGTCAGCTTTTGCTTGCGCGTGCAAGACGTCCGTCCATCTCGCGCGTTGTCCGTCTGTCCGTCCACCATGCGCGTGTGGGACATCCGTCCGTTCAATGCACCTCGCTCTAAGGTATTTGCTTCGGTTAGACTTCCGCCACAAAGCACCCAAATGACGTGGCTGCAGTTCGAGGACTGACGCGTCTGGCCTAGCCAGCATCAAGAATAGGTAAGGTATTAATTCCAACAGCAAGATTGAGCGAAAATCTTTCGCCGCGGTCACAGTACTACCTTCCTTCGCCGTCAGACCGCACGCCTTAGCGTTCGCAGGATTGACGCGTCTGGCCTAGCCAGCATCAGGAATAGGTAATACATTAATTTATGCATGCATCGCATACATGCCGATTTATTGTTGAGCTACATAGTATCTGCACGTAATCAAAAGAAGCGCCTGGACTACGCAAATGAGTATATGAAGAAACCAAATACATTCTGGGATCATGGACTTTTCTCAGATGAGAGTAAGTTCAATATTTTCCGATCTGATGGCCGCATTAAGATATGGAGAAGAGCCACTACAGAGTTTGACAAACAAAACCTTACACCAACAGTAAAGCACGGTGGTGGAGGAGTGATGGTGTGGGGCTGCATCTCTGCTGCAGGGGTGGGCGAGTTAGTATTTGTAGACGGCAGGCATTTTGGGCAAAACAGCTTATTTAAATATTTTAAAAGAAAACCTTAAAATGCTGTATTGATCAACCTCGTTCTCATTTCAACACGATAATGACCCGAAACATACGGCTCATACCGTGCGTATATGGTTGGCATATAATACCCCACACGTCTTGCCACACCCACCGCAATCCCCAGACCTAAACCCGATTGAGAATTTGCGGGACGAATCAAAAAGCGAAGGGTCAAAAAGCGAGCAATTACTAATAAGTCGGAGCTGAAACAAGCATTATTAGAGGAATGGCACAGAATTGAACCGGAAAAACACGAAAATTGGTGCATTCTATGCCAAGACGTTTGGAGGCCGTTATTAAACAAAAAGGGCTGCCCACCTGTTGGGAACCCCTGTTTTGTATTTTATGTATTTAAGAAAGAGTTCCGTTTAAGCGTACGCAATTTGTTTTTGTAAGTTTGCGGTGTTTGTTTCTGTTTTTTACATTTTGTTTGTGCATTTTGTTTACCGCAACGTCTCATTCGCCTTATCTCTGGTTCGAGTTTGACTTTAGTCGTCGACCAGCAAGAACAGGTGAAGGACACACTGCGGTAAGCGTTTAACTTAATTTAATTCTCTTTTTAATACTGTGGTTTTTTTTAGAAATAAACCAGGAAATAGACAATATAAATACCGACTATTTTCTTGCGTTATTCGTACACTTTTCTGTCTTACTGTTTATAACGGTAATTATTTGACACTGGCTTGTGATTTTTTTCTTATTCTGCTATTCTGATCTTTCTGTTTCTCATTCTCAAATGATTTTGCATTTATTTGTCATGTGCTGCTGTGCTCAGTCAGTAGAGTCAAATAATTCGGTTGTTTTAAGCAATATGGAACGTGGTCGCGATTTATCCCTCGATATCCGAAAAACAATAATAAAACTTTACTTAGAAAATCGATCATATCGTGAAATAGGCAAAATAATTGGAAAAGCTCATTCTACAGTTCAAAGTGTCATATCGGGTCAATTAGACGCAGATCATTCACAAGCTGGCAGACCGAAAAAGTTAACTGTTCGAGAGGAGCGTTCTATAATAGCAACAGTATCAAAAAACCTAAAAATAACTACCACAGAAATTCTTCGACAAATTCAGGAAGAAGGTGACAAAAAGGTTTGCCCCCAAACCATACGCAATTGTCTTAACAAAGCAGGGTATCATCGCAGAGTAGCACGCCGGAAGCCGTTCATATCTGAGGACAACAAAATGAAAAGGCTAATTTTTGCAAAAGAGTATATCAATAAACCTGAATCTTTTTGGAAAAACGTGGTTTTCAGTGATGAATCTAAATATAACATATTTGGGTACGATGGGCCCCCAAAAGTGTGGCGAAAAGTGAACGAATCGCTGAAAACAAAAAATCTCATTCCAACTGTAAAGCATGGTGGGGGCAATGTAATGGTTTGGGGGTGTATTGCAGCGTGTGGAGTTGGAAATTTGGCTTTTATTTCTGAAAAAATGAATAAACAGATTTATAAGAACATTTTGGAAGGAAATTTGTATGAAAGCGTCGCTAAGCTTGGACTTGATAGCAGGACATTCCTCTTCCAGCAAGACAACGACCCAAAACACTCGTCTTATTTGGTGCAGGAATGGCTTATTTATCACTGCAAACAATTAAAAACGCTACCACAATCACCTGACTTGAACCCCATTGAACATGTGTGGGAATTGCTTGAAAAAAGGATCCGTAAGCACAAAATATCCTCGAAGGAATCCTTAAAAGCGGCCTTAATAGACGAGTGGGAAAAAATTTCATCAAGCGACACCAGTAACCTCGTTCTAAGTATGAATCGACGCTTGGAAGCTGTCATTAAGGCTAAAGGTGGCCCCACAAAATATTAAAACTTACAAATCTACAGCAATTGCTGTTATAATGAGCATTTATCTAAAAAGTGTACGAATATTTTTTGGCGTGAAAAAGTCCCTTTTTTCTTAAATTTTTGTTATTTTTTCTTATTATAAACGAACTGTTATCGTTTTTTTTTTCTAAAATGAAATATAAATTCTGTATTTCAAAATGTAATAAAAATGTTTGATTTGTGTCACCTACATCCGATATATCGTGTTTCAAACTTGACAATGTGAAGTGTACGAATAAATTTTGGTGCAACTGTATAATACACTATCAAAAAAAAATATTCGATTTTATATTATTTTCAGGAAAAATTTGTACTTTTAAATAAAATACCGAATATTAATGGCATTCACTGTAGAATGCTTCGAAGCAGTGATAAATGAATTAAAAATATTAAAGTTTTCTAATTATATTTATGGATTTCATAAGTATAATTGTTGGTGGGCGACAAATGATGATAACATACAGGATGTAAGCACGTGTGCATCAGAGATCGGCGCCGGGGGCTGTTTTCAACACTACTAGTATACTCGCTGATTATGAGGTGGCGGCGGTAAACTACTTTTTTATTTTTGTGTATTCTGTTGTATTGCTTTATTTTACTGCGGTGGTTTGGCACCGCATCAAAAAAAAACACAAACAAACATATGACAAAGAAGAATACGGTTGCTGTGGTAAACTGCTTGGGTATTTTTGTGTATAAAAAATACCACTACATGTGTTAGTTGTTGCTCTTTCTTGTGTGTGCTCTTTTTTACTGCGTTGTAAAACACATTCAAGAGCAGAACTGGCAAGAGAATGCAAACTGAGAGCGAGATACATATTTCTTTTTTACTATTATTACTATTATTCTATAAATGTGCGTCGACGCTGCATTGCCGTTTTTTCGCGAGTTTTGTCATAACATAAAAGGTAATTAAAATGTCAGACCATAAATTAATTGTGGACCAAATTTTGAGTGGTGCTTACTCTGTCACCTCGACGAAAGGGAAAGAGTTTTGTGTGGAATATTTTGTCTGATATATTAAAGGAAGATGGGTCAACTGTGCAAGATTTGGTCTGCAGTTGCCACTTATTTGAAAATGTGCTAAAGAAATCATTCGAACAAACAATAGACCTAGCCGATTTGATAACTGCCTGTAAAAAAATTCTAAAATATTTTAAAAAGGCAAATCTGCAGCACAAAATCCATGTGAAACACGCTGGAACTCAAACTACACAATGAGCAAATCTGTTCTGGACAACTGGATAGAAGTAAATAACATACTAAAGGAGGCAAATGAACATCAGCGATTGCAACATATCGATTTAAATACGCTTACTGTCCTTGTTGAGTTATGCAGCATATGGGTTAATATTTAAAATAAGTATTAGGATAAGTATTGAACAAAAAGAATCATGTTTAGATGTACAAAATTAGATGTAATATTTTGCGCTGATTTCTTAAATGAAACAGTTCCGTTTTGGACAGAGACCTCAGCAAATCACATTGCTTTTTCTTTGCTCGGCGTTCACGCCTCCGAAATATCAGGGATTCATTTCGGCAAACGAAAGTTTGCCACAACAATTGGCTGGGTTACCATACAGCCTTAATAATAAAATATGGTAAATATCTGTTGACACAAAAATTGGGTCGTTAGGATTTTTCTATTTATAATTCATATATGTAGATATCTGTTAAGGACGCAGCCAAAGACGATAAGCGATCTGACTGCCGAAACGTCAATCCTACGACGACCACCACATGGCGATCCTGCCCAACTGAACTGAGGACGACTGAAGAGTTTGACACCGCTTTTAAAAATCTGTTGGCTTCAGCAAGGACATCACTGGAAGAATATTCACCAGGACCAACACCAGCAGAAGCACCGCAATTCGTAGCAACAAGAGCCGGGCCAAAGCCTCTAACAATCGAGGAATATAAACGCAGACAACATAAACGACCGAAGACTCCACCGCCAACTCTACAAAAGAAGAAGAGGGGAGGAAAAGCAGTCAACAAAAGGAAGCAAATAAACATTTTATACAGGCAATTCAACCTCGCAACAACGAAAGACGAGAAATTAAGAATAAAAAAAGGAATAAATGATGCCAGAAAATTCTAGATACACGTAATAAAGAAGACATAATTATAAACGGCATTGGAAATACCAATGACCAGAATATATTTGAAATTTTGAAAATTATAATTTATACAATTTTAGTTATAGCGGTAATCTTGTATTTAGCAAATAAGTTAAATAATTATTGTAAAAATTATGTTAATAAGCGTATAAAAGCATCCATTGACAATTTGAATACAGCATGAGCCTGCAGGTAGCAATCTCAAAAATAAAAGATATATTAACAAAGCTACAAAAATCACCAAATAGAACTTATTCTGAAAATTACGTGAAATCAACAAAGGAACGAATAGAAACATTAAAACAAATAGCTATAGCAGCTCTTTCTGAACTAAAAACAGAAAAAGGGAAGACTGAAAATACAGTTATAATTCAAAAACTAATAACACAAATTAAAAAACTGCTTGAAACCATGCCTGACACGATGCAAACGAGTAACCAATCGTTGTCAACCGTTTTTGACTCTCTGAAGTACATAAAAATAGTCCCTACATTCTCGGGAGAAAATAGAGATATAAAACAGTTCATCGCGATTGTGAAACACATAGCTTATACAGTGCCACAACAGCACAAAAACAAATATTATGAACTGGTTAAAGAAACGAAGCTCCCAAGTAGTGTCCAAACGAAGAAAAATCTAAGAGAGCGAGAGAAGAACATTGAAGATAACTTATGGAAAATCTATAAACCTAAACGTACAGAAGAATCCATATACGAAGAACTTTCAACACTCAGGCAAAATGGAGCTCTGAGTAAGTACACCGAAAAAATAGAAGATCTGATAACAGATCTAAATAGTGTACAGATAGAAGAAGAATCAGATAAAACCATAGTGACACGCCTAAATGACAAAATAGCATTCACTGCATTTAAGAGAGGTTTGGCTGACAGACAAACCAAATTAATTCTAGGTAATTTAAAGCACCTCGAATGTATGTATGTAGCCATACATATACGAGCTAATTACAGGATGGAAAATAGAATCGTTAATGGATATATACATATCAGGCTAGAAGTAAATTTAAATAAAAGGTAATTGTATGCGATGAAAGATATAGTCATGCAATGGACAAAGTTTTGACACAAACGGAATTATTTTATATAATCTGGTTTTTGTCGGAGGACCAGTGAATTGGTTCAAAACTGAAATGAGTGATAACTCACGTGTTGAAAAAGAGCACGAAAAATTAATCAGAGCAAAACTGATGCCCTATATGGCTATGAAAACACATAGTCCAGTCCTTTTTTCCTCCAGGATACGGTAGCGAATCCGATAATGTAAGGGGAAAAGACGAGTGGACGCAAATTGAATGATATAGCATTCAATTATAGAAAAAGCATGTTGTAGAAATATTGTTTTTTGTTTATATATTCAGGAATAGCGTATGTTTAAGAAAAGTTAAAGATTAAAAAAATTATAATCTGTATAAAAGTTCAGATTAAAATTAAAGGTAGTTTAGAAAATAATTAGTTACAAAAATTTATTATTTAAAATCTAACTTTATAATGAAATAAGTGTTAAAAACAAAAATCATACTAAATTAGGAAGTTATACCCAAGAGTATATATAGTACATATAGTGTATTTATTTAAATATTATATAATTTTGAAATTCATTTATTAAATTGACTTATGAAATGTTCGACAAAAATTAAACATAGAAGAAATATCAAACTAAAATTGTAGTAATATTTATATAATTAGTCTGTAAGTTATTATTCACATCTTGTATATATTTTCATAATTAGTCTGTAAGTTATTATTCACATCTTGTATATATTTTCATAATTAGTCTGTAAGTTATTATTCACATCTTGTATATATTTTCATAATTAGTCTGTAAGTTATTCAAACCCTGTATATATTCAAATAAGATATAAGCAGTCGCTGAATGTGCACATTAAGCGATTCTGCACATTAAGCGAGTCTGCACATTAAGCCGCTACATGGCGTGCTAGCAACAGCGTTGGCGTTGTAAGCATGATTAATAAAGTATAACTCAACCAGGCAAGTGGTGTTTTATTGTGTGCTACATATATTCAGAAGTGGGATGATTATCCAAAAAGCCACAAAATTTGATTAAAAACTAAAAAAGTTTTATGGACAAAACGATCGCATAAAAATTTATCAAAAGCGAAAAAAAATTGTTTGTGCAAAGTGTGCAAAATTTCTAATTTAAAATTATATAACAATAATTGCTTAAGCCACATTCGCGTTATTGTGAACAACGCCGGCAAAATAAATAAAATAGCCCGTGCAACGAAAAAGAGTCAAACGCGTCAGCAGCACCACGTTCGAACATTTTGAAGCAGCCCCGATTTTCGTTAAGCAGCAACATGAACAATCAAATTGCGCCGGGTCAGTACACTGTACCGCAGCTACGTCGTTGGCTGCAAGAACTTGGGTTGCCGTCAAGTGGCACTAAGGCGACATTGATTTTACGAATCAATACTGTGCCGTCTGATCAGCGTGGCGAGTGCCCGGTTGATGGTGGCAACGGGGCGGACAGCAGCGACGAGGAACAATATGGTGAAGAAGAACGAAATAGCAACGAAGAGCAACGAGGCAACGACGGCATTGAAGTCTGCGCAGCTGATGTCCATTCAAATGCAGAAACAATACATGCTAATGACAACGAAAATTTAAAGAGAGAAGTCGAGCTGCTGAAACGCGAAAAAGCAATACTTGAAAAAGAAAATATTTTATTCAAAAGGGAAATTATGCTGATGAACGAAATGCAACATAAATTGTCAAACGAAGTTGCCAAAAATGCAAATTCAAAAAATGTGTGTTACGCAGCCTCAGCAGTTGCAGTGAGCAAGATCGCAACAATGACACCTACAGTAGCAGCAGCAGCTTCGGAGAGCGCGATATCAGCAAACATAGAAAAATCGTCAACGTGTGGCGCTGAATCGGTTGTCAACATGACAGTGTCGTTTAACATAATAAAAGACATGTTGCCTGAGTTTGAGGGAGGCGAAAATGTTGACATATGGATTTCGCAACTTAAAAGCCTACGCGATGTTTACAACGTAAACGATTCAATGTTGCGTGCGCTGCTTATTAGCAAAATAAAGGGTAAAGCACAGGCTTGGCTATATTCAAAACCAAGTTTTGTTGCTGAAAGCGTAGACAACTTGTTGTACGAAATACAAACATTTTTCGGAACAAAAGAAAATAAATTGATACTGCGACGAAAATTTGAAGCCAGGAAATGGAATCCAACTGAATGTTTTGCGGACTACTATGGCGAAAAGATTGTGTTGGCCAACAAAGTACGAATAGAAGAAGACGAACTATTGGATCATATAATTGAGGGCATTCCAGATACTCAACTGAAGGTGCAAGCCAGTGTCCAGTGTTTTTCTACAAAGGAACAGCTGCTGCAAGCGTTCGCAAATGTACAACTTAAACAGCGTATGTTTACGACTGTCAAGCGGAATAATTCTGGAGGGCAACAAAAATTGGCGGTGCGCTGCTACAATTGTAATTCAATGGGGCATCTGGCAGCAGAGTGCAACAAACCAAAAAGAGAAGTGGGTGCCTGCTTCGGCTGCGGCAGTATGAGTCATCAGGTAGTGGCTTGTCCGGAACGGAAGAGGGCCGTTAATTTTCTGCAGCAAAACGAATATGTAAGGTGTTTTAAATTTTATATCAAATATAAGAATAACGAATTTGTATTACCCTTAGAATGCCTAATAGACTCAGGAAGCCCGATTAGCTTCGTAAAGAAATGCTGCGCCGAAAATAAATTTAAAATAAGTGAATTTTTGCCTCATAATTTAAGTTATTTTGGAATTAATAATTGTAAACTGAACATTTTTGGGACAATTGAATGTCATTTAATTTTTCATAATAAAAGTACTGTGTTGAAATTAATCGTTGTTGCTGATGAGTCTATGGGTTATGAAGTGGTTTTAGGAAGAGATTATTTAAGAGCTTGTAACTTAAAGTTGATTTCAGAAATGGAAATTGAAAGGTTGTGTGGAAAACGTAATGAAAGCTTAACATGCGATACTGTTTTTAAAATTCAAAATAAAAAAAAAATCGAAGAATGTTATAAAATCGAACGGGCTAGTAATTCTAATTTTATTTCTAAAATAGAAATTGATAATTTATTTGCGAAATGTAAAGAAAAAATAAAATGTGATGGTAATTTTAAAATTGATAGTCAAAAAGAAATCGAAAAATGTTATGAAATAGAAAAAGAAGAAATTGAAAAACAAAATGAATTGGAAAAAAGTGACTTTAAAGTAGAAGATAAAATTGAGAAGAATACAAAAATAGATAGGCAGAAATTAACAGAAAATAAAGAAATGTTTGATGAGTCACTTTTGTTAGTTGATAATTTTGTTGAAAATGAAATAAATTTAAGTATTGGTGACAATGTAAGCTATTCAGCGAAAAAGCAGTTTGAAGAAATTTTTAATTTGTATTATTTAAAACCTGATCGTCCTAATGAACCATTGGTGAAGTGCGAAATGAAATTAGTGCTAGAAAATGCAAAGCCCTTTAATTGTCCTCCTAGGCGACTCTCATATACAGAAAAGGCAGAGCTGCAGAAATTATTAGATGAATATTTGAATAAAGGTTATATAAAAACTAGCGAGTCAGAATTTGTTTCACCAATTGTATTAGTTCGAAAAAAAACTGGTGATTTACGAATGTGTATTGACTATCGCACATTAAATAAGGTGACATTTAAAGATAACTATCCGATCCCTCTTATCGACGATTTGTTAGACAGGCTGGCAAAGAAGAAATTATTCACAAAATTAGATTTAAAGAATGGATTTTTTCACGTGTACATGCAAACTGATTCAGTAAAATTTACTTCTTTCATTACCCCATTAGGACAGTTCGAGTTTTTAAGAATGCCGTTTGGGCTAAAAAATGCCCCTTCGACATTTCAGAGATTCGTTAGTAAAATTTTTGCTGATATGATACGTGAGGACAAATTGATTGTATATCTAGATGATATAATGATAGCAACCGAAAATTTATCCGAACATTTAGAAATATTAACTGAAGTTTTTAAGCGATTAGTTGATAATAAACTAGAACTGAGACTAGATAAATGTGAATTTCTGCAATCAAGTGTGAAGTATTTAGGTTACACGATAACGGGAGAAGGAATAAAAGCTGATGAAAAGGGTATTGAGGCAGTAAAAAACTTTCCAGTACCACAAAAACTTCACACGGTACAAAGTTTTCTTGGATTGTGTTCTTATTTTAGGAGGTTTATCAAGAATTTTTCTGTATTAGCTAAACCATTATATGACTTAACAAAAAAAGATAATAAATTCAATTTTGGACAGAAAGAACTAGAGACTTTTGAGATTCTTAAGAAAAAATTGATAGAATCACCGATCCTCGCACTGTATGATCCGAAAGCTGTTACAGAATTACACTGTGATGCTAGTTCCATGGGCTACGGAGCCGTTCTCATGCAAAAAAAGGAAGATGGTAGGTTGCATCCAGTATTTTATTTTTCGAAAAGAACAACTGAAACCGAAGCCAAGTATCATAGTTTTGAGCTTGAAACATTGGCTATAATAAACGCTTTACAACGTTTTCGTGTGTATCTTCAGGGTAAACAGTTTAAAATTGTAACGGACTGCAATTCTTTAACAATGACCCTTAATAAAAAGGAACTTAACCCTAGAATAGCCAGATGGGCTTTAGAATTACAAAATTTCGATTATGTGTTAGAGCATCGTGCCGGTGCTCGCATGCAACATGTAGATGCGTTAAGTCGGTGTAATAATGTGTTGGTTTTAGAACCTAACACTTTTGAGGAAAACCTTATCATCTGTCAAGGTAAAGATAAAAAATTGATTGAATTGCGTGAACATTTGCAAAATTCTGAACATTGTCAATATGAGATGCGAAATGGAGTTATTTATAAAAAAAATAGTGACGGTACAGTTTTGTTTTGTGTCCCAGAAGATATGGAAAATCATGTCGTTTATAAGTATCACGATGAAATGGGTCATATAGGCATAGATAAAACCAGCGAGCTTATTTCAAAAATCTATTGGTTCCCTAAAATAAGAGATAAAGTAGCTAAACACATACAAAATTGTTTAAAATGCATTGTTTATTCAACTAAACACGGCCGAGAAGAAGGGTTCCTCCACAATATACCTAAGGGAAATTTAGCTTTTGAGGTGGTGCATGTAGACCACTATGGGCCAGTTGACAATTCTCGATCTAAAAAACACATTTTAGTTGTGATTGATGCTTGTACAAAGTTCGTTAGGCTGTATCCTACTAAAACTACGAATACAAAGGAAGTAATAGAAGCACTTAGTGATTATTTTAGAGCATATAGTCGCCCAAAAATTATAATTTCAGATAGAGGAAGTAGTTTTACGTCCGATGAGTTCAGGGAATTTTTAGGAAGACATAATGTACAACACATAAAAGTAGCAACCGCTTCCCCACAGGCAAACGGTCAAGTCGAAAGAGTGAATAGGAGTTTGGGACCAATGATAGCAAAATTGACCGATCCTGAAAAGGGACTTCATTGGGATACTGTCTTAGAAACAGTTGAGTATACACTTAATAATTCAATGCATCGAACAATAAAAGAACATCCAAGTAAAATGCTTTTTGGCATTAAACAGAGAGGAAAAGTGATAGATATGTTAGGTGAATGTTTAAATGAAGTCGAACAAGGTAAAGAACAGTTAAGTCATGGGGAATTGCGTGAGAAAGCTGCGTTACATCAAAAACGAGCACAAGCTTATAATAAACAATATGTAGACAAAAAACGGCAACTACCAAAAAAATATTTTGAGGGAGACTATGTAATGGTCAAAAATTTCGATTCACACGCTGGAGTTTCTAAAAAATTAATTCCTAAATTTCGAGGGCCGTATAAAATTACAAAAGTTTTGAGACATGATCGATATCTTATCGCAGATGTTGACGGATTCCAACAATCACGAACGCCATATAAAGGAGTGTGGGCCGTTGCAAATATTCGTCCATGGTTCAAAGGGAGATCAGGATCAAACGGTTAAAGTTGTTTTATATTCATCTGGAGATCAGGTGATCTCCTGGTCAGGATGGCCGAATTGTAGTAATATTTATATAATTAGTCTGTAAGTTATTATTCACATCTTGTATATATTTTCATAATTAGTCTGTAAGTTATTATTCACATCTTGTATATATTTTCATAATTAGTCTGTAAGTTATTATTCACATCTTGTATATATTTTCATAATTAGTCTGTAAGTTATTCAAACCCTGTATATATTCAAATAAGATATAAGCAGTCGCTGAATGTGCACATTAAGCGATTCTGCACATTAAGCGAGTCTGCACATTAAGCCGCTACATGGCGTGCTAGCAACAGCGTTGGCGTTGTAAGCATGATTAATAAAGTATAACTCAACCAGGCAAGTGGTGTTTTATTAAATGTATACTAGAAAATTAAGAAAATTATTATAGGTGTTCTCTATATAGCTCTGATGATGTGAAGCGAAGCAGGAAGTTCCGGGAACAGCGGATATCGGAAGACGGTGCGGACTAAAAGACCAACGTAGTATTCGGAAAGATGCGTTTTTGACAAACAGAGATTTTTGGCAGTTATCTAAGGTTTGTGACCCCAAGGATGCCAACATATTAGATTGGGGATGAATGGCGACGGATGTAATTTTAATTTTGCAAAACGGGATATGGCCGCAGCATTTGAACGCGTTGTGGATGAGTAATTGACAAGTAACGAAAAATAAGCAAGTTTCCTTGCGGAGTCATGTTTTGAATTGGACAATTTTATATTACAATGTCCACCCATTGTATCACAATCTCAACAGAATCGATTTTGGATAAGTTGAAGATGGGTAAAAGCTTAAGGTGGGTGACTGAAACCACCACCAAATAAAATAAGCAGAGGAGATTTGGCTCACGGAAGTTAATTGCTTCATTGAATTATATGTCCAATCTAGGGTATGAACATATGAAATGTGATTTACATATGATTTAATACAAGAGGACACAGAGACTGGTAACCGACCAGAGTACACAAATTACATCATTAAACGTGTATCTCAGAAAAATACCGATTGTCTCCACATCAAAGCCAAACGATGTCAAATACCATCATACCATAGCTCAAGAGAAACACTTCCACCATAAAACGCATTGCTGCAAAGTAAGAAGGTGTATTGTAATCTCTCATGTATTCCAAATGATTTTTACAAGTTGAATACTATAAGCAGAGGCAGTACCACCTACAGCCGTGGGGCACGCTATATAAATGGAACGAAGAAGGCCACTAAAAGCAAAGTTTTAATGGCAAACCAGATCGCCAACCTATAACATCTTTGTACGTACCGATCCAGAAAGAAGGGAGGGGTATGCAGAGTTCATCGAGGGATTTCACTCCGTCAACGACAGCCGTCAACCGGATCAGCAGTTAGCAGAAGTATAACGTAATATTTTAGATATAAATATCATAGTAGAATATAAGATCTTAAGTATAGGATTAAATTGTATTATCGGTAGTTGTTGAAAATTGTATATACGCCAGTGAGAAACGAGTCGATGAAAGACCAAATATAAAAAGGGGAATATAAAAAAAAAAATAAAAGAACAAAATAAAACAAAAGAGAAAAGGAAAAACTATAAAAGAAGAAGTAATAAGAAAGCAAAATACTAAAAAAAAATCACAATAGCATAAAGAAAAGAATAAAAAAGGAAATAAAAAGAACCCAAAATATAAAAATAAGGCGAATTTAACCCACTTGGCGCCACCGTCCTTTTAAAAGAACACCAAAAGAACATCTGGCAAATGAGAGAAAGCATCGTTATGCACGTGCATTTCTCTGAATATTTTTTTATATTATTATTGTTTATGCTTTGTTGGGTAGTTTCGCAGCTCGAAAGTGTCAGTTGTTGAATACAGTTCCGCGTGTTTTAATTGTTTATTGAGTGCTTTGCGACAAGTGATTTTTTTAATAGTGCGAAATGGAAAAAAACAGGTAAGTAAATCATTTACATCCAGTTAATGATATTTTTTGTTTAAAAATTAATATGAGTAACAACTGAGTTAACTCAACAAATAACTGGAAAGCGTCTGTAACGCTGTATTGCAGCGCAAAGTGCACTGTTCTTTTAAAAGGACAGTGGCAAAATATACTACCTACTTTTATAATTTTCATTACATATTATTTATGTGTTTTTGCAGCAAGTCAAACCGAAAGGCATTAAAGCTTAATGAAATTTTGGAAGAACTTGATGAATGGAGTGATGATGAGGTTTGTTCGCGCCGGAGCCCTCCTGTCAACGGCTGCTGCCTGCGCACCGTCACCATGCGACTCTGCGCGGGGCTCAGTGCGGAGAGAATTCCCCTCATTGGGTCCCGCCAAAGTCGTGTAGCAGGCCGCAGCCATCTTTATTTTGAGGAGAGTGCTGACGCAGGCAGCGGAGGAGAGCTGGTCGGCAACACTGCGTGCCGAACCAGTTGATGTTCAGCCGTCATTCGTTCAACGTGTCGCATACGTGCATCAATCATAAAAGTATAATTAACCGACGCCGTGTGGCAGAAACAAGGTTTTTGGAACCATTTACATCGCACCCCCTGACAACGCTAACGCTAATGTAACAGATGAAGACAGTGGCGACGAGGATAATGTGGGCCTCAACAATTTGCTAGGCGGTCAGCTACGTGCAGAGGCAGAAATTAGGCATTTTCATATAAATGACTACGAGAGCGATGACAATAGTGACGATAATATTCCTTTAGCGAGCCTAGTCAAGCGCAAAAGGGTGGCAGAGCCAAGGCCAACTAAAAAAAAAATGTGCCAATAAGTGGCAGCAATCGGATATGGTTCCTAGCCTACCACCATGGGAATTATTTCAAGAATGCCAGCAAAATCCAGATCCCATGGACATTTTTATGAAATTGTTTGACGATAATATATATTTCTTACTTGTGGAATATACAAACATGTATGCAGTTAGCAGCCATAACCGCTCTGGTGATGTCACACCAGATGAAATGCGTTGTTTCGTTGGAGTTTTGCTGTTGAGTGGCTATGTTCGGGTTCAGAGGCGGGAAATGTATTGGGAAAACGCAAAAGACGCCACCAATGAGGTCATTAGTAAAGCGATGCCAAGAAATCGTTTCCGATTCATAATGCAAAATATACATTGCTGCGACAATACCAAACTACAACAGCAAGACAGATTCGCGAAAGTTCGACCACTTTTTGATGCTATTGGCAAGAATTTTATACTCCATGCTCCACTTGAAGAATTCCATAGCATTGACGAATCAATGGTACCATATTTTGGACATCACGGTACAAAACAGTTTATCCGCGGCAAGCCGATCCGATGGGGCTATAAGTTTTGGGCAGGCACAACCTGATTGGGGTATATATTATGGTTTGAGCCTTATCAAGGCGCTTCCACTCCTTTGGACGACAAATATAAGCACTTAGGACTGGGTGCCAGTGTTGTTCTTCAATTCGTCGATGTATTGCAAGACAGATTTCCCGGCTCAGTGAATAAAGGCCTAACGAACTAACGCCTAAAAAAAAAATGAAATAATGCCTAAAAATTGCAACAAAAAATTATATAGGAATTAGGCGGTTGTTCATTATGAAAGAATGTCTAATATTTTAGGCATTCCTTCATTAAAATTGTTAGGTGATTTTTCATAATGAAAGAAAGCCTAAGAATCAAAAATGAAAAAACGCCTAATTAGATATTTATTCATTTTTGATTGTTAGGCTTTCTTTCATTAATGTTAGGCGATTTTTCATTTTGCTAAAAGTGTGATTTTTATTACTATTATGCGTGAATTCATTGAAAACTAACAGTTGTATTTACGGTTAGACAAATGTTTTTGCAATTTGTTATCAGTTGTCGTCATTCGTTAAACTTCTATCACTACGAGCAAGTCATTCATAAGTGTTGGACATTAAAAATTATATTATAATTAAAAATGGATTACGAAATTATTTCTGGCAAGAGGATTAATTCAAAATTACTTTATGTAATATCAGAAAAACAATTGTATAAATTTAAAACATTAATAAGAAATAAAAAGTATTATGTATGTTTAAATAAAAAATGCAAGGCAAAGGTTGAATTAGTGAATGACGTGTGTCAAAAACCAAAAAAAATCATTGAACATAATCATGGTGAATCGGAAAACCTGGCAAATGAATTAAAGTGTGTAAATAAAATTAAAAGTGAATGTTTGAATTCGTCCTCAGTTTTAACTGATATGAATGCGCTAAGTACAATCAAAAAAAGTTTCTACGATGTTTGTGCAAGGTGAGACTATATTTATTTAGTTTGATAATATCTAAATTTAATTAAATGCGATATTATTGCAGCAACTCCGAGGAATCTAAACAATTAGATTTTCACAGGATGCAAAGAGGTTTACAATTATTAGTAGCAAAAACATTTGTGAAATCTCCGACATGTGCGCAAGAGGTAGTGGAGGCATTTCAGTTGGAATCCATTTATACGAACTTTGGTTTAACGAAGCATGGAGATCCGAAACATCAATTTTTTATTGCTTGCATCCAAGGGAATAACGGCTCATTTTGCATATTTGCTTCAAAGAAAATTATGCTACAAATTGAAGAAAATATTCTTCCTATGAATAGGACATATATAGTAGATGGAACATTTTCAGTTGTTCCAAATGGCTGTTTCAAGCAGCTTTTAATAATTCATATTGAATACTTCGGAAAGGTATAAAATAAAATATAAATTATAGACATTTTACATTATAAATAAAATTCTATTGTTATTTGTATTCTTTTTTTTCAGATCTTTCCATTATTTTTTATACTTATGGATAAGAAATCGCAAAAAAACTATGAAGATATATTTTCATACATTAATGAAAATGTATTTAAATTAAGCGCCAAAAGTTTTTTAACTGATTTCGAAGTCGGTCTTCAAATGGCAATAAGAAAAAAACTCACCTATGGTGAAATCTATGGTTGTTGGTTTCATTATTGCCAAGCAATAAGGAGAAATATTTCGTCTAAGTGGAAACAATTGGCATCTTCAATAAGAAACAATCAAAATGCCTCTACGATATACCATAAAATCCTTGCTCTACCCCTGTTACCAGCTACACAAATAAATGCGGTTTTTGGGAACATAAAAAAAGAATTGATGAATACAAATATGCAAGAATTATTTACACCATTCATGATTTATTATGAAAAGCAATGGTTACGAAAGGTAAGTTCCCTTTTACAAAATGTTAAAATAATGGTATTAATTTTCCCTTTTACAAAATGCATACACTATCTTGTAAACATTCTGTAAAAGGGAAAATTATTAGTTTTTAAAATTATAAAAGCAATTGATTTTCCCTTTTACAAAATGCATACACTACCTTGTAAACATTCCGTTAAATAGAAAATTATTAGTTTTTAAAGTTATAAAAGTAATTGATTTTTAATTTGTTATTGTTTGTTTTTTTTTTTTAAGGTGACACCCGAAGTATTTTCGGTTTTCTTAAAAAAAACACGGACTACATCAGCTGTCGAGGCTTATAACGGCGTTATTGGCCGCATCATTCAAAAAAATGGAAATTTTTTCAAATTTGTTAAAGCTCTTATTGATGAAGAGTTTAATAAGAGTAAAAATTTTGAGCTTCTTATATGCAGTGGTGGATCCCATGGCACTTCAAAAAAAAAGAAGACCGTCTATGAGCAAAAATCAAGTTACATTGAAGAAGCCAGTCATAAACTCTTGGAGGGAAAAATTACTCCCAAAGAATTTATGCAAAGAATGGTTTTCGGAAAAAGTAAAATTTGTGTTGACCTAGAACCAGATGAGGACATATTTGAAACAAATGGGCATAACAGTGATAACGAGGACGATAATGATAGCGAAGATGAAAATGATGATGGCGACGATACTGTTGATCCAAACATACCAAGTCATTATTTTGGCGAAACTGATACTGCGATGTGCATAGTGTGTTTGGTTTCAAAGCCAAATATATTACTTTTGCCATGTCGGCATTTAAAAATTTGCTTGAACTGTTGTAATGAACTAAAAGCTAACGCAGGTGAAAATTTTTTCAAATGTCCGCTATGTAGAGCTATAGTTGTTGAAAATTTAACTGTATTTACATAACTTATAGTTAAATATAATTTAAAAATACATTTTTTCCTTTCAAAATATATTTTCAGCATTTTAATTCCAGTTGTTAGGTTTTCTTTCATTAGGTGTTAATTCATAATGAAAGAAACCCTAACAATTTAGACTTTCTTTCATTTTTAAAATTAGACTCCTTCATTTTTAAAGTTAGACGTTCTTTCACTTTCTTCTTAGGCGTTCTTGTTTAGGCATTCTTTCATTTTGAAAAATTAGGCATTAGTTCGTTAGGCCTTTATTCACTGAGCCATAAAAAATACCACTACATGTGTTAGTTGTTGCTCTTTCTTGTGTGTGCTCTTTTTTACTGCGTTGTAAAACACATTCAAGAGCAGAACTGACAAGAGAATGCAAACTGAGAGCGAGATATTTCTTTTTTACTATTATTACTATTATTCTATAAATGTGCGTCGACGCTGCATTGCCGTTTTTTCGCGAGTTTTGTCATAACATAAAAGGTAATTAAAATGTCAGACCATAAATTAATTGTGGACCAAATTTTGAGTGGTGCTTACTCTGTCACCTCGACGAAAGGGAAAGAGTTTTGTGTGGAATATTTTGTCTGATATATTAAAGGAAGATGGGTCAACTGTGCAAGATCTGGTCTGCAGTTGCCACTTATTTGAAAATGTGCTAAAGAAATCATTCGAACAAACAATAGACCTAGCCGATTTGATAACTGCCCGTAAAAAAATTGTAAAATATTTCAAAAAGGCAAATCTGCAGCACAAGTTAAATACGTCGTTAAAAAATCCATGTGAAACACGCTGGAACTCAAACTACACAATGAGCAAATCTGTTCTGGACAACTGGATAGAAGTAAATAACATACTAAAGGAGGCAAATGAACATCAGCGATTGCAACATATCGATTTAAATACGCTTACTGTCCTTGTTGAGTTATGCAGCATATGGGTTAATATTTAAAATAAGTATTAGGATAAGTATTGAACAAAAAGAATCATGTTTAGATGTACAAAATTAGATGTAATATTTTGCGCTGATTTCTTAAATGAAACAGTTCCGTTTTGGACAGAGACCTCAGCAAATCACAATGCTTTTTCTTTGCTCGGCGTTCACGCCTCCGAAATATCAGGGGATTCATTTCGGCAAACGAAAGTTTGCCACAACAATTGGCTGGGTTACCATACAGCCTTAATAATAAAATATGGTAAATATCTGTTGACACAAAAATTGGGTCGTTAGGATTTTTCTATTTATAATTCATATATGTAGATATCTGTTAAGGACGCAGCCAAAGACGATAAGCGATCTGACTGCCGAAACGTCAATCCTACGACGACCACCACATGGCGATCCTGCCCAACTGAACTGAGGACGACTGAAGAGTTTGACACCGCTTTTAAAAATCTGTTGGCTTCAGCAAGGACATCACTGGAAGAATATTCACCAGGACCAACACCAGCAGAAGCACCGCAATTCGTAGCAACAAGAGCCGGGCCAAAGCCTCTAACAATCGAGGAATATAAACGCAGACAACATAAACGACCGAAGACTCCACCGCCAACTCTACAAAAGAAGAAGAGGGGAGGAAAAGCAGTCAACAAAAGGAAGCAAATAAACATTTCATACAGGCAATTCAACCTCGCAACAACGAAAGACGAGAAATTAAGAATAAAAAAAGGAATAAATGATGCCAGAAAATTCTAGATACACGTAATAAAGAAGACATAATTATAAACGGCATTGGAAATACCAATGACCAGAATATATTTGAAATTTTGAAAATTATAATTTATACAATTTTAGTTATAGCGGTAATCTTGTATTTAGCAAATAAGTTAAATAATTATTGTAAAAATTATGTTAATAAGCGTATAAAAGCATCCATTGACAATTTGAATACAGCATGAGCCTGCAGGTAGCAATCTCAAAAATAAAAGATATATTAACAAAGCTACAAAAATCACCAAATAGAACTTATTCTGAAAATTACGTGAAATCAACAAAGGAACGAATAGAAACATTAAAACAAATAGCTATAGCAGCTCTTTCTGAACTAAAAACAGAAAAAGGGAAGACTGAAAATACAGTTATAATTCAAAAACTAATAACACAAATTAAAAAACTGCTTGAAACCATGCCTGACACGATGCAAACGAGTAACCAATCGGTGTCAACCGTTTTTGACTCTCTGAAGTACATAAAAATAGTCCCTACATTCTCGGGAGAAAATAGAGATATAAAACAGTTCATCGCGATTGTGAAACACATAGCTTATACAGTGCCACAACAGCACAAAAACAAATATTATGAACTGGTTAAAGAAACGAAGTTCCCAAGTAGTGTCCAAACGAAGAAAAATCTAAGAGAGCGAGAGAAGAACATTGAAGATAACTTATGGAAAATCTATAAACCTAAACGTACAGAAGAATCCATATACGAAGAACTTTCAACACTCAGGCAAAATGGAGCTCTGAGTAAGTACACCGAAAAAATAGAAGATCTGATAACAGATCTAAATAGTGTACAGATAGAAGAAGAATCAGATAAAACCATAGTGACACGCCTAAATGACAAAATAGCATTCACTGCATTTAAGAGAGGTTTGGCTGACAGACAAACCAAATTAATTCTAGGTAATTTAAAGCACCTCGAATGTATGTATGTAGCCATACATATACGAGCTAATTACAGGATGGAAAATAGAATCGTTAATGGATATATACATATCAGGCTAGAAGTAAATTTAAATAAAAGGTAATTGTATGCGATGAAAGATATAGTCATGCAATGGACAAAGTTTTGACACAAACGGAATTATTTTATATAATCTGGTTTTGTCGGAGGTCCAGTGAATTGGTTCAAAACTGAAATGAGTGATAACTCACGTGTTGAAAAAGAGCACGAAAAATTAATCAGAGCAAAACTGATGCCCCATATGGCTATGAAAACACATAGTCCAGTCCTTTTTTCCTCCAGGATACGGTAGCGAATCCGATAATGTAAGGGGAAAAGACGAGTGGACGCAAATTGAATGATATAGCATTCAATTATAGAAAAAGCATGTTGTAGAAATATTGTTTTTTGTTTATATATTCAGGAATAGCGTATGTTTAAGAAAAGTTAAAGATTAAAAAAATTATAATCTGTATAAAAGTTCAGATTAAAATTAAAGGTAGTTTAGAAAAAAATTAGTTACAAAAATTTATTATTTAAAATCTAACTTTATAATGAAATAATAAGTGTTATAATAAAAAAATACAAATCATACTAAATCGGAAAATTATACCCAAGAGTATATATAGTACATATAGTGTATTTATTTAAATATTATATAATTTTGAAATTCATCTATTAAATTGACTTATGAAATGTTCGAAAAAAATTAAACATAGAAGAAATATCAAACTAAAATGTATACTAGAAAATTAAGAAAATTATTATAGGTGTTCTCTATATAGCTCTGATGATGTGAAGCGAAGCAGGAAGTTCCGGGAACAGCGGATATCGGAAGACGGTGCGGACTAAAAGACCAACGTAGTATTCGGAAAGATGCGTTTTTGACAAACAGAGATTTTTGGCAGTTATCTAAGGTTTGTGACCCCAAGGATGCCAACATATTAGATTGGGGATGAATGGCGACGGATGTAATTTTAATTTTGCAAAACGGGATATGGCCGCAGCATTTGAACGCGTTGTGGATGAGTAATTGACAAGTAACGAAAAATAAGCAAGTTTCCTTGCGGAGTCATGTTTTGAATTGGACAATTTTATAGTACAATGTCCACCCATTGTATCACAATCTCAACAGAATCGATTTTGGATAAGTTGAAGATGGGTAAAAGCTTAAGGTGGGTGACTGAAACCACCACCAAATAAAATAAGCAGAGGAGATTTGGCTCACGGAAGTTAATTGCTTCATTGAATTATATGTCCAATCTAGGGTATGAACATATGAAATGTGATTTACATATGATTTAATACAAGAGGACACAGAGACTGGTGACCGACCAGAGTACACAAATTACATCATTAAACGTGTATCTCAGAAAAATACCGATTGTCTCCACATCAAAGCCAAACGATGTCAAATACCATTATGAGGAAGCTCAAGAGAAACACTTCCACCATAAAACGCATTGCTGCAAAGTAAGAAGGTGTATTGTAATCTCTCATGTATTCCAAATGATTTTTACAAGTTGAATACTATAAGCAGAGGCAGTACCACCTACAGCCGTGGGGCACGCTATATAAATGGAACGAAGAAGGCCACTAAAAGCAAAGTTTTAATGGCAAACCAGATCGCCAACCTATAACATCTTTGTACGTACCGATCCAGAAAGAACGGAGGGGTATGCAGAGTTCATCGAGGGATTTCACTCCGTCAACGACAGCCGTCAACCGGATCAGCAGTTAGCAGAAGTATAACGTAATATTTTAGATATAAATATCATAGTAGAATATAAGATCTTAAGTATAGGATTAAATTGTATTATCGCTAGTTGTTGAAAATTGTATATACGCCAGTGAGAAACGAGTCGATGAAAGACCAAATATAAAAAGGGGAATATAAAAAAAAAAATAAAAGAACAAAATAAAACAAAAGAGAAAAGGAAAAACTATAAAAGAAGAAGTAATAAGAAAGCAAAATACTAAAAAAAAATCACAATAGCATAAAGAAAAGAATAAAAAAGGAAATAAAAAGAACCCAAAATATAAAAATAAGGCGAATTTAACCCACTTGGCGCCACCGTCCTTTTAAAAGAACACCAAAAGAACATCTGGCAAATGAGAGAAAGCATCGTTATGCACGTGCATTTCTCTGAATATTTTTTTATATTATTATTGTTTATGCTTTGTTGGGTAGTTTCGCAGCTCGAAAGTGTCAGTTGTTGAATACAGTTCTGCGTGTTTTAATTGTTTATTGAGTGCTTTGCGACAAGTGATTTTTTTAATAGTGCGAAATGGAAAAAAACAGGTAAGTAAATCATTTACATCCAGTTAATGATATTTTTTGTTTAAAAATTAATATGAGTAACAACTGAGTTAACTCAACAAATAACTGGAAAGCGTCTGTAACGCTGTATTGCAGCGCAAAGTGCACTGTTCTTTTAAAAGGACAGTGGCAAAATATACTACCTACTTTTATAATTTTCATTACATATTATTTATGAGTTTTTGCAGCAAGTCAAACCGAAAGGCATTAAAGCTTAACGAAATTTTGGAAGAACTTGATGAATGGAGTGATGATGAGGTTTGTTCGCGCCGGAGCCCTCCTGTCAACGGCTGCTGCCTGCGCACCGTCACCATGCGACTCTGCGCGGGGCTCAGTGCGGAGAGAATTCCCCTCATTGGGTCCCGCCAAAGTCGTGTAGCAGGCCGCAGCCATCTTTATTTTGAGGAGAGTGCTGACGCAGGCAGCGGAGGAGAGCTGGTCGGCAACACTGCGTGCCGAACCAGTTGATGTTCAGCCGTCATTCGTTCAACGTGTCGCATACGTGCATCAATCATAAAAGTATAATTAACCGACGCCGTGTGGCAGAAACAAGGTTTTTGGAACCATTTACATCGCACCCCCTGACAACGCTAACGCTAATGTAACAGATGAAGACAGTGGCGACGAGGATAATGTGGGCCTCAACAATTTGCTAGGCGGTCAGCTACGTGCAGAGGCAGAAATTAGGCATTTTCATATAAATGACTACGAGAGCGATGACAATAGTGACGATAATATTCCTTTAGCGAGCCTAGTCAAGCGCAAAAGGGTGGCAGAGCCAAGGCCAACTAAAAAAAAATGTGTCAATAAGTGGCAGCAATCGGATATGGTTCCTAGCCTACCACCATGGGAATTATTTCAAGAATGCCAGCAAAATCCAGATCCCATGGACATTTTTATGAAATTGTTTGACGATAATATATATTTCTTACTTGTGGAATATACAAACATGTATGCAGTTAGCCATAACCGCTCTGGTGATGTCACACCAGATGAAATGCGTTGTTTCGTTGGAGTTTTGCTGTTGAGTGGGAATGTTCGGGTTCAGAGGCGGGAAATGTATTGGGAAAACGCAAAAGACGTCACCAATGAGGTCATTAGTAAAGCGATGCCAAGAAATCGTTTCCGATTCATAATGCAAAATATACATTGCTGCGACAATACCAAACTACAACAGCAAGACAGATTCGCGAAAGTTCGACCACTTTTTGATGCTATTGGCAAGAATTTTATACTCCATGCTCCACTTGAAGAATTCCATAGCATTGACGAATCAATGGTACCATATTTTGGACATCTCGGTACAAAACAGTTTATCCGCGGCAAGCCGATCCGATGGGGCTATAAGTTTTGGGCAGGCACAACCTGATTGGGGTATATATTATGGTTTGAGCCTTATCAAGGCGCTTCCACTCCTTTGGACGACAAATATAAGCACTTAGGACTGGGTGCCAGTGTTGTTCTTCAATTCGTCGATGTATTGCAAGACAGATTTCCCGGCTCAGTGAATAAAGGCCTAACGAACTAACGCCTAAAAAAAAATGAAATAATGCCTAAAAATTGCAACAAAAAATTATATAGTAATTATTTTTGTGTATTCTGTTGTATTGCTTTATTTTACTGCGGTGGTTTGGCACCGCATCAAAAAAAAACACAAACAAACATATGACAAAGAAGAATACGGTTGCTGTGGTAAACTGCTTGGGTATTTTTGTGTATAAAAAATGGCTCAGTGAATAAAGGCCTAACGAACTAACGCCTAAAAAAAAAATGAAATAATGCCTAAAAATTGCAACAAAAAATTATATAGGAATTAGGCGGTTGTTCATTATGAAAGAATGTCTAATATTTTAGGCATTCCTTCATTAAAATTGTTAGGTGATTTTTCATAATGAAAGAAAGCCTAAGAATCAAAAATGAAAAAACGCCTAATTAGATATTTATTCATTTTTGATTGTTAGGCTTTCTTTCATTAATGTTAGGCGATTTTTCATTTTGCTAAAAGTGTGATTTTTATTACTATTATGCGTGAATTCATTGAAAACTAACAGTTGTATTTACGGTTAGACAAATGTTTTTGCAATTTGTTATCAGTTGTCGTCATTCGTTAAACTTCTATCACTACGAGCAAGTCATTCATAAGTGTTGGACATTAAAAATTATATTATAATTAAAAATGGATTACGAAATTATTTCTGGCAAGAGGATTAATTCAAAATTACTTTATGTAATATCAGAAAAACAATTGTATAAATTTAAAACATTAATAAGAAATAAAAAGTATTATGTATGTTTAAATAAAAAATGCAAGGCAAAGGTTGAATTAGTGAATGACGTGTGTCAAAAACCAAAAAAAATCATTGAACATAATCATGGTGAATCGGAAAACCTGGCAAATGAATTAAAGTGTGTAAATAAAATTAAAAGTGAATGTTTGAATTCGTCCTCAGTTTTAACTGATATGAATGCGCTAAGTAGAATCAAAAAAAGTTTCTACGATGTTTGTGCAAGGTGAGACTATATTTATTTAGTTTGATAATATCTAAATTTAATTAAATGCGATATTATTGCAGCAACTCCGAGGAATCTAAACAATTAGATTTTCACAGGATGCAAAGAGGTTTACAATTATTAGTAGCAAAAACATTTGTGAAATCTCCGACATGTGCGCAAGAGGTAGTGGAGGCATTTCAGTTGGAATCCATTTATACGAACTTTGGTTTAACGAAGCATGGAGATCCGAAACATCAATTTTTTATTGCTTGCATCCAAGGGAATAACGGCTCATTTTGCATATTTGCTTCAAAGAAAATTATGCTACAAATTGAAGAAAATATTCTTCCTATGAATAGGACATATATAGTAGATGGAACATTTTCAGTTGTTCCAAATGGATGTTTCAAGCAGCTTTTAATAATTCATATTGAATACTTCGGAAAGGTATAAAATAAAATATAAATTATAGACATTTTACATTATAAATAAAATTCTATTGTTATTTGTATTCTTTTTTTTCAGATCTTTCCATTATTTTTTATACTTATGGATAAGAAATCGCAAAAAAACTATGAAGATATATTTTCATACATTAATGAAAATGTATTTAAATTAAGCGCCAAAAGTTTTTTAACTGATTTCGAAGTCGGTCTTCAAATGGCAATAAGAAAAAAACTCGCCTATGGTGAAATCTATGGTTGTTGGTTTCATTATTGCCAAGCAATAAGGAGAAATATTTCGTATAAGTGGAAACAATTGGCATCTTCAATAAGAAACAATCAAAATGCCTCTACGATATACCATAAAATCCTTGCTCTACCCCTGTTACCAGCTACACAAATAAATGCGGTTTTTGGGAACATAAAAAAAGAATTGATGAATACAAATATGCAAGAATTATTTACACCATTCATGATTTATTATGAAAAGCAATGGTTACGAAAGGTAAGTTCCCTTTTACAAAATGTTAAAATAATTGTATTAATTTTCCCTTTTACAAAATGCATACACTATCTTGTAAACATTCTGTAAAAGGGAAAATTATTAGTTTTTAAAATTATAAAAACAATTGATTTTCCCTTTTACAAAATGCATACACTACCTTGTAAACATTCCGTTAAATAGAAAATTATTAGTTTTTAAAGTTATAAAAGTAATTGATTTTTAATTTGTTATTGTTTGTTGTTTTTTTTTTAAGGTGACACCCGAAGTATTTTCGGTTTTCTTAAAAAAAACACGGACTACATCAGCTGTCGAGGCTTATAACGGCGTTATTGGCCGCATCATTCAAAAAAATGGAAATTTTTTCAAATTTGTTAAAGCTCTTATTGATGAAGAGTTTAATAAGAGTAAAGATTTTGAGCTTCTTATATGCAGTGGTGGATCCCATGGCACTTCAAAAAAAAAGAAGACCGTCTATGAGCAAAAATCAAGTTACATTGAAGAAGCCAGTCATAAACTCTTGGAGGGAAAAATTACTCCCAAAGAATTTATGCAAAGAATGGTTTTCGGAAAAAGTAAAATTTGTGTTGACCTAGAACCAGATGAGGACATATTTGAAACAAATGGGCATAACAGTGATAACGAGGACGATAATGATAGCGAAGATGAAAATGATGATGGCGACGATACTGTTGATCCAAACATACCAAGTCATTATTTTGGCGAAACTGATACTGCGATGTGCATAGTGTGTTTGGTTTCAAAGCCAAATATATTACTTTTGCCATGTCGGCATTTAAAAATTTGCTTGAACTGTTGTAATGAACTAAAAGCTAACGCAGGTGAAAATTTTTTCAAATGTCCGCTATGTAGAGCTATAGTTGTTGAAAATTTAACTGTATTTACATAACTTATAGTTAAATATAATTTAAAAATACATTTTTTCCTTTCAAAATATATTTTCAGCATTTTAATTCCAGTTGTTAGGTTTTCTTTCATTAGGTGTTAATTCATAATGAAAGAAACCCTAACAATTTAGACTTTCTTTCATTTTTAAAATTAGACTTTCCTTCATTTTTAAAGTTAGACGTTCTTTCACTTTCTTCTTAGGCGTTCTTGTTTAGGCATTCTTTCATTTTGAAAAATTAGGCATTAGTTCGTTAGGCCTTTATTCACTGAGCCATAAAAAATACCACTACATGTGTTAGTTGTTGCTCTTTCTTGTGTGTGCTCTTTTTTACTGCGTTGTAAAACACATTCAAGAGCAGAACTGACAAGAGAATGCAAACTGAGAGCGAGATATTTCTTTTTTACTATTATTACTATTATTCTATAAATGTGCGTCGACGCTGCATTGCCGTTTTTTCGCGAGTTTTGTCATAACATAAAAGGTAATTAAAATGTCAGACCATAAATTAATTGTGGACCAAATTTTGAGTGGTGCTTACTCTGTCACCTCGACGAAAGGGAAAGAGTTTTGTGTGGAATATTTTGTCTGATATATTAAAGGAAGATGGGTCAACTGTGCAAGATCTGGTCTGCAGTTGCCACTTATTTGAAAATGTGCTAAAGAAATCATTCGAACAAACAATAGACCTAGCCGATTTGATAACTGCCCGTAAAAAAATTGTAAAATATTTCAAAAAGGCAAATCTGCAGCACAAGTTAAATACGTCGTTAAAAAATCCATGTGAAACACGCTGGAACTCAAACTACACAATGAGCAAATCTGTTCTGGACAACTGGATAGAAGTAAATAACATACTAAAGGAGGCAAATGAACATCAGCGATTGCAACATATCGATTTAAATACGCTTACTGTCCTTGTTGAGTTATGCAGCATATGGGTTAATATTTCAAATAAGTATTAGGATAAGTATTGAACAAAAAGAATCATGTTTAGATGTACAAAATTAGATGTAATATTTTGCGCTGATTTCTTAAATGAAACAGTTCCGTTTTGGACAGAGACCTCAGCAAATCACAATGCTTTTTCTTTGCTCGGCGTTCACGCCTCCGAAATATCAGGGATTCATTTCGGCAAACGAAAGTTTGCCACAACAATTGGCTGGGTTACCATACAGCCTTAATAATAAAATATGGTAAATATCTGTTGACACAAAAATTGGGTCGTTAGGATTTTTCTATTTATAATTCATATATGTAGATATCTGTTAAGGACGCAGCCAAAGACGATAAGCGATCTGACTGCCGAAACGTCAATCCTACGACGACCACCACATGGCGATCCTGCCCAACTGAACTGAGGACGACTGAAGAGTTTGACACCGCTTTTAAAAATCTGTTGGCTTCAGCAAGGACATCACTGGAAGAATATTCACCAGGACCAACACCAGCAGAAGCACCGCAATTCGTAGCAACAAGAGCCGGGCCAAAGCCTCTAACAATCGAGGAATATAAACGCAGACAACATAAACGACCGAAGACTCCACCGCCAACTCTACAAAAGAAGAAGAGGGGAGGAAAAGCAGTCAACAAAAGGAAGCAAATAAACATTTTATACAGGCAATTCAACCTCGCAACAACGAAAGACGAGAAATTAAGAATAAAAAAGGAATAAATGATGCCAGAAAATTCTAGATACACGTAATAAAGAAGACATAATTATAAACGGCATTGGAAATACCAATGACCAGAATATATTTGAAATTTTGAAAATTATAATTTATACAATTTTAGTTATAGCGGTAATCTTGTATTTAGCAAATAAGTTAAATAATTATTGTAAAAATTATGTTAATAAGCGTATAAAAGCATCCATTGACAATTTGAATACAGCATGAGCCTGCAGGTAGCAATCTCAAAAATAAAAGATATATTAACAAAGCTACAAAAATCACCAAATAGAACTTATTCTGAAAATTACGTGAAATCAACAAAGGAACGAATAGAAACATTAAAACAAATAGCTATAGCAGCTCTTTCTGAACTAAAAACAGAAAAAGGGAAGACTGAAAATACAGTTATAATTCAAAAACTAATAACACAAATTAAAAAACTGCTTGAAACCATGCCTGACACGATGCAAACGAGTAACCAATCGGTGTCAACCGTTTTTGACTCTCTGAAGTACATAAAAATAGTCCCTACATTCTCGGGAGAAAATAGAGATATAAAACAGTTCATCGCGATTGTGAAACACATAGCTTATACAGTGCCACAACAGCACAAAAACAAATATTATGAACTGGTTAAAGAAACGAAGCTCCCAAGTAGTGTCCAAACGAAGAAAAATCTAAGAGAGCGAGAGAAGAACATTGAAGATAACTTATGGAAAATCTATAAACCTAAACGTACAGAAGAATCCATATACGAAGAACTTTCAACACTCAGGCAAAATGGAGCTCTGAGTAAGTACACCGAAAAAATAGAAGATCTGATAACAGATCTAAATAGTGTACAGATAGAAGAAGAATCAGATAAAACCATAGTGACACGCCTAAATGACAAAATAGCATTAACTGCATTTAAGAGAGGTTTGGCTGACAGACAAACCAAATTAATTCTAGGTATGTAATTTAAAGCGCCTCGAATGTATGTATGTAGCCATATACGAGCTAATTACAGGATGGAAAATAGAATCGTTAATGGATATATACATATCAGGCTAGAAGTAAATTTAAATAAAAGGTAATTGTATGCGATGAAAGATATAGTCATGCAATGGACAAAGTTTTGACACAAACGGAATTATTTTATATAATCTGGTTTTTGTCGGAGGACCAGTGAATTGGTTCAAAACTGAAATGAGTGATAACTCACGTGTTGAAAAAGAGCACGAAAAATTAATCAGAGCAAAACTGATGCCCTATATGGCTATGAAAACACATAGTCCAGTCCTTTTTTCCTCCAGGATACGGTAGCGAATCCGATAATGTAAGGGGAAAAGACGAGTGGACGCAAATTGAATGATATAGCATTCAATTATAGAAAAAGCATGTTGTAGAAATATTGTTTTTTGTTTATATATTCAGGAATAGCGTATGTTTAAGAAAAGTTAAAGATTAAAAAAATTATAATCTGTATAAAAGTTCAGATTAAAATTAAAGGTAGTTTAGAAAATAATTAGTTACAAAAATTTATTATTTAAAATCTAACTTTATAATGAAATAATAAGTGTTATAATAAAAAAATACAAATCATACTAAATCGGAAAATTATACCCAAGAGTATATATAGTACATATAGTGTATTTATTTAAATATTATATAATTTTGAAATTCATCTATTAAATTGACTTATGAAATGTTCGAAAAAAATTAAACATAGAAGATCTAAAATCTAATTATCTAAAATGTATATTAGAAAATTAAGAAAATTATTATAGGTGTTCTCTAAATAGCTCTGATGATGTGAAGCGAAGCAGGAAGTTCCGGGAAGAACGGATATTGGAATACGGTGCGGACTAAGGGACCAACATAGTATTCGGGAAGATGTGTTTTGGAAAATCAGGGATTTCTGGCAGCTATCCAAGGTTTGGGAATCCGCTTGTGACCGCAAGGATGCCAATATATATTGGATTGGGGATGAATGGTGACGGATTTGTTTTTCTTTGCGAAACGGCATATGGCCGCAGCATTTGAACGCGTTGTGGATGAGTAATTGACAAGTAACGAAAAATAAGCAAGTTTCCTTGCGGAGTCATGTTTTGAATTGGACAATTTTATAGTACAATGTCCACCCATTGTATCACAATCTCAACAGAATCGATTTTGGATAAGTTGAAGATGGGTAAAAGCTTAAGGTGGGTGACTGAAACCACCACCAAATAAAATAAGCAGAGGAGATTTGGCTCACGGAAGTTAATTGCTTCATTGAATTATATGTCCAATCTAGGGTATGAACATATGAAATGTGATTTACATATGATTTAATACAAGAGGACACAGAGACTGGTAACCGACCAGAGTACACAAATTACATCATTAAACGTGTATCTCAGAAAAATACCGATTGTCTCCACATCAAAGCCAAACGATGTCAAATACCATTATGAGGAAGCTCAAGAGAAACACTTCCACCATAAAACGCATTGCTGCAAAGTAAGAAGGTGTATTGTAATCTCTCATGTATTCCAAATGATTTTTACAAGTTGAATACTATAAGCAGAGGCAGTACCACCTACAGCCGTGGGGCACGCTATATAAATGGAACGAAGAAGGCCACTAAAAGCAAAGTTTTAATGGCAAACCAGATCGCCAACCTATAACATCTTTGTACGTACCGATCCAGAAAGAAGGGAGGGGTATGCAGAGTTCATCGAGGGATTTCACTCCGTCAACGACAGCCGTCAACCGGATCAGCAGTTAGCAGAAGTATAACGTAATATTTTAGATATAAATATCATAGTAGAATATAAGATCTTAAGTATAGGATTAAATTGTATTATCGGTAGTTGTTGAAAATTGTATATACGCCAGTGAGAAACGAGTCGATGAAAGACCAAATATAAAAAGGGGAATATAAAAAAAAAAATAAAAGAACAAAATAAAACAAAAGAGAAAAGGAAAAACTATAAAAGAAGAAGTAATAAGAAAGCAAAATACTAAAAAAAAATCACAATAGCATAAAGAAAAGAATAAAAAAGGAAATAAAAAGAACCCAAAATATAAAAATAAGGCGAATTTAACCCACTTGGCGCCACCGTCCTTTTAAAAGAACACCAAAAGAACATCTGGCAAATGAGAGAAAGCATCGTTATGCACGTGCATTTCTCTGAATATTTTTTTATATTATTATTGTTTATGCTTTGTTGGGTAGTTTCGCAGCTCGAAAGTGTCAGTTGTTGAAAACAGTTCCGCGTGCTTTAATTGTTTATTGAGTGCTTTGCGACAAGTGATTTTTTTAATAGTGCGAAATGGAAAAAAACAGGTAAGTAAATCATTTACATCCAGTTAATGATATTTTTTGTTTAAAAATTAATATGAGTAACAACTGAGTTAACTCAACAAATAACTGGAAAGCGTCTGTAACGCTGTATTGCAGCGCAAAGTGCACTGTTCTTTTAAAAGGACAGTGGCAAAATATACTACCTACTTTTATAATTTTCATTACATATTATTTATGAGTTTTTGCAGCAAGTCAAACCGAAAGGCATTAAAGCTTAATGAAATTTTGGAAGAACTTGATGAATGGAGTGATGATGAGGTTTGTTCGCGCCGGAGCCCTCCTGTCAACGGCTGCTGCCTGCGCACCGTCACCATGCGACTCTGCGCGGGGCTCAGTGCGGAGAGAATTCCCCTCATTGGGTCCCGCCAAAGTCGTGTAGCAGGCCGCAGCCATCTTTATTTTGAGGAGAGTGCTGACGCAGGCAGCGGAGGAGAGCTGGTCGGCAACACTGCGTGCCGAACCAGTTGATGTTCAGCCGTCATTCGTTCAACGTGTCGCATACGTGCATCAATCATAAAAGTATAATTAACCGACGCCGTGTGGCAGAAACAAGGTTTTTGGAACCATTTACATCGCACCCCCTGACAACGCTAACGCTAATGTAACAGATGAAGACAGTGGCGACGAGGATAATGTGGGCCTCAACAATTTGCTAGGCGGTCAGCTACGTGCAGAGGCAGAAATTAGGCATTTTCATATAAATGACTACGAGAGCGATGACAATAGTGACGATAATATTCCTTTAGCGAGCCTAGTCAAGCGCAAAAGGGTGGCAGAGCCAAGGCCAACTAAAAAAAAATGTGTCAATAAGTGGCAGCAATCGGATATGGTTCCTAGCCTACCACCATGGGAATTATTTCAAGAATGCCAGCAAAATCCAGATCCCATGGACATTTTTATGAAATTGTTTGACGATAATATATTTACCTTACTTGTGGAATATACAAACATGCATGAAGTTAGCCATAACCGCTCTGGTGATGTCACACCAGATGAAATGCGTTGTTTCGTTGGAGTTTTGCTGTTGAGTGGGTATGTTCGGGTTCAGAGGCGGGAAATGTATTGGGAAAACGCAAAAGACGTCACCAATGAGGTCATTAGTAAAGCGATGCCAAGAAATCGTTTCCGATTCATAATGCAAAATATACATTGCTGCGACAATACCAAACTACAACAGCAAGACAGATTCGCGAAAGTTCGACCACTTTTTGATGCTATTGGCAAGAATTTTATACTCCATGCTCCACTTGAAGAATTCCATAGCATTGACGAATCAATGGTACCATATTTTGGACATCACGGTACAAAACAGTTTATCCGCGGCAAGCCGATCCGATGGGGCTACAAGTTTTGGGCAGGCACAACCTGATTGGGGTATATATTATGGTTTGAGCCTTATCAAGGCGCTTCCACTCCTTTGGACGACAAATATAAGCACTTAGGACTGGGTGCCAGTGTTGTTCTTCAATTCGTCGATGTATTGCAAGACAGATTTCCCTACGTTCCATTCGAAATATATTTTGACAATTTCTTCACGTCAATAAAATTGCTGGAAGAGCTGAAGCTACGAAATGTCAAAGCAGTGGGAACAATGAGAGAAAACAGAGTGGGAAAAGATTGTCCTTTGCAGCACTCAAAGGCAGTAAAGCGGAAAGATCGTGGTTTTTTTGAGTACGCAACCACTATTGGCAACTCAGTCGTAGTTTGCAAGTGGGTAGACAATAGCATTGTAACAATAGCTTCAAACAACTGTGAAGTGCTGCAGTATCTCGCTATTCGCAAAAAGACACAAAGAAGATAACTATACAGCAAACCAAAGCTTATCAAAATGTATAATGAAAACATGGGCGGCGTTGACAGAGCCGACCAAAACATCGGGCTGTACCGAACGTCTATTAGAGGAAAAAAATGGTATTTTCCGCTCATCTCTCATTGTATAGACATGGCTGAACAAAATAGCTGGTTATTATATCGTTCGTATGGTGGAAATATGGACAATTTAGCTTTCAGAAGAGTGATTGCTATGGGATTACTGGAATCTTTTAAAACACCCTTAAGGAAGGGTACAAGCAAGTCCAGCGCCAACCTTCATATGTACTCGCGCTTTGATGGACAAGGGCACCTAGTTCAACACAAGGAACAGCAAACTCGTTGCACCTATTGCCATAAGAAGGCCAACTTTTTTTGCAACAAATGTGATGTCACCTTACATCCAAAGGAGTGCTTCTTGGCGTATCACACTCCAACTTAAAAAATAATCGCTTTTCCATTTACATTTATGTATTTCACTTTATAAATCCTCTTTTGTTATATTATTGAGAAAAAACAGCAATTTAGTTATGTTCCTATAAAGTCGAACTACAAATAAAAAAAAATAATTAAAGTAGTGTATTTAGCCACTGTCCTTTTAAAAGGACACCCGATTCCGGGAAAACTATAGATTTAAGAGATAAAAGTTATATATTATAAAAAATGCTTAGAAACCCATGAATATTAAAGTTTCGAAATAAAAACAAAAACTTAAGTTTTCTGAAACTAATAAGCAGGTCATAGAAGGAAAAAGAACTTATTGAGGAAACAAAAGAATATTGGATCTAGGCAAAACAATGCCCTCAATTTTCTCATATTTAGTCTGTTGAAATGTGGGTTCAAGGCACGTTATTGCAATAAGCATTAGGGATCCTGCTAGGCTACTGGTAATTGAATACGCGTGTGTGCTATTTTCTTATTGAAATATTTTAATGTGATAAGAGATGAGGCTGCCTGTATGTTCTAAAGCCAATTTTTGATAGTTGATAAGTATGTTGATACGTTATTGAAAATATGCAGTTTCACAACATTTTGCAATTCATAAATCAAATATATAAAAGGTATTATGTGTGATTGCTATTATTTGAATAATAACCACAACACTATAATTGATAGTATAAATAATTGATAATGCATTATGTAACTTATCTCATTTAATTTTATATGAACTATTTATCTTAATACTCGATATATTGAACTAGCAATTGTAACTGTTCGCGCCGGATCCCTCCTGACGATGGCTGCCGCCTGCTCACTGTCACCATGGCGTTTTGAACGGAACTCAGTACGGAGAGAATTCCCCAGCATTGGGTCCCGCCAAATAGCGCAGCAGGCCGCAGCTATCTTTTCTGTGGTGCGAATGCCGGCAGAAGAGAAGAGGAGAGCCGGCGAACAGTTGAACACCAATAGCTGATCACAACGGACGTACCCAGCGGAACAAATAAAACATAATTTTTCTATATTCTTATTAAATTGTTTAAGTTGAAGTTTTTTGTTAAAGATCGCTTGCGATAAAGCTGTGTGAAGAAAGTGCCAACAAATAAATTTCTATATAATTAAAGTTTATAAGAGAAAATAAACCGAAGTGTTATAAAACTGAATCAACTGCAATTCCCCGAAGTGTTACAAATCTGAATCAACTGCAATTCCCCAAGAAACAATGGATTTCAGTCGTCACAACGCTGCCTCCAGAGTCAACAATCATACCTAACATATACAATAACATTAAGCTAAGTAATCTCTCTTTCATCTGTTCTTTTAGTTAGTCTAAGTCTTGAAATGGTTGAGTGTATATTAAAAATAATTTAATTAAAAAAGAAGAAAAAATATTAAAATAAAAGTCTGAACATTTATTACGCGTGTTTAGAACTTTAAAGTGAAATATTCCAAGTGTCAATAAATTAAAAAAATATAATATGAGTTCCATTAAATTTCGACAGTGGCGATTCCATTAATGACCCAGATTTTGTTTGCGAACAAAATCTTCCAGGTTGTACAAATGTTCGGGGCTTACAAATAAGTGAAGATTTTATTAGCAATGAAAATTATGATTTGGAACAAAATCTTTCGTATGATTTAAGTGAAACTTCAAGTGGCACACCAGCTTTGTTTTTGAATGAGGAATTAATTGGTGTAAATAAGATTCTCTTTAGCGTAGGGTACATTTTGATAGGTCACTCATACTATTATTGACTAATTCTATTACATGGCGATCCTGCCATCATCTTCGTAGGGTACATTCTGATAGGCCACTCATATTATTATTGACTAATTCTATTACATGGCGATCCTGCCACACCGCTCCTGATCTTGCTGATCAGATAGCTGATTTTCCAGACCGATCTGATTATTAATTCGTATAGATCCGGTACACATTCACCAAGCAGCTTACACATTAAACACCAGGGATGAATGACACAGAATTTCATTCCCTATTTGACAAGATATACAACAGGGCGACCAAACATATGGAAGTCGTACAGTTAAGGGACGCAGCCGTCAAGGAAACGCTGTACCCACTGGGAAGCGCAGTACCAACACCACAACTCCTGAATACATTCTACAGACAAGCAGTCATCTTCGAAGAGGAATATGTGCCACAACCACAACCAGGGACGAAGACGAGCTACATCCGATACATCCCATCAGGCTCATGCTCATCAGAAGGCCCAAAGCCAATTACTATTACCGAATACAGAGAAAGACAAACGAAAAATTCTGAGCCAAGACGAAGCATATATCAAAGCCAAGAGACTAAGCCACGCAAAAGAGGGAAGAGAGCTGGAAAAAAGGTCCAAAACAGGACACAATTAAAGAAACTCTACCACAATTACAATTTGCAACAGACGATTGAGGACAAAAAACAATTCAAGAAAATTATAAATAAAATTCGTATAGATGGACGACGAACAAATGATTCTAAAACCTCACCAACCGCTAACTGATGCCGAGAAAATTAAATTCATGACATGGCTGTGGAAATCAATAGGCATTGACGGAACACCAACAGCCGCAGACTGGGATGATGGTGGAGTAAGGACTGTTGTGGGTTAGAACCAAGCTACCTACGTGTAGTTGACTCACAGCATCGACTCCTAATAGATGCCACACTATGTTGGATTAGCATGTGCTAAAACTGTTTTATGATAAGGCATACTTCTAGGGCAGGGGTCACCAAATGGCGGACCACGGTCCGAATCCGGACCGTAGACCTATTTTATGCGGACCTTGTGTTAACAATATAAAATATTTAAAATTATGTAGTGCTCGGCAAAACTCACTGTCACTGTCCCAAGAATTTTAAACATTGTTGTTGCTCTGTGCGTTGAATGCTGCTTTCGCAACGCACAAACAGAGACTGGCTGATGTGTACATGTAAATTGCCGAACGTGTCGGTGCGTGTTCAATTTCATGAGAAATATTATCTTCATCGACATCAGCATTCGGTGAATGATTTGAGGCTTTCGGGTCGCTTATGGGTTCAGTGTTTTGTTTTTAAGTTGAGTGACAGACGCTTACACGGAGTGCGCTAAATACGATTACCTACATAGCTACGCTAAGAGTTAAGGTACCTGTGTAAATTTCTAGTTATTTTTTTTTATAATGGAACCGAAGAAAAGAAAGGTGGAAGTCGAAAATAGACAGTTTTTGCCAGAATGGACCGATTTGTATTGTTTCACGCTGCCAAACCGTGCTGGAGCAGTACCGATGTGCTTGATTTGTCAACAAACAGTTGCGTTAATTAAAAGCTCGAATATAAAACGACATTATGAGACCAAACACAAATCATTTGCAGACAATTTTCCACTTGGCAGTAATCTGCGTAAATCTAAAATTGCAAGTTTATTGTCAACATACAATTGGGAAAAAGTGTGCAGGAGTTATCGGACATGTTTTCTAAAACAAGAAAAACTATTTATAATATTTTAAATCGAATTGAAAACGAAGGTACATTCGAACCAAAGCTAGGAGGTGGCCGTAAGCGGAAAATAACTAAACGTGGAGAGCGCGCATTGGTAAGAAAACTTGAAAAAAATCCGACTGCTTCGACGAGAATACTTGCTAGAGAACTCAAGGAAGAATGTGGTTTAATTGTTTCCCATGAAACAGTACGACAGGCCATGCTTCGCAACAAGTATTCATCAAGAGCTGCTCGTAAAAAGCCACTACTTTCTGCACAGAATATTGAAAAGCGATTCTCCTTCGCATCAATGCATATTTCTGAACCTGTAGAATATTGGGATGACGTCATATTCTGCGACGAAACGAAAATGATGCTATACTACAATGATGGACCGACTAGAGTGTGGCGAAAGCCGTTAACAGCATTAGAAAATCGCAACATCATTCCAACAGTAAAATTCGGAAAATTGTCTGTTATGATTTGGGGATGCATATCCAGCAGAGGAGTGGGAGACTTAGCATTTATCGAAAATACAATGGATGCCCAACAATATTTAGGGATTTTAAGAGCCCATTTGACCAGCAGTGCGGAAAAATTTGGTTTGATGAGCGGTAACAAACCAAATTTCAAATTTTACCAAGACAACGATCCAAAACATAAGGCGAATATAGTACGGATGTGGCTGCTATATAACTGCCGAAAAGTTATGGAAACACCAGCCCAAAGTCCGGATCTAAATCCCATAGAAAATGTGTGGGCCCTTTTAAAAAAGCGGGTGGCCAAAAGGCATCCAAAAAACAAACCAGCGCTTAAAACTGCAATACTTGAAGAATGGCAAAAAATACCAAGTAATTATGATATGAAAAAGTTGGTAAATTCAATGAAAAAACGGCTACAACATGTGATTGACGCCAGAGGTGGCCACACTAAATATTAAATATCCCAAACTTAAGTTTAACTTTCAGTTTTAGTTGCTAAAGCCCTTTTTTTAAATTTTGTGTAATGCATTTCTTGACACTTGCAAAAGGGAGTAGATTATGTTTATGTTATGTTTTTTAATTCTTTTGCTTTATATTAGTACTTTTTTTTTATTATTACTTAGTAAATACTGTAAATAACCATAACTGATACAAAAATTGTATGTGCATTAACAAAAAATAAAATTTTTTGCTAAGTGAGTTAAAAAATTCATTTTATATTTCAATGTGTAATGCAATTCTTGACATACTGTATGTACGCATCGACGACTCAAATCTTGATTCGTTCAATGACTGAGCAGGAGAAATGTGGTGAAGCTTCTTTACGTATTTCTTGGACTCTTGCTAAGCATATGAAACCATTCACCGATGCTGACATAGTGAAGGAATGCATGCTCGAGGCAGGCAATGTTTTGTTTGAGAACAGAAAAGATGTTGTTGAAACTATTCGACAGATTCCGTTATCTGCGAGTACCAATACAAGAAACACACACGTTTTGGCAGAAGAAAATCAATGTGATGTGAAACGGCAGTTAAATAATTCCGACTATTACGCCTTGGCCATGGATGAATCATGTGATATCACTGATAAAGCACAATTGGTTATTTTTGTACGTTTCTTGGACAAAATGGGACAAACTTTTGTTGAGGAGCTATTAACTATCTTGCCCTTAAAAGGAAGAACCCGAGGAGAAGACATGATGGACGCAGTGATGGATTACTTCGTTAAAAATGAGTTAGACTTAAAAAAGCTTATATCAGTAACTACCGACGGTGCACCAGCGATGGTTGGGGCTAAAAAAGGACTAGTGCAGCTATTTAGAACCAGTGGAAAATGTAGTGAAAATTTGATTTCTTACCATTGTATCATTCATCAAACTGTGCTTTGCTGCAAACTTAATCTCAATCTCGAGAGAATAATGCAAGAAGTGATGAAAATAATAAATTTTCTCCGGGCAAAATCAGCACTGAAACATCGTGAATTGAAATTATTTCTTGACGAATTGAATGCTCAATATGACGATCTGTTATTGCATAATAATGTTAGATGGTTAAGAGTTACATATGCGCAAGACGAGTTACAAATGCGTTAGCAAAATGCGCATTCTGAGAATTTACGCATTTGAGCATTTTTGAATGCGTATTTTATTTTACGCATTCAAAACGATCCCACGGATCCGTATCTGCGCATTAAGGTATGTTCCCACGGAATATATTTTGATGCGTAGATAAAGGAGAATTAAAAAGGATATAAGAGAGCCAGAAAAATGAAAAGGCATCTCAGTTATAAAAAGATTGTGTAAGAGCACAGTCAGTTATAAAAAGATTGTGTAAGAGCACAGTCAGTTATAAAAAAGGTAGCTCAGTCATAAAAAGTTTGTGCAAGAACGCACTCAGTCATAAAAAGTTTGTGTAACAAGTCAGTCATAGAAATGATTCGTGTACTATATTTAAATAAAAATTATAAAGAAAAATAAAATGATTTGTGTATTGTTTTTTTAAATTTTAAACTTAACTGTTAAGCAAAGGCTGCGTTTTACAACGATTCTTCACCATTTTAGAAGACTTGAAGACATTTATTTTGAAAATTGATCAGACGTCAAAAAACGATTACTTAAGTTCTCTTAGCGATAAAGAAAACGTAGCTTCCATTGCTTTTTTATCAGATATTTTTAAACACATCAATGATCTCAACCTTAAACTTCAAGGCAAAGGAAAGCTTGTATGGGAGCTTCTGACAGAAGTAAACAGCTTTTTGCGAAAACTCGATCTTTTCCACATTGATCTTGATAATGAACGCCTGCACTTCCCTAATTTAAAAAAATTCTGCAGTGAAAACGAGCTTGACGTCGGCCAATACAAGACGTTCATTGAGGATCTTAAGTCAGAATTTGGGAACAGATTTACAGATTTTAAGAAAATTGAGAATGTCGTCGGCATCCTCAGTAACATTTACTCTCTGAATCCTGGGGATGAATGGAGTAATGAAGCTGCAAATATTTTCGGGAGTAATAAAGCTGCTCTCCAGATGGAAATATTCGATTTCCAAGAAAATACAGTTTTAAAACACCAAAATCAGGAATTTTCTTGTCTAGAGTTTTGGATAAAATATGTTTGTGCTAATAAATACCCAGAATGAAAAAAATTAGCCTTGAAACTTCTCACTTTGTTTGGGTCAACATATGTTTGTGAAGCAGCATTTTCTAAGATGAACTTCATTCAAAATAAATTCCGGAACAGACTCGCCGATGTACATCTCCAAGATTTAATGACGATAGCCTCCACAAACTTTACTCCAAACTTTCGACAGATTGTCCAAGGCAAAAAATGTCATTTTTCCCATTAATATTGTAAAAACCATAAGGACTTACTTTTTTGATTCAAAGCATTTATGTATTTATTATTTAATAAAATAATGCACCGGTACCCATTCGTTTTATTTGTCCATTGATACAGTATCTAAACATATTATTAAATTAGTTCACTTTATTACCTTCCGGACCGCGACGATCATGATTTTTTGAAAAACGGACCCCTAATGAAAGTAATTGGTGACCGCTGCAATACGTTATTAAGTTTGTAGCTACTCATAACGTACACGGGTAATATGATGCGTTGACATTTTTGGCATGCGCTATAATGACAAGCGCATGTGCCATGTACATATGTATGTATGTCAATAAGTAATTATGAGCGCGTGTAGCGTGTAAGCTTAATATGAGACATGGTGGTTTGCATGCATATGTTTAGCAGTATTTGTTTTAAGTTTGTTTAGTAATTGTTTTATCAGTACGATATACATGAAGTCGTAGGGGTAGGGGCATGAAGGTAAACGTAAGTATGTTTGGAAGAGCAATAGGGAAGTAAGGAAAGTAAATAAACACGGAAGCAGTGTAATTAAACAATATATTTAGTATAAGTAATGATAACACAGGTCTGCGACCAAAAAACTGCATAGGATTTTTTTACATTTTCTTACAGATTTTGACCTCCCCAAAACAGAAAAAATATTCAAATTATTATATCACATAAGTTTTTATGTATGTATATTGCAGCATCTATGTTCATTGGTAATAAACCAGTATATATGTATGTACATATTTCCCTATAATTCCGCCGTTCAACAGCGTTCCTTTGCATGGCAACCAATTTTTTACTCATACTAACATATTGCTTTTCGCTTTATCCATTGTCTATTGCTAAACTCATTTACTCTCTGTACAACCTAACACGCACAAGTGCCTTCGTTTACTTCTGAATACCTTTAAAAGGTATTCTCTGGTTGAGACAAGTCAAATGACGTATATCGCTTGAAACAAAGAAAAGCTCTCAGTATACATACTGATATTCAAGTGAACAGTGCTGTCAGTGGTGGATTTACACTAGGGGCAGTCGGGGCTAGAGCCCAGGGCGGCAAATTTTCTAGGGCGGCAAAATTTGGAAAGTGAAAAAAATTTTTTACTGTCATCAAAATTTCTCAATAGAAATTTTATATTTTAATTAATCATATATTATTTAATAGATAATTCAAGAAATGCGACTCGTATAATATTTGTCAAATTGAAATTTTGTAAATCATAATTTTGGCACCTTAAGTGAAAATTTATATTCGAAATTATTTAATTAATTAATTTCTTTAACGATTTAAAATGGTAATAAAACTGAAACCTCCATTTATGTAGGTATACAACAATAATCCACAAGAGCGTTACAAAATTAAATTGTGTCATTCCCCTTTTTCTTTCATTGACAGTTCGTTGCATAGCTTTCGTTGTGTTTTGAGAAAAATACAAAAATACAAAATAATAAGCCACAGCAACACTATATGTACATTGTACATATTAAATTGTGGGATTCCCCTTTTTCATATCATTGATTATGTGTTGCATAGTTTTATTTTATCTTTTTTAAACGTGCTCATCATTAAAGAGTAAGTGTTGATTGAGTAAGGTGTTAAATTAATTTATCGATATCAAAAAATTGCATTAATGTTGAGCATAAATATACGATCAATTGTCAACCATGGCTGATGGACGCAAAAAATTGAGTGGATCTGAGTATCGAAAGCGCGCTTTGGACAAAAGTAAAAAGGAACAAGAGGTTTTGAGTAAAACTCCCAAACTAGATGATTTTTTTACGAAAAAAGTATGTGTTACACAAAAATCAGAAACTAACAATAGAGATTGTACGAATTTAGATTATGAAGGTTTGTATCATATTTTTTCAAGTATTCATATTTTTCCAAGTATAATAATGATTCATTTGTCGATGTGTATAAAATGTATATTCATTATTTACTGTCATAATTAGGTTAATAGAATAATAGTAAATTTTTGCAGGTGATGATGCATGTTCTACGTCAACTTCAAAACGAACTCCGTCTACGAGTAATGATACTGATAGTACCACGACTTCTTCGCTGCCACAGAATAACCATCACGAAAGTGAACTTCAAGCTACAATTCCAACAATAAATATAGAAGATAATGAGCATGGGGATATTGTGATAAGCGATGATCCAGGAGAATGGGTTATAAACGATTTCACCAGAGATTACGTAGCTAACCATGGATGTAAACAAAATAAAAATTTGGATTTCTCCGGTACAAAACGTGATTACAGCGATGGAACTTCAAGATGGCTGTCAGAATCACTATTTTTAAGAAAACTTATCAACGGTGAAAAAGTTCCACGCCCATGGCTCATTTACTCAGTTAGTAAAGGTTCTGTATTTTGTGCAGCTTGTCTTCTTTTTGACATAGAGTGTTCATTTAATGGCAAAAACGGATTTGATGATTGGAAACATGCAGGCGTTCGTGTTGGTGAGCATGAAAACTCAAAACATCATAAAAAATGTATGTTAACCCTTAAGCAAAGATCGGATACTAAGAACAGAATAGACCATGACTTAGTCATACAAACAGAGACAGAAATCTCTTATTGGAGAAATGTTTTAAGAAGAGTAGTCGCTGCTACTAAAGCCTTAGCTTCTCGAGGGCTTCCATTCCGAGGAAGTGATGAAAAGTTTGGCTCACCAAATAATGGCAATTTTTTAATGCTGATTGAATTTCTTGCTTCTTTTGACCCATTCCTAGAAGAGCATATTCGAAAATTTGGAAATAAAGGATCTGGCAGTACAAGTTACTTATCGAAAACTATCTACGAAGAATTTATACAGCTTTTGTCAGTAAAAGTATCTTCTATCATAATTCAAGAAGTTAAATCAGCCAAATATTATGCTATTATTGTAGATTCCACACCTGATATATCTCACGTTGACCAACTTTCTTTTGTTATTAGATATGTGCAAAAAGATGGAACGCCTGTTGAACGCTTTCTGATATTTATTGAAAATTCTGGACATAAAGCTGAAGATTTGCTAGTTGCTGTATTGTCTATTCTTGAGTTTTTTGATCTTGACCTCGCAGACTGTCGAAGTCAGTCATATGATAATGCTAACAATGTATCAGGAATGTATTCAGGTTTACAGGCAAGAATTCATGAAATTAATGATCTAGCAGAACATGCTCCTTGTGCTGCTCATTCTTTGAATTTAGTTGGAGTTCACGCAGTAGAATGCGCACCAGAAGCTGCTTCATTCTTTAATACAGTACAAACTTTATATAACTTCTTTACTGCATCGACGCAGCGCTGGGAAATTTTACAATCTCATACCGGAAAAAGAATCGCGTTAAAATCTTTATCTGCAACCAGATGGTCAGCTCGTTATGAAGCTGTTCATGTACTTAATCAATATTTCGACGAAATAATCGAGACATTGATTATTATTGAAGAAGATATTGACGAAAATGCAATTACAAGACAACAAGCAAAAGGTATTCGTATTCAAATGGAGCGACTTGAAACAGCATTTATGCAAATATTTTGGCATTTTTTACTCTCGCGATTCAATGCTTTTAGTCAAAGATTGCAAAAAGTTGATTGCAGCATTGCTGACGTGATCGACGATTATCATGGTTTGATTAAAGTTGTTGCTGATACGCGAAATGAATTCGAAATCTATGAAAAAAATGCTTTAAATATTTCAGAGATTAAAGAATATAAAACAACAGTTTCTAGACAAAGGAAGAGAAAATTACATGCTGATGAATCACGGGATGGAGATGTGCAACTGTCAGGTCGAGACTACTTTAGAGTCAATACGTTTAATGTCATTCTTGACAATCTGGATTTCGAATTACGAAAAAGATGTGTTGCGTATGAAAAGATACAGGAAAAGTTCTCAGTTATAATTGAATTTGGCAATTTGGATAATAGAGAGATTCGTAAACGAGCTGAACGTTTAAGAAAGATTTATTCTTCAGATCTTGAGTTCTCATTGGATGACGAATTCGTGCACTTCCATGCTTATTGCACTGAAAAAACGATGGAAAATAATTCACCTTCCGATCTTCTGAAACTTTTGCGAGCAAACGACCTTTACACTGAATTTCCAAACGTAGAAATCGCATATCGAATATTTATTACTTTAGCTATAACAAACTGTGGCGCAGAACGATCGTTTTCTTGTTTAAAAAGGGTTAAAAACTACTTTCGTTCTACAATGAGTGCAAATAGACTCAATAGCTTAGCTATTCTATGCATCGAATCGGAAGTGCTTCAACGTTTAGATTGTGAGGATTTAATCGACCAATTCGCAACTCAAAAAGTCAGGCGTATTTGCCTGTGATAAAATTATTATATTATAATTATTGTGCTGTTTTTATAAGACGTTTGCCAAACGTCACTCAATCGTCTGTATGTTGTTTTTGTTGTTGTAACGGCAACAACAACATGCAGATGATTGAGTGACGTTTGGCAAACGTCTTATAAAAACAGCACACATGAGTCAAGCTGAGTGCAAAATGTATAGCTCTAAGAACAAAAACAAATATTTTTTATGTCATATCAAAGTATATAATATATAATAAATTATTTGCAATACATTAGATATTTGAATTTTTAAAAATAATGAGGCGGCATTTTTTTCAGTGCCCAAGGGCGGCAAAAGTTTAAATCCGGCCCTGAGTGCTGTTGTCTGTTAATCATGGCTACAAGGGGTTGTGTTATTTCTCCAAACAGTTTTTGTTATATCTGTGGTGAATTCACTATTAAAAGTCAACAGAGAAATATAAGTGATTTTGTAAGGAAAGTTAATAAAGAAGCTTGGGTATCGTTCAAGGACGTAGTGCGAGTTTTTGGGAAATACTATGGATCCTAACTACAAAACCATTGTGCAACGGATGCTAGCAGCATACGAAGCTCAAGGCTGCAAGATGAGCTTGAAAGTCCATTTTTTACACTCTCACATAGACTATTTTCCTGAAAACCTGGGAGCTTACAGTGAAGAGCAGGGGGAGCGATTTCACCAGGATGTCCGTGATATCGAGAGAAGGTACACCAAGGGCGATGGGATGTCACTATGCTTGCTGCCTACTGTTGGCTGCTTAAGCGAGAAACTGAAGATGGAAATCGGAAAAGGACTCGTCAAAGTATCAAGGAAAAGAAGAAAAGGTTTCATAAAGAACATGAATAAGTATATGTATCAAAATAATATTTCGTTTCCTTAAAAAAAAAATACTAATTGTTTGAAAATTTTGAATAAAGGAGTGCTTTAACCAATTTTTTGTGTTTGAATTTGCAACAAATCCTTATGTGATAGAAAAAAATGGCCATCACTTTTGAAATCAGCGCACTTTAAAACATATAATTCAGTAAAAATATCTCATGCAGCTGACAAAAAATTTTTTTTCGCAGACCTGTGTTATTGGATGCGATGCCAATGCGCATCACGACATTTGGGGAAGCACGGATCTCAATGCACGCGGTGAGTCATTATAGGAATATATTGTAACGAATAACCTTCTTATATGTAATAAGGGGTCAGAACCCACTTTCATAAGTTTATGTCAAGGACCCTTGCCTCCGAATCAATTTTTGCTCGGATTTCAAATTGGAGAGTTCTAGAGGAACAATCCTTTTCGGATCATAGGTTAATCCAGTTTGATATTCTAGATAGTCTACCTATCCCTAAGGCTTTTACAAATGTCAGGAAGGCAAACTGGGACCGCTACAAAGTGATTGTAGCTAGACTACTACCTACCTCAGAACTCCACAAGAACAAGCACGTGTGCCGAAATTGATAGGTCTGTGGAGGTTCTAACGGATGCTCTTAATAAGGCTCTATTGGTCTCTTGCCCCCTCAGTAGACCCAGGGAGGAACAATATCTTACATCATACAATAACAAGTTATTAGAGATCCATCAGATATAATCTGATGCAATAACAAGTTAATATGTCTGTATCAAATGCAACCATGCGTTTCGAGTTTCGCACAGCAAAAATAGGTTCAGCAAGTGATTGGAGGAGTTAGTTCGTTTCGGACAATGGAGCTGTGCGGTAGTGCAAAATAGAGCAGTGCGGTGGTGATGTGCAGTGCACAAATATATAAGTGCATACAGGCCGGAATATATGTGCAGGGAGCCAAGCCAGGAGAGCGGTGCAGAGCAGGGGATCTAAGAGCAGGAGCCTATATATATACACAAGAGCAAGTATGAGCAGTACCACAGGTATTCGAGAGCATAGTCACGTATACATGTGGAGACGCCGCCACCGCCATCTACATGTCGGGTGCGGTGTCGAAAGCAGGTGTTGGTCCCGAGGCCACTCATCTGACGCGCTGCCGCTGCCCAGCAGTCTGGTAGCAATCGTGCTGATCTGCTCGGCAGGTTACGTGAAAGATGGCCTCCCAGCAGCTTCCGGCCTGTTCGTTCTTGTTTTCCGTTCGCAGCGCTGGAGCCGTGCACGCACACTACCATCTTCCCGGATTAAAGGCATCTCGACACTTTCTGTAGTTATAAATTTCTAAATAAATTTAATAATTCTTATTCTCTTCTTTAACTATTATATTGATTGGATACGCTACTTTCGAGCGAAAGCCAAATACATTATATACGTTGACATTATTTATGTTCACATTATTGTACGTAAGCATTATACATTATATATAAACGTACCTATGTTTGAGAGCAATTGACCTAAACGCGCTAGAGCTTGTGCATTTTCACTAATTGTACATATACATGCATCGCATACATGCCGATTTATTGTTGAGCTTCCTCCGATTTATTGTTGAGCTACATATGTGCATAATTATAAGAGCAATAAAAAGTGGTTTTTCGTATGCTTTTCCACTTAACACAATTGTGTTTTTATTTAAGTCGGATTGCGGTAAGTATTGCCATAGCTTTCATAGTCGATTCGATACAATATTCTTTTGGTCAGTTGCTAAAGCAATTAATGCAGGCGCTAACATAATTTTCTCACTAAAGAAGATTAAGAATTCGCGCCGTGTCTCCTTTAGATGGCCGTGGCCCGGTATCGCGGTGCCATGCCGTATGGCACATTTTGAGCGCGGCCCAGAGCGGAGAGTTTTCCCCTGTCTGGGTCCCGCCAAATATTCTTCACCACCACGGCCACCATCAAACATATTTGCTCTACAACTTCCTCCGAGTGCAACATTAGGTCCTTCGAGCCGGATTCGGATCCGGTTTTGGTAAGTTTCGATGGTATTAATTTAATTAAATACCCATAATAAATAATAATTGAAATATAATATAAAAATTTAAATCTCTTTTGTGCTCTGTCGACGCCGGCGACTATTGAAAGCATTGCGCTGTTGTTTGTCTCTGGTGCATTAATGCTGATTTTAGATACTCGTGGCTAATGCAAAAGGGTCAGTGGCTCGTGTGATCAGCTGCTGTCCATATTTCTTTAGAAAAACAAGACTCTGAAAATGGTGGTCGTGCCGTCTTGGAAGAGTTGTATATTACAGCGAAGCTTACCTTTCAATCGCAGCTAGCTGAAGACTACAATGCCACTCTGTCAGGTCAGATACTACTTGCATCAAGCAATCCAGTTCGAAGCCACCTAAGCTCAAATTTCCCTCGTTCAATGGCAAGTAATCCGAGTATCGTAATTTTATGACGTCTTTCAAACAAAGAATCGATCGTGAATTTAATTTGTCGATTATCGACAAATTTAATCATTTGCGTAATCGTCTCCAGGGTCTGGCTCTAGAAACCATTGATACATTCCACCAATGAAAATTACCCCAAGGCAGTAGAAAGGCTTAAAGGTCGGTATGACAATCCACACAAATACAAGAGGTGAGTCAATCTTAGACTTCATCATAGAAAATAAGCTTAGTGTCCTAAATTTATGCTCAAAGACAACATTTATAAAAAAGGATAGAAAGGAAGTTTTGACATTGCCATGACTTTCGATCACTTCACGAACAATGTAAAAGGATGGACAGTTTCCAACGAAAATTCCTACTCTGACCATCGATGTATCCCCACCAGAGGAGGTGGGGGCACTGGTGACGGAGGCATCTGCAGCCAACAGTAACTTGGTTGTCTCCAGCAATGTAAACGCTCACAGTACATTGTGGGGAAGTACCGACACAAATACAAGAGATGAGTCAATTTTAGACTTCATCATAGAAAATAAGCTTAGTGTCCTAAATTTATGCTCAGAGCCAACATTTATAAAAAAGGATAGAAAGGAAGTTTTGACATTGCCCTGACTTTCGATCAGTTCACGAACAATGTAAAAGGATGGACAGTTTCCAACGAAAATTCCTACTCTGACCATCGATGTATCCCCACCAGAGGAGGTGGGGGCACTGGTGACGGAGGCATCTGCAGCCAACAGTAACTTGGTTGCCTCCGGCAATGTAAACGCTCACAGTACATTGTGGGGAAGTACCGACACAAATACAAGAGATGAGTCAATTTTAGACTTCATCATAGAAAATAAGCTTAGTGTCCTAAATTTATGCTCAAAGCCAACATTTATAAAAAAGGATAGAAAGGAAGTTTTGACATTGCCCTGACTTTCGATCAGTTCGCGAACAATGTAAAAGGATGGACAGTTTCGAATGAAAATTCTTACTCTGACCATTGATATATAGAATTCGAATTGAACTTCTCAGTATCTCCAGTTACGACGTGTTCACGAAACAAACCAGTTAAAATTTTATATTAAATAAGAGATGGAACAACAGTTTTTGCAACCGGCAATGAAGGAAAATACCTTCCGCCTTCTCCTTGGCCCCCTTTAAGAAAGCAACCTTAGCGTTACAAACACTGAGAAGAGTTATTCAATATTTTATGATATTTGGGAGACAATGGAAGAAGAGTTTTGTTACCAGTTACGTCAACCAAATACCATTCGCAAATGATCCACAAGATATTTTTAAGCAATTGTCAATATTTTGAAATATTCATAATTTTATACAATGTTATTTTTAAGAATAATAAAGTATATGAATGGAATTATTGATGTTGACTGTTGCATTTTTCATAAATAAAAGCTCAATTTTTGTAGAAATTAAATTGTAATAATTATCAGACGGTTCCCTGATTATGTTCTGTCTAAGGTTACTCTAAATATATGCAGTTTTTGTTCTGTCTACGGTTGGTCTAGCAGTTCTAAGTCATATACGGACTTTAGGTAGGTTGGGCAGCAGCATCACCACTAAACCAGTGATGCCACTTAGACCACCAGTTGGGTCCGTGGTGAGTCGAAAAGACCTTAGAAATTCAATATAAATTTATCTTAGCTTTTTGTGTTTTTTCATAAATATTTCAATTCAGTTCTAATTGAAATATGCATATTAGTGTGTATGTAAAATAATGAAATATTTCCAAGATCCAAGTTTAATATTAACAGAACAAAAAGAAAATTGTCTTAATTATATTGAAGATTAAACTATTTTTGTTAATAAATGTTTCTTATAACTTAATTTCCAATTCTTAACTATAATTTCATATGTCTAGCGGGTCCGTGCATTAGTATTCCAACTGGAAATGGCGCTGTTGTTTGGAACGATATATTTAACGTTGTTTTGCGAGAACATTTACCAGATAAATCCAAATAAATATATAAAAAACGTATTTTTTGACTTATTTTTTAGAGAACATTTTAAAAATTGTACAAAATACCGTGCACGGGCCCACAGATATGTATATACCTATGTATATATGGGTCTAATTAACAATTCCTGAAGTTTCATGGTCGAGTACAGCGCAGTCTTCTTAACTAATTATAAAATTATCACTTACAATTGATGTTTTTTTTCACTGCAACCACTCAGCTGGTGGAATTGTGGAGATAGCACTCAAGCTGGTAGAATTGTGGAGATAGCACTCAAGCTGGTAGAATTGTGGAGATAGCACTCAAGCTGGTGGAATTGTGGAGATAGCACTCAAGCTGGTAGAATTGGGGAGATAGCACTCAAGCTGGAGAACTCCTGAAGTAAATTCCGATGGACGACTAATTCAATACGAGATGAAAATATGTATATTCAGATATGCCATTCAGTTAGAAAGAGAATTCCGAAACAGAAATGTCCTCAATCTCATCAATCACAAATTTGCCTCTTGACTTATTCCATTTCCTCAACGGAAATTATGTCCACGTTCGTGAATCGGGCACCTTTGTTAATATGTTATGATGATAGTGACACCATGATGAAAGCTAAACAGTAGACAAATAAATTTGGTTACAAAAAGTAACAATTGGCTCATAAATTTCTTCAGAAAACCAAAAACAAGATGTACTTACTTTATTTATTTCGAGTTTTGTATAGATTCCTTCCGTGATGTTATGAGTATTGTACAAATGTTGCATAAATGATGTGTCATTTATAAATTTCCAATGTGATTATATAAATTTCTCCAAATATTAGGATAAAACCTTTTACTCATAGAATATTCTGCCATGCGCAACATCTGAAGACCTCCCACATTGCTGTTGTTTGCACCAGTTTCCGGGTGGTTGCTTGGTTTATAATGGTATAGCAAAAAACATCCCTCATTGACAGTTATACAGCTATTCTTGACAAAAGTTTGAATTCAGTTAGTCCCAATTAAATCTTCTATATAGATGCAATACCATACCTTCTTCTACAACTTGAAACAATCTGCAATTGTTGTCACAAGTATCTTTAATAATAATACCAAAAATAAGCCTCCTTGGTGGTCGACGGATCTAGGCACACTTCGGAAGTACAATAGGCGATTATTGAACAGGACATTCGATGTGTCAATTGACAACGAATTCACTCCTTGGTGTTTCGTAAACGAAGTCATTGGAGGCTTGTTGGGAAAGTCGTTCTGAAGACTCTCAACACTCTGTGCATGCGATGTTGAATTCCTGCCTGTACCGTAAGCATCTTTGTTCCTTCGATTCGAACCTGAGGCTGGTTTAAACTACATTTTTTGATATTTATGAATCAGTCGGCACTGTTTTAATCCACAGTGGAAATATTCATTATTTAATAATAATATGGCAATAGCGTTCTATCCTGGGTTCCAGAAATATTTCAAACAAATCATTTTGATGAAATATCAATTGATTTGCATCTCCTTGCAGTAATGGGATTGGTGTGCGTGTTCGTCCCGAAACTAAAAATGTAATACGAAAGTTATTTCTATGACCAACTCAAAAATAAAAATTCATCCACATTTCTTTCACTCTCATATATAGTTAGATAGATAAAACTAGGGTAGGCCGGCGAACCGCCGTTGAGGGAGATCTCCAAGCACGCAGGCATTGATGCCATTGTACTGTAACCCTGGAAAATATTTGGGGGCAGGGGGGAGAATGAACTCTTTGTGGATAATGCCCTTGGATAGCTAGATGTATAGATAGAAGTGGGGTCGGCCGGAGAACCGCCGAAGAGGGAGGTCTCCAAGCACTCAGGCATTGACAGGCTAAAAGAACACCGCGACCTAAAAGATCTATTGTGCAGCCCCTCAGGCATTGATGCCCATTGTACTGTAAACCTGATAAAATATTTAGGGAAATGGGGAGAACAAACTCTTTGTGGATAATGCCCTTGGATAGCTAGATAGAAGTGGGGTCGGCCGGAGAACCGCCGAAGAAGGAAGTCTCAAAGCAGTCAGTACTGTAGTCCTGGGAAAGTATTTAGGGGAAGGAGTTGAGATAGAGGATTTTGGAAAGCAAGTTACACCTTTTCAAACTTCTTTGACTCATTTATAAACCTCAGAAGTCTGTCCAGGAAGAAGTAGACATTACCCATTCCCAAAACATCTGACCCTAATATGCGCGTCCTCAATCTGGCAAAGGCAAGACAAGCGCAGAAAAAATGCTCTGGGCCGTCCTGTTCTTCCTTCAGCAAGCGATCCATTTCGGATTCTCGATGATGCCTAGTGTCGCCCCATCGAATGTGCCCCCTGATTATCCCAACCAATCGAAGGTCCTTCCTTCGTAATGTCAGAAGGAAATTTAAAACTCTCCTGTTTGGGCTTTCTAGGAAGCACTTGGTTGTTTGCAGACAACTAAACTGCACCATCGGTCCTTGTGAATATTATTCAAATGACTCCTGATTCAATCTATACTCCATACTAAACTTATACCGATAAATGGCTCTGGTCCTATTGGAGTACCCGCAGATTAACTCATTCCCCCGAACACCAGTGTCCAGGAACCCAAATAAATTCAAGTAAATTCCCTCTTGCAATGGCGTTAAGTCTTGATTTATACTTTCTTCCAAAAGAAACTCTAGGTAAGAGTATATCCTTCGGTGCCAGAAACAACGGATATTGTTCCGACAGCCTCTTGCAAATCACTCTGTGCTCAAAGTTCTTGTCGCCGTGCCAATATCCATAAGAGTATAACCGACATATCGTTTTCATCGCCTCCTATTGAATCATAAGATCCAGTGGTGGCAAGTTCAACAAAGCATGCAGAGCCTCACCAGATGTAGTACCAATGGCGCCTGTAATGCTCAAACATACACTTCTCTGTCGGTTGCTTAAACCCAAACATGTGGACTTAACCCCAAATCTGCGCCACCAGACCACAGCAGCATACCAAATTATTGGTCTGAACAACGCTGTGTACAGCCAAAATACACCTTCTAGGTTCAGAACCCAAGTCTTACCAAATGCTCTTCGGGATTTTCACTCTCATACAATTTTATTTTTATTGTAAGCCACAAAGAATGGCGCTGACCAACCACCGAAGTTAACCACAAATTTATACATTTATTTTACGAGAATATTCGCCGAGCCGACCTGAATCTGGATTTTGGTTGAAATTACAGTATCCATATTCAGGATGCTCAATTCAATTTAGATCGTTCAAACCAAATGCCGTATAGTATATATCGTATTTGATTTAAACTCTAAAAAACGACGACTCGAAAAATTTATTAAATAATGTTATTGTATCGAAAACAAAAATTACAAAATTATATTTTTCTGAAGCTCTCATGCGAATGAAGAAGCGTTGTTGCACTCCATGCCTCTGCCGTCTAATTGAAGTTTACGGCGTCGGCGCTATTCTATGAAGGCGCTGCCATCCTTCGGCATTGATACCGAAAACTACACACAATGGCGCATAACTCATGCACTTCATTTATTGATTTATGCCGCCGAACATAGTTCTGTAGCCACACTTTTTTCACTTAATTTCCTATTGAATTCATTAAGCAACTAATTATTTCATTTAACCTATGAAAGTACAGAAACTCGCTCACAAAAAATTATAAGCTATGCTGGATTTGAGTTCTTTATAAAGTGAATTCATATTTATTGAAGCGCATCTGCTACTAATCACATATTTTCCGCATTTCGAAATAATCGATGGAAAAACTATATTTATTTGTAATACCACTTACCTCGATTGCTAATGACAAGCACGCACTATGGCAGAATTTGATTTCCTTACTTTAATTACATTTTATATTTAAAAACCAAAATTTATTTTAATTTCAAGGAGAATCGGAAATTCGTGTACCACTCGAAGCCGCTTCGTTAAGAATATGACAGGTACGCGTCGAAAGGGACGTCGTTAGTGCTACCAGCATACAATAATATAGTGAGTGTTACCAGCATAGGCTAATATTAGCTGTATTCTTGCAGTTTATCGGTTGCCTATCGAATGAGAAAAACAGCGCGTTATTTTTGAATGGGCCGCTACAAAAACGTGTCACTTAATACGTAAACAGCTGTTCCACAAACAGCTGCGTTAAGTGTTGAATTCGGTAGCCGCGAAAATCAGCTGGTATATATATATATAAAAATATATAAAATATATATATATATATATATATTACTGGAATAAATATTTATTTATTATTTGCAAATAGAAAATCCCAAAAAACATGAATATCGCTTGCGCTTACTTTTTTTGGAGAATTGTGAATATGTGTGAACAGCTTGTGAATCTGAATCTGAAAAGGAAGGTAAGCGCCAAAAGTGGTGCCTTGCAGATGAACCAAATTTTTTGGACTGTTGCGAAGGCAAAGCTCACTGCCTAAGAAAAAATAGCCATATACATATAAATAAGGAAAAGGCAGCGGAATTGTAAACCACGGGGATAGCTGTGTCTTCGCAAGAAGTAAAATTTAAAATGCAGAACATGGCCTCCAAGTGCAAGTAAATTGATATACAATTAATCAGCCTTATCGTGTATCCCATACTCAAGTGAACTCATTCACATGAAAGCAGTTCCACTATCGTGAATGACATGCATGTGAATTCGTTCGCATTTTCGAAAAATTTCCTTTATCGGCAATTGAATGTGAAAGGGAATTTTTTGTCATTTCGCGTGAAAATGTTCACTTTATATTTGAAAAGACGCAGAGCAACACGTAAGCTCTTATTAGTTATTCAATAAAATATTTTATGAAAAATTAATATTTTTAATTTTAGGAGTAAAACAATAAATAAAGTCCAAAATGACATTCTCCTAAGCAATATGGAAAAAACCGGGAATAGCGAGAAGTTTTTCCAAACAAAATAAGGAAAAGTTTTGGCGGCAGTTACAAGCAAAACTAAATAGTTCCGGACCGCCTGTAAAAAGTGTTTCCGAATGGGAAACGGTAAAATTTGTATATTTAAGCATACAGCCATTTTACTAAAAAAGTTATTAAAATTAGGTTTGGTCCGATCAAAAGCATTATGTGCGCAAATATAAATGTGGAACGCGTGGTGGACCCTATAAAGAAAAATTTTCACCTGTGGAGGAATGTATTTATGCTTTAATTGGGATGAAAGAAACAGTAGAGGGCATAGCAAGTGTCAGCAGCTTCCGGTTACCCACAGTAACTACAGAACAGGAACCGGGGGGTCAATCTGGTCCTACTACGCAGTTCCCCACGTCTCTGCAGTTCCCCATGCCGCTGCTTTCTCCGGCTACAACACTATCGCCAGCATCTGTCAATCAATTTTTTCCGTCGGATCAGCATTCGACGCCCCGCCCAAGGCCAGAATCATGCAGGAAAGTTTGTAAAATTTGTTAACACCATTAATAAGTGTTGTCACAGCGAAGCGTTCTCGGGCCAATTATCTACTTTATATACACCTCGGACTTCCCAACGGATGCTTGGTTACTGACATAAACATTTGCAGATTCTGAGCTCTCACCCTGACCCAACGTCGGCATCGGAAAACCTGTCAAATCTCCTAAAATTAGTGGAGACTTGGCTGCCTAGATGGAGGACAAAGAACATTTTATTTCCTTCGAATAATTTTTGGAGATTTCTTCATATATGATTGCAACCAAGAGTAAAAGTTGTGGAATATAACCTTAAAAAGCGCCATCTATTGGTATGTAAAAACTTCAATAAAACTTTTATAGGAAGCGGGAAAAGTTTGCGTGTCGGACAGAGCTACGAAATCAAGCACAGAACATAGAGAAATGAAAGTATTTTTTGCTGCTAGAGTCCGTAGCGGACACACCACGATTCTGAGTGAATTCATCACGATTTTGAGTGGATTCACCACAATTTTGGGTGGATTCGTGTACAACGTCCGTTTGCTTTATTTCGCTGCTTTGCCGTTTGACGTTTAAGTTTCCTCTCTCTGTGTTCTCGAGTGCTTGTTTAGCTGCTGGGAGCAACATCTACTCGGCAGTATCTGCCCGGGCCCAATGAAATACAGCTATAGACACTATGAGACCACAACATATCTTAAGCCGTATGCTCAAAACGTTCTTGGAAATTGTAAAAAAAAGAGATATGAAAAATTTCTTCTAGGTTGGTTCATCTGTCAGATAGTGTTTACTTTGTAAACAAGTCATTGGGTGCATTTTGGCAACCTATCGGTTGAGCGGAAATTTTCTTCGCTACCGTACTCAACACTTAGCACAGCTGTTTGTAGAACAGATGTTTACGTATAAAGTGACAAATTTTTGTAGCAGCCCATTCACAAACCAAGTGCGCTGTTTCACTCACCCGATAGGCAACTGAAAGGTTGCCAGAATGCACCCATTGTTTGGTGTATTCTGCGAATTTCGCTATGTCGAATTTAGTGGAGCAAAAAGGTGTCTGAAATTTTCTGTTTCGAACAAAATATCATGTGCGGAAGCGTTGAAAATGTTAACGGTAGCTTACTCGATAATGCCGGGAATACAAGCATACGAGTGGTACAAATAGTTTAAAGCGGGCCGCACATTAGTTGATGATTGGGCTCGTTCCGATCGTGCATTCACCTCTGTGACCGACAAAAACATCGATAAAGTTAAGAAAATTGTACTTGAAGATTAGCATGTGAGCATCAGGAAGATAGCAGCCGATATTGGTGTCGCGCACGGATCGGTGCAGAGCGTTATGTACGATGTTTTGGGGATGAGACGAGTTGAAAAGCGGCCTGTGCCGAGAGTGCTGAATATTTTGCAAAATTAGCATCGCATTTCAGTCGCTAAAGAAATGCTTTCTTTGGGCCAAAATGTTATCGAAGGCATCATTTTTAACGACTCAAATTTCGCTGGGGTAAAACTCACCGGTTCGCCAGGGGTCGTGTACAAAAATTATTTCTCAGAGTGTTGTAATTTTATAACTTTATTAATTCACCAAATAAAACACAAAGTACCTGAGCCTATTGCTAAGTTTACAATAGTTAACGAAAGTAGTAACATCTTGGTGCAGTCCTGGTCTCCAGTCTCAACGGTGGTGAATTGAATAACCGCTTCCACCGTTTTAACTTTGACAGTAAAGCTCTGGTTTGCTATGATAGCGGATTGAAAGCCCAACGTTCCTAGCAAACGCGGGTACTTCTGGGCGTCTAGGTCCGTGTGTCTTTAGTCTTTAGTTTCAACGGTGGTGAATTGAAAAACTACTTCCACCGTTTTAACTTTAACGAGCAAGTTCTGATTTGCTATGAAAGTGGATTGGAAAAAAACCCCGCATTCGTAGCAAACACACCATGTGTGTGTGTGTCTGAAGGTGAGTTTGTTCTCCTAGTAGCGTCTGACGATTCGGCAACGTTTCCTTTGGTCTATCTCGGGTGCTGTGGAGCAGGAAAAGAGAGACCATATGCCCGGTTGCAGTCACTTTTATAGACAGTGTTGCAAATCTTTGTTGCTACCCCAGTCCCGCTGGCCGTTGCTTCCACTACCGCTTCCTGTTGCTAAGGCCATGGTATTGTTGTTGTCCCCTCTTGGCCTTAGGCGACCTTCAGCGTTTTCGGGAAAAGGCCGCCTGCTGTCAAGCGCGTAGTAGTTTCCAGAGAACACAGAGAAAGGAAACTTAAACGTCAAACGGCAAAGCAACGAAATAAAGCAGACGGATGTTGTACACGAATCCACTCAAAATCGTGTTGAATCCACTCAGAATCATGGTGAATGCACTCAAAATCGTGGTGTGTTCGTTACGGACGCTGGCAGCGAAAAATACTCTCATTTCTCTATGTTCTGTGGTAGTTTCTGCAGCACGTTGTTGTTGTTGCATGCCCTATTGTTGCAACCTTTACCCCTTGGCCTTCCTTCAAGAAGAACTTGTCACTGATTTGTTGTTGCTCCTAAGTTATTATCAGTTGAAGGTTAATAATATTCAAATTTCAGATCTGTGTTTGAATATTATTTCTTGCATTCTCCTTTGTGCGATATCCTTGCCAGTTGTATGCACAGCGATCGTTCTGTCGTCGTCTGTTTTGTTCTTCGCATTCGTTGTTTCGTGTTGTTATTGTAATACGTGCCGAGCTATCGCACTCGGTAAATTCTGCCGAGACTTGTTGTTGTTGTCTAATGCAGACGGCTGCCTTGACTATGCTAATGCTGTTGTTGTAAATCCGTTTGCATAATTGTTAGTGTAATCTGCATGTAGCTTGTTAATATAATTCTTGTACTGCGTAGCTTTATCGGCCAGTGATGCCAACGTACCATTATCGGGGTAATTATTGCTTCTGAGGATTTTATTGTGTGAGCAAAATTAGTTAAAAATTTTACTCGTCACACATTACCAGCGACGAGACGTGGGTCTATGAGTATGACATCGAAACAAACCAACAATCTTCTGAATGACGCTTCTCAGACGAGTCAAAATCTAAAATAGAACATCAAAGTCGATCCAAAATCAAGGTTTCGCTGACTGGTTTCTTTGATGGCCATGGTGTGGTCGACACCGAATTCTTTCCGCCAGGCCAAATAGTAAAAAAGGAGTATTATGTGAGTAGTTTGAGGGAGAATGTTCGTCGCAAGAGGCCGGAATTGTGGGAATACAACTCGTGGTTTATTCACCACAATAATGCACCACACACATCTCATCCTATACGCGACTATTGGAACGAAAACCACATTAATACCGCTCTGCAAGCTTCGTATTCCCCTGACATGACCATGTGTGACTTCTTCCTGTTCCCACGACTAAAATTAATACCTCGCGGAAAGTTTTTTGAGTCGATTGAGGCGACAAAGGAGAATTCGCAGAAAGATCTGAAGGCTATTCCAAAATCGGCTTATGAAAAGTGTTTTGTTGATTGGAAGAGGCGTTGGAGTATGTGATTGTTAACCATGATATTACTTTGAAAGGAATCAAATAAATATCAATGAATAATTGAATCGTTTTAGTGTTCTTGACAAATTCCGGATACTTTTTGAACATAAGGTATAAAGAAACAATGGGGAAGCTGCGAACCGAAGATATCATATCATAATAATATTGAGATCACTCCTAAGAAGAACAAGTGATCAATTGAATAATGAGTTTGAGAAATCGAATGACCATCTCTAAAGTTCTAGATGATCTCTGAAGAATATTTGCCAGGTAAATGAACTATTTAGGTGTTCTAAGAGATTCTTGTATAGATTGTGCAAAGAGATAATAGTACAGTAATCTTTCGTTAGTTCAAAATGATAAAACTTCAAATGGCTCTAACTTTTATACTGTGGATAATACACCTATCAAAGTTTGCAACATTCAAATGCTGTAACTTTTTACTGGAGCATCATAAATCGAGGAAATTGTACAAGTTTGGTAGTACCTTCAGGCATATGTGTTAGTAATGTTACCCTCCCGGCGTTCATATGCTCTTTGGAATGATGTAATAAAAACATCCTAAATAGAATCGAAAGTCTTTCTCTAGTCCGTTTAAGTGGATCAGAACCGAGGTTGTAGTTCATTAAAGGGGTCTACAATTCACTACAAAACTTGACTATTGATTATATATGTAGGTGTTTATCTTATATAATGCATAAGTGTCTCCTTGCTATGAATATAGTTGCCGATTTGATGAGCCAAGACGTGTGGAATAACTGCAATTGCAAAACATGAAATTTACTTAAAATGTTAATTCAATGAAAGCTCAAACTGAGCTTAAACCAAAGAATTGCCAAAGCTCATGATCGAGGAGCCGAGGCAGCTGGAACTCGCGAAACATGAAGTAAATCTCAAATTGTCGGGTATTGAAATACCAGTTTCGCTGCAACTTTTCGGTTTGGCTTGAATACTTCGTAGAAAAGGTGGTTCGAACGAGACGGGTTCAGTTAAGCAGAAGATCCGAAGCTGTTAACAAAGACGAACGTTTCAAAACGGAATAAATTTTGTTCGGAATTATTGAATTATTTTGCATATAAAATGAAAGTGTTGGTCACTTGGGTACGTAAAAACTGTGAAACTTTTCCGACGAACAATTTAATTAGCCAAACGGCATAATAATTATTCATCCAATTAATAATTATTCTCCTAATAATTATTCTCCCAATTAACAACTATTCTCCCACTTAATAATTATTCCGTTGCTCTCCAAGGTTGCCGTGTTTGCTTTTTGGGCAACGTACGCTTGCGCAGATGTCTCTCACATATTGCCGCAGTACAGCACCACGCCACAGCCGGGACCAGCCAGTCCCTACGTCTTTAGCTACCAGGCTGGCCGTGCCCCTGGTCATGTGGATCGCCAGCACACGGAAGTGTCGGATGGCTCGGGTACCATCCGGGGCGCCTTCTCGTACGTCGATCCGAAGAATCAAGTGCGCACCGTACAGTATGTGGCGGATAAGAACGGCTTCCATCCTCAACTGAGCCACGAAAATGAAGATAGCCCGGCAGTGAAATTGGCCAAACAGAAGCATTTCGCTCTCTATAATCGTATTGCCCAAGAGCATGCCGACGAATTGCATCATCACGCAGTGAGTCGCCCAATTGCATATTTTATTTTGTATTTGTTAATTGTACGTACTACGAATGGGCCCACATACACATTGCCGAAGACAACTTAAAATGATGCCTTGCATGTTTGATATAATCACGTTGTTATATTATTACATCATGGTACAATTTTTGGGTGGGTAAGCAACAAAACAAACTGAAGGAGAGAGTGGTGTTGAGTTTGATTCTCATGTTATAAGAGGATAATATATTGTAACTTGGTTGATTTGCTGGTGATTTTAATATCGAGCAACTTAGTAGCGATATAAAATGATAAATTTACTTGATGAAATATATCATGTATTACAGCATCGTGTGCAAATCATTATGCAATACTATAGGTGGAAGACTCAGCCAGGCGTGTTTTCAGACTGTGTGTGTTTTGTTCATATATTAAACAAATTCGGAACGATTTCAGCTGTTATCTGTGTTGGCTTTGCCATATATTATGATTAGGTTCACCATTCATCTACCAACACTGCATCTCAAGGCATAAGTGGCGGTTGATAATGCAATATGCCCCTCTTAAGTATATATAAATTTGATATGATAGTCGGGTTCCTGTATCCAAATTCTCTTGTAATTGCTATCAAGAGATTACACACAATGATAGGCAATTTTTTAGTTGTGTATGGACCATAAAATGGTCACTCGCCATGAGACTTCGCAAATATAATGTTCGATGTTACTACTAAATAGTGAGTGACATCCGTCCGAGCTAAGAAGAAATCCAAGTGGGTGCGGTATTGACATTTTGTTTTCTTTTATAGTGGATCACAAAGGACTGATGACAAGTTGTTTGTTATATTTTCACATTTGAACACAAGAAAAAATGTAACTAATGTAAAATAATTGATCGAGTCACTGTAGTTTACATTTTGATAGTTTGGCCACAATTTTCACATTTCAAATTTTGACAGCTAAGAGGGGTATGTTCAGATGTTGTTCCCTCTTCAGCGTAGCCTGGTGACGCTATGCTGGAAACCACGCTAACGTAAGCGACTGATGAATGTATCAAGTACAATTTTTGTGAGGTAGCCTGGTCCTCATTTGTCATTCCTCTGAAGATTACTCTAGTTTGAGTTAAGAAGTTGTTGTGCTTTGGACTTTTTTAGATTTAGTCGTAAAACATATGCATTTACCAATATTTTTTTGCACCATGTTCCGTTGACCGTGTGCTGTCATATTTGTTTTGCACACACTTCGACTTTGATTTTGATCCTGATAGAATGATAATAGCACAGGTAGTGCAGATACAAACTGAGAGAGCCTGGTGCGCCGTTTTGTCACACCAATTCGCCAAGGGCTTAAAATTCTTCTTTGAGGACTGAAATTTGCTTAGAATGCCTGATGCAATGATGTGTAAGAGGACACAGATAACCTACCTATTTAATCGTCAAATTTTCTGACCTTTAAAAAACTGTCTTTGTTCATCATTAGTTGCCTATATGGATAGGTTTGTTTACTATTGGTTCTGAAGAAAATCAGCCTCTCTACGCAATGTGTGCAAAACGAGAGTTGTTCAAGTGTCGTGTCTCTGTGGTCTCTAGATGTATGTTGCCGTGGGCAATGTGTATAACAACGCCATTTATTATGAATGTTTTTAAGAATCTTCTTACCGTTTTTTCAGGCCAGTGTTGCCGGACCCCAACACAGTGAAGCCGTAGTACGAGCCACCAACAAACATTTGAGCCAATTCCAACGTATCGCAGCGGAGCATGCGGCCATTGGAGCGCAACACGAAGTGGCGCGTAAGGCATTCGAAGCTACTTCTGAGCACAGCCAAGTGGAGAACGGGCAATATCATCAGTACTGAAGTGCACAATGATCCGCCGAGATTCTACAATGGGAGCAACAAAATGAATCCAAGCACTAATTTGTTATTGTTAAATAAATAAAAAAAGAACGGCGGTTTGTTGTTGTTTTCCATGTGCATATAATATATGATAGATTTAATGGGCAGCGGCGTAGTAAAAGGGGTACATATTGTGATCGTGAAAGGCTACCAAAAACAGGTTACTTAGAATTTAAGAACTAGCAACTTTTTAACGGATTTCCAAGAAATAGAAAAAATACCTACAATCGCTGGTTCATGAGACCTGTTTGGTAGAGTTACAGTTCGGTTCAGGGCTCATGGAGGTGTAATAGAATATAATAACGTTTGGTAAGAATTCCAATAACACTCAGCAGTTTTATGAGTTATTATTCCAACATATCTAGAAATATAACTCTATAATGGCTCATCTTGAGATGCTGTTTAAGCAACAATTCATGTCAAGAACGCTATGTGAGTAGTTGATTAATTGAGTTCCTTCTTTTCCGTCATCTTGAAAAAGTCTGCGGTTGTTCCGGTTTAGATTTAGTATGGATTTCCAAGTATTAAAGGGAGACCTTCTCTAGATTTTCCTTTGGATTTGGTTATATTATACAAGTATTCATAAAGAACAAGGGAATTTTATGACAATTTGGGGCAACATGGCAAAATTAGAGTTATAGAGCATTGAGGAAGCTGACTCTCTTATCGACCGATGTTTTTCCTAATTTGTCTGTCGGTTCTCATTCGGGTGCAATAAGAATAGGAACGCTTCCTGAAGTTATTGGGATTCTCTTCAATTTAGTGGAGAAATATTGAAAGAGAGCTCTGAGTATTTGCACCGTGTTCCACGAGAACGTTATATATTTACATATTCAATGAGTTGGTGACGTGTCCCTTGTTCCGGTATACTATATACTGCGGCATTATTATCAACTGGGTACCGTGAATTCTTCACAGAGATCAGCTTTCAATTCGTGATTATGGAGAAGACTACAAATTATTATATGGAATTATTCGGTGATGTTGCTCCCTTTCGCTGATGTTGCTCCCTTTCGCTGATTTTCCTCCCTTCCACTGATGTTGCTCCCTTCCACTGATGTTCCTCTCTTCCGCAGTAAGTACTCTATTTATAATATCAGACGACTGGACTATGTAAATAAATTGTGAATAATTATGACTAACAAGGGAAATTATTGACGCCACGTATTCCAGCCGATTGGGCCAATGCACAAATGCGTATTTAATATAAAATTGAAATTTGTTAAATATTTCCCCAAGGCAGCCTCTTTGAGTGCATAACGTGGCCCATACGGGCATGATTGTGAATTATGGACCACCCCACATGTCAGCGCCGCATTTCCAGAGAACTCTTATTTATTGTTGAGTGGCGGTATGCATAAATTTTACAACAATAAAATTTTTCACTTGCCAGCACAGGCAAACATGACGGCCCGGCTACTACGCACAAATCCACACATATTTACAATTAAATGGCATATATAAATATGTGTGTGTGTGCAAACCCAGTAGGAAGTGGCAGAAGTCCGCTGCTGACCTGTTCACCAGAGCACACAGTAATTAGTTAAAAATGCATTCTTCAGCTGTCGAAGACTGAATGCGACAGGATGAGAGGGACAGAAAAAGAGAGATAGACACAGAAAGGAAGATACAGAAAGAAGGGGAGATATACAGGGAGAAAGAGAGAGAAACAGAAAGAGAGAGACATAGACACAGAAAGAGAGATACAGAAAGAAGGGGAGATATAGAGGGAGAAAAAGAGAGACATAGACACAGAAAGAGAGATACGGAAAGAGGGGGAGATACAGAGGGAGAAAGAGAGACAGAAAGAGAGAGATAGACACAGAAGGAGAGATACAGAAAGAAGGGGAGATATAGAGGGAGAAAGAGAGAGACAGAAAGAGAGACATAGACACAGAAGGAGAGATACAGAAAGAAGGGGAGATATAGAGGGAGAAAGAGAGAGAGAGACAGAAAGAGAGAGACATAGAAACGGAAAGAGAGATACGGAAAGAGGGGAAGATATAGAGGGAGGAAGTGAGAAAGAGAGAGATAGAGTCAGAAAGAGAGGCATAGAGGCAGAAAAAGATAAAGAAAGAAAGAGATAGAGAGATAGAAAGATTGCCACAGACTGAAATATAGAGTGAAAGGATGAGAGGTAACAGAAAAATAAAGAAAGAGACTGACAGAAAGAAAGAAACGAAAGAGGAGAAGATATAGAGGGAGAAAGAGGGAGATAGAGGCAGAAAGAGAGAGATAAAGACATAAAAAGAGAAAGAAAGAGAGATAAAGACATAAAAAGAGAAAGAAAGAGAGAGATAGAGAGACAGAAAGATAGATACAGACTGAAAGATACAGTGAAAGGATGAGAGGGGACCAGAAAAAGAGAGAAAGCTACAGAGACAAAGAGAGAGACACGAAAGAGGGAGAAATATGAAGGGAGTAAAGGAGAAAAAGAGAGAGAGACAAAAAGAGAGATATAGAGGCAGGAAGAGAGACATAGAAACAGAAAGAGAGAAAGATAGAAAGATAGATACAGAGTGAAAGGATGAGAGGCGGACAGAAAAAGAGAGAAAGTTGCAGAGACAGAAAGATTGATACGAGAGAGGAGGGAGATATGGAGGCAGAAAGCAAGAAAGAGAAATAAAGCAAGAAAGAGACAATAGGATAGATGCAGATATGCAGAGATAGGTATAAAGAGGGAAAAGGAGACAAAAAGATAGAGTGAAAGGATGAGAGGGGGTCAGAAAAGGAAAAAAGAGAGATACGAAAGAGAGAGATATATGGTGGCAGAAAAAGATAGGAAAGAGAAAGACAATAAGATAGATACATAATGTGAGAGATATAGACACAAGTAGAGAAAGACAGAGAGACAGAAAAAAAGAGGAAGAGAGAAAGTTAGAGTGAAATAGGGAGATACGGATGCAGAAAGAGAAAAAGAGACAGAAGGATAGATGCAGAAACATATATAGACACAAAGAGAGAAGGAGAGAGAGACAGAAAAATAGACGAAGACCGAAAGAAGGCGTAAAATAGAGAGATATGGTGTTGAGAAAGTGAAAGTGAGATACAGAAAGAGAGAGAGATAGATGCAGAAAGAGAGAGATGTAGAGAAAAATAGAGAAAGAAAGAAAGATAGAGTGAAATAGAGCTTAAGTAATAAGTACAGAGGACAACTTAGTTAACAAATCTCTCGGTAGCAAATGGAAAGATTGCATTACACTATATTAAAGTGTGACATAATAAAAAGCCCTTGCAGGGAAGCAAGGATATAGGTTTGTAATTTGCTAGTGAATAACAAATTGGTTAGGCTTTGGAATGGGTAGAATTGTGGCTATATTCATTTGCTGTGGGTTGTTAGGCAGATTTTATAGCATTGTTTAGGCTATTCTGTCCGCCCCTGCGTTTTACCAGTCAGTGATGAAATGATGAGGTTAAAATCTTTTAAAGAGATGGGAGAGTCTACAAGCAGATGAAGGGGAGGTGTTTTCAAGGTTTTCAGAGATGATTTGCTTTTTTAGGTAGCTAAAGGTGGGGTGGAAGTTGCAGCTGTGGGAATAGGCGGACGGTGTGTCTACGTTTTTCTCAGTTCTGGGGGGCACAAATAGGATCTTTTTGTGTACGAATAAAAGGAATATTGACCATTGAGAGGATCCTGTAAGGACTTTTATGTCCGACCTTATATGTATTGGGACTTGAAGGTTTCTTTTGATAGTGCGTCAGATTATATGGGAAATACTTATTTGTAATTAGTACTCTTCTAAATAAATAAATAGAAATAAATAAAAATTCCTTATTTCTCACCTCACTACCTTGTCATCCACTTTGTGTATTTGAGACTGGTACTCTGTGGACTGCTTTATGGACTTCAATATACTGTTACGAAATCAACACGCCATCTGATTGGTTGGTGGTTTTAGGGTGAGCGTCGATTTCAACCCCTAATAATGCACACGCGAGAAGGCATGCAAAGCTGCGTTTGGAGGCTGGTTGAGTGCAAGAGGTATATAAGCGACTGCATACGAGACATCAGTGATCAGTGAACAAGTGAATGTGACCAAGTGAACATTGTAGTAGAAGCAGTAGTGAAACAGTGAGCGTAGCTGAAAGTTAACATCGTAGGAGCAGATCAGTAAACCAGTGGCAGTGAAACAGTGAGCGTAGCTGAAAGTTAACATCGTAGGAGCAGATCAGTAAACCAGTGGCAGTGCAACAGTGATCATAGCCGAATCCCGGATGAGCCCCCAATGGCAAAGTGATCATAGCCGAACGCTGAGAGTGGCAGCAAGCAGCGTGAGCCTCGTATTAGCAACGAGAGTTGACAAGCGATCGTCGCAGAGCGATGTAAATAGAAAAGTGTGGTGCAACAATTGACTAATTGAAGGAAACGTTAGCGAGGACGAAGTGTGAGAAGCGAATAAACTTTTACTATTGAAAGTTGGACGAATACTAATAAAGCCAATTGTTCTAACTGAGGAAGGAATTGTTTACTTATTACATAATCCAGCGATACGAATCCAAGTATTGAGTTTGGTACAAATTGTCTGAAAGGCAATTATGTAACTATGTCTCAGGGATTCCGGTTTCTTTGTATATGGATACTTTGCATTCTGTGCCGTCCGTTTGCCATAATAACTGGAGCCTTTATAATTTAATTGAATATGCGGTTTATATATCAATTGACATGCCCACATCCACATGTTAATATGCTATATATGTATAAATGGTGTTGGTTATTATAATTAGAATATTAATGAGTTGAATACTCGTATGTGTATGTGTATCTGCCCTGACCCACATACTCGTATATCTGTAGGGATATTTCCCTGGTCTCCAATATTTATAGGGTGTTTCGTAGTCATATTTGGAAGACAACTTAGTCTTATTTACTAATTTCCAAACACTATTCTGCAGTTTTAAAGATTTTGCTCGCTGTCTTTTAAGTAAGTACTCTCATGAATGATTATTATATAAAAAGATCTCACAAATTGTAATGTACATAAGTATTCAGATAGATAAAATAAGCCTAACTGAATACATTCACGCCTTTCCTCTGTATACCTTAAGGGACAGGAGAGTAAAATTATGGAAAATATGTTTCTAATACGGTATTTCAATGAAAATATTAAGAATTCTATTTAAAAATAGTTAAAAATTCATGTTCATAGAATAGTCACAAGTCGTTCAAGAAGTGTTCCGAGACCGATTTTCTATTGATATTATTTCTAGCATGAATATTTAATGGGTCCAAGGCTAGTCTGCCCCCATGGGACAGTGGCAAGCATACTTTATACATACAATACATAAATATATATGCTCGGGGGGTCATGGAATAGGGTCAAAAAAGCTTATTTCTAAATATTATTCTCTTCGAGTCGACGGCCTTAATTGCTAGTACTTATTCCCCCAATCTCTCTGCAGACATAATTAGTCATGGCGCAAGGTATATTATTATAAATAATATAAGTTGCATTATTATTAATAATAATAATAATAATAGTAATAATACAAATAATAATAATGCCTCCGAGGCAATTGACCAACATATTTTCATGCTTGCATATTTGGTTAAATTGGCTACTGGGTACTTTCCCACATAAGGTCAGTAGGCAAGTGTGCAAGTGTGCAAGTGTGTGCATGAAGCCTATCGGGGGGTTTGCTCTGGCTATTGAGAAATCACCATGTCGTAGCTCTTTTTGTATGCGGAAACAGCAACAGACCCCTCTTGCATGCTTGCCAGCACAATAGCTTCTGTTTTGCCCATGGGCAAAAAGCTTATTATTTCCGCATATTCCGTAGTTGAATAAAAAAGAAATTTAATAAAATACTTACGCTATATTACAAATAAGTGTGAATTTGTATTCTTATAAAAAAGTGGAAAAAATATAAATTAAAAGAAATTCTTGAATTTATTTATTTATACACGCGCCTGCATATTGCGCATTCAATACGAAAGCTTGGATTATTTGTCACAAGCAGCTGAAAAATAGTTAAAAGATTGGGCTCATACGGAATTAACAATATGGCAATGCAGCCTGCCATCCATGGTTATATTCCGTTTAATGCTTCACCGCAGGAAGCCGTTTTTTATATTGCATTTGGTGTTTTTAATTGCTCGTAAACAAACAAACAAACAAAAAAAAGGACAAAAAATGAGCTTGCGGCGAACGCGTGAAAAACATAAAATTGTATTTCTTATATTTTCATTTTCACACAACTCCCTTTGGGGCTGCAGACATGGCACAATGGGAACTATTGACCTATTCAACAGAAAGTAAAGTCCTCTTTTCAACGGTACTCTAGGCGACAGATTTATCACAGAGTACCGAATGCGAAGTAAGAGTGCCAAATGAGCTGACAGAAAGCTTTGAAATGGACTTGGGTCTATAGAAAGAAGGGGGTGGATCACAAGCCTTGATATCATTAGAACATATTTCCTAGGAAAGATATGCATAGACATGAAATGTCCAATTCAACGTATAATAATAATGAAGAGAATAGAACAGAACGCCTGCTTCTACGAAAGATGAGCATAGACATAAAATGACTAATTCGAGGCGTAATTATAATGAAGAGGATGGATCACCACCCTTGCCATTATTAGAAAATAATTGCTAGGAAAGATGAGCATAAAAGGCATAACTTAAGGCATAATGATAATGAAGAGAATAGGTCACCACCCTTGCTACCACTAGAGAAGAGGTCCTACGAAAAATGAGCATATGCATAAAATACCGAATTCAAGGCATAAGATTATGAAGAAGAGGGATCACCAACCTTGCTACCCGAATATAATTCCTAGAAAACATGAGCATAGACTTAAAAGGATATAATTCAAGGCATAATAATAATGAAGGGGTGATATCTTTAGAAAAGAGTTTCTGCGAAAGATGAGCATTGACCTAAAAGGCATAGGTAGGTAGGTGGGGTAGCCGTATCACCAATAAACCAGTGATGCTATTAGACCACCAGTTGGGTCCATTGCGAGCCGCGGATGCGAGGCTTGGCTACGCTTCCTCCTCCAGATTGAATCAACCTGAGTCTTTTACAAAGCGAAGAAAGTTGTTAACACCTGACTGGCATAGATTATCTATACTTTTTAAGAAGCCGGATCCTAGTAAACGCTCCCTATTTCTAGCAAAAGCTGGACATGTACAGAAGAGATGCGGGATCGTTTCCAGTTCCTCCTCGTTCCTGCAGCTGCGGCAGGAATCATGTGTAGAAACTCCTATTCTTCCTGCATGATTTCCTATTCTTTAATGTCCCGTGAGGGCTCCTATTAAAGTCCTAATTTGTAGTCTATTGATTCTAATGATATTCCTAGATAGGCGCAGATTTAGCCTCGGCCATGTTTAACTGGCGATTTCACAGGTAGTGGCAGAAATCCACCTTTGATTGGTAGAATTAATTAGTGTCTGCCTTATGAGAAGCTTACAAGTCGCGAGAAGGACACTCATATGCCTTCAAGTGCTATCTCTCGCCAGTTGATCAGCCTTACAGTTCCCTGGTATATCCCTATGTCCTGGTACCAAGCACAAATGGATATGGAATTGTTTAGCCATCTCATTTAGAGATCGACGACAGTCTAAGACACCCCTTGATGTTATTTCGAATGCATTCAAAGCCTTTGGTGCAGCTTGGCTGTCTGATAAAATACAGATATCCTTGACGGTTACCTCGTTTATCCTCAGCCAATTCAAGGCTTCGTGAATAGCGGCCTAAAAGGCATAATTCCTCATAAATTTAAATACAAATATACTCGTAAATGTACATATTATAAATGTCTTGGGGCGATTCAATCCGTGATAGCGGTCAAGAAATTGCGAATCACGACCCCAGGCAGAAGAACACACCCAGAAAGACAAAACATTTTAAATAAAGACCATTATCTCGGAAACGAGAGACATTTCAAACATTTCCGTGCAACGGATTCCGATGAAAATGGTGAGATTTAACAAAAACTAACAAAGATAATAAATTATATTTCTCGATACCATCGATCATGAAGACAAGAAAGATATATAGAAGAAAGATATGTAGATCTGTGACACTTGCTTTGGTTCAAGGCTGAACATTTAATTCCTAAATTTCCCAGAATCATCGGACTTATAAGAGAAGCTCTGAAGTGAGTATAGCGTTACGAGAAATGATGACCCTCCCATATAAAATGTATTTATCTAAAATACAGAAGTTACAATGGGAGGAATATGTGGAACTTCTGGAGCATTACGGTATATGGAAGCTACCACTTAAATACAAAGTATACGGAAATCTATAACAACGTGACATATGCTTATATAATATGAGATTTATAAAAAAATTCCCTAAGATTTATAAGGAATATCTCCTATCAAAATCATGGAATCTAAACTACCTGTATAATTTGAACATCCACATCTATACTCGTATCTACTTATTTTCCTTGATATAGCTTTCAATCAATTCAAAGTTACCACCTGATCCATGCAGGCTTTTATCGTCACGATTTAGTGGGAGTTCCTTTCAGAACATTTGCTATGATCGATAACCTGAACCTTGAACTGGAGAGTTGGTTATTCTTGCTTTCTCATGCCTGCCGGTTGCTAGTCTAAGGCCATCTTAGTCTAAGCCTAGTATTACATTCGCAGGATATGCCTCAGTCAGTACAAGTCTACAGTATTTTACCTTTCTCCACCTCTTTATGTTCTTTGTATATCATATTTGTTCCTTCTTTCATATTTATCGTCTTCAGATATCGAGCCAAAAAGGAGATATATTATTTTCCCATTGAAAGATCTCAGAACCTGTTCTGGAAGTCGGATTATTTTTCAGGTGTCTGGCCAGAGCAATATAGCGGTCAGTATCAGAGTTTTGTAGTGCAGGAGCGCTTTGAACTTCGCTGTTTCATAGAGGAACTGTACGTCGCATTTCCACTAAGATGTGGTTTGCGGAGGCTTCATAGAGAAACTGCACATCGCATCTTGACCAAGATGTGGTCTGTGGAGCTTATAGGAATTACAAGGTAGATAAACTGCTTGTTGTGACTGGATATAGTGACAGATGATGGACATATGTTTGTCTATTACTCTACCGCATGTATGTGGTGGAGTCCTTGTTGATTCCTATATCCTATACCAACATGTTTCGACTTTTCTTTAGTCTCCTTGAAAGTCTTGCATAGATAGTGAGTGATATTCATACCGCTTGCACGTCACAGCATCGGAAATGATTGTGTAACAATGTCTTTTCTATTATTGAATGGTAATAAAACTCACTGAGCTCACTCGAAATGCTGAATTTCCACCCGCTTCCATTTCGAATATTTTCTAATCACTTCAGTTTCGTTGGCACTCCTCCTCTGTTCTAGTACCCCCAACCACCCTTTTCTCCTCCAGTTGGCGGACATAAATTTCGCAGACAATCTGTTCTCTTTTGTATACAAATACACAACTCGAATACGCTTGGTTCGGTTTTCATGAACGCGGTCCCAAAAAACTTTCCCCAAAGTTCACAAACGTTGCAATGCGGTAAAACAGATTGTGATTATTATGATGATGTCATTGGTTCTGGAATGGCTGCTTAAATGCAACATTTAGCGTGGTTTTTTGCGGCGCCTTGAATAAAATTTTATTATCAAACTTGCTGCGGTAAGTAAATTGCAATCAAAGGAGCATCCAATGGGGAGGGAGCTAATTTTAGCGGCGGTCTGATAGCAGGACGCTTACGATGCGACCCTTGGAGCGTCTCAAAGCTCATAACGATTAAAGTTAGTGTAAATTTGGTTGTCGTTCAACTATTTTGAAGATATTGAAATAGATTGCTCGAAGAACTCAATAAAACTAATGTGAGCCAAAGTTCAGGAACACGCAGCAATTTTTGTTGTAGCAAATGGAACCACGTATGAATGTTTCTGAGAGAGGGGATGTGTGTGTATGTTTGGTTGTTTGGTTGTTTGTGTGACATAAGTTCTAGACCATCCATTCTGAGATTTCAATTATAGCCAAAAAAATTAATAAACTTTGGTTTCTTTTCTCTAACTTAAGGTGGAAGAATTGTATGAGGAGTTCGCAGGTTGAGTGCAGTCAACTATGATGACCACTTTCAATATGTTTCCAGAAAGTTTAAGTAAACTGTGGGGAAAATTACGAAAATTCCTACCATAAAGTAGGCTAATTCGGAATATTTATGAGTCTGATAATGCCATTTCAATTACTGATAACGTCCTTTCAATCCCAATCCAATCCAATCATCTTGTGAATTGATTAACGTCAGTGAAGTCCTAAGATTAATGATAGCCCCGTCTATTAACAGATCCCAGCTTAAATTGTGGATAACTCTCTCTCAGTTCGTTGAAGACTGAGTCATATTCTAAACAAAAGTCGACTGTCGTTTGAACTCTAGTATCGACCCGATTTAGAAGAATATGAAGAAATGTCGAAGCTCTGAAATTTGTGGTCTTCCCTTTCTTGCGGCATTATAAAAATGCCTCGGCGACTCTAGGGAAGTAGAAATTCGTTATGTGGGGACAAAGGAACAATGTTGCTGCCTTCAGCCAGTAACACGATTCTTATGATCAGGGCAACATATTTCCATCGCTTCAATGAGTATGAAATCTATAGAAAGTAATGATCTTTCAGGATGATTCAATACAAACCTAGTGATATATAAAATGCCTCCCTTAGTGTGTTTATAGGAGTTACCTTCAAAAAGTACCCGAAATTTGTCAACAAAAGGAACCGTGCTTGATATAGCAGCATATTATCGGGAGAATCTACCCAAGCCCAATGGAATACAGCTATAGACACTCTGAGACAGTATGTACTTATATATTATGGTCAAAATTTTCTCAGAAGTTGTCAAAAAACAAACCCTGGTGGAGATGTTGTTAAAATTTGCTACTAGGTTGGTTCGTCTGTCAGCTGTTTATATGCCAATTTTGAGGGCAATCTTTCAGATAGTGTTTACTTTGTAAACAAGTCATTGTTTGGTGTATTCTGCGAATTTCCCTATGTCGAATATAGTTGAGCAAAAGGAGTGTCTGAAATTTTGTGTTTCTAACAAAGTATCATGTGCGGGAGCATTGAAAATGTTAATGGTATCCTATGGGAGCTCGATAATGTGGAGAACACAAGCATACCAGTGGTACAACGAGTTTAAAGCGGGCCGTACTCTGGTTGATGACTGGCTTCGTTTTGATCATGCATCCACCTCTGTGACTGACGAAAACATCGAAAAAGTTAAGAAAATTATACTTGAAGATTCGCGAGCATCAGGGAGATAGCAACGATATTGGTGTCTCGCTCGGATCGGTGCACTGTACACTTTCATACTTGTATGTGCGTATTTACTGTAATCACTTTTCTAAGATCTCTAATTTTTTATATAGAATCCCAGTTTTTAAACTAATTTCTTTAATTGATGAATGCAAATGTCAGCAACAGGCTTCAAATTAATTCTCACACCAATTGCCGCTTTCAATCATCCGTCCGCCTTCAAAGAAGTGCAACATGCAACATTGGATGCTATGCATTAGTGCGGCAAAGTGCGGTTCGCAAGTGTCGATGCGTACTTGCCAATATTTCAAAGTAGACAGCAACCCAAGGTGCGGGGAGGCATAATGCAATAAATGCATCGTGCACTCACATTGAAAGTTTGTAAATTGCTTTTGCGGTAAATGGTGCAATTGAAGCAGTTTCGATGGCAAGTGATGCGAAATAACAAAACGATGTGGTCACTCTGTCCAAAAGCAAGCAAAAAGTCGCCCAGTTTACTTTAATTTAGGCATATTTACATATAAACCAAATTTAATGGAAGATTCTCTTGTCACGAGATAAAGTGCCAATCGTAGTTCCATTCATTTTGGAAGTACTTATTAGAGTTAAAAGAGTCGAGGTTTGGTTGGAGTGATATTGTAAATCAGAATGACAGAACATCTTTAGCCTTCTCTTGAAGCAGAAAGTACTCATTCTGTTGAAGACTTGGACTATAAGCATAAAGAATCGAAGTAAGCAAATGAACCAACTCCGACATCCCTGGTAAGAAAATATCCTCAACCAACAAAAAAAAAGCACTTTGGCAGGTTGAAGTTTCCAAATTGTGGGAAGGTCTGTGCAGAACCCCCTTGAAATTTCAATCCCTTACTTTTGATCCTTGTACTCTTACATAGGATGTGCTATAATGTTTCAGAGATGTATCCACAGAATCTACAGTCAAATATGTCTGACATAACTATCTTGTTAATGTGATGTCTTAGGCAGTAGTGTCCTGTCAGATACCGCAATAGAGTTCGAAGACTTTCGCAGTTCAGGGTTAGTATCCTTTTGGAAATAACTCCTTTTGGGGTAAGAAACCCCCTTGCCTGTCTTTGGTTAGAAGCATGCTGCCATTCCCTAGCTATCTGAGTTTATTCTCATTTACTGAGTAAGTCTACAAAATGGCCTGTAGCCACCCCGGGGAAAGGGGCAATGAGTGGACGAAGCGTCCCCCTTTTGCGTAGCAGACCGCCCGCTCTTTCCCAGTTTGTCCTTCCAGGCACCTAGCAAAGTATGACATTGTTCTCTTTAGCTAGTTCATTTAGGATTTAATGACATTCTTCAGCCATTCTGGACTATAGTGGTATGATCCCAGTGCCTTTAGAGCAGTCTGGTTGTCTGACATAATGTATATAAGCTCTCCGTTTAGTCTTCTCGAATCACATTTCGATGGCAAAGACTTCCTCTTGAAATATTATGGGAGTTTTGCCCATATGTTGCACTATTTAGAACAAGGGTTCCATTATGCCTGCTTTTGAACTACCGTCTTCCAGTTTGGACCCATCAGTGTACCATACCTGGGCACCTTGTGGAATTTCGGTAATGTATTCCTCAAACTTATCTCTTGCAGGGATATGACCTTTGTAGAGTGTAGTGAATTATATTTTTCTCAAGATATTGTCCGAAGGATTATATAATAAGGAAATCATTTAAAAAGGGATCAAGCACCCTCATATGACTCCAAAGGTCGCCACTTTTTATGCTGGAGATGTCCTAAAAGGGTAGGGCTTTACCACAAACCTCCCTCTCAAGGGTTATGACTATCAGAGTAATGCCCGTGATGACCCTCAGAACATCTATTGGGGCAGCTATGCAGCACCCCCATTACTTCCACGCATACAAGACGATGGATTTTATGTAATTTATTCTTGGCTGCTTTTTATCGTACCTCGGGCCACCAAGCCAGAACTGCGTAGGTCAACATTGGTCGTCAAATGGTATTATATGACCATTACATTAGTTTGGGCGAGATTCCTCAGGTTTTATCAAAAAGCTGTTGGCATGCAAAGAATTATCTTCTCGCTTTATTGGGTGTGAAATTTAATTGCGAGTTCGAAGTAAGCTTTTTGTCCTGTGTAACGATGGTCGCAGGATCGCCAATGTGTTATGTTACTATATAGGCTGGTGAACGGCAGAGTTTGCCATGGTCACCAGTCTATATACTAACATAACATATTGGCGATCCTGCGACCATCATTACATCAGGACTACTCCCAGCTATTTCCCTCTGTTTGGTAGATTCTGAAAATGTTCCATCTAACGAAAGTTTAGTCAGATTCGCTTTTCTTCGATTGGTGAATGGCACTTTTGTAGACTTCGGAGGATTTAAGGATTGTCCTTTTTCCTTGAAGTAGCTGCTGGTTATGCTTAGGGCCTGTTGTAAGAGACAGCAGATGGTCTCATCATGGCCACCTACAATATATATAACTATATCATTAGCTACAATATCTCTATATCAGCTTCGTAAGACTTCAAAAAGTACTTCGCTCTGTAGAAAGCCATTTTTGAAGGTATTGAGAAACGGAATGAAAAGCATTACAAATTTTTTTTATAAAACCCCTTATAAAACAAATTTTCATTATATCTCAACTTTCATTATCTCACATTAAATAATCTGTGATCAAATAGAATAGAGTTCCCATGTGAATAGAGTTCCCATATAAGACTTCCATAATTTATTTGTAGAGATATCAAGAAACAAACTTAAAATAATGAAAAAACTCATATCAATCTCATATAGACACATTATATAGGCTTTAGATAGACAAAGTATAGGACCGTGATTAGTGTCCTGACGGGACCTTGGACTCTGGGCACTCACGGCTATAGGCTGGGGATTGCTTCTAACGAATTCTGCAGGAGTTGCATGAACGAGGAGCAGGAATAGTCCATTGTACACCTGTTATGCACGTGTCTAGTATTGTCGAGAAGGAGGCGCACTTTCCTAGGCGACTACACTCCGGTCTCTTTGGGAGATATATCAGATAAAAAGATTAGGTCCATCAGCTGCTTCATTACAGCTCCTAATGGTTGGAACTTTGAAAGGGATAGGGCCTGATGTCTCATGCGGTATCACAAGGGATCAATGATGGCTCACAAGGGATCAATGATGGCCTAAGTGGCCCTTCGGGCGGCCGCCTTACCTACCTACCTACTACCATCTCATATCAGCACCCATCTATGAATAAAGCTAAGGAGAACCAAAATGATTACAATAAAACAATCTACATACTTCAGCCTTCATAGACCTAAAATAACTTCTTAACAAAATAATAACTGGAGATATGAAGAATCAAAGGAAACCTCAAAACAGTCAAATTTGAGTCTTTAAAAAAGAGTCTATAAAATAATATCTAGAGATTTCGAGCTCAAACGAAGTCCAATGGAAAGTTCAAATTTTAAAATAATGTCTGGAGATATCAAGATCCAACGAAACCCAAAGGAAAACTCCAATTTAAGACACTCAAAAACATCCCAAATATGCATAAAATAATAACTGTATATATCGAGGATCAAAGCAAATTTAGTGGAAAACTGAAGTTTAATCCCCAAAAAGATACCAACTCTTTATTAAATATTGTCTGGAGATACCGAGAATCAATAGAATCTGAAATAAAATTGAAAGTTAAGCCCCAAAAAGATACCAAATCTTTATAAAATATTATCTGGAGATACCGAAAATGAAAGGAAACCTCAATAAAATTCAAATTTAACCGCAAAAGATTACAACTCTGGATAAAATATTGTCTGGAGAAATCGAGAATCAAAGGAAATCTCAATCAAATTCATATTTAAGCCCCAAAAAGATTCCACATCTGCATAAAATATTGTCTGGAGATTCGAGACTTAAAGGAAACCTCAATAAAAATGAAAGTTAAGCCCCAAAAAGATACCAACTCTTTATAAAATATTGTCTGGAGATCCGAGAATGAAAGGACACCTCAATAAAATTCAAATGTAACCCCAAAAGATTACATCTCTGGATAAAATATTGTCTGGAGAAATTGAGCATCAAAGTAAACATACATCTAAGATCTTCCATATTAGCATTAAATACCCTTCTTATGAATGAAACTCCCAATCCACATTAAAACAATTATTCAAAGATAGCTGGAATCAAAGTAAACACTTCAATGATTCTTCCATAGATTTTCAATAAAATAACATATCCTTGAAGAAAGTAATACGATCTTCATTATAGTTAGGATAAAACACTCCGGAAAAGCCAGGGAAAGATTCACTACTATTCAGTACAACGAAACACAATCAACTCGTCGGAATTGTTGTGGAATCGAATTGAATAGTAACGGGTCGTGGTAAATATAGATTTCGAAGGTAAAACTTTGTCATACAACAATTTTCCGAATTTATTGTTTAATATTATTTGAATATACTGAGGAGTTCATTGTAAATAAAGCACAAACACAACTGATACTGCTGTACTTGGATGGGTGCAAAGTCTTTCTTGATTTTGGTACAGGACCAGAGATCAAATAAAATAATATTATGTAGTCTTCATGTTCGATTAAATTTGGCTTTATTGATTTTTGTGGCTTCTTTGATTAAGTGTATCTGTAGCATGAGTACCGATGAATATACCCCAATCCTCTAATTCTTCTGACAAGATTTTCAAGCTGGATTTGTTGGGGTGCTGCGTTCATATTCTTACAGAATAGCAAACTTAGTGAGAGTCCTTTTAAAGAATCATATTCTATGTCTACATTTCTAACCCATTCATGTCTATATTTCTCTTCAAATTAACCTAACACAGCATTATAATAACAGGATATCATTCAGCGATATTAGGCATGAAAGATAAGGACAATACTCCCCGCGATATATGAAGAACAATTCATATGCTTTAACAATCGTCAGTTCAATTTTTTGTCGCTGAAGACCAGCCCCACCCCATCCTCGGGTGGTTTTCACTGTTGAGAGAATACTCGAAACTTTTCCCCGTGTTGGCTGCGTGGCCAATTTTCACATCGTCAATGGCGCGTTGGTGGAATGGTTGCGGGCGCTTTTCGTAACTTAAATTCAGACGGCAAACTTGAGAACGTGCCTCACTTTCCCACCGCATCCGATTCGACGCTAACAGAACAAGTTTTCTATTTCCATATTGCGCCGACCACCAATTTTTAGCGAAGAAAATATTTGCATTCACTGCCCGCGAGTCAAATAAATTTCAGTTAGTTCAGTCACTGCAGTCACTTCATTCACTTCAGTCAATTCGGTACCATGTGTAGGTATGTAGTAAGGTATGAGTATGTAGGTTTTGTTGACGAAGTGGCAAGGGTGGGAGGACTCCTCAACGAAAGTGATTGATACTCCATACCATTGCCCAACTGGATGCCTATCAACACAATGTTTTTGGTCAATTAAACCGTGGAGTTATGCACTTAATAATAAATAATTGAAATCTGTCGCGGTGCGGATGAGTGCGGTTTGAGGGTGTCACGGTAAATTTCCGATGAAAACAACCCCAGGTCAAGCTTCCATATATAATTATAACTGCCGCCAAAGATAAGTAGTAACACTCAAATAAATTATGTGAGGAATGACATTAACACAATGATTGATGAGCATCGGAGATTTATTGATGTTATGGTAGACAAGTGGGAGCTCACTCATTTGCCAGCTTCAGGCGGACAAGACAGGAATCAATACAGAAACTTCATTTTTTGTGGACATCATATCTAAGTCTTTAAGGCATACAGTATTTTCTGTGCCATTCTTCAAGGTCAGACTTACTGACTGACGAGAACTTGATTCCCTTCCCTTGAGGAGTTATCTAATAGAGACCCTCACCAGTCCTTTGATGGTGTATTGAAGTAACAGGAATTAATTATAACGGTATATATTCTGATACTTCCTTGCCTATGATTAAGTAGTGAAGGAAAAGGAATTAATTATCACGCTATTTAATCTGTTACTTCCTTTCCAAAATTCAGATTATCAACAAATTTCAGATTTGTTCTCTTTTTCAGATTTCTTCTCTTCGCTGGGAACAAGTTTCCTAGCTGCTGGCGATTACAATGCTAAACACACCCATTGGAGCTCAACGCCAAAAAGAAAACATCTGCATAAGCTCATGCTTTCTGACACCAAGATAGATATCATCTCTTCAGGACAACCATCGTACTGGCCAACAGACCCACGCAGGATCCCTGACGTTATAAATTCTGGAGTTAGTAGAAAGCTAAAACGAGAGCAATTAAAAGTGGAACCTCCTTTCGACCTCTCTTTAGATCACTCCCTATAATAATATACCTCAACAAAAAGTTCCACCCTACATTCGATTTCACACTCCTTAGTACTAATTGGCTAAAATACAGAAAATACGTTAGCTCTTATCTCCTTCTTAAGCCACGTCGCATCTCTGTCTTAATTCACGTCTCAAAACTAATGAGGAACTGGAAACATTTCTGGAGCTATTTACATCTACCCTAAGACTAGCTGTGCTTCACACCTCGTACAAACCCGACAATAACTGTGACAACTCTAGATAACCAAAAACTTCAAATCAAATTGATCTTCTTCTAACTGAAAAAAGAAGGACACGTCGAGAATGGCAAAAATTCACATCTCTTTTCCTAAAACTCCTTTCTACTCTCTAACCTAACTTCCTAACTGTTCTTTCCTAAATCTGTTGCCACCGAAAACTTAAGAAACGCCTTGCGTCAAGAATCAGAGCGCTATATTCAATATCTTTCTCCAACTGACGTTACCAACTACTCCCTATGGAAAGCCGTCAGGAAAATGAAATCACATATTCTCGGAATTCCACCCATTCAAACAACAAACGGGAAATGGGCAAGAAGTGATGAAGAAAAGTCTGCTGTTTTTTTCCGTAGGAAGGGAAATCTTCAAAAAGGCACGAGGGGATATGCACCACCCAATAGTGTGAGATTTTTACTACTACTAAAACCACCTCCCTAACCTAACAGTTACGCTAAGCCTCAATGGTCTGATAGCGATTTTCGTAGAACATTTTAGAGATGTCTTTACCCCAAAACCACCTGGCAGTAACAAGAACTTATTAGTCTCATCGTCAGACTACACACACTTGCCTATTACATTAAAACAAAAATAAATAAGTGACGCAAATAGAAACCTTGCTCCCAACAAAGCCCCAGGACACGACCTCATTACTGGGTAAATGATCAAGGAGTTGCCACAAATACCGATCATCGTTCTTACCTCAAAATTTAATGGATTGCTTCGCCTAGGATACTTTCCCAATGCCAAAAAAATGTCAATAGTATCAATGATTCCGAAACCAGGAAAAGATCTGTCCCAATCCGAATCCTATAGACCAATTAGCCTACTGCCTATCATGTCAAAACTCTTCGAAAAACTTCTTCTTGGTAAATTAATGCCGCATCTAAATGAAAAACGCATTATTCCTCATCCCCAATTTGGCTTTTGCACAGTAGAGCAGGTTCAACGAATAGTTAACGCAATAAAAAATGCATTTGACCAAAAGCAATACTGTTCTGCGATCTTTTTAGACGTAGCCCAGGCGTTTGACAAAGTATGGCACGAAGGGCTTATCTTCAAAATTATCTAGGAATTCATTTAGACAGTCGATTGACCTGGAAGCGCCACATTGAAGCCAAGGAAAAGCATATGATACTAAAAGCTAATAGCCTACATTGGCTTATACACAAGAAATCCAGATTGAGTTTAGAATACAAAATACTCTTGTAGAAAGCTATTATTAAACCAGTTTGGAAGTACGGAAGCCAGTTGTGGGATGGCGCAAGCAACTCTAACACAGAATTAATACAATGAGCACAAACCAAAATTGTCAGAAGCATTACTGGCGCAGCTGGGTTTCAAAATTCATTTTTTTAACCTTTTTCTCTGGGGGTCGAAGACCTTAGTTGCTAGTACTCATTCCCCCAATTCCTTGCATATATAATTGACTATGAATAATAACTATAATATAATTAGATCTGATCGTGTTCTGCAGGCCTGTAACGTAACCAGACGTAGGCGCAGACGTAGGCGCAGACGTAACCCAATATTTGATGGTAGAATTGATATTGAAGGGCTTCCACAAACTTTGTTGTCCAATGAGCTTCCCCTTCCATAAGCATCACCATTGTCAGACTGAATAATATTTTGTTAACTACAAGTTCTGTATAGGACATAATTTATACTGATCTATTATGAAGACACGATGATTGAAATAAAGAGGGAAAATGTACCTCGACCAATTCGATCTATTGTACTCCCTCTGGATGTACCTATTAAAGGTCTTCTATGAGTCCAATTGTTCTAAGGAAACTTAGCACTGAGTTTGGGGTACATTGCTCTAATCATTAGAGCAATGTACCCCAAACTCAGTGCTAAGAGAGTCTAATGTCTCTCCCCAGATATTTCTTCCTACTGCGAGCTACGGCTTCGCAGTTCATTAGAAGGTGCTCTGGTGTGTCTTTTGCCTTCGTGCAGTACCTACACGTGTTTACTGGTGAAAGTCCCAGTTTCATGAGGTGGTTTCTTAAATGACAGTGCCCTGTGAGGTGACCTGTCAGAGTTCTTAAATTGTTTTTGCTTAACTGTGGACATTGAGCTGCCCGTTTTGAGTTGTAGTCCCCAATCATGAGCTTGGATTGTCCAAGTTTTGGTAGTGAGGCCCAGTAGCGTGATCTCCTGGATTTTTCCTCCTGTCTTAATTTATCTATTATGCTATTTGCCCCTATGCCAAAGAAAGGTTCAGGTCCAATAAATGATGTGGCTGCCTCATTCTTGGCAATACTATCCCCTTTTTTATTTCCAGGGATTCAGTGTGTCCTGGGACCCATATTATGGAGAGTTTATTGAGGCTTCCTAACTTATTTAAAAGCTCTATGCATTCCCATACGAGTTTAGAATGGATCTCGTATGAATTGAGTGCTCTTATAGCTGCTTAGCTGCCAGACATGATAGCAATGTCTTGTCCCACAAGGTTACGTCGGAGGTTAAAGCTAACACAGAGGTGAATTGCATGTATCTCTGCCTGGAATATACTGGGTGATTTCCCCGTTGGTACGGAGTGGTTGACCCTCGGCCCAAATATGCCAACTCCTATCCCTTCTTCTGTTTTTGAACCATCTGTCAACCACTTGAAGGTATGATCTTTTAGGATATCTTGAAGTGATTCAGGTTTCCATTCCTTCTTGTTCCTAAGCACAACTGTGAAGCGTTTCTCAAAGTTATACCTTTTGTTCATATCGTCTCCAGGTAGGTCCGCGAGGGGCATAGTGGCAACGACGCTGCCTCGTCGTTTATTACTACAAATTTTCTCGCTGCCAACACCTTCCTTGACGATTCTTAATAGGGTTCTTTTTGCAGCAATTTCTACTGTAATATGTAGCGGAGTAAGATCTAAAAGTGTTTCCATTGCTGCTGTAGGACACGTTCTCATTGCTCCGGTAATACATATGCATGCTAGTCATTGTACTTTCTTCAAAGTGTACTTCATGGTGAGCAATTTGGTTCTTTGAGCCCATGCCACTGCTCCATATGTTAGAACCGGCCTAACTCTCATGGTGTACATCCATTGCAGAATGTAAGGTTTGCAACCCCATGTCTTCCCAGCTAAACTTCTACACACCATTAATGCTCTAGTTGCCTTACTTGTTACAAAAACCGCAGGTGCTTTTCAGAGAAGTTTGGAATCTAGTATTATTCCTAGATATTTAACCTCCCTTGACAAACTAATCTCCACATTTCGGAGTTTGATCGGATGCATATGCGGCAACTTCTTTTTCCGAGTGAACGGTAGAATGGTTGTTATTGTGGGGTTTCTGTTCAATCCCACTAAAGTGCGCCATTCTTGAGTAATAAAGAGTCCTCTCTGTATTATGTCACAAAGAGTGCTTTCAAATTTATCTCTTGCTATTTTACAATGTCGTCGGCATATCCTTGACAGGTGATGCCGTTGTGCTGTAGCAATTCAAGCAGTTCATCTACCACTAGGCCCCACATTAGTGGGGAAAGTACTCCTTCTCTTCCGGTATCGCCCGGATTAGTATTATTGTCTACTACTCTATCTAAAAAGAAATGATTACTGAAGCCTCCGGATATAATTGAATACGTCAAAACAACCCCCTATCCCGATTCTGTTCGTCATCAAAATGACTTAGCGAAAAGACCAAAGGACAGAGGAGAGGTAATGGATCTATTCAGCTCAGCAGTAGTAGTGGCTTTGATTACCCGTCACACACTCCAGTCTCTTGGGCTTGTGTCATAAATTTTCCGTCCACTGAACTACTTCAAATAGTCAAGACCAAAGTCAACGCCAAGGCAGAACGTAAATCAAATAAAGGGACACCAGTTTTTGCCACGCATATGCAAATAAATAAAGGACACAAAGGACATTTAGTCATAAATAATAAAATAACAAAGCGGCTGACGGAGCGGGGCTGAAACTGGCATTGACTGCGAGGCCTACAAAAACCAAAGTAAATACAGCGTGGCTGGGTGTGGGAGGTGCGGTTCTACTCGTATATGTACAAGTATACAATACGAAATGAATATGAGTGGCAATAATAAAAGCAAATTGTGTCTATATACAAAACAAACAACGATGATGAATATAATTTAAATGTTTAACATATGCATTTGCGAAATCATTAATTGAAATGTTTGCGCTGAGGCTACTTAAAACATGTTCGCGTTGTGCTGCGAGTTCGGTCACTCTGCAAATTGTGCGCAAATTTCGGAATTCCGAATGGCGGATTTTTAAACTGTTCAAAAATTCATAAAATGAGTAAATTTATTCCTGCCCATCGAGCAGCAAGGCAGCCCATCGACCAGCGAGGCAGCCCATCGACCAGCCCAGCCAGTCATCTAGAGCCGCGCAATTAGCGTTTGTACCGAAACCGAATTCAAAATTGCGGCCTCGATGGGGATTTGCAGCACTGCAGCCTAATTACGGGCACAGTCAATGGAAATTTGTTTATTTACATGCGGCTGCGGCGGCTACATTGCGATTTATTTAGGCAGAAGTCAAATCCGCAATCGAATGAAATTAATTAAAGCCGAGGCGCAATTGTTAAACAAAAACAAAACAGCAACAACAACAATCGAAAAAAAACACAAATTATCAAAAATTAGCTGCCATATTTCATTAAATAATGCACTGGCAGAGTCGGACTCTCGCAAAATAATTCAGGACTCTTGTAAAATAATTCAGATAAATAATTTATTCCATCATCAATTATGAATTTCCTCATATTCGCAACACAAAAACTTCAGCTAGACTCTCCAGGTACAGAAAAACTTAATTGGATTATAAAGGATTTTCCAACAAGAGGTGTTATTTTGGTATTCAAAGAAAAATGCAATGTCATTACACCGTATTTTGCATAAAGACTTGGGTCTTAAGGCTTATAAAGTTCAGTTAACACAAGAACTCAAGCTGGCCGATCATCAACAACGTCGTATCTTTGCTGATTGGGTCCTTGAAATGCATGAAAATGATCCGGAATTCCATCGAAAAATCATCTTGACTGATGAGGCCCATTTCCACCTCGGTGGCTACGTCAACAAGCAAAATTGTCGCATCTGGGGCTCGGAAAACCCAAGGGTTATTGTTGAGTAGCCTCTCCATCCTCAACGTGTGACTGTTTGGTGCGGCTTATGGTCCGGCGGGGTCATTGGACCTTACTTTTTCAAAAATGAGGTTGGATCAACAGTTACGGTGAATGGATTGCGCTATCGAGAGATGATTAATGAATTTTTATGGTCGGAGTTGGATGGTATTGATCTGGACAACGTTTACTTTCAACAAGACGGCGCTACGTGCCACACAAGCAACGAAACCATTGCTCTTTTACGGGAAAAGTTTCCGGACCGTGTTATCTCTCGAAGAGGTGATCACAATTGGCCACCGAGATCTTGTGATTTAACACCTTGCGACTTGAAAGATAAGGTGTACGCCAACAGCCCAGCGTCGATTCAACACCTCAAAGATAGAATTCGTGAGGCTATCGAAGACATAGGGCAGCCACTTTGCTATTTGGTTATGGAAAACTTCATGAAAAGGATATAGTTCTGTAAGCGTGGTTGTGGTGGCCATTTGGCTGATGTTGTTTTCATTATTAACGGCATACCTGCTTCCTCTTTATTATGAAACAAACATCCGATCATTTATCTCAAAAAGTTGCATTTTTCTTTGAATACCAAAATAACACCTCTTATTGGAAAACTTTATATAAAGAAGAATCAAGGAAGGTTGGGCTAGGTTAAACTGGCTGATCGTGAAGGCTACACATAGTCCTGCAAGGTCCTTTGCGGTGACAGATTGATATTCGTTTAAGAGCTATAGTATGAATCGTTGAACAGGGAGACGCTCTTAGGAAATCTTAAGAGAGAATTTATCCCTATTTATGCGACCTCTTCTAGTCCTTCAAACCAAGAGGCTCTCAGATGTTATAAACGCGTTTTCGATATTGTGGGGCATAGGCATAGTAGATGCTCCAGAGTTTCTCTTGTGCCTTGCTCCACACATTTCCTGCATTCATTGTTGTTTGTGAGTACCATCCTTTTAGCGTGTACCGCCGTTAGACTGTGACCTGTGAGTACTTCTACTACCGTTGTGCAAGCCTTTCTCGGAAGTGCTAGTTTCGATTTGCTCTGAGTGCCCTACGGTTTGCACATGAGCTTTGCAATTTTAAATGTAGTAGAACTTCACCTTTCTTCCACCTTTCTTCCACATTTCTTCCACTTTTCTTCCACTTTTCTTCCACCTTTCTTCCACCTTTCTTCCACCTTTCTACCACCTTTCTTCCTCCTTTTTCACTATGCCATCCTCAATACGGCTATTGATCATTTGTAGAGGCATCAGTACGTTACTTATTCACTCGTTCGGTCGTAAGGTTTCACTGTTCGCAATAGAATCCGCACTCTCGTTTCTTTCTATGTTCTTATGCCCTGGCACACAGTTGATATGTAGCTTCCGTGGCCAGTCTATCTATTCCTGCCTTGTATTACACAACATTTCATGCACAGCATGAAGTTAAATCTTTGATCCCAGCCTGGCTATCTATGTAGAAGTTTATTGTGGGGTTGGTAGTTTCTGCTTATGCAGGCGAGCTCTGCGGCTTTCCATGCTTCAAAAACTTCCGCTTGAAAAATGCTGCAATAGTTAGGTAAGGTCTGAACGGCTGTTTGATATCTAGTTCCGGGCAATAGACACCTGCCTCAACATCGTCTTCCATTTTCGAGCCGTCCGTGAATAGGTTTAAGGTTTTGTATTTAGCATTCATGCCTCTACGCCATCCCTCCTACTACGATAAATTGAATCACAAAACAGGCCCTACTTGAGCATTTTAATCGGAAGAAACCGATTATGAGAATCTATCTCTGTTTATTTGGAGGATGAACTGAAGACACAGAGAACTATTCCCTTAGTTTGTCTATAATTCCCTTGTACCAAATTACTCAGGCCAGCACCCAGTTACAGAAAAAAGATTGCTGCAGTTTCAAACACCAAAAAGTGGACCAAAACACTCAACGCTTGGTGTCAAGAAACCAACGTGATACGTGGATGGGACTAAACTAGTTGGAGCTTTTCTTAACTTCTGTTTTCTCCAGAGATATATATGTCAATCTCTTCTGATTCTGATTACTCTGAATAATAATGGTGTTATTGCAGAAGATACTCAAGGGAAACAATCAACCTGCAACACATTTATCATAATAGTCAACGAGTACGCCATTTACTCTGACTATAGTCGAGGACGTCATTTATTCTCAACTATAATCGAGGTTACATTGAAATTTGGTTATCCAAAATCGGTGTGCAGAACCCTTAGATATATTTAAGGGTGTTCGACACTGCGACCTGAAAGATTTATTGTGATGCCCCTATTTATTTGAAAGATGAGGATAGTCTCATCTATAAATCTTCAGTCAGGTTGTTTTTTGACAGGAATTCATATATTTTGGAGGAATCAAGATCTTGCTCATATTTAAGATATATTCTCCAAGTGCAGAATCCTTGAAAAACATTTTTACATAGTCAACCGAGTCATATCCTCCAACCAATATGAAGATGTTGCACCTCAGCATATCTGGAGTACTCCTTCTGCCAGCTCCGAGTGTGCCAACTCAAATAAAACGGTATTCTGTGTAATCTAGACACCTGGACCGTCCTTCATTTTCGAGCCGTCCGTGAATAGCATTCATGCCTATGCGCCATCCCTTCTTCTCAATAGTTGTCTTCAGAATGTAGGAAATTAATATGAAAATTCTGCATATGGTATGCAGAGATCGCAGTATGTAATTAGAGCTTCTATTTGGTCCCTCAATACTTGGTCCTACACAGATAAAGTATGGATATCTCAAGTTTCTCTGGTAGCCTGATGATAACATGTATATAATAATAATAATTTTGTTGTAGTAGTTTGCCCAATGATCGACACTGGCACCTAAAAGATCTTTTGTGTCAATCTACATTTTAGAATTAGTGATCCATGTGATCTCAACTGACCGTTCCATTATAGCCTATTGGTTTGTACCCGTATTTGCCTGTAACGCCATAGCATTGCGCCCGTTTGGTGATGTCAAAGCATCCCGGTGTTAGTCATCGGGTAATTTTCTTCCTAGATGTTCCTTCTCTAAAGAAAGGATGTCTTCTTATTCCATTATCTTTTCCGATTTGAGAATGAAATTAACAATGTCCAGAACAGAAGCATTTTTTATTTCCTCCGGATCCAGCTGGTTGCGGTGAAATATGTTCATTCTAGACCTTGCCAACGTAATGCAGTTGCACAGTATGTGTTCTGTGGTCTCATCTTCGTCTTGACAGAGCCGGTACTCCGTGTCGTTAAGAAGGTGATATTTCAGGTATTAACTAACCTACTATTTCCCTTATGTCCGCTTTGCACATATTGCTCAGTTCACTATTGCAGGTGAATGCCCTTACTAGTCTTTTGGAGTGGCGAAGCCCTTCTATCCCTTCCCAGTGGGATTTTCTGAGACTGTGTTCCCAGTTGTTTATCCTGGATTTATCTTCAGCCCAGTTGATCCCACAGTATGGCTCTGGATCTATTTATGAGGCTTGCTGAGGAACCGGCCCTAGCCAGTTCGTCAGCAATTTCATTACCTTCGATGCCTGAATGACTCGGGACCTAGCTGCAGGTTTATTTGTTGGACCTAAAGATTGGAGGCTACTGAAGCCTTCTTCCACCAGTTTCGATCCTAAATAATATGAAGTTAATGCTTGTAATGCAGCTTGACTATCTGAATAGATAGCTATGTGTGCGCTCTTGATGTCTCTTTTTAGATTTAATTACTATGTATATGGGCAACACCTTTTTGTGTCCAACCCGGAATAAGAAATATTCAGGAGCTTCTAAAAAACTTGGAAAGAGGTGCAAACTTTTGGTTTTGTATTAATATTTTCTACGAGCATTTCCAGAAGACGAGTATCAAAATTGTGCTGAGAATGTCGCAGCGGTTTTCGTCAGCTAACCCACTTTTACTGAGTCCAACTTTTATCCAGAAATATTTTTGTTTAATTGCTCAATGTTCTCTCAGGGTTCTCTGGAATATAAATATTAGAATATTGGGGTTGAATTGTCTAATCCTTCAACGTGCTTAGAAACTTACTTAAACTTCTGTTATCAACCTTTCTCAGATGATGAATAGTTGCTGAAGTTGAAGTTCTCAACCCCCGGATTAAGTACAACACAGTGGTTTTAATCCAGAGCTACCCTGCTTGAAAAATCAAATACGGTTTTCCTCAAATCCCCATAAGATGCTTAAATTCTCAGTTTTTCACTCACCTGCAAAGCAAAGCAAAAGCTCATCTAACATCTGCTGGCAATCTCAGAATTGTAGTAATAAAATAATAAGAACAAAAACTCCATTGTTGCTTTCTCCGAGTTCTCCCCTTGCTATCAATGAACCCTCTTTGATTCATGGTGTTCAAGCAATCACATTCATTGTACGAGTAGGTACTGCTTTGAGAGGTTGTTTGCCATTCTTGTGGCAGGAAAATAAATTTTTGTGACTAAATGCCAAACGCACATGACTGGAGTGGTGGAGTTCAGTTGGTTCAGTCAACATTGTTCTAAAACTAGTTGGAAATAAAATACTTAAAGAAACTCACATTTAATAATCAATTATATAGAAAACTCAGAGAAAATCGTCATTCCGCTTAGAACTTGAACATGGTCTGTATCAAGCACCATTCCAGAAACTGGTTGGGAATGAACTACTTAGAAACACTTAAATCGAAGAATCAACTATATAGAAAAACCAATGAAAGTCGTCATGTCGCTCAAAATTGACACGTTGTCATTATCTAGCATCATTCCAAAAACTGGTTGGGAATGAACCACTTAGAGAGACTTAAATCGAAGAATCAACTATATGGAAAAACCGAAGAAAGTCGTCTTTTCGGTCAAAATTGGCATGTTGTAAGTATCAAGCACCATTCCAAAAATGGTTGTGAATGAACCACTTTGAGAGACTTAAATCAAAGAATCAACTATATGGAAAAACTAAAGAAAGTCGCCATTTCGGTCAAAATTGGTACATTGTCTATATCAAGCATTATTCCAAAACTGGTTGGGAGTGAACCACTGAAATCTAACCATCGTGAATTCTCTTTGGAAAGGATTTAAAGGAAACATGCAGATGATAGTACTGAAAGAAAGAACTTTCATTAAGAAAATGTTATATTATTAATCCTATTTTAATTCTACCACTTCCCCAATTCTATCAGGTTTTTTAAGAACAAAGAGAATTTACAGGTATTCCTCTTTCTGGAATTTTTATTGATATTCTTCTACTATATTCGTTGGTAAGTTGCAGGCACGAAATTATCGTCCAGAGCATCATTTATGCCATTATCAATGAATATAAATGCTTAGAATTGAAACAAACTTTGATATGATACTGTTCATCTATTGTATATATACAAGTATGTGAAACAAATAACCTTGAACAATTTGAAATGAAATAAATAATATATATTTACATCTTCACACATATGTATGTATACAAATACATGATGAATATGATGCTCTTTCTACTATAAAAAAACTATACTGATAAATTAGAAGAAGCTTTACAAGTGAGCGGGTTTATGCCTATAAAAAACATGACAATCTCTCTAGCAATTATCTCTCTGAAGCTGACAATCACTCTTCTACACAGCGCAAGAAAACATAGAAATGTAAGCATGACGAACTCATATGAGGTGACAGACAACTTCGAGGTACTTTGTTGGTGTCACTAAACACTAGTGTCAAATGAATATTATTATTATTATTATTATTGGATATAGTGCACTTCAACCAATTTGATTTCAATATTTGTGCGAAGGCTTTATTGTTTCATCCTTATTGAGGGTCTTGATTTATGTGAAATTGAAGTTCAGCTATTTGTAGGCGTGTTAGATACGTCACCTGAGTTCCTCACTAGCGATAAAAATAAATTATGTTCATGCTTTTTTTGACGTATGCAGGACTGCCCGCAAATATTCTGTCAATATATCTAAATATATTTACATATAATATATATATTTATATCTAAATATATTTACATATAATATATATATTTATATATATATTTATTATATACATATTTTTATATGGAAAATGTCTTTTTCTAAGCAAAACCATAAAAATCTGATATTTTGACAGTTCCATGTCGGACACACCAAATCCAACTTGCTATATATAACGACTCTGCTAAGTTTTCCTAACATGATAGAAAAGCATATCACAGGAGACAGTTGATTAGCATACAGCTAACTTAAAGGAATGACATTTGATTGAAATTCACATTGGAATGACAAGTTGAACAAGTTGAAAGTAGGGTTCCCCGCAGAGTGTCATTATTTATAAAATCCTTTTGTAAACGATGTATATCGTGGTGAAAAGTGATCTCAGACCATAAGTAATTGCTCAAAATAATAACTACACAGGATCGAGAGACAGTTCAATAGGAAACCGAATGGTTCATCTAAATTCCGTTTGGTTCGCTAAACATTTTATTTCATCATGGAAGACAACAACAACGTAACAAATCTGAACATATATACCAGTTATCAATATACAATGTTTCGTTAACAAAGCTTCCTTCATCTCATTTTCTTTCTTTCGCAAAACTTCCATCACCTCCTTATCTTTCCTTCGCAAAACTTCCTTCACCTCATTTTCTTACGCCTTGGTTTCATCATCGGATAGCTCCCGCAATTACAATCTCAACACACAGTGGTCGATGAAAGTTTTACACCATGTTTCTTTACATTTGTTCTAAACATAATTGTGATGCTGTGCTAGTTCCGGTTCGATAGGTTTAAGAGACAACTATAATCTATTCATTTAAAAAATTCGAAGAGGCATACTCGTACACTAAAAGGTGTGTACCAGCTTCTGGGTGAAGACACCACACAACCGGGGAAGTGAGCGAAACTTAAGTTCAGGTATTCGTTTGTTCTTTATAAATGTGATTGTAATCATATTGAAAGAACTGTAAATATAACTAACTGGGATCGGTGGAATAAATCGTAACAAAATAACTTCCAGGTAAAAGACTAAGGGAAAGTTGTGCATATCAAACGTCAAAAATATTTAAATCAAGGACATGAAAATGTGTTTCTTGATCACACAAATCCTAAGTAGTGATTCTATATATATATATATCTACATCTTTAAGGAAGCTGGGAACCCTATTTCGTTTAAGTCATGCGGAAGCGACAGAGACTAATATATTTTGGAAAAATGTTGAGCAAACACATTTTTAAATGGCGCCGCCAAACCAGTTCCATCTAATTTGATACCACCTTTATTAGCACCTTTGATAGCATCTTTGATAGCACCTTTGATAGTACCTTTGTTAGCACCTTTGATCAAATCCTTTATATTCGAGTATTTGCCTTTGATATCACCTTTGATAGCATCTTTGATAGCAGCTTTGATAGCACCTTTGATAGTACCTTTGATAGCATATTTGATTAAATACTCTATATTAGAGTGTTTGCTTTTGATAGCATATTTGATAGCACCTTTGATAGCAGCTTTGATAGCACCTTTGATAGCATCTTTGATAGGACCTTTGATAGCAGTTTTGATAGCACCTTTGATAGTACTTTTGATAGTATTTTTAATAGCACATTTGATCAAATACTCTATATTAGAGTATTTGCCTTTGATATCACCTTTGATAGCATATTTGATATCACCTCTGATAGTACCTTTAATAGTACCTTTGGTAGCACCTTTGATAGCATCTTTGATAGTACCTTTGGTAGCACCTTTGATAGCATCTTTGATAGTACCTTTGGTAGCACCTTTGATCAAATACTTCATATTAGAGTATTTACCTTCGATAGCACCTCTTACCACTTTATTAGTACCTTTGATAGTACATTTAATATACCTTTAATACCACCTTTATTAGCATATTTTATAGTACCTTTAATATCACCTTCGATAGCATATTTGATAGCACATTTGATAGCACCTTTGATACCACTTTTGATAGCACCTTTGATAGCACCTTTGATAGCACCTTTCATAGAAGCTTTGATAGTACCTTTGACAGCACATTTGATCAAATATTAGAGTGTTTGTCTTTGATAGCACCATTGATGGCATCTTTAATAGCACCTTTAATAGCACCTTTGATATTACATTTGTCTCTGTCTATGGCTTTGTCGCTTTTTCATTATTTATTTACTTAAAAAATACAGCTTATAAGCCCCTCAATAGCGCCATCTAACATTTCATTTTCGAAGTATTTATTAAGCTTTTATATGCCATTATTTCTTTACCACTCACAGCACACAAGCTCCCTTGTCTCTAAGATAGATCTCTGAAACATAATAATTCATCAATCACATGTGTTCAATTAGACTTCATATATCAGCCACCACTTAAGCGGTGGATCAGCACTTTTGCCCGCCACTGTTGTTATTACTCAATTGCCAGTTCTTCGATTTTCCTTAGGTTATCACCATTTATGGTTTTATGTATATAATTATGTCACTCATAGTGTCACCTCTTATCAGTTCAGCTTGAGGACCACTGCGGTCGAATGTTTTTTTGTGAGAAGTGAAATTTTGTGAAATCATTTCACTGCGGTTCTTTTGATTCTATTGTTGAGAAAGTCTCCATATACATTTCAATGGCTATGAATATGAATTTACATTTCAAGTACATCGGTGGTGCGCTAAAGAAATGTCAGTCCTTGGCATACGTGGGTCAGTTAAAACGTCGCGATATACGTCTGGGTTCCCAGAATGCAGCTGCATCGGCACCGCCCGTGCACACAGCTCTGTACGATTTCCACGTGAAGCAGGGCGGTAAGATTGTGAATTTCGGCGGCTACGCTCTGCCGGTGCAGTACGCCGACCAAGGAATTACAGCCTCGCACTTGCACACCCGTCGATGCGGATCGATTTTCGATGTGTCGCACATGTTGCAGTCATATGTGCGTGGCAGGGATGCAATTGCCTGCATCGAGTCAATTTGTACGGCGGACTTGAGCGGTCTTGCCAATAACAGTGGCAGTTTGACGGTGTTCACCAACGATGACGGTGGCATATTGGATGATTTAATTGTGACCAAGGTCAACAGTGATATGTTGTACATAGTGTCGAATGCGGCGATGAAGGTGCAGGACATGAATATCATGGAAACAGCTGTGGTAAGAGGGGATGAAGAATGAAAAGGAGAGTGAAGTCGGTGGGAAGTCGGCAAAGTGTTTAGCATAATTATTGGACTCAATGCACTCAAATTTCATCTATAAATGCATTGTGAAGAAAGCTTTGCTTGCATAGATACAATTTTAGCCTCTACGAGTTTAATCCTTGAACTACTTTCTTAATATTATTCAAATTTTCTCACATATTAAAGTGTTTGATTTTGCCTCCACACCAACTGATTTCCACATTTCAGAACAAATACAAATCCGCAGGGAAGGACGTCTCCATTGAATTTTTGCCCACGACCGAACAGTCCCTGCTCGCCGTGCAAGGGCCGCAAGCGGCTGCAGCATTATCAACACTTTTGCCCTCGGGCGTACAAATAAACCAGTTGTTCTTTATGCACACAACAGTCAGCGAGGTGGCCGGCTTGCCTGGCTGCCGCATCACACGGTGCGGCTACACCGGTGAGGACGGCTTCGAAATATCCATACCATCGGCGAACGTGCAACATGCGGCCGAAGCACTCCTGGCGGTGGCCGTTGATGGAAAGCAACCACTCAAAATGGCCGGTTTGGGTGCGCGTGACTCGTTGCGCTTAGAGGCTGGTCTGTGTTTGTATGGTACGGACATCGACGCGTACACGACCCCCATTGAGGCCGGTTTAGCGTGGTTGGTTGGTGAGTATCAGACAAAAAAAACCAAAAAAAAAAAAAAATACCCAAATCAAACGAACAAAAAAGCTAACAAAATTTTATTTTTTTTGTCAGCAAAACGACGTCGCTCCGAGTTGAATTTCCCGGGAGCACAAAAAATATGCACGCAATTAAAATCTGGTGTGACTCGACGACGCATTGGTCTGTGCATGGTTGGATCCAATGCCCCGCCAGCTCGTGCCGGTGCCGAACTATACCACAACGATAGTTTAGTGGGCCAAGTAACAAGTGGGTGTCCCAGTCCGAGCCTAGGCAAAAACATTGCCATCAGCTACATAACAGAGCAACTGAAAACGCCTGGCACAGCGGTCCAACTGAAGATACGAGAGAAACTGTACGAGGCTGTCGTAACCAAAATGCCTTTCACGAAAGCCAACTACTTTGTTAAGGGAAAACAATAAAGCCAATAAGGTGTTAGCCTATTTTTATATGTGTCAATTCTACTCGGGGGCGGATGTAATGGGTGAGGACGTGACGCTTTTGCACTGAGAGAGTGGTGCACAGGAAGAACCAGAAACATGGAGAATGCAACAGATCAGAGAACACAGAGAAAAGAAACTCTTTTTGGCTGCCAGCGTCCGTAGCGGACACACCACGATTTTAAGTGGATTCACCACAATTTTGAGTGGATTCACCACGATTTTGAATGGATTCGTGTACAACGTCCGTGAGCTTTATTTCATAGCTTTGCCGTTTGACGTTTAAGTTTCTTTTCTCTGTGTTCTCTGCAACAGATGGATATTTATCCCTCTCTTGTCTCTCTGTCTCCCTCCCCCTCTATCTCTATCTCTCTCTGTATCTCTCTCCCTGTATTTATCTTCCTCTCTTTGGTGTGCAATACTCATCTCAGCTGGTAGCAAAGATTTTAAAAGGTAGCTCCCATAATTATTTGCCATATCCGCTGACTTCATGGTGTTGGGTAATTTGGTTCACAGCATAATCACTTTATAGGCTGTCCCCCCTTCCTTAGAAGTCCTCATTAAATTCCTGGATGTTTACCGTACTCCTTTGTCTTGCGGGAACCATCTTGAATACTTCAGTTTCCTTAAATTTTTTGTTACCCAGTTTGTTAAATCGTCCTGACTGTGGTGTTTTTCTTCTTTCTAGTAATTATTTTTTCCGGGTATGCGGCAACATACCTCACCCCGCCCACATGACCATCATGATTTCGCATTGCAAGCGGCACTTTTATTGGAGATAGACAAGAAAAATCACATTGTTAATTAATATGAAATAAAGTCAACAGGGCGCGTAAAAGGGTCGTTAAGTTTTCTGAAAAGGCCGTGGAAATTGTCGAGGACAGTGAACGTTTCAACTCTTGCAAACTCATTTCACGGCTTAATGGCGCGAATGACATAAATTATGTGAGCTCCCCGCCCCCGCCGCACCTCTTTCCACTCGCTAATTTCTTGTCAAATTTCTCACGCAATTTCAATTTCAATTTCAATTTCAATTGCTATCAACACAATTTTTAGCCTAAAGCCATGGTAGTAGTCCCCATGCCACTTTCATCATAAAACAAAGAAAAAGGGAAGAATGTTTTCCCTTCCTTCGCTTATGGCAACTTTAATTAAACATTAGCATTGGTGTTGGCTCTCAAACTTCAATGGAGCGTTTTTTATATTCGTCCTGCGGTGTTTTTTTACAATCTTTTCTTGCAATTCATTGATCAAACTGATTGTTTGGAAAGCCAACATCATTACACCAGACATTAAATATTTTAGTACCAAAAATAAGACATTAACTGAACATTTTCTGAGCTTTTGCTTCCTCGAGAGGGAAGGGAGTGCGTAAGGCTGGGAAAAACAATAAACGCCTGAATTCCTTCGGTTTTTCAGTCGCTTGGCAGATTGGAGTTTGCTAGTGTCCCTTCTCTTTTGCTTCCTAGTTGTATAGAGTGGTTTAAACTTTAGTTGGTTTCCCTAATATTTTCTCCTTTGGGATTGTCCAATGCCGAGTTGAGTCATTTCCTTGCCGTTCTTCCAATTTTTATACACCAATTTCCTAAAAGTGTTTTAAGAGCCGTTGGTAACCGGGTTCAACGAGCTAGAAATATTCCTTTCTTAATGGCTGAGCTTGGGAGAGTTGCTGGTGGTTTAAGAGTAGAGTGATTTAAACTTAAGTTGGTTTCCCTAATATTTTCTCCTTTAAGATTGTCCAATGACGAGTTGAATTATCTCCTTCCAGTTCTTCTAATAGTTATACCCACATTCCGTGCTAAGAGTCGCTGATAACCGGGTGAAGTTCAACGTGCTTCAAATATTCCTTTCTTAGAGGGTGAGCTTGGGAGAGTTGCTAGTGGTTTAAGAGTTATATTTTAATGCAGACGCAAAGAGAAAAGCTCAATGCCAACAACACAGGCACTAGATGTGGACTGCAACCTCGAATCATGCTCTGGCTTTATACCGACTTGGTCGAACCAAACCTCCTATACGGAGCTGCTTTCTGGTAGCTTTCAAGGCTTGTAACCTGAATCCACTTGACAAAGTCAGAAGGAGTGCAGCTCTGTTGATCTCTGGAGCTCTACGCTCCACACCTACGAGGACTCTCTTCGCATTTCTATGCTGGCTACCCTCCAAGCTTCTTGTGAAACAACAGGCCAAAATGATTGCTACCAGACTCAATGCACTCAAACGGTGGTCGAGGGCGGACCTGGTTCACGCTAGTATTCTGAATCAGAACTTGTCCATCCCCAGCTCAGTCGATTATGTCTTTGAACGACTATGTCTATCCGAATTTCAACCTTAAGCAGGAGTTCGACCTTACTATCCCAACCAGAGATGACTGGATCGGAGAGAGAGTGATCACCGATGACACTCTGGATATCTACACAGATAGCTCTAGATTTGGGGACAGGGTCGGTAGCGGGATCTTATCCAAAAGTTGGATCTTAGTATCTCGCTCACACTCCCTGACCATTGCAGTGCTTTCAGGCAGAAGTAATGGCAATTTACCACGCAGTGAATTGGGCTCTAAGTAATGAGGTTTCTGTTGTCAAAATCAATTTCTTCTCTGACAGCCAAGCTGCCATTAGATCTCTTGCGGACGTCAGTACGTTCTCAAGACTCGTACAGAAATGCCAGTCAGCTCTAAATGAGCTAGGAGACTAGGTGTCTAGGAGACTAGGTGTCTAGGTACCTGGTCATAGGGACATCGAAAGAAACAGACGAACTTGCTAAAGCAGGCACACTGCTATCCGAAGTAGACCCTTCTCTGGATATAGGCACCCCTCTCTCTACAGCCAGACTGGCGATCAATCACAGGTATTTCCATAAGGCCAACAAACTATGGGGGGAGGAATATTCTAGCAGTATTTCAAGGCTAACCTGGCCTAGCCTCAGCAAAAAGCGTACGCCTCAGCTACTTCAACTCGAACGCGAGTCCATCAGCACTACGATTTCGGTGCTGACTGGGCATTGCATGATGTGAAAGTATGCGGCTAGACTTGGTTTGCCCTTTAACGACTTCTGCCGTGGCTGTGGCGCTGAGGAAGAAGAGCTATATCTCATGCGTCCATCCTTAGCCAGACGAAGAATACACATCTTCGGGGCTCCTTTCTTAACCAGCCTGACAGAGTTCGCATCCTGTCAGATTGGGGGCGTAGCCAAATGTATAAAACTGTCAGGTTGGTTAAACACTCTTTAATCGGGGGAGTCGTGCTGCCTCACCGTGCAAGCGGCAACTATACTCGGCTTGTACGGTCAGTGTGTGTTCCATTATTTGTGTCTAAGTGTGCTTCTTGCTGCCACTCCAACCTAACCTAACTGAACCTAACAACACGGACTTCGTAGTGAATTTGTCAGAGACTTCCGACTCACAGTATTTTGATGATTTTATGTGGAGTGGAGTTTCTGGAGTTCTTAGGGAATCTTTGGAATAATACGGCTTCATTATAGACACGGGTAATTGAGTTTAAGGGATACTGAACATAATTATAAATGTAAGAACTATATTATCATAGTTCCATTGCTGACATAACTTAATCATAAAATGCGTACCTAGCGATAACATATCATAAAACAGATGGCATTAGTGCAGCTCTGGCGTTTGGTCCAATATATACATATTTTATAATGTTCCTTACTGACCACGTGCATTCACTGAGACACTTTACATTTGCTCAGGAACAGTCTTTCCCATATTATTTAAGTCCATAATAAAGCATAAAGGATAGGAAATTTTCATTGTGATTAATATATGAGATTTCGAAACCATACCCTGTTTAGGATTTGAACCAACGACATCACGACTGTGACACTAGTCTGTATACCACGGGCCACCGTAGTTGGCAGTGGAGATTTAATTGCATAGAAATTTCTTGCAAACAATTATTTGTAAAGTTAATAAATCAGATCCCGTATAAATAGGTGTTTAGTGTATTTGAAATAGTCGTTCCATCATTTCCGATACTAAATGATTCAGCAACAGAAAGATTCAGTGCACACGCACTGGCAATATAAGGTGCTTGCTTTATCCAAGTGAGTGACCCAACCCACAGTTTACGTTCTTGATCTAATCTAAGGTAATTGCTTTATCTAAGAACTCCCCAGAGTTTACGTTCTTGATCTAATCTAATGTAATTGCTTTATCTAACTGAGTGACCCTCCCCAGAGTTTACGTTCCTGATCTAATCTAAGGTAATTGCTTTATCTAACTGAGTGACCCTCCCCAGACTTTACGTTCTTGATCTAATCTAAGATAATTGCTTTATCTAAGACCTCTCCAATGTTTACGTCCTTGATCTAATCTAAGGTAATTGCTTTCTCTAACTGAGTGACCCTCACCAATGTTTCCGTTCTGGATCTAATCTAAGGTAATTGCTTTATCTTAGACCTCCCCAGAGTTTACGTTCTTGATCTAATCTAAGGTAATTGCTTTATCTAAGACCTCCCCAGAGTTTACGTTCTTGATCTAATCTAAAGTAATTGCTTTATCTAACTGAGTGACCCTCCCCAGAGTTTACGTTCTTGATCTAATCTAAGCTAATATTATATGAATTCTGCAGTCAACTCGAGTTTAGAACTCTAATCGCATAGTGAGATCTTCCATAAACCATTTGAAATGGAAGATTAACTCCTCTCCCATATTTTTTCGCTAATGTATTTGTTAATAGTTCATTTCAGTTACTAAATGATTGAGCAAAAAACGAATTAGAACAGTGGCGGTGGTACTGTGAACTTACATGGTTTACGAGTAAGTGACTCACCTCCGAGGGTTGCCTCCTCAACCTTCTCTAATTCTAATCTAATTTAGTGTTCGTCTAAAAAACATCTGGCAGTCAAATTAAGTTCAAAGGTGGATTGAACAGTTTGATCTCTTTGACATTGACACGCAGCAGACGCAATTTGCTTTATAATAACAATGGATTATCAAAATTTTCCACTCTTCCGTGATCAATGAAGTTTTTTTTCACAAAAAAGTGATTTTGTTCTGCAAAAAGCCATTTTGTGAACAAAAAAGAGAGGAAAATTGACATTGGAATGAAAATAATAATGGGTTCAGTTCAAAAAAAGAGAAAAAAAGTGTTTTTTTGATATTTATAACAATAACAATAGGGTAATTACATAAATTGAAGCCAATTTGTGCGCAAGCCACGACGCTTTGTTGCTGCGGTTTGACAATTCATAAGGGGCACCCCAAAATAGCGAAGGTAATTAGACTATTATCAGCAACGGAATTAGCAATTATTGGGCGTCCAGACTAATTGCACATTGGCATTACGGGTGTTACTCATTACGCAGTGGAGTAGTTCAATATCAGGCCCCAAAAAATCTGAACAAACAACAATTAAATAGAGTGCGTTCGTTATAAAAGCCCACGGCTGTTCATTGAACAACATCAGTCAACAGCTGGGTCACATATCGAAATCACGCACATCAATATGAATACTTTGGTGATTTGTATACTAGTGTCGTTAATGGCAGCTTCGGTGGTGGTGGTAAGTGTGATTTATACTCTCACGTTGGATAAAATTCACAGACCTTATTTAATTCATTCCTGTGGCGTAGTGTGACAAGAAAGACGATATTATGGCGATTTTGAAAGCCTGCAATATGGAGGTGAAAATCACCGATGCCGAAATGAAAATGCTGGATGAATTCGTCAACGCTGAATCAATGCTGAACATTCCGAATCCCACCGACAACCTGAAGTGCCACATGAAGTGCATGATGGAGAAAGGCGGTATCTTGAAGGCAGGAGTTTTCAACGATGAGGCCATGCTGAAATCTTTGCGGGAAATGCCAAATGTTAAGGATCACCTACCGGCTGTGGAGAAGGCCGTCAGTGAGTGCAAGAACGAGAAGGGAATGAACGACTGTGATATGGCATACAAGATAAATATGTGCTTCAATAAGCACAAAGCGGCCATGTTTGCTGCATAAGCATTATTTGTGGGAACTTTGGAGTATTTGTATGGGAATTAGTTGATTGCTGTGACGTTGAAAAATAAACTTAAGTGGCATCTCATGATATTATATTGCAATGCTGGTGATTTGTGGTGGTGGCAGGGGAGTGGGGTGTTCTGGAGAACCGCCAAAGAAGGAGGTCTCCAAGCACTCAGGCATTGATGTACATTGTACAGTGGTCTAAGGGGAACCATAATAGTCTAAATTACATCAATTCGCACACTCAAAGAACCATTACAGCTCAGTCTCTAGCGGAAGAATTCGATGATGAAATTAAATGTGGGAGGTTGTGTGTGTTTATACAGTGTGTTATAGTGTTATTCGAATCATCAATAGATATTCTCGAATCATCAGTATTACGATCGATTATCTTGTGACTTAAAAATGTTCCTTTCACTGCGGTAAAATAGTGGCAAAATCAGAATATTGAGTGATGAGTCAGGGACTCCCTTTGGCTGCAGTAAAATTGTGTCAAAAACAGAATGTTGCGTGATGAGTCAGTGCCTTCGTTCGCCGAAGAAATTGTGTGCCAAAGAGAGAATATTGCGTGATGAGTCGAGGAGAAAAGTCAGGATGTGAAATGTGGTGATGAAATGTTCATATAAATATGATTCCACCTCAGTCTGCGTATATACAAGGAAACTTTCCATATGAAAAGCAACACAAAATCGGGTTAGTAATAACACCACACTCCAATGGATTTTGCTGATGTCATTTGGCAAGAATTGGAATATATTTTAAGCTATATGCCATCAAGTCTCCAATTGTTTGTCGTTAGTAGTGTTCTATTAAGAGGTACCCCAGTTCTATTTAGATAGAATCTGCCCCGTTATATTCCGATCCCCCAAATTTCATAGAACATTTCTATGGAGTAACAGCTTACAGATTTCTGAGGCGTTCCCTACTTGAAGAAGTACTCTAAAATTCCAGAGTAAGTCCTTCCGTGGCACGTTAAAACACCACAGACTTATTTTTGGTGTTGCTGAAATATTTGGGTGACCCAGCTGCGAATAATTGCACCTCAAACCCTCTGTACTAGGTTCGATGTGGGCTGTAACCGAATACCAGCGACAATTCTACTGACAATGATCCAACATTAAGGGAAATATTGCTGTTGCTTGTCCAGGAACTATTCCAGAATTTTAGTAATGATAGAGAATCTCCCGAGAGATACCGCAGTGTCTCGTCGTCTTGGTGGTGTCTTAAGGTGGCAGAGACAAACTATAGGATTTTAGTGTATTCAGCCATGACCATGACCAGCCATGACCATGACCAGCCATGACCATGACCAGCCATGACCCTGACCAGCCATGACCATGACAGGCCATGACCATGACCAGCCATTACCATGACCAGCCATTACCATGACCAGCCATGACCCTGACCAGCCATGACCATGACCAGCCATGACCATGACCAGCCATTACCCTGACCAGCCATGACCATGACAGGCCATGACCATGACCAGCCATGACCATGACCAGCCATGACCATGACCAGCCATGACCATGACCAGCCATGACCATGACCAGCCATGACCATGACCAGCCATGACCATGACCAGCCATGACCATGACCAGCCATGACCATGACCAGCCATGACCATGACCAGCCATGACCCTGACCAGCCATGACCATGACAATTCGTATCCATTACCATGACCATCCATGACTATGACTCTCCATCGATTTGCAGACTTACTGCTATGATAGTGCCCTTCACATTAGCAACTTCAGTCACGGTAAATCATCAGGAGTTCTATTTCTAACTTATATTGATAGTTTCATGGTCAAATGACGCAAACAACAAACATTTTGAAGAAGTTCTTCTTGCATTTTGACATTTTTTCATCAGCTTGTTATGTTCCGAAGGTTTCTCCCATTGGTAGTCAGCAAAGATACCACATCCACATTGGTTCTAAAAGTGTTTGCTTGAGAGTTTCTTCCACTATTTCTTCTACTATCCAACAACCAATTCGAATCTTTTTTTGCTAACATTTTGTATAGTTCCAAAAGGACAATTGGCATTGTCCACATTTGCAACTTTTGTCTTCATCGCACGTTTTGTTTAAATTATTTGCATATAACCCAAACCCGGTTCAAGTTCCAGCAGTAAATTGTACACAAAGCATGTACTTGTTTCTGCATGACTGAGGTGGCCGATAAGGTTCCTGAGACACATATTCAGCTCGCGCACAATTTACACGTGAGCAAATAACAAGGCAAATTTCTTGTAAAGGATGTCTTCCTCTCCAAAACAAATGATCCATGCGGCATGTTTATTGCAGCCAACTCCGCGAGCAGCTGCGTGCACTCAAAGGTACAACAACCACACTCGCACTCTCCGCAAATAAGCCACCAACTGAAGGGAGGAGCGGCATACTTGCAATGTTCCTTTGAGCCTTCTTCTGTCATAGTTGTTCCACACACACATACATGAGTTAAGTGCGAGTCGTTGTGGCAACATTAATTCCAACAACAAACCGACTCACGTCTTAAATCAAATGGAAACTTTTTGTGTTCTTGGACGGATTGCAGGCACAAAGAGATGGAAATGAAGACAAAAAACAAATCACTTAGGCATATTTCATTGTAATCAAGCTAGCACAATATGCTCCGCCCAGGCTGGCCGAAAGTAACGATCAGAGTTTTTATGGTCAGGTAACCAGACCGACCATAACAATAAACCAAAAGTCTGTTAAATAGAAGTTGATCTCGGTCCCAGATGTTGAGAAGGAAGAAAGAATATATTGATATATTGGTAATGCCTTTTACACGAATCAATATTATACAAGCTTTTGTAGGATTTTGGGAAGAAGTGCTGGAAACTGATGCCTTCAATTCAAACAGAGAGATTCGATATGGAAAAGGATTGGGAGTCCTGGATCTGAGTGTGTCTGGAAGCCTTCGAATGCTCCACTAGCTTACTTCTCATGATGAGAGTACCAGAAAATAAGTTTTTGTAATGAGGAGGCATAAACAAGCAGATGTAATTATTGATGATATCATGTCTTGAGGGGCTTTAGAATGCTTGAGAGCTAGACTGGGTTCAACTGAAACTACACCACCAAGGCAGTTCCAGTAATTACAATAAACTTATATATATATATATATATATATATATATATATATATATATATATATATATATATATATATATATATATATATATATATATATATAGGTAGAATTGGAATAGGCCGAATCAGCGTAGAAGGAGCTCTAAACAGCACTCGGTCAACTAATGTTCATTTTACTATATACCTTGAAGTAGTAGTACAGTACACTAACTAAAAAGGGTAATATATAGCAGAAATCTGGAGTTTAGCTGTGTGCTTATTACCCAAAAGAAGGAAGGCGTGCCAGGTATGGACATATGCATATACATATGTTAGATCACCGATGCTTTCTGAATCGATTTTCTTTCGGTTCGTCGCCTGTGGTTAACTTTTTCCATATATTTAGAGATGTATGAATACAATTTTGCATGATAATACCCTGGACCTTAAATCTGAACCCGATTGCTATATAAACCGAACGAGGCAAAATACTATTCTTTATTCCACATCTCCTCGACAACTAGTTACTGTGGAGACCGCATTTAAAATAACTACTTTCTCGTTTCTATATATGATATAATAATTGGTTTTAACAGAGTTGTGGACCATACTGGATTACATGAAAAATATGGGCGGTATATATATATCTGGAGACCTTGTTTAAAGTGATTTCAACTAAGTTTCTATTGAGTTTGATTGATGAAATCAAATAGGAATGCACAGTTGGGTGTTTTTTTTTCAAAGATTGTAGGTGGAAATCTTCTTGAGATACTATGGGTCTCCCGCCCCATAACATGCTGGATTCCTACCGACTGAAACCACCTCCAATGCTCACTACTCCCCATGGGACCACTACAAGATACTACTTCTGGGGGAGAGGTTATAGTCATAGGATTTCTTCTATTCGCGCTGTGCGCGATAATGTCGCTCCCTTTGGCAGAGGTCATTCATAACTGCAGCTGCAGTATCACACAACGCATTCCGGTTCTCCGGGCACTCGAGCATGTTATCCGGTGTTACTGGCTCTTCGCACACTTGTAGTGCATCTCTAGCACTGGCGGACCTCAGACAGCAAAATAACACATGTTCTGCGTCCTCTGGTACTGTCAAGCCACAGTTGGAGTACATGGGGGATTCGTCGTGATTGAACTTGTGCAGGTATTCCCGGAGAATTCCATGCCCGGTTAGCAGTCGTGTGACTCGGACAGCAAAAGAACGCATGTTTTGCGTACTCTGGTCTTGTCCATCAACACTTGGAGCACATGGGGGATTCGTCGTGATTGAACTTGCACAGGTATTTCCGGAGAATTCCATGCCCGGGCAGCAGTTGTGTGAATTCACCTCACCATACGATCTTTTTAACCACCGCTCTATGTCAGGGCTTAGCCTCCTTGTCTATCCAACTTTTGGTGGATAGTGTCCCATCGAGTTTGCCATACCTGGATACTATATCGCCTTAAAGCTGTCAAATATTCCTCATTGGCTTTCTGCGTACTCTCTCCGTAGTGCAAATCCCTTGCCTATTTCGCCAGTAGGTCTACTGGGATCATGACGGCTATTACTAGGATGGTATCTGGGGATGTGGTACGGTATCCACTGCAAACCCGGACTGCGGCCGTTCTATACGTTGCCTCAAAATTACAGATGTATGCAATCGTATCCCTCTTGTCAGCCCATATTGGTACACCGTACAATATAACGGATCTAACTACTCCTGCAATGAGTCGTCGCTTCCAATGTATCGGTCCTGCTATGTTTGGCATTATGCGGCTAAGTTGGACGATTATCCTTGCTGCTTTTTGTCGCCATCTCTACTTGTATAAAAAATTCCATTTTAGACCCAAGGATAATTCCATATATTGAAATCAGAAAAAGGTCGGTCGAAACCGGTTGAAAGTCAGACTTATTTTACTCATTATATTGAACCTGTCACCAGCCCAGTTTTAAAGTTCGTCCTTTTTCGAGCAATTAAAATGAATTTTCCTAGGATAAAGAAGCGAATAACCTAAACACACACTCACTACGTCCTTGCTTCGTCTGTCATGCATATTAGCAACGGTCACGTGGCCACGATTAGCACTTAAGTATCTTGTGAGGGGCATCAATGACAGACATGTTCAAGCACAGAATCTGCCCAGTATGTATGAAGGGTAATTAATTTGTGACAACAAGAAGATTGGAGTTTTATATTGGAGTATGAACGTGTTGTGGCAAATTGGCACAAGTGCAGGCGATAGAAAGCAGCCTGTCATGCTGACTCATAAAGAAAATGTCTCGTAATAGTCAGAACACAGCGATTTGTGTTGTTGAGGGTTGCAATTTTCTGATGTTATCAACGCGATTGTGATGGTGGAGCATCCAGTTAAGCAATGAATGAATGAATGAATGATTGCTACTCGTAAAAATTCATAGCAACAAAAATAATTTATGTCGAAATAAGCGAACGGATCAGCGCGGGGGGATTTGGCTCTAAGAGGTGTAACTGGAGAAGTTGTAATTATTTGGTATAGGATCCAGAATGAAACTTTAAGAGCCCAGGGAAAAAATGGCACTCTTTTTTAAGGGATGAATACACGAGTAACGATGGTTATACAGTAAGAGCTGGATTTTTTTCATCTCACTTGGTGTCATGAAGAGTTATTTCGTCTTTGAAGAACACACGATTCTGCAGAGAACTTAAGGAATCGATAGATACTCAACTTACGGACCTCTGTTCTCGAAGGGGTTCTCTATTTGACAAAGATCAAGAGCGTTTTTCAGGAATTCCAAAGATAAAGAGATCCATAGCAACACAAACTTCAAAGTGGTCATCAGTGACCCTTCAGCGTGGAGAAACAATGAAATAATAATAAAACAGGACTCACAGTTGTAGTATACAGATGGGTCCAAAATTGAAGATGGCGTTGCTGGAGCTGGAATTGTAGGGCCAAATGTCCAAAAAGCAATTGCAATGGGAGAAGCAGCTTCCATTTTCCAGGCGAATGTCCACGCCAGGTGCTAGAGAATGTCTACGCAGGGGCACACGCAGCACCAAAATTTGCCTTCTTTCAGGTAGCCAGGTGGCTCTAAAATCATTAATAAACTTCTCATTCCAATCAAAACTGGTCTGGGAATGCTCTAAACTCCTTCATTGGTTCTAGAGGTAGAGCCGAATACTTCCCGTCGAGCATAACTGAACCAACATATGTGAGTACTGTCAGCAGACATATAAACTCTTCCACAGCAGTAACTTTGCATTACTCCAACACCCTTACTGAAATCGATAGCGAGCCCTGAAGTGGGTATTAGAAGTTTACTTAGTCAACATTCTGCCGCAACTTGACTATAGGATTTTCGGAAGGCAGTTTAAAAAATATTCCCACTCACCGAATATTTTAGATAGGTTAGGATAGGTTAGACTGACTGACCGAATAGGCTACGCATAAACCTCCTTAGCGTTACCAGATGAGTCCTTGGCGTTACCAGATGAGTGTCCATTTAAGACTCGCGGAAGTAGAGCTCATTGAATAGGAAGTCGTTGTTTTCTAGCCGTTTAAGTGGAGCGATTCCCAGGGTAGAAACAAACCCATTTTAGTCCCCCAAACCAGCTCCCAAGTACTTTAAGCGTGCTCTAGACATTGATGGACAGAAACATCTCTCGATTGATGGACAGAAAGATAGGAGATGCTCAAAGGATTTCCTTGGAGTCTGATCCTCTACATTTTCTACACCCATCTTTGCTTCTGAGCATCATCTTTTGGATAAGCAGTTCAATGAACTGTGAATTGATCTATGATGTGGATGAACTACTCTCTTAGAGTCAGGATTTTCTGAAGTTTAAGGGGGTTAAGTTTTGACTCAGAAAGTACACTTTCGAACTAAAGAGATAATTAGTATGCCTCGGAGTAAATTAAGAATCATCACATGCATTTGAAGCGAACACTGTAGACTCAGCTATCATATTGAAACGTAATTGCACACTGAAACGTGATTGCATACTGAAACGTGATTGCATACTTTTAGGATCCCATCTGGAGTTTGAGAATGAGTGCACCCTGTGTATATAAGTCAAGAACACCCTGTCGATGGTAAAGAATGTTCTGGAAAATAAAAACTTCCTTCGAGGTGACTATAAGATTCTAGAATGATCCAGAAACTTCTTGAATAGTGTAGAATTTTCTACTTCAATTATTCGAAAGCTATGAATATATAATAATAATATAATATGAATATGAATAAGTTACGTCTATCTTCAGATCCCATCTATAGATTTTATAGAGAAACTGACGAAGTGACTCACTGCACCTGCTCACAGATTGCGTAACTTTGTCACATAAAAAGCACAGGTGATTCGGAGAATATATCTTAGATATGAGCAAGATCTCTCAACTGGATTGCTCCACAATCCATGAATTCCTGTCGGAAGTTAACCTTACAAAAGATCCATAGATAAGACTATCCTCATCTTTTAAATAAATAGAGACAGCACAACAGATCTTTCAGGTCGCGGTGTATAACACCTTTAAATACATCTAAGGAAGTTAAATTTTGATGCAGGAAGGACACTTCCCAACTTCAACAATTATACCTGCTGCGTAATGCAAGTAGGATCCGGCAGAAAAGGTAACTGGTAATTCAGCGGTTAACTAACGGTTATTCGTTAAGAGTTTTACCCGTTAATACAGTTTGAAACATAGAATTATTGGTCTTAGAATGGGTTATCCAACAAGAGGTGTTATTTTGAATCACCCGGTTTTTCGGTAGCTGTCACTTTTGAAGATTTTATTCTTTGACATTTAACAAGTATAAACTACGCCATTACTAAAAATACGATAACGATACACGCTTCAACAACGCATTGAAATTATTAAAATTCACTACAAAAATGGTGAAAATCTTGCAGTCACAGTTCGCAAAACTAAAGCATTTTTGGGTCGTCGTGAAGCACCTTGTCGGACCGCAATACAGAAATTGGTGGAAAAATTCGAGCTGTTGGGACAAGTTAGTGATGTGAAGAATAAAAACCGTGCACGTCGCTCAAGAACAACTGAGAATATTGCTGCTGTAGCCCAAAGTGTTGAAGAAAACCCAGGTTTGTCCATTCCTCGTCGTTCTTTGGAATTGGGCATTCCACAAACATAATTACACCGTATTTTGCATAAAGACTTGGGTCTTAAGGCCTATAAAATTCAGCTAACACAAGAACTCAGGCTGGCCGATCATAAACAACGTCGTGTCTTTGCTGATTGGGTCCTTGAAATGCATGAAAATGATCCGGAATTCCATCGAAAAATCATCTTGACTGATGACGCCCATTTCCACCTCGGTGGCTACGTCAACAAGCAAAATTGTCGCATCTGGGGCTCGGAAAATCCAAGGGTTATTGTTGAGAAGCCTCACCATCCTCAACGTGTGACTGTTTGGTGCGGCTTATGGTCCGGCGGGGTCATTGGACATTACTTTTTCGAAAATGAGGTTGGATCAACAGTTACGGTGAATGGATTACGCTATCGAGAGATGATTAATGATTTTTTATGGTCGGAGTTGGATGGTATTGATCTGGACAACGTTTACTTTCAACAAGACGGCGCTACGTGCCATACAAACAACGAAACCATTGCTCTTTTACGGGAAAAGTTTCCGGGCCGTGTTATCTCTCGAAGAGGTGATCACAATTGGCCACCGAGATCTTGTGATTTAACACCTTGCGACTTGAAAGATAAGGTCTACGCCAACAGCCCAGCGTCGATTCAACACCTCAAAGATAGAATTCGTGAGGCTATCGAAGACATAGGGCAGCCACATTGCGATTTGGTTATGGAAAATTTCATGAAAAGGATATGGTCCTGTAAGCGTGGTCGTGGTGGTCATTTGGCTAATGTTTCTTTCATTATTATCTGCATACCTTCCTCTTTATTATGAAATACACATCCGATCATTTATCTCAAAAAATGGCATTTTTCTTTCAATGCCAAAACAACACCTCTTATTGGAAAACCCTTTACTATATATTTGTTTATATAAATATATAATAATATAGAAGTATGAGAGATAATCGGAATTAAATGTGCTTTAAGTCAAACCTAACGACAATTGGATTCAACCTTCTTAAATCCACCACAAATTGTTATCCTTTGTGCAAAATCAATAATTTTTCTATGTGTATAACACACGTAATCCAAATGTTTGGAGACTCGGCGGTGACTAATTTTGCCTATTTGCTTCAGATAGTATTCGGCAGTTTCTGATGGTTCAATCATTGATCGGGGAGGTTTTTTCTCACAGCCACACTCTTAATTCACCCACTACACAGATTTGTTCCTATTTCTCTAACCTCTAACCTACTATTTGACTCTCACTGAACCCATATTCGTCTCTTGGGCACAAACTAATTTTGTCCCGACTGAATGCTAGGTTAGTCTTCAATTTCCAAAGTCCTAATTTCACACGACAAATGAAATGTAAGACCGTTCTCTTATGGAACAGAGAAGACCACACTTCATAAATTGCCAAATATTCTCCAAATAACTCGGCTCGAATGCAGTTGATGCTAGAATGAAAGCAAGTGTGAAGAAAAACGAAATGGGAAAGAAAGAAAAAGCAATAACAAATTTAAATTTTGCTCCTAGACACGTCAATCACGCAGGATTTACAAGTATGCCGAAGTAAACAAAGCCATTTGTTACCGTGACAGACAAAGGTGCAAATTGGCACCGAAAGAAATCAAAAGCTGACACAAAAAGAACCAAATGGACGAAATGGTGAACTAAAAACAAAACAACAAAAAAACTGCGAAGACAAAGAGAGAAAATAAAACTCAACTATGGGAGAGTGCAGTTGTTGTAGTGTTGTGAATAACCAAGGGGCATAGTGATTGTTGACTGGTGCAATTACATTTCATTTGAGTCATGCACAGTCAACAAAATATACACACCCATATTGATTACCGAAAGGGAGGTAGGGAGATTTAAATAAAGTTAATGTAAATCAGAAAAGATGGGAAAGATTTATTATAAGGTGATAATAATTATAAGGTAGTAACAATTCCATGTCAGATTGGCGAACTTGACTATTATTTCAGTCAAGTAATTTAACGATGGGTCTCGGAAGATATAAAAGAGAAAAGAGAGTAAGAAACTGGTTAAAGCCCTCAGTCTGGCGAAGGCAAACCAAAGACTATGCGTCCATATATCAAAGCATTTTAAAAGAGTTCCTAGAATGGAATATAATAGAATAGAATAGAATAGAATAGAATACAAGTGGGGTAGACCGGAGAGCCGCCTAAGAAGGAGGTCTCTAAGTACTCATGCACTGAAGCCCCTTGTATTCTAAGCCTGAACGATGTTCGCTAATTATGGAGAGCCAAGTATAGATTAAGGTCATCTTGTTGAACAGAATTGACAATTTTCCATCTATATTGCTTCGATGGGAGGTCAATATTCAACTAGGACCATCGTGCCAACAATGATGATGATTGTTTCGATCAATGCTCAACTCGATTTAAGAGCAAACCGTTTTGTAAAATTTATTTTGGACTAACAAAAAGTTGTTTTACCATCTCCATTTTCTATGCAAATTAGTACGAAGAGGATATCATTAAAAGAGAGCCGCTCTTTTCTTACATCACTGTTCCGAGACATAGGGATATTGAAGGGAATCGTAGGGCTAATCAACTAGCTAGACGAGGTACCAACCTTCCTCTGTGTACAGACAGATGTGAGGTTGGAATACCAATTGCCCCTGCAAACTAATGTTGAAGGATAGCATCGTGCGTTTGACCAATAGGTCTTGGTCAGACGAAGGCACTTGCTTAACGACTAGGCTAATATGGCCGGAGCTTAATAGGAGGAAATCTAGAGACTTGCTTGCTCTGTCGAGAGAAGATATCTCTAAGGTCGTGGCTTGTATAACTGGTCATTGGCTATTCGCCAGGCATGCTCTCAGGCTGGGAGAATTCTCTCATGAATACTGCAGAAGCTGTGGGGATGAGGAGGAGGAGGAGACTGCATCTATTTTGTAGGTGCCCGGCTTTAGCTAGAACCACTGAGCAAACAATATGTATAGAGAGCCCAAACAGCGAAAATAGTGCTTTGATAAATTGCTCAGTGCTAGATCCCAATGCACAGCGTGTTCCATAAGCGTAGCTCCCTTACAACAACAATTACCAGTGGTTTCATTAAACCACTATTTTCGGGATTTGAGCTCAGTGCTAGAAGCAGAGCGGGCTCTTTAGGACGCTTTCAGCTCTCTTATGGAAGTCTCCGTTGCGAAGGTCAAACAGACTCTGCCTAGACTCTGCAGAAAAGGACTTCCGAGATATTTGAGTCTCAAGCAAGCGAGGGCTGGGCACTCACAAAGGGAGTGTACGACTGTTTCTTTCTCCTGTGGGTATTTACAGCTCCAGCAATGAGCATTGAACGGAATGCCCATTTTCAGCGTGTGTGCGAATAGTCCAATGACCAGTGCAGATAGCTTTAAGGTTGCTAATTTTATGTCTTGGTTTGTTGAGAAGGTGGTTAGTTCTTTTTGAACTGTAATCAGGCCACATAATTCTAGAAATGGCACATGTCGCAGTGTTTTTCCACCCTTCGCGAGCCTTGGGTAGGAAGTGTTTATAAATATTTCCCTTAACAGCAGTTAGGGGGTCCCCCACATCCATAAGGGAAAATACTTGACCGGTTTCCGATGAGTCTCTTCGTGCTAGATCATCAGCCCTCTCGGTGCTCTCAATGTTCCTGTGTCCCGGCACCCAGACAAGGGATATTATACTATTTCCTGATAATGACTTAAATTCCTCCTGCAGATGCCGACCAACTTAGAGCTGGTAACAGATGACGTTAGCGCCTTTATTCCTGCCTGGCTGTCGGAGTAAATGGATATGTCATTTTGGTCAGCTTGTGCCCATGCAACGCTCTGCACGCCTGCCAAATTGCAAAGACCTCTGCTTGAAAGACACTTCATGTCGATGTCAATTTGAAGGAGAGCAGAAAATTGAGAGGTTCTGAAAATATTCCCGCACCCACCTTAGACTCCATCTTAGAACTATCGGTGAAAATTGGTGGAACTGTGTTAACACAGCCCGCAAAATGCAGATTGCGAACGAAGAAGTTGGTTCTCGAGGATACTATGTTTGGTGGCAGTTGTCTCAAAGTGCTACCATGACTTATGAAGTATGAAGATCTTTCGGGAGGAGGTCTAGAATCGCGTCTAAAGCAACCCCCGGACAAGTGCGGCAGGCTCCTGTAATTCCAATACACGCGGTGCACTGGATTCTTTGTAGTTCCGTGATATTGTAGCGCTTCCTGAGAGCTTCCCACCAAGCCACTGAGCCGTATGCCAAGATCGGCCGAACCACCACATTGTCCATCCTGAGCACAATTCTTGGTCTAAGACCACATTTCTTTCCAAGCATTGACTTGCAAGCATAAAAAGCCACACAGGTGCATCGATGTACGCTTTCCAACTAAGCTTGGGGTCCAATATGAGACGAAGATATTTTACCCTTGATAGTGAGAGCCGCTGACCGTTAAGCCTCGGCAGTTTGAAGGCTGGAGGTTTCAATTTTTTTGTGAAGAGCAACAGTTCCGTTTTATCGGAATTAAGCCCCAGGCCACACCTGTTCGCCCATCTACAAAGTTTGTCCAACGCACCCTCCATGATGTCACTCATCACAGTGCGGAAGAGTCCAGAGACAAGGACCGCCATGTCGTCAGCATACGCTAAGACTTTGGCCCCTTCAGACTCAAGTTTAGTCACCACTGTATGCCAGTGCCAACAAAGATAAGGTGGATTTTTTCCCTGAAATAAACAGCTGATCATAGCAAATGAAATTCCGAGGAATGGAGGAATCTATAAGAGCCACTTGCTTCAGACTTCATATAAAACATAAATGAATAATATAGAAACATAAATGATTGCATACTTTTAGGATACCTCTGTTAAGTTTAGTTACTACGAGAGAGGTGTATATAAGTCAAGACACAATCTATTTGGAAAAAGCTTACTCAAAACCCTCTTTCGAAGTGTAGAAAAAATTCGAGAATGTTCTCCGAAGTGTAGGGAATGTTCTAGAATGTTCTACTTCAACCATTAGAAAGGTATATAAGCCAACACACAATTAAAGTCGAGACGCAGTTGAATAGCAATCGTAGCAGTGTGTACATCGTGTATTTCACTTGTAGCAGTTACAATATTAAGAAGTAATAAAGTGATTAGTGAATTATTAAATAAAGTGCAATTTGTAATATCCAGTGGTACGAATCCGAGTATTGAGAGTTAGAATAAAATGTCAGGAGGGCAATTTTGTAACAATATACTGAATTGAGTGGTAAGTAAAAACGCGTGACCGCAACCCGTCAGAGGGTGTACTCGCAGTCTAACGGTATGTTTTGAAAAAATGGCGGACACATTTTGAAGTATGGTAAACTTGAAAAAATTAATTTCTTTACGATAACGTTTTTTCCCCAATCATATTCAAAAGTCAATTAATTCGCTTGTTTATTATTATGAGAACTGTCGCCCAAACTTTTGCTGAAATTTCAATTAAACGGCACAAATTTTAACCGACATTTGCTTGTCATCTGTTGTGGTAATTGCCACTTTCCTCATCAGTGCGCGCCAATTTCATTTCCGCACGTACTGACTGTGTTGGTGCATGCGTGTGTGGTGACCCAAGTAATGGTGTGTACGGGGGTGTGTGTGTGTGTGTGCTTGTGGGTATAGTGCAGCTATATCATCAGCACAGATGAAATGGAAACTTTAACATTTCCGGTCAATACGTGCAGTCAAAACAGTCCAATCCAGCACATCAATCAGATTTGAATAATTAAAACGTTTTGAGGTGCAGGCAGCAGGAGGTGTGTCCGCAATAACACATGGACAAATGGCTACGCACGACTGTTATGATGATTTGTGTCGCTCCTTTAGTTGTCACCTCCAGAGTGAGAGACTGATGTGTGCATGTTGTAAATTAGCCGGAAACACTTTGGTGTTAGGCCAGGCCAAGTTGGGTGGTGGAAACTAATACTAAAGCGATCGTCAGGATTTTCTTGCTACAGATTGTGTGACAATCGCAAAATCTCGATGGGATTGAAGTGATATTATCTCTTGCTCTCATAATACGAGGCATGAATGCTTAGACATAAATTATGTTCTCTGTGGACCACTAATGGACTACTTTCTGGTATGTGTTAGAGTGATCACAAGTGATGATTGATAGAAAAATGCATGAAAGAGGCAACACAATGAATGAGTTCGGTTGTGATTTGAAAGCAACAGTGAAATAATGAATTAAAGAATTATTATTATTATTTATTATTATAATACCTTACACAATAATTAATTCTGGGTATAAAGGGTTGGGGAAATGAACAATAGCTACTAAGGCCTTCGACTCGAAAAGACAAAGATGTAGAAAGAAGCATTTGTCAGACCATGTCCGGGGCAGAATTCAAACCTACGACCCACCAAGTGTGAGTCTAGCCTGTATTAGATCACAGAGGCCGGGAATTGTTATTATTATATCTTACAAGGCGTTTGGGAATGAGCTACTGAGGCTACTGTGGCTACTGAGGCTACTGAGGCTACTGAGGCTACTGTGGCTATTAAGGCTACGGTGGCTCCTGAGATACTGAGGCTACTGAGGCTACTGAGGTTACTGAGGTTACTGAAGTTACTGAGGCTACTGAGACTACTGTGGCTACTGAGGCTACTGAGACTACTGTGGCTACTGTGGCTATTGAGGCTACTGAAGTTACTGAGGCTACTGAGGCTACTGTGGATACTGAGGCTACTGAGGCTACTGAGACTACTAAGGCTACTGAGGCTTTCGTATCGAAGAGACACATATTTTGTTAGAAAGAAGAATTTTTGAGACCAAGCCCGGGGACCTTATAGTAAAATTGCGAAGATAGTTAAAGAATTATATTAAACTTCTATATTCACAATGAAAAATATAATGCAATAGGTCGAAGAAAAACGGCAACTGAAAAAAAAATTAGGCTTGGCAAAGCAAATATTAACAAATCAACACAGGAACTAAAGGATATCCTCAAAGATCTGCATAACCGCAGTATAAAAAAAATACTTGGAGAACCTTACATCATCCGAACCAACCAACTTTCTACTGTGGAAACTAAACAAAACGATTCAAAATGTATCTACCCTTCAACTACCTCTAATAAACACTGACGGCACCTGATCTAGAACAGACATGGACAAAGCGAAAATCCTATTTCATTACCCTAAAACAACATCCAACAATGTAATCCATGCTCAGAATATCGCATTCCACAAAAAAAAAAAAACACCAAATAAAAACCAGAGGATTAAAAGAACCACCTCAAAAGATATAAGACATCATTTCAATCATACACTAAATCAGAAATAGCTACCGGCTCTGACACAATCACTGGGAAACTTTTAAAACATATCACTAACAGTATTTTAGGAATGTCTTTAATGCTGTAATGCAACAAAACTACCACGCAAAAGTTTGGGCGGCATCCAAACAGTTCGGCATTCCTAACCATGGCAAAAATTCTAGGGAGACTTCATCATATAGTCCGATAAGTATATTACCAAAGTATACGAAACTTTGCTAATTGACGGTATTGCCAAACATCAAAATCTTCCCCCGGTGGGCATTTTAGGTACCGCTTCAAAAGGGGTAACATGAAAAAGGGGAAACTTTTCATAATCTGCAAATTTGACTCCTTCAGTGCTTTTGGCGAAACAAATTCAAAGAGCACTAGATTCTGACCTCCTTCCCACTACACATTTGATAATGTTGTGGTTGAGTTTGTCATCAACATCTACTCAAGTGAAGCTACAGAATGCAATTCGTCAACAGCACCATCAACAAAAAACAGTTACCACATAAATCTACAGCATTGGGTGTCGGAATTTCGGAGTCCTTATCGATCTATCGATATAAAAATTAGGCAAAATTTATTTGTTACTTCATAGCAAATTTACAACTGCTTAAACTTTTCTGTATACCGAGGTATATTTTCGTTATCATTTCGGAATTCTGAAACAGTTAGGACCAATATAAATAACATTCTTTCTAAACCAACAGGTGGTATCTCTTAAATCATTCCTAATCTAAGCACTTTTATTTGAGATTTAAACTGTTAACACAAAGAAAATCAATCATGTTGACATTTTAGACTGGTATACGCAGGTGTTTGGATAAGATTAATGCGAGTTCACACCTCCGCCAATTCTGTATATAAACTGGTCTCTCAAACCCTCTCATTCAGTTAGTTCCGTCGTTAAACCATGAATATCGTGACCGTGTTCGTTGTGATTGCTTCTGTTGTGGCGCCTGTTTTCAGCCGTGGATTAGACGGGTCAAAAATTGAGCAGTCCTACAATAATTCTCACGGACGCATTATTTGGGGAAATTTGGCGGAGCGAAAACAGTTCCCGTATCAGGTGGGTCTGCGTTTATATGCATCTAAAGGGCATTCGTGGTGCGGTGGAGCAATCATTACAAACAGGTGGATTTTGACAGCGGCGCAATGTACCGACTTTTTGTAAGACATATTAAAGGATGTATATATATATATATATAATATATATATACGATATATATATATATATATATATATATATATATATATATATATATATATATATATATATATATATATATATATATATATATATATATATATATATATATACTCATATACATCGTATATATAGATAAATAAAATATTCTGCCTTTACAGGACAACCGGTTTGGATGCGTACTTGGGTACTTGGAATCGGGAGGACCCAGATGAGGAGGGTCAGCAGGTGATTTTCGTAGAGAAAAGGAACGTGATCGTGCATGAGGGTTGGAATCCAACGACTCTGGAGAATGATATTTCCTTGATCAAACTGCCGGTGCCGGTCGAATTCAATGGTAAGGAAAATCATTACAATTGGGAAGAGAAAATATGAGTCAATCATTTGCAGAATACATACAAAAGATCAAACTCGAATTGGCAGAATATATAGATATAGAAAGTGGCAGCTATGCTTCTGGATGGGGACGGACAGGTAAGAAAACTATTTTGTTAATAATAATTCCGGACATTAATATTGAAGTCGCCTCTCTTCAGAATTTGGCGCTAGCACCGACAAATTACGTTATATTAAGGCCAAAACTATAAAGAATGATGAATGTTTGCTTCATTGGGGGGACGTCATCAAACCCACTAACCTATGCATCAGGAATCAATTCGGCCGCTCCACTTGTGATGGTGATATAGGCGGTCCATTGGTCGATATGAACAACAAGAATCTGCAAGGTATAACTTCCTTCATGGCGCCAGATTGCGGAGCAGGGTGGCCGGCTGTATTCACGCGGACAAGGAAGTACCAGGAGTGGATCTCACTTTACACTGGGATCAAGTTTAGAAAAGATGTTCAAGTGAATTCAAATTAAATGAATGTATTTTGTAGTCTAATATGAAATTGTGCATGAAATTTATATTAATAAATTAACAAATTGTACGCCGTGTGTCCCGTAAGTTGATCCCTCTCCAACCGTAGCAGTCTTCTATTAGAATCATCTACCGTGTACGGATTTTCTGCCTCCTCCGATATCAATATGCAATCTGGTGCTATTTCATACCTCATCGCCTGCGATGCTTCCAGATGTGGCTCGATGCCTGTTTCGTCGCTGATCCAATCCAAGTACGAAGCAACTTTCGTAAAAACCGCTGGTTAGCCGCATCTGTTTTCTTCCAATAGAAGACCAAGACCAAAACTCAATCCAAATAAAATAGTTCATTGTCCATAAGAAAAAGTAATTCAAATGATGAATCCTCCAAAATGCGTTCATTATCTGATATTGGAAATCTTTGAAAATTACTTTGAAGTATTAAGAAGCTTATTCACATTAAATTTGTTCTTATGTAGCTCCCAAGTTATGAATATGTGTGAGCGGAAGAAGTGGACTTTCAAGTCTTCCCATATTTTGCAGACAGTCTAGAATGACTCGCAAAAGTGTCACTACTAAAATAATTCATGAAGTGATTTGAAATAGGGCTTCCCCATTTAAATATATGAGATGAAGGCGTGTCGGATTGGTTTTTTATGGACCTCCTGGAGATATTCTAGGGTGATCGTATCAAAAAGCCTCTATTATTGAGTATGTCAACGTTAAATGGCATGCCATTTGCTCGTTTAGTTTTGTGCAACGATCTAACACGCCCCTTTTTGTCGTATTCGTTCTCTTTTGATTTTCAGCTGTTCAATAAATTGTTGGGCGAAGACCGATATCATTTCCATAATGATGTCATCAAAGCCGAGAAAGGACTATCCAAATCTTTTGTGGAAGGCCTTTATTCCCGACAACTGTATAAAAATATTGGAAGAACCTGCGGATTATCATAAGCCCACATGGTTGAATTGAAGATGCACTACAATGACTATGTATAAAATCCTTTTAAGTGTATAATCAATATATAATTTTGTTAATATTGATCCACCTCAAAAACTAAATTAATCCCTTAAATTGATTCACAATTGGAAAGTTGAAAATGTAAATCAGGTTATAATGATCATTTTTGATGAGGACCTTGGCCTAAGTGTGTCTGCTAGGCAGCCACCACTAATTAGACCTTGATCTCATCGAGCTACCCTTGCCTTCCGTTCACCCTACTGGCCTTAGTTAAATCGAAACACAGAGATTTGTGGTATACTAAACTCTTCTGGAAATCTCCCGTAAAGGTTGGATCAGTAGGGCGACTCCTATCTATATTAAAGTTAAGTAACATTTATTTGAAGACTTTCTTGCAATATACAGTCATTGCGTTAAGTCTACTCTCCGCGTGTTTTTACTTCTTGGGACATCCGCTACAATTGGCTATGCGCCCAGACGTGGATTGTCCAACTGCCTGAAACAAGAAGTAAAAGTCCGAAGTTGCCCGAAAACATCCAGAAATCAAAATATTTGTGGTTAAAGAAAGTTCTATAGAAAACGTGACAAAACGAAACTCAACAATGGGATCGAGTGTATACGCCATTGAAAAATTGGATGAACACAAATATGACTCGTTTTGGTTTGTACATAGTTGTGGTATCAGGTAAGCTGAAAAAAATGCGTCTAACGTTGACGAGTGGGAATTGCTGGATGAGAAGGCCCTGACAGCAATGGTTTTGTCAGTCAAACCTAATCTGCTGAACCACTTTAAGAATTGCAAAACGTCAGCCAAAGCGTGGTCGAGGCTCGAGGGCATATATAAACCAAAAGGCCCTGCAAGAAAGGTGACCTAATACAATAGCTTGCTGAATATCCATATGTCGGATGACGATAATGTGTTCATTGACATTGTAGACAAATTGACCGAAGTGGGCATTGAAACGAAATTTTGACCATTGTACTGCTGTCCAGTTTGGCAAAGCAGTACGAAAACTTCGTTATTGCCATGGAAACAAGGGATACTTTGCCAGATCGATGTTGGTACATGCTGGACTAGGAGAACAATATTAGGCTGCAGCAACGGCAATCGCAGTATACTTACGTCATCAAAAGCATTGGAAAATACAACTCCAAACGAAATCTGGCACGGAATCAAGCCGAGCATAAAGCATTTGAAAGTGTCCGGATATTTAGCTATCGCATTAGACAAAACGCAAAATCGGAAGTTCCGCCCAAAAGGGAGAGAATGTATAATGGTCGGTTACTCACAGCAGTCGAAAGCTTACCGACTGAACGCTTTACGTTCACACAAGGTAGTGACCAAACGAGACGTAAACTTTGATGAAATTACACTTATGGGATCAGAAGCTAATCAACTATCGGAGTTGTTGAAAGATCTGAACAACAATGTTGCCAATAATGCTGATGCAGTGCCAGCAGTAATAACAGGTGATCCTGATTATGGAGTAGCCGTTGCTGTGATGCTAATGAGCCCATCAGCAATGACGAGGAACCAAAGCGATTTGGGGCTGGAAGACCAAAATATTCACCACTGGTCCACGTCAAGAATTTACCTGTGCTAATTTGGCGAGCAGCAGTGACAATCCCAAGGGTTCCACAATCAGTAAGTGGTATAAAGGATAGTGCGTATTTTGAAGAATGGTTATCTGCAATGCAAAAAGAATAGCATATTGAGAATAGCACATCGTCTTTAGTCGATCTTCCACTGAACCCAATTGGCTTTCAATGGGTATTCAGCATCAAAACGGACCAAAGCGGCGAAATTGAGCGATTTAAGGCGCGGCTAGTCGCCAAAGGATGCAGCCAGCAATTCGGATTAAATAATGTGGAGACATTTTCACCAGTAATAAGATATGCCACCATACGAACAATATTAGCTTTGGCTGTATCACATAGAATGCATCTACACCATCTTGACATCAGTGCGGCTTATCTCAAAAGTGACCTGTCTGACGAATGTATATGCAGCAACCAGAATGCTTCATCAGCGAAAAACATTCGCATCGTGTGCTCCGATTAAACAAGGCAATATGGGGGCGTGAATGGAACTCAAAACTGGATGCTGTGCTAAAGAACATCGGGCTTCATCAGTGCCAGACGGAGTCATGTGCATATATAGTGATGTTAAAAGGCAAGTTAATTCTAATAGCCGTGTACGTTGATGATTTATCTATAGGTAGCGCATTGAACTCATTAAAACAAAGGTGGCAAGCGAGTTCAAGTTGGTGGATAAAGGGCCTCTTTCCTATTTCCTTGGTTGGGAAATTGAGCGGTGCGGAGAAACCGGCGCAATAGCGGTCAGTCAGAAGCAACATATCCGCAGTATATTGGAGAGGTACGACATGAAGACTTGTCGACCAGTTTCAACTCCTTTGGATCCTGGGTTTCATATCAGATGTGATGACGATTATGATGAAAGAGTTGACAAGACATCTTATCAGTCAAGGACTAATGTATTTAGCGATCTACACGAGACCTGACATACTGCACTCTGTTAGCAAATTGGCACAGGGTAATTCAAATCCCACAACCCAGCATCAGACTGGCGTCAAACACGTTATGAGGTATTTATCGAAAACTTAGCAGTTAAAACTATGGTATCGCCCCAGCAGTGAGCGAATATATGGCTACGCGGATACAGATCGGGCTGGTGATATGAAAGATAGGAAGTCATATTCTGGCTATGTTTTCATGATGAGTGGCGGATCCGTGGCATGGGATTCGAAGAAACAGAGCACTATATCGTTGAGTACAACAGAAGCAGAGTACGTGGCATTGTGTACGAGCGCTAAAGATGCTGTTTATTTAAAGCAATTCTCAACAGAGCTTGGATTCCATGACGGAGACATGCCTATAACAATAAAAGGCGATAATTTAATTCCTTAATCTCTTGTTAAAAATCATGTTTATCATTCAAGAACAAAACACATAGATCTAAAATATCATTATGCACGTGAAGTTGCTAAAAACAAACATGTTGAATTTGAGTATGTCTCAACCAATCAAATGGTGGCTGATATCTTGACTAAAAACCTATCTAAAGATAAACATTGTAAACTGATGGGTCTAAAATGAATTTTGTGAATTGAAATTATATTTTTGTATATAGTTTGTAGAGGATATTCGTATTGAGACGGAGTGTTGATATAGTAGTAGTATTAATATGAGTTGGCAACACGAATATCACCATGTCCTGTTTACCATTTGTATTCTTATGTTATTTCTTTTTCTTACGCTAGAATTAAGTCTTTGCCATTGCATTAAGTCTACTCTCCGCGTGTTTTTACTTCTTGAGACATCTGCTACATTTACAATTGCTTGTACTCGTCTGTATACTGATATATGTATATGTATATTTTCCTTATCATTTCGATATTCGAAAGCAGTCCAGAACAATATCAATAATAATCTTTCTAACCCAACACCTGACTTTCATTTTACAAATGTTTCTTAAATCATTCCTAATCTAAGCACTTTTATTTGAGATTTAAACTGCTAACACAGAGAAAATCAATCATGTTGACATTTCAGATTAGTTTACGGAGCGGAAGCGGCCTAGATAAGATTAATGCGAGTTCACACCTCTACCGCCTTTCTATATAAACTGGTCTCTCAAACCCTCTCATTCAGTTAGTTCCCTCGTTAAACCATGAATACCTTGACCGTATTCGTTGTGATTGCTTCTATTGTGGCACCTGCTTTCGGTCGTGGATTAGACTGGTCGGAAATAGAGCAGTCCTACAATAATCCCATCGGACGCATTACGAACGGAAAATTGGCGGAGCCAAAACAGTTTCCTTATCAGGCGGGTTTGCGTTTATATTTATCCAATGGGCATTCGTGGTGCGGTGGAACCGTCATTTCAGAGAGGTGGATTGTGACAGCGGCGCATTGTACCGACGCTTTGTAAGACATTTTTAAGGATGTATGTATATTTTTTTTGTTTACAAATATTTTACCTTTATAGGAAAAGCGGTGTGGATGTGTACTTGGGTACTTGGAATCGGGAGGACCGAACTGAGAAGGGTCAGCAGGTGATTTTCGTAGGAAAAAATAATGTGATTGTGCATGAGGGTTGGCAACCATTAACTCTGGCTAATGATATTTCCTTGATCAAACTGCCGGTGCCTATCGAATTCAATGGTAAGGAAAATAACTACAATTTGGAAGAGTCAATATGAGTCAATCATTCGTAGATTACATACAACCTGCCAGCTTGCCAAAGATAGGGGACACTAGAACTTTTGAAGGCGAAGTGGCGATTGCTTCTGGATGGGGACGGAACAGTACAAGTGAGCAAACTATTTGGTTAACAATGAAAACGAACACTATTAATGCAAGTCGCCTATTTTCAGAATACAACAATGTCACGGACAAATTGCGTTGGGCGGAGACCCCAGTTATATCGAATTCTGAGTGCTTGCCTAGTTGGACGAGTTTGCTCCTTCCCACAAACATATGCATCAGGACTACCGGCGGCATCTCCACTTGCCATGGTGATTCTGGCGGTCCATTGGTTCTCGCAGATGGCTCACAGACGTTGATTGGGGCCACCTCTTTCGGGACGACAGATTGCGAACAAGGCACTCCGGCTGCATTCACGCGGATAAGCAGCTACGTGGATTGGATCGCTAAACACACTGGGATCCAGAATGAATAAGATTTTCGAGTGATTTCAAATTAAATGAAAGTATTTTTTAGTCTAATATGAAATTGCACACGAAATTTATATTAATAAATTAAAAAATTGTACGGCGTGTACTCAGAAAATTTGTCACTCACCAACCATAGAAGTCTTAAATTAAAATCATCTACCGTGTACGGATTTTCCGCCTCCTCCGATATCATATATGCAAAACTGCTTCCATTCGGGACCTCATACTGTCGCATTGTCTTGCGGTAAGACATCAAATATTTTCCGATTAATATCGTCTGCGATGCTTCCTGAAGTGGCTCCATGCTTGTTTCGTCGCTGATCCAATCCATGTATGAGGCAACTTTCATGAAAGCCGCTGGATAGCCTGAGATACAAGAGAATCGCATAAAAGTAAGTTATTCGGTGGCAAGACCATTTTGTTATGTGGTGGTTTTCGACAGATTTTGCCTGTTGTACTGCATGGTTTCGACCAACTTTGAATGTAAATTTTATTACAAGTTGGAGTGACTTTCCTTATTTCACCGCGTTTCATTGACACACAATACGAGAGCATTTCCTGATCAAGTTCAGTTTGTTGAATTTTTAAAATCGATTGGGAATGGAGTAGCACTATCCGGAATTTTGTACTATATATATATACATATATTACAAATTCCACAACATTTGATCGGTGACGAGGAAAATATAAAAAATGACACTTTTGGAAGTGTCTCTGAGACCATTTTAATAGATCGTGGAACGCTACCATCATTGGCAATTGCATCGCGCCAATGAACGTATTATTTCATGCTATAGGGAACATACACACCTCCATACTTTAATTTTTATACATGGAAAGTGCCACGCCCACTTATATAAATAAAGACATTTTTGTACGGCAAGAATAATCCTTTCCAAATTTTAATAATTTCACGCAAATGCTTTCAGAGATACGCTATATAGAAGAAGTTACTGTTTGCATAGGAGGTACCACGCCCCTTTTTCCAATAACCTCCAAGCTTCACAGGAAGACTCTCCAGACACTGCTAAATTTTCTCCGAAAATTTCTTAAAAATCTGTTCAGCGGTTTCGGTGATACGCTATATAGAAGAAGATAGTATTTTCTTATGGGAGGTGCCACGCCCCCTTTTTCAATAACCTACAAACTTCACAGGAACACTTTCCAGACACTTTCCACATACACAACTACATTCATTTTTATATATATAGATAGATTCTTTACTTCAGCTGATGGGGCAACTCCTTGAGACCCGTGAAACAGTTGCACCACCCTGCCACGTCTCCAGTGGGATCTTGGTGCTTTCATCTCGCATATCAGCACAAGTTCACTTCGTAGGCAGGCAACACTTCCTTCGCCGCGTTAAATCAGGAAGGTACTCCTTCAGTTATCGTGCCCAGAAATTGTTGTTTAAATTTTCTGCCACTCGCCATTGCTTCCGCATACACATCAGCCTCGGTTCGTAAGTTACCGGCGTCTGAGTAGAATTCATGCAGCCCAACAGAAGATGGTTCGGCGTCAACGGCTCAGGTTCTTCCGGTGTAGCTGGTAGATGCGAGAACGGTCGAGAGTTGATAATTTCGGCTTTAATTAAGACACTATATAGTGTATCTGTTCGCGGAGCATGTTCCTTTAGTATGATATGTAGGGTATTTTTGACCGACTGGACGAGCGCTCTCCCAGGCTCCTCCTTCACTAGGTTTGGCTGGAGTATTGAATATCCTCTTAATTCCCATTGGTGCTATATATGACATAATGGCATTTTCATTTAAGGATTTGCTCGCAGCTCCTTTGATAGACCTACTAAATTAGAGCCGTTGTCGCTGCGAATCTGATTGGTATTCTTCTACGGTTAACAAAGTTGCGAATGCAGATTAGACAGGCATCACTTGACAAATCAGTTCCAAATGTGCAGCACGTAAATAAAGCGACCCAACGCTTCTCCGTGTGTCGACGAATAGTTTCATTTAAGGGGGCCAGAGAAATATACTTCGGTGTGCGAGAACGGACGCACGTAGGGTTTTAATCTGTCTATCGGCAAGTTACCCATGTGTGGATGTTGCGGGAGGGCTTTTCGCAATCTGCACACCATACAACAAGCTTCGACTCCAATCAACACTCGTCTTATCGACAGAATCCAAAAGCGTTGTCTTATTTCGTTGATTACTGTTGAGACATTATTGTGGTTGTACTTCCGAAGATAGTAATTTGCTATCAAACACGGGGTGTTCGTTTGGAAGTATTATCGGGTGCCTTGCATCAACGTGTATACTCGTGGCGCTTTCGATTCTTCCTCCAACTCGCAACAGAACATCCTCCGCAATTAACTGGTTTAATGCTTTGATTTGGCTCATTACTTGAACCATGCCATTTTTGGACAGGCCGTCTTGTCTGCAAATGTTTTTATTTGAACAACTTCACAGAGCTGCTTTTCGGCTGTCAACTCTTCTTCTCTTTGATCATCCCAATCTATGCCTCTGCTCCATATTGTCTGCATCAATATTTTTCCGGTCACCCTGAAGCTCCCTAAAAATCCAAGCGGAACGAAGATGGACATTACGACGCTAAGTATTTCACGCTTGGTTGGTTTTCTAGTAAAGTTGATTTATCTCTCGTGTGTTCACGCAGGTAGCTTGATTTTGACTCACAACATCCCTCCCCTCTTTCCAGAAGAAAGTAGTTGCAACTACCTTCTGGTGAATGGTTTTACAATATTATCCAATTGCAAACGTGCCCAGTGTGCGATCCACGCGACCATTGGTGGCCACAGCTTCATTTATGGCAATGCTCGTGCTACAAAACGTTCTCCCAACTGTCTCTGAATTTGAAATTATAATTCTAAGCTCAAATCCTCCAGCTCGATGAAAACGGATGACTTCGCCAATGTACTTAATTGCAATGTCTTCTGTCTCAAAGCAATCTACATAATCATCGATGTAGTGTCCTTTTATTATATCTTCAACAGCTTGTGGTAGTGCACTCGAATAGTCTTCAGCACTTCGTATTGAGCAATTGTCGGAGAACACGTGGCACCAAACATCATCCTTTCCATCACAAATACTTCCAAGGGGTTTTCCGGGTTTCCATCCCGCGATAGAATTCGTTGATATTGTTGATCCTTTCATTTATAAGAACTTAATGGAAAATCTCTGTAATATCGCCAAATACGAGTACAGCAACTGGTACTTCTCTGAATTTAAACAGAATATCTATTACCGATTGGTTCAAGTCGGGGCCTGATAGTTAAGTTTTATTCAACGAAATATTATTTGTTTCAGCTGCGGCATCAAATACAATTCTTATTCCCCTTTTATGTGGGTTTGTAACCCCGAAGTGCGGTAGATATAATGATTTAGACGGAGTTTTTTCTTCATCTTGCGGTCTAAGTCTTCTAGCGAAGCCATCTTCTATATAATGAGACAATTTTTGGTTTATATCCTGCTGCATAGTCTCATATTTCTTTCAACTCTTTCCAGCCTTTTTATTGCCAGCGTCCTACTATTAGGGAATGAAATAATATCCTCTTTCCACAAGAGACAGGCCTCATATCGATCGCCTCTCCGTGATGTTGTTGTTTGCCATATTTCAAGTGCTCTGTTCGTTTTGTGATTGCATCAATTTCATACCTGGTTTTATAACAAAAGTTTCCATGTCGAAATACTTTTCATCGTATCATTCATTCCGTTGATTTGACTTTCGGAATCAGAGTTATTTTGTCGTATATCGAATGACTGCTTCACTCATGGCTTATCGTCTCCATTAACTGCTCCATATACCATCCATCCCAGTCTTGTTTTGACTGCAATAGGCACAGTATTCTGCTGGCTACATGGGGTAACGTCAAAAACGAGTGTACGAGACTGATAATAGTTTATGGCTGATCATTCTAACTCTCAACCGCACTCTGTTTCATCGCTTCACCGGCTTGGAATCTTTGGGTTGGCCACGAGAGGCTGGAGGAGGTGAACACCTTCCTAATCTTATATTCTATTGCGAAGAAAGTGTACTATTTCTGTTTTTTCACTTATTGTTTCGTTATTCAACCAATGCAGGCCCAGGGTGTCCTCACGACCATGTATATCCAGTTCTTCTGCCAGGCTCTTTTCAATCATGATCACACTTTTCTGCCCATTCACTTTGCTTGGACGTTGGAAGCTTTCCCACCAGTTCACTTAACAACATTGGATTTGTTCAATGATGCTCGCCCTGAACGTTTCCCCAAAAAGGTGGTCATATTTGAAACTTTTGTTGCCAAACTTACTAATGCCTCTAAGCGACTTTCACTCACAAGGGGTAGTGCGTGGGCCTTTTCTATCTGGCTTTTTATCGGAAGCTATGATCATCAAAAGGATTTCTTTAATGGCAGGAACGTTCTCGCATTAGACTGCAGCGACTGAACAACTTCCTTAGCGCGTCCTTTTAATCCATCTCTTAAGCGCATTATATTAGTTTGTATTGGTGGACGGTAAGGTGCTGGGTGGTGGCGACGCGGCAGCGTTTTCTGTTGACCTTTGCTTCTGACGTCGTAGCGCCACTAAGCGCTAGTGGCGATGTATTAGGCGGCGTTCTGTTCCACGGCATTATTGTAGCGTCAAATCGGACAAGTGCTACTTTACCTTTATTTATTTCTTTTATTAAAAGGTTCCAATGATGACATAAAGTTCACTGAAGACGTCAAGGGCGATAGGGAAATCAGTGGGTGACCTTTGGACTTGTTCAGCTATTGCGGTTTAACGGCAGTGTTCTAATTGCGGCAAGTGTCTCTGGCAGGAATAACTGCATCGGCATGGCAGGCCAATTTCCATACAAAGGAAAAAATAAAGTTTGTTGGAGATCCGAGCGTAGAGTTTCGGAACTTCAAACACCTACTCATAAGCTGGTGTAGGTACGACTCTCCAACAGTCTTTGGGCCAGCCCAATTCATTTGGTTAAGAAGGGATCCAGTTATTGGCGACTGTTGCCCTACCGGAGCAGTACTCACTTCTTCATTTCCAGGACTTCACTAACAATCTTTATGCGAAAACTATATTTTCCACACTGGATCTCGTTCAAGTATATCAACGTATTCCAGTGGCAGAAGAAGACATTCCAAAACTACACTATTACTGTTTCCGGACGTACCTCGCAATGCAACTTGGACTTCGAGGAGCAGCGAGCAGCAAGATATATTGACGACGTTTTTCGTATACTTTGATTCGAGACTTTTATCGATAACTTTATTATTGCATCATTATCATTGGAAGAGCACAAACATTATTTAAAAATTATTTTTCAGCGGCTACTTGACCACGGGATAAGAATCAATTTAGACAAATGAATTTTCGGAGCCACAGGAAGGGTATCGCACCTTTGCAAGATAAATTAAAAGCTGTCAAGGGCTTCCACAAGTCGAAAACAGTGATGGAAGGAAGATGATTTCTTGGAAGGATTAATTTTTGCCACAGGAGTCTACCAGGCGTATCCATCGTACATTTTCCACTCAACAAATAGATAGCAAGCTCTAAGAAGAACGCCGAAACAAGAACTGTGGAAGCTGCCTTTTAGCGGTGCAAGGACGACATAGCTAACGCCACTCTCCTCGTGCATCCAGCAACAGATGCTAAAATTCGAGTAGTTTCAGATGCGTCAGACTTAGCTATGGGCGCAGCCATCGAACAGCAAACTGTTAATTCACCCTGGGAGCCTCTGGGACTTTTCTCGAAACTGTTTTCGGCAGCGCAATCCAGATACAGCAAATATGATCGAGAACTCACCGTTGCTTCCTCGAAGGCTACAATTTTCCAATCCACACCAACCAGAAGCCGTTGGTCTACGCATTCAAGCAGCGATTGGACAAGGCTTCACCGCGCCAGCAGCGACAATTGGAATATATTTGGGAATTTTCCTTATTAGCGGCTCTGACATCTTTGTATCAGAAACGCTCTCTCGAGTGGAGGCATTTCATCTGCCCGTAGAATTCGACTAGACAATAGCAATCTGACTCTGAGTTATAAGAATTGCTCAGTTCTACTACGACGTCCAGCAAGTTTAGCCAGATGTTATTGGGCACCAACGATACACGCCTCTATGTTGATACTTCAACAGCAACAGGACGCCCCTATGTTCCAACAACACTTCGACTTAAAAATTTCAACATATTTCATCCCTTATCACTTTCAAGTGGAAAAGCAACAGTGCACATTATTCAACAACGATTTTTCTGGCCAAGCAATAAACGCGACATCACCGCATGGGCACACCTCTGCTTGTACTGTCAACAGTCCAAATTTTGTCGTCATGTCCAGAGACCTCTAAATATGATTATGACACCAGATGCTCGGTTTAACCACATTCATATCGACATGGTTGGAACATTCCCAAAATCAGGACTATAAGAATTGTCTAACAGTAACTGATCCTTTTTCTAGGTAGGGTGAACCAATCCTTATCAATAATCAAACGGTTGACATACTAGCAAAAGCTTTCTACTCAGACTGGATTTGTAGGTTTGGATCGCCAAAACTGATCAGGGTCCTCCTTTAGAGTCAGCATTGTTCCCCGCTCCACTCCGTTGGAACGCAACGAATTCGCACACTACATATTGTAAACTTAGAACTGTAAGCTTAGTAAATAAAACACTTCTGTACGCTTTGATCGTCTTTTTCAAACTGACGCTACTCACGTTTGGCGACAAAGTTTCATTCTGTTACAATCATGTAATTAATAGTAAGTAATATAATTAAGTTGTACTAACTAAATACAAAAGTAGTCTTATAGAATAGTTATAGATACAACAGTAATCAATAAACTGCTATAATATCATCCTGCTTCCAATGATCCCATCGTGCGGTGTAATCGATCACTAAAATCAGCAAGCACCACCAACAGCCCAAAATACAACAATACTCAAGACGATTCGCCTCCAGGATTCGCCGACCATGGTAAGTTACCATCAACATCCAACCAAGTGCGGCAACAGTCTTCAATTCATCAACAGCACCATCAACAAAAAACAGTTACCACATCAATCTACAGCATTGGGTGTCGGAATTTCGGAGTCCTTATCGATCTGTCGATATAAAAATTAGGCAAAATTTATTTGTTACTTCATAGCAAATTTACAACTGCTTAAACTCTTCTGTATACCGAGGTATATTTTCGTTATCATTTCGGAATTCTGAAACAGTTAGGACCAATATAAATAACAATCTTTCTAAACCAACAGGTGGTATCTCTTAAATCATTCCTAATCTAAGCACTTTTATTTGAGATTTAAACTGTTAACACAAAGAAAATCAATCATGTTGACATTTTAGATTGGTATACGCAGGTGTTTGGATAAGATTAATGCGAGTTCACACCTCCACCAATTCTGTATATAAACTGGTCTCTCAAACCCTCTCATTCAGTTAGTTCCGTCGTTAAACCATGAATATCGTGTCCGTGTTCGTTGTGATTGCTTCTGTTGTGGCGCCTGTTTTCGGCCGTGGATTAGACGGGTCAAAAATTGAGCAGTCCTACAATAATTCTGTCGGACGCATTATTTGGGGAAATTTGGCGGAGCGAAAACAGTTCCCGTATCAGGTGGGTCTGCGTTTATATGCATCTAAAGGGCATTCGTGGTGCGGTGGAGCCCTCATTACAAACAGGTGGATTTTGACAGCGGCGCAATGTACCGACTCTTTGTAAGACATATTATAGGATGTATATATATATATATATATATATATATATATATATATATATATATATATATATATATATATATATATATATATATATATATATATATATATATATATATATATATACATATATACGATATATATATATATATATATATATATATATATATATATATATATATATATATATATATATATAAGGGTTTTTCAAAAGAAACGCTACAAAAGTAAATCGATAGTGACAGCAAACGACGCCATATTTTTTCCCGCTCTTCTGACATTTCTCTTCAGTAAGGTTTGTCATTTTATCGTGCAAAGATATACGAGCCAACAACGAGTCGAAATTATTAAAATTTACTACCGAAATTTGGAGTCAGTCGCCTCAACTTTAAGAGCGCTACGTCCAATTTATGATGAGGGTCATTTCTGGCTGAATGGCTTCGTCAATTAGCAAAATATGCGTTATTGGTTAGACAGCAATCCACACGTACTCCATGAGTCATCATTGCATCCCGAAAAAATTACGGTTTGGTGCGGTTTATGGGCCGGCGGTGTCATTGGGCCGTACTTCTTCCGTGATGATCAAGACCGGCACATTACTGTGAATGCGAATCGCTACCGTTCAATGATAACCGAATATTTTTGGCCCCAATTGAAATATTATGGACTTGGAGGACATGTGGTTCCAACAGGACGGGGCCATAAGCCACACAGCGAATGCCACAATCAATTTACTGCAAACCAAGTTTGGTGAACGTGTTATCTCACGAAATGGCCCAGTCGATTGGCCGCCTCGGTCGTGCGATTTGACGCCGTTAGATTATTTCCTGTGGGACTACGTCAAGTCTATGGTCTATGCTAACAAGCCAGCGACGATTGATGAACTTCGTACGAATATCGAACGTGAAATTGCAGCAGTATCAGCCGATTTATGCTTGAAAACCGTTGAAAATAGGGTTCAGCGTCTGGACTTTTGCAAGCGTGCCCGTGGTGGCCATGCAAAAGAAATCGAGTTCCATACATAATGGCATTGAACGTACTTTCACAGGAATAAAGAATTTCATTGATATCTAAAACCGGTTTTGTTTTATTTAAAAAAACTTTTGTAGCGCTCTTATTGGAAAACCCGATATATATATATATATATATATATATATATATATATATATATATATATATATATATATATATATATATATATATATATATTTAAAATATTCTGCCTGTACAGGACAACCGGTTTGGATGCGTACTTGGGTACTTGGAATCGGGAGGACCCAGATGAGGAGGGTCAGCAGGTGATTTTCGTAGAGAAAAGGAACGTGATCGTGCATGAGGGTTGGAATCCAACGACTCTGGAGAATGATATTTCCTTGATCAAACTGCCGGTGCCGGTCGAATTCAATGGTAAGGAAAATCATTACAATTGGGAAGAGAAAATATGAGTCAATCATTTGCAGATTACATACAAAAGGTCAAACTCGCAAACGCACAATATATAGATGTAGAAGTTGGCAGCTATGCTTCTGGATGGGGACGGACAGGTAAGAAAACTATTTTGTTAATAATAATTCCGGACATTAATATTGAAGTCGCCTCTCTTCAGAATTTGGCGCTAGCACCGACAAATTACGTTATATTAAGGCCGGAACTATAACGAATGATGAATGTTCGCTTCATTGGGGGGACGTCATCAAACCCACTAACCTATGCATCAGGAATCAATTCGGCCGCTCCACTTGTGATGGTGATATAGGCGGTCCATTGGTCGATATGAACAACAAGAATCTGGAAGGTATAACTTCCTTCATGGCGCCAGATTGCGGAGCAGGGTGGCCGGCTGTATTCACGCGGCCAAGGAGGTACCAGGAGTGGATCTCACTTTACACTGGGATCAAGTTTAGATAAGATTTTCAAGTGAATTCAAATTAAATGAATGTATTTTGTAGTCTAATATGAAATTGTGCATGAAATTTATATTAATAAATTAACAAATTGTATATTAATTGTATATTAATAAATTAACAATTGTAACAAAGTGTTCCGTAAGTTGATCGCTCTCCAACCGTAGCAGTCTTCTATTAGAATTATCTACCGTGTACGGATTTTCTGCCTCCGCCGATATCAATATGCAATCTGGTGCTATTTCATACCTCATCGCCTGCGATGCTTCCAGATGTGGCTCCATGCCTGTTTCGGCAATGATCCAATCCAGGTAAGATGCAACTTTCGTAAAAACCGTTGGTTAGCCGCGATTGCAGCCGGTTATGCTACAGAACGAAGTGATGCCGATTGAAATGCACTTGTTGGAGTTCTTGTGCTGCACCACAAGCGGCCCACCCCAGTCACCGTTGCATGTTGACTTCAGGTTCGTGAGGAAGTGATAGTCGGTCACGAACAGAGGAACAGTACCCTGCAGCCTATCGTAGGCTAATGAGAGCTTCCCAGGATTATTTGCCTTTGTGAGAATTGTGGTATTGGACGCAGGACAAACTCCGGGCAGTTTTACAAAAAAAAAATTGAGGGAGAGAAAGGGAGGCGTTGAAACACATAGAGAAGGAGCTAGCAAGAGACAAAGATAGGAAGAGATACAAACATGAAGAGAGAAAAATAAATATAGAGTGGGAGAAAGAGATGGAGTGTAACGACTCTTTTTATAGCTGGGGCAAAACTCAGCGGCTCCAGGGGTCGTATACAGAAAATATAATAATCCAGTGAGTTAGATTTTTAGTGTGCTTATTTAAATTCAAAAATCAAACAAAACTACTTCCTTAATTCTATTCCTATAGAAATAGACTTATCCTATGCGTACTTGTGGTCAGTCTTAATGTCCCAGTAAGTGTGTGTCTCAGTGATTCAGTGAGAAAACGATTAAAAACCAGATGTTCTCACTGAGTCTCTATAGTCTCTGTCTGTGTATGGCTTAGTGTTTGTAATGTACGATGTGTGGCGTAGAGCTGTTGCTAGTCAGGAGGTTGGTGATCGACGAAGAGACCTACTGCTAATGTAGTTGCCTCGATTTGTAATTGTGGGCATTACCTTGATGCAACTGTTCGGGTCTATTATCCGTGATGTGTGTGTGGATATAGCTGCGTAGTGACTCTGTCACCTATAGTGTGGGCCAAAATTTCCACCGAAGATTTTAGTCCTCACAGGAGAGAGATAAAAGGAGAGCTAGAGAGAAAAGAGAAAGGAATGTAAAGATGGAGAAGGAAACTTTCAAACTCTTTCCACGACCGCATCTGTCACCAGGGCCTTCTGAAGCCATGTGTAGATCCTTTGGCACATAGAGCTTAGGATCCAAGTTAGAAATCAAAACAACGTGAATGAAAATTTCAGAAGATCCTTTTCTTTAGTGACTCTCTTGGTTATTATGGTTTGCTTCATACCAATCCAATATCTCAATATATTCATATACCGTGTTTGTAACATACTCGTTCCTAATTCCTTTTTAATTCTTTTCAATTGTGAAATAGCGATAAAGCATTAAAATCTTATCAAGGAGCACCAATTGGATTTTCGACAAACACACTCGACTATACAACAATTTCCTTGAGTAATCAACTCGAATCATCTCTTGGAAAGGGAAAACTATTGTATGTCAGTTTTTCCAGACGTTGCAAAGGTCTTCGACAGTGATTGTCATGAAGCTCTTTTACTTAAACTCCATAATCTGCTACTGGAATACTTTGACCTAATTAAAAGGTGAGAGACACTTATGCGTCGAATTCAAGGACGAGTGCTCCGTGTTACGCCAAATGGACTTAGGTGTCCCCCAACGAAGCATACTGGGAACAACACTTTATTTACTCTATAAAGCGGACACACCGAAATCACCAAATTCCATGCTGGCCACATTTGCAGACGACACTGTAATTCTAGCTTGAAAAAAAGGCAAAGAAGTGTCCACAAAAGGAAAGAAGCATTACGAGATCATGCTCTGGTGAAGATGCGAACTTACTTCCCCACAAAACTAGTTCATATACTCCTATACTACTTCCTCCTTATCAATAGCTAAAACGAGTATCTCGATGACAATTAATCGGTTACTGAAGGGGGAGTGGGTAGTGGCATCGAAGGGGAGTGGGTAGTGTATTCCTACCTTGAAAATGTCGCTATCATGATAACAAATGCTGTGCGAAATTTGTGTGGTACAGCAGACTGCGTACATTTCGCCCCTTAAATTATGCTACTATAGAACATTAACAGCGCTTTAACATAGTGGCGTATTAGGCACTGCTTAAAAAGGGGTAACGTAAAGAAGGGGAAACTTTCCATAATCCACAAATGTGACTCTTTCAGTGGTTTTTGGCGAAACAAATTCAAAGGAAGGAAGATTCTGACCTGCTTCCCACCAAATATTTTACAATGTTGTGTTTATTTTTTTCAAAGACTGTTAATTATAAATTTGTGTTATTGCTGTCGATATTGTAGAAGTGTCCTTTTAGATTTATAACTTAAGAAGATATGTTTAGCTCACTACTTGCATCAATACTTCACCTCAACTTTACTTATTCCAAACATAATTCCATTTTCTCATGATTTTAAAATGCATTGAACCTTTCGTAAAGTCTTTTATAGTAAAAGCGGCCCTTACACAAGATGGTTTCCATATTAAATCAGTGTATAACATACTCGTACATACAAATAAAACACTCTTTGCTTTCTTCCGTGTTGAGCTGCAGCCAAAAGAAATTAAATGAAAAGAGAGTGGAATTCATCCAATATATAACGTTCGCTACCTTCTTCACTGAAAAAACCCATTGAGGATCCCCATAAGCGACTTGGACCATTACAGTGCTTGAATTGCCAAGAATTTGGGCATACAAAAACCAATTTTACGCTATCCAGCCCTAGCGTAATATGCGGTGATTTACGTACATTACTACATTGCCCTAAATCCAGAGATGATTGTAGTGTAAAAAAATGTAACTACTGCGGTGGCAATCATACGGCAAATTATAGAGGCTGCACAGTGTTTATTAATATAAGGGAATCAAAATAAGAAAAGACATCTGTCAACTTCCCTGCTTCCAAAGTAGCGCCTATAAGTCAAATACAACCTCAGATGGCTACTTATGCTAATGTTATAGGAAAACCGCAGTCGTATGATAGTGTTCTAAGAGAAAACTCTCCTATATCTCAGCCCAATGAGCCAAATACTACATTGGAAAAAACTTTACAAACTTTCATCGCAGGCATGACTCAATTCATGTGTTCTATGAAAGTGTGATTCAGGAGATGCTGATAAATCAAAAAATTCAATTCAAATTGCACAATGGAATGCGAACCAGCATAAGCTCTTTTCAAAATTAAATTTCATAGATATAAAACTCATCTCTGAAACAGATCTCACACACAAAAATTGTTTCAATATATGGACGGATATATAACTGACGACACCAAACACCCTGGTGGCACAGCTCGTGAGGGCATTATAATCATATCCATATGTAAAATTTGACCACGGATTACTTACAGGCAACAACTATTCGTCTCGAAGAATACGTTAATGGCCTGACAATATCAGCGATTTATTGCCCACCCAGATTCAGCATAGATGAAGGGCAGTATAAACACTTTTTTAGTGCTCTCGGTATTAAAGTTATCCCTGCTGGAGACTTCAATGCCAAACATACTCACTGGGGTTCCCGCTTAGTAAATCCAAAAGGAAGGCGGCTGTTATCAACGATTTCTTCTCTAGGACTGGCGGTCTTATCCTGTGGTAGCCCCACATATTGGCCATCTGACCGGGGTAAGATCTCAGATCTCATAGACTTTGAACTCGCTGAAGGACTGAACAACATCCACTCTCTCGTGCAGCCAACGCTCGACCTGTAATCTGATCCCACGCCAACAATAATGACACTCAAATCTCAAATCTTCTCAAAGAGCAATTATAAAAAAGCTCATGATTATAATCATACAGATTGGTGGAAGTATAAAATGTATATAAGCTTGCATCTTAATCTATCCACGCCCATAAAGACAGGGCAAGAAATCAACGCAGCTGTACGTACATTTACAGCCTTGTTATCCCATGCCGTGAACCCCGGCATATAAGTTTGTAGTTCGTCAATAATGTACTCGCAAAACGGTCACTCAGACGAGAATGACAAAAACAGAGATCTCCAGCTCTAAAAAAGAAACTAAATTTATGTACCAAAAATCTGCGGCATCTTTTGAGAGAAAAAGGAGACTTCCGAGATTATATTACTCCACCTGGCGAGCACCCAAACACCTTCAAGGACCAACAATTGCAGAGTCACCAATCCGTCTTTCCATGGCGAGTGGGAAAAAAGCAATACCAAAAAATGAGATGCATTTGCTAATTATTTCCAGCAAGTGTTTACTCCAAACCAAACTATTCATGCTGCACAGTTGCCTCCCGCCTGCAATATACCAAATATGCCAGGTGTAGAAATCAAAAGGAAAGAACTAGACGTGAAGAAAGCTCCTGGGAGTGACTTAATCACAGGTCGGATGATTAAAGAATTTCCACCAGTAGCACTAATTCATATCTTGCACATAGTTAATGCCATAATACGCACTGGCTCATTTCCCCAAGGATGGAAAAATCGCTCAAATAAAGGTTATTCCGAAAATCCGTAAAGATCCTACGAGTGTGGAAGATCCTAAGCTACCCCCGAGTTTTTCAAAGCTCTTTCAAAAATTGAGCTGTCACAGAGAACAAAAATCCCATCCCAAGATCACCAGTTTGGCTTCCACGAGAAACATAGCACGGTTGAATAGGTTCACCGTATTGCAAGCAACATACAAAGAACTTACGAGCGTAAAGAATACTGCTCTGCTGTGTTCCTGGATATCACACAAGCATTTGACTTTTGAAGTATGGCATGCAGGACTCTTAATGAAACTAAGTAACATACTGCCATGAATATTTGTATAATTACCTTTCCTGTAGGAAATTTGGTAGAAAACACAAAAGTTTCATCTCTGAAGAATATCCTATTCAAGCTGGAGTCCCGGAAGATAGCGTACTGAGCCCATTTCTCTACACAATTTATAGTGCTGACATGCCAACCAATGACAAAACCGTTTGCGGATGACTTCTATATTCTACTCTGATCCAACTGTAGCATCAAAACAACTCCACACCATCTTAATACTCTGCACCACTGGTTGGATTATTGGAGTATCAAACTGGACGAAAATAGATGCGTGCATCTAACTTTTTATGTAAAAAACGAATGCCCCAGTACACATAAATTCAAAGCCAATCCCTCAGTGCTCCGACACCGAATATTTGGGCATATGCCTTGATCTCCGATTAACATGCGCGAAGCATATCAGCGCTAAAACCACCCAAATGAAAATTAAAACAAACGAACTCAGCCACCTCCTAAATAGGCAATCCTAACTCCATTTGGATTACATAGTTTTGTTCTATAAAGCCATGATAAAGCCAATATAGACTTATGGTATCCAGCTCTGGGGTGCAGCATGGCCCTCTAATGTCGAAAAGCTACAACGAGGCCAAGAAAAAGTTTTGCGTACAACTACCATGGCCCAACGAATTCCAATTTTTCTTCAAGTTTCTTGGGAATCTTCCATTTTCTGTGCCTTGAAATATTCACTTAAAGTTCAATTATTGATTACCAAACAGAAATTCACAAGTCTTTGGAGGTCGGTAGAGCAATTTCGGCTTCCAGTTCTTCGCTTTCTCCCTTCGCTTTTGGCGAAGTTAAAAATATGACCTGAAATATATTTAGACATAATTGGAGTGATCTCCAGAGTCATTCTAATCATCTGGAGAGTTTGCTAAGAATGAGAGAACGGGAGACAATTAAAACACTTTTATCACTGAGCTTAATAGAATCCTCTCTTAGTTAGTGCAACTTGAATTTTGACCTCTCCGAATTTTGTGTCCTTTCAAAATTTGTTGATTTTCTATCAAGTAAGTGATTCCACTATGGTACCTGGGGGATTTTTGTCATCCATTGCTGATATATTTCTAATATTCCGGACCCTTTATGCTTTCCGTCGGAGATGTATCTAGTCATACATTAGAAAGTGTTTCATTTCGGGGGTCCAAATAGTTTCAGAATAGTGCAACTGTTTTCTTCCAATAGAAGACTAAGACCAAAACTCAATCCAAATAAAATAGTTCATTGTCCATAAGAAAAAGTAATTCAAATGATGAATCCTCCAAAATGCGTTCATTATCTGATATCGGAAATCTTTGAAAATTACTTTGAAGTATTAAGAAGCTTATTCACAAAAAAATTGGTGTTATGTAGGTCCCAAGTTATGAATATGTGTGAGCGGAAGAAGTGGACTTTCAAGTCTTCCCATATTTTGCAGACAGTCTAGAATGACTCGCAAAAGTGTCACTACTAAAATAATTCATGAAGTGATTTGAAATAGGGCTTCCCCATTTAAATATATGAGATGAAGGCGTGTCGGATTGGTTTTTTATGGACCTCTTGGAGATATTCTAGGGTGATCGTATCAAAAAGCCTCTATTATTGAGTATGTCAACGTTAAATGGCATGCCATTTGCTCGTTTAGTTTTGTGCAACGATCTAACACGCCCCTTTTTGTCGTATTCGTTCTCTTTTGATTTTCAGCTGTTCAATAAATTGTTGGGCGAAGACCGATATCATTTCCATAATGATGTCATCAAAGCCGAGAAAGGACTATCCAAATCTTTTGTGGAAGGCCTTTATTCCCGACAACTGTATAAAAATATTGGAAGAACCTGCGGATTATCATAAGCCCACATGGTTGAATTGAAGATGCACTACAATGACTATGTATAAAAAAATTTTAAGTGTATAATCAATATATAATTTTGTTCATATTGATCCACCTCAAAAACTAAACTAATCCCTTAAATTGATTCACAATTGGAAAGTTGAAAATGTAAATCAGGTTATAATGATCATTTTTGATGAGGACCTTGGCCTAAGTGTGTCTGCTAGGCAGCCACCACTAATTAGACCTTGATCTCATCGAGCTACCCTTGCCTTCCGTTCACCCTACTGGCCTTAGTTAAATCGAAACACAGAGATTTGTGGTATACTAAACTCTTCTGGAAATCTCCCGTAAAGGTTGGATCAGTAGGGTGACTCCTATCTATATTAAAGTTAAGTAACATTTATTTGAAGACTTTCTTGCAATATACAGTCATTGCGTTAAGTCTACTCTCCGCGTGTTTTTACTTCTTGGGACATCCGCTACAATTGGCTATGCGCCCAGACGTGGATTGTCCAACTGCCTGAAACAAGAAGTAAAAGTCCGAAGTTGCCCGAAAACACCCAGAAATCAAAATATTTGTGGTTAAAGAAAGTTCTATAGAAAACGTGACAAAACGAAACTCAACAATGGGATCGAGTGTATACGCCATTGAAAAATTGGATGAACACAAATATGACTCGTTTTGGTTTGTACATAGTTGTGGTATCAGGTAAGCTGAAAAAAATGCGTCTAACGATGACGAGTGGGAATTGCTGGATGAGAAGGCCCTGACAGCAATGGTTTTGTCAGTCAAACCTAATCTGCTGAACCACTTTAAGAATTGCAAAACGTCAGCCAAAGCGTGGTCGAGGCTCGAGGGCATATATAAACCAAAAGGCCCTGCAAGAAAGGTGACCTAATACAATAGCTTGCTGAATATCCATATGTCGGATGACGATAATGTGTTCATTGACATTGTAGACAAATTGACCGAAGTGGGCATTGAAATGAAATTTTGACCATTGTACTGCTGTCCAGTTTGGCAAAGCAGTACGAAAACTTCGTTATTGCCATAGAAACAAGGGATACTTTGCCAGATCGATGTTGGTACATGCTGGACTAGGAGAACAATATTAGGCTGCAGCAACGGCAATCGCAGTATACTTACGTCATCAAAAGCATTGGAAAATACAACTCCAAACGAAATCTGGCACGGAATCAAGCCGAGCATAAAGCATTTGAAAGTGTCCGGATATTTAGCTATCGCATTAGACAAAACGCAAAATCGGAAGTTCCGCCCAAAAGGGAGAGAATGTATAATGGTCGGTTACTCACAGCAGTCGAAAGCTTACCGACTGAACGATTTACGTTCACACAAGGTAGTGACCAAACGAGACGTAAACTTTGATGAAATTACACTTATGGGATCAGAAGCTAATCAACTATCGGAGTTGTTGAAAGATCTGAACAACAATGTTGCCAATAATGCTGATGCAGTGCCAGCAGTAATAACAGGTGATCCTGATTATGGAGTAGCCGTTGCTGTGATGCTAATGAGCCCATCAGCAATGACGAGGAACCAAAGCGATTTGGGGCTGGAAGACCAAAATATTCACCACTGGTCCACGTCAAGAATTTACCTGTGCTAATTTGGCGAGCAGCAGTGACAATCTCAAGGGTTCCACAATCAGTAAGTGGTATAAAGGATAGTGCGTATTTTGAAGAATGGTTATCTGCAATGCAAAAAGAATAGCATATTGAGAATAGCACATCGTCTTTAGTCGATCTTCCACTGAACCCAATTGGCTTTCAATGGGTATTCAGCATCAAAACGGACCAAAGCGGCGAAATTGAGCGATTTAAGGCGCGGCTAGTCGCCAAAGGATGCAGCCAGCAATTCGGATTAAATAATGTGGAGACATTTTCACCAGTAATAAGATATGCCACCATACGAACAATATTAGCTTTGGCTGTATCACATAGAATGCATCTACACCATCTTGACATCAGTGCGGCTTATCTCAAAAGTGACCTGTCTGACGAATGTATATGCAGCAACCAGAATGCTTCATCAGCGAAAAACATTCGCATCGTGTGCTCCGATTAAACAAGGCAATATGGGGGCGTGAATGGAACTCAAAACTGGATGCTGTGCTAAAGAACATCGGGCTTCATCAGTGCCAGACGGAGTCATGTGCATATATAGTGATGTTAAAAGGCAAGTTAATTCTAATAGCCGTGTACGTTGATGATTTATCTATAGGTAGCGCATTGAACTCATTAAAACAAAGGTGGCAAGCGAGTTCAAGTTGGTGGATAAAGGGCCTCTTTCCTATTTCCTTGGTTGGGAAATTGAGCGGTGCGGAGAAACCGGCGCAATAGCGGTCAGTCAGAAGCAACATATCCGCAGTATATTGGAGAGGTACGACATGAAGACTTGTCGACCAGTTTCAACTCCTTTGGATCCTGGGTTTCATATCAGATGTGATGACGATTATGATGAAAGAGTTGACAAGACATCTTATCAGTCAAGGACTAATGTATTTAGCGATCTACACGAGACCTGACATACTGCACTCTGTTAGCAAATTGGCACAGGGTAATTCAAATCCCACAACCCAGCATCAGACTGGCGTCAAACACGTTATGAGGTATTTATCGAAAACTTAGCAGTTAAAACTATGGTATCGCCCCAGCAGTGAGCGAATATATGGCTACGCGGATACAGATCGGGCTGGTGATATGAAAGATAGGAAGTCATATTCTGGCTATGTTTTCATGATGAGTGGCGGATCCGTGGCATGGGATTCGAAGAAACAGAGTACTATATCGTTGAGTACAACAGAAGCAGAGTACGTGGCATTGTGTACGAGCGCTAAAGATGCTGTTTATTTAAAGCAATTCTCAACAGAGCTTGGATTCCATGACGGAGACATGCCTATAACAATAAAAGGCGATAATTTAATTCCTTAATCTCTTGTTAAAAATCATGTTTATCATTCAAGAACAAAACACATAGATCTAAAATATCATTATGCACGTGAAGTTGCTAAAAACAAACATGTTGAATTTGAGTATGTCTCAACCAATCAAATGGTGGCTGATATCTTGACTAAAAACCTATCTAAAGATAAACATTGTAAACTGATGGGTCTAAAATGGATTTTGTGAATTGAAATTATATTTTTGTATATAGTTTGTAGAGGATATTCGTATTGAGACGGAGTGTTGATATAGTAGTAGTATTAATATGAGTTGGCAACACGAATATCACCATGTCCTGTTTACCATTTGTATTCTTATGTTATTTCTTTTTCTTACGCTAGAATTAAGTCTTTGCCATTGCATTAAGTCTACTCCCCGCGTGTTTTTACTTCTTGAGACATCTGCTACATTTACAATTGCTTGTACTCGTCTGTATACTGATATATGTATATGTATATTTTCCTTATCATTTCGATATTCGAAAGCAGTCCAGAACAATATCAATAATAATGTTTCTAACCCAGCACCTGACTTTCATTTTACAAATGTTTCTTAAATCATTCCTAATCTAAGCACTTTTATTTGAGATTTAAACTGCTAACACAGAGAAAATCAATCATGTTGACATTTCAGATTAGTTTACGGAGCGGAAGCGGCCTAGATAAGATTAATGCGAGTTCACACCTCTACCGCCTTTCTATATAAACTGGTCTCTCAAACCCTCTCATTCAGTTAGTTCCCTCGTTAAACCATGAATACCTTGACCGTATTCGTTGTGATTGCTTCTATTGTGGCACCTGCTTTCGGTCGTGGATTAGACTGGTCGGAAATAGAGCAGTCCTACAATAATCCCATCGGACGCATTACGAACGGAAAATTGGCGGAGCCAAAACAGTTTCCTTATCAGGCGGGTTTGCGTTTATATTTATCCAATGGGCATTCGTGGTGCGGTGGAACCGTCATTTCAGAGAGGTGGATTGTGACAGCGGCGCATTGTACCGACGCTTTGTAAGACATTTTTAAGGATGTATGTATATTTTTTTTGTTTACAAATATTTTACCTTTATAGGAAAAGCGGTGTGGATGTGTACTTGGGTACTTGGAATCGGGAGGACCGAACTGAGAAGGGTCAGCAGGTGATTTTCGTAGGAAAAAATAATGTGATTGTGCATGAGGGTTGGCAACCATTAACTCTGGCTAATGATATTTCCTTGATCAAACTGCCGGTGCCTATCGAATTCAATGGTAAGGAAAATAACTACAATTTGGAAGAGTCAATATGAGTCAATCATTCGTAGATTACATACAACCTGCCAGCTTGCCAAAGATAGGGGACACTAGAACTTTTGAAGGCGAAGTGGCGATTGCTTCTGGATGGGGACGGAACAGTACAAGTGAGCAAACTATTTGGTTAACAATGAAAACGAACACTATTAATGCAAGTCGCCTATTTTCAGAATACAACAATGTCACGGACAAATTGCGTTGGGCGGAGACCCCAGTTATATCGAATTCTGAGTGCTTGCCTAGTTGGACGAGTTTGCTCCTTCCCACAAACATATGCATCAGGACTACCGGCGGCATCTCCACTTGCCATGGTGATTCTGGCGGTCCATTGGTTCTCGCAGATGGCTCACAGACGTTGATTGGGGCCACCTCTTTCGGGACGACAGATTGCGAACAAGGCACTCCGGCTGCATTCACGCGGATAAGCAGCTACGTGGATTGGATCGCTAAACACACTGGGATCCAGAATGAATAAGATTTTCGAGTGATTTCAAATTAAATGAAAGTATTTTTTAGTCTAATATGAAATTGCACACGAAATTTATATTAATAAATTAAAAAATTGTACGGCGTGTACTCAGAAAATTTGTCACTCACCAACCATAGAAGTCTTAAATTAAAATCATCTACCGTGTACGGATTTTCCGCCTCCTCCGATATCATATATGCAAAACTGCTTCCATTCGGGACCTCATACCGTCGCATTGTCTTGCGGTAAGACATCAAATATTTTCCGATTAATATCGTCTGCGATGCTTCCTGAAGTGGCTCCATGCTTGTTTCGTCGCTGATCCAATCCATGTATGAGGCAACTTTCATGAAAGCCGCTGGATAGCCTGAGATACAAGAGAATCGCATAAAAGTAAGTTATTCGGTGGCAAGACCATTTTGTTATGTGGTGGTTTTCGACAGATTTTGCCTGTTGTACTGCATGGTTTCGACCAACTTTGAATGTAAATTTTATTACAAGTTGGAGTGACTTTCCTTATTTCACCGCGTTTCATTGACACACAATACGAGAGCATTTCCTGATCAAGTTCAGTTTGTTGAATTTTTAAAATCGATTGGGAATGGAGTAGCACTATCCGGAATTTTGTACTATATATATATACATATATTACAAATTCCACAACATTTGATCGGTGACGAGGAAAATATAAAAAATGACACTTTTGGAAGTGTCTCTGAGACCATTTTAATAGATCGTGGAACGCTACCATCATTGGCAATTGCATCGCGCCAATGAACGTATTATTCCATGCTATAGGGAACATACACACCTTCATACTTTCATTTTTATACATGGAAAGTGCCACGCCCACTTATATAAATAAAGACATTTTTGTACGGCAAGAATAATCCTTTCCAAATTTTAATAATTTCACGCAAATGCTTTCAGAGATACGCTATATAGAAGAAGTTACTGTTTGCATAGGAGGTACCACGCCCCTTTTTCCAATAACCTCCAAGCTTCACAGGAAGACTCTCCAGACACTGCTAAATTTTCTCCGAAAATTTCTTAAAAATCTGTTCAGCGGTTTCGGTGATACGCTATATAGAAGAAGATACTATTTTCTTATGGGAGGTGCCACGCCCCCTTTTTCAATAACCTACAAACTTCACAGGAACACTTTCCAGACACTTTCCACATACACAACTACATTCATTTTTATATATATAGATAGATTCTTTACTTCAGCTGATGGGGCAACTCCTTGAGACCCGTGAAACAGTTGCACCACCCTGCCACGTCTCCAGTGGGATCTTGGTGCTTTCATCTCGCATATCAGCACAAGTTCACTTCGTAGGCAGGCAACACTTCCTTCGCCGCGTTAAATCAGGAAGGTACTCCTTCAGTTATCGTGCCCAGAAATTGTTGTTTAAATTTTCTGCCACTCGCCATTGCTTCCGCATACACATCAGCCTCGGTTCGTAAGTTACTCCCAGGCTCCTCCTTCACTAGGTTTGGCTGGAGTATTGAATATCCTCTTAATTCCCATTGGTGCTATATATGACATAATGGCATTTTCATTTAAGGATTTGCTCGCAGCTCCTTTGATAGACCTACTAAATTAGAGCCGTTGTCGCTGCGAATCTGATTGGTATTCTTCTACGGTTAACAAAGTTGCGAATGCAGATTAGACAGGCATCACTTGACAAATCAGTTCCAAATGTGCAGCACGTAAATAAAGCGACCCAACGCTTCTCCGTGTGTCGACGAATAGTTTCATTTAAGGGGGCCAGAGAAATATACTTCGGTGTGCGAGAACGGACGCACGTAGGGTTTTAATCTGTCTATCGGCAAGTTACCCATGTGTGGATGTTGCGGGAGGGCTTTTCGCAATCTGCACACCATACAACAAGCTTCGACTCCAATCACCACTCGTCTTATCGACAGAATCCAAAAGCGTTGTCTTATTTCGTTGATTACTGTTGAGACATTATTGTGGTTGTACTTCCGAAGATAGTAATTTGCTATCAAACACGGGGTGTTCGTTTGGAAGTATTATCGGGTGCCTTGCATCAACGTGTATACTCGTGGCGCTTTCGATTCTTCCTCCAACTCGCAACAGAACATCCTCCGCAATTAACTGGTTTAATGCTTTGATTTGGCTCATTACTTGAACCATGCCATTTTTGGACAGGCCGTCTTGTCTGCAAATGTTTTTATTTGAACAACTTCACAGAGCTGCTTTTCGGCTGTCAACTCTTCTTCTCTTTGATCATCCCAATCTATGCCTCTGCTCCATATTGTCTGCATCAATATTTTTCCGGTCACCCTGAAGCTCCCTAAAAATCCAAGCGGAACGAAGATGGACATTACGACGCTAAGTATTTCACGCTTGGTTGGTTTTCTAGTAAAGTTGATTTATCTCTCGTGTGTTCACGCAGGTAGCTTGATTTTGACTCACAACATCCCTCCCCTCTTTCCAGAAGAAAGTAGTTGCAACTACCTTCTGGTGAATGGTTTTACAATATTATCCAATTGCAAACGTGCCCAGTGTGCGATCCACGCGACCATTGGTGGCCACAGCTTCATTTATGGCAATGCTCGTGCTACAAAACGTTCTCCCAACTGTCTCTGAATTTGAAATTATAATTCTAAACTCAAATCCTCCAGCTCGATGAAAACGGATGACTTCGCCAATGTACTTAATTGCAATGTCTTCTGTCTCAAAGCAATCTACATAATCATCGATGTAGTGTCCTTTTATTATATCTTCAACAGCTTGTGGTAGTGCACTCGAATAGTCTTCAGCACTTCGTATTGAGCAATTGTCGGAGAACACGTGGCACCAAACATCATCCTTTCCATCACAAATACTTCCAAGGGGTTTTCCGGGTTTCCATCCCGCGATAGAATTCGTTGATATTGTTGATCCTTTCATTTATAAGAACTTAATGGAAAATCTCTGTAATATCGCCAAATACGAGTACAGCAACTGGTACTTCTCTGAATTTAAACAGAATATCTATTACCGATTGGTTCAAGTCGGGGCCTGATAGTTAAGTTTTATTCAACGAAATATTATTTGTTTCAGCTGCGGCATCAAATACAATTCTTATTCCCCTTTTATGTGGGTTTGTAACCCCGAAGTGCGGTAGATATAATGATTTAGACGGAGTTTTTTCTTCATCTTGCGGTCTAAGTCTTCTAGCGAAGCCATCTTCTATATAATGAGACAATTTTTGGTTTATATCCTGCTGCATAGTCTCATATTTCTTTCAACTCTTTCCAGCCTTTTTATTGCCAGCGTCCTACTATTAGGGAATGAAATAATATCCTCTTTCCACAAGAGACAGGCCTCATATCGATCGCCTCTCCGTGATGTTGTTGTTTGCCATATTTCAAGTGCTCTGTTCGTTTTGTGATTGCATCAATTTCATACCTGGTTTTATAACAAAAGTTTCCATGTCGAAATACTTTTCATCGTATCATTCATTCCGTTGATTTGACTTTCGGAATCAGAGTTATTTTGTCGTATATCGAATGACTGCTTCACTCATGGCTTATCGTCTCCATTAACTGCTCCATATACCATCCATCCCAGTCTTGTTTTGACTGCAATAGGCACAGTATTCTGCTGGCTACATGGGGTAACGTCAAAAACGAGTGTACGAGACTGATAATAGTTTATGGCTGATCATTCTAACTCTCAACCGCACTCTGTTTCATCGCTTCACCGGCTTGGAATCTTTGGGTTGGCCACGAGAGGCTGGAGGAGGTGAACACCTTCCTAATCTTATATTCTATTGCGAAGAAAGTGTACTATTTCTGTTTTTTCACTTATTGTTTCGTTATTCAACCAATGCAGGCCCAGGGTGTCCTCACGACCATGTATATCCAGTTCTTCTGCCAGGCTCTTTTCAATCATGATCACACTTTTCTGCCCATTCACTTTGCTTGGACGTTGGAAGCTTTCCCACCAGTTCACTTAACAACATTGGATTTGTTCAATGATGCTCGCCCTGAACGTTTCCCCAAAAAGGTGGTCATATTTGAAACTTTTGTTGCCAAACTTACTAATGCCTCTAAGCGACTTTCACTCACAAGGGGTAGTGCGTGGGCCTTTTCTATCTGGCTTTTTATCGGAAGCTATGATCATCAAAAGGATTTCTTTAATGGCAGGAACGTTCTCGCATTAGACTGCAGCGACTGAACAACTTCCTTAGCGCGTCCTTTTAATCCATCTCTTAAGCGCATTATATTAGTTTGTATTGGTGGACGGTAAGGTGCTGGGTGGTGGCGACGCGGCAGCGTTTTCTGTTGACCTTTGCTTCTGACGTCGTAGCGCCACTAAGCGCTAGTGGCGATGTATTAGGCGGCGTTCTGTTCCACGGCATTATTGTAGCGTCAAATCGGACAAGTGCTACTTTACCTTTATTTATTTCTTTTATTAAAAGGTTCCAATGATGACATAAAGTTCACTGAAGACGTCAAGGGCGATAGGGAAATCAGTGGGTGACCTTTGGACTTGTTCAGCTATTGCGGTTTAACGGCAGTGTTCTAATTGCGGCAAGTGTCTCTGGCAGGAATAACTGCATCGGCATGGCAGGCCAATTTCCATACAAAGGAAAAAATAAAGTTTGTTGGAGATCCGAGCGTAGAGTTTCGGAACTTCAAACACCTACTCATAAGCTGGTGTAGGTACGACTCTCCAACAGTCTTTGGGCCAGCCCAATTCATTTGGTTAAGAAGGGATCCAGTTATTGGCGACTGTTGCCCTACCGGAGCAGTACTCACTTCTTCATTTCCAGGACTTCACTAACAATCTTTATGCGAAAACTATATTTTCCACACTGGATCTCGTTCAAGTATATCAACGTATTCCAGTGGCAGAAGAAGACATTCCAAAACTACACTATTACTGTTTCCGGACGTACCTCGCAATGCAACTTGGACTTCGAGGAGCAGCGAGCAGCAAGATATATTGACGACGTTTTTCGTATACTTTGATTCGAGACTTTTATCGATAACTTTATTATTGCATCATTATCATTGGAAGAGCACAAACATTATTTAAAAATTATTTTTCAGCGGCTACTTGACCACGGGATAAGAATCAATTTAGACAAATGAATTTTCGGAGCCACAGGAAGGGTATCGCACCTTTGCAAGATAAATTAAAAGCTGTCAAGGGCTTCCACAAGTCGAAAACAGTGATGGAAGGAAGATGATTTCTTGGAAGGATTAATTTTTGCCACAGGAGTCTACCAGGCGTATCCATCGTACATTTTCCACTCAACAAATAGATAGCAAGCTCTAAGAAGAACGCCGAAACAAGAACTGTGGAAGCTGCCTTTTAGCGGTGCAAGGACGACATAGCTAACGCCACTCTCCTCGTGCATCCAGCAACAGATGCTAAAATTCGAGTAGTTTCAGATGCGTCAGACTTAGCTATGGGCGCAGCCATCGAACAGCAAACTGTTAATTCACCCTGGGAGCCTCTGGGACTTTTCTCGAAACTGTTTTCGGCAGCGCAATCCAGATACAGCAAATATGATCGAGAACTCACCGTTGCTTCCTCGAAGGCTACAATTTTCCAATCCACACCAACCAGAAGCCGTTGGTCTACGCATTCAAGCAGCGATTGGACAAGGCTTCACCGCGCCAGCAGCGACAATTGGAATATATTTGGGAATTTTCCTTATTAGCGGCTCTGACATCTTTGTATCAGAAACGCTCTCTCGAGTGGAGGCATTTCATCTGCCCGTAGAATTCGACTAGACAATAGCAATCTGACTCTGAGTTATAAGAATTGCTCAGTTCTACTACGACGTCCAGCAAGTTTAGCCAGATGTTATTGGGCACCAACGATACACGCCTCTATGTTGATACTTCAACAGCAACAGGACGCCCCTATGTTCCAACAACACTTCGACTTAAAAATTTCAACATATTTCATCCCTTATCACTTTCAAGTGGAAAAGCAACAGTGCACATTATTCAACAACGATTTTTCTGGCCAAGCAATAAACGCGACATCACCGCATGGGCACACCTCTGCTTGTACTGTCAACAGTCCAAATTTTGTCGTCATGTCCAGAGACCTCTAAATATGATTATGACACCAGATGCTCGGTTTAACCACATTCATATCGACATGGTTGGAACATTCCCAAAATCAGGACTATAAGAATTGTCTAACAGTAACTGATCCTTTTTCTAGGTAGGGTGAACCAATCCTTATCAATAATCAAACGGTTGACATACTAGCAAAAGCTTTCTACTCAGACTGGATTTGTAGGTTTGGATCGCCAAAACTGATCAGGGTCCTCCTTTAGAGTCAGCATTGTTCCCCGCTCCACTCCGTTGGAACGCAACGAATTCGCACACTACATATTGTAAACTTAGAACTGTAAGCTTAGTAAATAAAACACTTCTGTACGCTTTGATCGTCTTTTTCAAACTGACGCTACTCACGTTTGGCGACAAAGTTTCATTCTGTTACAATCATGTAATTAATAGTAAGTAATATAATTAAGTTGTACTAACTAAATACAAAAGTAGTCTTATAGAATAGTTATAGATACAACAGTAATCAATAAACTGCTATAATATCATCCTGCTTCCAATGATCCCATCGTGCGGTGTAATCGATCACTAAAATCAGCAAGCACCACCAACAGCCCAAAATACAACAATACTCAAGACGATTCGCCTCCAGGATTCGCCGACCATGGTAAGTTACCATCAACATCCAACCAAGTGCGGCAACAGTCTTCAATTCATCAACAGCACCATCAACAAAAAACAGTTACCACATCAATCTACAGCATTGGGTGTCGGAATTTCGGAGTCCTTATCGATCTGTCGATATAAAAATTAGGCAAAATTTATTTGTTACTTCATAGCAAATTTACAACTGCTTAAACTCTTCTGTATACCGAGGTATATTTTCGTTATCATTTCGGAATTCTGAAACAGTTAGGACCAATATAAATAACAATCTTTCTAAACCAACAGGTGGTATCTCTTAAATCATTCCTAATCTAAGCACTTTTATTTGAGATTTAAACTGTTAACACAAAGAAAATCAATCATGTTGACATTTTAGATTGGTATACGCAGGTGTTTGGATAAGATTAATGCGAGTTCACACCTCCACCAATTCTGTATATAAACTGGTCTCTCAAACCCTCTCATTCAGTTAGTTCCGTCGTTAAACCATGAATATCGTGTCCGTGTTCGTTGTGATTGCTTCTGTTGTGGCGCCTGTTTTCGGCCGTGGATTAGACGGGTCAAAAATTGAGCAGTCCTACAATAATTCTGTCGGACGCATTATTTGGGGAAATTTGGCGGAGCGAAAACAGTTCCCGTATCAGGTGGGTCTGCGTTTATATGCATCTAAAGGGCATTCGTGGTGCGGTGGAGCCCTCATTACAAACAGGTGGATTTTGACAGCGGCGCAATGTACCGACTCTTTGTAAGACATATTATAGGATGTATATATATATATATATATATATATATATATATATATATATATATATATATATATATATATATATATATATATATATATATATATATATATATATATATATATATATATATATATACATATATACGATATATATATATATATATATATATATATATATATATATATATATATATATATATATATATATAAGGGTTTTTCAAAAGAAACGCTACAAAAGTATAAATCGATAGTGACAGCAAACGACGCCATATTTTTTCCCGCTCTTCTGACATTTCTCTTCAGTAAGGTTTGTCATTTTATCGTGCAAAGATATACGAGCCAACAACGAGTCGAAATTATTAAAATTTACTACCGAAATTTGGAGTCAGTCGCCTCAACTTTAAGAGCGCTACGTCCAATTTATGATGAGGGTCATTTCTGGCTGAATGGCTTCGTCAATTAGCAAAATATGCGTTATTGGTTAGACAGCAATCCACACGTACTCCATGAGTCATCATTGCATCCCGAAAAAATTACGGTTTGGTGCGGTTTATGGGCCGGCGGTGTCATTGGGCCGTACTTCTTCCGTGATGATCAAGACCGGCACATTACTGTGAATGCGAATCGCTACCGTTCAATGATAACCGAATATTTTTGGCCCCAATTGAAATATTATGGACTTGGAGGACATGTGGTTCCAACAGGACGGGGCCATAAGCCACACAGCGAATGCGACAATCAATTTACTGCAAACCAAGTTTGGTGAACGTGTTATCTCACGAAATGGCCCAGTCGATTGGCCGCCTCGGTCGTGCGATTTGACGCCGTTAGATTATTTCCTGTGGGACTACGTCAAGTCTATGGTCTATGCTAACAAGCCAGCGACGATTGATGAACTTCGTACGAATATCGAACGTGAAATTGCAGCAGTATCAGCCGATTTATGCTTGAAAACCGTTGAAAATAGGGTTCAGCGTCTGGACTTTTGCAAGCGTGCCCGTGGTGGCCATGCAAAAGAAATCGAGTTCCATACATAATGGCATTGAACGTACTTTCACAGGAATAAAGAATTTCATTGATATCTAAAACCGGTTTTGTTTTATTTAAAAAAACTTTTGTAGCGCTCTTATTGGAAAACCCGATATATATATATATATATATATATATATATATATATATATATATATATATATATATATATATATATATATATATATATATATTTAAAATATTCTGCCTGTACAGGACAACCGGTTTGGATGCGTACTTGGGTACTTGGAATCGGGAGGACCCAGATGAGGAGGGTCAGCAGGTGATTTTCGTAGAGAAAAGGAACGTGATCGTGCATGAGGGTTGGAATCCAACGACTCTGGAGAATGATATTTCCTTGATCAAACTGCCGGTGCCGGTCGAATTCAATGGTAAGGAAAATCATTACAATTGGGAAGAGAAAATATGAGTCAATCATTTGCAGATTACATACAAAAGGTCAAACTCGCAAACGCACAATATATAGATGTAGAAGTTGGCAGCTATGCTTCTGGATGGGGACGGACAGGTAAGAAAACTATTTTGTTAATAATAATTCCGGACATTAATATTGAAGTCGCCTCTCTTCAGAATTTGGCGCTAGCACCGACAAATTACGTTATATTAAGGCCGGAACTATAACGAATGATGAATGTTCGCTTCATTGGGGGGACGTCATCAAACCCACTAACCTATGCATCAGGAATCAATTCGGCCGCTCCACTTGTGATGGTGATATAGGCGGTCCATTGGTCAATCATCCTCCCAACGCGAATCTGCTAGGTATAACTTCCTTCATGGCGCCAGATTGCGGAGCAGGGTGGCCGGCTGTATTCACGCGGCCAAGGAGGTACCAGGAGTGGATCTCACTTTACACTGGGATCAAGTTTAGATAAGATTTTCAAGTGAATTCAAATTAAATGAATGTATTTTGTAGTCGAATATGAAATTGTGCATGAAATTTATATTAATAAATTAACAAATTGTATATTAATTGTATATTAATAAATTAACAATTGTAACAAAGTGTCCCGTAAGTTGATCGCTCTCCAACCGTAGCAGTCTTCTATTAGAATTATCTACCGTGTACGGATTTTCTGCCTCCGCCGATATCAATATGCAATCTGGTGCTATTTCATACCTCATCGCCTGCGATGCTTCCAGATGTGGCTCCATGCCTGTTTCGGCAATGATCCAATCCAGGTAAGATGCAACTTTCGTAAAAACCGTTGGTTAGCCGCGATTGCAGCCGGTTATGCTACAGAACGAAGTGATGCCGATTGAAATGCACTTGTTGGAGTTCTTGTGCTGCACCACAAGCGGCCCACCCCAGTCACCGTTGCATGTTGACTTCAGGTTCGTGAGGAAGTGATAGTCGGTCACGAACAGAGGAACAGTACCCTGCAGCCTATCGTAGGCTAATGAGAGCTTCCCAGGATTATTTGCCTTTGTGAGAATTGTGGTATTGGACGCAGGACAAACTCCGGGCAGTTTTACAAAAAAAAGAGAGGGAGAGAAAGGGAGACGATGAAACACATAGAGAAGGAGCTAGCAAGAGACAAAGATAGGAAGAGATACAAACATGAAGGGAGAAAAATAAATATAGAGTGGGAGAAGGAGATGGAGTGTAACGACTCTTTTTATAGCTGGGGTAAAACTCAGCGGCTCCAGGGGTCGTATACAGAAAATATAATAATCCAGTGAGTTAGATTTTTAGTGTGCTTATTTAAATTCAAAAATCAAAGAAAACTACTTCCTTAATTCTATTCCTATAGAAATAGACTTATCCTATGCGTACTTGTGGTCAGTCTTAATGTCCCAGTAAGTGTGTGTCTCAGTGATTCAGTGAGAAAACGATTAAAAACCAGATGTTCTCACTGAGTCTCTATAGTCTCTGTCTGTGTATGGCTTAGTGTTTGTAATGTACGATGTGTGGCGTAGAGCTGTTGCTAGTCAGGAGGTTGGTGATCGACGAAGAGACCTACTGCTAATGTAGTTGCCTCGATTTGTAATTGTGGGCATTACCTTGATGCAACTGTTCGGGTCTATTATCCGTGATGTGTGTGTGGATATAGCTGCGTAGTGACTCTGTCACCTATAGTGTGGGCCAAAATTTCCACCGAAGATTTTAGTCCTCACAGGAGAGAGATAAAAGGAGAGCTAGAGAGAAAAGAGAAAGGAATGTAAAGATGGAGAAGGAAACTTTCAAACTCTTTCCACGACCGCATCTGTCACCAGGGCCTTCTGAAGCCATGTGTAGATCCTTTGGCACATAGAGCTTAGGATCCAAGTTAGAAATCAAAACAACGTGAATGAAAATTTCAGAAGATCCTTTTCTTTAGTGACTCTCTTGGTTATTATGGTTTGCTTCATACCAATCCAATATCTCAATATATTCATATACCGTGTTTGTAACATACTCGTTCCTAATTCCTTTTTAATTCTTTTCAATTGTGAAATAGCGATAAAGCATTAAAATCTTATCAAGGAGCACCAATTGGATTTTCGACAAACACACTCGACTATACAACAATTTCCTTGAGTAATCAACTCGAATCATCTCTTGGAAAGGGAAAACTATTGTATGTCAGTTTTTCCAGACGTTGCAAAGGTCTTCGACAGTGATTGTCATGAAGCTCTTTTACTTAAACTCCATAATCTGCTACTGGAATACTTTGACCTAATTAAAAGGTGAGAGACACTTATGCGTCGAATTCAAGGACGAGTGCTCCGTGTTACGCCAAATGGACTTAGGTGTCCCCCAACGAAGCATACTGGGAACAACACTTTATTTACTCTATAAAGCGGACACACCGAAATCACCAAATTCCATGCTGGCCACATTTGCAGACGACACTGTAATTCTAGCTTGAAAAAAAGGCAAAGAAGTGTCCACAAAAGGAAAGAAGCATTACGAGATCATGCTCTGGTGAAGATGCGAACTTACTTCCCCACAAAACTAGTTCATATACTCCTATACTACTTCCTCCTTATCAATAGCTAAAACGAGTATCTCGATGACAATTAATCGGTTACTGAAGGGGGAGTGGGTAGTGGCATCGAAGGGGAGTGGGTAGTGTATTCCTACCTTGAAAATGTCGCTATCATGATAACAAATGCTGTGCGAAATTTGTGTGGTACAGCAGACTGCGTACATTTCGCCCCTTAAATTATGCTACTATAGAACATTAACAGCGCTTTAACATAGTGGCGTATTAGGCACTGCTTAAAAAGGGGTAACGTAAAGAAGGGGAAACTTTCCATAATCCACAAATGTGACTCTTTCAGTGGTTTTTGGCGAAACAAATTCAAAGGAAGGAAGATTCTGACCTGCTTCCCACCAAATATTTTACAATGTTGTGTTTATTTTTTTCAAAGACTGTTAATTATAAATTTGTGTTATTGCTGTCGATATTGTAGAAGTGTCCTTTTAGATTTATAACTTAAGAAGATATGTTTAGCTCACTACTTGCATCAATACTTCACCTCAACTTTACTTATTCCAAACATAATTCCATTTTCTCATGATTTTAAAATGCATTGAACCTTTCGTAAAGTCTTTTATAGTAAAAGCGGCCCTTACACAAGATGGTTTCCATATTAAATCAGTGTATAACATACTCGTACATACAAATAAAACACTATTTGCTTTCTTCCGTGTTGAGCTGCAGCCAAAAGAAATTAAGTGAAAAGAGAGTGGAATTCATCCAATATATAACGTTCGCTACCTTCTTCACTGAAAATACCCATTGAGGATCCCCATAAGCGACTTGGACCATTACAGTGCTTGAATTGCCAAGAATTTGGGCATACAAAAACCAATTTTACGCTATCCAGCCCTAGCGTAATATGCGGTGATTTACGTACATTACTACATTGCCCTAAATCCAGAGATGATTGTAGTGTAAAAAAATGTAACTACTGCGGTGGCAATCATACGGCAAATTATAGAGGCTGCACAGTGTTTATTAATATAAGGGAATCAAAATAAGAAAAGACATCTGTCAACTTCCCTGCTTCCAAAGTAGCGCCTATAAGTCAAATACAACCTCAGATGGCTACTTATGCTAATGTTATAGGAAAACCGCAGTCGTATGATAGTGTTCTAAGAGAAAACTCTCCTATATCTCAGCCCAATGAGCCAAATACTACATTGGAAAAAACTTTACAAACTTTCATCGCAGGCATGACTCAATTCATGTGTTCTATGAAAGTGTGATTCAGGAGATGCTGATAAATCAAAAAATTCAATTCAAATTGCACAATGGAATGCGAACCAGCATAAGCTCTTTTCAAAATTAAATTTCATAGATATAAAACTCATCTCTGAAACAGATCTCACACACAAAAATTGTTTCAATATATGGACGGATATATAACTGACGACACCAAACACCCTGGTGGCACAGCTCGTGAGGGCATTATAATCATATCCATATGTAAAATTTGACCACGGATTACTTACAGGCAACAACTATTCGTCTCGAAGAATACGTTAATGGCCTGACAATATCAGCGATTTGTTGCCCACCCAGATTCAGCATAGATGAAGGGCAGTATAAACACTTTTTTAGTGCTCTCGGTATTAAAGTTATCCCTGCTGGAGACTTCAATGCCAAAAATACTCACTGGGGTTCCCGCTTAGTAAATCCAAAAGGAAGGCGGCTGTTATCAACGATTTCTCCTCTAGGACTGGCGGTCTTATCCTGTGGTAACCCCACATATTGGCCATCTGACCGGGGTAAGATCTCAGATCTCATAGACTTTGGACTCGCTGAAGGACTGAACAACATCCACTCTCTCGTGCAGCCAACGCTCGACCTGTAATCTGATCCCACGCCAACAATAATGACACTCAAATCTCAAATCTTCTCAAAGAGCAATTATAAAAAAGCTCATGATTATAATCATACAGATTGGTGGAAGTATAAAATGTATATAAGCTTGCATCTTAATCTATCCACGCCCATAAAGACAGGGCAAGGAATCAACGCAGCTGTACGTACATTTACAGCCTTGTTATCCCATGCCGTGAACCCCGGCATATAAGTTTGTAGTTCGTCAATAATGTACTCGCAAAACGGTCACTCAGACGAGAATGACAAAAACAGAGATCTCCAGCTCTAAAAAAGAAACTAAATTTATGTACCAAAAATCTGCAGCATCTTTTGAGAGAAAAAGGAGACTTCCGAGATTATATTACTCCACCTGGCGAGCACCCAAACACCTTCAAGGACCAACAATTGCAGAGTCACCAATCCGTCTTTCCATGGCGAGTGGGAAAAAAGCAATACCAAAAAATGAGATGCATTTGCTAATTATTTCCAGCAAGTGTTTACTCCAAACCAAACTATTCATGCTGCACAGTTGCCTCCCGCCTGCAATATACCAAATATGCCAGGTGTAGAAATCAAAAGGAAAGAACTAGACGTGAAGAAAGCTCCTGGGAGTGACTTAATCACAGGTCGGATGATTAAAGAATTTCCACCAGTAGCACTAATTCATATCTTGCACATAGTTAATGCCATAATACGCACTGGCTCATTTCCCCAAGGATGGAAAAATCGCTCAAATAAAGGTTATTCCGAAAATCCGTAAAGATCCTACGAGTGTGGAAGATCCTAAGCTACCCCCGAGTTTTTCAAAGCTCTTTCAAAAATTGAGCTGTCACAGAGAACAAAAATCCCATCCCAAGATCACCAGTTTGGCTTCCACGAGAAACATAGCACGGTTGAATAGGTTCACCGTATTGCAAGCAACATACAAAGAACTTACGAGCGTAAAGAATACTGCTCTGCTGTGTTCCTGGATATCACACAAGAATTTGACTAAGTATGGCATGCAGGACTCTTAATGAAACTAAGTAACATACTGCCATGAATATTTGTATAATTACCTTTCCTGTAGGAAATTTGGTAGAAAACACAAAAGTTTCATCTCTGAAGAATATCCTATTCAAGCTGGAGTCCCGGAAGATAGCGTACTGAGCCCATTTCTCTACACAATTTATAGTGCTGACATGCCAACCAATGACAAAACCGTTTGCGGATGACTTCTATATTCTACTCTGATCCAACTGTAGCATCAAAACAACTCCACACCATCTTAATACTCTGCACCACTGGTTGGATTATTGGAGTATCAAACTGGACGAAAATAGATGCGTGCATCTAACTTTTTATGTAAAAAACGAATGCCCCAGTACACATAAATTCAAAGCCAATCCCTCAGTGCTCCGACACCGAATATTTGGGCATATGCCTTGATCTCCGATTAACATGCGCGAAGCATATCAGCGCTAAAACCACCCAAATGAAAATTAAAACAAACGAACTCAGCCACCTCCTAAATAGGCAATCCAAACTCCATTTGGATTACATAGTTTTGTTCTATAAAGCCATGATAAAGCCAATATAGACTTATGGTATCCAGCTCTGGGGTGCAGCATGGCCCTCTAATGTCGAAAAGCTACAACGAGGCCAAGAAAAAGTTTTGCGTACAACTACCATGGCCCAACGAATTCCAATTTTTCTTCAAGTTTCTTGGGAATCTTCCATTTTCTGTGCCTTGAAATATTCACTTAAAGTTCAATTATTGATTACCAAACAGAAATTCACAAGTCTTTGGAGGTCGGTAGAGCAATTTCGGCTTCCAGTTCTTCGCTTTCTCCCTTCGCTTTTGGCGAAGTTAAAAATATGACCTGAAATATATTTAGACATAATTGGAGTGATCTCCAGAGTCATTCTAATCATCTGGAGAGTTTGCTAAGAATGAGAGAACGGGAGACAATTAAAACACTTTTATCACTGAGCTTAATAGAATCCTCTCTTAGTTAGTGCAACTTGAATTTTGACCTCTCCGAATTTTGTGTCCTTTCAAAATTTGTTGATTTTCTATCAAGTAAGTGATTCCACTATGGTACCTGGGGGATTTTTGTCATCCATTGCTGATATATTTCTAATATTCCGGACCCTTTATGCTTTCCGTCGGAGATGTATCTAGTCATACATTAGAAAGTGTTTCATTTCGGGGGTCCAAATAGTTTCACAATAGTGCATCTGTTTTCTTCCAATAAATCACTGAACCAAAACTCAATCTAAATAAAATAGTTCATTGTCCATAAGAAAAAGTAATTCAAATGATGAATCCTCCAAAATGCGTTCATTATCTGATATCGGAAATCTTTGAAAATTACTTTGAAGTATTAACAAGCTTATTCACATAAAATTTGTTCTTATGTAGCTCCCAAGTTATGAATATGTGTGAGCGAAAGAAGTGGACTTAGAAGTCTTCTCATATTTTGAAATCTAGAATAAATCGCAAAAGCGTTTCTACCAAACGAGTTCATGAAGTAATTTGAAATAAGGTGTCACCTGTTGTATATATGAGAGGAAGCCGTGTCCGATTGGGTTCTTATGGGCCCCTCGGAGATATCCTTGAATGATCGTATCATGAAAACTCCATTCATGAGTATGTTAATGGTAAATGGCATGCCATTTGCTCGTTTAGTTTTGTGCACTAATCTAACAAGGCCCTTTTTGCCGCATTTATTCTCTTTTGATTTTCCATAATGACATCATCAAAGCCGAAAAACGACAATCCAAATCTTTTGTGGAAGGCCTTTATTAATTTCCCAACAACTGTATAAAAATATTAGAAGAACCTGCTGGTTTATCTTAAAACCCACATGGTTGAATTGAAGATGCACCAAATTGTATGTGTATACAATTTTTTTAAGTGTATAATCAATGTATATGCAATAATTTTTGTCCAAATTGATCCACCTCAAATATATATATATGTAACATTCTCAATCTTAGACTTTCCGGTATTAAAATACGTTTATTCTTAAATAAAATACCGTTTACTACGCTTATTTCATCTTTAATTGGATAAAATTGCTGTACTCTTACATCCACCTGCTTCTTACTATCCGGCCAACCTTCTTTCACATAGACTATAATTTTTTGAAATACTTCATCATTCCCCGTTTCCAATTTAATATTCTCAATTTTATTTGCCGGTAATGCCACTTGACATATTAGGGAATTACATTGCAAATCAATGTCTTTGTCTAAATCCGAAAAGATTTTTTCCCTAAGCGGAGCCCTAGACAAGGTATCGGCAACAAATAATTCCTTGCCTGGTTTATAAACAACAGTCAAATTATACGACAATAGTCTCAGCATAAACCTTTGAAGACGTGTTGGTATGTTATATAAGGGTTTATTGAACAATGGGACAAGAGGTTTGTGATCCGTTTCAACAATCACACTTCTACCATAAATATACTGATGGAAACGTGTGCACCCAAACACTATTGCAAATAATTCCTTCTCAATTTGTGCGTAATTTATCTGACTATCAGTCAAAGAAGCGGATGCATATGCTATAGGGTTTTCACCATGCATTATCACTGCTCCTACTGCGAATTTCGACGCATCCACTGATAGCGTTAAAGATTTTTTATGCCAAAAGGCAAACGTAAAAAACGATACCTCCCAAATGGGGTATTAAATGTACACAATCTAGATGATTCATCGTCTAGTTGAATCATCCAAAAACCAGACTTAGCATCCAGCAGACTAAAAACTTTAGAACCACTCATTCGAGATTTACATTCATCTATAGTAGGAAACTCAAATCTCGGTCTCACAATCACCTTATTTAGATTTCGCGGATCTAAACACAGTCTCAAATTACCATTAGATTTCGTAACTAGAACAATTGAATTAACCCAATCTGTAGGTTCTTTAACCTCAGTGATAACGTTCAATTTAACCATCCTTTCAATTTCATTTTTCAAAGGTTCATGAAGACTAAACGGTACACGGCGCGGAGGATCAATTACTGGTTGACAATTCTCTTTAATTTGCAAATGACACTTCTCTTGAAGTTGCCCTAAACCATGAAACATCTCCTTATATTGTTCAAGAATTGATTCACAATTTATTGTGTTGACTTTTTTGATCAAATTCATTCTAGTAGCCATTTCAAGACCAATGATATTATTACATTTCATATTCAAGATATAGAAAGATGTGGCATAAACTAAATTATTATATAAAAAATTTATAAAAATTTTTCCGACTACTGGCAACTTTTCACCACTAAACGTAAATATGTTATTGTATACCTTATTATCTACCTTACTGATACCCAAGGTGTTGAAGGTGTTGATTGACATCAGATTAGTTTGAGCACCAGTGTCGACTTGACAAACCACTTTTCTCCCATTGACTTCTACGTTAATGTTCCAAATGTTCTTACTGAGCTTTTCACCGATCGTTCCAACAAATAGGCTTTCCTCCTCTTCTTCTTCAACAACATTTTTTACGTATTTGTTTCCTTTACCAAAATTCTTTGAAAAGCACATCTTGGCATAGTGATATAATTTTCCACAGGCATTGCATGTAAGGCCGAGAGCAGGGCATTTATTGACGTGTTTTTGTCCGCATTTATTGCAAATGGCAGTTGGCATTGACTGTTGCTTTTGATATTGTTCATTTTGGTATTGTTTTTGATATGGTCGGTTTTGGTATTGTTGTTTCTTAGTATGTTGTATTGCTGCAACTGCTGGTTCTTCTTCTTCCTTAACATTTTGAAAGCAGGCTAAATTTACTTTCGCCATCTCTATACTCTTGGCAATTTCCAGAGCTTTTTTCCAATTTATGCCTCCTTCGCTCAGTAGACGTTCTTTAATATTGTTGTTGTTTTGTGACAGGCCACATATGAAAATGTCCTTCACCAAACTTTCTCTCAAAGATCCAAATTCGCAAGATTGACTCAGATTTTCCAATATGGTTGCATATTGCACAATCAACTCTTCATAAGCTTGACGACGGGTAAAGAAGGCATGCCTTTCCATGGCAATGTTAACTTTGGGTATGAAATGTGCTTCGAAATGTTTCAGCAAGTCACTGTATTTTATTTTTTCCATGTCGACATTGAAAGAGTTGAAAATATGCAGGCACGCCGGCCCCATATGGTGTAGTAGTAACGCTACCTTTCTTCTCTCCGACTCCATCTCCAAGTTTGTAGCCATCAAAAATATTTGGAAATGCTTGCTCCAGTTGGCCCTTTCTGTTGCCAAATTAATAGCCTTTAAATTAAATAATGGCGTCGTTGACGAGAATGACGAAACATTTTTGTTTTGTTGTATTTCTGTATCAATTTGATCCGGCATTTTGTTTTCCTTGACACTTTAGACTTTTTTTTTTTTTCTTTTTCTTTTAAAACTTTAAGTGTTTCTTTTCTCTATTTGTATAAAACGACTTCAATTTGTCTAATACAACTTTAATTTTTTCCCTATTTTTATTTTCGGTTCGAATCTGACACCATACTATGTTTATGTTTGTTTATTTAAGCAAGACTTGTCTGTCTTTGATTGTGATACAATAGGAATGAATATTAGATAATATAAAAACACTTAGATTACTTTAACCTAAATACCGGTTACTCACGTTATTTATAGTGTTGCCATACAGCACGTATAAATAATATTAGTGTGGGTATTGTCACTATAACATTAGGGTAGCAGTTACCATAACAGTATCTACTGATTTGAATGTGTATAATGGACCTGGTATTTCTTTTAAAATAGCCTAAGATCATTGACATCTTTGCTCTTTCCGGCTCGCTTAACCAAGCATGATTTTTGTACTGCTGTGCTATGTTTGGGAACACGCTATGAATCAGTTCTTCTTTTGAATGAGTGAAGTTGGGAAAATAGTTTGATGGTGTTATCAAACCTGTATTCCTATCTACTGGCATTGTACCATCCGCAATTTTCAACAATTCCATTGAAATTTCAGCTGCTGACGATTCGTTTTGCAATTGAACGCGTACCTTTGCTTTTAGTGTGAGTATTCTTACAGTTTTCCACCGAACTGAAGATTTCAAGCATGCGCTTATTTGCTTATTTCATCGGCAGCAGTAGATTGGGGAATGACTGCTAAAGTTTGTCTAATGTCTCCAGTTTCAAAGCACCACCAAACAAATCCTGATTTCCTCGTAGATCTTTCATTGTTCTAGCCAATGCTTCTAATCATTTTTTGTTAGCCATTCAACCCAAACGATGATCGCACATTGTTGCAAGATTTTTGCCATTCCGGATGTTTTCGTTATGTTACAGGTAGGATTGTCATTATTCAAGGGCTGCTTAAGTGCAGAGGGTGCTGTTCGACCACCATCCAATAAAGTAGCAGCAATCCAAGAAGAAGTCAATGCCAATGCTATTTTACATTGCTAGTAACAACGAATTCAAGAGTGTTTTACCAGTTCTTCCGGCGCGTCCAAAAAATTCATTCCACCATAATCGTGCCGTATGCTTGCTTTTGATCATTGTTCAATTTTAGAATATTTTTTGAGCAAATGCATCCAATACGTTGCAATCGTAATCTCGTTCACGCTGCAAATCTCGGTTTAACAGATCATGCATTGAGCGATTTGGGGACACTATGCCAAGTACTTTGTTTCCAATTGTTAAGCAAATGTCTTCCATCATGATCAATGCTTCATTATCCGGTGTGTACAACACGTGTGGATTTAACGTACTACGGCGAAGTCGTTCAAAATGTCTCCCGTCCTGAGTTCCTGATAATTTATCCATAGTTCAAGTGGCGTTGATGGGAAACATGTTGATACAATTATTGCTAATAGTGTACTTATTTGATGAGGAATTGATGAAACTGCAGCATCGGCAAGGGTAGCTTCCCAGTGTGCGTCATCGTCCAGTAAAAGCAATCGTTGGCACGCCTCACAATATGTTGCACACAATAGTCCATCAACTGTTTTAAGGCTTTGAAAGTAAGTTGGACCACGAACGTTAACCAACAATAAACGCGAATAAAACACTCAGCATTGTTGGGGTGAACTTTGTAAATACGTCCCAAAGCATCTGTCGAGAACACATTTGGGTAGCCATCGATTGGTTTTCCTTGTTTACGCCTTTGAAACATGTTTTTCGATTTATCCCAAATATAATGTTGCGGTACTTCTGAGTATAACAACGTGCTGGCTAATGTATCTGATCCACATAATTCAAAAGTTCGGTTAATGTTGTGGATGGTGGTGTCGCTGCTCTTTGCTGTGCGTTTTCAGCGGTAAAATAAACGCGTTGATCATTTTCAAGATGGACAGCTAAATGAAGGGATCTCATGAATTGGGAATGTAAAAATCCACCACACCGCCTCATTACTGGGATCTCGTCGTTTCTATTTGGATCAGGTACACCACGGGTTCCAAGCTTGGAGATAGAGTCGGCAGCGGTATTTATTCCGACAAGCTGGACTTAAACATCTCCCTACGTCTCCCAGACCATTGCAGAGTTTTTCAAGCTGAGGTCATGGCCATCTATCACGCAGCCAAATGGATGCTGAGTAGTGATATCGGCGCAGTCGACGTATCTATCTTCTCAGACAGCCAGGCCGCCATTAAATCTCTTTTTGGCTCCACGGCCACATCAAGACTAGTTCATGAATGTCGAACATCTTTAAATGAGCTCGCAAGTTACTTTCGGGTGCACCTAGTCTGGGTTCCAAGACATAGCGAAATCCCGGGAAACTGCGAGGCGGACGAGATTGCCAAGGCAGGCACGCTAATACACGACATTCACACCTCCGTAAACATCGGCATCCCACTGTGCCAACAGGCAACCTCGTTATTAAATGGAAATACCTGGCTGACGCCTACAAATCCTGGGCTAACGAGGAATCCTGCCATACGGCTAGACTAACTTGGGCACGAATGGACAAAACAGTACCAATCAACTTCTTCGACTTGATCGCGTATCACTGTCGACAACTGTGTCGGTTTTGACCGGCCACTGCATAATGGGACAGCACGCAGAAAGACTGGGCCTACCCTCAAATGACTTTTGCCGGGGCTGTGGCTCCGAGGAGGAGACGGTTTTCCACCTCTTATGCCACTACCCATCCTTGAGCAGAAGAAGAATTCGCACCTTTGGTTCCCCATTTCTTACAAGCCTGACAGAGGTGTCATCCATTAATATTAGGGACATAGCCAGGTTCATCAAAGTATCTGGATGGTTTCCTGAAACATGACGGGGGAGTCGTACCTTTCCTTGCGCTGTCCTTGCGCTGACTATCACCATCCCAAGTATGGGATCTTTTTAGTCAGTGCTTGAACGGCGCCACACCGTGGTATCACAATGGGCCATTATGTGTGCTCAAGTGTGCTTTTGGCAAACCTACCTACCTACCTACCTAGGTACACCAAACACAGCCATGTCGCTACCTTTATGTACGTATTTACAGATGTAATTTATGAACTTCACCGGATTACAATACTCCATGTAAATGTGGGCTTTGTACGTTTTGGACAAAATCGATGAATACGGCACGATCCAACGATCATCAACTTCAATGTATTGCTCTGTATTGATCAGTTTGATAGTTGTTGCTTTTCCGTTATCCTCTGTCGACTGGGGATGATATAATGGGTATCCATCATTGCCTGTAACTGTGTCTGAAATCAATGCTCTGGGATAATGTTTCGAACATTTACCATAAATCAAGCATGGTGAGCTCACGGCACATGGATCATGTTCTTTCTGATCACTTCAAATAATTCTGCATCGGTGGTTTCATCTGGAATTCCCGCAGATATGATAATCAATTTTATCCGATCTTATTTTGTCAACCAACCATATCAATATGTGTGCGTGAGGGATTCATCCTTTGGTGATTCGACATAATACATTGCGCTTCGCTAAATTATTTGTGTTTGACTATGAAATCCGTTAATGATTTCAGCTTTTGTTGAAACACACGTACCGTTATGTCCGACGATCTGTTGGCGATTGCGCTGGCAATAAGTATTCTCGAAGCTTACTCCATTGTGGACTACAGATAAAAGTTATAAACAGGTCTGGTCGACCATAAGAACGAACATATGCCATCGTATCCTGTGCCTACGACCCGGGCTACCAGTATAGGAAGATGGCAATATCGTCAGTTGGCCAATGTCATTTGGATTTACAGGCTGATTGCCATCATTGTTAATGGCATCACGTAGATGGAAGTACTCTTCAGTGCGTAGCCTTTCCTGATGGTACCTAATGTAATGTTCAGTCTCGTTTCTCGAGAGCATAGTGGTGAAAAAGTCTTTGATATTTCAGAATATCATTGTCCTGATTGTGACGAATCATCAATTTGGTCGCATAACAATTCATTGCGCTGACCGTTTTATTTGGAATTTCCACACCCGTAATTGAATTTTAAACTTTTGTAAAAATTGTGTTACCCATTTTTGAGAGTAAATTTCACTAACCAGTTGACGGGATTGACCAACTTAATGTTCATTTGATAGCCGTCTTCGCCTGGCGAAAACAAAATCGAATATTGCAAAGCATCATAAGAGCAAGGAAGTTCAAAGACACGTTCAAGTTGCTCAGTTGCTGCTACCAACAATTGCTGCTCTAACGATTACCAGTGTTACATCGTCAATTGTTGGTACATTGTATCATCTGGCGTGCTGCCCAGCGGGCGTTTTGACAGCTCTTATGACAATTCTATGATTTTCCGATGGCATTCTGTCCAATGCTGTTTTAAACAAAGTCACCAATTCGTTGTGCTGATGAAAATAATCTTGTAAGACAGCAATTATTTATCTTCGTACGTTCGAAGAAATAGAACACCGTTGATCAATTTCATCATTGGAATTTCCAAGAAAATAAATTTGCAAAAACTGATGAGAACTATCTGCAAATGGCAATAACGATCCGGCTCTGTGGTACACCTGACCTTGAATCTTGATATCAAAAGATGTCAATGTTTATTTCTTCGATTACCTTAAATGTTGGCATGAAATTATCTCTGATCATATTTGTTGCACCAAACGAAGTCATTTGAAAACATGATTTGTATGCCCGAATATTCTTCAAGAAATGGTTTGATTCTAGTGACGTTCCAGAACCCAAGGAATCTAAGGGTTCTGGTGGACAATTCAATGCCGGCAATTTGTCTTTCTCATTTGCACAGCACAATCCTCTGGTGTTTCAGTGCTGAATTTGAGTGCATGTTTAGAAACTTTGTTCATTGAACCAACGGTCACTGATTTGTATGTCCGCCGAACTATATGAAAAACACACAAACTACTACAGACGGTGGCAGCGATAGAGACATTCTTTTCTGTTTCATCCGAACAATTAGTCTCTACAACATCCCAATACTCCAATGTAATGAGGAAACTTTTCATTTATTTATTTATTTATTCATACTTGTGTTAAAATTAAAATTTTAATACAATAAGACTTACAGCTATGACATCTATGGTCTTAAGCTAGTTAATTTTATACATATGTTAGATTTCTTTATAGGTGTTAGAGTACTTAAGGTAATTTATCAGCATCTTTAAGTCTTTATCGGTAGGGTTGTTAAGTAGGGTTGTTGGTTTGATGTTTGGAAGTGATTTTCTGTAGATGTTAAAGTATATACAATTGTTTAATATGTGTTCGACGTTCATGTTGGGTAGGTTGCAGAATTTGCATATGTTGTTTGTTTTATTGATATTATTGATTCATTGGTCAGTTTTGTGTGTCCAAGTCGGAGTCGTACGAGTTTTATTGAGTCTTGTCTGTTTATGTTGGTGTTATTAACGGTTTTAAAATGTTCATAGATAGGTATTTTTGATTTATTAATTTTTTTGTACCAGTCATTAGTAGTTTGGAATAGATCTTTGGCTTTTTTCCGGTGAATGGTTTTTATGAATTTTACGATGTCTGATGATAAGATATTTTGTGTAGTCGTTAGTGGGGCACATGTGGCATGTTTGGCAATTTTGTCCGCTAATTCGTTGGCTTTTATATTGACATGTCCGGGGATCCAAATGAGTCTGATTGTGGATTTATGCTTGATTAATATGTTTTTTATATCGTCTATGTAATGGTTGCTGTTTACTGGGTTAGTAATTTCGTCTAAGACTGAGAGAGAATATGAGCAGATCGCGATTTTCCTTCTGTTTGTGTTTGCGTATTTAGTCGCTTCGTGAATGGCTATTAGTTCAGCTCCAAAACTTGTGCTGTAATGTGGTAGGTGTGCTGTTTGAATGGTTTTGTTTTCTTCCACGATACTATAGCCTGTAAGGCCGTTTTGTTTTGAACCATCAGTGTATATAAACTTAAAGGAGTATAGCTCTGCTTTTAATTTAAGAAAGTTCTGTATATAGATTTTATTTGGTGTATTATTTTTTTTATGTTGTCGTAGGTCAGTATTGACTGAGTTATGAGGAAGTTGTCAGCTAGGAAATACTAAATATTTCTTGTGTACTTTTGTGATTATGGGTACTTCAATGTTTTGGGCGGTCTTAATCACTTTATTTATTGTGGATGGTACTTGTTGGAGTTTTTTAGATTTAAGGATTTGGGCACATAGGGTTGGGAGTGGGGAGTGGTCGTTGATTATAACTGATTTAATAAGCTTAGAGGTGATTAGGTCCCGGGCAAAGGATATTGGTGTAACTTTAGCTTCATACAGGAGGTTGGGAACAGGGGTTATTCTGAATGCACCTAGTGCAATCCTCGTAGCGGAATTTATGGTAGTGTTTAATTTATTTATGGTTGATTTTGGTACATACCCAAATAAGTAAAGACCATAGTTAATTTTAGATAAGAGGAGGGATTTTGTTATTGAAATTAGTGATGCTGTATTGCAGTTGAATTTTTTGCTTGAAAGGCATTTGATTATATTGAGTGGTTTGATTAATGAGTCTATTAATTGATTAATATGTGTTTCCCATCGATATCTTTTGTTCAGTGTAATCCCAAGTATCTTTAAATTGTCAACTTTGATTATATTTATGTTGTTGCATATGATGTTTGAGGAGCAATTGTGTTTTCTACAGATGTGAATTTGCTTGCATTTTTGTAGCGATAATGCAGCTCCTGAATATGCGCACCAATCCGAAATTTTGTTGTAGATCATGTGATGTAATTGTCTGTACGCAGCTTCTCAGTTTGTGTCAAGGAACTCATCCCGAAAAATTGTTCGTATATTACAAAGCGACAAACGAATTGTTAATTTACAAAAATAATAAAATCTAGAGAAGCACGTAGTGGGTCTGTTCAAAAACCCGTCTAATCGTTTCAAGTACAACTATCCAAGTAAGGGTAGAAGGAAATATGGATAAAATACAATATGGGGTTACCGCAATTGGGTTGCAAATGCGTTGTAATAAGATGAGCAGTATTTTCCTACAGTATCATTTGCAGAAGATCCAAAAAGTGACGGACCGGCGCCAAAACAAATTGTAATTGAATGTAGAACCATGACCAGTACCGAGAACATAACATCATGCGAAATTATATTAAATCCAATCACACTGAGTGAAGACAGTCAGATGGGCGAGATTGCATCAGGACAGAGTTCGTAGGACTATGTCTCAACAGCATCCAACATGGACATAACACTTCGTTTAACCACAAACGCTTAGAGCATAGTATTTCCAGCGGAAATCTTCGTCATCGAAGCATGTATCCAAGAATGTCTTCATAGAAGACTAAACGGCAAGCTAATATACATTATGTCAGATAGCCAAGCTTGCCCTCTAGGCACTGAGATCGTACTACTATATGTCGAGATTGGCTGACGAATGTCATAAAATCCTGAATGAACTAGGCAAAGACAACAAAGTCACACTTTGTTGGGTGCCTGGACATGAAGCACACGCTGGGAATGAAAGGGCGGACTGCCTCGCGAAAAGGGGGCGCTTCGTCCACTCATTGGCCCTGAACCGTTTGCGGCATGACTTCGTGCCACTCTGCAGACTTACTTAAGAAATAGGAAGAAACTCAGATAACTGATCAAAGGCAGAATGCTTCTGGCCAAAGCCAGGCAAAGAGATTTCTTTCCCCTACCCGTAGCATCTCCAAAAGAATACTGCGTTCGAAGCCTAGTAGAAGCTCTGGCACACGAGACACAATTCACATCGTGGCAGTTGAACAGTGATCGTAGCAGAGTGAACATCGTGATAGTAACAGTAACAGTATAAAGTGATTAAATAAATAAATGTAGTGCAAAACTGACTGACTGAAGCAAACTTTAAGCCAAGACTATGTGTGGGAATAGCAAATATCAAATAAAGCTAATTCTTCTAACTTAAGAAGGAATTGGGTGATTATTACACAATCCAGCGGTACGAATACGAGTATTGAGCATGGTATAAATTGTCAGGAATGAAATTTGGGAACGACAATTTTGTTCATATTGATCCACCTCAACAACTAAACTAATCCCTTGTAATGTAATGTAATGTAAAAGGGAGGTATATATAAAGTACTGCGACCTAAAAGATCTATTGTACAACCGTCTGCTAATAGAGGATAACCCTATAGAAACTCATCCAGCTATGTTATCCTTAGACATTCTAGGATATTAGCTGGATCTAGCTTTGCTATTTCATTACCTGGTATCAAATATGATCTGCTGTGCATCAGTGCTCCACAGCTGCCTAATATGTGCTCTGGCGACTCGGTTTCCTCGTCGCAGAATCTGCACAATGAACTTGAAATGATTCCTAAGTTGCTTAGGTGTCCCTTGAGCTTACAGTGACCAGTCAAACGCCCGGACAGTATTCTTAAGCTGTTTTTGGGCAAGTCAATGTAAAATTTGAATCTTTTGCGGTTATAGTTGCCCAAAAGTAGTTTTGATTGTCTTAGCCCCACATGACTTGCAAAAAGTTCCTGCCTTTTTTGCCTTTCTTTTTCCCTAAGTACTTCTTGCCATACTCCTCTGCCTATACCACAATAAGGTTCTGGGCCTATCATTGCCATGGAGGCCCCTTTTCTGGCAAGTTCGTCTGCTTGTTCATTGCCCCGAATACCTATGTGGCCAGGGACCCAGCATAAACTAACCTTGTTGTACTTTCCCAACTGATTTCATTTCTGTAGACAGTCCCATACTAGCTTAGAGTCCACTTCGTACGAGCTTAATGCTCGAATGGCAGCTTGACTGTCAGAAAGTATGGCTATTGCCCGCCTTCTATAGCCTCTGTTTAGATTAAACTGCGCGCATCTTTCGAAGGCGAGAATCTCTGCTTGTCTGCTACTAATCCCTTAAATTGATTTACAATTGGAAGGTTAAAAATGTAAATCTGGTGATAATGATAATCTTGGATCTGGAAGCTGCCCGAAGTGTGCCTGCTAGGCACCCACTACTAATTAGACCTTCATCTCATCAAGGTACACTTGCCTTCTGCTCACCCTACTGGCATTAGTTATATCGAAACACAGAAATTTGTGGTATACTAAACTCTTCTGGAAACCTCTCGTAAAGGTTGGATCAGTAGGTTGACTCCTATCTATATTAAAGTTAAGTAACATTTATTTGATGACTTTCTTGCAAATTTATTTCTGAATGCTCAGGTATATTTTTCTTATCGTTTCGGTATTCAAAAGCAGTACTGACCAATATCAATAATAATCCTTCTAACCCAACAGGTGGGTTTCTCCTCACAAAAATATGTTAAATCATTCCAATCTAAGCATTTTAAACTCTTAACATGAAGAAAATCAATCATGTTGACATTTTAGATTAGTATACGAAGCGGAAGCGGCCTAGATAAGATTAATGCGAGTTCACACCTCTACCAACTTTCTATATAAACTGGTCTCCCCAATCCTCTCATTCAGTTAGTTCCGTCGTTAAACCATGAATACCTTGATCGTATTCGTTGTGATTGCTTCTATTGTGGCACCTGCTTTCGGTCGTGGACTAGACTGGTCGGAAATAGAGCAGTCCTACAATAATCCCATCGGACGCATTACGAACGGAAAATTGGCGGAGCGAAAACAGTTTCCTTATCAGGCGGGTTTGCAATTATATTTATCAAATGGGATTTCGTGGTGCGGTGGAACTGTTATTTCGGAGATGTGGATTGTGACAGCTGCGCATTGTACCGACGCTTTGTAAGACTTTTAAAGGATGTATGTACTCGTATATATGTTTTGCTTGCAAATATTTTACCTTTATAGGACAACCGGAGTGGATGTATACTTGGGTACTTGGAATCGAGAGGACCCAGATGAGGAGGGTCAACAAGTGATTTTCGTAGAGCAAAAAAACGTGATTGTGCACGAGGATTGGAGACCATGGACTATGGCTAATGATATTTCCTTGATCAAACTGCCGGTGCCTATCGAATTCAATGGTAAGGAAGTTCAGTACAATTGGGAAGAGAGAATATGAGTCAATCCTTTGCAGATTACATACGACCTGCCAGCTTGCCAAAGATGGGGGACACTAGAACATTTAAAGGCGAAGTAGCGATTGCTTCTGGATGGGGACGGAACAGTACAAGTGAGCAAACTATTTGGTTAACAATGAAAACAGACACTACTAATGTAAGTCGCCTCTTTTCAGAGTCCAGCGTTGTCACGGACAAATTGCGTTGGGCGGAGACCCCAGTTATAACGAATACTGAGTGCTTGCTTAGATGGATGGACCTGCTCCTTCCCACAAACATATGCATCAGGACTATCGGCGGAATCTCCACTTGCCATGGTGATTCTGGCGGTCCATTGGTGCTCGCAGATCGCTCACAGACGTTGATTGGGACCACCTCTTTTGGCACAACAGATTGCGAACAAGGCTCTCCGGCTGCATTCACGCGGATAACCAGTTATGTGGATTGGATCGCTAAACACACTGGGATCCAGAATGAATAAGATTTTCGAGTGATTTCAAATTAAATGAAAGTATTTTTTAGTCTAATATGAAATTGCACACGAAATTTATATTAATAAATTAACAAATTGTACGGCGTGTACCCAGAAAATTTGTCACTTTTCAATCATAGAAGTCTTCCATTAAAGGCGTCTGCCGTGTACGGATTTGCCGCCTCCTCCGATATCATGTGATCGAAACTGATGCTGTTCGGCACCTCATGTCGTCGCACTATGTTCCGGTCATAAGACATCATATATAATCCGATTAACATCGCCCGGAGGCTTCCTTATGTGGCTCTGTTAAAATATTTCGCGGATGGATTCGTCTTTTTGTGTACCAGGAATCAAAAAATCACGTCTAGTTTTATTGAAGCTCTTTAAAACGAGTAAAAAAGTCTGAAGTCGGGTTAGACCTATTCCAAATGCCCTTCCCCTTTACATGTGCGTGCGAGTTAAACCATGGCAGTGTACATTTTGTTCAGTTATCATCATTAGAAGCATATATAGGTTAATTTTAAGTGGGTCCCGAAAGTTAATTATATGGGAAGGAGGCGTGTTCTTTATCTGATCGATCCTATTAAAAAATGTCGCCCAATAATATTGCATAGGTCGTAAGCCTAAAACCCGCTCCCTCCCTATGAAATTTCGTTATTGATTCTTCTATGGGAACCTCGTAATGATTTTTGGCTAATTGTGGGCGTGGCAGTAGTAGTATGATCACCATATTTGGCACTCACACTAGTATAGACCCAATGTACAGTCCTGCCCAAATACTCTGTAATCTGAATATGCGACATCCTCTCTTCAGTACTAAATGGTGTTACTGGCGATGGGCAAAATGAAGATGTTGCAGGCCTATTCGCTGAAGTGGAACGAATTGCTCCCTTTTTTATTCAGTCTTTCGTTGTTCTTTGATGCTGGAGGTTATGTATCGCTCCGTCTCAGATTAAGAACAGGAAGAGAATTGAAGAATGCGATTATTTGATGTTAAACATGTTCGAGCAGTGCGGGGAAGACATACTCGTATTCGTAGATCATACACAATATGCATTCAAACACACCCTTCTTGTCAATGTTGTTTATGCTTTCCATATCGACATGTTTGGACCACTCCCACAACCCAATCAAGGATATAAGAATTGTCTAACAGTTATTAATCGTTTTTCTAGCTAGGCTGACATAATCAAATCACATAAAGTTTTCTACTCACGCTTGACTTGTAGGTTTGGATCGCCTAAACTGATCACAACTAATCAGGGCTCTCCACTGGCGTCAGCATTATTCCCCGCGCCGCTTAAGCTCGTTGGAACGCAACGTATTCGGACCACTACCTACCATCCTGCTTCCAATGGTCCCATCGAGCGGTGGCGTCGATCACTAAAATCGGCAATCCAACACGCCTACAGGGGATAATAACAACCATACTCAAGAACATTCGCCTACAGCAGAACATTTTTTCGACCATGGTGAGTTACCATCAACATTTAACCAACAGTCTGCAGTTCGTCAACAGCACCAAAATCAACAAAAAACAGTTACCACATCAATCTGCAGCATTGGGTGTCGGAATTTCGGAGTCCTTATCGATCTAGCGATATAAAAATTAGGCAAAATTTATTTGTTACTTCATAGCAAATTTACAACTGCTTGAACTCTTCTGTATACCGAGGTATATTTTCGTTATCATTTCGGAATTCTGAAACAGTCAAGACCAATATAAATAACAATCTTTCTAAACCAACAGGTGGTATCTCTTAAATCATTCCTAATCTAAGCACTTTTATTTGAGATTTAAACTGTTAACACGGAGAAAATCAATCAAATTGACATTTTAGATTGGTATACGCAGGTGTTTGGATAAGATTAATGCGAGTTCACAACTCCACCAATTCTGTATATAAACTGGTCTCTCAAACCCTCTCATTCAGTTAGTTCCGTCGTTAAACCATGAATATCGTGACCGTGTTCGTTGTGATTGCTTCTGTTCTGGCGCCTGTTTTCGGCCGTGGATTAGACGGGTCAAAAATTGAGCAGTCCTACAATAATTCTCACGGGCGCATTATTTGGGGAAATTTGGCGGAGCGAAAACAGTTCCCGTATCAGGTGGGTCTGCGTTTATATGCATCTAAAGGGCATTCGTGGTGTGGTGGAACCGTCATTTCAAAGAGGTGGATTTTGACAGCGGCGCAATGTACCGACTCGTTGTAAGACATATTAAAGGATGTATATATATACTCGTATATATATATATATATATATATATATATATATATATATATATATATATACTCGTATATATGTATATATATATATATATATATATATATATATATATATATATATATATATATATATATATATTTAAAATATTCTGCCTTTACAGGACAACCGGTTTGGATGCGTACTTGGGTACTTGGAATCGGGAGGACCCAGATGAGGAGGGTCAGCAGGTGATTTTCGTAGAGAAAAGGAACGTGATCGTGCATGAGGGATGGAATCCAACGACTATGGAGAATGATATTTCCTTGATCAAACTGCCGGTGCATATCGAATTCAATGGTAAGGAAATTCAGTACAATTTGAAGAGAAAATATGAGTCAATCATTTGCAGATTACATACAACCTGCCAAACTGACAAAGGGGACAGCTCCACAATCAGAACTCGATACGGTTACTTCTGGATGGGGACGGACAGGTAAGAAAATTATTTTATTAATAATGGAAACGGACTATTCTAATGTATGTCGCCTCCTTTTAGAATTCAGCGCTGGCACGGACAAATTACGTTATATTAGGGCCAGAACTATAACGAATGATGAATGTTCGCTTCATTGGGGGGACGTCATCAAACCCACTAACCTATGCATCAGGAATCAATTCGGCCTCTCCACTTGCAATGGTGATATAGGCGGTCCATTGATCTATGCTGTTGCCAGTAACTTTGTGATCGGTATCACTTCCTTCATGGCGCCAGATTGCGGAGAAGGGTGGCCGGTTGTATTCACGCGGCCACGCAACTACTTGGATTGGATTTACCAACACACTGGGATCAAGGTTTAATAAGATTTTCGAGTGATTTCAAATTAAATGAAAGTATTTTGTAGTCTAATATGAAATTGTATATGAAATATATATTAATAAATTAACAAATTGTATGCCGTGTGTCCCGTAAGTTTATCGCTCTCCAACCGTAGCAGTCTTCCATTAAAATCATCTACCGTGTGCGGATTTTCCGTCTCGTCGGATATCATGTGTGCAAAACTAGTGCTGTTTGGTACCTCATGCCGTCGCACTGTATTCCGACCATAAGACATAAAATATTTTCCGAATAACATCGCACGCGAGGCATCCTGGTGTGGCTCGATGCCTGTTTCGTCGCTGATCCAATCCAAGTACGAAGCAACTTTCGTAAAAGCCGCAGGATAGCCGCGATCGCAGCCGAATATGCTACCGAACGAAGTGATGCCGATTAAGATGCGCTTCTTGGAGTTCTTGCGCTGCACCACGAGCGGTCCACCGGAGTCACCGTTGCACGTTGACTTGGCGTTTCTCCCGCTTGTGCAGATATTAGTGGCCCGGTACGACATTGGGAAGCTATGTTTGCACGTGTTACCATCTATAATTTCGAGCTTGACGAAACGTAGCTCATTGCTGATGGCGTGCACGCCGGTGGCGTAACGACCCCAGCCTGAAGCTATGGCGAGTTTATTCTTGAAATTGTTATACTCGTAGCTACGTTTTGGCAACTGGATTGGTTGGATTCTGTCTGAAAATAAAACAAACAAACAAACACAATATTGAAGAAGAACAGTGAGGAAGTTATAGTTGATCACTACCAGACAATTAGTGCCCTGCACCCAATTGTAGGCTAATAACAACTACCCAGGATTATTTCCTCTATGTGAGTATTTATGTGTTGGAAGCAGGAAAAATTCCTGGCAGTTTTTATTTGCAGTACAAAAGAGAAAGAGAGGGAGCGGGAGAGACAAAGAGAAAGATGGAGAAAAGGAGGAAACGAGGAAAGAGATAGAAAAAGAGGAAAAGTGAAATAAAGAGAGATAAAGAAATAGAATGACAGAATAGGAGTAGGCAAGAGAGAAAGAGTGCAAGAGAGATAAACATAAATAGAAAAAACAGGAGGAAGGAGAGAGATGTATAGCCGACTATTCGCTGATAGCCAACACAATGGGATTAATTTCCTATATAGGACCAGTTCACTACCAAATTTTATATTATGGCTTCCTCTGTTGAAGAACAAACAACGAAATTGTTGCTCTCTGAATTTTCACAATTATTGAATGTGCGTTATTCCACTACAGAGAGTGAAGGAACTCCATTTCTTGATTCTATACTTTTTTTTTGATGTTAGGTATGGACTTCTATGGACTTATCCATGAACTTAGCTATGGACTTACCCATGAGGTTAGATATGGACTTATTCATGAGGTTACCTATGGACTTCTCCATGAGCTTACCTATGGACTTATTCATGAGCTTACCTATGGACTTATCCATGAGCATAGCTATGGATTTATCCATAAGCTTAGCTATGGATTTATCTCTGAGGATAGGTATGGACTTATCCATGAGCTTAGCTATGGACTTATCCATGAGCTGAGCTATGGACGTATCCTTGAGTTTAGCTGTGGACGTATTCATGAGGGTAGTTATGGACTTATCCATAAGCTTAGCTATCGACTTATTCATGAGCTTACCTATGGACTTATTCATGAGGTTACCTATGGGCTTATCCATGAGCTTACCTATAGACTTCTCCATGAGCTTACCTATGGACTTATCCATGAGCTTAGCTATGGACTTATCCATGAGCTTAGCTATGGACTTATCCATGAGCTTAGCTATGGACTTCTCCATGAGCTGAGCTATGGACGTATCCTTGAGTTTAGCTGTGGACGTATTCATGAGGGTAGTTATGGACTTATCCATAAGCTTAACTATCGACTTATTCATGAGCTTACCTATGGACTTATTCATGAGGTTACCTATGGACTTATCCATGAGCTTACCTATAGACTTATTCATGAGGTTACCTATGGATTTATCCATAAGCTTAGCTATGGATTTATCTCTGAGGATAGGTATGGACTTATCCATGAGCTTAGCTATGAACTTATCCATGAGCTTAGCTATGGACTTATTCATGAGGTTACCTATGGACTTATCCATGAGCATAGCTATGGATTTATCTCTGAGGATAGGTATGGACTTATCCATGAGCTTAGCTATGAACTTATCCATGAGCTTAGCTATGGACTTATACATGAGGTTACCTATGGACTTCTCCATGAGCTTACCTATGGACTTATTCATGAGGTTACCTATGGACTTCTCCATGAGCTTACCTATGGACTTATTCATGAGGTTACCTATGGACTTATCCATGAGCTTAGCTATGGACTTATTCATGAGCTTAGCTATGGACTTATCCATGAGCTTAGCTATGGACTTATCCATGAGCTTAGCTATGGACTTATCCATGAGCTTAGCTATGGACTTATCCATGAGCTCAGCTATGGACTTCTCCATGAGCTGAGCTATGGACGTATCCTTGAGTTTAGCTGTGGACGTATTCATAAGGGTAGTTATGGACTTATCCATAAGCTTAGCTATCGACTTATTCATGAGCTTACCTATGGACTTATTCATGAGGTTACCTATGGACTTATCCATGAGCTTAGCTATGGACTTATCCATGAGCTTAGCTATGGACTTATCCATGAGCTTTGCTATGGACTTCTCCATGAGCTGAGCTATGGACGTATCCTTGAGTTTAGCTGTGGACGTATTCATGAGGGCAGTTATGGACTTATCCATAAGCTTAGCTATCGACTTATTCATGAGCTTACCTATGGACTTCGCCAAGAGGATAGCTATGGGCTTTAGTATGAACTTATTCATAAGCTTAACTATGGATTTATCTCTGAGGATAGCTATGGACTTATCCATGAGCTTAGCTACGAACTTATCCATGAGCTTAGCTATGGACTTCTCCATGAGCTTACCTATGAACTTATCCATGAGGTTTGCTATGGACTTAAAAGAGTTTATGAATACGAGATGTAGTACTTCTAATATTACTTTGGACTTCTTCCGAATGCAACTACTATATCTCGTGATCTATAAGAGTTAGACATACATACATCTCCTGTTATAAAAAGTGGCAATTATAAGCTTAACATTTGGTAGATGTGGCCCATGGACCTAAGATAACCTCAATATATATTATCACCACAATTGAGCATGAAATTATCAAGATGAGGTAAATTGGTGACGTTTTCAACTAGAAAAGCTAAAGACGGTCAAAAGGGGCGAGAGAGGGAAATGGAGTTGATAATGCCTATCTTCTGTAGTTCGTTGTGTTCGATCTTTCTTTACGTGTGTTTCTGAAGTTGAGAATAGTCATAAAATAAATCCTGTAGATCCATTGCATGGGCGAATAACTGAAGATGGTGGGGAAAAATATATGTATGCATAAATCGGTAAGGAAGCTAATAGACGAGGGTTCTTATTTTTTGCGACACAAATGGTACAAAATATCGCTGGCGAAATCGGTTTATATAATATATGTATATAATGTTTAAATCTTAGTCTTCTTAATCTCATCCTGTCATGTGTATGAGTCACTGAGTACATACAAGATGAGTCACTGAGTACATACAAGATGAGTCACTGAGTACATACAAGATGAGTCACTGAGTACATACAAGATGAGTCACTGAGTACATACAAGATGAGTCACTGAGTACATACAAGATGAGTCCCTGAGTTTGGCAGCGCCAACTGGTGTTGTTAACAAGTTTTCTACCTTTCGAGTAACTTACACGGAGAATAAATTACACTTTCTGTTCCTTATCTCTAAGTGCATTGACAGGCCCACCACAGCTAATTTTGGGTATGGTAAACACCTCTCCGTTGGTGGTGCAATATCTTCACCTCTTTAGTGTAGGAATTTAACTATGGAACAACATATTTCAATCTCTGGGCATATTCAGTATCCTTTGAAAAGAGATACTAAAGTTTCTCTAAACTTAGTTGGAAATGAGACCTTTTACCAGAGAACACAGAGAAAGGAAAGTTTTTTTCGCTGCCAGTGTCCGTAGCGGACACACCACGATTTTGAGTGGATTCACCACGATTCTGAGTGGATTCACCACGATTTTCAGTGGATTCGTGTACAATGTCCGTCTGCTTTATTTCGCTGCTTTGCCGTTTGACGTTTAAGTTTCTTTTCTCTGTGTTCTCTGCTTTTACTACACTGTCTTTCTCTCTGTCTATCTCTCTCTCTTTCTCTATATATATCTATGTTTCATCCCAATCTCTTCTATATTTAAGTTTAGGTTTGTCAGTTGTTCCCATTTTGGAGTTACTACCTGTAAATTGAATTTGTTCCGGTAATCGAACCAAGGCAATATCATCCTTCAAACGTCGCGGATTCCATGTGGGGAATATGATGAAATTGTCATGATGCACCATCAGCCGTTGCTGGCCCAGTTCTTTGGCATTTTTGATCTCGTGAGCGCCCAAAAATACCAGAGCCCGCTTCGCCCTTCGAATAGAAATGCAAATCACACTCAATCCCAGGCACTCGAGTAATTAATTATTAATTAATAATTAATAAAAAGTAAATCCTACATATCCACACAATGCGCGGCCGTAATCACATATTCATCGGATATCAACGAACCGCCGCACCAGTACAGGCCCTTGGGACGCTGCAGCAGCAAACCAACTTGGTAGGGGAAGCAATTCGGTTGGGCCACATTACCGCCGAAGATCCGATCCATGGCCGCATGAGGATTGCCCGGCAGCATGTCCAGCTCCAAGGGTGAAGTCTCCAAATTCAACACCAACGGTTGCTCATCCCGGAAGTAATCCGTTTTCTTCGACTGCAACGAGCCCGGTGGGTACATGGAGACCAGGAACATGGGCTTCACATGCTTCCACCTGATTGCCTCGATGTACTTCGGCAGCAAGAAGTGCACCAGCGACAATTTGAATAGGAACACACGCGTATACAACAACATTGAACCGAGTGTCAGGTGGGGTTAATGGCGCAATTATGTGTTCGTACACCTGCGATAGCGTTGCAATTAAAATAATTGATTTGAATTTTTATGTTGCCAAACGTTGCGATCGTTGCACAGACGCGCACTCACTAAGCGGCCACAACGCGACTGCAATGCTTTTTATAAATTTTGCCCAACATCGCAGCTGGAAAAGTGATTTGAATTTGAGTCAATCAATTTTCACACTGTGGTTGGTCTATGATGGAAAGCCAATACTGGCTTAGGGCCCGCCGCTCCGACACCGACTCAAACAGGGCAGTGCGCCTGGAGTGTGGCTTTCCATTTCATTTGGCGCTTTAAGTGCGCTCGGCGCATTACGTCACAGTATCGTGTGTATTGCAGCGGCAGAAGTTTCCATTGCGAAATTTTATCGCTTCACTGCGACGTGTGAGATAACCTCATTAATTCATTCATTCCCACTATTATAATAAATAATAATAATTATTCCGATTATCATAATTAGAAGCGAAGAAAGTGTTTTCATTTTCAATCGCATGCTCCGCACTCAGCACTCGCTCCGGGTCCTATATACACACGGCGACGCCAACACGCAACTCGCATTGTGTCTCATACTCGTCCACTTCGTTGCTCCATGGGTGCAGTGATGCGTGTGGCCGCCGGCAAAGTGTGTATTATGCCCAGACGGCAGCACTGAACACTGAGCCAGACTGAATGTCTCAACGCGGCTAAACAGTAGCGTAGACACGATTTAGCTGTGAGGAAGAGAGGAGGGGATATGTAGGAAAATAATTATAAAACGAGCAAAAACAATGCAAATGATCGTAACTGCTCTGCACATTGAATTATCTCATGTGACTCAAGAGATTTAAGTAGTCGCAAGAATGCAATTCAATTACGCAAAGTGGGACTGGAAATGAGTCGCATACAGAAATTATTATCCATGATGTTCCGGCCCATGGCACCACATGCGTATCAATACTGGTGGTACAAGGCAGAGATGACCATACCAATGGTTTCATACAATTTGGTGGTAGTTCTGAACCGTTTCGAAACAACACAACCAATATTTTTATAAATTGCAACATTATCTACGCATCTTTGGCTATTTTGACAAGAATTGGATTTGAGTAGCAAGTTCGTGCTGAATTGTGGGGGCCATAATGAAATTTATTGATAAATTTGGGTCCCCAATGCTTTGTATGCTTTCTAAACTACTTTTGACGTGTATCAAATGTCAGAGAATGAGATATCAAAAAATAAAGCGACATCTACCGGAAAATATTTAAAGCATATCTATTACCTTCGGACCTCCCCAAGATTGTAAAAAACATATCATCATAGTTTTCAAGACCAAAGCGGGAATTTAGGATCTGGCTGCTTGGATGGAAAAGTGTCAAAGGTGCACTTCTTGCTGCCGAAGTACATCGAGGCAATCAGGTGGAAGCATGTGAAGCCCATGTTCCTCGTCTTCATTTAAGCAGTTAATAGGCCTGCTTAGGGATATCTTATATTGTTATGGAGAATTCTGTGTAAAGGACATTTTCCTTGCTAACTAAGTTCCACGATATCAACGAACCGATAAATTACAAATCCATGTGGTTCCAAACAAATAAACCGTTTAACTACAAAGGCACTTTCAAAGAGCTTCGAATCAGTTTGGATACAGGGCAAATTGTTGGCACACTCCTAAAAACATAATGGAAGTTATAATCCAGAAAAATTCTGAACGATAAATATATTTTTTAAAGTTAAGAGGATCGATTTTGAACTCAAATAGTATACCGTGGACACCGCCTTTTACTTCAGAAGGTTCCTTCCAACAGAACTGACCCTGAAAGGTTTCTCAAATCAACTAAAAATTGTTTTCTACATTTAGTTAGACTAGCATGTCTTTCCTAGAGCAACATAGAGATGTTGCTCCAATAGAATTTATATCAAGGAGACACTTAGGTGCGTACTTTTAAAGAATGAGGTCACGTGATAGTATTTTTAGCCCTGTCTCTTATTCAATACAGTTGCTGTCAGTTCAGGTACCGTTTAACAGCGCCATCTAACAATCCTTTGTTCCTTTGATAGTATGTTTATCCCTGTCTCTCATTCAATACAGTTGCTATCAGTTCAGGCACCGTTTAACAGCGCCATCTAACAATTTTCAATGGCGCAAATAATTCTCAGCACACAAATGTCATATCCTCTGTGTCTCCAATCATCCTGGATATTGCTTTCAGTTTCCAAGTCCAGTATATTTTCATAGCCCTTAAGTTTCTAGGAGTATTAAAACACACACTCCGATATTAGACCAAATGATAGGTGTTCACAATGGGGAAATAGCGTAAGGCGAAGTAAACTCAGGGAGCTTCTGTATTCATATGCTCCGTGGGTTCCCCCCTATTGCCACAGCCTCTGTGGAGCTGCACCATAATAAACAGGGTTATTACCATATCAATTACGCGTGTGCTCTCGCTCACGATATCGCAGTCAGCTAAGATAGCGTGAGATGTTTTTATGTTTCACTGTTCAACATCTTCGCTGCTTGTGTCATTCAAATGCACATGCGCAGGCGCAGTTGCATGACATTAGCTCGGAAGCTGCTCGCCCGCCGCTTTGTTGTGTTTTGTCGATGAATTTTTACATTATTAATATGCAATAACAAAATAAATCCATTTCAATAGGAAATGCATAAATCTTGGCAGTTTTTTGTGTTTTTCCGTTTAGGAAAATTTTGTACACTTATTGAAGCGAATAATGCCAAATTCGTAATGTGAAATACCACATAATTGCACGCCACTACGGCATGTTGGACCCAGCGTTTAGGAGTACAATCGCACAATTTCCACATGAACATTATGCACCCCGTTTGTTTGTTTGTTTCGTTGATTGGCGGAGCTTTTGTGGCAGCACAAAGACCTTTTCACAGCTAGACAGGGACGGGTGGTAAGGGAGAGAGCAATCGAGTTTGTGTAGGTGTGTAAATGAGGCTCATATTGGTATTAAGATTCGCACCATATACATATATACGACAGAATGATGAGAGATGGTAAAATATTAAGCAGTATAAACCAGATTGAGTTTCAGATTCACTTACCGAATACATTACTTAATAATCGACATGTTGTTGGTAAGTTTTCCAAACGAAAGCAAATGAGTGAATATCTAAATAAATAACAAAGAATTGAAAAGTTAATATAGGAACTATCCATATGATATATCTGACTATCCAGTTAGGTCAGTTAATTATTGACAGCGAGTGAATCAACCTGATTCTCTAACGTTATCTGTTTGTCTAGCCAAATGAAGGACAGCTAATTGAAAGGCAGCTCTGTGAGAGTGAGCCCTCTAAATCCCTTCTGTATCAATATCTCTCTCTACTTGCCGGTCAGTTTCTAAACCCTCTTTTAAAAACTCATTGTATTTTTAGATGTGAATGAGTAAAGCTCTGTCTAGTTCCATGCTATCTTTCGTAATGCCTTGATGAATATATAATGTTATTTTTCTACCTTTAAGTGTATAATTTATTTTTTCTGCGGTTAAGTGTATGATATTCTTTTTCTACGTAAAAGTTTATAAAATTATTTTTCTACACTTAAATATACAATACTAGTTTTCTACGTTTGAATGTATAGTTTTTTTTCTACGTTCAAAAATATATTCGTTTTCTACTTTTAAATGTACAATATCAATATAAATACTTCATATTCTTCTTCTATGTTCATATATATAATATTCTTTTTCTACGTATAAATATGTAATATTATTTTTCTACGTTTAAATGTATAGTTTATATTTTTACATTTAAGTGTAAAATTTTCTTTTTCTACATTTAAATGCAGAATATTCTTTTTCTATTTCTAAATATATAATATTCTTCTTCTACGTTCAAATATATATTATTTTTCTACGTTTAAGTGTATAATATTTTTCTATGTTCAAATATATAATATTCTTTTTCTACGTAAAAATATGTAAAATTATTTTTCATTAATATTTACATTTTTATTTTTCAACGTTTAAATTTATAATATTATTTGTCTACGTTTACGTGTATACTTTAGTTTTGTACATTTCAATGTACAATATTCTATATGCACCTTTAATTACATAATATTCCTTTTCTGCATTGCAAGTAAAAATTTCTACGTTCAAGTAAATAATACGTTTAACTGTATAATTTTCTTTTTAAATGTATAATTTCCTTTTTCTACATTGAAATGTACCATAATCTTTTTCTACGTTTAAATATATAAAATTATTTTTCTACGTTTAAGTGTATAATATTCTTTTTCTACGTTGAAAAATATGTTATTTTTTTACGTTTAGCTGTACATATAGTTTTTTTTCTACATTCAAATATATAATAATCTTTTTCTAAGTTTAAATTTACAATATCAATATAGATACTTAATATTGTTATTCTATGTTCAAATATATAATATTCTTTTTCTATGTATAAATATGTAATATTATTTTTCTACATTTAAGTGTATAGTTTATATTTTCAGATTTAAGTCTATAATTTTCTTTTTCTACATTTAAATGTACAATATTCTCTTTCTACGTCTAAATATATAATATTCTTTTTCTACGTTCATATATATATTATTTTTCTACATTCATATATATATTATTTTTCTACATTTAAGTGTATAATTTTTTTCTATGTTCAAATATATAATATTCTTTTTCTACGTATATATATGTAAAACTATTTTTCTGTGCATAATTTTTTTTCTACTTTTAAGTTTATAATTTTCTTTTGCAACGTTTAAAGATATAATATTATTTTTCTACGTTAACATGTATACTTTTTTTCTACATTTAAATGTACAATAATCTTTTTCTACGTTTAAATGTATAATATTATTTTTCTACATTTAAGTGTATAATTTTCTTTTTTACATTTAATTGTACAACAAATCTTTTTCCACGTTTAAATACAGAATATTTTTTTTATGTATTTAAATTTATAATATGAATCTCAGAAGTCTGTCCAAGGATAAGGATTGTATATTGTCCATTCCAAATACATCTCACCAGAATATACGCCTCCTCTTTCTGTCAAAGGCAGGATAATCGCAGAGAAATACTCTGTATACTCTTGTTATTCCTCCAGACAGAAAGAGCAGTTCGAACTCACAATGATACATATGGTCGCCTTATGATGGTCCCATAGATTTTGCCATGTGATTAGCCGAACCAGTGAGTGAAGATCTTTCCTTTGTAACGTTAAAAGCAAATCCGCAACTATCTTGGAAACATTTGCTTGTTTTGGAGAATTACACCATCGATCTTAGTGAATATTTTTCATTTGACTCTTGATTCAATTGATAGTCTCTGCTAAATTCATACCGATAATTGGCTCTGGTTCAATGAAGACCCATTGTTTGGCAGTTCATTAAATATTGCATTCGTGCATGCGCAATCCACCCAAGTAAGCTCTAGCAATTCCACCTTGCGACAGAGTTAAGTCTTGACTTACATTCTTGTGCAATGTAACTACTTCGACAGGCTTGTTTTAAGGCAGATCTTCGATTATAGAAAAATAAACGTACCAACCTTTTTATTTATCCTCGGGAAGTACTCGTATATGTGACGATCACTTGAGATCCATGGAAACCATAACGACTAATTTCGACAGGATAGTACATACATATATTTATGCTATTTATGAGGATTCTATTTCAACTGTCGCATCCAGATATATCTACAGAAATTTGCAATATACTCTCAAAAGGGTTAGTTTCCATTTATTTCTATGGTGGTATGATCTCTCTCTCCTTCTGTCATATCTTACATTCTCGTACCTCCACAACTACTTTATTTCTATGATTATGGATTGGTATATGCTCCTAGGGTATAAGGATAGTTTATTAGGTTATCACGTAGTCAATCGATGCTGATGTCTGCCTAGTTTATTAATGCAATATATTTACTATCGTTTCTAGGAAAACTACAACAAAAAGTCCAAGGTTTCTATAATTCAATTGACGAAGAAATCGGTTGAAATTATTATCCTATTCCGCTTGAATCTACCTACATGTAAATAACCCAATTTAATTTTAAAGGACTTTACCAATTTTTGTAATCAACTTTATTCTGAATAAGATATCGAATTACGGCCTGCTGCAACACCTCTCACAGGTAACTCTGCTACGCGTACGCCTTCTGCAGTTAGTCACATCAGGAGATGATAGAGCTTCTTCTACTGGGTCTTTCCTCCGGATACTCGGCCTCTATCATCACAGTTTGCTTTCAATTTCGTTGTTGTTCTCCAACTTGTCTCTTTACCTCCAACTTTCCTGTTAACCTCCAACTTCATTGTTTACCTCCAACTTCACTGTTTACCTCCAATTTCACTGTTTACTTCCAACTTCACTGTTTACCTCCAACTTAACAGTTTAACTCCAACTTCACTGCTTAACTCAAACTTCACTGCTTACCAAAAATAATAGAAGCTTTCTTTATCATTCTTGCCCGTTTACCTCCGTCTTGACTGTTAACATCCAACTTGACTGTTATCGTCCAAGTTTGCTGTTAAGCTGCAAGTCTGCTGTTAACCTCCAAGTTTGCTGTTCACCTCTAAAACACCTTTTCCTCGGAGCTCTTTCGTCGTACATTCGAGTGACATGGCCAGGACAACGTTAACCAACGCGACAACCATTGGTATATATCCTGAAAAGGATACGAAATTCTACAGGTATTTATATACAAAGCAATCCCCAGAAGAATCGCTATCATGAATATTTGTATCACAGAAAAAGGATCTGGATTTTAATTATCGTTATCATTGTGGTCCCTATATATTTTTGTTACTATTGATAAATCCTAGTATTTTGGAATGAATCCTGCCGCTTGTGATCTATTAATAAATCATGTAAAAAATACCAATTTTCAGTAGGGAAATTTAAGTGACCAATTCTTAGTACACTACTGAAATGATTGGATCCCAGGGCTAAGAATAGAAAATGCCGTGAGCCAGAACTCTAATTTAAATCTATTTGTATCAGTTTGGAATAGATGCCTCATAATTTTCTATAAATTTATATAAGTATAAACTCAATATCCGATTGCCACTACCAATACATTTCGAGCCTTGGCTTATTTTAGGATAGTCCAGCTTGAAAATAGTTCAAGTATTTACTTTTTAGACTACATTATCCTTGTATCTGTTCAATAATAAGCAAGCTTAAATGTATTGTTTTAGAATTTATCACATTACCTCTTCTTACATCATAGACGCTCTCAGTCATCATCTTACATCGTGGTCTCTCCCAACCATCATCTTACATCGTGGTCTCTCCCAACCATCATCTTGCATCGTGGTCTCTCCCAACCATCATCTTACATCGTGGTCTCTCCCAACCATCATCTTACATCGTGGTCTCTCCCAACCATCATCTTACATCGTGGTCTCTCCCAACCATCATCTTACATCGTGGTCTCTCCCAACCATCATCTTACATCGTGGTCTCGCCCAACCATCATCTTACATCGTGGTCTCGCCCAACCATCATCTTACATCGTGGTCTCTCCCAACCATCATCTTACATCGTGGTCTCTCCCAACCATCATCTTGCATCGTGGTCTCCCCCAACCATCATCTTACATCATGGACGCTCCCATTCTGCATGTTACATCATGGACGCTCCCATTCTTCATCATACATCAAGGATGCTCCCATTCATCTTCTTACACCATGAACCCTCCCATTTTTCATCTTATATCGAAGACTCTCCCAACCATATTCTTACACCATGGACGCTCCCATTCCTCATCTTATATAGTAGTTTCTCTCATCCATCATGTCGCTGGTCAATCGTGTGACTCAGCTGATATCATAAACAATTCATTAGTTAAGACACATAAGCATTCACACCAAATTGTGTCTTATGGACACAATCCTCCCTCTTTTCTTCCTTAGAGCATAAATATATGATATTAGCTGAGTCACATAATTACTTTGTGATATTAAGGTCACATATCCATATTTTGTACCCTTTACAGCACATTAATTCACAGCCTTCGAACTTCTTTAAATGATACTAAATGCAATATATATAAGTCTATTTGTCGCTTACATGTTTAAAGATAAAATGATTACAAAGTTAGTTTAGTTTGTAAAAAAGAAGTTAAATATCTTTAGAATACTATATTTGTGTTTTGCTACAGTAGTTATGAATTCATTTAATCTATGTAATATTATTTTGTAAGAATATAGGAATTGGTGCGTCAATATTCGACAAAAGGCAAATTAAATTTGGAAACCCCCTCACTTTGTAACGAACTCATAAGTCTACTTAATAATGCTGATGATGCATAATGCGACGATATGTTTAACAGGAAACCCGCAAACTGTATGGATGCATATGTTTGTATATATAAATAATGTACAATGGAAAAGTAACAAAATAAGTTTTCGAATAATGAAAATAATGAAATAATTAGTTCGTTTCTGCTCGAACTGACGCTAACTTAAAATTTAATTGGCCCTAACCGAAATACACTCTTAACCGATCTCACTTTGTACTAGTGTCATTTGGTGCTGTTCCGGTACGTTATTGATTTCCACCAATAACTGCTCATTATCCCCAACATCATCAATTGCGTCGAAGCTATTATTTAAGCGTTCATAAAAATCGTTTAGAGATATTTTCTTTTTCGCATAACGCTGGCCGAAGATTTTCTTGATTTTGGCTCGTCGCTTCTTCATTAGCGTCTTGTTCACATTCAGTCCATCGGAGCAGGAGAGGGAGCGGCGCATTTTTTTGGCGCCTATAAAGCGTAACAAACTGCTATCGAGCGCCTCTTCCGCCTCTGGCTCCTCAAATATGGTCTCTAGATTCGATGGGCGAAATTTCGTCAGCGATTTGTTCATATAAATTTTCTTGATAGCCGCAGCGCTCAGAGCCGACAGGCTACTCTTTTGCATGGGCATACGTTTTGTCGGCTTCAGAATGGTGCGCCGTTTCACTTTGAACAGGGGACTTTCCTTGGAGGCGCGTGAGGGCATCCTGCGACGTTGCGCAGCATCGACGCTGCTGGCGCCTCCGCTGGTGGTAGCAATATTTTCCTCTTCCTCCTCCTCCTCCTCATCCTCATCGTACTCGTTAACAGTGTCAGGCACAGTGATTTCCTGATACCAGGACTTTTGCGCATCAACTGCATTGGTATCCATTCCCACATGAATACTGACGGCGTTGACCTGCGACGCTGGGTAATCAACGCCAGACATTGTTGTTGTTCCAGCAGCAAAATTGGATGTGCTGTAAGCGAAACGCTTGAAATGCAATGTTGTGGTTCGCTTTACATAAAATATTTACCGATTGTGTGCCAAAATTTCTTCACAAGTATTTTGCTCAAAATTAATGTTTGCAAATCGCCAAACAATCCGCTCCATTACACTCACTCTCCTATGAAAAAAACTTTCAATACATTTTTCGCGTTTTGTATGGACCTGTCAAGCAGCTGTTGCTATACGTCAACCAGTGAGAAGGCAGCACAGAAGTCTGCAGCTACAATACCGTAGTCGATTCAATTTTAGCAACGCCGCAAACCATACGAAAATCTAAGCAAGGTGAAATTTCGTAGCGAAAAAGCATTTCGTTCCCGCATGTTTCCAGGCAGGTGTGTATTTCTTCGCGTGTCGAAGAGGAAACTATGGAAACGGAACGTTGCTTGATTCAACCACAAGGTGAATTTACTTACATGGTGGTTGCAAGAACAAATTTTTTTGAATCTATTTTCCCTCAGTAGCTGTCAAAATTTAAATTATAGAAAAATGCGATCAAAAGAAAAATGCAAACAATTGCAAATAGAGTTTCGATTTGAGTAAATAAGAGTTTTTTAATTGCTATTGTTGTAAAGTTTAAACAGTATGAAGGAATTATGAGTCTATTTAACTATTAAATATATTTTAAATAAATTGTGCACCACTTTAAGCAGCTCTTATGCATTTCTCCATTCCTCTCAATTTCGTTTATTTGGAACAGAATTTAATCGCACATTGCTTATGTTTGACAATTCCGGAGGTATGAAATTCACCTTGCAGCCACCATGTAAGTAAATTCACCTTGATTCAGCCATCATAAACTAAAAAAAAGTATTGAACAGAGTTAAAATGTCATTAAAAACGGGTTTCAACTAACTCAAAAAAAGGAAATTAATTAAAACAAATAAAGTAAATATTTGAGTCGAATGAATGTACTGGCTAATGCGCAAAAACTGGAAATGAAAAAGACTACTGCATATTGAAATTTACTTTTTATACTGGCAGCAGAGCAATATAGAAAAGTCTCCAATATCAATTATTTAGGAAATAAGTTTTAAAAATAATTTGTCAAAGTCAAAAGCAAAGAAATTAATAACTGCTTATAGTTTAATTACATGTGCAGTTATGAAATAGTTGCGTTGACGCTACACATGCCTGAAAAATTTCCAACACTTCATGTATGTTGAGTTGGCGAGTAAGCTTTTGGTGAAAGTTGTGCATCTCGCTCTAACTACTTACTTCGCCATCTATCTTCAAGCCAGTGTAATAAGGCAAATTGACTTGCCCTTCAAATTTCCTGAATGCTGTTTAAATTAAATCAGAGCGATTCAAAATAATTAAAATAAACTGTTCGCTAAAAATGCAAATTTTAAACTAGGAATAATAATATAGAAAATAAATTCGCAGCTATATTACCACTTGGTATATAAAGCTTATTCAGAACCTAAGGCAGTTTAACAGATTTTTCAGAAATATCGCTCACTAGAATTATGTGCGAATTCTCCCCACTCAGTGTGTTGAGTTTTTTAGTCATAGGTATGCATCAAAGTGAATTTACTTACATGGTGACTGCATTAACAAATTTTTTTGAACCAATTTTCTCGACGTAGCTGTCAAAATTGAATTTATAGAAAAATGCGATAAACACAAATATGCAAACAATTGCAAATAGAGTTTTGATTTGAGTGAATAAGAGTTTTTAAATTGTTATTCTTGTGAAATTTGAACATTATGAAGAAATTATGAGTCTATTTAACTATTCAATATATTTTGTATAAGTTGTGTACCACTTTAAGCAGCTCTTATGTACTTCTCCATTCCCCTCAATTTCGTTTATTTTGAACAGTACCTAATCGCACATTGCTTTTGTTTGACAATTCCGGAGGTACGAAATTCACCTTGCAGTCACCATATGAGTAAATACACCTTGGGTATGTATCTATTTTGGCAAATTGTGGTTGTAAATTTAATTGAAATTAATAAAATGATATATATAATTTTTCTTAAAAATCTTATTAATAGGAACATCATTGATCTGAATTAAAAAACTAACAATTCTTAAAAATATAGGTAGAACCAAAATAGACGAGACGTAACGATAGCGATTGGACGAACGTCTGCACTCGTTACGTCGATTTTGACATTTAACCAAAAATGTGACGCTATCAAACGCATCGATGGGTGGTTTTTTACACAAATTACTTGCTCATCCCTCACAGCGGCGATTAAATCGTAGATAAACTCCGACATTTTAATTTTTTTTAAAATAACAATCGTGTCAACAACAAAGTAGCTGTTGTGGCGAGTAGCAGACGTTTCCAGTTCGATTCTTATGGAACAGAACGTCATGTCAAAATGTTTGGTTCAATTTCGATCAAACACGTATGGCCATTTTGGCTATTAGCATTGATTCGCATATGCTTGAACTTACTCGTTACGTCTCGTCTCGTCTACTTTGGTCGGCCCTTTACTCGATACGTCTCGTCTCGACTATTTTGGTTGGCTCTTATGTTAAATTGGTTTCATAATTATATAATATATATTAGTATTACTTAAGTTATTAATTATATTATTAGTAGCGCAAACACAGTCAAAGCGTTACACTAAAACATGACCACTCACTAAGAATGTCATTTGACAGTTAATTCATAAAGTTGTCAAAAAACGTGGCAATCTAAATTTGGTATGGCTAAAAACGATACGAGCGAAATATATATTTCCTGAAAAGCTTAAAATCATCATCAGAATTTTCTTTCACTTTCCTTTTTATCCATTATAAATAAAAATGTAAAATATGTCCTGTAAAATTTGAATACTGACAATATAAATGAAAAATGAATAAACTTTGACAGATTTTTGTGAGCACTGCTCTTATATTCACCGTCATCACCATCAGTGAAAGAAATTTCGGTGAATAATGTTATGAAAAAGGTGAATTTCCTCCATTGTGAATTCTCATCAATATGCAAATGACAAAAATGCAGCTGATCAAAAAAACCAGTTTAGGTGAATGCAGAAATTCTATATTATAGTGGAGGGAGGCGTGGCCTTTATCTGATCGTCCCCATTTCTTGTAAATGGCTTTGCAACGCCAATATACTAAGTCATATAAAATTTGGTCCAAGAATTTGGCATAGGTCCTAAGTTTTAAACATGTATCAATAGAGGGAGTGGCTCTTAAAATGTTCCGCCTATTTTTGTTTTATGTTTTATGCAAGCACTTGGAACCTACGTAAGAAGTTTCATGGATGAATCTTGCATAGGGCCCCAGAAATGACAATTGGTTAATAATGGGTGAGGCAGTTGCAATAATTTGCCCATATTTCCCCATGGATGATAGTAAGGACCAAATATGTACTGTTACCAATTTGTATTCATATATCATCATAAATAGGGTAATTTTTTAAAGAGGTGTTCCAAAGTTCATTATACGGGAAGAAGTCTGTTATCTGAAGGTCCCCATTTCTTGTGAATGGCTTCGCAGCGTCAATATGCTAAGTTTTATAAAATTTGGTCCAAGAATTCAGCATATGTCCTAAGTTTTAAACATGTATTAATAGAGGGCGTGGCTCTCAAAAGGTACAGCCTATTTTTTTTTTGTGTGTGTTGAAATAACACTCTGAACCTTCGTATGAACTTTCGTTGAAGAATATTGCTTAGGGCCCCAGAAATGAATATTGGTTAATTGTGGGCGTGGCAGTAGTAGTATGCAAATGACAGGCATTGCAGGCAGTGCTCTTTGCCAGGCTTATAGAGAGTAAGATGAGTTGGTGGACCCCTAGAATCAGGTTTGAAGGTATTTCGCACTGACATCCTAAGTAGCGCAAACTTTGGCTACTTAGGGACACAGGATCTAGTAAGGTTTGTTCACGAATCAGGTGGATTCAAAGCAAAATAAAAATGGAATGTTAAATATAATACAATGGATATCTTGTGGTCTGATTGGTAGCTGTCAGGGCAAAAAAAAAAAATCCAAGGATTGTTCCAAAAAATTGATCCCCGGTTCGGGGGATTTAATTTGTCGTGCTATTCATATTTATGATTTGTTGCGATCGTGGTTTTTGGCGACAACCATCTGTATGTTCATTTTTTTTATTTTGTTTCTCCCCTTCTTTTTCTTGTTTTCATTTTGGCCGCTATTCTGGTGAATGCAACCAGGCAAAGTCTGAGGGAGAGATGGCGCTGCCTCAGACTGGTCTAAAAGTGAAAAAGAGAGGTGACTGACCGACTTGACCGCTGAAATGGTCAAGTTGGAATAGCGGATGAAGCCGGAGAAGAAAGAGGAAGCGGAGATAAAAAAAAGAGGAAAAGGACAAACGTTTTGGGAAAAGGTCAAAGCAGTCTAGTGCGAATATTCGTTGGTGCAGGTCTGATTTTGTGTGGATAGTCTCTAGTCTCGTCGGTTGTTCCTGTTATTTGTTCTGATACATTAAAAGTGTGAACGGTTCCAAAAAAATTTTTCAATTCAATTACAATGTACTTGTCTAGAAAATAAACGTTTAATTTTTGAAGGGGAGCGGTTTTATATCTGATCAATTTAAACCAAATTTTGCGCTTGCAACTGCTTTGCACTTTGATAATTATTGAAAGCGCCTAAAATTATCGAGAATCGGAGTTAAGTTTGGACCGTGGAGGAGTTGACGTTAGGAAATTTACATTGATTAGTGATTGTGCTGAATAGTGTTATAACTGCTTGTTTCCGGTCCATCCCATAAGTACTGAAAGCGCCTACAATTTCGAGAATTGGAGTTAAGTTTTGATACCGGAGAAGAAAGGAGGCTGTCGCCCGCCCCCTAGAAATAAGGGTAAGCTAAGTATGTATGTACTTGTATATATGTTATTTATTTAAGTTATTAAGTAAGCGTTTTATATATGTAGGAAAGTAGCATGTTTAAATTTATGTTTAAAATGTTAGGCTAAGGCGGAAAGTGTGGGGCGGGCTCGCTTGTCGTCGAGGAGGAGGATGCCCGGTTGAGAACCGGCAAAATGGTGAGTTGGAGTTTTTTTTGTAGTGTTGCCCCACCCGATGCAGTGTGGCGGGTTAAGAACCATGTCCATTGCTGTGAGCTAGCCGCGGCCACCACACTGCATCATACTAGTGGTGAGGTAACAGATGTCACAACCAAACTTGAACCGTTTAATATTGGTATCGTATTTACCGTACGAGTCTGTGCTCTTTGTTTTCTCTCCTTTTGTCTTCGTCCTCTCTCCGAAACACTGAAAAATTGACAGGTAGTTCTGGAACATGGGAATTAGTGTGGACTGTTGAATTGTTTGTACCATAAAACAGAACCAATTTCGTTGTTTGAAAGAAAATTAAATACTGTGTATAATGATGATGTGAATAGGGTGTAAGATGTTCTCATCCTCCAGCACTGCGACCAGCATGTAGATCTTTTGTGCACCCGTATGTAACTTAAATGTTGTTTATTATATTGGCAAAGGCAATAATTCCTTCTAAGTACTGTGTAAATACGGTTTTGATGAGCTTATCAGCGACCTTCTGGTAACAGGTGGTTTGGTGACAGTGATTTTACAGTTATCGGATATAATTACAATCAGCTGATTCAAATTACGAGTACAGCCAATACACCGCTTATCAAGTAGTCAAATTGTCTGTGATCAGGTCAGGTACTTGACTTTGGTCTCTGTCCGAGACTTCGCATTGTTCGCGTCCGAGACTACGAGATGTTCGAAATGCTTTGCCAGTGTTCGCTCTCCATTTTGGCATCATCCTTGAGCAAACTAATCAGCGATTAATTGCCTTTTGAAACAACACCAATAAATGCTACAAGGTGAGAAGTGTTCGACTTCTATTGTAGTTTCCTTATATTTATTTATTTATTAATTTTTTTTGTCGGAACAGTCTAGTAAGCGCAGCACTCAGACAGAGTATATATCCATTGTACTGCACTTTAGTTCCCTTTTACTCTGCTTTATATCTAACCGACCTCCGAAGAAATAGAAGTAGATCCTGTGGTGCCAAGGAGCCAAGTTGGTTACTCCTCAGCACATCAGTGCCAAAAATCCCAAACCTGATTCGAGCAACGGCAGGGCAGACGCAAAGAAAATGGTCCGCCGTCTCGTCTTCTTCTCCACAGGCTGGGCACAGCGCAATGTCTGATATGCCAATCCTTTTCATATGCCTAGCCCATAGAGAGTGCCCCGTCATCACGCCAACCAACAGCCTGCAGTCCCTCCTACCTAAAGATAGAAGGAACCGTGACCATTGGTCAGAGATAGCAGGTAGCATAATTTTCGTCCATCCGCAGCCTCTCTCAGCCCGCCATGCTCGCTTGTGGGTCGAAACAACACACTTCTTTGCAGTGGCTTTGATGACAGCAGAAGGGAATGACAGAACAGGCTCAGGGCCAATAAAAACAGCCTCAGAGCCCATCCTGGCCAAAGAGTCAGAGGTCTCGTTACCCGCAATGCCAGCGTGTCCCGGGACCCAAGTCAGCGTCAGACTATTATGTTTTCCAACATAATTTAGCCTGGATTTGCAGGACCTGACTATCGTGGAAGTGGTGGTCGGACTATCCAAGGCCATGAGTGCAGCTTGGCTGTCACTGCAGACACAAATAGATTTGCCTTTCCACCTGTTTTCCACAACAAAATTCATTGCCTCAAGTATCGCATACACCTGCGCCTGAAACATAGACGCATGCAGACCAAGGGCAAAGAACCGACGGGTCCCACAAGATTCCACGAAGACACCAGAACCTGAACCGTCTTCAGTCCTGGAGCCATCAGTGAAAATACGGCAGCAGTGTTTGCCGGGCTCGTTCTCGGGATCTAACCATGAACGAGCTTCTGTCAGCAACACATTGTACCGCTTTTCTAGTATCACGGTTGATGACATGGAGTCCGGGGTATAGACAGGATTGCAGAATCGATGTCAGTGCCTGCGCCGTCGTCCAATATCGAGTATACCCCATACCAGAGGCCACTATGTTTCACTCTGCAGATGGCCTTAACGGCCTCTCCGCGGATGAAGACATCTAGTGGCGGGAGATTAATCAAAGCATCAAGTGCCGGGCCTGGAGTAGTCGGAAATGCTGCGGTACAACATATGGCCACAGTACGTTGTAGTCTTGATAGAGCTTTTTTGACCCCTACAAGAGAGAGTCTGCTCATCCAAACCATCGATGCATAGGTGATAATAGGTCTTACCATAGCTGTATAGATCCACAGGACCTTACTAGGGGAAAGACCCCATGTCTTACCAAAAATACCCTTACACTGCCAGAAAACTGACAGGGCTTTGGATGTCTTCAGTTCGACATGTGATTTCCAAAGAAGTTTGTTATCAAGGATGACTCCAAGATAGGCAGAATAAGTCCATCAAGCTTTCTCCTTCTGGTAAAGAGGACAATACCAGTCTTGACAGGATTAGCCGATAGCCCATTCGCACTGCACCAAGTGTCAATCATATCCAGAGTTCTCTGCACCCTTCTGCAGACAATCACAAGGGATGGACCTGTCACAAGACAGCCAACATCATCCGCATATCCCACCCGAGTCATTAATGGCGTTAAGGAGGGGACCGATTACCATGCACCAGAGCAATGGAGGCAGTACGCCACCTTGGGGACAGCCTCTATTAACCCCAGACGACACCAGCAAATCTTCCTCCGCCCGCACCGTTATGATTCTCTGGGCCAGCGTTGAACGTATGCAATTTACTACAGCCCGGTCTACGCCATGCCGCCTAGCAGAGCCCCACATGCTGTCGAAAGTAGCGTTTCCTTATATAGTTCCTTATATATAGTAGATATGTTAGGAAGATACCAGCAATGAAGATCCGATGCAGAAATCGGCAACTACTCGTAAGTTGTCAAGATTCCCATTGTTTAACTTGCAAGGTCACCTCATTTACATCATACCAAATATTCTCCTAGGATATAGGGTGGGCCCGTAGTCGGTATAATCCAACTTCATTGCTCTTTACCAGTTTGAATTGACTTTGCAATTTGTTTACCGTGGGCGATATTTTCCGGTAATCCCATATCAGAGGATTTATTTAACACTTCTAGATGAGAGTATAAATTTGGTAAGTCAAATTTGAGTCTGAGAAAATGTTCCAATTGCCTCGATTCACAGCTTCCAATTAGCTAATTGCTATAAATTTGTGCTGCGGTCATGATTTCCGGGATAAGTGTGTGCGAATGCCGTTAGTCTTATTAAACTTACTCATGCGTGTTTATGTAAATTTGAGTGCCATTTATCTTTATTACCGCCCAACGACAAAACGGGCCGGTTGATTTATGTAAGACAATCAAGCATAGGTATGCAGTGGCGTAAGTGGTCCTGCGTATGTAAACAATGCGTGTGGTGTACGAACGCAGAAACACGTTCAAATAAACAAGGACATTTTAAAGTCCACTTTAAATTTCCCACTGAAGTCGAAATAGGTACATACGGGCATTAACACGAGCACACACACACGCGGTATTAGGTTGATAGTAAGCAGGTTATACGAGTACTCGCAGAGTAGCGACAGTAGTGTTAGCCTTGGTAATGGGGATATTGGAGGATCCTGGTCAACTTGCAGGTTTTTGTGAAAAATATTACTACGGTAAGTGATGAATTTGGAATATGTTGAAGATTTCTGGGAGGGTTTAAGGTCGAAAAATACTCACTGTCTGAGGATGTATTCCCCTCTCTTTGGATGTACGAGTATCATAGTTCACAAGTAAGACTATTGTTTCTTTGTTTCGTCATTAGCTCTATTAGAAGTACACTGCAGCAGTAGGGGAATCCAATTTAAATACTGACTCCGAGTTGTCCGCAGAGAACTCCCCTACTATTCTTCGGTATAGTCTGAAGATATCGGTGTAAACTTGAACAGAGTTGCATTCGATAATTTGTACCTCACAAACCACCTATCGACCTGCTTGCATATGAAATGCAGGATTTGTATAGGAGAGCGACAAGACCAACGGCTGCAGATAAGCTTGAAATAAGACAGAAAACCATGCAACAATGGCAGCAAGGATGGGAGCAATCCAGTAAAGGCCGATGGACATTCCGACTGATACATAATATCAACGAATGGTACTCGCGCACACACGGCGAACTTTACTTCTATTTAACGCAGATGCTTAGTGGCCACGGGTGCTTCAAGGAATACTTGCACAAATGCAAATACGATGATGACCCGTTTTGTCCAAGTTGACCGGGAGAGCAGGAAGACGCGCAGCATTTACTTTTCCAGTGCCCGCGATTTAACAAGAGCAGAAACAACTTGAGCGCTATCTTAGGACCAGCTGTGGCTAATCTGGTAGCGCATATGTGTGAAACCGAGACTAAATAGGAGGAAGTTTGTTCTACAGTGTCCATTATGATGATAACTGTGCGGAACACTGAACGCGCCCGAAAACAAGCACGCCTAAGCCAGCGCAGTGCTGAGGAAAACGTTAATAGGGGTGGATCAAGAAGTAGGACTGAAAATGGACACACCTAAGACTGACGATTGAGCGGTAACGCTCGTAACGGCCTCTCGACGTACTACCTAAAGCTGAGGTCCCGAGAGGATCATCCGTCCGGACATCGGGGGTGAATTTAGTGGGTTAAGCCATACAAGGATTTTTGACTGCTTTACACCTCGTAAAAAAAAACCTCACAAACCATTATCTTTTATTTTCTTTCCGAAAACCGACTTTGGAAGACTATAGTCCATGGTTAGTAAGAAGAATACAGTCCAAGTAGTCAGTCTAATTTAGGAAGAAGAAAAAGTGCAAACATTTTGTAGTGGTGGGCTCATAAGTTTCCTGTCCATGTTGGGAATCAGATATCTGGAATTAGTATTTGAGTGTCGATTAGCGTAGTTTGAAAGTACTGTCATTCTTAGAGGCATGTAGGATCACAGATCTTTGTATGATGGAACTCAATCTAATGGCAATACATGTTGCATATTGAGTATTAAATATATCAAGGGGTCATAATTGGAGTACTGTAACCATATATTTGGTTAGCGGGGTACTGATTGTCCCAATATGTTCATAGTAGTATTTGCCTTTTAGTCACAGCTGTTTATGATTTTGTTGAGTACAGTCCACCAAACTTACCATAAAATACATCAAAACTGTGCATTATATGAGGTTTCATGTCGCACTTTGGTTCCAAAGGCTGGAGTATAGAACTATATAAAATGTCTCTTTTCTGGCATATATCATTTAGTTTCTGATAAGTTTCCTATCCAACATGACGATCAGATATCTGGTAATTGATGATTGAGCCTAACTTAGGGTCATTTAAGAGTATTGGAAATTATAGAAACGTGTAGGATCACAGATCCAAAACTTCTAACATGATGGATTAACCGAATAAGTGGAAATATGATATTCACCGCAATCCTGATTATAAAGTAAACAAAGTGGGCTTTATAAAGACACTCGAACTGGGAAGATCGAATTTGTGGATTTTTGGTTAAAAATGTTTGTTTGCAAAAGGCCGAAATCTAACAAAATGGGAACAACTCAGAATCTCCGTGAAAACCCTGGGAAATCCCCATTTGCGATTCAATGTACGACCAAGCTACAAAAAGGGGAAGCACATAAAAAAAAACCGAAGACAACAATGCGAAGATAGTGCCAAGTTTAGAAAGCAACCACATTAGAAACACGCCCGAAAACAGAAAATGGAAGGAGAGAAAATGTGAGAAATGTGCTTGGGCTCTGACACTCGTACTCGTACATTCCTAGCAGCAGCTGCAGTGGCATTGTGCACCGCCACTGCCACCGAACCGACCTGCCTGCCGTCCATAAATATCCGTGCTAAAAGGGTCCCATCCGTGGGATAAGCGCCAAAAATGTTGCCAGTTCAAGTGTGCGGGCGGCAAATGCGGCTGCAAACGTTATTTAAGATATTTTACATTCGCACCTTTCGTTGCAGTCTGCCCTGCCCTCATGCCGGCGACAAGGCTGTGCACTTTTGGCATAGTCCCGTGTTTTTCAATCTGAGGTGTTAATGTGAAAAAATTAAAACAAATTGCATTTTAATGCAAACAGATTTGAAATGCTTTACGGCAATTTCTTCAGTTTTGTTGCACACTCTAAATAGAATGCAAAATATCCTTGGAAGGATTCCTTGTTTGGAGATTGTGAGCTTTGAAGCATTGATGTCAAAATATGTTACCAACTTTTTTTACTTTTGATAGGATAAATATGGGAAAAAGATATGAAGAAAGATGTAGAAAGAGAGAACAATGTAACTTCATCAGTTTGAGTTTAATTTGTAGTTTCTTGGGTTCGATATGCGGCCTATAAACCAAACGCTTGTGTAAGTGGAGGACTAAATATTTAAGGTTATTCTCTTGCAGAACTTTCATATTATATAAGATTTAGAGATTCTGTGAGCCAATCTATTGTGATGACGCCATTTGCTCCTTCCACTCGTGGCAGAGACGAATCTGATGCTTTGGGATGATAGAGTAATTTTCATTTTTGGTTCCCAACATATCCTAGGGTGATTTCAGAAGGTCTCTCTATAACACCATGAATTCTGCTTTCAAATTTTGCGTGAGAAGTACCCAAGTCCCAAAACCGCGTTCTGAGAAGCATCCCCAGATATTAACTTATACAGGGTGATTGACGGTGCCTCCTATAAATGGTGTATTGCTGGTTAACCAGACGTGCTTCATTGGAAGACGTGCCCAAAAAGTCGATTCATCAGTAAACACCACATTCGACCTTTTGCGATTACTGTTTTCACTTGCCCAGATCCTTCGGGTTTTTATGTGGTCTATCGAAAGCAGCTGTTTTAGAGTTGTAGAGCGTAATCTGATCTTTGCCTCGTGTAAGTCTGATTGTGTTGAGACCAATGTTAATTCCTTTTCTGGAGAGTTACTCCTTAGCTTTCCGTAGCCGCAGAGTAGGAGGCTGCTTGAACACCTATAAAATCATTTCATCCTGGAAGTTGGTTTCGATTTCCCGCAATTTGGAAGGCCATCAATGTTTTTTGCTTCATCACACTGCTGCACCCACTTCTTAATGAAGTATTCCGACCTCTTATTTTGATGTAGCTGAGGCAGCTTATGAGATCTTCGTTCCTTTCGGCTGTCTGGATAAAAACACGACCTTCTACCGCTTTGCGTATATGGAACTCATTTGACTAATCCTAGTCCTCTCTTCATGAACTATCGCTCAATACTGAGCTGATATGACATTATTTACGAGGACATGTAAACAAATAATCGCAATGTGCGAAATAGATAGTGTAGAGTATGTACCTTACCTATGAATAATCGTCGTTTTTCCCTTGTTGAACTGACAGTTCAAGTATGAGAGTCTCGAACTATATCGGTCCATTCATTTTGTGAAAAATATTAGTTCGATAAAGGATGAATTTGAAAGATGTTGAGGATTTCTGCGAGGGTTTAATGTCGAAAAATACCCACTGTCCCACAGCGTTGTTGAGTATAATAAGTTCTGGAAGTACTATTCAAAACTTTTAATCTGAGAACTGATGTCCTTGCAAAACTTTACCCAGTTAGTAAGTCCCTTGTTAGATTTTCCTACCCTATAAGGATTTGTAAAAAGTATAAAGTAAGATTCAAATAAGGACCAAAACTCAAATATCTGTGAAAGTACCTTGGAGTAATTTTGGACAATAAGCTTATGTGGAGGCGCAATGTTGAGGAAAGGCCGAAGAAGGTCAGTAACGCGCTATATGCATGCAAAAGAATGCTAGGCGTTACTTGGAGTCTTTCTCCCTCGCTGATGCACTGGTTCTACACCGCAATAGTTAGACCAATCTTACTGTCTGATGCTTTAGTGTGGTGGACTGCAACAAAGAAGGCTACATATAGAATGCCAATGGGAAGAATCCAGCGCCTCGCTGCACTTTGCATAACAGGCGCACTGAGAACCACTCCAACGGCTGCTCTTGAAACGGTACTCAACATGCCGTCTATCGACCTTATGGCGGAGAATCTTGCAGCGAAATCCGCGGGGAGACCGACGGCTACGGGAGAACTCAATTACAGAACCTTCGGACATAGCTCAATAGGCAGAATGGGTTTGTGCAACACTGATTACATGACTCCACGTCTTAATTGGGAGCTACAATAGAAAAGGAGGGGTGACGTAAGGGCATGAGGCCCAGCCAAAGGACCTTTAACTTTTACACAGACGGCTCTAAAACGATGGATGGTGTGGGAGCGGGCATCTACTGCTCAGAGTTGAGAATTAGGCTGCCTATAAAGTTGCCTGACCAGAGCAGGATCTTTCAAGCAGAAGTCTTCGCTGTTAGGAAAGCCGCAGAGCTAGCCTATACTACACGTGAAATGACTCAAAAATAAATATATACGTGGACAGCCAGTCAGCGATAAAGGCGATTAACTCATATAGTACAAAATCCAAAAATGTCCTACAGGGAAGCCATAGAAAGGCTAGTCGCAAATAGAATATTGTATATCTATTGGGTACCTGGTCATAAGAGCATAGAAGGGAATGAAATAGCAGATGAGATTGCAAAAAACGCTGTCTTTTTACCACTTGAACAAGAAAACAACATGCAGAAACCTCTTAAAGAACTATCCAATGAAACAGATGGACCCATGAGTAGACAGGTGAAAGGAAGGTGGCACAGTTTAAACACCTGGAAAATTCCTAAAATTATGTATGAGGTCAACGATAGGAAACAAACGCGATTTATACTCGCGCTCTCATGAAAATACTGTAGAACTATCATAGGTATAATGACAGGCCATAATTTACTGGCGGCAGATGCACTCAAGATAGGAATTACTGACAGCGACGAATGTAGGAAATGTAGGGAGGTTGGAGTAAGGAAAACTCTAGAACATCTCCTTTGTATACGAGTATGTCCTGCGTTATCAAAAACGCGCTTAAAATGCATCGGAGCCCCACAATTTGGGAGATTGGAAGACATCTCAGGAATGGAGCTCACAGCACTCCTTAAATTCGCAAAAGCATTGACATTCTACGAGATGTCTACTGGAAATCTGCATAAACGTCAGACCCCATCTGGAATTGCTAGGGACCAATCGGTCTATGCGTAGCTTTATGCCTACCTAGCCTCACCTAAATATCTGTCGCGTTGTCAAGGTTGTTAGTATTGGAAGAAATTTTATAACTGGTTTAATGTGCGATTGACATTTTTATAACATTAGTTAGATTCGGTGATGATTGATTGATTGATAGTCTGGCCCACCAGTCTGTCCTCCAGTCTATTCATCTGGTATTCTATAATAAGCAAGCATTTAGAGTCATTGTAACAAAACTTGGTAGCAAGTCATTGTCTGGAACATGACCTACAACTACTTTGCCTGATGAATCAGTATCTCTGCAATTCCCCATTTTCCAGTTGCTGGTACGTAGCCATGAAATCTTATCGTCTGTCTTTTTATTTATTCAATCCCCTCTTTTAGAGGAGAATGTAATTTTATTAACTTAGAATTTATATTTCCTTTCACAATGTTGTGTTCCTGCTGCTTTTTTCCAGCATTAAATTAGGAATTCATTTACTCCGAGCATATTTCGGTATTTCTCCTTTACCAAAAAGCAGCAACACTTTCACTGCTGCGGAAGCAGTAACTTTTCCTTATTCTCCACTGAAAACCCAACTGAAATTTTTGCTGCCTTTTCATAGAGTCTCAAGTAAATATATAAAAACGTATTTGGTTACTGCAAAATTGGCAGCAGGCGATGGGCAACAACAACGCACCGCCAGCGGCAACTACCTACCACACAATGCTAATGTCTACTACCCTTACTGTGGAGAATGGGGCTCCACACACATACAAAATTCACCGGGAGCACAATTTATGGGTCTTCCATCGAAGGTGAAAACATGCAATCAAAAATTAGAGTTCGTTTCGGTTGCGGCTGTTTCGAAGTGGCAAAGCGTGTCGGGATGAAAATGTAAACTTTCAAATGGATTGTGGAAAAATTTTAAACAAATGGGGGAGCAAACGAAATTGGTTGGTAAAAATTGGTTTATTAACATACCTGAATTGGCTGTTTATTGGTTCAGATGGGTTCAGATTGGTTCAGATGGTTCAGTACAGTAGATCAATGGAACTTAAATGTTACCTATATAATATACAATTTGTTGTAATAATGCCCAATGACCGCCACTGTGTCCAATGGTCATTTGTGTCATTCTACATTTTAATATTAGAGATCCATGTGACCACAAATTTCCGATCTACTATAGACTATTGGTTAGTACCCATATTTCCCAGTAATGTCATAGCAATTCGCCCGTTTGGTGATGTCAACGCATCCCCGTCTAAGTCATCAGGTCCTTTTCTACTCAGGTTCCTTGTCTAAAGACAGGAAGTATTTGAATGTCATGTTCTTCCATTATCTTTTCCGCTTTGTGGCTTTCATAGTGTTTAATCACTGCACGAAATTCTCTTTTTTCCATTTTTCAAGAAACACAAAAGTTGCTTACTTCAAACGACTACAACAAATAAACTAATCGATGAATTTGGGTGAAATTTTAACAGCTGACGTTTGACAGATCGCAATTTCTAAAAAAAAAGTTTTTGTTTTTTTGTGCTGCCATCTAGCGCCCTCTTAGCTCTGTAGGAAACAGTCTCATAACAGACATTGACTATGGGACCACAGACCTCTCCTTTGGGAAAGCGGTAATGATAAAGATTATTAAAGATCAAGATTGGTGCACGGGCACGGCAGCCAAATGCAGAACCTTCCATATATTTAGAAACGGGTCTAAAATGAGAGAAACTGTGGGTGCAGGAGTACACTGTCCTAAACTAAATATATATCGGACAGCCATTGAGACTACTCGACTACTACAGTATTTTTCAGGCTGAAAAGCAGCAGAGCTAGCTTTGTACCGGAGATAATACTAAATCTACAATAAGCTTTTATATAGAAATTTAGGCTGCAATTAAGGCAATAGTCTCTTGTTGTTCATCTTCCAAAAATTTACTTCAGTGCAGAGTGAGTGCCATGGATAAGTTGTCCATTAAGCGGCGGCTACAAGTCTACTGGGTATCAGGACACAAAGGGCTGGAGTGAAATGAGACAGCATACAGGATTCGCAAGAGCTGTATTCATTGACCAGAGGGTAAGATCTGCTGCGTACTGGAGCCTTTACAAGTAGTTTACAGTGGTTTAGGTAAAGGCATGTTAAGAAAGGCGGTAGCGAGGTGGCACAACGTAACTACCTCCAGAACTTAACTACCTCAAAAGCTCATGTGCAGGCCGTATGACAAGCTGTATACCACGTCTATACTGGTACTTCCACAGAAGCATTGCTTAAAGGCAGTACACGGGAGAAAGATGAGGCTCACAAGCAATGATGGGTGCAGGAAGTGCGGGGAAACATACCCCAAGGATGCCTTCGAGCTACTCCTATGTTTCTGTCCATCAATCTCTAGAGCACTCTTAAATACTTTGGGGCTCCCTGGTTTGGGGAACTAAAACCGATTTCAACCGTGTGAATAGCTTCACGTCTAAACCTAGCAAAAAATCGCCTCCCTGTTCAATTATCTCTACTTCCGCGAGCCCCAAATGCACACTCATGAGGTATCACCAATGACGTAGCAGGTCTATACCGGGTCTACTCAGTCAGTTAGACTGCTAACCTAACCTTCACTAGGTAGCTTCGATTATTCTGGAACTTTTTATATGTTCATATAAATCGTTTACATACTGTGTGCTTTTTGAATACAGCATCTGGATCAGGAAGCAAAGGATATGTATAAGAACTTTTTTTTATTGAAACGGTGTTCAACAATGTCAGCCCATTCCTCTCTGCAGAACGATATTCCAGATTTCATCGCAATGGAAGAGTGACCTCTGAAGCTCTTGAAATAAATGCTGATGTATTTTATTTAACAATCTAACTGGATCACAGAAAAATCAGTTCAAAAAATGTCCTTTTTAGAATTGTATGTAATCTGATTCAGGCAGGGGCATCCCTCTAAATCATGTGGGGTTGTATACAAATATGTTTCTATTCCGCAATTATATATTTTAATTGGAAGCGGGACCACAAAAAAATTCCATTGCAAAAAAACTACAACGATTGCAAAATGATTCTCCTATGTGCGAGTATGTTGCGGTTGGCGGAACAAGTGGCTCCATGAGGTCCTTTTTAAATGGAATTTTTTTCCATATACATAAATATTGAATTGCTTTTAATAATGTGCGTGAAATGAACGCAATTTGAAAAGCGTACCGCAGATGCACGGGTATCCTGACAGTAGCATGAGTGGTAGAAAAACACGAATTGACAATTTAATGTGTTCGTAAGGAGGCATGGTGCATGGTCGGAGAGGGTGGTTGCAAAGGCAGTGTTTCGCTTTAAATATTGCTCAATGTTTAACCCAGATTTGCCATTTGAATCGCTGCGAGTCAGTTGAGTTTATGGCTTGTTTTTCCCGAGATTTTTATTGCAGCAACTCAACAGCGGAGTACAGCAAATTGCAGAATGGAGCTGGAGAAAAAAATGGTAAATATTCTGCTATACGAGCATTATTTTGATTGTATGCCAAAGTAGCCAAAAATTCCGAGAAGAGATTGCTGCGTTTAGCAATGGACCCAATAGTTTGAATTGGAGTGTATGTGGAATACCCTAGCAATGTATAGGATCTCCTTTCCCTCCAGAGATGAATGGAAGGACGGCACTCCCTCTCATGTAAAAGGGATTCACATCTACACAGATGTATTCAAGCTTTAGGGAAGGGTGGGGGTGGTGTATTCTCAGATGAGTTGGACATTAATCCTTTAGGCTGCCCGACCACTTCAGCGTTTTTCAGGCTGAGGTCACGGCTATAGAGGCAGCACTGTCCTGGCTTGGAAGAAAAAGAAGAAGAATAGGAAGAAGATATATTGACAAGATATTTGCATTTTATCTGACAGTCAAGCGCCTTTGCGCTCCCTGGATTCGGCAATTATCACCTCACAGCCTGCCAAGAGCTGCCGCAAATCATTAACCGAGACAGCTGAGCAGACCCGTCTGCATCTGAGCTGGGTTCCTGGGCACAGCGATATACCAGGGAACTTTAAAGCGGATGAACTTTTCCGAGAGGGTACTACCATACCGATTGAACCAGATAGGTCAAATATAGGTATTCCTATTGCCACATGTAATCTCTTATATAATACAGTATCCTTGGACACAGCGGGTAGTCGCCTATCTGAAGGTACAGGATGCAAAATAGCTAGACAAACCTGGCCGGAAATAAATGTCAAGCGGTCAAAAGATTTATTATCTCTAAATATACTAAGTATAGGTTCCAAAGTTAGTGACCTAACGGGACACTGGACCCTGGGTATTCATGATTGTAGGCTGTGGATTGCCTCTAACGACTTCTGCAGTAGTTGCAAGGACGAGGAGGAGCAAGAGTCCATTGAAAACCTGTTATGCACGTGTCCAACGTTGTCCGGAAGGAGGCGAACTTTCCTGGGTGTCCACTTGCTGGACTCTTTGGGAGATATTCCAAATAAGAAGACATGCCCAATCAATTACCTTCATTAAAAGCTCCAAATGGCTGGACCTTTGAAAGGGTTTAGCGACTTGTGTCTCGTGCGGTATCACAAGGTGTCAATGATGGTCTGAGTGCGCCTTACTGGTGGCCGTTATACCGACCTACCTACTTATCATAATGAAACTACTATCATAATGAAGCTACTTATCATAATGCAATGAATAAGTCACTCGATGGCTCTGAGAATGAGTCACTTGTACTCTTGTAACATTTACATACCTCGTTTTAGAAGGTATTCAACCATTGTCACACAGACCTCTAGAAATATGTTGCACTTTGTACAGGAATGCCAATTATTTATATCCTAATTCGCTTCCCTTTTTTGGCGATTTGTATGGGAGTAGAACATCAACAACAACAGTTGATGAAGTTGTGAAGATGAAATTTGTTAACTGACAAATTTCATATCCACAAAAATTTCATCCATACACAAAGCAGGCGAGTCAGATTTTCAGTTCGTATGTCTCGTTCTTTTTGTATGAAACGAATTCTCAATCACGTTTAACTTTTAGTGGGTTGAATATTGATTGAGATTGTTTTTGATTGAGATTGTGGAAAGAACAAGTACTCGAGGTGGAAAAACAAGTATACGAAGTAGAAAAACAAACGTTCAAAGTCGAAAACAAGTATTCGAAGTTCGTTTCAAATAACTTGGACTACATCAGCGACTACAGGATCAACTAACTGACAGGCAGAGGCGATAGAATCAAGAAACAAATAAAATCAAGCCATACACCAAAAGCAAACTACAGAGGACCACTACGTGCATCATCCGATTTGTAGCAACTTCGCCATCTATAATATTATGTTATTCGTTGGAATCATCATGGATGTCCAAGGATGCTTCCTTTGAGGTATATTTAAGGACACCAGCACGGCACTATCACGAGCACCACGACAGGAGGACACTCCTCTGTAGCAGACTAAATTAGAACATAAGCAATTTCCAACGTATTAAGCACCGCCGAGATACCGACGACATAAGGACCATAAGCAACTTGTACTACATCAGCGACTACAGGATCAACTGACTGGCAAAGGCATCATAAGAACCATCAAACGGGCCAAAATTTGCTTGAAAGTTCAAATAGTCCAATTTGTCTTGAATCATCGGAGGAAAACTAAACCTATTTCTATACATAATTTGTCAAGGATAATTAAATAAATAAGAAAAGTTACTAACGAAGCCTAATCTATGACACGAAAAGAAAAGTGTGAAGAATTTCTGTGTACGACTCTTGTCTTGAACTTTAAGGTTTCTCCAGAAGTACCCACCAAAAATCCTCAAGAGTGGACTAACTGAAGGTCGACGCTTTGCATTCCGTGACTTTCACTTTCAACATGGTGTTTTAACTGATGTATCAAAGTTTAAATGTTAGGGATTTTTTAATATCCGGGTCCTTTTTTACGTTCTCTATAACTATTTTTGTGGACTCATCCACCTTAACACAGATTGCTAGAATAAGGGATTGGACCTATAAATGTTTTCTCAGTTCTCTTCCTGTTGCCCATCTGCTGCCTTTTTGCTATAAGGCCAAGAGAGTCTAGGTTAAGAAATCACTGTATCTTTATCCAGAAGTTAATTGCATTCTTACAGTTGCTTAGAGCCTTTATAGCAGCTTGATGCTGACAAGATCCTAATCTTGGTTCCAGATTGCAGAGTTTTAGGGAAACTGGATTTGTGGGGGATATTTCTGCATTGATTATTGTTTCCTTTTTGGCATAGGTGGTTGTAGGTGATTGTGTGTATCTCTGTATTAGAAGTCAATCTCTGTTTTGTCGATCTATATACCAATTTTGGGTATCGTCTTTATGTTTGTTGGAGTTCGTCCTCTTCCTTTTCTAAAAGGGTATTTTATGTTCGTAGTGTCTTAAAAGATATAAAGTATAATGGTCCCACTGTCTAGCTTCACTGCCCTCATAGTGATATTTCTTCCTTACTTTTGGGGTAGGAATAAAGATCACTATGAGGGCAGTGAAGCTAGACAGTGGGACCATTATACTCCATCCAGATAGCGGATGATAGGAAGAATAAGTGATAGAAAAGGAACAAACCATCCCCTAAAACTTCTTAGTTTCTTTTACGGTTAAGCGCCATAAGATTCCATCAGTAGATTCTATGGCATTCCTGATCTCTATGAGTGAATATTTTTTTGTATTGAAGTTGTTCGTTTGGTTTCTACAAAATTAACTTCCTTCTGGTTGTCTCTCCCTGTATATGAATTGAGTAGTGGTGAGAGGTTTAGCAGAGTCTGTGGTGGGATTATTTTTAAGACCTCTATTATACAGAGACCGACCTGTTCGCGCCGGAGCCCTCCTGCCAACGGCTGCTGCCTGCGCACCGTCACCCTGCGACTCTGAGCGGGGCTCAGTGCGGAGAGAATTCCCCTCATTGTGTCCCGCCAAGAGTCGTGTGGCAGGCCGCAGCCATCTTTATTTTGTTGCCAGATGCAAGGAGAGAGGAGGAGAGTCGATCAGCAATACTGCGTGCCGAGGCCAGTATTCTGTGTGCATTCAACCAAAGAGGTGGTCGCTTGATAAAATACACATATATTTTTTTTCGTTTTATTTCGCTCACTGTAAATTAGTAACCGCAGAATATTATCAGCTTACAAATAAGTCAGTTTTTTTTGGATTATTGTTACTTAAGAAAAGAAATAATTTGTTAATACAAACAAGCGAGCTGCGGCTTACAAGCTTGTAATAAAGAAATTTTCCTGGTAAAACGTTTTGGAGTGTTTTCTGATTTAAACGACGAAAGTGGCAACAAATGGAATCGGAAAGATCAAGCAGTCTTAGAAACACGACCTTTATGTTCTCGTAAGATTTTCTCCAGCGGTGATTCGCTCTATCATGATGTGGGTATTTCATCATATCATTGATCCATATAAGTAGAATAGAAAGCATAGGATTATTTGTTTGTAACCACAGAAGGCTATTGGGATCAGTCGATAGGCCACTGTGATTTCAGGGCATCATGTCTTCTACTTGGCTAAGGAAAATCCTTTACCAGTATCAGTAATGGAAAGCAAGAATGTTGTTTTTTAAACATCTCAGCTTAGTAATGAGAAGTTCAGTAGATTCTCTATGCAAGCCTTTCTCACTTGTTGGGGGAAAGTGATGACCAACTGTCGCAGCATATCATAAAGATTGCTTTGAACGAGGTCTATGATTCCTGCTTAAAGACAATTATTCCCTTTGAACACATATATTGGCGGGCAGGAGACACAATTAGCCACAGCAACCGACAATTTGACTTTTGTACTCCTTCGTACTTCTTGTGACTTTAATGTCCTTTAACCGACTTGATGCCATTTTCAATTCAATTGGCAAATCAGCATTTAGATCACACACACACAGCACTAGCAGTGGCCGCAGCAGCAGACAAAGGCAGTTCACTTACTGACTGAAAGCATTTTCAAGGCAAATTTCAAATTTAAAGCAAGCACCCGCCAAGGACTCCACAGTACATGCTTAAAATCGAAGTCCTATTTGCAATACCATTTAAGAAGTGACTCAACATTTCAATACCATTAAGATGCCATTTGCAGATAAAGACCGCCGCCCCTTGCCCCATTCAGTTGGCGCAACGGTTGATTTCATCTTCCCTTCCTTTACTCTTCCCGCACAAATGAACTACAAGACGAAAGAACAGAAAGAAGAAAAAAAGGACCAGACACAGCACACAAAAGTTCTCCCATTGCCCATCATACCGCATTGCGCTGTCCTGATCTGAGCTGTCTGTCGGTCGATAGCAAAGATTCGGAGGTGAAATTACGAATCAACAACAAAAAAGCGCTTACGAAGCAGCAAACGAAACAAGCGGACGAAAATTGGTTAAGTCACCCACCCAGTTTGGCCGCAAATCGTCGTAAAGTTAGCGTGTCATAAAAAGTTGTTCGGTGTAGTCTTCGATTCGGTGCTTTCTTTTTGGAGGTGGAATGTTCGTTGCTAATGTGATAAAGCGGAAAATAGGCAGAGAAGAGTTGCATCGACGTTTGGTCCAATTGGTGATTGAGTGTCGACAGCTGCCGGGAGTATCCGTATGTGCAGGTACTCAATATACTGTTGTCATCAGGGCTATAGCTATCAATGTTTGACTAGAGTTAGTGGGCAATGTGTGAGAAGAGGAATGGCTGAGGGTTCTGGGGCGCGAGTATAAGGCACGAGAATGGACAGCACTGCATTCTAACATCTGTTGGTGGTATGGTGCAAGAATTGCCAAGGGATCGTAAGAGACACAGGCCAAGTTACTGACAGAGTTGTCGTATTGGCACATGCGACTATTCAATATACGGAGGAATATGTCTCTTATGACAATTTGCCCTGATTATGTGTGAGGGCTGCCGTCCTTTTGCGACATACTACCGCTGAGATTTGTCAGCATTCGCAGGCTGCCAATAGAACCAAGTCTGCTTAGAAAATTCAACTGGGGCTCATGTTTTGTCGTCATTGGATCGTAACTAATCTGTTAATTATAAAACTTAGAAATCTCGAATGAAGAGAGACAGAGAGAGAGAGAGAGAGAGAGAGAGATAGAGAGCGAGAGGGAGGGTGGAAGATGAACCAAATCCTCTAAAACGATACATACTTCTTTATATTCTTGAAGGTGTTCAAAGTAGTCTATGAGAAAACGATTCTAAATTCACCCTCACCTCCATCATGGTATGTTTGGTATCCAGAGATTAAATTGTTCAGACTTTCTCGACTGGCTTGGCAAATGATATATAGATATGTAGACTTGATAGCAAAGAGGGTAATATTAGAAATTATATCTAGAGAAAGGACAAGAACGCGTGTTTACCAAGAGAGAACGAATAAAAGAAGATATTTCTCTCATTTCAGTGATAATATTTTAGAAATTATATTTAGAAAATCGTCTTGAGACATCAGTTTTTAGAAGCTATAATATATTGCGATATGTATAATTCAGATACGATAAAAACTATTCAGATACGATAAAGACTATTCAGATACGATAAGAGTGTTGAAAAACCCCAAAGTTTGATCTCGATATAGAACTGATATAGTCTAAGCTGCTTTAAGGATTCATTAAAAGAAGACGACCAACGATCTTGCAAAATCCTACTAAAAACAGAATAGATAAAGAAGTTAAATGTTAGATGGGTACATAAACCGACCTGCAACACTCCAAGGCAAATCTGCCCTAAAATAGCCCCAGTCAGGTCAATGGAACTGATACTACAAAACAATCCGTTTATCAGATTAATAGTAAGCATCGTAAACGGACTCTGCCTTATTAGAACACATGCATACAGACTTAGATTCCTTCGTAACGATATCTGCAGAACATGAAGAGGAAGAAGAAAGTGTGTACCATATTTTATGCAAATGCCCAGCACGGGCAAAGAGACGGTTCCAATATATGGGAAAGTACTTCTGCAGCTAACTTTGGGAGCTGTAGGAGACTTCAATACGAAGTATCCAAGTATACTTCTATAACTAGTAAATGGTTAGCTGACGCAGGTAGTTGAAAAGGGACAGAGCTCCTCCTGTTAGCACAATGGGGGAAATCTTTATGGACTACCAGATTAACTAACTAACTATCTAACTAACGATCTTAATTGTGCTTCGCTTTCCATTGAGATTCAAAGTCTGTTGCAGGTCTGCGTCTGAGCCCAATATTGGTGGATTCTTGGGTTGGTTCTAGAATAGTTCTATGGAACTGTGTAACTTTTATAACCACATAATACGACTGAGTATGATTCATTCCTGTAAGTCTCAGTTAGAATTATTTACAGCTATTCTGAAGCGTCCGGCTCTGTGTGAGTTTGTGGCAAGTAAGATTGACACAGTCTGGTCTGCATTTAGGCCTTTCAACTTTGATCGACTCTCATATATGGGGTCTATGCAAATGTCTGTGAAGAATTACTGATTTTCTCAGACCTCTGTTTGGATTCTGTGGATATGATTGATAGGTAACTGATTCACAGTTCTTGTAGTGTTGCCTATATTCGGTTTGTGTTCGCGTCTGAAATGTGTGATTTTCTCTCTCAGATGCGTTGGGTCCATTTAGAGTGATTGAGGATATTTCTGGATTTCGTTATTGCAAGCAGTGAGGATTTTACTCTGTTAAAAGGCTAATATTATGGAATCTCTCGACAGGGATGATTTAATGGAATCTCTCTCTAGGAGATTAGGTGGAAATCTCTTGGGACAATGTTATGGAAGATTTAGGGATGTTTTTATGGAATCTCCCTTTAGGTATAAAGTTATAGACTTACTCTAGGGTCGTTTTCTATTGGATCTCTCTAGGAGCTTATGTGGAAATCTCTTGGGACAGTTATGGAATCGCTCTCTAGGGATAATGTTATGGAATTTCATTAGGGAAAATGTTAATGAATCTCTCTTGGGGTGTTTGGCATCTCTCTAGAAGCTTATGTTATGCAATCTCTCTCATGGAATAATATTTTTGAACCTTTCTTAGGATAATTTTATAGAATCTCTCTCATGGAATAATATTATTGAACCTTTCTTAGGATAGTTTTATAGAATCTCTCTCATGGAATAATATTATTGAACCTTTCTTAGGATAGTTTTATAGAATCTCTCTCATGGAATAATATTATTGAACCTTTCTTAGGATAATTTTATACAATCTCTCTCATGGAATAATATTATTGAACCTTTCTTAGGATAATTTTATAGAATCTCTCTGATGGAATAATATTATTGAACCTTTCTTAGGATAGTTTTATAGAATCTCTCTCATGGAATAATATTATTGATCTTTCGCAGGAGAATTTTATAGAATCTCTCTCATGGAATAATATTATTGAACCTTTCTTAGGATAGTTTTATAGAATCTCTCTCATGGAATAATATTATTGATCTTTCGCAGGAGAATTTTATAGAATCTCTCTCATGGAATAATATTATTGAACCTTTCTTAGGATAATTTTATAGAATCGCTCTATAGGGGCTTATCTTATGGAATCTTTCTCTAGGTTTAATATTATGGAACCTGTCTAGTGGCTAACATTATGGAATCATTTATTACGGATAATATTATGAACTTTTATGGGTTATGTTATGGAACCTTTCTCTTTGTTTAACATGGAACCTCTCAAGGTGCTTATGTTATGGCATCTTTCTGTGGGCTAAGTTATTCGGATCCTACTATGGACTAATGTTTGGGAGCCTCTATCTTGGAATTATTTTATGGACTTGTTATGTCTCTCCAGCGCCCAGAAAGCTGGTTTCTATTACCTTATATCGAAGATTCTGTTGTTCGTTGCGAAGAATTTCTTGTTTATTTGCGACTTTCGTACTAATTGGTTGGATAGTCTGAGATTGACTGGTTGTCGGCTGAAATGGGGTAAACTGGGAAAAATTCTAAAAGAAAAAGGATTCGCAGGATCCATTATTGTATTAAATATGGTTTTTTTATTTTATGCTTTTAAATAAATCACCGTAAAAGAAGAGACAATTAGAGAGCTCCCAGTTTTGGAGAAGTAAAACCTTTTTGTGAGCCTCTTCTTTCAACAATTCAATTGGTTTTCCGCAATCCGTTTGATTTCCCAGCGAGACATGTCCGCGTATAAATATGGAGTATCGGCCATCAATTGCCTACGGAGAATTGTTGTGGCCATATATCGAGATATGGTTATTTTTGTTCATTTACGCCATAAATTTTATTGGAATTTTTTACCAGGCCCGCATGCCTGTTCCAGCGCTGTTATCGGCTATAAAAATATATTTTTCAAAAATTTTGTAAACACGCTTCATTCGGGGTATGGAAAAAGTGCGCTCGTAAATATATGCAGAGTTGTGCAGGCGCTGGAAGCTGTGCCGGCAGCAATCCACCGAACGAACAGTCAACAGGATCTGCTTTTTTTTGGTGTCGTCACAACTATGAAAATTGATTTCTTAGTGCGCCAGTGGAAATGTTTGTGCGAGAAACTTTTCCGAATGTATTGCAAAGTGTAATAAAGCTCAATCGTTTTGGTGGATGTGATGTTTACAATGTTGGCCGTTGTGCTTGTTGTGCATAAAATCCCAAATGCGGCCGTAAATCGGCAGCGAAGCAGAATTTCATCAAGTATTAAAAAAACTGATTAGAATAATCGTATTATAAGAATAAAATATTAAAGAAGTAGGAGCAGGATATGGCTCTGTACGCGCATCTCTGTCTTCATACGTGTGTCAGTGGGTGAGCAGCGTGATGACCTCGTTCAGACCGTGATGAACTGGTTGCATCCTGTCCCCTGTGCTTTTTGCATACATTTCCCCAGTTTCTAGACTGTATCTTCATTGTTTATAGCGGGCTGGATTTGCATTTATGAATGCTCGCAACAAGTGAAATTTTATGTTTCATAAATATGAATTTGACAGTTGGAAAAATTCGCAAATTTGAATGGGAACACTCTCATTTATTGCGCTCCCAGCGGTGTGCGGCTCCAATAAATTATGGATGTGGCTGGTGATGTGACACAGTAGCAGCTGTGCTGGGCTGGGATGATGCAGGTGTTCAGTATATTCGTGGATTTCAGTGAATTCATATCCATATTCATACGAGTAAAAGATGTCGGTCCAATTGCAAATGAGACTGCATTAACAAATATTGAACGAGTTAAACAGAAGGAAAGAAACCCACTGAAACGTGTACTGGGACCCATTTCAGAAACTACCTGTGAACATATTTGCCCTCCTTCAGGAGACACTAAATGGGATGTTTTTGGTAAAATAGAGAAATATATTAAGAATATATTCAAAGGGAGGCCTTTTTGTTTTGTTTTCTTTGGAAGTTTAATAAAATGTGTGATTTGTTCATGAAAGGTAAAAGTTCTTTGGTAACTGAAATGGGTCAAAAAGCGTAGCTAATTTTATGGAGTATAATGAAATTTTTTAATTTCTAACTTAAGTATAGCAACCATGTTTCTGTGGGCGTGTACAATGAATTGAAAGCCCTCACCTGAGAGGGGAGTCAAAATTATACAAATTAAAAATTTAGTCGTCTTGGTTTAAGTGGCAGGTCAAAGTTTTGATGGATAGATAGATAGACATGCCTTCAAAATATATATGTAAAGATATAGATATTTAAAATCTATGTAATCCCATATGCTAAGGATGCCGCGTTCCTCTGTTTGCAGGCTGCATATACTTCGTTTTGCCCTCGTTTACCGTCAAGCTCACTTTGACTGATTCCTTTTCAATAGCATTGAGAGCAGCAGTAACATCTCTCTTGGTCCGACCGATAATATAGATATCATCAGCGTACACAAGAAGCAATGGCACCATTTTCTATAAAGGTGTCCAGCTCACCTTTGTAGAGAATGGTGCCATTGCATTGCACCACGGCCGTTCGTAGGATCCTCTACATGATGAAGTTGAAGAGATTCGCAGGATAACGGGTCGCCTTGTCTGAAACCTCGTTCAGTATTAAAAGTTTCAGAAAGTTAATTTCCTACCTTGACGGAGCTGCTCGTTTTGCTCAACGTCATCCTGCAGAGTCCTATCAACTTTGCAGATTTACCGAACTCAGACATTGTTTTGTATAGGCAATTCCGCACCGGGCTATCGAACGCAACTTTATAATCAACAAAAAGAGGAGAGGGGTGTCGATTTGATTTTCGTGGGTCTTTTTCAGGATTTGGCGTAGTATGAAAATCTGGTCTATGGTGGATTTACCAGATCAAAAGCCGCACTGATAAGGTACAATCAGCGTTTTTGTATGCGGTTTCTTCATGGCACTGAGGCATGGTTGGTATCGCAAACAGATGCAGCGCTCTTGGGGTGTGCGAGAAGAAAGTTCTACGCAAAATCTTTGGTCCTGTTCGACTTGGCGACGAGTATCGCATTCGTATGAACCGCGAGCTGTATGAGCTCTACGCCGACATTGACATAGTTCAGCGTTTAAACATTCAGCGACCACGCTGGCTGGGTCATGTCTATCGTGTGGCTGAAGAAGCTCCGGAGAGGTATTCGAAGCGAGAGCCTAAGGTCGACAAAGAAGAGAGAAGCCGTGCCTCCGGTGGGTAGACCAGGCTCAGCAAACACTGACCACACTTAGTGTGACTAATTGGAGAAGGCGTGCGTGAATCAGAGGCGCTTGGCAAGAGGTACTCAAATCGGCCGTAACCCGACCACGGGTTGTAATGGCCACCTAAGAAGAAGAAGATATGCTGAGGATATATAGGGCAAAACAGGCAGAGTCCTAAAAAAGCCTAATATTGAAACTTGTATACGATTCCATGAAGGTTCATCATTACAATACCCACAATCAGCAGGATTATTAATAGGGAATTTATGCATGATGTCGTTCAGATTGGTTTCAAATACAATTTTCTATTCATAAAGATATTCCCTAGTATGCTGAAACAATGAACTGTTCACTGTAGCTGTAATAACAATGAACTGTTCACTGGGTGTAGCTGTAGAAACAATGAACTCTTCAAGTAAAGTGTCTCCAATAAAAGGTCCTTATATTTCCTTAAACTCAAAAGTAAAGAATCATAAAGTTGTGAGCTTATTATACATGTTGTCCTATCCTCACTGATTTCTTCGAAGATATATATGCCAATTCGAAATTCTATTGAAATCTGATTCTTTATAGGGACTGTTGCAGAAATAGTATCGCCAATTGGTCTCAAGTCAATACCTTCTATAGAATTTGCTTTATCAAATGTTCATTCTTAAACCAAATTGCACCCGGCAGTGAGTTTGAAAATGTAGGCTGAATCTAAGTAGCCAAATTGTTATTCTCTAATAGGGATATTCGCATATTATGACTGAGAATGGAAACATTCTCTTTTTGGAGAGTCCAGGGGAACTTGCTTGCGTGCCACTTGGGTACAAAACTCTCTCTTTCTCTCCCTCTCTCATTCTCTACCAGTTGTACTTATAAATTTCTCAGGTGAACTTGCCTTGCGTGGACAATATAAAATCAAACATCTCACTATCAACATTAACCAGGCGTTCCACTATAGCAGACACAATCCATCCGTCTCTCTGATGCTCTAGTCAATATGCTTGAAGATAAGCCACACACCACGATTCCACACTTCAAGTACCTAGGCGTGTGGATGGACGCGCGGCTTACCTTCAAACAATATCTGCGGCGCGTGGGAGATAAGGCAGCACACACATGTTCTCTCCTATGTAGAATAATGCCCTACGTTGGAGGACACAGACAGCGGAAAAGGCGACTCATCGTTGGGGTTGTCAGATCCATTATTCTACATGGGGCGCCAATATGGGCCGAAAATGCGGATGCGAAGGCTTACCTCCGCACCATTGAGGCAGCATACAGGAGAAGTGCACTACGAGTGACCTGCGCATACCGCACCGTATCCACAGATGCCACCTTGGTAATAGCCAGCATGACTCCCGTGAACCTGCTAGCGAAAGAAGCAATGAACCTCTACCACGACAAAGGGACAAACGCGACAAATGTAGAAGAGCACTTGGCAATTGTAAAGCGGAGGACCCTTCAAGAGTGGCAAGCCCAGTGGGACACATCTTCAAAAGGCCGCTGGGCAAGAAGGCTGATCCCCAACATTCAGCAATGGGTAAGCAGGTCGCATGGTGCGGTGAATTTCTACGTCACACAATTGCTGACAGGCCATGGAAGTTTTCGGGCATACCTGCACAGATTCCACTTGGAGGAATCCCTCTACTGTGCAAACTGTGGAGGTACAGAGATAGAAGATGCCAAACATGTCTTCTTCTATTGCCCACGTTATGAAATGTACTGAAGAGGTACTACAAGGTGTGTGTGGAGAGCCGGCGATGCCCGATAATATAGTGCAACATATGCTCGACAGACCGGAGAAATGGACTGCGGTGTGTGACACTACCGCCGCCTTTATGAAAGACCTCTGCCACCTGGAGTGGCGAAGACGCGCAATGGGAAATAGCTGGGAGGCGTTCGCTGACCATACTTTTGGGTTTCCTATGTCATGTGGGGAAGATTAGGTGTTTCCCTATAGAACAAACAGTATCTCTGTGTCTCTGGTACTTTATTCCTTATGCTTGAATATAACCCACACATGTTCCAAGTGTGTCCTCACTTTGGGGTTCCCAATGCCATGTGGGCGAGATTAGGTGTTCCAATATTGCAGATACAATCCATCTGCCTCTCTGATGCTTTAGTGACTAGAGTCTAGTCCATATGCTTGAATATAGCCCAACATGTTTCAAGTGTGTCCTCACTCAAGATTAGGTGACAAAATAAGAATGCGTCTTACTTGGTGTATTGTGATAGGAAGATTTATAGATCGATATATGAAAGGTAACATGTAGATATAAATTCCAGTCAATATATATTGATACATACTCGTATATGAAAGTGGACCTGTAGACATAAATTCCTCCAACTCTCACCATCTCAGCTGATGATATTATTCCGTCAAACAGTTGGAAATAAATGTTTCATGGCCTGTGCATTCGTTTGCAGCATAAGCATATAATTTCTCATGCACATACGCCACAACAATTCTCAAGGGAAGCTTTGTTAACCTCTTCTCCAGTTCTTCTTCGCTGCTCCCGTCGACAGTTTGTTGGGCGTCAATAAATGTCAGTCGTACTTAATTCATTTTAAACGTTTCCAATTTACACGCACGCCTTAAATGACAGTCTGATTTAATGCCTCGCAATCAGAGTGGGTTTTAAGTTTTATTTAACAACAATTGTCTGCACGTGTTATGCCATTGTGTGGAATGGAGAAGCAGGCTCGCTCTCATGCATAGAGAGTGAGGAGGAAAAAGAAATCGATAGAACGCAACAGTTTAAAAGGAAGGACATGCTTTTAAAAACCATACACCGGATAGAAGACAGCTACGATAGGGAGAAGCTGCTTTATTGCACACACACAAACCTAGAAACAGAAAGACACACACACGCACACAAATTCAGAAACACATACACACACCTTATTTTACACTGCCGTCTGTGCAGAAACTGATATGTATGCGAGTACTCGTATCCTGGCGTATGTGTGCCAAATCCATATCACCATCCGCCTGCGTCACCCACTTTTAAACGGAAACAATTGCTTTCTTATAAAGTTCTATGTACAAAAATTTGTTGAACAGTCGATTGTTGGTTTCTTTCTCAGCTCCAGGATTTCGTTTTATTTAATAAAAATTCCTCAATGACAAAGTGAAATGGAGCGAAGAAATGAAATTGCTGAAAGCACAGTTACACTGAATCAATGTAATACCTCGTAATGCAAACGGTCCTTAAATTTGCGCGTCAAGGAAACAAGGATAACAGCTCTGATAATAGTCGACTTTTTGACATCTACACCAGTCTTCTATAGTGAACCTAAGAGTATATCTTAATGGGTGTTGTGCATAGAAGTAGAAGATGGAAGTGGGGTAGGCTGGAGAATCACCGTAGAAGGAGGTATTCAAGCACTCAGGTATTGATGCCCATTGTACTCTAAGGGTGGAACAAGAAGGGTGGCAGAAGAGGGGTGGATATAGACAATTGTGAAAGGGACGTTATGCATACTTTACCCCAATTCTCTGAACTGAATTGAAATATCAGAAGAGATTTGTAGAAAATAGTTTGGTGATGTACAAATTCTCGAGTTCAAAGACCTGAAGAAAAATAATGCTTGAACTTCAGTTAGATCTCAACTGAAAAAGGGAACCAGAAAGAAAATATCTGTTTTAATATTAATAAAATTATTGCTACCATAAATGGACATAGTACAGGTACGATCGTATAAGACGGCAAACAAAAAGAGATCACAAGTGTTGGGAGAAAAAGCATCTAATGGGTTATTGTAAAATTTCAACGGATTTTATGACACTGAATCATGTATCTTGTTTAGGATGGACCAGGAAGAAGACTACAATTGAAGTGAAAAGCGATTGCCGAAGAAATGAACAGGAGAACTTTGTCAGGTCTTCAATTATATATAAAAGATAAAACTGCATGAGAACCCGAACGCAGTAGAACCCTCAGCAGTATTCGACAAAGAATACCTTAGTTGATCTCTTTAATATTTTCAAAGGAATTTCCGTTATTAGTAATTGACTTTAGTTTAGGAGAGGTTGAACATGATAGACCCTTATGCATCCGCATCACAGTAATTGCCGCAACTGGTTATTGAATCAAGTTTAGAAGAGGTGGAACAGGATGTACCCTCTTGCATCACAATCAAACATTGGAAAATGATTGAAGCTGAAAAGTTCAGTTGGTATTTATCTAGTTTTCCCTAAAATGTTTGTGGATTACCGGTACGGTGTTACGGAAGAATGAGGTCGTAATTGTTCGGTAAAACTGCTTCCTTTATACATAGTCAAAGGAAACCACTGAATGGATTTGTGGACTCAGGTCCATTATCATACGCGGATCAGTTCCTACCGGTAACAACCAGAGCTCTCATATAGAAATTTAATATTTAAGATTGAGCAACTGGTGTCCAAATATATACTAATATCTAAAATCGGTGCTAATGGTGTCAGAATTTCTTGAAGTTCTACTTTCAGATCCGCAGAGAACACGTTGTTGAGCAGCACGCAGCCAGATTTGATAAACGGAGTGACGAATGGAACCGAAGCCTTTGAATGAGCGTTCACATATATCGAAGAGCAGAGTGTTACTATACAAATTGATGATCAACATCACGAAAATGATTGCTACTTCCGTGAAGTTGACCTCTTCTGATAAGACCACTTGTGAGAAAAACCACTGATATGTGCCTAGAACCATGCCAATCTTTCATGGTCGTACAAAAGTTTCCTATAGAGATGGTTAAAAAGTTCCAAGTGGAACTGGCTTTGGTTGTTGCCTGAAGACACAAAGAAGGTCAGGTGTTTTTCTGGACCAGGAGAAATAGTGACGGTTTGAATAAATCCAATATACAAGAGATACACAGACAAATATAAAGACATGCCAGGGTCCATGATATGTTCCAGCAAATTCAGAACATTTTTCGAATATCACTTTGAAAGCGATCAGCGTCGCGAGACAAAGTTGGTTGTGTCTTATATGGTTCCATGGGTACTTTAGTGTCACAAGTGTAGATAAGCTTGCATAGCTGTACAACTGAGGATCACCGGCAAACTCTCTTGAGTTGAAGATCATTGGTACAGTAAGGTTGGTGGGAATCAAGCACTGGATAAATGAATTGATTAGTATTGCACATATTGAGAGATGCTCCAGATTAAGATCTAGCAATACCAATAATTATTTTTTTAAAACCTAATCAGTGAAGAGTGTTGGAAAAAAGGAACTTAGAATGTTGCCTTGCCTGCTGAAAAGGCGCAATGTATGTCGTCAACATATATATGACTTACAATGGGTTCATTGACCATCCAACATCTACTAGTATATCCTGTCTTGAGAAGACTAATTAATTCTACCAATCAAAGTTATATATGTGCCACTACCTGTGAAATCGCCAGGCATACATTGCTGGGGCTAAATCTGCGACTATCTAGGAATATCATTAGACTCAATAGACTACAAATTAGGACTTTAATAGTAGCCCTCACGGGACAATCTGTAATAGGAAATCATGCAAGAAGAATGCAAGTTAGATTAGATTAGGTATATTTAAGGGTGTTATACACTGCGACCTGAAATATCTATTGTGTTGCCCCTATTTATTTGAAAGATGAGGATAGTCTCATCATAAATCTTCTGTCAGGTTAATTTTCGACAGGAATTCATATATTTTGGAGGAATCAAGTTGAGGGATCTTGCTCATATCTAAACTCCAAAACACCTGATTCTATAGTCTGCAATCTGTGATCAGGTGCAGTGAGGTTTCGTCACTTTCTCCACAGAATAGACAGATGGCATCTGAAGATATACCCAACTGGTTCATATGGTAGTTGAGCCTACAATGTCCGCTTAAAATGCCTGTGATGATTCTTATTTTGCTCCGAGGCATATTTATTAACTCCTTAGCTCTTTTTGGATTAAAATCTCCCAGAAGAGCTTTGGACTGTCTTAATCCCTCTAATAGGAGCTCATGGGACATTGTATAATAGAAAATCATGCCAGCAGAATGGGAGTTTATACGCATGATTAATGTCGCAGCTGCAGAAACGAGGAGCAACTGGAAATGGTCCAGCGTCTCCTCTGTACATATTCAGCTTTTGCTAGAAATAGGGAACTGTTACTAGGAACTTAACAAGTATAGATGGTCTATGCCAGTCAGGTGTCAACAACCTTTCTCGCTTTGTGAAAGGCTCAATCTGAAAGGGGAAGCGTAGCCAAGCCTCGCATCCGCGGCTCACAACGGACCCAACTGGTGGTCTAAGTGGCATCACTGGTTTATTGGTGATGCGGCTGCCCAACCTACCTACCTAACATGCTAATCATACCTTGAGTAAGATAGTGATATTGCAGAGCACTACATCTACGGTTCCACGGCTACTACTCTAAGAGAGTTGTCTGCTATCTATCGAGATTAAGCTCCACTTACTTGATCCTCTCCAGTTAGGTTCCTGTTTAAAACTAAGTAGACAATTTAATTTCTACTTCGTTATTTCTATTTTCCCTGATTTTACCTATCTTTTTCTCCCGCTTCTTTTCTAGTCAAGGTTGGTCTGCTCGAGTTGTTACTGGTATTCTATAGCTATTCAATGGGAGCACGCTTCTGGCCAAAGACAGGTAAAGACATTTCTTAACCCAAACAGAAGTATCTCCAAAAGGATACAAACCTTGAACCGCGAAAGTCTTAGGACTCTAGTGGGGTATCTGACAGGACAATGCTGCCTAAGGTATCACCTTAACAAGATAGGCCTGCCACACATTTCTGACTGCAGCTTCTGTGGGCACAGCTCCGAAACATCAGAACACATTCTATGTGAGTATCCAACGATCAAGAGTAAGAGAATAAAATTTCTGGGGGAGTTCTTCACACACCCTCCCACAATTTGGAAAGTAAAACCTTCTGAAGTGCTCCAATTTATAAAAATCCTAAGGCTAGAGTGGATCATAGGGATTAGAACAATAAGTCCTTACGGGCCGCAGTGCTAGTAGGTAGGTAGGTAGGTAGGAGTGGCCGGCTAGTTTGCCAAAAGCACACTTGAGTACACCTAATGGCCCATTGTGATACCAAGGTAGGCGCTGTTCAAGTACTGACTAAAATTATCTTACTTAAGGTTGGTGATAGTCAGCAAAAGGACATTAAATCTAAATCTACTGGAATTCTAGCTCTCCAAGGATCCACAAAATTTCACAAATGACTTTTTACTTTTTAATTGTGACATTTTTATGTAGTTTAGAAATTTGTTGTCTTAAAATCCAAAATCATCAGTGAAGTCTTGTCCAGTGCCCGAACTCATAAACTAATTTTCTCATAGAATTAAATAAATTAAATAATTAATTTTCAAATCAGAATCGAGGCACTTAAAAATCACTGTGATAATTTGCAAACATGACTCTGGACAACAGTTTTAATTGTTGTTTTGTGTGATATTTTGTGTGTGGCTCCAACAGTCACAAAATCACATGCGTACAGGTGAGTGTAAATACTTAACTCATATACTCGTATATACAAGTATATATATATGTGTGTGTGTGTGTGTATTACACACACTGTTGTATGGACAATATTTGCATTTATATGCTCTCAATAGGTTTGTAGTATTCTACGAGTATCTGCAAACACTCTCACAAACATACTTAAGAAGAAACCTTTCCCTTGGACATGGCCTCTCTACTTTGCGAACAGGGATATGGATGCTGTGAAGAAATTTTGTTGTGTACATTGTAAATGGTAAGAATACACCACAACACAATGGACTTCTGCAAAATACTTCAATGCGAAAGCAGCTGAAAAAAAGTCTGTGAAAATGTTGTCAAGATTGTCACTTGTACAATAAAATCAAACATTTCACAAGGATCATTGAGGACCTTCAATAGCACGAGGACACTCTTGCAAATAATATGTCATAAACACAATTACGAGCACTCTGTGTAAGGGCTGCGCTGCGAGTAGTGCTGTGGCACTTCATGCAATTCAATATTTTAAAGCATTTCGAGTAGGCACACAAATTTCTGGCATTGTTATTCTGTGATAATTTCCAAAAATACACCAATACAAATTCGGCTTTCAATGGAGTACTCACAAGAATCGATTTTGTTAGAAATAAAATTTCAACAATTGTTGAAGGATTATGCAGAATTGTGTAATTTGAATGAAACATCGTTAGTGAAATGGAGAATCAAAGATATGTGAGATGAGTTCTGTTGAGTCCCAAGCTGCAAAACTTTGTCTTGTGAAGCAGTTGGGAACCGATTTAGGACGAATAATTGCTTCGCAACTATGCCGGCGTATATTCCAGTGAAATTCAGTGTTAATATGGTTCAGTGTAGGAGCATCTCCGAGTTTCTTTGGTGATAGAAAGAGTAATGTATATTATAAGGATAGTGCTGTTACGAACATTGTCTTAACTCTTTAGTTTAGGAGTGACGGCTGGGAGGTAATATTTTATTATATACAGCTCGCTCACATAACACCAAAGAAGTCAAACAAGGTAAGCATTAACTTCGCTTACAAGTCGTTATTACCATTTCCAGATATTGGAAACAAATTTACATCCTATCCAACGACGGGTTTGATTAAAGAAATCTCGAGATAGAAATGGCCTTGAAAGGATATTAGCAGGCCTTTTAAGGCAGAAAAATTTCAAAGAAATTGGAGGACTGTTTCTGCTTTTCAAGTATATACTCAGGTTACTTTCACAGAGAAGCAATTATCCTACTTTCACAGAGAAGCAATTACCCTACTGTGAGAAACCAATCGGAGGCTGTTAAAGGCATCAAACCACCCAGCTAAGTACTGACCGTTTTTGCCTTCGATACAGAAGAATCAAATATTAAAACTTTTGAAGTTTTCTATAAACACCTTAACGACAATTCGAGTGCCAATTTGGTGCTTTTTTGATTGATTGTTTGTTCTAATAGTAAAAATTCTCTGGGAATATAACATGACGAAATAGTCTTTTCTTGTTCTTATCAACAAATCATGAATAAATCAATAGCAGCCGCTATTGGTGTCTCCCTCGCATCTGTGCAGAGCGTTACGCACGATGTTTTGGGGATGAGTCGAGTTAAAGCGCTGTCGCTATAGAAATGCTTTATTTGGGCCAAAATGTTCTCGAATGCATCATTAACGGTGACGACACAGAGGCCTATGAATATGATATCCAAACAAACCAACAATTATTGGGATGAGCCAAATCCCAAGAAACTGCTACAAAGTCGATCCAAATTCAAGGTTTTGTTGACTGCTTTCTTTGATTGCCTTGGTAAAGTCCACTCCGAATTCTCTCCTCTAGGCCAAACAGTCAGGTACAGTAAGGAGTATTATGTTAGCGTACTAAGCAGTTTGAGCTAGAATCTCCATTGCAAGAGGCCGAAATTGTGGAGATACAACTCGTTCTTCATTCACCAAGACAATGCACTGGCTCATACATTTCATCTCGTAGGCGATTATTTGAACAACAACCACCTGGCATAATCCCGTGGGACTTTTTCCTGTTTCTCCTACTCAAGTTACCACTTCGAGGAAAGCATTTTGAGTCAATAAAGGAAAATTCGCAGAAGGATCTGAAGGCGATTCCGAAATCAGCCTATCAAAAAAGTGTTTTGTAGATTGGAAGAAGCGTTGGAATATGTCCATTGGCTACCACGAGATTTCTTTGAAGGGAATAAAATAAATATTGCTACGAAATCAACACTCCATCTGATTGGTTGCTTAGTTTTAGGGTAAGCGTCATTTTCAAGCCCTAAAATACACACGCGAGAAGGCATGCAGAACAGCGCTCAAAGGCTAGTGGAAGTTCTGGTATACAAGAAGTATATAAGCGACTACACAATTGATATCGAGATCAGTGAACAAGTGAAAGTGGCAAAGTGAACATCGTAATAGCAGCAGCAGTGCAACAGTGAGCATAGCCGAGAGTGAACATCGTAGCAGCAGATGAGTTAACTTAAGGTGTTACAATGTTACTCCAACGAAATTAGTGATTAAGAAAGTCTTTGCTGAGAATTCATTAATGAAAGCTTCTGAGTAAACTATCACAATCAAGGAGCTATAAATAGTGAGACATAAACAATATATATAGCTTATAATAATTTAGTATATCTGCAACTGAATGGGGTATATCTACACTACTATATTGGGTATATCTACAATGGACTTAGTTCTGGAAAGTGATTGATTGCTGTCGCAACCAGCTGCTAAATAATATAATTGGAGTTAGATGTATTGTTACGTGGTTGAAGAGTTGTGACTTGGAAGCAGAAACAATGAGATTGTTATAGAATCAAATTGAAGTTAGTTAAAATTGTTATTAAACTTTGTATTAAATAAATGATGGTTTAACTATCATTCCTCAACTTGATCCTTCCAAAATTCACAAGGTTCTGTCTGAAAATGCATAAGTTCTGACTGAAGAACTGTAGGTGAGAGTATCCTCATCATAGATCCTCATCATAGACCCTTTATGACATGGCATCAGTTCTGATTGAAGAACTGTAGGCGAGAGTATCCTCATCGTTTTAAGTAAACAGGAGCATCATCATAGATCTTTTATGACGCAGTTATAGTTTACTTAAATCTAATTATGTCAAATAAGTGCTTTTGAATTATTGAACACAATCCAGTGATCGAACTATTTATTGGCGTAAACAGATTCATGCTAGAAAGAGGAGATCATTCTTATCAAGAATGATAGAAAAGAAGATTACGCTTTGCGCAGGTCCGTTAAAATTTTCTTTCTGAGTTTGACATTTCGTTGCTGGGCTGTGACGTCACCATAGCAATAAATACAAAATGCGAATTTTTTGACATTTCTTTTTGGAACCATGTTATTGTGACGGAGATGCGCATTACAAAAATGTGTGTACTCCGCTTTGCGCAATCTTTGTTTCTATTATTTTTGCATTCCTATCATAATATGGAAAGGAGCATGGACAAATATTCTCTAAAGATATCTCTCGCTCTCTTTTCGTCTTCTGTTACAATGTGTTTCTTTTTCTCTCTCTCTCTCTCTCTCTCTCTCTCTTTACTACTCGCTATCTCAGTGTCTTTCTATCACTCTCTTTCTTTCTTTCTCTATATTTGTATCAGATGAACACACAACAGAAATGTTTAAAAGTTAATTAGAGAGAATAAGAGTGACTTGTTATCTGACGACTGAGGACTCAATATACTATCCCGGAGATTTTGTCAGGCCGTCACCAAACGTATACATATTTATGCAAATATGAGTATGTATGTATGTATTACATGTATAAGTATATATGAACGGGTGTAGTTATACCCTTTTGAAATGCCAGGGTACACATAATTAAAGTCACTGCACAAATGTGGCTTTCCTTGAGGTACTAAATTGCCGCGTTAAACTCTTCCTCATAAACACTCTCCTACTCAACACACTCATTCGCACACACACGCAAGTATGAACCCACACATACGTACACACGCTGGTGCAATTAACGCACATACCAGGATAGCAAATATTTAGGCATCTGTCTTTTGTGTTTAGGCATATACTCGTATAAATTGTGGTCTCTTCAAAGTGGTCTTTAATGAAGCAACATTGTGGCTTCCAAAGACCGCAAAATGGTTGTAAAGGCTTTAATATATACGATTAAACAAATTCAATGGAGAGGTTTATAATTTCTGAACACTTGAACATTTCAATTGTTTCAATATTAGTTAAGGAGGTTTGTTTCACTAATCGTTCGAGGGAAATATTCATTGTATGATAAATTAGCCAAACAAATCTTAACAAATGTTCTACAAAAGAACACATGAAAACGGCAGCCAAGGAACACTTTTCAGTATCACCACAACTGAAAGAAACAGTTGTAAATATAATATTTCAATGAAAGAACTCGAGGAGGATTCTTGAAAGGCAACAAAAAAGAAATAATAATTGATTTAATGTAAGAAAGGAAAATTCAACAAATCAGGAGAATGATCAGAATAGTAAATTATGGTCGGAATGGTCTCAAAAATGGTATTTTCTGAATCTTTTTTTAAACCCTTAAACACTAGCATTCACTCCCCAACTCCTTGTAGTCAAAATTAATTATGGTATAAACTATTATAATAATGATAATAAATTCCCAATCACACTGATTTGTTAGGAATCGTATCATTGCACATCTGGTTTCAATGGAAGCATCGCCATATTTCAAATAGAATCCCAGTTTTTTTCTGAATAACATACAAACTAAATTAAATTAAAAATGTGATTGTGTCTATGCTGATTCTGAAAAGCTTATCAGTGTCTTCAAATTCCAACTCTGTTCACCTGACAAATTGGCTTAAATACAAAATATGTGTAAGTACTCACATTAACTATAAAGCCTCCCTAAAAGATGATCGTGACATCGAAAATACCTTGAATGACCTGGTAAATGTTTTAAAGGAAGCCGCATATTTATCCACCACACCCGTAACACAAAAAGCTTCACTACTGTACCGTCCTAGTGGTGTGGAAAAACTGGTTAAAGAAAAGCGACGTCTTAGAAGAGAATGGCAAAATGATCGATCACCAAAATTGAAAAGTGAACTCGCGTGTTGCACCTGTAAAATAATAAAGATATTGAAGCAGAAACACCAAAAATCAGTTGCAGACTATTTTGGAAGCTTGAGTCCTCATGGCGACAATGAGTATGCATTGTGGCGTGCTACTAAGAAGTTCAAAGGTCCAACATAAGTCACCACTTCGTAAAGATAATGGAACTTGAGCTAAAAGCAATGATGAAAAATGCACTGCCTTCGCATATCACCTGAGAAATATATTCTGTCCAATTCCCCCCATTATATCGTTTGAACCTCATGAAACACCGAGTAGTGGAAACGGTGAGCGCCTGAAGACCTCAAAGAAGGAGGTCAATAACATCTTTAAATACTACAATCTTAAAGAAGCGCCAGAAATGGATCAGATATCAGCAAACATGATAAAAGAATTACCTAATATAGCTGTGTCTCACTTAGTCACAGTATTCAACGCTATTTTAAGCACTGGGCACTATCCTCAATGCTGGAAGATTTCGAAAATAATAATGATCCCGAAGCCAGGAAAGGATGTTACACAGGATTGTTCCTATAGACCCATTAGTCTACTGCCCACCTTATCTAAAATCTTCGGAAAAATAGTTCATCGGCAGGTCTTCCAGTATTTAAAGCAAAACAATAATACCAATTCGGCTTCCGTGAAAAGCATGGAACGATAGAGCAAGTGCGCATAGTAAGAGTTCTATGCTCATCATTCGAACAAATAAAATAAAGCTCTGCGGCATTTCATGACATTACGCAAGCTATTGATAAGGTACGAGTATGGCACAAAGGGCTCATATATAAACTTAAAGAAATTCTTCCAAAGAAATTCCACAAACTATTTCAAGCCTACATTAAAGGCAGAAAATTCATGGTAAGCTAAGGTGACTCTACCTCCGACTGCTTTGATGTCAAAGCAGGAGTCCCTCAAGACAGTGTGCTTGGACCACTGCTGTATTTGTAAAGAGCTGACATGCCAACTTACGATCACACGTCTATATTCACTTTTGCCGACGATACCGCTATTCTGAGTACAAACAGTTCCCATCTTCAATCCGCGCAATGGTTACAGAGCCACTTATTGTCTATTGAACAGTGGCTTAACAAATGGAGAATAAACGTCAACGAAGCTAAATGTACACATCTAACATTCACCTCAAGGAAGGACACGTGCTTCCCTATTCACATCAATGGTCAAAACATTCCACAACGCTCTGACATAAAGTACCACTTAGACAGACGATTAACCTGGACTAAACACACTGACTCAAAGTGTGTTCAGATCAAATTGAAACTCCATACATTGAACTGGCTACTAAATAGGCATTCAAACCTTGCCTTAAGGTACTAACTTATACTAGTATCATTAAGCCTATATGGACATATGGGATTCAATTGTTGGGCACCGCTTGTCCGGCAAACAGGGAGAAACTCCAACGCCTCCAATCGAAAATTTTGAGAATGATCACCGGTGCTCCATGGTACTTGAGGAATATAAACTTCCACCGTGACCTGAAAATACCCACGATTGAAAATGAAATGGTGAACACCTACAAAACCTACGCTCTTAAATATGAAAAACTGCTTGGCGAGGAACTTACTAAAGCCGACCTCTACAAGATGCCTCTAAAGGATAAATACCTGAGATCTGATTTAATAAGGTCTTATTACATGCTGTGGAAACACCAAATATTCGATGCAGTGGCTGAGGATATTACCTAGATATATAAATGTAGTCTCGTAATCTTAGAAAAATTACTGTTAATTTCTTAACAAACAAAGATTCGGTAAATAAATAAAACTAAAAAATTTAAAAAAAATTAAAAACAGCTGATTCTACTTCTCCCTATTTATGCCCCGAAGAAAGTTTCATAAACTTGGTTAACTCTGTACTGAAATATACAATCTAAACTCAACTCGTTTTAGCACAATTGGAGTCTGATAAATATAATATAAAAATAAGAGTTCAGAATGCATTTTGACTCCCCCCAAATACAACTTTTATAATTTCCTCTCTTTTGTTTCTCGAGCCTCTGTAGGGAGAGAAGCTGTAAACAACCGGAGTAAAAAGAAACCGTAACACACTTCCACTGCAAATGCTCAGACCTATGGAGGCAAGGATAAATACACTGGGCAAACCAACTATCGATAGCTTTCAAGAGATATCCGAATCAGGCATAAACTAGCTACTAAACTATCTGAACAAAACGAAATGGTTGTAACACGTATTTATGGTATTATAAAGGAATCATCAATCCGTGAATCATACCTTTATAACGATAGATTATCCTTCCAACAGTTATGAGCGATTAGATAAGATTCGATTTATTTGAAGATGTTATATACCGCAGCCTGAAAGATCTATTACGATGCCCCAATTTATTTCAAAGATCAGGATAGTCTCATCTGCAGATGTTCTATTAGGCTTATTTCCGACGGGAATGCAAATATTTTGGAGGAATCAAGCTAAGGGATCTTGCTCGTATTTAAGATATATTCTCCAAAACACCTGTGCCTTTTATGTGTTAAAGGTCATCAGTCTGTGATCAGGCCCAGTAAGGTTTCCTCACTTTCTCCACAGAATCTACAGATAGCATCTGAAGATCGACCCAACATATTTTGGTGATAGTTCAGTCTACAGTGTCCGCTTAAAACTCCTGTGATGATGATTAATTTACTCCGAGCCATGTTTATTAAGTTTTTGGCCCTTTTAAGATTATAATCCCCCAGGAGAACTTTGGACTGTCTTAATCCCAAAAGATTTTCCAAGGTTCGACTTTTTTTTTGCATATGTGCACTTCAGCATTCACTTACTCAGCAGACCTCCATTGGTGTTGGATGATATTCCACAGAAGAGTTTAGGGCCGTTAAACTGAGAGGCCGGCACCTTCCTTGCTAAGCTATCAGGCTTCTCATTTCCATCTACTCTTACGTGGCCTGGTACCCACAGTGGAGATAGCTTGTTGATACTGACTAGGGAGTTCAGTTTCCCAATAGAGTCCCATAAAAGTTTAGATCGGATAATCTCACGATGTTTTTTCCCCGATATTTTCTGTCAATATTGAACTGGGCACATCATTCAATTGCGTGAATCTCCGCTGAAAATCCTAGGTAAATAGCCCATTAGTTCCAAGTAGCTGGTTCTCGGCCCAATTATGTAAGGTTAGGTTTTCGTGGCAGTAAGTCAACAGACCAACCCACTTTGACTACTATGGGCCCATTGTGATACCACTTGTGTAACACTGTACCAGAGAGGTACGGTAGACCAACACTGTACCAAGCAGAGGTAAAGTGTTAGACCATTGTGTACCACTGGACCTCTACTTTTACTCGTCAAACCATTTTGAAGCCCTAATAAAGCGCAGGATTTATTTGACCTTCGCGCAGGCCACTTCCGTAAGAGAGCTGTAAGCGTATTTGCCAAAAAGCTCGCTCTGCAGCTAGCTAGAGCGGGGCACCTACAGAAGAGATGCTCCACAGTTTCCTCCTCCTCATCTTTCTGCAGTATTCATACTCCCAGTCTGAGAGCATTCCTGCCGAACAGTCAATGATCGGTTATACAAGCCTCTCGGCAGGCCAAGAAAATCTCTAGATTTTTTCCTATCATGTTCCGGCCACATTAGCCTAGTTGTGTAGCAAGTGCCTTCTTCTGCCAAAGACCACACGACACTATCCTTCAACATTAGTTTGCAGGTGACAATTGGTATTTCAACCTTGCATCTGTCCGTACACAGAGGAAGGTTGGTACCCTGTCTGGGTAGCTCGTCAGCTGTACTATTCCCTTCAATATCTTTAAGTTCCGGAACCCATATAAGGTGTACCCGGATAACGGTGCTGATCATTTGGGCTGCCAGGCAATTTTGGGCAAGCTTTGATTTCAGTGCTACCGAGTTCATTGACTTGATGGCCGCCTGGCTATCCGAGTAGATATTTATAATGTTTTTTGCTACGGCGTGTCTACTTAAGTAGACGGCTACCTCCTTTATGGCTGGGATCTCTGCTTGATAAATACTGCAGTGGTCGGGGAGACGGAACAAAACTTCCAGTCCCAGCACTTTTGAGAAAACTCCAAAGCCGACTCTAACGTCAAGCTTGGAGCCGTCGGTGTAGCAGTTCAGTTCCCCCCTTCTTCATGGCATGTGAGTTTGCCACTCCCTTCTAGACGAAATATGTGTCTTGAAGTGCCTATCATAGTTGAGATTAGATATAGAGTGGTCAATGTGTTGGATAAAACTACTCCAGGTATGCCCGAATAGTCGAGTGGCCAGTCTGCCGATCATTCTATTACGCCGGGCATTTCTGCCTTATCGCTGATGCGGCTGCCACTTGCTTCCCTAGCAGATCTTGTGTAGGTAGGTTGAGTATCACTTTTACTTTTAACGCTTTAGTTGGGGTGGTCCTTAAAGCACCAGAAAAAGCTATTCTTTGGACCTTGCTCAGAAGCTTCAAATAGCTTTGTCTCTGAGTGGCTGGCCACCATACCAATGTTCCATATATCAACATAGGTCTGACCACAGAAATGTACAGCCAGTGTAGAATTCGTAGGGATAGCCCCCACCTAATTCCGACCACCTTTTCACAAGTTTACAAAGCAAGATTGGCCTTCCTAACTCTCTCCTCAATATTTGGTTTCCAGGCTAGGTCAGGTTAGGTAGGAGTGGCCGCCCAGTTTGCCAAAAGCACACTTGAGCACACACAATGACCCATTGTGATACCACGGTGTGGCGCCGTTCAAGCACTGACTAAAAAGTTCCCATACTTGGGATGGTGATAGTCAGCGCAAGGACAGCGCCAGGAAAGGCACGACTCCCCCACCATGTCGCAAGAAACCATCCTGATACTTTGATGAACCTGGCTATGTCCCTAATATTAATGGATGACACCTCTGTCAGGCTTGTAAGAAATGGGGCACCAAAGGTGCGAATTCTTCTTCTGCTCAAGGATGGGCAGTGGCATAAGAGGTGGAAAACCATCTCGTCCTCCTCCTCGGAGCCACAGCCTCGGCAAAAGTCATTTGAAGGTAGGCTCAGTCTTTCTGCGTGCTGTCCCATTATGCAGTGGCCGGTCAAAACCGACACATTTGTCGACAGTGATACACGATCAAGTCGAAGGAGTAATATTAGTCGCAAATATTTCACCGTCTCCTTCATCGGAATTTCCTCACCTTTGTATATTAGCGGGGATATCTATTTTTCTTACAAAAGAGGATTAATTCCATTTTATCGGGGTTTATTCCTAGTCCCCTTCTTTCCGTCCAACAAGTAAGTGTGCTCATGTTAGACCACAAAATATCCATAAGAGTGTTTGGCCAAATCGTCAGCATAGGCGATGACATAGCACCCCGCCTCTCTAGAGATAATAGTAAGGAATTTACCGCCAAATTCCAGAGCAGGGGGGAGAGAACTCCTCCCTGAGGAGTGCCTCTGCAGACCTGTCTGCTTAAAGTGTAGGTACCGAAGCTGGGAGTTACCTTTCTGCTGACGAGTATAGTTTCAATCAGTGCAACCACATTGGTATCAACGCCCCCGTAATAGCGTCCGCAGCTATATTATTAGGCCCAATTACTCCTGCCCCAGTTTCGTTCATAGTTTTAGGACCGTCTGTATATCATAAGAGGGAATTTTCTCTAAATATATCACGAGTTTACAATCAATAGAAATTATATGCAGCCCCAGTTCTGTACTTAATACTGATTTATATAAATATATTTGGAAGGAAGTGTTCTCAAGAACCATTTGAATAAATAGTTTGTAATAATTATGTTGAAAAACTTGCTGTGCTCTGAAAGTTTTAGGCCTTAAGTAACATGATATTAGCTCTAAGGACAGCAAAGTAGCCATCTAAATAGTGGCTTATTTGAATTTTGCCACTACTCCCAGAATGTGGGGAGCGTTCTGATGGTATATTGTTTACTTGTTTATAGCAATGCGAGTCCATGGCACGGTGCTCTATTAATTTACCCAATTCATGCAAATAATAAATTTTCAAATAATTTGTATTGCCGACAATAGCGGATGCCATGTCGTATATCACCGCCACAATAACACAGGCACTGGCACAGAGGAAGATCGGGCATTGTACGAATCCTCGCAAGTGGGCGGGGGGTATGCTTGCACACTTGTTTTTATCGCCAGCACTGCTGTTTTTGTAGTACGCGGTTGTAAACCAAACTAGGTGTTTTAGCTATTTTATTCCTTGCGTTGTTGTAATTGTAGTAATTTATTGCCACCATATCAATACAAAGTGAAAGTTTTTTGGTACACTGCTCTCTAAAGCGAATATTTACGCTTTTTCCATAAAGCAATTTCTCGGTGGATGTGTGGAATAGTGTAATGTTTATATGTGTGTGTGTGTGTATGTGTGTTTATGTTTCTGTGTAAGAGTGTGAGTGAGTTCGCGCAGTAATAAAATGATGTACACCCAGCAGTAAATTAAGTGGGCCCTGAAACCGTCAGCAGTGATGTCATCAATGACCTTGGATTGTCTTCCAGATTTGTACATACTCATATATTAAAAGCTACCACAGCTGTAGCGTCTAATGTTCCACTTGTACTGATGTTTCAACCAAGTCAGGTCAAATGTGCCGAATCTTCCAACGGATATGTCAGTGATAACATTGTATGTAAGTGACTAACATACCAACTGATAGGTCACTAATAGTGATATTGTCACCTGGCATTCCAACTGACATGTCTCCACTACCTGACATGCCATTCATAGTGTCAAAGCAACTAGACATTTTTGTTGATATGTCTTTGGTAGCGTCATACATGACTGACTCCTTACTTGACACGTCATTTGAATTGTCACAGACAACTGATATTCACCTGACATTTAATTTCTAGCATCAATGTTGCCTTATATTTCAGCTTATATGTCAATGGTAGGTCCACAAGTGCCTGAAATACTTGGTGATATGTCATCTATAGTGCTATTACTACCCGATACGCCAGATGATTTGTCACAGGTCGAGTAAGGATTGGTGAACATGTGATACATAGCATCCTAGTAACCTAAAATTCTAGTAAGTATATCATTGGTAGCGTTATTGATGATTGCTTCTCCAACTGACATGTCATTAGTAGCGTCATAGATTACTGAATTGTTGGATTACATATTGCTTGTAGCGACAGTGCTGTTTTATATGCAGTTGGTAGGTGTCTGACATACCAGCTGACATGCCATTTGTTGCTATATACCTATCTAACATTCTAGCTTACATGTCACTGATGATCATGACTCTCTGATATATAAGGAATATTCTTATAGCCATGTCATAGCTGCCTGGCTGACTTGTCGCTTGGTTTCACAGATGTCGATATTCCAAGTCACAATGTATTTTAGAGGATTTAGCTGCTTAGTATTCTAGCTGACATGTCATTTATATCGTCATATATGACTGTTACTTAAGCTAACATACCACTTACAATATAATTGCAGCGAAATTGTTGCTTAATATGTATTTGGTAGGTGTCTGACATACTAGCTGACATGTCATGTGTGTATTCACAGATGTTAGAAATTTATTAGTTATTTTAGGCCGGTTTTCTGGTTCATGTCATGTCAATTGCAGCAGCATATATGTCTTATACTCCAGCTGACATGTCATTTATTGCAACATAGCTATCTAATATTATAGTTTACGTGTGGCTGGTAGTGTCATGAATCTCTGATACATAAGCTATATTTTTACGGCCATGTTATAGCTGCCTGGCTGACTTTCCAGGTGACTTGTCATTTGTATTTTCACAGATGTCCACATTTCATGTCACAAACTATTTTAGGCTATTTGTATGCTTAGTATTCTAGCTGACATGTCATTTCTACAGTCATATATGACTGCTACTTAAGCTCTTTTCCCACTTGTAATATCATAGCAGCGAAATTGTTTCTCACTTTGTATTTGGTAGGTGTATGACATATCAGCTGACATGTCATTTGTTGCGACATAGGTATCTAATATCCTAGCCTACGTGTCACTGATAGTATCTTGACTCTCTGATATATAAAATATATTCTTACAGCCATGTTATAGCTGTCTGACAGGGCTGACTTTCCAGCTGACTTGTCATTTATGGTTTCACAGATGCCAATAGTCCCAGACACAAGCTATTTTAGGCGATTTAGCATTAGTATTCTAGCTGAGATGTCATTTATATCGTCAAACATGACTGTTACTTAAGCTAACATATCACTTACAATATCACGGCAGCGAAATTGTTGCTTAATATGCATTTGGTAGTTGTCTGACATACCAGCTGACATGTCATTTGTAAGCTATTTAACATTCTAGCTTACGTGTCACTGGTAGTGTCATTATTCTCCGATACATAAGCTATATCCTTATAGCCATGCCATAGTTGCCACGCTGACTTTCCAGCTGATTTGTCATTTGAGTTTTCACAGATGTCGACATTTCACGTCACAAACTATTTTAGGCGATTCAGCTGCTTAAAATTCCAGCTGACATGTCATTTCAACAGTCATATATGACTGTTACAAAATCTGCCTTGCCACTTGTAATATCATAGCAGCGAAATTGTTGCTTCTTATGTATTTGGTGGATGTATGACATATCAGCTGACATGTCATGTGTGTATTCACAGATGCTCTAAATTTATTAGTTATTTTTAGCCAGATTTCTGCTTCGTAATCCAACTGACATGTCATTTGGTGCAACATTAATGCCGTATACTCCAGCTGATATGTCAAATATAGTGTCATATTTCACTGACATAGCAACTGGCATTCAATTGTCAACACATTTTTTTGTATTTATGTTGTTATAACATGATTATTTTGTAAAATCGAGTTGCACTTCACACCATTCACGAATATTGACGTTGATGACATGACATGTCACCGGTAAACCGAAGTTTAGTAGTAAAAGTTTACTACTGCCTTCAATAAACTTGTCATTAAAAGATCCGCACTAAATCCATTTGTCGCCGCTGACTTCTTCGATGACAACACCTGACAGCCGTTGAAAAATCACTGCTGGGAAGCAACCATTTCTAAGCATGAAACAGCTCTACTACGACTGTAATAAAAATATGAACAAGTCCAGCGCCTTTTCATTTCCCGCCTACATAAATAAAAGTACACACATGCACATGCTCATAGAGACATGTGTTTGGTTGTAAACAAACCCTTTATAAAACAAAGGGGGGCGCAAAAGTTATTAAAAAATGTACATAACAAATGTTCCAGGATACATGCTTTCGCCTACTTGCCACTCGGTTGAACTAGATTCCGATTCCACTGCTTCGCTAGTGCGTGTGTGTTGTAAATCTTTTTTTATGAATGTGTGGTGTGTGGTTTGCATGTGTGCGTGTGTGTGTGTGTGGCTGTGTGAAATCGTTTCAAACTTCGCAAGGCGTAAGGGAAACCGTTATCACACAATTTTCTAAAGTCCTTTGGCATTTTTTATTGTTTATGAAGTGTTTTCTTTTCTGCTGACTACGCAGGCGCCTTCCTCTCCCTCATATGTCAACCGATTTTGGTGATATGGAAACTTTACGACCAAAACTCCTAAATTTATTAAATGTTCTTCTTTGTTTACGACACACACACACACACACACACACACACACACACACACACACATATATATATATATATATATATACACGTACGCATACACACATGCCCGCATCCTTTTGAACTCCTGTGTAGTGTGACATTTTGCGTAGAGGAGATGGTAATTGGTAAATTGAGAAGAGTCTCTCGGAACTGTATGCCTGGCTTCACAAGCCTTGCAGCTACATTGATGATATAGTATCTTAGGTGGATAAACTGACAATCAAGAGAGAAACCAAATTAATTATTAGTCACCTAGGAGTCAATATTTTGTTAGCAATGTACGAGGATTGATCTTAACTTTGTATAATTTCTGCAAAGTTTTATAAGCACATAGAACAATTCAATACAGCTACTATTTATTTTGTGGTTATATTATGGCATTACGATAAAACTCCATTTAAGGTAGTCTATAGTCGACTCAGGTCAATTATAGGCTTCTTTGACCGTTGATAGTATCAGATACATGAGGTCAAAAGAAGGACTCATAACAACAGTGGCACATTTTACATGTTATAGATGTGTGTTCATGTTTACTCATGTATAATGAATGGACTTGTTATTACATTATATTCCATTGGTGAGTATAAGTGACGGTCTAGTTAACGCTATAAAATAATATAACATAAGGTCACTACAGGAACACTCCTTTCGGAACATAGGTTAATCCAGTTTGATCTTTTAGATAGTCTACCTAGCCCTACGGCTTTTAGAAATGTCAGGAAAGCAAACTGGGACCTCTGCAAGGTGACTGTAGCTAGACTACTACCTCAGAACTCCATAAGCACAAGCACGTCTGCCTAAATTGATAGTTCTGTGGAGGTTTTAACTAATGCTTCTTAATAAGGCTCTATCGGTCTCTTGCCCCCCAGGGGGAAAGAAAAACTCACTTGGTGAAGGGAGGAAATTAGGGGACTCAGAAATACTGTAGGAGACTTTTTAACAACGCAAAGAAGTCTAGAGATAGTGCAGACTGGGATGTACACAAGGCAGCAATCAGAACCTTCAAAAGTAAGCTCAGGAAGGCACAAAGAGAATCGTGGAGAAACTTTTGCGGTGACGTAGAAGATAGCTCTGAGACGTCCAAGCTGAGGAAGATCCCATCAGCTGCTCCAATGTTACCTGGTTATCTGAGGAGGGAGGATGCATCTTGGACTTCTAATAGTAGTGAGACTCTAGAGTTTATTTTAGAGACTCATTTCCCCGGTTTGCTCGAGCACCATTCCGCGGAGAACGAAGCCCAGCGGGAATGTAGTCGAAGTCAACTCAGACATAATCACGAAGCCAAAATTGCAAAATAGACTATCCATAGCTTCAAACCATTTGGCCCAGATGGTGTAGCTCCAATTGGAAATCAACAGTCAGAGAATTTTATAATAGAGTGGCAGCCCAAGATTTACAAAAGTTGTCTTGAATTAGCATATATTCCAGACTCATGAGAGCATGTGAGGGTAATTTTTATACCCAAGGCCGGCAAAAGTTCGCACACAGCTCCAGGGGAACGAAGGCCTATTAGTCTATCCTCCTTCTGTCTGAAAATTCTGGAAAAGTTGTTAGACATTCAACTGAGCCAGACAGAAGCTGTCAGTCTCTCAGCATGCCTACTTCAAGGCAAAATCAGTTGAGACCGCTTTGCACTTCTTAGTCTCTAATATTGAGTGCTCCCTGCATAACTAAGGGTTCTCCCTAGTGGCTTTCCTGGACATTGAGGGAGCATTTATCAACATCAAATCAGGCATAATAATCGGTGCTATTCGAGACTAGGAGGTGGAACCCGCCATTAGCAAGTGGATTGAAAATATGCTTAGTAGCAGGATAATAAATTCACATTCACAGCTGGTGACGGCGGCGTAAAGAAGTCCACGTGCAGAGGCACACCTCAAGGTGGAGTTCTTTCACCCCTACTCTGGAATCTTGCGGTAAAAAAGCTGCTTGTTCAACAGGAGAGGGAAGGGTGGAAGGTGGTTGCGTATGCGGATGATGCTGCTATTAGTATCTCGGGAAAAATCATATCTACTTTGAGGGACTTTATGTTGAACATTCTCTCTAAATGGACTACTGACTGTGGGTTGCGGGTTACTCCGAACAAGACTAAGCTGGTCTCTTAACTAGGAAGTATAAAATTCCTCAATTTATCGACCCAAAACTAATGTCTGTAGATATTAACCTTGTCGAGGAAGCCAAATATCTGGCCGTGATCGAATATAGGAAGCTGAACCGGAAGGCTAAGATAAGTGTGCGCTTTATGGAGGCTCAGGTAGCTCTGTACTCTCGCAAAAGAGTAATAGGTAAAAAATAGGGGTTACACCCTAAGGTACACAGCTGTGGTATTACCAGTCCTTTTTTATGGAGTGCTTGCTTGCTGGACAGCCCTAAGTAAGTCCACATACAACAGGTTGGTAACAAAGTACAAAGAATGGCAGAGGTATTCGTAATTAGGTATTCATTAGAACGACTCCAATGGCAGCATTGGATGTTATGCTCAATCTGCTGCTTGTAAGGCTTTTTGGCGAAAAAATGACTGCAAACTTAGCGTAAGGCTAAAAGCTACGCATCAATGGGGTGCCAGGAACGTAGGTCATGCGTCTATTTTAAGACATTTTGAGGATATTCCTTCCTCTCTCTATTACAGTACACCAAGTTATGCCTTCAATGGTATGTGTAGGATCTCCATTCAATCCAGGGACGAATGGAAGGATGGCATCCTCCTCATGTAGAAGGGGTTCACATCTACACAGATGAGTCCAAGTTACAGTGTAAAGGTGGTGTTTTCTCAGAAGATTTGGACATTAAAATGTTCGTTAGGATGCCCGACCAATGTAGCGATTTTTAGGCAGAGGTCGCGGCTATAGAGGCAGCACTTCTTCTGTGGAAGAAGAAGATATCTGGACTTGATATTTGCATTCTATCCGACAGCCATGCAGCTTTGCGCTACCTGGATTCGGCTATTATCACCTCCAAAGCGGTCAAGAGCTGCCGCAAATCTTTAGACGATATAGCTAAGCAGACCCGTCTGCATCTGTGCACAGAGATATTCCAGGGAACTGTAAAGCGGATGAACTTGCCCGTGAGGGTACTACCATTCCGATGGAACCAGATAGGTCGAACTTCTGTATTCCTATTGCCACATGTTATCTTAGTAAATACAATATCCTTAGAAACAGCGGGCATGCGCTGGTATGAAGGTTCATGATGCAAAATAGCTAGACAAACCTGGCCAGAGATAAATGTCAAGCGCTCAAAGGACATAGTGTCTCTAAATAGACAAAGTATAGTTTCCGTGATTAGTGTCCTAACGGGAGACTGGACTCTGAGCACTCACGACTTCTTCAGGAGTTACATGGACGAGGAGGAGGAAGAGTCCATTGTACACCTGTTTTGCATATGTCCAGCGCTGTCCAGAAGGAGGCGCACTTTCTTAGGCGACTACTTTCTGGGCTCTTTGGCAGATATCTCAAATAAAAAGGTCCAAATGGCTGGACCTTTGAAAGGGATGGGACCTGATATCTCATGCGGTAATACAAGGGGTCAATGATGGCGTAAGTGCGCCCTTCGGGCAGGCGGCCTTACTTACCTACCTACCTCCACTTATGTTAAGTTTTGAAAGCGTGTGTTAGTTTAAGTATTTTTTTAGTATTGCTGACCTCTTGTATAACAAAGATATGTAGCAAAATGTTATTTGAAGCTTCTGCTATAGTATCAGTAAGACTCGTGCATTATACAAGTGTAATTTCGTTCTTCAACTGACTCGTTATAAGTTTTATTGAATTATTTCAATACTTGATCATACAATATAGGGTACAATATATCATAATTTCTATCAACCCGACTTCACTATTTTAGACTTAACTATGTATTTTATTGTAGTAAACACATAAGCAATCTGAAAGCATTGGGTTACTCCGAAACCAGTGCTTATAGCGTCTACAGCGTGTCCATTTCCTGCTGGGGTGTGTGCAAATATGAAGCCACAAAGCCATGTTGTACTCTCTTTTATTATTCGTATTTACATCGAAACCGAGAGAAAAAGAGTGAAAACAATGAGAATATTGATGAGAAAATCGCCTGTGAAAGAAAATTTAAATCATTAACAGGAATGCCAAAGTTAATTACCATATTAAAAAAGTCACAGAACTTCATTAAAGCAGGCCCGTAATCCTATTTGGCCTTTGCAGGCGAGTGTCCTCGTGCTGAAACTTTGGGGTAGCTTCCATAAAAATTGCAGAAATTTTAAAAAGTTTTTTTTTACGCTATGAAATAAATTAAAACTGTCATCAAGGCAGGCTTCTTGTATTTTCTTTTTCTGTTTTAATTAGAAAAAGCTTAAATGGCGAACTGTTGAGTGTGCTGCGGTGTAGGAGAACTGTGCTGGCATTCATAAGGAGCACAATCGGAGCAGTGGGAGCACTGGGATATTATTTATAGTTTTTATTTTCAAGATTTTTGAAAAACTTCATGAAATTGCTTTCTAACTCCATTGGAAGGTTTAATTACTTAAATCACTTTTACAGAGGAAGCAGAGAGCGCTTAATTCATTTTGCGGTCACTTGAAGGTCACGCTTCATTGTGTGCATTTTCATGAGTTAACATTTTTGTTTGGCTAATGCGGGGCTTCAATACATCCAAAGATTTAGTATGGTCTTGGTGCTCCAATTCAATAAATGCTTAAGATCACAATAATAGGTTTTACGAATCTCAGCACCTTTGTTTTCTACGGTAACGGTTCTTCCTGAATGGCATGCAGTCGTCTTCTTGAAATCAATGTAGCTATATTCTGAACAACTAGAAATGTGATATCACAGCCCCACTCAAGGCGATGTGACCTTATTTGACCTCTAAGTAAATGTATGTGATCTGAAATTAACCTTACGCGGCGTTATATGACCCTCAGATAATACTATTAGACCTTCAGATGGCCTTGTGAGAATTTGAAGTCACCTAAAGCGGCCCAATGTGACCTCATGTATCCGAAATGGCTGTTGAAATTGCTTAAAGTGACTTTATTTAACCTAGTTTGACCTTAGATAGATAGATAGATATATTGAAGGGTGTTATACACTGCGACCTGAAAGATCTATTGTGATGCCCCTATTTATTAGAAAGATGAGGATAGTCTCATCTATAAATCTTCTGTCAGGTTTATTTCCGACAGGAAATCATGTATTTTGGAGTAATAAAGTGGAGGCATCTTGCTCATATCTAAGATATATTCTCCAAAGCACCTGTGTCTTTTGTGTGCCAATGGTCCGCAGTCTGTGATCAGGTGCAGTGTGGTTTCGTCACTTTCTCCACAGAAGCGACAGATGGCATCAGAAGATATACCCAATTTGTTCAAATGGTAGTTGAGTCTACAATGTCCGCTTAAAATGCCTGTGATGATTCTTAATTTACCCCAAGGCATATTTATTAACTCCTTAGCTCTTTTAGGATTAAAATCTCCCAGAAGAGATTTGGACTGTCTTAATCCCGGTAGAGTTTTCCAGGTTTGACTTTGTTTTGCATCTGTACATTTCTTCAGCAGACCTCCAATGGTATTGGATGATAGTCCACAGAAGGGTTCAGGGCCGTTGAAGTGAGAGGCCGCAGCCTTCCTAGCTAAGCTCTCAGCCTTCTCATTTCCCTCTACTCCTATGTGGTCTGGTACCCACATTAGAGATAACTTGTTCATACTGCCTAGGGAGTTTAGCTTCCCAATACAGTCCCACACAAGTTTAGACCTCACCAAGGGTGAGCTCAGACTCTTGAGTGCTGCTTGACTATCAGATAGAATCACGATGTTTTTCCCCCGATACTTCCTGTCAATGCTGATCTGGGCACATCTTTCAATAGCGTGAATTTCCGCTTGAAAAATGCTTGGAAAATAACCCATTGGTTCCCAGTAGTTGGTTCTAGGCCCAAATACTCCTGCCCCAGTTCCGTCCATTGTCTTAGAACCGCCAGTATACCATAAGAGGGAATTTTCTCTAATTTTATACGTCTCAGTTAGACCTTTCCATTCTTTTTTGCAACTCATCATTGTACAGTATTTGTGTGCAAAATTGAATTTTCTTGGCATAAAATCCTTTTGAGATTTTAGTATACTGTATTCTTGACTAGAATTTTGACCCCATTTATTTTGGGTGTAATTTGATTCTCTCGAAATAATTTTTTGTATTCTGGTAAGAGATTTTCTAGCAGAATCTTGAATTACTAGATGTAAGGGTGTTAGATCTAGTATAACTTCCATTGCTGCTGTTGGACAGGTGCGCATAGCTCCAGTGATAACAAGGCAGGCAAGGCGTTGTACTTTAGTTAATGCAGATTTCTTTACTTAATGCCTTAAGTGACATTTCAATTTCGTTATTGTGAACTTCTATCACAGAGAAACAGCTCATTGTGACCTTATCTTATGAAGTTCACTTATGAGACCTTCAAGTTACCTTGTGTGACCTTCAAGTTACCGTATGTGCCCTTCAAGTGAACTTATATGACCTTATCTGTTCTTCTAAAACTTTGATGATTATATACAGTTTGAAGTGATTTTTTTGGGTTTTCCCTTTTTAAGTCTTGTTCATGTTACGTCATCGTTATTGATATTTTTGTGACCTTATGTGACATTCAGGTGTCTTTCTGGGCCCTTAAAGAAGACTTTTGTGACTTTCAAGTGAACTTAAATGATCTAGTCTGAAAATTGTAAGACCATATATGACCTTTTCGGCTTCCGATGATTTTATGTCCTTTTGTACTTGACATCTACCTCTGGCCAGGTTTGTCTCGCTATTTTGCATCCTCTTCCTTCAGACAAGTGCCTACTCGCTGTGCTTAAGGATATTGCATGAATTAAGAGCTTACATGTGGCAATAGGAATACCGAAGTTCGACCTATCTGGTTATATTGGTATGGTAGTACCCTCACGGGCAAGTTTATACGCTTTACAGTTTCCTGGAATATCTCTGTGGCCGGGAACCGGGCCCGCTAAGTTATCTCGTCTAAAAATTTGCGGCAGCTCTGGACCGCTTTTGAGGTGATAATAGCCGCATCCAGGGAGCGCAAAGCTGCTTGGCTGTCGGATAGATTGCAAATATCATGTCCAAATAATTCCTTCTTTTTTAGCCAAGACAGTGCTGCCTCTATTGCCGTGAAATCTGCCTGAAAAATACTACAGTAGTCGGGCATTATAAAGGACATCTTAATGTCCAAATCTTCTGAAAATACATCACCTCCCACCTCTACTCTGTAACTTGGATCCATCTGTGTAGATGTGAACCCCTTCTACATGAGGGGGATGCCATCCTTCCATTCGTCCCTGGAGGGAATGGAGAAACTACCATTGAAGGCATAAATTGGTGTGCTGTAATGGAGAGAGGAAGGAATATCCTCAAACTGTGTTAAAATAGACGCATGACCTACGTTCCTGACAACCCATTGATGCGTAGCTTTTAGCTGAGTTTGGAGCCACTTTTTCGCCAAAGAGCCTTACAGGCAGCAGATTGAGCATAACATCCAATGCTGCCATTGGAGTCGTTCTAATGAATACCTACTTATGAATACCTCTGCTGTTCTTTGTACCTTTTTAACAGTCTGTTGTATGTGGACTTACTTAGGGCTTTCCACCCCATAAAAAAGGACTGGTCGTATCACAGCTATCCAATAGGCTACCTCAGGCTGAAACCCCCATTTTTTACCTATAACTCTTTTGCAAGAGGACAGAACTACTTGAGCCTTTCTAATGTGCTTACTTACATTAGCCTTCCAATTCAGCTTTCTATCTAGGATCACGCCCAGATGTTTTACTTCCTCGACAATACTAGGTAGCGTTTATGGCTGTCCTAAGACTCACTTAGGCCTCTTCAAGACCCGTTGTGCCTCAACAAGACTAATATCTATACCCATTAGTTTTTGGATCGATAAATTGAGGAATTTTATACTTCCTAGTGAAGAGCATCAGCTTATTCTTGGATGGATGAATCCCCAACCCACAGTCAGTAGTCCATTTAGAGAGAATGTTCAACATAAAGTCCCTCAAAGTAGATATGATTTTTCCCGAGATACTAATAGCAACATCATCCGCATACGCAACCACCTTGCACCACCTTCCCCCTCCTGTTGAACAAGCAGCTTATTTACCACAAGATTCCTGAGTAGGGGTGAAAGAACTCCACCTTGAGGTGTGCCTCTGCACGTGGACTTCTTGACGCCGCCGTCACCAGCTGTGAATGTGAATTTATTATCCTGCTACTAAGCATATTTTCAATCCACTTGCTAATGGCGGGTTCCACCTCCTAGTCTCGAATAGCACCGATTATTATGCCTGATTTGATGTTGATAAATGCTCCCTCAATGTCCAGGAAAACCACTAGGGAGAACTCTTAGTTATGCAGGGAGCACTCAATACTAGAGACTAAGGAGTGTAAAGCAGTCTCAACCAATTTACCCTTGAAGTAGGCATGCTGAGCGACTGACAGCTTCTGTCTGGCTCAGTTGAATGTCTAACAACTTTTCCAGGATTTTCAGACAGAAGGAGGATAGACTAATAGGCCTTCGGTCCCCTGGAGCTGTGTGCGAACTTTTGCCGGCCTTGGGTATAAAAATTACCTTCAAATGCTTGCATGAGTCTGGAATATATGCTAATTCAAGACAACTTTTTTAGATCTTGACCAGACACTCTCACACAGACACAGTTTCTCCATGATTATCTTTGTGCCTTCCTAAGCTTACTTTTGAGGGTTCTGAGTGCTACCTTCCCTCTAGGGTCACGCCCAGATATTTAACCTCCTCAACAAGGTTAATATCTACACCCATTAGTTTTGAGTGTATATATCACAAAGTTAAACCAATCTGTTGTAATCAATCTGGTTCTATAAGAAGTTAGCAATACCAAAGAAACTACCAAACAGCTCAAACAGAGCACAATTATTAGTTGACTTTATAAGATATACTATATTGATGAAAGATCTCGTCTTTTCAGCCGTGATAAGCTTCGAGTGTGTTGCAGGACCTGCGCTAGCGAGTTCGGATGATGCAGAAGCCTTGCATGGCATATTTCACTCAGAACGACTTGTTCTTCTTTAACGGGTACAGTGTGCACGGCCGTGAAACTCAACGACGTCACTATTCCTGTATCCAGTGAAGCTACCTATCTTGGAATACATCTCGACAGAAGGCTGCCTTGGCGTAGTGTAACCTGACTTGTTTGCTTTTCGTTTCGTTTACTTTTATGCGCCAGTCACAGAGCCAGGTTTCAATCTTTTGCAAATTTCGATTTAGGCTGGTTGGAGTAGCGTCTGCCACTGAGTGAGAGCATAGTATAGCAGTGTGGTCAGCAAAAGTAGAGATTTTTGTATTTTCATCTGTCGGTACATCTACCGTAAACAAAACATACAAGACAGGCCCGAGAACATTATGTTTGGGTACACCAGAATCGATGCTGTCGATGTTCGATGTCGATTCGATCCACTTCACTAAAAATTTTCTCTCTCTAATGTAATAAAGGATAGTGTGGAATTCCGCAGGGAGTATATGTTTGTACATGAGTCCATCGTTCCCAACCTTAGCCTGAACTACGTCTAAGAATATGGCAGAACAAAACGCCTTAGACTCAAAGGCATTGCGTATTTCTTTGGTGATTCGGTGCACTTGCCAAATTGTTCCATGTTTTCTTCGAAGGCCAAATTGGTGACTGGGGATCAAGTTGTGAACATGCGGTTGCATCTTGATAAAAAGAATTATTTCAAACAGCTGGAAAGTACAGGCAATAGGCTGATAGGTCTGTATGAAGAGGAATAGGTGGGTTCTTTACCCAGCTTGCAAAGCATTTTTACAAATTTTTGGAAAGTATTCTACTCGAAGAACTGCATTGAATAAGTTTAGACTTAACCTGATAGCCAATTTTGGTAATTGAACTATCATCTCTGACGTTATCATGTCGTAGCCAGGAGCTTTGCTCGTTTTACAGCAAGAGAAAATTCTTTAAGACTGACCTGTACCTGATGGTGATTTTTAGGAACTTCAAAATTTGGAATTGCGAAGTTGTTTGAAGGTGGATTTGGTTTAAACACATCTTTGAGGTGGTTTGCATATACGAGCACTCGTATAGTTGCTTTTTCAGCATCGCTTCTAGTCCATTTCCCAATTTTAATTATGTTCTTGCGGACTTTTGACGAATCTACATGTTTTCCACAAAGAGTAGTTTGTGTCCTTGCCTGGAGTAAGTTTTGCTGTCAACTCTCTTAAACTTATGTCCCTCTGATTTCTAAGGGTTTCTCTTAGACGTTGATCAGCTTCAGATAGTTTTTGCTTCAACATGGGCGATCTGCAACTCTTTTCTAATACGTCTCTTCTCTCTTTCCAGCGCATCAATATCTCCGGAAGTGACTGTTCTTATAGAGTACGAAGATGAATTAGTTGCAGCAGTTGCATGCACGGCTGCAGAGACCAGTAGTGCGTTAAGTTCATCAACAAGGAAGTCTATATCCTCTGCTGTTTTTAACAGTGGATCAGTCTTTAGATGGCTGCTAATGTATTGATGATATTTTAGCCTACTCGGTTTGCGGTTTGTTAATTTCATTGGCTGTGCATTATGCAGGGGATGTTTCTGGAAGTTAGTTATAACAGGGGAATGATCTGATGATAAGTCGAAGCATTCTTCGGCTGAGATGAAGTGTTCGTCAAAGTTTCTAGTGACGCCAAATTCAATTAGGTCCGGAATTTTGCTAGAATCCGATGGCCAGTAGGTGGGTTTATCAGTAGATATAATATCCAGTTTATTTGGCATATTAATTACAGCAGAGTACAGCTGCCTTCCTTTTGGGTTTATAAGCTGAGAGCCCAAAGCGTATGCTCGGCATTAAAGTCTCCTGCTGTCAAAAATTTTGAGCCTAGAGTGTAGAAAAAATCAAGAAACTGACCTTCAGTCATGTTGTACCTTGGAGGGCAATACACTGCGCTTATTATAATTTCATCACCCCAGCACTGCATGGAGTTCATGAATTGAGTCATACTGCACGTTAAATTGGTAATGAGAGCTTCTAACGACGGAGAGATTCTTGCCTCTTTGGATTCTTCCTTTGGCATACCTCTAGCAATTTCGGAATATGATGGCGATCCAGCCAATCTGCTGTTTGGAGCGATATTAGCTGGAGCGCATTGCACAGGGTTTTCTTCTACACGTTCTGGTCTTTGCATTTAAGATGATTTACTCCTCATTTCTTTAAAGACGGGGCACTCCCGATAGTTGGCCGTGTGGTTACCAGAGGAATTACCACACTTTTTTGCTCCAGTGTCACTTTTGTCACGAGAGCACTGAGCTGTTGGGTGTAGATCCTCACAAACTACACAAACTGGTGTTAAAGTGCAATATGACGTGGTGTGGCCGTAATTCAGGCACTACACTGGACCTTGTCTCTTACGGGGTTCCTCAACTACAATTCTTCGGTGTAAAAGGTACCTAAGATTGTGAGTGAGTGATAGTATAAACCCCTCTGTTGCTAATAATATAGTTCAACTCTCTATGTGTCAAATATAAGGCGCTGAAACATACTTACTCGTTAGGTGACATGCCATCAGTATTTTTAAATATCCCGTACTAGCTTCCCTGACTACACTATACATATAATTCAATCCTCAACCATATGTGAATTTTTCTCGGTGCTGTCCTGATTGTATATAATATTATATAAAATTCCCGCTGGGTATCCTGCTGGTGAGGATATGCAACTGCTGCATTTGTGTGTGCTTTGCCGGCCATTGCAAGAAGCTGCACCGTCATGTCAACAAAGCAACAGTAAAATGGTGATATTAAAAATGTACACAATGACACGAATGAGAGCTGCTGCTTGTTGCCTCTTTGGTGCTATGCTGTGAAGATTTCGCTTTTGTCTCTGATAATAAGAGGTGTGACCAAAGCCTTTGCTTTGGCCTTTTCTTTTTCCTTTTTGCGGTATTAGTTATTTTCTCCCTTGATCCTTGCTCCGCTTTCTAAACACAATCCAGCACAGTGATAAATGTTTGCATGGCCCGGCATAAGTCCTTTCTGACAGATGTCTAAGGGGAGAATTTCAAATAATTTTCCATCTTTTGAAAAGTGTGCTCCACTTTTTCCTCACTTTCTCCAGTGCTGCGAACATTGTTTGTTGTACTGTCGTCCAGGATGCCACTGTTCCATGTTGGCAAATGTTTTTTGTGCTCTGCTAAAGTGTGTGGTGTGGCGGCATGTACTCGGGGTGTACTCATGTATTTAGTTCTTTATGCAGCATTTAAAACTACTACTTTCCACTGTGCAGTGGAGTGGAGAGGAGCTCCCTCACATCGTCCCAGTAACTAACTGAAATGAGCAGAGATTCTTGAGCTTGTTTTATTTACGAGTATGGGTGCAATGAAAAATGTGAGTAAAATTAAAGTTTCTGCTTGTATTAAGCTCCAAGGATTTGCTTATTTCTGTCGAATCGGCAGCCACAACTTTGGCCACTGCAGTTGGTCGGACTGAGGCAGTGGCGGTCGCTCGGAGAATGGAATTCGGGAGCGAGTACCCTTCAGTTAAGTTAATGAGGGAAATACTAACGTGTTTTTTTTTTGTGTACTTCAGAGAGATGGGAGGTATTTCTTTAATTCAGAAAAGGAGATGCAAAAATGCTACATCATCATATGATTGGTGTACTGATTAAATAGTGTGTCCAACAACAATTCCACAAATATCCTCGAAGCACTCTACTCTGATGCAGAAATTTACAGGGGACAGATTTTAAAGACTTCTTTTGTCATATTATTTTGGAGTTATGTTTGGCAGAAAATGTGGAGACAAATTAGATTTAGAAATGGGAGAATTACTGGAAGAAGCCATGTTACTATTGGTTGACGCTATACTTGAGTTTGGTTACTCAGATAAACTAATTAAATGGATTGTATTCTTTATTGTGAGAAACAGACGTGGAAAGATAGAACTACTTTCTTAGCCTAGATCAAGATAAAACTACTTTCTTAACCTTGATAAAGATAGAACTCCTTTCTTAGCCTAGATCAAGATTGAACTACTTTCTTAACCTTGATCAAGATAGAACTACTTTCTTAACCTTGATAAAGATAGAACTACTTTCTTAACCTTGATAAAGATAGAACTCCTTTCTTAGCCTAGATCAAGATTGAACTACTTTCTTAGCCTTGATAAAGATAGAACTACTTTCTTAGCCTAGATCAAGATAGAACTACTTTCTTAACCTTGATAAAGAAGGACTACTTTCTTAACCTTGATAAAGATAGAACTACTTTCCCTATACAGAGCTTCAAATACAGTCGTTTGATGGAGAAGTCCTCGTTTTGAATTGAGGGTGTTGGACAATTTGTGGACAACTCCAATGCATTAGAACTTTATAGTACAGAATAACATCAGTGTTGGGTAAGCTTTTGTTCTGTTATTATATTATTTTCGACGGCTTATATTATAAATTCCACATACTTGTATGATTACTCGTATATTCCCTCTATTATGCTTAGAAATATTTATGGCTTCTAAGCAGAAATCTCTGCTGAAATTGGAATTAAGATTGTCGTTAAATTTTCAGAAATTTTCAGGGGTCGCTTGCGTAGCAATATCCTTGATCCGCCACTGGTTTGTTTTCTTCTTCAAAAACTATTTTCTAATTGTTTCGGTTATTATTGTTGTAATTGAAGAGGTGCCGACTTAGTTCTTTCTGCATTGCTATGAATTTATTTATTGTTCAAATTGTACCAAGTAAAACCAAAGAAAGCCTCCACTTAAGCGTTCAGGATTTACTCACATTTCAATAGTTAAAAGAATGCTTGACTTAATTCAGAAGTGCAAAGCAGTGAGATAAGTTCCACTTCTGAAGATTCACCTGCGGGCAAAGACCATTGTTACCCATATATTTCGACTCTGAAGAAGGAATCCTATTCAGTAGAATATACTTTGTACTTTGTAAAGAAGTCAAATCGAAATTTTTGCTTGCAAGCTACCTTGGCTTGGCTGATTTGCAATGAAGGCTATTCCAGGATCAAAGCATGGTTTCGCAATTGTTTGGTACTCATTATGAACAACGATTTCTGTTAGTTGCTCTAAAGGGCGATGTGAAGAATGCATTATGGTATAGAGCGTTTTTCCATGCTGGCGTTTAGTTTCGTAGTTAGTAGTTATGGAGATGATCTGCATTTCCTGATGATTGTAAATTAAGTTAGCAATCAAGCAGACTACCGCATATATCTTGCAGAACAGAGACTGACGTTCGGAGTGAAAATGCATCACTCAATAGGACTTCAATCACATATAAGACTCTCTAACACGAAAATACTCACCTAATAGATTCTCAGAAAATGTCGCAGCATTTATTAAGAACATCAAATATAATGTTGTGATAAAGGCACATCATCAGCACAATCTGGGATCCTGACATCAGAAGGCTTATTGCACAGGAAGGGTTGAATAAAAAACTATAATAATAATAATAATAATAATACAACAAATAACCTCTTAGGAGCGAAGGTCTTTGTAGCTAGAACTCATTCCTCCAACAACTTGCAGTCATAATTAATTATGGTGTAAGATATAATAATAATAATAATAGTAATAATAACCTCTTAGGTTTCATGTTAGAGACCCACCCTGAGCGATGGACACAATTCATGGAATCCATACCATATAGCTTCTAAAATATCACACTGGTGATTGATTCCTAACTAAGTCTGGTTCCCGGGTTGTTTCTATTACAATAATGTCAGTCAGTTCTGTTACACAATAGTAACCTTCATCATAGGGTTTTTCAACATATTGTATGAGGCACCTAGTCCTAGTTCTGCCTTTCTCAACTTTTTGCTTTGATTCCTTTTATCACGAGCTGCTCTGCCTTCTCAACTTCTTGCTATGATCTTCTTCATATGACAAAGTTGGCCCAATATTTTTATTTCCGGTTGGTGTGGTTGACGTCTATCTAAGCCTCAAGCTGCCTCTTTCACATATCTCAGAGTTCTAACTGGGTGGAATGAGTGCCGACTACCAAGCTTAAATTATCTTAACCTCGTTAGCATTGCTACCTTAAAAAACCGTACGAGATAATTTGGTGAAATTTAAAAGATAACTACCTGCGAATCGAACCAATTGTTTTCGAGTTATAACTCAGAAACCATCAGATAAACACATGAAGATGTTATATTTCTATGTTAGAGATCAGCGATATTCAGAGAAATTTAATGGCGTAGTTGAGTAGCAACAAAAACTATCCCAAAGGCAGAACCGAGAGAGAAAGCAGCCACCACAATATCGATACAACAAACGTTACAGAGAATTCAGAGAAAAGAAAGTCTTTTTCGCTGCCAGCGTCCGTAGCGGATAAACCACGATTTTGAGTGGATTCACCACGACTTTGATTGGATTCACCACGATTTTGAGTGGCTTCATGTTCAACGTCCGTATGCTTTATTTCGCTGCTTTCTCGTTTAACGTTTAAATTTTTTTTCTCTGTAGTCTCTGGTTTGTTATTCATAGTATGATGGAACTTACTCCACCAATAAAGGCATTCTTCAACAGTTCTTTAACGAACCTTCTTTAAAAGAAGGAAATGAAAAGTTGCACTTTTACTGCGGATTCCGTGCATAAAGCTTTGTAATTGCAGCGTAGTCCACCGCAGAGCACATTTTCTCACTTTACCTGCCATTTACTTGCCTTCAGCTGCTTCCATTCCTATCAAGCTGGTAATCAGAGATCTGCATACACTCGTATGTGTTCCAGGAAGGTTTTACATTTAACTATATTGCAACATGACCGTCGCCTGCTTGCAATCAAAAGTTAATTCTATTTGGACAGTTTTTGCAATTCCCTCGGAATTTTCTTCTCAGAAGGACGGACACTTGTAACTTGGTAGCTGCGCGTGCATTTGGCCGGTGGACTGAAATCCATGTGCTTTTCATGCTTAATACTGTGCACAGACAGTGTCCTCAGCATATCAGAACTCTCTGTGACTGTCGGTCTCCACTTTAATTTCTTTTATGCGCTTTTTTATTGAAGATTTGCGGCATGTGGTCGAACAGAGATAAAAATTCATTTCTGATTGGCAGACCAGTCGGTAGTGCAAGCTAAGATTAAAAGTTTAAATGGACTCGAATGCCAAGCACACTTAGGCACACACACACACCCAGCCACACGCATACGTACACACACGCAAACTAAGCAGAAAAAGTTAATAAGTGGCACACCAAGCTGACGGCTCCACCGGCGATGTACTTAGGTACGAGCATTGTTCGCCGCACACAACACTCGGTGTCTCCTTTGGAACTGGGGACTTAAGGCAGACAGGCCTAAAGTGACACGATGTCTATCTGCAGAAGTTTTTTGCCACGCAGCTTAACTTTATTAGCAACTTTGCCTGCCACTCTCAGGCGATTTTCTGTCTCTAATAAAAAATTCACCTCAATTTACGGAGTAAGCAAGTCAACCAGTGCAAAGGTACAGTGCTCAGTATAGTGCTCACCCACTCATTTACGAATATCCTCACAGTCTGCACATCAGTAAAGGAATAACCAAGCTTATTGTTCTGTACCGTGCCAGCTCTCTCGCCTGGTATGGTCACCATCACCTCCCAACTCATAAATTCCTTCGGTTACTTTTCAGCCATTCTGGGACGGTCTCAAACATGTGCACAGTAAGCGTTCCCTAGGACTTTACTTGGCGTTTTCAGTGCTCAACTGACAGCAGAGGACATGATATTTAAAAACTGTTTCAATCGCACTCAAATTGTTGAAAACGATTTTATATTTATTCCACATTTCACTACAAACCCAGCAATAAATTTATTTTTAATCATATTCACACCCATCGTTTTGAAATGTCCGCTAAAATCAGTTCTCCGGGATTAGACGAACTGTGTATTCATATCACACTTGATAAAGGCATGGATACCGCCAGAGCGGGGTATCCTGGAACTGCTGCGAGTGAAAATGTAAGCCGAAGCTTGTGTTTTTCTTTTACTTTTATATAATCCGGTAAAACCGTATTTGATAGCGTCATGAGGGACAACCGGAACTCGTCCAGCCAGCACACGATCAAGGGTAAGTTAACAAGAGAAGTGATTCGCTTATTGAGCATCAAATATCAGTTGTTCTGTTAGAGATCTCTAAGAGTGTGTTCTCTTAGAGATCTCTAAGAGTGCACTGCTCCTGAAATTGAGAGTATACCAGAATTGAAAGATGGCAATTGTTGCACGCTTTTTTTGGTGCAAAACTATAAGACCCTTCAATCAGAGTGGAATTTCTCTGCCTAGTGAAGCAAACGGGGAGAGCGACATACTGTCAAAAACTCAAAGTCATTGCATAGTTGTTTTTTTTTTCCAATGTTGGAACGGAGTTGGTCATCTTCAAAAAGACACTGGTCGCATTGCGGCACTAGTAGAGTGGGATTCTTATCCACTAAAAACCACCTCCATCGCATATTGCACGCTTGTCAGCACAGCGGGTTTTGAGTGTGAGTGGGTTTTTTTTAATGACAGACTCATTAGTGTAATATCAGAGAGAGAGAAAGAGAGAGATACAGATAGAGAGAGATATACAGAGAGAAATAGAGAGAGATATAGAGAGAGAGATATAGAGAGAGAGATATAGAGAGAGATATAGAGAGAGATATAGAGATTGAGACTGAGATTGAGATAGAGATTGAGATGGAGTTTGAGATAGAGATAGACACAGAGATATAAATAGAGATAGAAATAGAGATAGAAAAAGAGATAGAAAAAGATATAGAGATATATAGATATAGAGATAGAATGGGCTGAGGAGATGAGGTCACCACCTCGCACGTTGAGTTATTTCCTCATGCCTTTAATAACTCACTCTGAGCAGTTTTAAGGCAGCAAGACATGATCAATTGCTCCCTATGTGCCGCTGCAAGAGACTTAAAAATAGGAGTCATACTTTTACATATGCAAACTTTCTAGCCCGAAATTCACCCCTACGCTCGCCCGAAACAAACCCAACAGCCAAATCATTGTGCAGTTTATACCTGAGGACTTTACACGTATGCTTTATACATCCATGGGAGACTGTGGTAATTTCTTAACAACGCTCTATATGCGTACATATTAGCTTTACGCGTTGTAACTATTGGGTAACTATATGGTAACGCCATATAGTATTACTGGTAACCTGTTTAATAGCAAAGCATTTATGTGAATGCATGAGTTAATTTCACACTGCCTTAAAAGCTATGAGGAGCTCTCTCTCTCTCTCTCTCTCTCTCTCTATGCTAGCCAATGGTAGCGAGTATCTTATTATAAAGAATGTTCAATTCGCTCTTTATGAATTTATTGTCGTTAGATTGGATTATGAAGGTTGGGAGGTAACATTTTATCATTGGCGGCCTGACAACATCTCATAAAGGAAATCAAGCATAGTTAGCGTTAATTGTGAAATATGTAACGATACCTACTTCATAATGTTTGGAGACTGACTTCTGAAGTAACTGCGAATAAATCGTTAGAATATGAAAATGTACAAATATTCAGTAGTACATTTTAAATGAAAATGGCTTTATTGTTTTTCAAAATATTCCCCTTGATGATCAATACACTTTTGCATTCGTTCAAACCATTTGCCAAAGCAGTTTTTCCATTCCTCTTGAGACACCTCCAAAAAATGGTTTTTGAACGCTTCAACTGCTTCTTCGGCGCTCGTAAATCGTTGACCACGCAGTTTACCTTTGATATTCGGGATCAAGAAAAAGTCATTGGGTGCCAAATCAGGACTGTACGGAGGATGAATCATCAATTCGATGTTTTGACTGCTCAAAAATGCACCTGTTTGACGAGATGAGTGAGAGCTCGCATTATCATGATGAAGAATGACTCGTCTTTGGCGGTTGGTTTTACGAATCTCTAGGAAGATTTCCGGCAAACAAATGGTCGTGTACCACTCAGAATTTACCGTCCTGCGTTGCTCAAGCAGAACAGTGGCCACATGACCCATTCGGCCGAAGAAACAGGCGACCATTTGCTTCGCTGTGCTTCTTCCATGAACAATTTTTGTTGGATTTAGCTCGTCTTGGAATACCCACACGGTCGATTGCTGTTTTGTTTCCGTCTCATACGCATATATCCATGATTCGTCACCTGTCACGATTTTATACACGTCATTTGAAGCACCACGGTCGAAGTTTCTAATCTTTTCCTTACACCAGTTGACACGAGCCTTTTTTTGAGCGATTGCCAAATGTTCATGCAATATTGAATGTATGGAAGCGGAAGTATGCCCAAGGTGTCCTCTCTCACGATATGTCACATGATGATCTTGCATTATCAGTTCACGCACTGCATCGATGTTGTGTGGCACAACAACCGATTTTGAACGACTATCACGGAGTTCGTCGGCGACCGAACTACGACCACGATTGAATTCACTATACCAGCGATATTCTGTGGATTTTGATGGTGCTCCATACAAAGAACTGAGTTCATCGGCACATTCTTGTTGAGACAATTCACGTCGAAAGTTGTGAAAAATAATCCAACGAAAACCTTCTATTGAAATTTCCATTTTTTGGGCAAATTGATTTTCTTAACTCACTGTAAACAAACAAATAGCACTTGTACATCAACACGTTGTGAGTACGTTTATGCTAAAAATACGGTTGAAAACTTTATTATGGTGTTGCCAGATTTTAGCTATTGACATTAGTGTTGCCAGTTCCCTAAATATAAATAGTACCCCTCGTTCCATCACCAACTCAGTTGGACAATGTTACATTCTTCTGTTCCCTATTGTTAGTTGGGTAATAGTCTGTTGTATTCTCTCCATAAATTCTGTGGAAAGTATTTAAAAGACCTGAAAGCTATGGTGATATTCCACTGTTCGGTATCATCACCAACCAAGTCGTATTGGATCATGAAGCTATAGAACATATTGAATTTTTGTACCACATACACTGAACAAATGATATATTAATGTTTTAAACGACTCGCTAAGACGGAGATAAACATTTAGTAAAAGTAAAAGAAAGCCCTGTAACGTTATATTTTATTGAACATTTTTAGTCTTTCTAAGATAACTTTCATGGCGAACTTTATCGAAAATATTGTCATTGAGTTTTAAATATAAATCCTTATACGATTTTTTGTAACTTTTAATTTTATTTTTAGTATTATTTTCAGTGACAACACAAGTGGGATAGAAATGAAGCTGGGAGCAGTAGTATCAGAGAAGTAAATATTGTTATCATAAATGACTCTTATTCATAAACAAATTGTAAACAAAATTCCTCACGCTGAATACTTTCAATGTTCAATGTCAATTCTATTCCATTAACTTTATTCTGAAACTGCGCGGCAAAAGGAAAGCAAGTTACAAAATTGAGAATCCGAACGTCGAACTGGGGCAGTAAGTGGGGGCCTAAATAATATTTTAATCTATAAACACGTATGTATATATAATATATTCCTTTCTTTCCATTGCACCGAACTTGGAAGAATTTCAGCTCGCGGTGTAGAGCGCTCAGCAATTGTCGCACCAACTCCAGAGGAACAACAGTTAGTATGAAATTTTGTTGGGATCAAATAATAACTAGCAAATAAATAATAATTATATTTTATACATTATTTTTGTCAACATCTTTAAAATAAACACAGAAGAGCGGAGAGTCCACCAGACACGCTGGGAGGTGAAAAATCAGTAAGGTAAGTGGGGAATTTCTCAATAAACAACTTCCAAAAATGAATTATTTTGCTCTTCACACAAAAAGAAGGAATACCAAGGAGGCAGATACTTTCAACATAGGTCCATCATCAATAGAAAGGTATTTATTAAGATTATGCTCTACGAAAGCGTTGATTATTTTACTTTACATACTACGTACTCACACTAATTAGAATCCTCCAGAACCCCTTCAACAATTGAGAGAGAGATCTACATTATTATTTAAATATATAAAAATAAATATTTCTTTCTGGCGTAATTTAGAAAAACTTCGTTTATCCGAGGAGAGGCTCCACGTAATAAGAATAGGTTATCCAACGTACCCAGAGAGTGAGTGTTTCGTTATGCAATACTATTCATTTTTCGTCTATATAATTTTTATATATATTTTAACAATATATCAATTATTTCACAAATCAGTTTCGATTGTACCGAAGAGAAGCAACGAACCACAGCTACTGAGGAGTAAGTTCTATAAACAATATTGATTAATAAATTGGAATTTTTTTATTAATGCTTTATAAATCTCTCCGTACAATTTCGGAATAGATCAAAGAATATCGATACTAATCAGAGAGCAACAGGAACCGATAGGTAAGGTGCTTTAACAAATGCGAACCATGTCTTTATAAACCCTTTAGGAAAACTTACTCATGAAATTTGTATATTTTATACTAAGCATCAACAGTAGAAAAGGGAGTGAAAAAAAGAAAGGATCAACAGGATCTAAACGGTAAATATAGCTGGAATTAAATCGCAATAAACACTAAATTGTTTGTTTCCTTTGATATGTTCAAATTGATACACAGTGGAAAGAGGCACAAAGTAAAGAGAGGATCATTGGCATCAGAACAGTAAGTGGTGGAATTATCATATTGTTACATAATTGCCTTTTAGACAATTTTTACCAAGCTTAATATTTGGATTCGTATCGCTGGATTGTGTAATAATCAAACAATTCCCTCTTCAGTTAGAACAATTGGCTTTATTAGTATTCGTCCCACTCACTATTGGCTTTAAAAGTTTGCTCGCTCGCTTCTCACACTTCGTATTCGCTTATAGTTTTAACTAAACAAGTGTGCTTCAGTTAGTCAGTTGTTGCACCACAATGTTTTACTTACATCTGCTTCAACTTCCCATTGTTAACACCATGTCCGCCCTGCGACGATCACTGCTCAACTGCCCGTTGCTGACAACGATGTTCAACTGCCCGTTGCTGCTAACTATGTCCGCTCTGCGACGACGCCTGCTCAACTGCCCGTTGCTGCCAACGGTGTCCGATATGCGACGATCACTTGCTAACTCTAGTTGCTAGCACGATGTCCGCTCTGCGACGATCACTGTTCAACTGTCCGTTGCTGCCAACGATGTCCGCTTTGCGCCGATCACTGCTCAACTACCCGTTGCTGACAACGATGTCCACACTGCGACGATCACTGCTCAACTGCCCGTTGCTGACAACGATGTCCACACTGCGACGATCACTGTTCAACTGCCCGTTGCTGCCAACGATGTCCGCTCTGCGACGACCTCTGCTCAACTGCCCATTGCTGCTAACTATGTCCGCTCTGCGACGACGCCTGCTCAACTGCCCGTTGCTGCCAACGATGTCCGCTTTGCGACGATCACTGCTCAACTGCCCGTTGCTGCCAACGATGTCCACACAGCGACGATCTCTTGTTAGCTCTCGTTGCTAACACGACGCTCACTCTGCTTGCTGTCAACGTCACTGGTGAACTGATCTGCTACGTTGTTCACTCCCAGCTACGCTCACTGTTTCACTGCTGCTTCTACTACGATGTTCACTTGGTCACTTTCACTTGTTCACTGACACCGATATCTCGTGTGTAGTCTCCTATACGAGGGTGGATTGATATTGAAGCTACCTAGCGCTAGATGGCAGCACAAACACAAAAACTTTTTTGTTTGTTTAGAAAATTGCGATCTGTCAAACGTCAGCTGTTAAAATTTCACCCAAATTCATCGATTAGTTTATTTGTTGTATTCGTTTGAAGTAAGCTACTTTTGTGTTTCTTGAAAAATGGAAAAAAGCGAATTTCGTGCAGTGATTAAACACTATTTTTTGAAAGGGAAAACGGCGAAAGAGACAAAAGAAAAGCTCGATAAACATTACGGTGAGTCTGCTCCGTCAGATTACATGGTAAAATATTGGATTGCTGAATTTAAACGCGACCGAACAAGCACTGCAACAATACCATCAACAGGAAGGCCAAAAGAGGTGGTTACTGAAGAAAATATCAAGAAAATCCTCGATATCGTTATGAATGATCGCCGAGTCAAGTTGCGTGAGATTGTTGAAATGGTAAACATATCATATGAACGTGTGTTCAACATTTTGCATGAACATTTGCATATGAAAAAGCAATCGGCAAGATGGGTGCTGCGTTTGGTCAGTGGCGAACAAAAACGAGTTCGACAGACCACTTCACAGCGGTGTTTGGACATGATAAAGCTTAATCCTGTTGATTTTTGGCGTCGATTAATAACTGTTGATGAAACGTGGGTCCACCACTACACACCTGGAACCAAAAATCAATCGAAACAATGGGTGGAAGCTGGTGGAAGTGCTCCGAAGAAGGCGAAGGCAGTGAAATCGGCTGGCAAGGTTATGGCCACTGTATTTTGGGATGCACACGGAATATTGCTCATCGATTATCTTGAAAAAGGATTCACAATCACAGGAAAGTATTATCGTGCATTATTAGATCAATTGATTGATGCAATCAAGGAAAAACGACCACATTTAAAGAAGAAAAAAATGCTATTTCTTCAAGACAACGCACCGGTTCACACAGCATTAGATACGATGCTAAAATTACGTGAAATACACTTCGAATTGGTTAATCATCCACCTTATAGTTCAGATGTAGCTCCTAGTGACTTTTTCCTGTTTCCAAACTTGAAAAAATGGCTCTCAGGAAAAAGATTCATCTCAAACGAAGAAGCGATTACCGAAACTAACGCGCATTTTGAGGTGTTCCCGAAATCGTATTATTCAGATGGTATAAAAAAGTTGGAATACCGTCTTACTAAGTGTGTCGAAGTAAAAGGAGACTATGTTGAGAAATAAATGGTTTTTGGAAAAAAAAATGATTTTTCCTACTTAGGTAGCTTCAATATCAATCCGTCCTCGTATACCTCTTGCACACGAGAACCTCAACTATCTTCGAACGCTGCTTCACATGCCTTCTCGCGTGTGCATTTTTAGGGGTTGAAAATTTGAAAATGACGCTCACCATAAAACCATCAATCAATCAGATGGCGTATATATATATATATATATATATATATATATATATATATATATATATATATATATATATATATATATATATATATATATATATATATATATATATATATATATATATATATATATATATATATATATATATATATATATATATATATATATATATATATATATATATATATATATATATATATATATATATATATATATATATATATATATATATATATATATATATATATATATATATATATATATATATATATATATATATATATATATATATATACATATATATATATATATATAACTACCATAATTCTTATTTTTAATAATACTTATTTTTCATTACTAAAATTTCATAAATCAGGGAGACGACTTACGAAATTTGGAAGAAAAACTTGGCAGCCGAACAGTAAGAATATTCGAACATAAATAATGTGACCCCCGGAATATTGTGGCATAACTAACATGTAACAATTCTATATGAAGGTTTAAATGTCTTCAATCATATTGAATTGTCACATGTTAGTTATGGGGTGTTTTGGGTTACTCTAAATGTATCCTATAAAAACACTTTAAATTTGCATTTGACAGTGAAAACACATCGGATATGTATAAAGGACCAAAAGGAATTCAACAGTAAGTGGCTCATGACTTACATCATACAATTTATATCGTTAAACTATTCGTATTTGTTCTTCACACAATGCAAAACATTTCTTTCTATAAATTCAATGGAATAGTGGAAAAAATGCGGACTTAAAAAGTGGATTAGAGAGTAAAACAATGTAAGTGGACATTGATTGATAATTGCTAAAACCTTTCATTTATGGAACTATATATTTATTTTTCATGATTTAGGGACAAGAGTTCGGAAATTTGGAACAAAACAATGGGATCCGGGCGGTAAGTTTGAAATAATTTACAAAATATATTTAATCCAGCTGATTTCCTCAAATTCAATGAAACAGTGCAAAGAATCCTGAAGTCTGGATGGCGGCCACCACAAGATCACAACCGCAAGTGTCCTTAAATCGATATTTATATAAGTTATAAAATTAATGAATCCTTTAAAAATATACTTGCATTTATTTGAAAACTGCACATTACTCAGAGGACACAGTTCCATATTTAAGAGAGGAACAGCTGTAGTAGATCGGTAAGTGGCGTAAATTGAATCCAATGTCTAGAAATCATAAAACTATGTTGGCAACTACTTTCCTTCTGTGTTATAAGAGAACTCTTTCCATCTATTGTAATAAGGTAGGCGTATTCATCACTAGAGAGTAGGCTAGATTAGGTTTTTGTGGCAGTCGGTCTACAGACTAACTCACTCGGACCCTGTGGGTCGTTTCCAATACCACCGTGTAACACTGAACTGTGAAAGCATTTCCAAGTATGAAACAATGCTAGAAACATTGCATACAAATGGTTCTAAATGCGATGCAACAAAACGCTTTGGGTAATTGACCATAACTTCATACACCGCTGATGATATAGCTATCATGTCATTAGGGAAATATATCACGACCTTAATCGATATAATTCAGCATATAAGGCGCTTAGCAAGTTTTCGTCGATGGGCGTTTATAGCGATCTGTAGAATAACTCTTCAAAAACTGATCTGGTCCTCTTCACTAGAATGGAATCAATTCCCTTCTTTAGTGCAACCAGGTTGAATGGCACATGGTGGATATTAAAACGCAGCTGAGATATCTGAAGTTTGTGCTTGATAGACATTTAGACTGGAAGGCTAGGTTAGGATAGGTTAGATTTTCGAGGCAGCCAGTCTACAGACCAACTCACTGAGACCACTGTGAGTCCATTGTGATACCACCGAGCAAAACTGCACCTCTACCTCACTCGTGAAACCATTTCGGAGCCCTAATAAAGTGCAGGATTTATTTGACGGACCCTTCCGTAAGAGAGCTGAAAGTGTATTTGCTTAAAAAGCCCGCTCTGTTTCTAGGTAGAGCAGAGCCGGGCACCTAAAAAGAGATGTTCCGCACGCTCCTCCTCCTCTTCATCCCAACAGATTCTGCAGTATTTATAGTCTCAGCCTAAGATCATGTCTGCCGAAAAGCCAATTACCGGTTATACAAGCCACGACCTTAGAGATATCTCCTCTCAACAGGTCAAGCAAGTCTATTGATTTTTTCCGGTCAAGATTCGGCCACATTTGCCTAGTCGTTAAGCAAGTGCTTTCATCACAGAATTATTGGCCTCACGCACGACGCTATCGTTTGAAGGTGACATTTGATATTCCAACCAATTTATTCCCATAAAGTTCCGGCCAATTTGTTCCTATCAAGTTCCGGCCACAGTAGCCTAGTCGCTTAGCAATTTCCTTTGTCTGTCCAAGATTTATTGGCCTCTCGCACGACGCTATCCTTCAACATTAGTTTGCAGGTGGCAATTGGTATTCCAATCTCGCATCTCTCGCGTACACAGAGGAAGGTTGGTACCCCGTCTAGCTAGTTGATTAGACCTACGATTCCCTTCAATATCCCTATATCTCGGAACAGTGATGTAAGAAAAGAGCGGCTCTCTTTTTATAATATCCTCTTCGTACTAATTTACATAGAAAATGGAGATGGTAAAACAACTTTTTGTTAGTCCAAAATAAGTTTTACAAATCGGTTTGCTCTTAAATCGAGTTGAGCATTGATCGAAACATTCATCAACACTATTGGCTCGACGGCCCTAGTGAAATATTGTCGTCTCATCGAAACAATATAGAAGAAAAAATCTGATTTCTGTTCAACGAGGTGACCTTAATCTGTACTTAGCTCTCCATAATTAGCGAACATCGTTCAATTGACAATGAAAAAGACCAGTTATTGTCGTATGTATGTTTCAATTACTTCATTTAAGACTTTTGATTAACTATATTTTACTTATTTGAAAATGTGACAGACATTTTTCATGGGCACTTTTCTATTCTGCAGAAATTAGGTGTTCTTTCTTAGAAAGCCTAAACGAGAGAGTTGCAGATTTCCTTCTAACATTTCGAAGGCAATATTTTCGATCATTGGTAGGGCTAATCACAGGGCATAATCCATGGAGCCATCATATAGGGACTTGGGAATGGATAGCGTACATTTCTTGTCCCTGGATAGTCTTCGGAGATTCATAAAAGAGAAGTTTGAAAAGGTGTAACTTCCTTTCCAAAATCCTCTATCTCTCTCGTCCCCCAAATATTTGTTCAAACTTAGAGTATAATAGGCTTCGATGCCTGAGTGCTTGGAGACATCTTTCATTGGCGGTTCTCCGGCCTACCACACTTGTATTCTATTCTATTCTATTCTATTCTTTTAGAAAGCTTTAATATATGGACGCATAGTCTTCGGTTTGCCTTCGCCAGACTGAGGACTTTAACCAATTTCATCTATCATCTATGATCACTCCCAAGTACCGCAGATACGGTTGCGATGTAATTTCGTGTTCGCCCACCGTTATTGTTATATGCTCTCGCAATTTTCTGGAGCTCAGCAGGACCACTTCTGTTTTCTGGGCCGCCAATTCCAGTTTTGAGTCATCAAGCCAGCTTCTTATTCTGACGATCGCATCATTGCATATCATTTGGAGCATATCCAGTTGTTTTGTTACTGCTACCCCATCAATGTCGTCCACATAGCCTACCACCGTAGTATCTTCAGTTAGATCCAGTTGGAGTATGTCATTGTAGATACCATTCCATTGAAGGGCCGAGCACACAACCCTGAGGTACCCCCCCCCGTGGTCTTATATTGCTTTGCCCCTTCGTCCGTATCGTACTGTAATACTCGGTTGTCAAAATAACTAGCTAAAATTCGCAACAAGTACTCCGGGACAGCGAATTTCCAGAGGGCGCTTATGATTAAGGGCCAACTCGCCAAGGGGAGTGAAGGCTTTCTTCACATCTAATGTACTTACTGCGCATTATTTTTTGCTTCCATTTACCCATCTCTTCCCACTGAGAGCTTCTCTTGCAATATCCATCACTGCTTGGACTGCATCCACGGTGGATCGCGATCTCCGAAATCCAAATTGAGTTGCGGGCAATCCTCCTGGCTTTTCAAGTGATTCTTGCAGTCTATCGCAGATAATTCGCTCGCAGATTTTACCCAGCGTATCGAGCATGCAAAGTGGTCTGTACGAGGATGGGTGGTCTGGTTGTTTTCCGGGCTTAAGCAGTAATACCAGCCTCTGCCTTTTCCAAATATCTGGGTATATTTCCTCGTTTAAGAACGCATTGTACACCTGCGTGAAGATTTCAGGTGTTGCCTTGACCGCCGCTTTTACCGCAATATTGAGCAAGCCGTCTACCCTGGGTGCTTTCCCGTCAGCGAGAATTGCTTCCTCCTGTGGGGAAAATAGCGCTGTAACCACTTTGCGCATCAATTTATATTCTGTTGGTTACGGTGCTCTTGGCTCTTTAAGTTTGGCCATCACTGACTTATATGCGTTACCCCAGGGATCGAGATCAGAACTGTCGTAGAGCTCCTTAAAATATGCGTTTTTGCTGTTTTTAATGGCAACTTTCAGTACTTTCCTATACCATTTACGTACTTGATGCAGCGTTTCCCAAATTGACATAAGCTCGTTTTGCCTTTCTGCGCGCTTTGTTACATCTTCTCGTCGCATTAGCGATTTCGTCATTCCATCAGTAGACTGGTTTCTTCACAATTCTGCTTGATAATCTTGGCATAGCCACCTCACAGGCCATGCTGAGTTTGTCCGTTATGCTGACAGCCATCTTTTCTGCCATCTCCAGGGGGATTTCTGCATCTTTCCAGGCGATATTAAAAGCTTCCACTTCAAAAACCTGCCATTTTCACCGTATTGTCAATACAATATGGGAGTGTATATTTTGTTGACTGTGCGTGACTCAAATGAAATGTAAATTGCACTAGTCAACAATCACTGTGCCCCTTCGCCTCTCGCATGACGTTATATTTCAACTATAGAGTAATTAACCAGCATTCGAGAACTTTGTTTGTTTGTTGAAGAGGTTGTTTACTTCTTCACTGTAGGTTAACTATACTATTCCATAGTTGAGGATGATCTATCTACCACTTCATAACTTTATATTTGTCTGATCTATTACGGGCTCTCTTTTCATCTCTATCAATCTCTCCTATGGTTGATTTTTCATGATTCTGAAGAAATATTTATAATTAATTTTGATATCTTATTTGGAGTATCGGATGGAAAATAAATAGTAAAGGATCTATATACTAGTTGGAATGCTGGAAAGCCCGTATATGATGGGCCTTGAAAAAGCATTAATTATGAGAGTATTAACGTATATGAGAGTATTAACGTATATGAGGGAGTTGGTATCGTTAAAATCGCCATCTCCGATACTCGTATTTCGTGACAATTACATAGGTTCCTAGGTACGGACCTCATTATAAATTTCTGATATATCATTGCTTTTAATTCTCTTCAAATGAACATACGAGGAAGCTATATAAGTAGATTTATATGAACCGTTTTAATAAGGACGAATCATGAAATAATTATGACAATGATGTTATTGAAAAGATGTGCAAAAGGAATAGTGTTCTGTGTACAATATTACAGAGAATATTATGAATCTGGTTGGTTTCCAACTATTGAAGACTTGACAAACTTAACTCTAAGACTATTTATATTTTCAATTGATGTCACTTTAGGAACAAGGAGAAAACCGAGGCGTCACCACCTGAACCACCTGCACCACCAGCAACGAGAGGAAGGGTAGCACGCTTGGGCTCTAAGAAGGTAAGACAAAGTCCTGAAATTGATTCTCTTTATGAAGTTTATAATGTAAAAAATTACTTTATTGGATAGACTACCCAACTAACAGAAGCAGACGATGAAATTGGGAATCTTTTGTTGTAAGTAAAAGCAATCAAACAATTTCTATAAAAGAGGGGAAAGAATTTTAAACTGAGCCAAAAAGCTTTCTTTGAGTATTCTTCTATGCAGATGCTATTAAACTAATCCCTATGATAAATCAAACTCGCCAAAATAGTCATTCAACTCTCCAAAATACTCATTCAACTCGCCAAAATAGTCATTCAACTCTCCAAAATACTCATTCCACTCTCCAAAATACTCATTCCACTCTCCAAAATACTCATTCCACTCTCCAAAATACTCATTCCACTCTCCAAAATACTCATTCAACTCTCCAAAATACTCATTCAACTCTCCAAAATACTCATTCAACTCGCCAAAATACTCATTCAACTCGCCAAAATAGTCATTCAACTCTCCAAAATACCCATTCAACTCTCCAAAATAATCATTTACCGCACAGAAACATCCCGTTATTTTAATGTGTAATTTTTCAAGTAGTCGATCTTGAATATTTGGTGGAGAGGCTGACGAAACATTGTATTCTGAGCTCTCCGGACATTGTCTATTATCTGTTGTTTCAAGTACCCAAAAATCACCCAGTCTTGCTTATTAACATAAAGAGTACGTTATTAAATAACATCCTCAATAATATTTCAGTTGAAAGGCGATCAACTAAACGAGCATTAATCGTATTTTCATCTGCTTAGTTGAAGATAACCACCACAAATATTTGCAGGAAATTGGAATATACCTTATCTGCCTATAGGATTCAGCTCATCAGACCAATTGGTGAGAACCTTTGAGAAACGGGGGTAACCAATTTCTAGATGACATTAGACTATCATAGCATTCAGTCCATTGAACCGTTGAACCTTGTCCAGATAAAGAAATTAAGATATAATAGGGTAGGGAAGGAAACAGGTTTGAACAGGAGGATAGGAAACAATTTTGAATATAATGAAGTCTCATAGTTTCTTTGTTGAATGCATACTCATCATAGATATAGAATAATTTCTGTTTCTTCCAACAATAACGCAACTGCAGATATGACGATCTTCTCAAGATCATCCATTTCATGTTTAATCATTTGTTAAGTTGTAGTTATATCGTCCTACAAATCCAGGTAGTGTTGCGTCATTCCTACAAGATATACTTCATGGAATTGACGAACATTTCGCAAACATTTATTTAACCACTTCAAAACATAACTCATGAAGTGAGTGTCCTTATCTTATAAAACCTATACTATCCTATAAAAGATGGTGAAGTAATGTTATGAAATATAATGACAGTACGAATCGCAGAACATCGAATTTTCCGCAGACTGTCCTTAAAATGTCACGCTAAATGAAGTGTTTCATTGTACCTTCCATTGAAAAAGGTTTGAATTATACAAATTAATAGAAGTATATATTTCTACCATCTCTAAACAGAGTTGTCTCGTCCTTATGATGACGGATGTAGTTTGTGGTTCTGGTTTGTTGTTCTGCTTTATGGTTCCTTCACAGTATTCTTTGTGGTTTTGCAGGACCTCAGCTTTTAGATTTTCTTACGGCTTTTTATGTTTGTGTCGTCCAGAGGGCGATTCAGCACAGTTGCCACGTTTAAACTGATACATCTGTACACATTTAGTTGCGAAGCTATAAAAGTCAAGAGATGATTTCTCTTTAATTATATTTTGGCCTGTGTGAGTCTCGGCCAAGATTTTTTAACCTACATTAGCAAAATTCTAGTTTATGCATAAAATCCGCAAAATGTTAATTGTGTTGCGAAGCTATGAAAATTATGTTAATTATTAAATGACGAAAATATTATTTAGGGAAGTGAAGACATTGGTTCAAAAAGACATTCTCGAACCTCAACCTACAACACAATATGAGGAAGATTCGAGCTCGAAGGATATTATTGAACCGGAAAAACCCTGGACTGTAAGTTCTCGTTCTGAATACAAGAATATGTATGTTTGTGTCTATTAATAGAATTAATATTTTTCTCTTCTACAGTTATCAATCGCAAATGAAGTTTTAGTAAATTTAGCTCCTATAAAACAGAAGACGACCCGTATATTTCTTTATATACGTTTAAGCGAAATCACAAATTTGCCGAAAGGCGCGGGCGATTTGCAAATTCAATTGACTCACGGAAAAAGCGCAGTAAACAAACTGGATCACCAGTCCCCAGATCAGAATATTCATCTTTCCAAGTTCGACGTTGAGAAGCCCACATTTAGCATAACGATCGAGCAGGATAATCTCGAAGATTTGAATAACTTTACCGATATTCCGCTCCTCATAACACTCAACGAACATGTTAAGAAGCGTAGACAAGGCGAGTTGGGCGAAGAGTTCATCGAAGAAGAAGAAGAAGAAGGGGACGGAGGCGATTTGAGAGTGGTTGCTCAAGGATATATTGATTTAGTTTCGAGCCTTAACAACAGGCGGCTTTCACTTAAAACGGATGTGTTCCTCTATCCCGTTGCGAATCCAGAACTGGTCACGTGTAAAACTAGTTGGGAAATTTACACCCTTTTGCCGCCCTTGAAAAAGGTCAAGTTTTGTAACACAGCGTTTATAACGTGCGAAGCAATTTACAATGCCAGCGAAGAGATAATGGATGACTTCGATAAAGTGGCGATTGATTTCTCATTTCAATCGACACGTCCAAATGAAAACAATGATTTCAACAAATTTAAAATCTGCAGCTTCAGCACGTTCGTCAAAGTTCTTATTTTCGAACAAAGCAGCAATCAACTTTGGGAGAGCTTAATTGATAAACGGGTCGACAACCACGGAACATTGGGCATACAATCAGGTTGTAAAGTATGCGCGAGTAAATCCTTCTTAAATTTACTCTGCACCGAAGGCGTTGATTTGGGCTTTGACCAAATTCAGACAGACCGAGAATATGCACTTCTTTCGAATGGAATGCATCGCTATATGCTGACAAAGTCTTCTCTTGCATTCCTGGAGGATGTGGTCGCATTTGATGAGTACCGGATATTGGTGGAAGTCTACAACCAAGACGAACCGGAGAAAATACTATTGAAGGGCACCTTTGACTTGTCGATATTCCTCTACCCGAAAGGTAAATGTGCATCGAATATGGAATAATCAATTAGATTGAATGATGGAGTTGTAATATTGTCTGGATGGTGGTGACACCATTGGGGCTACCCCGGCCAACTTATTCGGGCGTCTTTATATGTCAACCCCAAATTCCATTGTACCCAAATATTGGAAGGATATTTTCAAGCAACATAAAATGTGTAGCGTGGGTTCTTTACTAGTCTGATGATAATCATGATTTAGCATGTATTCTGGACAGTTCTAATACAAATTGCCTATGCCAGTGCTGGTTAGTTGAAGGAATTTTGAGGTCTTTTCCTTGTAATTACAGCAAACATCCAAAAAACTATGGTGATGTCCTAGAAGTTGAGATTCAAAACCCATGTATTTTTCGACTTGATCCTGTGTCCACTTCACCCAGAAGTGGGCATCTTCCTCTTAACTCATAAATGTTCAAAACTTATTTTCAGTCCGTAGAATTTTAATTACAAAAGACATAAATTGATCGCTCTTACCCGGTTGAGTGTTCCCCTTCGTCAAGAAACAGCAAATTTTTTTGGTGGTTTTGTATTCCATGGGTTCTGTCCATTCCGTAGATTTTGGATCCACAACATATCAATTGTTCGCCCTTTCCCGGTGGAGTATTCCCTTCATCAAGAAACAAATAAACTATTCTTTTTTGGTGCTTTTGTGTTTCAAAACTTCTGTTCATTCCGTAGAACTTTGGGTCCAAAGCATTTAAATTGTTCGCTCTTACCCGGTTGAGTGATTCCCTTCATCAAGAAACAAGCAAACTAATATTTTTTGGTGGTTTTGTTTCAAAACTTCTGTTCATTCCGTAGAACTTTGGATCCAAAACATTTTAGCTGTTTACCCTTACTCGGTTGAGTATTCCCTTCGCTCGGTTGAGTGTTCACAGAATCATCTAAATCTTCTATATTGGGAGACATGTATATCCATCAGTTTTATGCATTAATCGTAACTAACATAAATAATCTCTCTCTTCCTCTCTTCCTGTCTTCCACTCTGCCTCTGTTTCTCTCTGTAGTCAATGCGTGTAGGTTTGCTGTGGAATTAGTGCCTCCTGATCCAGAAAAGCCGAAGGGCAGAACTGTGGGTATCAAGGAACCACCGCTAAAAAAGGGCAACCGACCCAACACTACGGAATCTGCTAAGAAAGACACGCCTCCAAACCAGAAAACAACGCTTCCAAACCAGAAAACAGCGCCTCCAAACCAGAAAACAACGCCTTCAAACCAAAAAACAACATTTGTCATCTTAAACATTTGCCTACTGACCCCCATAGAGGGATGCTACAATCGTTCATTTAGTCATGTTAATCCTGGAGTGTGTACCGTGCTAACGAAGCAGTCCCCGGTGACAGACAGGGAATACATAAGTAGCAAACACTACAAGCAATTTGATGACTTCATTTTGGGCACGATCAAATATATAGTGAAAAACGATATTGTTTCTATAACCGAGAACAACAAACATAAGTTTTGTTGTCAGGTGCGAAATTCCATCAATAGAATGATGAAATTAATAGGCGATGACTTCAACATAAGATATCCAACGAAGAATAATGTGGAATTCACGGTGAGCCTTAGAAAGAAATTGATGTAGAAAAGTGACTCAATGACTACGATTGCTTGTAGAATTTAATGACCATGGTGTACAAGGATCTAGAGCAGCGTGTGTACAATATCATCCAGAGATGTGAGCACAAAAATTTGTACGATTGTTTTGTCTGGAACCAAGTGCAGGAAAACACTGTCGATATACTGAATGCCATGAAGTACATGTACGAAATAGGCAACGATGAGATGGGCAATTTTCTGTTCGAGAAGGTAAGTTCGTTCATTCATTCATTCAAGTGGTTGCGTTGGCTGTGGGCAATTCGGTGATGCATGAAATTGTGTGTTGCAGATAAAGAAAACCGATACGAGTACTGCATTGACATTTTATATGTTTCTGTACGATATGGAGAAGGGGAATTACGAAGGCGCTAAAGCGTATTTAAAACTACCGTTCACAGAAAAGGAATTATCTGCAGAATATTTCACGTGAGTGAAAAAGTTTCACATCAATCAACCGTGCAATAATTGTTATTGGTGTTTTCTTTGCAGAACGTTGGTTTCCATTTATTTACAATACGTTGAAAATCTTCAAAATGAAGATGTCTATGGAGCGATAGAAACCGTTCTAGAGAATCTCACGATTTTCACCGCCACCCACCCAAAGCACATGGATGCCTGGATATTGTTGTATTGCTTCTATAAACAGTACGGCTATTTGCCGGGCATCAGTTTTTCGCGTTGGAAATTTGAGAACTCAGACCTACTATTTCAGAATGAATTGACCAATATACCGATAAGTCGTTGGGAGATGTACAACAGTTATCAACTTACTTTCGAGTCAAGGAAGTCCCAAAGATTTTATCAACTGGTGCAGCTACTCTCACGCCTGGGATTGTATAAATTTGCGCAAATTGTATATGAGCATGTTGCAAAAGATTGCACGGAGATGGGAAACTATTTCATGAGAACCACTTTCAAGATACTTCTAAACGAGGAGGACCCGAAACATGTGGTGAAAACATTTCCAACGGATAAGATGCCGAATTCGGAGAAGATAGTGTGTAGATTGTAGAAAGAGGTTAAACCGGAAGACATTACAACAAATTTTAACATTTCTAGAGAGCTAGTCAAGTTCACATCAATGGCAACTGGGAGTTCTTCAGTGGGAATATGGAAGTAGCCATGGAAAACTACGCCAGTATTTTGGGAATGCCACTGTTGGGTGGTTTTTACAGTTACCAGTTAGGTTTGATGCGGTACGCCTATTATAAGTTGGAGAGAGAGGAATTGGAGGAGGCCATTGCCGCTTTCTCCAAATGTTCGACAAGTGGAAACAGCCGCATGTATGCTAACATTGGCATGGGAAAAGCGATGTACAAAGTAGGTAGAAATATTTTTCTTATGAAGGAAGTTTCTAAAGTCACGAAATGAACTGAAATTATGAGATGAATTGAATATTTCCAGCTCAATCGTTTGCCACAAGCTGAATATTACTTTGCCGAAAGCACAAAGTTTGAGTTTCATGTTCCCGATGTTTGGGGTTATCTGGCAATTGTTAATCTTAAGATGGGCAGAACATTCAGGGCTTTGGAATTGTGGAAATATGCTAAAATAGTAAGTTCGTGAGCGTATACCAAATATGTTCTTCGGTTTAAGAGTGGTTTTGTTCCCATATATCCAGAATCCCAACAATGTCATCGGTGAAGAAGTTCTGGAGGAGTTGCGCAAAATCAATTATCAGGACATCAGTCTCTATGTGGATAAACCATGCGGAAATATATGTTAAAGAAGTCTTCTCATCTCTTCATTGTATTATAACACAAAACAAATTAAAACTAAATATTCAACTTCAATAAATAAATGAATATCAATCTGTTTCAGCCACGTTTTTTCGAATAATGCTGAGAGTAGCAGACATTTTTAAGGGATCGTCAGGAAGTCAATTACCTACTCGAGATATACGAGTACGAAACAATCTTGAAAACGAACAAACAATTTACGGTAAAGTTCTGAATGAAGAATTTCTGATACAGCATTCAAATATTTCATAATAACCTTAGGAATATATTGTGTAACAAAAAGAAGATCGAGTTTCCTTTTCTACGATATACCTATATAGGCAAGGGAGATTGTGCAGTAGAAATACAGAAGGATGGCTATTTTTTTCTTTATAGGTTCGAATCCTGCCGAGGCATGGGGTCAAAATCCTCTTTCGAAGGTCTTTTGCTAGTAATCATTCCCCTAAATCTTTGAATACATTAAGGTCTAATAAGTTGTTAATGGTGTTCAAAATTATAAAATTTTAATATCTCCACAAATACTTTCCTGTTCATTAACTTGAATACTGGAGTGACTTCCTCTTAGAATGTCTTAGGGATTTCAGTCATATTTAGGGCTCTGCAGGATGCAAAAAATTATATATTACTTGTTGAACTAAAAGTTATAACCCATTATTATAGAGAAGGAGGAATTTGAATGACTCATTAGCTGCCCAAATCTTTTCAACCGAGCATGGGAACTAACAAACGAAGCTACCTGCAACTCAAAAAACCTCTGAGATCCCCAGAAACACATATTGATATATAACATATTCATGTTGTCATTGATCCCTCAAGAAGCTCGTATGTCTGAACAAAATCTTTTTATATGGACATGTTCATTGCTGAACGTCTCCGAAATTTTATTCTCTGCACTTGACACTCCGAGCTTGGAAGTCGCGAAATATTTTGCACCTACCTTTTACCACAAGTGAGCACAGGTTTGTCTCTTCTTCGATCTGATCTCTTCTCCTCAGAATTTCAGCCGACAACTGTTCAGTCAATGCATTTTTTGACTCTTCTATCGGATCTATTTTTGTATTCGAGTGTGGTGTGCTAGCACTAAAAGCTGGAGGAGCAGATTCGATCAGGTTGATTAGATCTGTACTTCCATGCCACGTTACAAGCAGATTTATTAGTGTTTTGCTTCGGCAATAAAGTTATGTTGCTTTCCTTCCAAACAGGATTGCAATTGTCTGAATACTTGTTTGGATTTCTTTAGTGGGTTAGCTATATCGGCTGTTAAGCCGAGAGTTACGCTTGGAAGTACCAGAATGATTCTACATCCTACAATACGATGTTCCAAATTCAAAATTGTTGAAAGTTCCTTGAACTGATGGCCATGATTTCCGTTTTATTTCAAGTCTGGGTAATTTTATGTTATCAGGATGAGGTACAAGGAAGAGGTGCAGAATTATTTTAATGATGATTTGTCTGTGTTTTACGATATTCGTCGTCTGAATGATCGATCTCGTCTGAATGCTCGATGTTGTGTGAATAATTGATGTCGTCTGAATCATCGATATTGTCTGAATGATAGATGTCGTTTGAATGATTGACGTCGTCTGAATGATCGATGTCGTCTGAATGATTACTGTCGTCTGTATGATCGATTGCGTCTGCATGATAGATGTCGTTTGAATGATTGATGTTGTCTTAATGATCGACGTCGTTTAAATGATTGACGTCGTCTGAATGATCGATGTCGTCTGAATGATTACTGTCGTCTGAAGGATCGATTGCGTCTGCATGATAGATGTCGTTTGAATGATTGATGTTGTCTTAATGATCGATTTCGTCTGCATTATAGATGGCGTTTGAATGATTGATGTTGTCTTAATGATCGATGTCTTCTGAATAATCGATGTAGTCTGAATGATCGATGTCGTCTCAATGATTGGCGTCGTCTGAATGATCGATGTCGTCTGAATGATTACTGTCGTCTGAATGACCGATTTCGTCTGAATGATAGATGTCGTTTGAATGATTGACGTCGTCTGAATGATCGATGTCGTCTGAATGATTACTGTCGTCTGAATGATCGATTTCATCTGCATGATCGATGTCGTTTGAATGATTGACGTCGTCTGAATGATCGATGTCGTCTGAATGATTACTGTCGTCTGAATGATCGATTTCATCTGCATGATCGATGTCGTTTGAATGATTGACGTCGTCTGAATGCTCGATGTCGTCTGAATGATTACTGTCGTCTGAATGATCGATTTCGTCTGAATGATAGATGTCGTTTGAATGATTGACGTCGTCTAAATGATCGATGTCGTCTGAATGATTACTGTCGTCTGAATGATCGATTTCATCTGCATGATTGATGTCGTTTGAATGATTGACGTCGTCTGAATGATCGATGTCGTCTGAATGATTACTGTCGTCTGAATGATCGATTTCATCTGCATGATCGATGTCGTTTGAATGATTGACGTCGTCTGAATGATCGATGTCGTCTGAATGATTACTGTCGTCTGAATGATCGATTTCGTCTGCATGATAGATGTCGTTTGAATGATTGATGTTGTCTGCATGATAGATGTCGGTTGAATGATTGACGTCGTCTGAATGATTGACGTCGTCTGAATGATCGATGTCGTCTGAATGATTGATGTCGTCTGAATGATCGATGTCGTCTGAATGATTACTGTCGTCTGAATGATCGATTTCGTCTGCATGATAGATGTCGTTTGAATGATTGATGTTGTCTTAATGATCGATGTCGTCTGAATAAACGATGTTGTCTGAATGATCGATGTCGTCTCAATGATTGGCGTCGTCTGAATGATCAATGTCGTCGCAATGATCGATGTCGTCTGAATGATTGATGTCGTCTGAATGATCGATATCGTCTGATTGATCGAAGTCGTCTGAATGATTGATATCGTCTGAATAATCGATGTCGTCTGAATGATTACTGTCGTCTGAATGATCGATTTCATCTGCATGATCGATGTCGTTTGAATGATTGACGTCGTCTGAATGATCGATGTTGTCTGAATGATTACTGTCGTCTGAATGATCGATTTCGTCTGCATTATAGATGTCGTTTGAATGATTGATGTTGTCTTAATGATCTATGTCGTCTGAATAATCGATGTAGTCTGAATGATCGATGTCGTCTCAATGATTGGCGTCGTCTGAATGATCAATGTCGTCGCAATGATCGATGTCGTCTGAATGATTGATGTCGTCTGAATGATCGATTTCGTCTGCATGATAGATGTCGTTTGAATGATTGACGTCGTCTGAATGATCGATGTCGTCTGAATGATTACTGTCGTCTGAATGATCGATTTCGTCTGCATGATAGATGTCGTTTGAATGATTGATGTTGTCTGCATGATAGATGTCGGTTGAATGATTGACGTCGTCTGAATGATTGACGTCGTCTGAATGATCGATGTCGTCTGAATGATTACTGTCGTCTGAATGATTGATGTCGTCTGAATGATCGATGTCGTCTGAATGATTGACGTCGTCTGAATGATCGATGTCGTTTGAATGATCGATGTCGTCTGGAATTGGAGTGTGATTTTAATCCTCTCTTTTTGTACAATGTCAAGTACTACTTCAGAAGAGAGTGAATTACATCATTGAAGCTCGTTTTACTCCACTTTTGAATGTGTCTGTTCTTCAGGGACATCTCAGCATGAGGCATACTCGTACATATGTCAATCTTTAACAAGTGCATTGAAGACAATAAAAGTTCTTACAGTCGGTGGGGTAGATCCATTGAATTATGGGCTGAATTGTGTATTTTAATTGATATGATTACAGGACTTTTATAAATTGGGTAAAATTTTTTCAGAAATGTAATGTTTCTGGGATCTGCGAGACCGGCGATAATCGGAATTTTTGAACACGATTATTCAAGCAGGTGATAGAGAGAAACGCTTGTGCTTTTTGTTCAAAAGGGACAACAAATTCCTATCAGTGAACATAAATGAGGAAACGGTTTTGAAAGCTTATAGTTTGTTGCCTCAAATGTACAGTAACGCTTACAGAGGTGGCTTATATTAGTACAAGTTCCCATTAAGTTCACGTCGATGGTTTACAGAGGTGGTTTATATTAGTGCAAGTTCCCGTTAAGTTCACGTCGATGGCTTGCAGGAAAAGTGAGCGAATCAGATGTGCGATCCCCCTCTTTCTGTGGATCAGTACTCACATAAACACAGTGATGCTATCTCGTTGATTTGGGGTTCTTTCCGTGCATGGCAGCAGACTTTCCGGATACTTACTTGGGATGAGTTGTGAATGAGGGTTCTCACAACATACTCGTGTGAGTCAGGGCTCTCTTAACATATTCGTTGAATGCGGTGTGTGCATTTGGGCTCTTTCAGTCCATTTATTTTGGATGTATGGTGTAATTCATCACTCTCAGTCGCTTAGGATACTGAACTAATCTGATTCTAAGCAACTCGGCGGGTATTCAAATGGAAATGGCTAATCAGTTCAATATTATATGGAAATAAATATAAATCCGATTTATAAAAAAGGTTCTTAGGTTCTTTATGTTATGTTATGTGATTAATCTGGTCGGCAGGTGAATGGCTTTAGGCTCACTGTTATTGTTTCTGCTCAGATTCAGTTACAGAATCACACTCACAGTCCATAAAAGTCGTGTATTCGTACTTAGGAAACCTATATAGCAGAAGTACTCTTTGTAAAATCCACTGTTCGGAAAAGTCTCGTGGAATGTTAGTAGGAAAGTGCTTTTCTTTCAATTCTAGGGTTAAAAGAAAAAATACTTTTTTTATATTCAGAACTGGGAGCAGAATAGAATTTTAATTTTATATGCTCTCATTTCAATAAACAAATATATTTTATACAATATTTCACAGCACATATAACAATATAATGGAGGAAAAGAGGAGATCTTCGAGACAGAGCGTCAAGAAGGTAAGGCGAAACTGGAATACTCATATATATGCTTAAGATATATGTGCCTAACAAATGTTAAATTATTGGATAGAGGGAGGACACTTTGCATAAATATGAACGCGCAGTTTCCGGTGAATTGTAAGTAGTCCAATTAAATTTCTGCATACAAATTTAATTTCGTAGTAAATACTTCGAAGGTGTTTGTATCTGGGTTTAATGGCAAATGTTCTTTCATTTTTTAGTTTAGTATAAAGGTTCGTGACAAAGTTCAGAGGGAATCGAACCAGCAGATATCTGTAAATTTTTACCATGAAGATTACGCTCCGAACTCATCCATTATCAAAATTTCGGGCAAACTTGCGTTCGCGTGCTACTAAGTTTTTAGATAATCTATAAACATATATTAACTAGATAGTTTAAGTAAAATAGACAAGTTTAAGTGTGGTTAATATCGCTTAAAGCACCAATATCACCGATTTCTCTATTATCCACATATTGGGGAATCGATAGGTGTCATCAACATAACTGAAGAACATGCGTTTCAATAAATTCTTCGAAGACGTTTACAGCTATTGTGATCTGTATTGCCAGCTGTGTCTTTGAAGAACTATTTATACCGTCTTAAACAAGTGGTACAAAAATTGAAAATTCAACGATTAGGAATTCCATAATATTCTGGGTGTCTGATCTGTTCCAATCTATTGTAGTCAATCTGAAAGATTGCTTTGAGGCTCCTTTTTACTATTCTTATTTTGCCGTACTTGATTCGAACGATCTATTTAGCTTATGAATTAGTCAAATCGGTTCTAAAGCATTCAAGCTGAGCATTCATTTGTCTTTTGGAATATTTTTTAGTGAGGTGCCATTTCTACAAATCAAAACTATTGTACAAGACAAGAAAGACCCAAAGAAAAGCATATCAACGAAACACAAACAGAAAGTAAGCATTCTTCATACAATTTATGAATACGATTTGATTCTATGATTTGATTCTACAGATGGAAGAACCTAAAAGAGATGAGCCATACGTACTACAGAAGGCGTCCCGCATATTTCTCTATATTCGCTTGAACGAAATCTCAGATGTGCCACAGTCTGATCACAATTTAGAAATTCATTTAAATCAGGCGAATGACACTCTCGTCAAACTGGAGCACCGCTACACCCGCAGTCAAATTATTGATATGTCTGAGTTTGATGGTGAACAGCCTACATTTAGCATTACTATCGAGCAGGACAGTCTCAATGACTTAAATAACTTTGCCGATAATCCCCTGATTCTAACTCTCTACGAACGCATTAAAGTGAAATATCAGGGCTCTGGCGATTTTAGTGTCGATGAGGATGAGGAATATGAGGAATTTGTGGATTTACAACCTGTGGCCCAAGGTTACATTGACTTAGTAGCATTCTTTCAAAATCGGAGAGTTTATGAGAAAACAACCGCATTATTATACCCCATATCGGATCCACAACGGGGCGTAGCTAAAACTGAGTGGGAAGTTTATACGCTGTTGCCGCCCTTAAAGACGGTGAGCTTTTGTAACATGGCTTTTATAACGTGCGAATCGATTTATAATCTCAGCGAATCGCTCATGGAAGAAAGCGACAAAATTGCCATTGATCTCTCATTTCTGTCGACAATTCCAAATGAAGTCAACGAATTCAAGAAGGTGAAAATCTGCAGCTTTCGATCTTTCGTCAAATTTCTTGTTGGCGAACAAAACAATAATCAACAATGGGAGAATTTAATTGACAAACGATTCAATAACTATGGCACTTTGGGTATACAAACGGGTTGCACAGTTTGCACAAGTAAAAACTTCCTCCAATTGCTGCGTACCGAAGACGTCGACTTCGAATTTGAAAAAATTTTGCCCGATGAGGATTATGCTCTTGTCTCCAATGGAATGCATCGCTTTATGTTGACGCAACAGTCGACGGAGATTCTGGAAGATGTGGTTTCAATGAACGAACAACAGATTTTGGTGGAAGTATACAATCACAATGAACCCGAAGAAATACTGCTGAAGGGCATAATAGATATGTCGATATTTCTCTATCCCCAAGGTAAGACACTCGAGCCAACCCAGTCACTAACAACGTCTGCCACTTTCCTCAAAGGAAGAAGGCTCCTAAGGTGTGAATTGAAGATGTTTCCCAAGGTATGAAATTGTTTTCTCTATAGACAAGAGGATTGATTTTAGGTAAGATTAGTCAACTTTGATATCTCAAGGGCCTTATGGCCTATGTTAGACATGAAGAGAACGAAGGTTCTCTTAGGGCTCAACAAACCTGCAATAAGGGTGCTTACGGGGGTCATTTCGGGGCATTGTGCTATCGCACCAATGCTTCAATATCGGCGTCTGCCGTCGAGCGGGCTATGCAGGGGTTGCCATGATGAAGAAGAGAGAGAATCGATTCATCACTTTTTATGTCAATGTCCAAGACTACAATTGAAACGAATTCAATGTTTGGGTTCGCGCTTCTTCACAAGCTTGACAGAGATAACGAAGGTGGACGTATCGGATCTCCTCACTTTCATCTGGAAAAACAAATGGTTTAATAGGGATGGTACTTCCAATGCTTATGGAAATCAAGGGTAAGGACGAGTATGCCCCCTCCTGGCATTTTTGAAGGCAGTCACAATGGACATAGATGTCTCTGAGATGTGAAGATATCAAGGTTAGGTTAGGTTGGGAGGGCGTACTTCGTATCCGCACTTCCCAACCTAACCTAACCTTGATATCTAGAAGGAACATTGAACTGACCTTATATATTGAAGGAACACCGATAGTGGTGTTATTATTTTCAGTCGCAATCTAAGTCAAGCAATATCCCGCAAGTATGAAATATCCTTTATGCAACATGTATGGCATGTCTTCACTATAGATCCGATTGACTTTAAGTAAGGTTGATCATCATCATTGAAGATACTGAAGGGATTATCTCCCGTTTAACTCACCAGTCTATCGTTTGTAATGTAAGCTAAGCGACATCGCCAAAGTAACATGAATTACGCAACCTAGGGTATGAAACATCCTTCACCTAATATAAAGGACGTGTTAATGCTGTAGATACGAGGATTTATAGGCGTCAAATCGATTCGAAATACACTCAAAATAAGGTACAAACTTTCTTTCCGGCAATCAGCCATATTTAGACAATGGCGCTCTGTTCCTTGAGTATCACTTTTAGAACACCTATTTAGGTTAGGAAGGGACTGTGATCCTTACAGTCTAGTTGTGCTGTAATGACAGTGATATGATATTTTACAGAGAACATAATTGTAGAGTTTACACCATCTTTGCGGATATTGTGTTTATTGTTCAGCCAGTAACATAAATTGTGGGTTGTGTAGGCTATTCCGCTACCGTCGACATGTTCCTAGTCCAGTTCATCCACCCTTCTATTCATACTCCTCTCTAATTCCAGAAAATCTGAGAACCAGCTGCCATTTGTTTAATTAAAAATGTATCTTATTATCTCTTGGTATATACAGTCAATGCCTGCAGATTTGCTGTGCATTTAGTACCTCCGGAAGGTGAAAAGGCCAAAGATACAATTTATAGTACCAAAGAATCTCCGCAATCGCCGTCAAAGAAAGGAAAAAACCCACGTAAAAGCGTTGTGGATTTTGTGAAGAATCCAAACACAAACGGCAGGACATCATTTCTCACCTTAAACATATGCTTGTTAGCTCCCATAAAAATATGTCATAATCTATTAACCGATAACTCGATTCCCGGAGTTTGCAAAATAATTCCAAAGTCGTCTTTGGAGTTGAAATTTGTTGAATGCCCAATTGAGAGCCACTACAAAGAATTTGATACGTTCATTCTGTCCACGATAACTTACTTAATAGAACATGATATCACCTCCATAGATGAGAACAACAAGAAAAGATTTTGTTGTCAAGTGCGGAATCTGATTAACAAAATGATGAGAATAATTTCTTGCGACTTCAACATCAGGTACCCAACGAAGACTAACATTGAATTCACGGTGAGTCCTTAAAGGAAGCTGATTCAGTAAAATTGCTAAAACATCTTACTTTCAGAATCTAATTACCAAGGTGTATGGGGAACTAGAGCAGCGCGTGTACAAAATTCTGGAGAAATGTGAGAACAAGAATTTGTACGAATGTTTTTTCCCGGAAAAAGATAAAATGCATTCCATTAAATTTTTGATGAATACCATGAAATACATGTACGAAATAGGCAACGATGAGATGGGTAATTTTCTGTTCGAGAAAGTGCGTTATTTCAAGTTACTGAGAACTTCGAGCGTAGTTTATCGTCTTTCTTTATCTTCTAGATAAAAAAAGAGGATAACACTTCTGTGCTGGGTTTCTATATGCTTCTGTACGATACGGAGATGGGGAATTATGAAGGCTCCAAAAGGTATCTGAAACGACCGTTCCGAGAAAGAGAAGTATCTGGGGAATATTATGCGTGAGACATACATTCGTTGCTATGTAAAACCACAGATATAAATACCACATTTCTGTTTCCAGAGATTTGATTACTGTTTACATAAAATATGTGGAAAAATTACAAAACGAGGAACGCTTCAATGAAGCGTTGGAAAAGCTCATACAAAGTCTCACGAGTTTCACGAACACCCATCCAAAGTATATGGACGCTTGGATATTAATGTACTGTATCTATAAAAATTGCGGCTATTTGCCGGGCATGGCTTTTACGCGTTGGAAATATGAAAACTCAGATGGGCAGTATCACAGGGATTTGTTAAATATACCGATAAGTCGTTGGGAGATGTACAACAGTTACCAACTAACTTTCGAGTCAAAGAAGTCCCAAAGATTTTATCAACTGGTGCAGCTATTCTCACGTCTGGGACTGTATAAATTTGCGGAAATTGTGTATGAGCATATTGCAGAGGATTGCACCGAAATGGGTAACTATTTCATGAGAACCACTTTCAAGATACTGCTAAACGAGGAGGACCCGAATTATTTGATGAAAACATTTCCAAATGACAAACAGCCGGATGCGGAGCAGAGCGTGAGTAAATTTTACCATGGGATTAAACCAGACGACAATAATACATCAAAGATTACAATTTTTAGAGAGCTAATCAAGTTCACAACAATGGCAATTGGCAGTACTTCTGTGGGGACACCGAGGCAGCCATGCTAAACTACGCCAGCATTTTAGATATTCCAGATTTAATATATTTTACTAATTTTCAATTGGGTTTAATGCGTTATGCTTATTGTAAACTGAATCAGGGGAAATATGAGGAGGCCATTGAGGCCTTCATAAAATGTGTGACCGCTGGAAACAATCGTATGTATGCTAACATTGGCATGGGAAAGGCGATGTACAAAGTAGGTAGAAATATTTTTCTTATGAAGGAAGTTTCTAAAGTCAAGTAATGAACTGAAATTATGAGATGAATTGAATATTTCCAGCTCAATCGTTTGCCACAAGCTGAATATTATTTTGCCGAAAGCACAAAGTTTGAGTTTCATGTTCCCGATGTTTGGGGTTATCTGGCAATTATTAATCTTAAGATGGGCAATAATTTCAACGCTCTGGAATCGTGGAAATATGCAAAAATAGTAAGTTCGTGAAAATATACTAAAAATGTCCTTTTTCGTTTAGAGAGGTTTTGTTCACCTATTTCCAGAATCCCAACAATGTCATCGGTGTGGAAGTTCTGGAGGAGTTGGCCAAAATTAATTACAATGACATTGATCTGTTTGTGAATGAACCATGTAGAAAACCGTGTTAGTAGAAAAGCGCAACCTCTTTAGAACCTGAACACCAATCAAGTGTGCGATCATTTTATTTGTATACAATAAATATATTAAGTTTATATATCCTCCTTTATGTATCTTCTTTTATATATTTGTGTTTTTGAAATGAGAGTGTGCGGAGTGGCACAAAAATACAAGGGAACTTGTGGAGCAAGCAGAAGGAATGGGCTGTTGGAGTACTTAGAAGATGGTAAAGTTTGGAACAAGTTATTCGAGACGTATGCTTCGAAAGGAGAAGTATGTTTTAACAGGACGCTGTCTATTTGGCAGCCATGTCACCAGACTGGGTCTCGGCGAGCGTAACGCCTGCCGCAACTGTTCAGAAGAGGATGAGGAAGAGACAGTTATCCATCTAATTTGTGACTCTCCAAGCAGGTGGAAAACTCTAGAATATCGGCCTCTTCAATGACTGGATAGTCTCAAATCGAAACATAAACATTGTTGACATTCGTAAGGCATTTTTTTATCCCCTAACTGTGTGATGTGGTGGTATCACTATTAGTCTGTGTATGACCTAAAGGTGTCTTCTGGCCAAGTGCCCGTGCGCTTGACAATCATATATCCAAAGGTTCTTCAGATCGATGCCTCGGCGACTACATTCTCAGCAACATATTTTATAAATACAAGAAAGTTGAGCTTGTGAAGCTTTTTTTAGGCATATGGGACAATTCAATATGAAGGTATTGAGAGTAGGGTGTTGTCGGTATGGTATTGGTAGATAATATTGGTAAAAATGTTCAACATCATGAAATGGACGTAACATGTTTAAAAGCATAGTAGGAGAGATCCTGCGACATTCTCAGAAGTTCATCTATAAGATACTTCCTTGCTCTGATATACGAGAAAATGAATGAAAGATTTATGTATTCCAACAGTAAAAGCGAAGTAAATAATCAAGAAAAGAAATTCAAGAAAAACAACAATAAATAAACGGTTACATATTCATGACTGTAGGCAATGTCCTGATGATTGATGACATACTTTCGTTCGTACTTAAAAAAGTGGCGGTCATTGGAAAGACTAGGAGGTTATAATTAAAAAGTAGAATAAACCCTTCAACAAAGATATCTATACAGGACAATATTATTAATTAAAGTTGGATGAAAGATATTTTAAAATATGCTCCAATCAATGAGACTATGATGAGCTTAACAATGACTTTTGGTAACTGGTGTTTTGGCGTCAACTCATCCCAACTCACGCTGGCTTCAACTCACCACGGATAATTTTAACAGGAACTGGTTCATTCAAGCAATGATTTTAATAGCGAGTCAGGTGGGTAGGTTTCGCGGTCGTCAGAAAAGCACTCTTAGACTCACTGATACCGCATGAGACACAAGTCCCAATCCCTTTCAAAGGTCCATCCACTTGGAGCTTCTTATGAAACAGTTGATGGAGCTTATTTTCTAATTTGGAATGTCTTTTAAAGAGTCGAGGAAAAAGTCATCCAGGAAAGATTGCCTCCTTTTGACACTTACATAATCGGTGCTCGATGGACTGTTGCTCCTGCTCGTCCTTGCAACTGCTGCAGAAGGTATTTGAGGCAATCAACAGACTACTACCTTGAGTAGCCAAGATCCAGTGTCCCATTAGGACACTTACTATGGAACCTATACTATGTATATTGAGAGATAATAAATCGTTTGAGCCCTTGAAGTTTATTAGAGGCCAGTCTAGTCTCGTATCCTGAATCCTATTTCTTCAGAACAGCACCTGTCCGCTGCACCTAAGAATATTCTATTATAGCGAGTTTAGTCAATATACATACAAAGTACAAGTACACAAATTGTCACTGATCGCAGATGGTTTTTTTGCTCGCTGGCACACATTGACCTCGACTGTTTAATAGGAATATACTTGAAACTGCTTGAACCGACCAATTCGTTTTAACTTAATCAGAGTATTAACAGCAATGGTAATGGTGGTACTATTAACAGGAATGTTCCTAGCTATCAAATGAAATGTTGGCCATGAAAAAGGAATGGGGGTCACCAGTTAGATTTAAAAGTAGCTGCCCGTAGTAGAGGTCATCGCTATATAAGAAACCGATCACAAAATGAAATCCATTATTATATTATGACTACATTCACTAACCGCCAATTGAACAGGACCACAGAATAATAAAATGAAAGAAGCTTTCGAAGAAGACAAGGTTCACCTAACAGCAAAAATATTTGAACAAGTTTGGTGGGAGGGAATTAATCACAAACTGAACACACATTCCAAAAGCAAAAACTCGGAAATGCTGCATTCCTAAATGGTTCCCATTTCGACTCACGAGAGATATTAGCAGGTATGCCTGTGGGACCTATCTCACCATTAATTTTTATGAGTAACATCATTCATCAGCACAATGGAAAAATTCGTGGACAACAGTTCTAGCGAATACGGGGAAGATATAGATTCAGATTTATTGAAGGGTGTTATACAACGCGACCTGAAAAATCTACTGTGATGCCACTATTTATTTGAAAGATGAGGATAGTCTCATCTATAGATCTTCTGTCAGGTTAATTTCCGACAGGAATTTATGTATTTTGGAGGAATGAAGTTGAGGGATCTTGCTCATATCTAAGATATATTCTCCAAAACACCTAAATCTTTTGTGAGCCAATGGTCCTCAGTCTGTGATCAGGTGCTGTGAGGTTTCGTCACTTTCTCCACAGAATCTACGGATGGCAACTGAAGATACACCCAACTTATTCATGCGATAGTTGAGTCTACAGTTAATTGACTCCGAGGCTTGTTTATTAACTCTTTAGCTGTTTTAGGATTAAAGTCCCCCAGAGGAGCTTTGGAGTGTCTTAATCCTCGAAGACTTTCCCAGGTGTGACTTCCTTGTGCATATGTTTACTTCTTCAGCAGACCTTCAAAGATGTAAATGACACACGACAATTTGCTATAATTCACAACAATGGTTTAGACGAATCAGTTTGAATGATTTTCTTCAAGGATTTTCTAACAAACAGTATCCAGTTAGATTTATAGATCAGACTATCCACATCTTTCATATAAATAGGGGCATCACAATAGATTTTTCAGGTCACAGTGTATAACACCCTTAAATATATCTAATCTAATATAATCTAGATTCGTTATATACTCTACTTTAAATGACAACACTTCCGTATTTGGACAGTGCTGAATTTTCAACAGCGATTTTCATGTCAATCCAGAAATTATTCTTCGAGGCACATTTTATGAATTTAAAATATATATTTCAATATAAACGATACATCACCTAAAACGAGACATCAATGGGAGACGAGAAGAAAACTTCGAATGCATCAAGTCACGCCAAGCAATTGCAAGTGGTAAGTCAAATCCGGCATATGAAAATTTTCAAGATTTATGCCAGTTAAATATTTTGTTCTTCGATAGAGAGCCAATATACAACAGCGGTACGAACATGCAGTAGCGGGCATACTGTAAGTAAACCAATACAAAGTTTTGGGTACTTAGAGTTAAATTTGGTGACCATGGATTTTCTTGATAAGTGAATTACTCAGATGGTGAATTGTGACAATGTCATGAGATCCTTTGGTTAATCTGGTGTATATGGTCCTTGGTTTATGGCATTCATTGAGTTTTCGATGCAACAACATTCGACCATTATCGTAATAGAAATTTCAACAATTGTTCTTTTATAAATTTCACCGAAACGCCTCATAACATTCAAATAACATTCTTTTTAGTGACCGTTTGGCCCACTGAACGTAAGTCCCCTAGTAAAATATAATGATAGTTAAATGAAACAATCAACAGAACTGTGATATTAAAGTGCCTTTATAGCCGAGTGTCCGAAGATTACTATTCAACCCAAATCCCGTCATCTGTTGTACTGCATCTCATTTATGTAGAGGATAAATTGGCTGTAGAGACCGGTTGCTCCACACTTGTTATTGTTAAGAGCTCCAGGTTGTATAACGAAACTACCCAAGATAATACAGCTATGCACAGCTAGTAACTCTTTGAGCTCTTTCCATTATAATTACCGCAGATACCAAAATCGATGAAACGCTTCTAAGGATGTATTCGCTGCTTGCTGCTTCGCAACTTTTATCGTTGCTGTTGATATTTGTTGTCATTATTTGTTGTAAATCTTTGTTGGAGATCTTCATTGACGATCTTTGTTATCAATCTTCGTTGACGACCCTTGGTGTCGATCTTTGTTGGCGATATTTGTTGACGATCTTCGTGGTTGATCTTGGTTGTCGATCTTTGTTATCAATCTTCGTTGACGATCTTTGGTTTCGATCTTTGTTGGCGATCTTCGTTATGGATTTTCATTGGCAATCTTCGTTGGCGATCGTCGTTGTTGATCTTCGTTGCTGATCTTGGTTGTCGATCTTTGTTATCAATCTTCGTTGACGATCTTTGGTGTCGATATTTGTTGGCGAACTTCGTTGCCAATCGTCGTTGTTAAGCTTGGTTGTCGATCTTTGTTGTCAATCTTTGTTGACGATCTCTGGTTTCGATCTTTGTTGGCGATCTTCGTTGTTGATCTTCGTTGTTGCTCTTGGTTGTCGATCTTCGTTGACGATCTTCGTTGACGATCTTTGCTGTCAATCTTCGTTGACGATCTTTGGTGTCGATCTTCATTTGCGATCTTCATTGTTGATCTTGGCTGTCGATCTTTGTTATCAATCTTCGTTGACGATCTTCGTTGACGATCTTTGCTGTCAATCTTCGTTGACGTCCTTTGGTGTCGATCTTTGTTGGCGATCTTTGTTGACGATCTTCGTTGTTGATCTTCTTTGTTGATCTTGGTTATCAATCTTCGTTGGCCATCTTCATTGGCGATCTTCATTGTTGATCTTGGTTGTCGATCTTTGTTGCCAATCTTTGTTGACGATCTCTGTTGTTGATTTTTCTTGTCAAACTTTATTGTCGATCTGAGTTGTCGAACTTTATTGCCGATCTTTGTTGGTGATCTTTGTAGCCCACATCCATTTTGCTGTACGTATCTCAGCGCTGTTTTAGTTGAGTTTGTATTGATCTCATTATTGACTGGTTGTCGGAAGAAAGAACATTATTATGTACGTGTCATTAGGCAGTCTTCGTATTTGCTATAATAAACTTCTATGATATACGAGTATTAAATTATCTCAATCATTCAGAAAATCACATGAAATCCTTCCGAGTTAATATTAAATGCCCATTGATATTGATATAATGATTTATGAGTTTATTTCCGAAACTTTTCATATACATTCAAAGACAAGTGACATCAATTATCAAACAATTGGCTACTCCTCGCACAGATCGACAGTTTTCTCTTGGCGCAAACAAGCCGAGAATCAGTGAAAAAGTAAGTGAATAAATTGATTTGTTGCAAATAAAATTAGACGCACATCCTTCTAATTTACAGGTGACATTTGTCGAGGAAGAAAAATCTCCACCAAGGAAACCGAGGAAAACACAAGTATTTTTATATGTACGTTTAAAGAGCATTACACAGCTGCCAGACCTCGACCAACATTACGATATCAAATTAAATCATGCCATAAATACAATCACAAAACTGGACAGCCGCCGCACCCAGAGTCAGATAATCGATCTTTCCAAATTTAAAAGAGAAAAGCCCACTTTTAATCTCATTATTGAACAGGACAGCCTTGAGGATTTGAGTAATTTCGGCGACAATCCGCTTCTTATAACACTGTTCGAACGTGTTCGCTTCAGTGTAAAACCAAAGGGTGAAGATGATTATGAAGATGTAATGTCCGAGGACGAAGAATACTTGAAGCCGGTGGCTCAGGGTTATATCGATTTGATATCATACTTTCAGAATCAGCGCTTCAACACCACTGCTAAAACATTGCTGTACCCTCTCCTGGATCCATCGCTAGGCACATGTAAAACCGAGTGGGAAGTCTACTCCCTGCTGCCGCCTTTGAAACAAGTTACTTATTGTAATATTGCGTTTATAACATGTGAATCGCTGTACAATGTCGGACCAGAAATTATGCTTGACAGCAAGATGATTGGGGTAGATTTCTCATTTCTGTCGACGATTCCGAATGAAAAGCACGAATTCGAGAAGGTCAAAATATGCAGTTTTCAGACATTTCACAAACGTATCATTGGGGAAGGAAATAATAATCAGCAGTGGGAGTCTCTCATAAACCTGGGGGTGCTTAACAAGGACACTTTGGGCGTACAGTCGGGCTGCAAAGTTATCGCCAATAATTTATTCTCTCATTTATTGTGCACTGAAGATGTCGATTTTGGGTTTGAGAATATTAGGGCAGGCGTGGACTATGCTCTCGTTTCGAATGGAATGCATCGATATGTGCTGACAAAAGAATTAATTACGATCCTGCAGGATGTGGTGGCATTTAATGAGCAGCATGTATTGGTGGAAGTCTACAATCAAGATGATCCGGAGACAATATTGCTGAAGGGGACATTTGATTTGTCGATATTCCTATATCCACAAGGTAAATCCCAAACAGATCAATCACAATTTGGTGTACTTCAAAATTAGAGCATTTGAATGGAATGTAAATTCCGGAACGAAAAGTTCAATAACCTTCCACTGAATATATACCTAGGTTCTAAACGGGATTGAGCTCTGCAATATTCTCATATAATGAGTATTCCTCCTACTTCTATACTTCTACTTACTGCTACTTCTACTTCTATTCGATTTCTACTGGAAACTTCATCGATTCCAGCATGCACAGCTCAATTAGGTTGAGTATTGGCATATATTCAGTAGAGGAGTCATTAGACTGGACATGTATAAAGTGTCCTGGAGAGACTTTTGGGAAAAACTTTTTGTATTATAATTATATTTTGTCTTTGTGTCTGTAGTCAATTCCTGCAGATTTGCCGTGCAATTAAAACCTGAGAATGCGTACGAACCTGCGCAAATGTCACCTAGAAGGTTTACAGTCTCAAACTTAGTGGATCCCTATCAAAACGTCACACCTCCAAAAGAGAGAACCACATTTCTCACCCTCAACATATGCCTGGTTACACCCATTTATGTTTGCCACAGTCAAATATTTTCTTTAGTCAATCCTGGGGTTTGCGCCATCATATCCAGGCCGTCCTTGGTCAGGGAGCGTGAATATATCAGTGACAAACATTACAAAAATTTTGATGAGTTCATTGTATCTACGATAAGTTACATATTGGAAAATGACATCACTGCCATTGATGATGAGAACAAAGCCGATTTTTGTTGTCGCATTCCAAATTTGATAAACGAAGTTATGAAGCTGATTGCTTGCGATCTCAATATAAGGTATCCAACGACGACAAACGTTGAGTTCGCGGTGAGTTCCAAAAGATGATGAAAATGATTGAGTAAAATTGCTAAAATGTCTTCACTTTCAGAATCTCATAACCAGGGTATACAAGGAACTAGAGAGACGCGTCTACAAGATACTGAAGAAGTGTGAGAATAAAAATTTGTGCGACTGTTTCCTCTCCGGCAAATCGGATAGTGACAACATTCGACATTGGATAAGTTCGATGAAATATATGTACGAAGTAGGTAACGATGAGATGGGTGATTTTCTGCTAGAAAAGGTAAGTGATGTCGGGTGTGTTATGGGACTTGTTTAACTTTTATGTTCTAGATGAAGAAAGAGCATATGGGCAATACTCTGAACTTTTATATATTTCTATACGATACGGAAATGGGAAATTATGATGCTGCCAGAAGGTATCTGCAGCGACCACTCACAGAGAGAGATAAAACTGGAGAATACTTTGCGTGAGTTCCTATTGTGGACACAACCAACCCGGCACAATGTACTAAACACAATTCCTCTACAGAGAACTGATCGCTATTTATATAAAGTATGTGGAACATTTACAAAATGAGCAATATTTCAATGAAGCTCTGCAACACGTTCTGGAGAATCTGACGAATTTTGCCAATCTCTATCCAAAGTATACTGATGCTTGGATACTATTGCACTGTTTCTATAAAATGTGCAGCTATCTGCCGGGCATGTCCTTTACGCGTTGGAAATATGAGGACACAGTTGAAAGGCTACAGAAGCAGTTGTTTAATGCACCGATAAGTCGATGGGAGATGTACAACAGTTATCAACCCCATTTCGAGTCGAAAAAGTCGCTCAAATTTTTCAATCTTGTGACGCTCCTTTCCAAACTGGGACTGTATAAATTTGCGGAAATTGTTTATGATAATATTGCAAAGGAATGCACGGACATGGGAAATTATTTCATGAGAACCACTTTCAAGATACTTTTAAACGATCAGGACCAGAGCTATGCGGTGGAAACGTTTCCAATGGACAAGGAGCAACATGAGGAGAAGAGCGTGAGTTGATTCCAGGCGGAGATGAAAGTGAAATCGAATAACATTAAACCAACAATTTTAGAGAGCAATTCAGGCTCAGATCAATGGCAATTGGCAGTACTTCTGTGGGAATATCGGTGCAGCCATGCGAGAATACTCCAGTATTATGGATATTCCCCTATACGATGATTATCATCATTTTGAGTTGGGTTTGCTGCGCTACGCTTATAATAAGTTGGAACAAGAGGAATACGAGGATGCCGTCGACGCCTTCAACAAATGTTCGACCACCGGAAATAATCGCATGTATGCTAACATTGGCATGGGAAAAGCAATGTACAAAGTAGGTAGAATCATTTCTGAAGTCACGAAATGATCTGAATATTTGAATTGAATATTTCCAGCTCAATCGTTTGTCCGAAGCTGAATATTATTTTGCCGAAAGCACCAAGTTCAAATTTCACATTCCCGATGTTTGGGGTTATCTATCCATAGTTAATCTGAAGATGGGCAGTACTTTCAGAGCTCTGGAATTGTGGAAATATGCTAAGATAGTAAGTTCGCATTTATCATTGCACAATATTGCTGGCACACTGAAAGGGTCTGATGTTGGTGTTGAATGAATGAATGAATGAAATAAAGAGGGAAAATGTACCACGACCAACTTGATCTATTGTACTCCTGCTGCGTGTACCTATTAATGGTCTTCTATTAGTTCAACAGTTCTAAGGAAGCTTAGCATTGAGTTGTTGTACATTGTTCTAATGTCTCTGCCCTCGACCCAGTGAATGCCTGAATGCCCCAGATATTTCTTCCTACTGCGAGCTAAGGCTTCACAGTTCATTAGAAGGTGCTCGGGTGTGTCTTCTGCTCCCGTGCATAAACTACACATGTTTACTGGTGACAGTCCCAGTTCCCAGAGGGGCTTCTTAAACGACAGTGGCCTGTGAGGTGACCTGTCTGAAATTGGTTAACTGTAGACATAGTGCTGCACGTTTTGAGTTGTAATCCCCAATCATGAGCTTGGATTGTCTAAGTTTTGAGAGTGAGGCCCTGCAGAGTTATCTTCTGGATTTTTCCTCCTGTTTTTAATTATCTGTTATGGTATTTGTCCCTATGACAAAGAATGGTTCAGGTCCAATAGAAGGTGTGGCTGTCCCATTCCTGGCAAGACTATCCTCTTTTTCAAATTGGTGTTACATTGTTACTTGCTATAAAACTCAATTTCTTAGCATTTCTCTGAGCGGTATATATTTAGCTATACAACATTTTCTGTAGCAGACACTTTGCATCCCCCCTTTTCCATTCCTGCCCAGATTTCTTTCATATAATGTTACGAAAATTGGTTTATGTGAATAGTCGAAGAACTGAATTGTGTTATGGTATACAAAAATCAATATTTAACCATTGTATTGAACTGAATAAGCTGAGAGAGTTCTTCATAAACGATCCCAATGGAATACCAACTGGAATACATATCAAAGAGTAATGCATTAAATCATAGTTTATATGAGAATATTGAAATGTGTGGAATTCTTTCAACTGATGCGGTCATTGGAACATTTCAATTCAATCAATTTAATTCTTCGAGTTCTGATGTTGTTTTAGGAAACGCAAACTTTTTAAATATTCATTGTAAATTGTTACGAAATTGTCCTCCTGACAATTAATAGTGTTACGAAATTGCTCTCCTGACAATTTACTCGAACTCTCAATACTCGGATTCGTACCACTGGATTGTGTAGTAATCAAACAATCGCTGGTTAAATTACAGTAATTAACTTTATTTAAATATTGCAATTTACACACTTAGTATTAGGCTTAAAGTTTACTTTATTACAATTTGTTTAATAGTTCTCATTAATCACAATTACAAAATGTTAAAATGCACGATGTACACACTGTTCCAATTTCTGCTCAACTGCGTCTCGATTTTAGTTGTGTGGTGGCTTATATACCTTCTGAATGGTTGAAGTAGAAAATTCTAGAATATACCCTACACTATAAAATAAGTTTCTGGAACATTCTCGAATCTTATCTATACTTATCGAATATTATCTTTACTTCGAAAGAGGCTTCTTGAGTAAGCTTTTTCCGAATAGATTGTGTATTGACTCATATACACCTATCTCGTAGTAACGAACTTAATAGAGGTATCCTAAAAGTAGGCAATCATTTATGTTTCAATATTATATTTTATTATTATAGCTTGCACCATAATTCCATATGTATGCAAGGGGTTGGGGTAATAAGTACTAGCAACTAAGGCCTTCGCCTCGAAAAGAAAGAGATTTAGAAAGCAGCAGTTTTGAGACCATGCCCTGGGCAGGATTCGAACCCACTACTCCAATATTATATTATATAATTCTGAGTCTTTCATTCCCATTTTAAACAAATATTTATATTTGATTTAAATTTCACAGAATCCCACAAATGTCATCGGCGAAGAAGTTCTGGAAGAGTTACGCAAAATCAACATTGAGGACATTGACCTATATGTGGACATGCCTTGTAGGAAACCGTGTGAATGAAGGTCAAGTTTTGTATCAATACACACGAGAACAAATATGATCCTTCAGAAGGCCGCAATTTTAGACGATTCTTCTTGCTTAGCGCTTCATTTGGAGGTTACTTACAGCTCGAAACTTTGAATTTAGTTTTTTCTTTATTTCTTGCGTTGTGTATATTTTTATTTAATAAACTATTTTATTCGAAACATTGGGAAATGGAACTTAAACGGGCTTTAGAGCCATATTAATTTATGCGGATATGTGGGGTTAAACTTGCGCTTTTGAAGGCACGCAATGTTTCCTCACTCACAAAGGTACCCAACAGCGCGCTGGACAGTTGACCTCGTTCGATGTGGTGCTGTTGCTCATCACATTCTTGCAGTCCTCTGCAGTCGCTATGGTAATCCATTTTTCTACGCTTACATAGTATAAATTTATGACCGGGGGAATTTGTTGTCCGTTTTTACTTTTCTGTTTTGCTTAACAATCACAAACACAAAAGAAACAGTGGCCCTGTGTACTCTGTGCACAAATTAGTTGTACCGTTGTCGAAGAGAAGCCACAGGACCCGGGACAACAGAGAGAGGCAAAAAAGTTGCGCCACAATTGCGCATTGTTTTTAATAAAACAAAAAGAGGTGAAAAAAGTTATGAGAATATTTCACTATATAAATTTTTCAATTTATGGCATTTTATATGCTGCCACCACCGCCTGACAATGCGGCATCGATCATTGGCGTTTCAGTTTTTCCCCGCTGTGTGTCTGTGACACATTCATTGTGAGGAAGACTGCTTGTTATTTATTTTACACCAAGCGGCATAAAAATTTCCGCACAATGGAAAGTAAATTGCAAGCAGTTTAAATAAATGAACAAGTGAAAGAATGGTTTTAGTCGGTCATGAAGACTACCGAAAATACACTACCAATCTAGGTTTTAAAGGCGGTTGTTATTATGTGAGTAAGTAATGAGATGATGTCATAATATTCACTCTACAAGGAAGGAGGGTATGTGAATAAGGTATGAGACCATGTGTAAGAATGTGCACTCTACAAGGAAGGAGGGTATGTGAGTAAGGGATGAGATCAGGTAAGAATGTCCACTCTACAAGGAAGAAGGGTATGCGAGTAAGCGATGAGATCGTATAAGAATATTCACTCTATAAAGAACAAGGGTATATGAGTAAAGGATGAGATCAGGTAAGAATGTTCATTCTGCAAGGAAGGAGGGTATGTGAGTAAGGTATGATGATATCATGTAAGAAAGTTCACTCTACAAGGAAGGAGAGTATATGAGTAAGTGATGAGATAATGTCAGAATGGTCACTATACAAGGAATGAGGATATGTGAGTAAGTGATGAAATAATGTCAGAATGTTCACTCTACATGGAAGGAGGGCATGTGAGTTAGGGATGAGATCGTGTAAGAATGTTCACTCTAGAAGTAGTCCTTAGTCCTCCATATATGTTTCTTCCAATAATATAATGCCAGTGTTCGTGTTCCAATTTACCACAAGTTGTTAAAGGATTCTTATCGCTTACTTTTTATGTTTCTTTTCTTTTGAAAGTGGGGAACATTTACTATTTTTAAATTTTCTTGGTTTTTCCCACTGAAAGGTCCTTCAATCAACGTCATAATATCAAACTCGAAGCTGATGTCACACATCTGAGGTCAATTTCCGAGTATCTTCAATGTAACTAGTATTCGAATTCTTTGAGATCTCATACGAAAAGTTATCGAAATACCTCTTTATATGTGCGTAGTGCTCTTAATAATTATAGTTTTGTGATTCTTCATTACCACTCCAGTATACACGGGCCTTACTCTCTGACTCTCAGCTACTTACCCCCTTCGAATTAAAGTGTAATCATGGCATTTCATATTTTTTATTTGCCTACCCTTTTTACTCCCAGACTTGTTGTAGTTGAGAATATGTTTCCAGCACATTTCTGCCCACTTTTGATTGGGTTCTTTGAGACAATGAAACTATTTTAATATCAACTTCATTCAAATACATACAAATGTATAAGGAATAATGCCGACTGGACTTGTTGTGACTGAATAACAGTAATAAACGAAGAATGAGAGTCGGAAAATATACGAGTAGCTCGAGTTTCCTTTGTTCCGCTGTGACTGCTCTCGCATCCACACATTAACTTGTGTCATTTCTATCAAAACAGATTCTTTTTTATTTATTTTTTGTGTGTTTATTTTTTAAAGTTGAAAGTTTTAATTAGAAAAGTTCGTCGCCAACTTCAAAGAATGAAAGGAAACACTTAAAACAGCAGCGGGAATTAAAAGAGCGGCGAACAAAGCACTTCGTCACTCCTTTTATGTTTGCTAATGCAAATGCAGCAAAAAGAATCTCGACTCGAGTAACAAGTAACAAAGCAACCATTTTAACTCTATCAAAGTCGAAATTACAGAACAGCGCAGTACAGAATAGAATAGCACAGCAGAGCACAGTGAAAGAGGAGATTTGGCAGCTTTGAAGACGAAAGGATGCTTCATTGGGAGCATTTTGCGAATTTAGTTTTATCGTATTAGAGCGTAAACAGATGCAAGCGAGTCTTCTTTCTTATGAAATACAATCAAAGTACGCAATTCCTGACATTCCATGTCCTGAAATGTTCCCAAAAACAAAAAAAGTAAAGGAAACTACAAAACGAAAGAGTTGGTATAGAAAGTAAATGCAAAGTTTATTGGCAGTTACAATGCTTCAATGCGAGTATCTTCATCAAGGCGAAATATGTAAGGTAGGCACGTTAAGAGAGGAGCTCTCACACTTTCACACTTGCTTCATCTGCAACAGCCCAGTTTAAAATGGCACAAGGTTTTCATGGATATTTTCAATGATTTCGACAGCTTAGAAAAAACTTGCAAAACTTCTTAAGGAAGATGAGATATGATATTCGAAGGCCCAGTATTCCTTGATATACTCTTTGCGGAGATATTCTCTTTTTTTGTAGCAAATTCATGTTCTCCTGCAATCCATCCAAATTTTCAACTTTTTCTTTTTCATTCATGTCTTTTGATGGGAATTCCTCCATTGTGCAATTCAGCGTTCTATTGTATAAGGAATCTGCTCATTATTTAAGACAGGTTCCCCAATTTTTATACCTCAATGATCTTCTCACAATCTTTTAAGTCTTTTGAGATGCTTTCGCTCCGTTGCGTTGACGGTGCTGTGTTAATTTTGAAGCAGGAATAATCTGATAACAGGACTATCAAGTTCATTAGAGTGTTTGAAGAACTTCTTTCTTCAAGGGCAGGCAGCTTTGTATGTAGTAAATTAGTTGGCCCCTAATTATTTCTAACCTAGCATGTGGTGTCAAAGTCAGTTCTGGGGAATAGTTTACTTGCCCTTTTGTAAAGCTTCCAATTCCTTCAGGGTATCAGCTATGCAGGCATTTGAATGAGTGTACTTGAGATGTAATGAGCGAGATTGATATTGAATGAGTTTGATGGGAATTAAATTGATGATAATAAGATTGGGGGAAATGAGATTGATAGAAATGAGATTGCTGGGAATAATAAGATAGATGGGAATGGGATTGAAATTTATTAATATTGATGGGAATGAAATTGATATTGAATGAGATTGATGAGAATGAGTTTGATGGAAATGAGATTGATGCGAATGACATTGATGGAAATTGGATTGATGAACTTTTTTTTTTGTGGTGTAAGGAAGTAACAAAATGCCTATCGCATCGACAAAGGGGTCGTCACTCTGATGGTATGTGGAGATCGCATCCACTAAAAATTGTTCCCCTCCTTGGATTTTCACTCGTCTGGGACCGCGTTTACATGCCTTCAGGGAGGTGTCCCTCTCTAAACCAGTGAAAGGTTACCGGCTAGATACCTGCGTCCAGGCACGTAGAATACGCTCAGAAGAAACACTCAATCAATTGCCAGTTTTCTGGACTCTCTAGCATTTTGTCCACTATGTTATCGGCGTTAAGATGTCCTACCCTGTCTTCGAGAACTTTGCGATCTGTTTTCCATCTTTCGCACACGAAGAAAGTGTGGTTTGCATCATCGATGGGCGTGTCGCCGTAGATGCAAGCTTGGCTTTCTGCTTTTTTCATGTTGTAGAAGTATTTGCGGACATACCCGTGTCCGGAAAGCAACTGCGTTATGTATTAGTTCACTTCTCCAAAGAGTCTAGTACACCACTTTTCCACGCGTGGGATTAGTTTCGCTGTCCATCTGCCCTTCGTCTCTGCCGCACATCGTTCCTGGCATAGATTGATTATGTAAGGTCTAATCCGGCGCCGCGTGTCGTTTGGATTTAACAGGACGGAGGTGGTTGTTATATTAGCCTGGAAGCTGGTTCTACAAGATGTCACTCTGGTTTACTAAGGTAACAGAATGCCACAAGCGTCAGCCCAGGTTTCATCGGTTTCATATCATGTAGACAATAACGGTGTCAGTTTCATTGCCAGGTTCGTCGCCTCAACTAGGGTCCGCGGGATCGTTACACCCATCATCCCTCCACAGAAGATGCCCATGCGGGTAAATTGATGATAAAAAAGATTGGGGGTGTCGGGAATGAGATTGATGGGAATAAGACAGAGGGAATGGGATTGAAATTGAATAAGATTGATGGGAATGAGATTGATATTGAATGAGATTGATGGAAATGAAATAGAAGGGAATGAGAGAGATTGATGGGAATGAGTTTGACGGGTATAAGATTGATGGTAATGATTGATGGGAATAAGATTGATAGGAATGAGATTAATGGAAATGACATTGTTGGAAATGAGATTGATGGAATGAGATTGATGGAAATGAAATAGATGGGAATGAAATTGATAGAAGTTAGATTGATGGGAATGAGATTGATGGGAATGAGATTGATAGCAATGATATTGATAGCATTGAGATTGATGGGAATATCATTGATATAGGATAAAATTGATGGGAATGATATTGATGGGTATAAAATTGATAGGAATGATATTGATGGAAATTAAATAGGTGGGAATGAGATTGCAATTAAATAAGATTGATGAGAATGAGAATGAAATTGAATGAGATTGATGTGAATGTATTTGATGGGAACGGAAATTATTTGATGGGAATGATATTGATGGGAATAATATTGATGGGAATGATATTTAAGGAAATGTGGCCAAAATTGAATAAGTGAATGTGATTGATAGGAATGAGATTGATGGGAATATCATTGATATAGAATAAAATTGATGGGAATGATATTGATGGGAGTAGGATTGAAATAGAATGAAATTGATGGAAATGAGTTTGATGGAAATGAGCTTGATGGGAATGGAAATGAGGTTGATGTGCATGAAATCGATGGAAATGAGATTGATGGGAATTAAATATATTGAAATGAGATTCATGGGAGTGGAAATTAGTTTAATGGGAATGAGTTTGATGGGAATATGATTGCTGTTGAATAAGATTTATGGGAATTATTGATGGGAATAAGATTGAAATCGAATAAGATTGATGGGAATGAGATTGATATCCAGCCAACACACAAAAAATGGGTGGTTCAACAGAAAATTATTAGAAACAATTGTTTTAGTCCCTCTTTAAGAAAATGTACCTGATCTAATTACCTGATTAGGCAAGAGTAAATGTTGTGTTCAATCCTTTCTGTCCGACACTATCCTGTAGAAGCAGTTTCAGTTCGCTCAGCATAGAATGTTTGTGGTCCTTATCTGAGACAATACTCGAATGCACAAGTTGTGTAGTTGGTCTAAACTGCTTTGGTTCTTCTACCAAATTTCTATTCTGAACTGAACTGCCATGCTTGATTGAATGCGAAGCGAACTTTTTTATTGAACCATATATTTCTTAAAGTATTAAATTTCCCTGTGCAGATACACTTCCGAACTTTTCCCCCCTCCTCCCATCATGCCCGTAGAAGAAATGTGATCTAATTTTACATATGTTTAAAAATTTCGAACTTCTGGCAAGCGAAGAAAACTTTCTTAATCCATGAACGTAATAAATAATTTTGCCGCAGCATAATTTGACTCCAGCTTAGAATGCAATAAAGTTCTGATAACTTTTTTTTTTTTTGTTATTCAGCGCTGCAACCCGTCTCCCGCCACACTGCAGCAGGATGGCGAGCACGAGTACATGGAAGCGGGCAAATATGTTGCCAATGTGGCATGTAACAATTTCAAGTTTCATAGGGAAAATTCATAACTTCTAATAATATGTACGAAAGTTATGCGTAGAACATTTTGGCCGAATAATTTTGCATTTGAATTGACTGCTAAGAATGTGCTGGATACTTACTCTGCATGGAGAAAGTGGGGGAAAACTTGTAAATATATTATAGAAAAATCAATGTAAATATCAACTGAGGAAATGTGCTCTTTTCAAAGGGTTCATATAAAAACTTCTTCATAATAATTCAAATATTTGCTGCTAAGAATGATCTGGAGAAGAATTTTGTTTTATACGAATCTAGTGGTGCATAATTTGAGGAAGAACCTTTAGTCATGGAATTAGTTATATGAGTATAATACACTTAGGTTGACATAATATGATTCTGCAAACAGAAAAGAGTTAGTGAATTGATAGAGCAAAATCAAGAATAATAACTGAGTTGGGGTGGGCACTCCCTTCCATGGGAAATGAATCAAATATTGTTGAAAAAAACCGCTAAAACGGATTAAATACGTCATTCAGTCAGTGAATTACAACCTAATGACATCTGGGACTATGTGTTCACAGATATGTAGGTATCAGCTCAAATAGGTATCAGCTTAAAGCAAGTCAGATTCGTATAATTTGTGATTCCGGTACATAAGTTACAATCATGATTGAAACAATTAATATCTATAAATGGGAACAATAACAAGTTCGGCTTTCTTTTGGCTGAAACAAGCACTCAACCACCGTCATTGGTTTCGCTTAATAGAAGATTGCTTAAGCATCCAATCCAAAATATCATCATTTATGTTGCTATATAAGAGTATACTTTAATTCCTACCGTCATCTTCCTTAGTGACCGTTCCATAATTTCAATTCCTATATACATACGAGGGCGGATTGATATTGAAACTACCTAAGTAGGAAAAAACCTTTTTTTTCCAAAAACCATTTATTTCTCAGCATAGTCTCCTTTTACTTCGACACACTTAGTAAGACGATATTCCAACTTTTTTATACCATCTGAATTATACAATTTCGGGAACCCCTCAAAATACGCGTTAGTTGCGGTAATCACTTCTTCGTTTGAGATGAATCTTTTTCCTGCGAGCCATTTTTTCAGTTTGGAAACAGGAAAAAGTCACTAGGAGCTAAATCTGGACTATAAGGTGGATGATTAACCAATTCGAAGTGTATTTCACGTAATTTTAGCATCGTATCTAATGCTGTGTGAACCGGTGCGTTGTCTTGAAGAAAGAGCATTTTTTTCTTCTTTAAATGTGGTCGTTTTTCCTTGATTGCATCAATCAATTGATCCAATAATGCACGATAATACTTTCCTGTGATTGTCGATCCTTTTTCAAGATAATCGATGAGCAATATTCCGTGTGCATCCCGAAATACAGTGGCCACAACCTTGCCAGCCAATTTCACTACCTTCGCCCTCTTCGGAGCACTTCCACCAGCTTCCACCCATTGTTTCGATTGATTTTTGGTTTCAGGTGTGTAGTGGTGGACCCAAGTTTCATCAACAGTTATTAATCGACGCAAAAATCAACAGGATTACGCTTTATCATGTCCAAACACCGCTGTGAAGTGATCTGTCGAACTCGTTTTTTTTCGACACTGAGCAAACGCGGCACCCATCTTGCCGATAGCTTTTTCATATGCAAATGTTCATGCAAAATGTTGATCACACGTTCATATGAAATGTTTATCATTTCAACAATCTCAGAGAACTAGACTCGGCGATCATTCATAACGATATCGAGGATTTTCTTGATATTTTCTTCAGTAACCACCTCTTTTGGTCTTCCTGTTGATGGTATTGTTGCAGTGCTTGTTCGGCCGCGTTTAAATTCAGCAATCCAATATTTTACCATGTAATCTGACGGAGCAGACTCACCGTAATGTTTATCGAGCTTTTCTTTTGTCTCTTTCGCTGTTTTCCCTTTCAAATAATAGTGTTTAATCACTGCACGAAATTCGCTTTTTTCCATTTTTCAAGAAACACAAAAGTAGCTTACTTCAAACGACTACAACACATAAACTAATCGATGAATTTGGGTGAAATTTTAACAGCTGACGTTTGACAGATCGGAATTTCTAAAAAAAATGTTTGTTGTTTGTGCTGCCATCTAGCGCTAGGTAGCTTCAATATCAATCCGCCCTCGTACGTACCATCTTAACATTATTGTCTTAACAACTGCCTTTTTATGTACCACACTTTCTCCTCGACTTCCGCCTTAACTCGCTCCCTTGGTCCATTTGCTTGAGTGTTAAAATAATTGCAAGTGGGTTTATTACTGGGAAAACGGAAATGGCTGCTCTCAGGCCTGAAATTGCACGCAAATTTATTGTTTGCCCCTTCTGCATGCGGCATTGACTTTCACATAATAGAGCGATACTCTTTTCATGGTTCGTAGGCCAGCATTTGCCTAAACCACCCTTGGCCCCCAGCCTATTGTTTCAGTTTACATATTATTAATTTCTCCCCCAAATTGCACAGTTCATTTATTTTGCTACTGGAGAAGTTTGTTTTATTGAATTTGAAATCTGCTTAATTTAAGCCATTAATCACGATTATATTGAATCGTTTGAATTAAGGAAGATATATATTTAGTTTTAAATTTAATCACTTCAAATAACAGAAAAAAATTATTTATTATTGGAAATTATTCAAAAGGAATTTGCAAATCAAATGAGCAGCAATTTATTTAGCTCAAATTACCAAATTTGAACACCCTACAGTCAGCCTAGCCAGAGTGAAAGGGTATGCTTGTTTTGTGAATGGGTTTATAACAGAGCAAAGTCCGAATGGTCTTCGAAGGTGCTTCTTTACTAAACTCAGAGTAACTACTTGTGACTGGGCCTTCGTGGTCTAGTGGTAAGCCATGCTAGACTCACATTTGGCGGGTTGTGGGTTCGAATGCTGCCCCGGGCATGTTCTCAAAAATCCTTCATTCTAAATCGTTTTCTTTTCGAGTCGAAGGACATAGTTGCTAGTACTCATTACTCTAATCCTTGCAGACATAATTAATTATGGTGCTTTTAACAATATCCCAACAGAAGCGGTACAAACATCGCTGGCAACCCTTGGAGTGGAGGGGCATGTTCGTGCGTGGTTTACTGCAATGCTCAAGACAAGGGTGGTAAGGGCGGAACTTGGTAGTAGCCTCCTAAATAAATATGTGAAAAGAGGTACCCCACAGGGTGGGGTACTATCTCCCTTATATTGTGGGTATGTGCCACGGAACTAAACAAAGGAGGTAGTAAAGTTGTGACGTATGCGGATGACGTGGTAATAGTGGCTTCAGGGATGTTCCCTGATGTAATTAGCGGAATCCTCCAGTGGTCACTGAACAGATTAATTGCATGGTGCACGTGACGTGGACGAGACATTAATCCCAGCAAAACTGAATGGATGGTATTTACCACGTGAACGAAAATACATACTGTTACAAAATTACCCTCCGGACAATTTACTCTAACTATCTGTACTCGGACTCGTACCGCTGGATTGTGTAGTAATCAAACAACCGCTGGTTAAATTAAAATAATTAGCTTTATTTAATTATTGTTATTTACACATTTAATATTAGGCTTAAATTTTACTTAGTTATTATTTGCACTTTATTTAACAAACCATTAGTCACTTTATTTAATAAGTAATTTCATCACTTTATTTAATAATGAATTTCATCACTTTGCACAATTACAAATACTGCTGCTTTGATTATAATGCTAGATGCACACACTTTTACGGTCTCTGATCTACTGTCTTTGAGTTTGAACAGTCTTGTCGCTTTTATAGTTTTCGAATGGTTGGTGTAGAAACTTCTACGCTATTCTCGTAGTTTCTAGAAGCTTCTATCCTCTTCGACAGAAGTCGAGAATATTCTTTTTGATATTACCGGCAGATGGTTCTTGAATAAACTTTTATTCGAATAGTTCGCATCTTGACTCACAGGGGGCACTCATTCTCCAGATTCTCCAGATGGGATCCTAAAAGTATGCAATCCCTTTTCACTGAGCTATCACGTTTCAATACTTTCAAGTTACCTCATGCAAATAAAACTGCACTGTCTCTATACTCTACTGCCAGGTACCTGGATATAATACTGGACTTGAAACTAAACTGGAAATTAAACACGTAGCAAAGGATACACAAAGACGGGTTTGGACTTTACTCATGCAGAAAGACGATTGGTAGGAAGTAGGGCCTTCGACCAGAGTTAATGATATGAATGTATTAAATGGTTGTGCGTTTAATTTTGTCATATGGAGCCTTGGTCTGGTGTAAAGCCCTCGGAAAGGAATGAATGAATGAATGACTGAAATAAAGAGGGAAAATGTACCTCGACCAATTTGATCTATTGTACTCCTCCTGCATGTACCTATTAAGGGTATTCTATGAGTCCAACAGTTCTAAGGAAGGTTTAGCACTGAGTTGGGGTTCATTACTCTAATGTCTCTGCCCTCAGGCCAGTCATTCGGAAAGGAATGCCACATCACTAAACTAAGTAGAGTACGAAGAATAACGTGTGCTGTAACAACAAGAGCAATTAGATTATGCCCGACGCAGTCCCTAAATGTATTGGTGCATCTGCTTTCAATTGAATTATTCATCAGGAATACCGCAACCCTAAGCGCTCTTAGGCTAAAGGAATTAGACTGCTGGAAACATTTACCGTAAGGCCACGGAATTATACTGTTACATACTCTAGAAGTATACGTGGCAGAAACAGAGTACAAAGTACCTACTATAGTTTATGGAAAAAATTATAACATTCGCACCTCCTCATGCCAGGAGGACGAGAGCTGGAATCACGGATAAGACAGATACCACAATCTACAATGATGGCTCATAGATGGATTGTGGAGTAAGAGCAGGTGTCTTCTCAGAGGAACTAAGGATAAGCAAATCATTCCGACTCCCGAACACATCAAGTGTATTCCTATAAATTATTATAGCTTGTGTCTTCCCCTGCCAGCCTACAGGCCTCCAAGCGGAAATGCTTGCAATAACATTTCCGCCTGGAGGCCTGTAGACTGGCAGGGGAAGACACAAGCTATAAAGAAAAATAACGATAATGTCAGATAGTCTGGCTGCTATCAAAGCACTAGACTCGGCGATAATAACCCCGAAACTACCATGATAATGTAGGGAGGTCTTAACTGCACTAGCTCGTCGGTTCAACGTAACATTGATATGGGCGCCAGGGCACAGGGATATCGATGGAAACAAGAGGGCACATGAGCTGGCCCGAAGGGTATCCGCTCTTGATGACCACGAGACGACTCCGGTTCGTGTACCAATTGGTTCAATCAGAAGCAAAGAATTCTTTGTGTATGCAAACAGCAGATGGATGAGATTGAAAACCTCCAAGATCAGTAGCGCACTCTGGTCGGACTACTACAAAAGCAAATCCACAGAGCTATTAAACAGAGGTCGTTGTGATGCAGTTAGGCTTACTGTAGTCATCACAGGGCACTGGCCCATTGGGGAACAGACGGCAAATGTAGGAATAATGTTCATTACAAGTTGTTGGAGCTGCGGAAACCGTGTAGAAAGGGATACTGTGGAACACTTCCTATGTGCTTGCCCCGCCCTGACCAGAAGAAGATGGAAACACTAGGCAAACCAAGTTTCTAAAACATTGAAGAGATCGCGAGCTGCAAGATAGGGGAAATTCTCACGTTCATAAACCTCTACAACTGGGTTTAAGGGACGACACATAACAATATTCCAATGGCAAGAAACCAAAAGAGCGGTATCAAAACGGAGCACTTACGCTAATTGGATGAGGGATCATCGCCGCTGCAACCAACCAACCAATCAACCATGGTGCAAGGTATAATAATAATAATAATAATAATAATAATAATAATAATAATACTAATTAAGAAAATTAGTTTTGTAAACAGTTCCTTCACTGGATTCTGTCAAATATAGATATTTAAAGTTAAAAAAAAGAATCAATTGACTTCAGATAAAATTTTGTCCCGTCTTTCTTTATGGAACTTCGAGACAATTATATAAATTTGAGATAATTGGTAATTTAATATGAAAACAAGGTTATTGGACTTGGAGGAAATCGATATTAGTCCATTAGTAAATTCCACCTCATTAAAGTTCTGGCGACATTTAACCCAAAGTGTCGCCCGACATGAGAAGGGCATTTGTGGTGTTGAAGATATTCTTTCCCCCACCCTCTCCACCAAGAAGTTCAATTATAAGTTTATACATTCCTGCCCGCATATACCAAGCTAATTAATTTTACATGCTCGTGTGCGCCTCTGGGCAATTACGATTGCTTAGGTGTTTAACTTAATTAGTGTGATGCACTGCGAAAGGATTCCAGCGCCCTTTTGCACACCTGAGTAGCAGCAGTTGTTCTTGTTAATTGTACTAATTAATGTATGTCAATTAGTTATGTAATGACACGAATATCATTTGTTAAGGAATATAAAAAGTTTAAGATGTGATATTAAATTACTTCGAGAACCAATGAATGGCATTCCCAACCGATGAAATTTTCTTATTATAAGTGGATACTTTATATGATAGAATTCTGGTATGAAGTAAAAAGTAGAAAAAGAAAGGGAAAATTCTTATATTTAAATATATATATACATATATATATATATATATATATATATATATATATATATATATATATATATATATATATATATATATATATATATATATATATATATATATATATATATATATATATATATATATATATATATATATATATATATACATATATATATATATATATATATATATATATATATATATATATATATATATATATATATATATTTATATATATATATATATATATATATATATATATAATACGATATATGCTATATCGTATTTGAGGCAAATTTAACCATGTCGGATTTTAACTATTTCCCGATTTGTATTGAAAAGTGGTCGTGTTGCATCTGCTTTTAATTGGCATCTTTGCATAGAGGGGTCTTTTTCATTGAACTAAAATTTGTTATTAGATTAATAGCATAATTTTAGGGTGCTTTCTATAAAGCCCACAAAACTTGCTGCTGCGCCATCTATGGGCCAAAATGTAGAATATAATTTATATTCAAAGTAAGATCCACAGTTTGAATGTAAATGATTTTACGTGCTATGTTCTTAGTAGACATCGTTGATCGTAAACCATATACGATCTTAGACAGTGCAGACACAGTGGCGGGTGAAGACTTTTGATATACATATTGTTACCAAATTGTCCTCCTGCCAATTTATACTGTTACGAAATTTTCCTCTTGACAATTTACTGCAACTTTCAATACTGGGATTCGTACCACTGGATTGTGTAGTAATCAAACAGTCGCTGCTTAAATGAAAATAAAAACTTTATTTAATTATTGCTATTTAAACACTTAATATTAGGCTTAAAGCTCACTTTATTGGAAATTGCACTTAATTTAATAATTCATTAATCACTTTATTACTTCTTAATACCGTAACTCTTTACTTGTAGCAGTTACGGTATTAAGAAGTAATAAAGTGATTAATGAATTATTAAATTAAGTGCAATTTCCAATTTAGTGAGCACGATGTACACACTGTTACGATGGCTGCGTCTCTCCTTTAATTGTGTGTTGGCTTATATACGTTTCTTATGGTTGAAGTTGAACATTCTAGAATATTCCCTACTCTGTAAGAAGTTTCTGTAACATTCTCGAATCTTATCTACACTTATCGAATCTTATCTACACAAGAAGAGAAGTTTCAAGTGAGTTCTTGGGTAAGCTTTTTCTTTCAATAGATCGTGTGTTGACTTAAATTTCTCAAACTTCAAATGGGATCTTAAAAGTATCATTTATGTTTCAATATATATCAAACTCCAGTTTCTGACTACTCATATATTTCTATTCCTGCATGGGGACAATTTACATAACTCTAGAATCCTCTTAGGTATCACTTTGGTTGGACTTGGACGAGATGGATATTTTATTAACCTTTTAGGTAAAGTTTCTCGAATTGGAACTCCAATAAATTTTAAACAGTCCATAATTAAATTTCTTCTATTACCCAATTTTAAACAAATACCTCGGAGTATTCTTTAAGAAGATGCTTTCCCGGGTGCAGGGATATATTGGCAATAAAATAATGAGAGATTTTTTAAACATATTAAAACAATTCTTCTCTCAGAGCTAGAACTGGCTGGAGATATAAACATGATAATAAATGTGAGTAAGTCAGTGGTCGTCAATTCAGTTGAAAATTAGGATTATTTCTCATGATAAAAATAATAAAAAATACTAAAAAAATAAATAAAAATAATAATAAAAAATCATTAAAAAAATTATATTGATTATTTATATTATTTTTTTAATGATTTTTTTAAAAATAAACATCTTAAGGAAATTATTCAAATGAATATCCGAAATTCTCTTTTTAATCGAAAAATGATTCATGGTTTATATGAAGCATTCGCAGAACATGATCATCCAACTGAATGTATGGTTAGAAACTTTCAAACAATGGGCTCGGAAAGGGAGGAATCAAGGCATCTTGGTTGCCGTAAATCCTCAGAAAGCAGTGAGGCCTTTGACAAAAGCCTCCGTCAGACACCAACTCTCCTAATTTCTAGGACTTTCACAGACTTTATATATGAAGAAGGTTTGTAAATCCACCCCCTTCAGTTGAGGTAACAGTTAAATAATGCTCTGTTCCTTTTTTTTTAGCTTACTGGACCCGTCAAACATTCGAACTATTGACAAACAAATTCAGAGAAAAATTTACAATTTTGCGTCATTTGAAATCTTCTTTAAAGGCTGCGAGTATGTTGAATCGCTAAACCGGGAACAGCAGGAGAACTCAGAACAGTGGCGTCCAATACACACTATTCGTGCCGGTCATGGTCAGTCAAGCAACCGAATAGTGTGTATTGTGTCTAAGTGTCCAGGGTTTAGTCGGCATTTTACAAGCCAATAAAGCAAAACATTTTTTTTACTTAGAAGAGGGAGATTTCTTGGGCCTCGAGCCTGCAATTTATTCGGGGGATGGGAATTTTCCATTAAACTTTACTGTTCAATAAACATTTTTTTTTTATTATAATGTTCAAGGACCGTGTTAAGGATAAATAATATCATAGGATATCATCAACTGGAGTCGCCCTTCTCAACCTTTGTAAACTCCATTTACTTATTTACTTTCATGGCTTAATCGCAGAATCTGCGAAACAACCCGCTATCGGGTTACGGCCGAATTCAACAGCGCTCCCCAGGCGCCTCTGCTTTGCGCGCGTTTTCTCCAATCTGTTATACCAAGCGTAGTTAGGGTTGTTCCCACTTGGTCCTTCCATCGCTGGCTTGGTCGTCCCCTACGTCGTCGTCCAGCGGCTTCCGCTTCGAACACGTTTTTCACTGGAGCCTCTTCGTCCATACGCACGACATGTCCAAGCCAGCGCAGACGTTGTATAGTGATGCGTCTGACTATGGCAATATCAGCGTAGAGCTCGTACAGTTCATGGTTCATCCGAATACGGTAGTCGTCACCGACACGAACAGGAGTAGACTCCATTTAAAGGTTAAAATTTTCCAAAATTTTGGTAATATCGTATTTGCAGTCAAATCGACCCATACGACGCATGTATACACGAACATGACGTACTCAAAAGCAAAAGGCCCAAACCGCCACTGGCTCAGCGAGAAAATCATTCGGCTAATTGATGAAATTCAGCTGCATTTATGCGAAGAAGTCATGGGAATGTAAACTTCACCCGTAAATGTCATAAAATATACTTCAATAGTGAGTCATGAAGAGTCAGAAAACTCTCCCAACACAACTCAAAGATTCATTACACTGGAAACCCCTGTATAAACACGCTTATAAAGTGCTGCTTATAAACGTCATTCCAAGTGTGCGCGATCGCATGAAGTCGCCGTTTTGTTCATTTGTTGACGCCTCAACGATTGGTCAATTCAAAGTAGCGGCCAAGTACAAAGAAGAATGCAAGGCACCGCCCCAATACGTACGCGACACACAAACATGCACACACAGCCAACACACACTCTTACATCCATTCATACTCGCTTCCATACAAATGTATTTATTTTGTTGTACTTTGTGGTTGCTGCTGAATTGCGAACTTTATTGTCTTGGGGTGTTTCTGCAGCGTTGCTAAGTAAATTTTAAGTATTCTCTTTGAAGTTTTTTTATGTTAATGAGTTCTTTTGCAGAGAAACCTAAAAATGTTTGTTTGAAACGCTATGAAATCGGCTGGGCAGAAAAAAACACTCTTTTGACTCCGTCATGTTTGCGGAACTCGTTGAGTTGTTTTGTTGTTCAAATTGACCACTTGAAGAAACTGACTTTTGAAATACTAGTGACAGTATTCGTATCGAACAGTTCGAATAGTGTTTATAATTATGGATGCAGTTCTCTGCCAATTGCTTAAATAAATGAGGCTTAAATCGGTGATTTATAATATCAATGAATGGAATCAATCCTTTGTTCTATCAAAGGATCCTATAAACTGATTCCAATCATAAGAAAGTTTCGGGATCTCTTGAGGATTCTTTTCAGTACGGAATAGTCAATTATTTCTGTCTAATGTTTAATTATTAACTTTGTTTCACTTTAATATTTGTATTTAATATCAGGCAGCACTAGAACAAGGGCCCGGAAGGACCTATTGGGGGTTAGCACAATCTAAGTTCAATCTAACTTTAGACTTCTGATAAATTGAAGCACTTTGGAAGGTTGAAGTTTCAAAATTGTGGGAGGGTCTGTGAAGAACCCCTCCTGAAATTTAATCTCTTACTTTTGATCCTTGAACATCTCAGGAATGGAGCTGACATCACTGCTTAAATTCGCAAAAAGCGTTGACATCCTACGAGATGTCTACTGGATATCTGTATAAAGGTCAGACCCCATCTGGTATCGCTAGGAACAAATCGGTCTATGCGTGGCTTTATGTCAGCCAGGTTAACCTAACCTAACCTTTGATCATTGGACACTCACTTAGGATGCGTTCTGATGTTTCAGAGGTGTGTCCACAGAATCTGCTCTCAGATATGTGTGACAGGCCTATCTTGTTAAGGTGATAGCTTAGTATTAAAGTATTAAAGCCTAAGGTATCGCTTAGGCTTTAATACTTTAATACTTAACAGATTGGTCTATGAGAATGTTCTTTGATTTAAAAGGGGGGGGGGGGGGGGACCTCTCACATATAAGGACCTTTTAGAATCTACCTAAACGTAAGGAGAAAATGACCAGAAATCTGAGAATCGATGTCGAAGAAATCTGAAACGATATTTTTGTTGCTTCTAATTCATTATTTTAATTATAATTTAACATTTATCATTATAACAAATATTATTATATATAACATTAATCAATATAGAAGGCTGGTGAGATACCTGATGATTTTATTCACAATTTAGTTGCTAAATTCTACGTAAAAAGTGGGCTCGGCAGGACATCAATTAAGCACACATTTACCTTAGTATTTCAAGCTTCAATTACGAATTTTAATCCAATATTTTGTTTGATATATCTTGTATATATTACAAGTATACTTCAATAGTGGGCGTGGCAGTAGAGTTAAGGCGACAGTTTTATAGAACTAATTTTTAGTGCTACTCTGCTTTGGGGTCTGAAATTTCTTTCTTATATCTTAACTAGACTAGTAGCGAAAATATGTTAATTGTGGGCGTGGCAGTTCAATTACCCCTTCTGCAAATGCTTTTTGCATAAATTTACAACATTTAAATGTACATTACTGCTATATTTGTTTATTATACCACCAGTAGAATCCTGTCTGAAGTTCATTCAAAGGAGATCTCAAATTTTTTGACATGAATACGCCCATTTCTTAGATATCAAATTATTCTATCAATATGATTCTTCACAGAATTGTGTGCATGCATCTTGCATTTAGTTAAATTTATGAATGCGCATGATGGGCGTGACATTTTATGTAAACCGCCCACATTTTGCAAACAGTTTATTCATTGACCCATCCACATGTGCATTTCCAGCAACCGCAGCTCAGTCATAGTAGCTGACTCGAAAGTTGCATTAATGGGTGGAAGGCGTGTTATTTGTACTATCTATTTTGTTCTATCTAAAGTCAAGACTATGAATGTTCAAAGTGTTATTAAAATATCTGTAAGTCTCTAGTGTTAAAATATCTCTAACATTATGGACCAAATTTGGCCGCCAGATTGACGAATATGCCTGAAGCGACTCAGGGAGCCACGCTGAAATAAATTGTGCATGTATTTCTTTACCTGACACGCTTCATTTAGGGCGCTAACCAAGCTCAACCCATCAAATTAATTATACTCTTTCTCTTTTTCAAGGATATTGAGTGTATAAAATAATTGCAAACAACCTCTCTTCGTGTAGGTATCGAATTTCCTTGTAGGTCCTCAAGCACAGCAGTTACGATGTTCTATAACCAAAGTTCAAAACTTTACGTATAAAATCAATTCACTCGGTAGACATGCCTGTTATGAGACAGCACGGAAGATGTTGGACTGCAGCGGCGCACTCACCCTGGTGCAGAGTTCTTGAAGCATGTGCTGTCTTATCTTATTTGGATTTCTTCATCATTCACGGGCAACCTGATTTTGATATTCTTGGATACTGCTCTTACTTCAGATTCTTGATGAACGCAACTCAAGGGGATAAGAAGAGGGATCGATTATTATTTTGTTCGCATTATGCAGAACAAAACTACGCGTATCTTTATACCGGATGTGTTCATCGATGTCGAGTGATATTATGCAATCGTAGCTTCAAATAATTGTAGACAAAACAGGATTAGCATTACCATCATTCTTAATCAGTATAAAAACCAGAAAGAAAGGTGTTGGACAAGCAAACACTTCCTTCAGAATATTACTCCAGTTTAATTATGAGGATTCAAAATCTTCTAGGAAGAAATTCAAAACACAAATATCACGCCTCCAGCGTAGAGCTTTCAGTGTAAAAGCTTTACGACCCTGAGCTCAAAAAGGATACGCAACATAAAGGATGTGCTTAAGATTAGACGGTCTTGCGAGAAGTTGAGAGATACTGTCCTCTTTCCCCACTCTCTTCAGTAGAGTCATTAGAGACCTGGATGACTTCAGTACGTCTCTTCGATTTGTCTGTATTAATAGCATAAAGTCTCCTTTGGTTTTAATGCCACGCTTCATTAAAAAGTTACTAAAATTATATTACAAAAAAAAATTAGTAAAGCAAACTGCTGCATTGACTCACTGCATCAAAGTCAGCTACCCAAGAAGCCGAGACTGAGGACAAGATGGCGAAATTGGCAGTCCAGGTACCAAAACTGTGTGTTTTATATTCAAACCCACATAAAAGAGAAGGGAAATCCAAAACAAAAACCCTCATAGGACTGCTTCGCAGGTCAGAGTTTCCTTGCAGGCGTACGTCATCCAATGGAAAATCCACAAATAATGGAATATTTATTTGCACTTGAGGGTTCATTTTCCGACAAACGTATTAACGGTTTGTTTACTGAGCTGATTAAAGTCATTGTAACTGAAGCGTAAATTGAAATGGTTGAAATTGCTGCAAGCTTGAAATACCCAATCAAAGAACAATGCTTTCCATTGGATTCTGATAGTTGATACAGCGTTCTACCTTACGAGTATATTCCGGAGACCATTGGCTTTCTACGTAGATCTTCGCTTGCATATTGCACTGGAATTAATTATGTTTAGATATTTGTAGCGAATTTCCGCATGAGGACAACTTTTTGGCGGCAATAGTTTGCAGTTTTTCCAATAATCGGCTCACTACACCTCTGATAAGTAGAGCGGGATACCACTCCAGGCTTAAGATAAACTGGAAGCTAACATACTATATCATACATATATATACTCGTATATATACTATATAAATAAAAATGGTACTCCCTCGGATCTTTTTAATACTCGTAGAGGACTTTTTGAAGGCAGTATTTTCATGTAAACTATATCAAACGTTCCACGTTTCTAATATGAGAGACAACTGGGATCGTTAAGGAACTGAAGCAAGCCTCCATTTAAAGGATGCGTTGAGAGTCCTCTTATAATTCAATAGAATTATAAAAGGCCTCTCAACGCATCGGTGGGGCATAATTTCATTTATTCTGTTATATTCATATAAAAATCACAATATGGTTAGATGGAACAGTATGGTTCGTTATTATACCATCCTAGAGTAGCGTATGTGACAATCGGTTTGATTGACCAGTCGAACTTTCTTCGATTTAGATCCCGGGTTTTACCGCTGGCAGGCAAAGAAAATCCCTGTCGTTTATGATTTCTATTAAATATGAGTTCTAGCTGTGCTTCTAAAAAATTAATTACATAGAAATACTAATAAAGTAAGTAAATAATATTGTCATTAAACACATTTGGAATTGTATGACTTTAATTGCATTCACATTATTTATATTGAGGTTAATACCTTGTAATTGAAATATTGAAATAAATAATAATTACATTTAAAAGAAATCACAGATTAAGTGTTAGCAACTACATTGGGAAGTTAATTACATTTACAATTACTCAGACAGTTAACTCTGAACAGTATTTGAAATGAATAATTAGTATTCATAATTACAAAATATTGCTTAATATGAATGAATGAAACAAAGAGGAATATGAACCTCGACGAATCTTATTTGCTGTACAAGGACCTCATGAAAATACGGCTAACTTTCTTTGCAATGGCCTCATGAGCAATGTAACTTGGCGCTTCATTAATGAATGAAACAAAGAGGGGAAAATGGACCTCGACGAATCTATTGTACTCCTCCTAAATGTACCTATTAAGAGTCTTCTATTAGTCCAACAGTTCTAAGGAAACTTAATATTGAAGTGGGGTTCATTGCTCTAATGACTCTCCCCAGATATTTCTTCCTACTGCAAGCTAAGGCTTCACAGTTCATTAGAAGGTGCTCTGGTCTTTCTTCTGCCCCCGTGCTGCACGTTTTGGGTCATAGTCTCCAATCATGAGCTTGGTTTGTCTAAGTTTTGGGAGCGAGGCCCAGTAGAGTGATCTTTTGGATTTTTCCTCCTGTTTTAAATTACCTTTTATGCTGTGTGCCCCTATGCCAAAGAATGGCTCAGGTCCAAAATATGGTTTGGCAAGATTATCCGCTTTTTCATTTCCAGGGATCCCGGTGTGTTCTGGGACCCATATTATGGAAAGTTTGTAAACTTATTTAAAACTTCTAAGCATTCTTATACGAGAACTAACGCTATCAAAAAGTCTTCTAGGGACATACTACCTAAAAAGATTCGAATCACTCACCAATCTCTCTAAGAATTATCTTAGGATGATGACAGACTTATTTACAGGACACTGTAAATTGAACTCACATATGGTGAGGAGTGGGGTCAGTGCGGAAGGCGTTTACAGATTCTGTACCGAGGGTGAGGAGACATCCTTCCATGTGCTGACACAATACCGGCTCTCATGCACATCCGCCGAAAATAGTTGGGATCCTTCCAAGGCTCTGCTAGTAATGTGAAACCTCTGGAGCCAAAACTTGTCAGCACTTTTATCCAGAGGATAGGGCTCAAAGATGCACTTTGAACCCCTGATGGGGCATAATAGATCGAAAAGTCGCGATGCTTTAAATCCCCTACACAACAATCATAATCATATACGAGCTTAGAATGAATCTCGTAGGAATTGAGTGCTTTTATAGCTGCTTGGCTGTCAGACCTGATAGCAATGTGTTCACCTACAAGGTTACGTTGGAGGTGAAAGATATCTTAGAAGCGAATTGCATGTAACTCTACCTGGAATATGCTTGGTGAATTCCCAATTAGTTCGGAGTTGTTATCATTATTATTTAACAGGCAAAAAGAACACCACGACTTGAGAGATCTATTGTACAGCCTCGTACCCAATTAACTAACTACCCTAGACTCTTTATTATTATTATTATATTATTCCTTACACCATAATTAATTATGAGTGCAAGGTGTTGGGGGAATGAGAACTAGTTACAGAGGCTTTCGACTCAAAGAGAAAACGAGTAAAGAAGTCTGAAGTCGGGTTAGACCGACTACGAAATACCCTTTACCTTTTCTTGTGAGTGCGAGTTCAACAATTGGGATGTTTTCTTCATAAATCATCATTAGGAGCATATCTAAGATAATTTTCGGTAGGGTACCTTGAATTGATTACATCGATCCCATTTCTTGTGTATGGCTTTGTAGGGTCCATATACTACTATAAAATTTCGTCCAAAAATATTATATAGGTCGTAAGTTATAATAATATGTGAATAGTGGGCGTGGCTGTAGAAATAGCACGCCCATTTTTTGTGTGGTGTTTCATGTTAGGTAAAGGGTATAAAGATCTTACAGAAAGAAGTATTTTAGAGACCAAGCCCTTGGCAGGATTTGAACCTGCGACTCTCGGGGTGTGAGTCTAGCATCCTTACCACTAGACAACAGAGGGTGTCTTAGACTCTTTATAAATCTCGTAACTGCTGTGGACTTTTTAACTAGGTGATTTGGAGATTAGAATCCACTGCCTAGGTAGTTGTGTCTGCGTCTTGCCATCGCTGGGCAAGTGCATAGAATGTATTCTGCAGTTTCCTGCTCCTCTGGACAGAGTCGTCAGGAATCGTCTTCTACCACGGCTCGGAGTTGTTTACCCTTGTTCCAAATATGCCAGTTCCTATCTCTTCTTCTGTTTTTGAACCATCTGTGAACCACCTGATGGTATGAGCTTTTTGAATATGATTCAGGGTTTCTTTTCTTTCCTGTTCCCAAGCACAATTGTGTGGTTTAATAAAGATGAGGGTGTTGTGTGCGAGTATAATCTACTTGATTTATTCATTATCAGCAATTACTTTTGTATCACAATTACTTGTAATAGTTATTCATAAATACATAGTAATCGGAATTGTAACGTGTTTGAGTGTCTGAAATAAAGGAAATCACATTTTGTTTTATAAATATAATTACTGTATTTATAACTAGTAAGTACATAATTATAACTAGCAAGTAAATATAAAGTACACAGAAGTAAAGGTAACAATTACATTTTTCTTTGAAGTATTCACATTCTTGATATATTCACACTACCTCTCGTGTACTTTGCATTGTAAAGGGTTTTTCAAAAGACGCGCTACTAAAGTAAATCGATAGTGACAGCAAACGACGCCATATTTTTTCCTGCTCTTTTGATATTTCTCTTCAGTAAGGTTTGCCATTTCAGCATGCTATACATATAGATATACTAGCACACAACGAGTCGAAATTATTAAAATTTACTACCGAAATTCGGAGTCAGTCGCCTCAACTTTAAGAGCGCTACGTCCAATTTATGATGAGGCTCATTTCTGGCTGAATGGCTTCGTCAATAACCAAAATATGCGCTATTGGTTAAACAGCAATCCACACGTACTCCATGAGTCATTATTGCATCCCGAAAAAATTACGGTTTGGTGCGGTTTATGGGCCGGCGGCGTCATTGGGCCGTACTTCTTCCGTGATGATCAAGACCGGCACATTACTGTGAGTGCGAATCGCTACCGTTCAATGATAACCGAATATTTTTGGCCCCAATTAGATAATACGGACTTGGAGGATATGTGGTTCCAACAGGACGGCGCCACAAGCCACACAGCGAATGCCACAATCAATTTACTGCAAACCAAGTTTGGTGAACGTGTTATCTCACGAAATGGCCCAGTCGATTGGCCGCCTCGGTCGTGCGATTTGACGCCGTTAGATTATTTCCTGTGGGACTACGTCAAGTCTATGGTCTATGCCAACAAGCCAGCGACGATTGATGAACTTCGTACGAATATCGAATGTGAAATTGCAGCAGTATCGGCCGATTTATGCTTGAAAACCGTTGAAAATTGGGTTCAGCGTCTGGACTTCTGCAAGCGTGCCCGTGGTGGCCATGCAAAAGAAATCGAGTTCCATACATAATGGCATCGAACTTACTTTGACAGGAATAAAGAATTTCATTGATATCTAAAACCGGTTTTGTTTTATTTAAAAAAACTTTTGTAGCGCTCTTATTCAAAAACCCTATATTTGCAACTGTATATAAATATATCTAGTAAATACACGACTCAAACGTGAATATTTAAAATTTATAAAAAATGTATAAACAAATTATAAACGGGTGGAAGCCGAGCAGCAGTTTGAGGGGCCTTCTTCGCTGAAATAAAGCTATCTGCACCTAAAATAACTCTTTCACTTGCTCCACGTACAATCCCAGCACAGAGCATAATCCCACCGGAGCCACCGCATGGAATAGAAGCATAGAACTCTAAAAACTCCTATTGATGGATGGATGGATGCACAGTGGGGACGCACGGGACAGCCGAAGCGCTCAGCGAGAAAGCGGCAATAATTTATGTGAGAATGTAATTTGAGGCCTACACAGCTGCTCATTATTTTTAAGTACAGACCTATATATATGGATGAATGTGTGTAAATATATATATGGATATGTATGGATGTATGTATGTTTATATGTATGTATGTTTAAATGTATGTATGCATGCATGTATGTATGCATGTACGAATGGATGTTTCATATGTAAATGCATATGGGAATGTAAGTATGTTTGCCCATAAATTTGAAATAGTCTGCTACTAGCTGAGGGGAGAGTGCCAAGGGTAAAGTAGGGAAAATGTAATTATTACAAGACTTGACAGAAATGTGAGGAGCCAATGATGCGCTAAGGTCACGGAAAATTCGATGAAATATATGAGTACTCGCAACTGAGCAAGATTCAAATTGTTCTGTTTTTAATGCTTTTTTTAATTAATTAATTTAATTTTAATGCATTGAGGAATAGAGTATGGAATTTGATTAGGTTTCAGAATTATTGTTTAATAGTTTTTAATCAAATGGTTCAATTATGAGATTTTTATTATGTTTTAATGCACATACTCGTACATAAACAATGTTATATATTTATTTATTTATACATAAATTTCCCGTACATGGCTTGTTTTTTATGCCCATTTGTCCGTTCGGTCGAGTACGCCATTCATTGCCAGCGTAGAGCCACAATCATCACTCCGCCATTCTGTCTGTACACCATTCCTAATGATTGGTGTATGATCAAGTGCGGCAGTTGAACGCTCACGCTCTCTCTCGGAGCAGACATTTTTGCTGGCTACGCATGGGTATGCCTGCTTCCTCACACCACCGCTGATCTGCGGGCACCATACTGCTCATGCAGCGTGTGCGAGAACGAGACGCAACACAATCTGGTGTGAACGGAAATGTCTGCTTTGAGGACTGGTTGGTCCGAAGGATTTCAACAGTTTGTCTACATACGTGCGTGCGTGAGGTTAGATTAAGTTTAATTTTTGTTTTGTACCTGGACACGATATCCTTTGGTCGGCGTAATTGTGAATAACCCCAAAATGTATATAATTCCAGAGATTCTTAGTTAATTTGTGTGAGATTTCCTAGAAAAGAATATAACAAATGAAATTAATGTGACTAGTATTAAAAAAAAATTATGTCAGTTCGTTCTGTTTCACCCAAAGTACTGCTCGACATCAGTTATAAGCCCATGATGCCCAGCAATATAATGGATTTACAGCATAACGTCGTGAAATTAATACATGTGGACACACGTACCTACATGCAGCATTCCATGCAGTTAGATCAGCAGCCCAACTACCTCCACATCACACAGCAGCCGCAGCCACAGCAACAGCTGCAACTGCCGCTGCAGCATGTGCCGACCGCCACCGATTTTGGAGCCTACGGCATCATCGAGCAGGACGACATGGAGTACAACATACCTTGCAGCGACATACTGCACTCTAGCGTCAGCAAAAGTTCCACGCCCAACAGCAACAACGGCATGAACAGCCACAACGGCCACAACGGTCTGCCAACCTCCACCCACATAGTAATGACCACTGGCGGTGGCAGCAAGGAACCAAACAACAATAATTACGCTGCCAGCCACCAGGAGCTGCAGCACTGTGTCAATGAGCACGGCAAACGAGCACGGGAAAGTGAATGCGACACTTTGCAGGACAATAAAAAGGTCAATATTCAACTTTTGAGTCAAACAACGCACCACAATAGCCACACCAACCACAACAATAGCAACAACAACAGCAGCAGTAACAGCAACAACCACCACAACATACCAAAACAACAACAACAACAGCAGCGACAACATCAACATCATCAGCAACTGTTCCTGCAGCCACAGGAGCAAAAATTCTTCGGCGAGTACATGCCCACCACAGTCAATGAGATCACCTCCAGTGTGCCAAATGGTAGCAGCAGCGCAGGCAGCGGCAGCGCCAACGGCAACATCATTGACAGTAAGAACACCACCAACAACAACAACAACAGCCAGAGCAGCTCCGTATCGCCGCATTTCGAATTCATTGAGGAGCAAATGTGTGAGAATAGCGAGGATAATTTCAAGTACTCATTCCATCAACTGCAACAACAGCAACAGCAGCAACTGCAACAACAACAGCAGCAGCAACAGCAGCGGCTACAACAATCACAGACTCCCCGAACAAATGTCGCAGATATTTGCCTCAATCCCGTCGGCAATGTTGCCGCTCTGACGTCACTTACTCATGCAGCGCTCAACAGTCCACTCGTGCCACCACAACAACAGAGATCGAGCAGTGCCTACGATCAGTTCGACCAGGCGAACTCCCTGAATGGCAGCGTCTACTCGAACTCGGATCGAGATGAGCTGGACTACGCTCGTCTCTCCGGCTCCTCGGCGCAGTTCGCCATGTACAGCAACGAAGATGACCTGAACGCCGGCGCCGATCAGCACGATGCGGCGAAGCTGTTCCGCAAGCGGCGGCGTCGTTTGAAACGCAAAGCCAGCAAACCGGAAGATGTCGAGGACTTTCACAATCAGCGCGTCATGGCGAACGTGAGGGAGCGCCAGAGGACACAGAGTTTGAACGACGCCTTCAAGGCGTTGCAGCAGATAATACCGACCCTGCCCAGCGATAAACTCAGCAAAATACAAACATTGAAGTTGGCCACACGGTAAGTTGGGCCCAGTAAGGCCCCAGAAATTGAGGACCAGTTGGGGCCAAAGCGGGATACACACTTTCGATTGGGATTGCGGGAATTGCAACCAAACAATTTGCCATCCAAGTTACTTCCTTAAAGAATCTAACTATGATTTTAAGAGGAATTCATGATGCTCAACCACTGAGTTACTAATTTTCAGTAAATGAATTGGTGACTTTAAGAAACTCAAATTATGCTTCCGAATTCTTTAAAGGATTTGACTGAAAATGAGCAATGGCTTTTACAAGCTATTTCAATGTAATTGCTGATTTTCAGTAAAAAATTTCTGTGTTCGGAAATTAATTGCTGACTTGATTAAGATATGAAGTTTCATGAGTTACTAATTTTCAGTAATCAAATTGGTGACTTTAAGAAACTCAAATTATGCTTCTGAATTCTTGAATATTCGCAATTGAGTCGGTGAAATTAAAATTCCTTTAAAGGACTTGACTGCAAATGAGCAATGGCTTTTACAAGTTATTTCAATCAAATTGCTGATTTTCAGTCAAAAATTTCTGTGTTTTGGAAATTAATTGCTGACTTTAAGACATGAAGTTTCATGAGTTACTAATTTTCAGTGTTACGAGAGTTGTGAATTTTCGCATTTGAATTACTGAAATTCAGAAATTGATTTGAAGCATTTCAATAATCGAGTCACTCAATTGCTGATTCTGAGTGAAAAATAACCAAATTTCGGCAATTTTCTTTTGCGTGCAGAGTCAAACTACTTTCGGCTGCAGTAGGTCCTAAAAGTTGCATCAGTTTTGCTACTTTTCGTTACATAAAATCTTGTTGGGGCCTACCACCTTAGATTCTGCTGGAGGTGTTTATAGAATCACTGATCAATTGTTATGTTCTATTAAGTGCCAAGTGAAATGATTTCTGCACACTTTTGTCCCTGTTTTCATGACAACGGAAGCACAACTTCTTATGTATTACAGTCTAAGAGAGGTCCGGTGCTAGATACAGGATGAGGTCGAGTATTGCAATGCTTAGAAACTCTTAAATCACAGGAAGACTTATGATTGTTCTGATCTAGTTCTTACTGAACTATGTCTCGGCATTATGTCCTTTGCTAGTCACAGTGAAATTTGAACACAAATCTAAGCCACTTCGTCTGCTAAACTAGATGAGTGAAATCCTTCTTGGCTGATTTCTTGCGGTGCTTGCGTATGCTTGGGAACATGCTCTCCGGGCTTTCTGCGTTCATATTGAATTAATCTGCAATTTTCAGCTTCTTTTGCTTCTTTGGCATTCATGAACTACAAACTTGAATTATTTGAAATTATTTTCAGCCTCATTACATTCGAATTCCATTACAATTTAATTACAGATTCACTGTAGAAAAATTGTAAATGACAATCAACTACGACAATAGAAGTAAAAAAATTCAGATTACTTCTGCGGAACAGTGGATTTTAATCATCAATAACAATTTATTGTAATGGAATTGAAATTTGATATAATTCCATTGGTGAAGTTAGATAAAATTCCATCCGTGAATTCAATTGTAAAATTACTAAGTTTGCTTTACTGCCGATTTTGAAGAATTGTAAATATTAACTATCAGTTACAATTTATTGCAATACAGTTCCAATTTGCTTAGATTCCGTATCTAAAATATTGTAAATGTTAATCACATTCTTTTCAAATGAAGTTACCTACTGATTCTGGGGAGTTGTAAATATATATAATCAATTACAATCCATAGTAATTACACTTGCAATGTATTGTTAATACTTCCCATCAATTACAATCGTTTCATTGTAATCTAGTCGCAATTGGCCTAGATCCCAATTCTAAGACATTGTAAATACGAATTACCAATTAAATTGCTTGTTATGAGAATTCGATATTCTTCACATCTGATTTGGGGAATTGTAATTATTAATCATTAACTAAAATTCTTTGTAAATGATGTCCAATTCAGTTCTAGGGAATCATAAATACTAATTACGATAATATTGCATACATCAGGTAATAATTTTGGTTAGCTGGGAATAATGTGGTATTGTTAATAACAATTATCAATTACTATTTATCTGAATATAGTTACAATCAGCTTAGATTCCAACTCTAAGGAATTGCATTTACTAATTACCAATTACTTTTGTTTTTAAAACAATGCAGAACTGAATAATTTCCGTTATTAAAGCATTGAAATATTAATCATCAAGTTCAACTCATTGTAATGGAGTTCTAATTGCTTTAGCTTCAATTTCAAAGCAATTATAATTACTAATCACCAATTATATTCGTCGAAAATCGGATTGTGCTAATTTCGGGTATTGACGAATTATAAATATCAAGTACAAATTATTGTGTTACTGTTTCTGTGTACTTAGATTACATTTCTAATGAATTGTAAATACTAATCTCCAATTATATTCGTTTGTAATGAAAACCAGATTCTATTAACTTTGAATTTGAGGGAATTGTAAATATTAATCATCAAATACAATCCATAGTAATTCCACTTGCAATATGTTGTTAATACTAAATATCAATTAGAATCATTTTTCATACATTTCATGATCGGATATTGGGGAATTATGAATATTAATCATCAAATACAATTCCTAGTAATGCAGTTTCATTTATGTAGATCCAAGGAATTAGGTATTCAAGGATTTGTTAATACTATCCATCAATTACAATCGTTTGTCAGACATTGCATGATCCGATATTGGGGAATTGTAAATATTGTGGATTCAAGAAATTGGGTATTCTAGGAATTGTTAATAATAACTACAAATTAAATTCCTTTGTCATACATTTCTTGATCGGATATTGAAGAATTGTAAATATTAATCATCAAATACAATTCCTAATAATGCAGTTTCAATTATGTGGATTCAAGGAATTGTTAATACTAACCATCAATTACATTCGTGTGTCATGCATTTCATTATCATATATCATTGGGGAATTGGAAGTATTAATCATCAATTACATTTATTTGTAATGGATTTGTAAATCTCCAAACTGAGAAATATTAATTGGTGATTATGTTTCATTGTAATCGAGTGCACTACGAATCCCACAAAGGTTCTCCTTTACTGTTGGCCTCCACTTGGAATTGAATTCCAAAAGTAATCACTGAATCATCACTTTCAACTACAACATTAGCTGAAGGAAATATTGTGGGAATTTCTCAATTGAGGGAATTGTTATTTGCTTTACTTGTAAAGTTGTTGTTTCCTTAGAATCTCAAATTAGGGAAATATTTTGGTGTGAGTCCTCTACAAAAAAGGAATTTCCACACGGGTTTATCCTATTCCATTAAGAATCTTCACTATGTGCAACGATTACCTTACTTAGCATTAAGCGCCATTTAGCGGGGTTTTTCACACTTCAGCCGCATTTCTGCTCTTATCAATTACGGCTCAGAGACGAATTGTCTGATATGTGTGCGACCCTGCCTTTCCTTTGTTCATTTGTACCGTCTTTCACACCAGTTTCTACCGTTATCTCTCGATCATTGCAGGTACATCGATTTTTTGTGCCGTGTGCTGTCGACCAGTGAGATCAGCCTATTGAAAGCGCTCGACACGAATGGTGTTGGTGGCAATGGTTTTACAATGGGCGCGGCCTCGATACTGAATGCGGCGAGTGGTGCGGAGGCGGACCTGAAGAGTCTGAGGCGAGCGGCTGGAGCGCCCACAATACCACCAGAGAAGCTGAGCTACTTGTTTGGGGTTTGGAGAATGGAGGGCGACTCGCAGAATGGCAAAACATAGACTACGAGTAATTTTGTTGCGGCGATAATTGTGATGTCCTGATACGAGTTCATCACGTGTTCAAACTTTCCATTTAAACTTTAATTGTACATAAAATTAAGTATTTTTATTTATAGTGTCAGAGCGGTGCGCTTTGTGCATGTTAATTTTTATTGAAAAAATATTTTATATAACTGCGTATATATTTACTTTGAAGCACACACACACACACACATACACACGAACTCACACTTATACATCGTATACAAAGAGAAATAAATGAATTTAATGTTAATAAATACTTGCGCCATTTTTCAGCAACTTCTTTGGGATCCTCCCAGAAACGGGGTTCGCATCAGGCCGCAAACAGAGACTCCGTCAAACAAAGCAAACATTTTCCCATTAAATTGGGCGCGAAAAAGTCTTTTTACCCACAAGTGTGTGTCGCGGAGATGGTCGTCTCGCGTTTCGTTTGGGGGAGCTGAAGGCATGCAGAAGACTCCACTGCGCCGTCACGATGTTCGGTATATTTTGGTCTGCTGCGGCGACATATTCAAAGCGTAACGTCATTTACTCCAAATACATACTCACCCGAACACACTTGCAGATATCTTAGAAAGCAAGTGTGTAAAATACATTCTTACGCTCTATGGTAATCGTCGCGATCTTCAACATCCGGTGATTTATGGTGCTTGTTTTCGAATTTCGAATAAAAACACTCAAAACGAGAGGGAAAGAAATATTTATGCAAATGACTGGCCTCCTAGCACAGAGACTGACTGCTAAAACAGTTTTTGTGAAATGCAATTCCTTTATTTTTGAACTTAAAATCGCAACACTCTTCAATTAGTTTCGTCCTGAGGAGTTTCAAAAGCGGCCGTTAGCATATAAAGAAGACTTTCTGCTTAATCATGCTTGAGCGTGTCAAATTTTGATGTCCTTGATATTTAAACGAAAAATTATATAAAAATAAATTTAGTAAACTTTGGAAACGGATTTATTGGTTGCTAGAGTAACACTTTCATTCCAAAACATTTCATTGGAATACTTTTATTGCAACACTTTTAAATCAAAACATTTCATTGGAATACTTTCATTAAAACTCTTTGATTTTCAAACCATAATTTCAATACTTTCATTGCAACTCTTTCATTCCCAAACATTTCATTGCAACATTATCATTCCAAAACATTTCATTGCGACACTTACAATTCAAAACATTTCATTGGAATACTTTCATTGCAACACTTTCAATTCAAAACATTTCATTGGAATACTTTCATTGCAACACTTTTAATTCAAAACATTTCATTGGAATACTTTCATTGCAACTCTTTCATTCCAAAACATTTCATTGCAACACTTTCATTATAAAACATTTCATTGGAATACTTTCATTGCAACTCTTTCATTTTCAAACCATCATTTCAATACTTTCATTGCAACTCTTTCATTTCAAAAAATTTCATTGCAACACTTTCATTCCAAAACATTTCATTGCGACACTTTCAATTCAAAACATTTCATTGGAATACTTTCATTGCAACACTTTCAATTCAAAACATTTCATTGGAATACTTTCATTACAACACTTTTAATTCAAAACATTTCATTGGAATACTTTCATTGCAACTCTTTCATTTCAAAACATTTCATTGCAACACTTTCATTCCAAAACATTTCATTGGAATACTTTCATTGCAACTCTTTCATTTTCAAACCATCATTTCAATACTTTCATTGCAACTCTTTCATTTCAAAACATTTCATTGCAACACTTTCATTCCAAAACATTTCATTGCGACACTTTCAATTCAAAACATTTCATTGGAATACTTTCATTGCAACACTTTTATTCCAAAACATTTCATTGGAATACTTTCATTGCAACTCTTTCATTTTCAAACCATCATTTCAATACTTTCATTGCAACTCTTTCATTTCAAAACATTTCATTGCAACACTTTCATTCCAAAACATTTCATTGCGACACTTTCAATTCAAAACATTTCATTGGAATACTTTCATTGCAACACTTTCAATTCAAAACATTTCATTGGAATACTTTCATTTCAACTCTTTCATTTTCAAACCATAATTTCAATACTTTCATTGCAACTCTTTCATTCCAAACAATTTCATGCAACACTTTCCATGCAGCTCTTTAATTTTAAAACCATCATTTCAATACTTTCATTGCAACACTTTCAATTCAAAACATTTCATTGGAATACTTTCATTGCAACTCTTTCATTCCAAAACATTTCATTGCAACACTTTCATTCCAACACTCTCATTACAAACCAAGAATAGTGTTGGTTTTAGGTCGACTGGGCTGTGAAATGAAATTCAGCTTCGATTAGAATATTTACTATCAAAACTACCTTATAATGTCATAATAATTATAGTTATCATCTGGCAGACAGACTAAACCATATTTTGAGTCCAAATTTCACTCTGACACCTCATATAAATAGAGAGCTATACCCAACAGTTTATGAAGAATAATCTTTAAGGAACTATTAGAGAAACTTAGAAGAGCTATTAAGAAAATTAGTACAATCGCCATAACAAGGCTGTAAGAACCCATCCATATACACCATCAAGAAATTTGCAGCACGTTTCAAGGCGATCTCACTTGTAAGTTTATAGCTAACTAACGGAACCAACAGGATTTCTCCGTTCTCCACATTCTTCTTGTCGCCATTTAGCTACTTCAAAAACTTTCCCAGGCTATTTTCTCTTTACTATTTCTGGGCCTTATTGGAGTTAATTAAGGTATTTATTATAATTCCTCTATTGCCTTTTGTTTGAGGGACTAGATGAGGTTTCAGCAATAGGGACTGCTTTGCTCCTACAACTCGATAAAGGTGTCTCTCTATTTAACGACCTACTGCTTCATGCCTCTTAAATGGATATCCTTCTGGCATTGTCAAGGAGCTTGCAGGTCTATGCGTGGCTTTCGAGGCTGCACAATCTTGCTAAGTTGAATTTCACTTCCCCAAAGTTTTTTCTTCGTTCTTAGTTTTTTCATCAGGACATCTTGCATCAGTTTCTTATATGATCATTTATTATATAAAATTACTTTATTCAAATAGTTTGCTTAAGGAATAATCTTATTCCATTATTAAAGTCACGAAGAAATTTTGTGTTTCCTTGGAATGGAGAAAAAAAATACCCACGGAAGTATTTATTCAGAATATTTCTGATTTTATTTTATGTACTCATACATATTTGTTCTTTTTTAAAGCCTTCTAGATTCATTTAGCAGTTGTGATACCACCAAAGAGTGGCTTAAGTCCAACCCTCTATTGAATTAGTTTCCATACTTACCTCACAGTCCAACGCTGCTGGCAACGCAAGCCTGAAGAAAGACTAACGCCAGCATCATATTCTTGGGCACCGAATCACATTCTAGTGACGAGTTGTATCGGGTTTTTCAATAAGAGCGCTACAAAAGTTTTTTTAAATAAAACAAAACCGGTTTTAGATATCAATGAAATTCTTTATTCCTGTCAAAGTACGTTCGATGCCATTATGTATGGAACTCGATTTCTTTTGCATGGCCACCACGGGCACGCTTGCAGAAGTCCAGACGCTGAACCCAATTTTCAACGGTTTTCAAGCATAAATCAGGCGATACTGCTGCAATTTCACGTTCGATATTCGTACGAAGTTCATCAATCGTCGCTGGCTTGTTGGCATAGACCATAGACTTGACGTAGCCCCACAGGAAATAATCTAACGGCGTCAAATCGCACGACCGAGGCGGCCAATCGACAGGGCCATTTCGTGAGATAACACGTTCACCAAACTTGGTTTGCAGTAAATTGATTGTGGCATTCGCTGTGTGGCTTGTGGCGCCGTCCTGTTGGAACCACATGTCCTCCAAGTCCGTATTATTCAATTGGGGCCAAAAATATTCGGTTATCATTGAACGGTAGCGATTCGCATTCACAGTAATGTGCCGGTCTTGATCATCACGGAAGAAGTACGGCCCAATGACACCGCCGGCCCATAAACCGCACCAAACCGTAATTTTTTCGGGATGCAATGATGACTCATGGAGTACGTGTGGATTGCTGTCTAACCAATAACGCATATTTTGCTAATTGACGAAGCCATTCAGCCAGAAATGACCCTCATCATAAATTGGACGTAGCGCTCTTAAAGTTGAGGCGACTGACTCCGAATTTCGGTAGTAAATTTTAATAATTTTAACTCGTTATTGTCTCGTATATCTTTGCACGATAAAATGGCAAACCTTACTAAAGAGAAATGTCAAAAGAGCGGGAAAAAATATGGCGTCGTTTGCTGTCACTATCGATTTACTTTTGTAGCGTTTCTTTTGAAAAACCCTTTATAAGGAACTTTTATCCCAAACTCTGTCAATTGGAGATACTCATCAGTCCAGTGGAAATAGTTGATTAATATTAAGATTAAACATACCTCACTGCCACCACCAGCATCATATTCTTGGGTATCAAATCACAATCTAGTCATGAGTTATATAAGGAACTTTCACACAAACTCTGCCAATTGGAGACACTCTTGAGTCCAGCGAAAATAGTTTTGAAATCATCACAATTTTCCAAGGACTTTCCTTCACAAAGTTTGAAGTCTGCCTTCGTCCACTTTGAATACAATGCTAACATTTCTTAAGCAAGCACTTCCATGGGTACAATACGTGTTTCTAAATTCTCAGCTTCATTGTTCTGGAGAAGGGCTTATTTCAGGCAGTGGATTATTTTATACATGTGCCCAATTACAAGGACATTATTATTAGATCTCTGAAGAGTTCCTTGTATTGAGTTTCACAGAGTCTAAAAAAAATTTGAGGATTAATAATTTGTATTTCAATATAAAGAAGAGAGGAAAAGCAAGAATGAGAGACAGATTCATTGATCGAAAGGTTTGTATTATTCCTCTGTTGATAAATTTAATTTTCTGCATTCTCTCTCTCTCTCTCTCTCTCTGTCTGTCTCTGTCTCAGTGTCCCTCTCTCTCTCTTTTTTTTGTATGTATTGGAGGTGGAAATCTGCAACCAGACACTGACACAGACGACGCGCCAGTAGTGTAGGACTCTTACCCAGTAAAACCACCCCACGGACGCCTCTCTGACGCTACATAACCGCTAAGCAATACTTCATTCGGGGAGGGGAATGGTCAAAGGACCTATGGATTCCCTGAACGTCATCGCCACTCCCAGTGGCGGAGGTCTTGCATTATTTCTGCCGAGGCGTCACAGACCACTTCCCATTTCTACCTCTCTCTCTCTCTTTCTGTATGTCTGACTCTCTCTCTGTCTGTCTCTCTCTCTCTCCCTCTCTCTCTCTCTTTCTCTTTCTCTGATGACCTTAATTTGCAGTGGTATTTCAAGTGGGAAGATCATACGATTTCAATCTGGGTTAGTTAAAAAAGAAGATACAATTGAAACAGAAATATTTGTACCTAGAATGATTGACAGACTTTTTGTGTATATTTGGAGTCTACTGTATTAGGTGTTTCCATCCTTATCAGTAGTATCACTCCCACCCTACCATTATATTGGAACCTCAGGAACTGATAACATTACTATATGATCCCGTACTGCTGACGAGTATCTCCATTTCCCCAGTTACGACAATTACCCAAGCTAGGACACTGTCCGACATACTATGATGCCTGTCACACTATTCCATATCCGCTCTTCCAACAAATACGACACTTTCTCTAATTGAAAACTGCTTTGATTGCCATTGATGAGTATTCCCGACGACCAGCAGCAAGCAAGGACAACATTATTTATTTTAATTTATTAATGCGTTACGGGCGTACCTTTCGAAGCGGTGCCATTGGCAACGGTCCAAGGAATGTGAGGTTCGTGTTCGTGTTACAGCGCACTACGCTTCAAATCCTTTTTGGGCTCTCAAAGAACTGCGTTTTACATTTGAATCGATCTTTACTAAGGAAAACTTTAATAACGAAAAACTCTGAAAGAAAAACAACACATCATTTCAATATCCAAACGAGTACGTTACACGCCCCGCTTGACTCCTATGTTTGAGTCTCGTGTTACACAAGGGGAAGGTCAACAGAGTTCCTTCATTTGACGTTGACATGCGTTTCAAGTGGCACCTTCTAAACTACACGCATATAAATTAACGAAACGAACAACAGTGCTACTTTTTAAATTTCAATAGGAAAGAAAATACTTTTCCAAACATGATCAACTATAACGAGTATACGAGTACTCTAACTTGAAGTATTACCATGATTACTTAAGTTGGTGCAGTTGCCGAAAAATCTTACCTGAGTAAGTGGTTTGATTTATTTAAAATCGTCTGTGGATGTCAAAGAGTGTGTGACAGGAGCGAAGTGGAGTAGTAGATATGAGTGTGAGGTAGTCAGTAGATCAAACCTTATATGAGTATTTTGGAAGCAGCTCTGAATCCACACAAAAAATGATCAAGTAGCAACATTTGTGAATAGTTTCCATGTCGATAAGGCAATTGTGGTGAATGAAAATAAATCGATCAGAAAATTTACTTACTGGCGGAGTTTCAATAACTGAGATTATGCAGATTCTTAGAGACCATATTGTTTTTTCAATACTTCACTATTAACCCTATAGTAAGAACAGGATGCTGAACATGTTGTATAAAGCAATAATAAGGAAAATTTTGATGATACCAAAAAAGGGGTTCATGAAAGGGAAATCACTTTTTCGAATTAATTAATTTCAATTAATTTAAAACGATCTTGCGGAAAAATTATCCATTGAAAGCCCTCTATAATATTATACTATGAATGCGACACGGTTTCGGTGATGTTTGTTAAAACTTTCAAAAACTGAGATCAATAATTGGTATTTTTCTATATGTTTACTAGGCCGCGGAGTAAGAATGTGTTGATACTTGTGAATATATTACAATTTTGGAACAACGGCGAAGGAGTTGTTACACTTAAGAAGTTTTATTGCCTTTGATAGAAGGACGATAATAGGAGTTCTCACGTTTAACCAATTAAAGAAAATGGCACTCACAAATTGAACTTTTTTGAACTGAGTTCCAAGTGGGATGACGTATGCAGATATTTAAACGAAGATAGGGAAGTAATGGAGTACTACCTCGAATAATGCTCAACGCTATTAAAACTTTAAATGGTTCTTCTAAGTAGTCATCAGTGAATCACCACCTATCGTCTGAGTCCATTAGGGTTATTGTAATGATATTAAAAGGTGAGTTTCGGTGAGCTTAACGTGTCAGCTAAAATCATGCATATCTGTATGTTTAATTGTGATACGAAGGGAGGTCAGCTTTTATGTTCACTCGGTCACAGGTCGAATAATTTCATATTGGAAAAATGTGAAGAATCATTTTAAAGTTCGTTTCATTGTAGTCATAGCAAGTAAGTCATTTCACCGAAGGGTATCCCTACTAAAGGGCTGGTAAAGTCAGAGGCTGTGTTAAAAGATTATCTTAGGGATAGTAACATTCCCAATATTTAGGAATGGAACATCTCCAATTCTTAGGAATAGTAACATCTCCAATACTAACCATAGTAACATCTCCAAAAATATCATTAATCATTTAGTTCCTGGATAAAATATTCAAGAACATATTTAAACTATTCTTGTAAAAGAGAAACACCATTAGAGGGGGGGTGGGGTTTTCCACTCGATATTTACTATTTTTATTTTTCCAGTGTTTTTAGTTACTTTTCCTATTTAAGTAATACTCGTAAGTTTATAAAGTGCTCCAACTTTCCTACAGCAGAGATCTGTGGATTATAATGTTTCTGACCCTTGATTTTAAGATTTTTCATATTATCTTAAATGTGAACATACAACATAACAAGAAATTGTTATTCGAAATCTTCAATTACTGGAACTGAGTTAAAATTATATAAGAAGTATCTTAAAGATGGTAAGGTTCCGAAAGCGTGTGCGGATACGGTATCCGCACTTCAACTCGGAGACATCTATGTCCATTGTGACTGCCTTCAAAAATGCCAAGGGGAGGTATACTCGTCCTTACCCTCGATCTCCATAAACATTGGAAGTACCATCCCTATTAAACCATTTGGTTTTCCAGATGAAAGTAAGGAGATCCGATGCGTCCACCTTCGTTATCTCTGTCAAGCTTGTGAAGAAGCGCGAACCCAAACCTTGAATTCGTTTCAATTGTAGTCTTGGACATTGACATAAAAAGTGATGAATCGATTATATCTCTTGTTCATCATGGCAACCCCTGCATAGCCCACTCGACGGCATACGCATATGTTGAAGCATTGGTGCGATAGCGCAATGCCCGGTAATGACCCCCGTAAGCACCCTTACTGCTGGTTTGTTGAGCCCTAAGAGAACTTCCGCTCTCTTCGTGTCTAACCTAGGCCATAAGGCCCGCGAGACTTCACTGTCTCGTCACGATTAGTCCATAAGTTGTTTCTCACTGCAATAGTGAATTCATCTATGCTCTTAAACAGTTAACATATCGGGATTTGTATTGAGGTATCTGCTTCGGTAATGTCCATCTCAGAGCCCCTTCTGGCCATCTCTTCCGATAATTCATTCCCTTCTATGTTGCTATATCCGGGAACCCAGCAAAGTGAGACCTTTTGGGTCCAATGTTCGGTAGTGAGGTACGACATTTCATTACTAACTTCGATCTTGAATTCTATTGCTTTAAGCGCTGCATGACTATCCACAGAGAAAGAGATATTCGAGGGTCGAATTGTTCTACCATTCATCCATCCATTCAGCCATCTTAAGAATACGTCACTGGACTCTGCTAATATCATCGAATCAGTTCAGAAATATTATTCAGAGAACTGTAGATAAATTTGTGTCAATAGTTTATTGGAATAGAAAAAATCAAACAAAGTAGTTTAGGAAGAATTTTTCTGAAATGTGACCATGGTTTATAGATATATGGTAATATTTCTCTGGCTAGATATGACCACTGGCGTAATTTAATGCATCCTAAAGTCAGCGAGATAATGCTGAGGATCTTGCACAGGAGTTAGGGTTCTCCACTATTTGTCAGGTCATAAGTTTATATAAGGAAACTTTGGACAATTATGAAGTCGAGATAGATGGCGGAGTCAGTAATGTGATGTAAAATAAGTGGGATCCAGTCATGATGGGAACAATTCGACCTTACAAAAAGGATATTTTCATCTTAATACAGAGTTACTTAAACAGTATTGGTAAAAGTACGACGGACTGAGTCTTAGGGAAGGTCTTTGGCTTGTTATGAACGGATCTTTGCTCTTCTTCAGTTGAATACAGAGTTAATTTAAAAGTATGGAATTGTGAGGAATTGTGTGGAGTACTTCTATACAAGTAGGAGCGAAAGGCATGACGGTCTCAGTCCTAGGGTCGGTCTTTGGTTTGGTATGGTCTTTGCTCTTCTTCAGTTGAATACAGAGTTAATTTAAAAGTATGTAAACGATGAATTGTGAGTAGTACTTCAATAAAAATAGGGGTGAAAGGCATGACGGTCTCAGTCTTAGGGTCGGTCTTTGGTTTGGTATAGTCTTTGCTCTGCTTCAGTTGAAGAGTTCATTTAAAAAAGGAAGTGAGGAATTGTGAGGAGTCTTCTATACAAGTAGGGGCGAAAGGCATGATGGTCTAATTTCTACGGAAGGTGTTTGGTTTTATATCCACATTATATATTGATCTCAATAGCATATGAGTATTTGCTGACATAGGCGAGGAATACAGGCAGCATTGGACTAAGTCTAAAATACAACGTCTGTTGCCGTCGAAAAGTTGATATTCTGGGATGGAAAATGGGTGGATTCAATTCCATCCTTAAACAAGCAAATGGTGAATAAACCGATCCGTTTCCAAAACTAAGTACCACCGTCGAGTGTGCCTGGATGTACACTCTTGAATATGCGTTTCAGTTAAGTTTAAGTTAATTTTGGAGATTTTATTTTGGACACACTTGAAGAACAATGTTTAAATTTATAAAAAAGAATAAAACAACAATTGGTCATGCCTTTTGTTTGACACTCAGTTGGAGTTCTATTTTTAAGAGCATGACCATCTCTGTCTGAGCTGAGTCTGCTGTTCTTTTGTGAAGTATGCGCCTTTTTAGGTACTGGCTTAGAGAAAGATTAATTTAGAAGTACTTGAAACAGCTTCGTAGAAACGAAGTTCGCACTAACCTTAAACAATAACCTTTATTTCACACATTTAGTGGGTAGAAGACGGTTGTGTTATTTTTGGATTTTCTGAAATTCCACTCATTTAACCACACACACACATCCACACAAGCACTCATGTATACAATACGTGCATGCATTCATGTAAGTATTTGAAATTTTATGAATAAAGACTGCAAACTGTGAAGAAGTTCCCGCGGTCGTACGTACACATATGTTGGTTAATAAATAAAACCAGTCAGCCATTTGCAGAGTACAGTAAACACTCGATTAAGCAAATGAAACGGAAAGCAATTCGAATTATTAAGGTTAAACTCCAATTCGAATTGGAGGTTAAAATTTAATGGGAGAATATCAATTTGGATGTAAAGAAATTGTCTTATATATTGATATTGATTGTTGATAATATATATCCCAGGTTAAATATATGGACCCGGTAATTTATCATCAATTACTTAAATTAAGTAATTTCATTGCTGACGTTCAACATCAGCTTTTTATTTTGTTAAAGTTATCAATTTGTTAAATGAAATAAAATCATTTTCATCACTTGGTTTGCTGAAATTCAGTAATTGGATTTCTGGAATACAAATATTAAATATATAATTTATATTTTTATAAAGTCATAAAATAAATATCTTAAAATAAAACATTTGACTAATGAAATTTATGAATTCAATTACTGAAATTATGTAATAATAATAAATTATTGATAATCAGCAATAGCAAAAAAAAAAAAATATTTTTAATTTCTTAATATATTTAATTAAATTTATATAGCTAAAAAATTTATTGTAAAAATCCACCAGTCCAATTCAGTTGACGCGAATTGCTGAATTTAGATAATCCAACTACTGAAAATCAGATATTGAAAATTATGTTTGAACTTTATTTGAGTCATCAAATCCATCAATTCAATTTATGAAATTTAGTAATTCAATTGCTGATATTGAGAAATTCCAATCTGAACTTTTCACATTTATTGTCATTAATTTTGTTTTTTGGAATTAGATAATTGGTGAAATTCATTTATTCTGCTTACGTAATTTAATTGCTGATAATTAGAATTTATAAATGAACATTGCAATTTCTTAATGCCACCATTTTATTTTATTAAGTTAAATAATTGGTGGAATGCAATTATTCTGCTTAAGTAATTCAATTGCTGATATTCAGTAATGAAAAAGAATGTCATTCTCTTGAAGACACAATACATTTGCTCTATTCAATTATTCTACTTACATAATTCAATTGCTGATATTGAGAAATTATAAATACACATTGCAATTTCTTAATGCCATTGTTTTATTTATTAAGTTAAATAATTGTTGCCATTCAAATATTCTGCTTAAGTAATTCAATTGCTGATATTCAGTAATGAAAGAGAATATCATTCCTTTGAATTCACAATACATTTACTCTATTGAATTATTCTACTTTCGTAATTCAATTGCTGATATTCAGATATTCCCTTGAAGTCACAATTCAACATGTGAAATTATGTGTGTGAATGCTGTAATAATGTGTAATAATGTATAAATTGAGTATCTGAAATTCATCATTCAATTACTTATATTCAGTTATCGAAAAGAGCATCCCATTTTATTTATTAATGCCATCAGTTCAGTGACTGAAATTAAGTAATGTAAATTATGAAATGTATGGATTAAGACATTCAAATTGATTACTCAATTGCTGATAATCAGAAATTCTTTAATTAAATAATTGAATTGGAAATATTAAAATTAAAATATGAATGTGAACTTAAAATTCAGTTTTTCAATTTCGCAGTCAGCAATTGAGTAATTAAAAAAATTGTCTTATTTAAAAAATTTCGCGTTGATGAGAACGATTTAACAGAACCAAGTTGAAAGGAAGCAATAAGTTTGTTGATGCATGTCTACAGAACTCCTCATTCATTATAGAGGGCTCACTGTACATACATATTGAGCAAAGTAAACGAGTAGGAGGAAACTATTGCTTGCTTTTCACCAACTTTTTTAACTGTAAGCAACCAACCAACCCAGTTAGTTGGAGTCTCTAGAAAGCCGACAAATACTACCAAATGTCATCTAAATATAATAATACGAGGGTATATATTTTATATATTTAAATCCACTAAACTGCCGAACCTCTCCAACCAGCATTGTCGACTCATTATTGTACAAGTATTTGCAGCCACACTACCCGCTTGCCTGGCAGAATGTTTTTTCTCGACTTTATAAGTACGCACAGCTAAATTACTGAGAAGTTGTTAAATGCAGCCATGCAATTTTTGAACATCAGTGCAGTTCTTTGATTTTCGCTTGCATCTACAATTCACGATGTTTTCTTGCGTTATGTTGCTGCACCTCAGAGTTTGTATATTTCGCGTGTGTGTTTCGTTGTTGCCGTTGTCGATTTATGAACACATCTGTTAAACGCTTCATTGGCTGCAACACCAAAGTTTGCCTCTATAAACACTTAAACGATATTAGGCTGATTGGTCACGGTTTCCTGGAGGCCAATCCATGAGAAAACCAAACCTCGCAGATGTGATGGATGTCAATTTGATGAGGGAGAGCAGCAGGTTTTCTTTATATCCAAGTGAGAATATAATGAAAACAACAGAAGAATCTGTTTAATAACTGTTTCGAACAGTGATGATCCTTGCAAGAATTGAATAATGAGTTAGAGAAATAGAAGCAAGTACCCGAATTAGTGGCGTATGATCGACTTAAATTGTCTTTAATAATCCCATAAGAATTTGAACCAAAGAGATAAAACAAATCAGTGGAGATTATTATATAAATTGATATATGTGTATGTACATATATTTATATATGTATTGCGCTGCTCCGGACATGGTCTCAAAAATGATTCCGTTTTCTCTTCGAGTTTGCAGGCCTTAGTTTGTAGTATTCATTCCCCTAATATAACTTATTATGGTGAAAAGGTATAATATTAATAATAATAATAACTGGATTCACATTCAAAAAATCTTAGTTTATAGAACACCAGACGAATCGAGACTAACCAAATAATTTCCCTGAAGCACTAAACTCATATTTAGTTGCGCCAATTCCTAAGTAGGAGAACATATTTGATCCACTTAAACTGGTGTTGTGCATATAAATTCTGAGAACAGTGCGATGTAAGTAGTTCGGAGAAAATGAATAGATATTTTATGAATCGAAGATAGATCAAACACTGTATCTCTCAGGTATATCACATTCCATACACGTATTTACAACTTCATAGGCTGAGGATTCTGTGACAACTTTTTGAAAGTATACTCCCTCAAAGACAAATTTGAAACTGAATTTAGTTATCAAGTCTAGGAAGACTACACAGAAATTTGCTAACCAAGGGTGTTTAACATATATGATGAATCATCCGATTGCATCCCCGCAGCATCAATAAATATTTGAACCGTAGAAAGAAAGGCCCAATCTCCGAGTCTCGTAATCAATCCAAACAAAACCAAATGCAATAAAATAGCGATTTAATAGTCAAAACATGAGAATGCAATTTCAAAGGAACAATAACTGGAATAATTTGTCAAGAAAAATAAATAATTGTATTCAGGAAGTGCTCATTACATGCACATCTTACTCTTTAGGTCTCGACTGAATCTTCAATACACGTCAAATATTATCGAAGATTCAATGATTACTCTGTTATTCTGTAAACTTGATACAAAACTTTACAAAACTTGAAAGCGAGATTCGTTTATTGCTTAAAGCCAATAAAACAGGGGAGCATATAAGCTGTTGCCTTCCTGGGAGGAACAAAGACAGTTGGAGTATACGTTTCTCAATAGATATAGATAATCAACAACCCAATAATATCTTCAGGGTACCATATTACAAGTTCTTCTGAGGCATAAGTTCGTTGTTAGCTGTTTCCTGCTTATAAGAGGAAAATGAAAATTCTTTACATATAATCGGGGAGTCAAGCATCTCTTTCAGCTACATACGAGGGCGGATTGATATTGGAGCTACCTAGCGCTAGATAGCAGCACAAACACAAAAACTTTTTTATTTTTAGAACTTGCGATCTGTCAAACGTCAGCTGTTAAAATTTCACCCCAATTCATCGATTAGTTTATTTGTTGTAGTCGTTTGAAGTAAGCTACTTTTGTGTTTCTTGAAAAATGGAAAAAAGCGAATTTCGTGCAGTGATTAAACACTATTATTTGAAAGGGAAAACGGCGAAAGAGACAAAAGAAAAGCTCGATAAACATTACGGTGAGTCTGCTCCGTCAGATTACATGGTAAAATATTGGATTGCTGAATTTAAACGCGGCCGAACAAGCACTGCAACAATACCATCAACAGGAAGGCCAAAAGAGGTGGTTACTGAAGAAAATATCAAGAAAATCCTCGATATCGTTATGAATGATCGCCGAGTCTAGTTCTCTGAGATTGTTGAAATGGTAAACATATCATATGAACGTGTGTTCAACATTTTGCATGAACATTTGCATATGAAAAAGCTATCGGCAAGATGGGTGCCGCGTTTGCTCAGTGTCGAACAAAAACGAGTTAGACAGATCACTTCACAGCGATGTTTGGACATGATAAAGCGTAATCCTGTTGATTTTTGGCGGTGATTAATAACTGTTGATGAAACGTGGGTCCACCACTACACACCTGAAACCAAAAATAAATCGAAGCAGGCGAAGGCAGTGAAATCGGCTGGCAAGGTTATGGCCACTGTATTTTGGGATGCACACGGAATATTGCTCATCGATTATCTTGAAAAAGGATCCACAATCACAGGAAAGTATTATCGTGCATTATTGTATCAATTGATTGATGCAATCAAGGAAAAACGACCACATTTAAAGAAGAAAAAAATGCTCTTTCTTCAAGACAACGCACCGGTTCACACAGCATTAGATGCAATGCTAAAATTACGTGAAATACACTTCGAATTGGTTAATCATCCACCTTAAAGTCCAGATGTAGCTCCTAGTGACTTTTTCCTGTTTCCAAACTTGAAAAAATGGCTCTCAGGAAAAAGATTCATCTCAAACGAAGAAGTGATTACCGAAACTAACGCGTATTTTGAGGGGTTCCCGAAATCGTATTATTCAGATGGTATAAAAAAGTTGGAATATCGTCGAACTAAGTGTGTCGAAGTAAAAGGAGACTATGTTGAGAAATAAATGGTTTTTGAAAAAAAAATGTTTTTTTCCTACTTAGGTAGCTTCAATCCGCCCTCGTACATTTCGAAGATTGTTCAGAAGCACAATTAAATGCTGCCAGTTTCTTTCTTTAACGGAAGAATACTTTATATTCTGCTCAAAGGACGACTGAGTTTTTAATCAATATTCAACTGACCTGCGGCATATTGATATATACGACTGGCGATTATACAGAATTTAAATTGTTCATCATATGGAAGACTCGTATATCATCCTCATATGGTAGATACCCCTCATGAGATACTTGAATAAATTATTTTGTATACGAACTACGAACACCACAGTCAATAAATATTTTATATACTCAAAATTCAAATAATTGAAGTAAGTACGAGTATATATGTAGGCGTGTATGGATGGGTATATATGTAATTATTTCGCAGATACAAGTTCACAGAAAAATACAGAAAAACAACAACAAACGATAAAATAAGAAAATTCAACTGAATACAATTCCCATTTCACTTTTCTACACGCTTCAGGCGCAAAGATCAATCAACGATCAAAACTCATCTGCGCTCCCGAGCACTATGGAAACTACAACAACAACTAAAACAACTACAACAACAACTAAAGCAACTACAGCAACAACTCCAACAACTATAGCAACAATAAGAAAAACAAATCGGCCGCTGTAGTCAAGTCAAAGCATTAAAATGTCTAAAAACTAAGGAAGGGTGTTTTGTTCTTGTGCTGAAATGAAAAGGGGGGGTTCGGTCGGTCGGTTGGTTGGTTGGTCGGTTGGTCGTGTACGCATAAATATTATCTTTAAAATGTCTAAAAAAGAAAGATTCGGAAAAAATGAACGGCCGGTATTAAATGGTTGCTAACTAGAGAGACAGTGTAAACAAACTCGGGACGCAGCAATGTTTGGAAAAGAAAATAAAAAACCACCCAACGTTAGTTGGGAAAAAACTTTGTTTATTTATTCAATAAAAAAAGCGATGTTTGTGCAATAAGCTACGAGTTAAAATTATAAAATTCAAAATCAAAATCAAATTCTAAAAAAGTCAACCTTAAAAATACGCCGTACACATACATATATAGTATATAAAAGTAGGTATACTTAGTATATGTATATGTATATAGATCATTTCTACACATGAATATGGTTGGCACACATTCGCTGTGCCATTTATTGAGATCCTTTGCCAATTTTCTATAGTAAATAGTACCAACAACTTTTCACTTTTCTTGTGCCAGGACTTGATTCATTGATTATTTCTCATGGAGCGTATTCTAAGAGTTAAAAAGATTTACTTTTCCCACCGACTTCTCCAAAAATTAATAACTTGTTGTAGTAAAACAATACTCAAAAGAAAACGGAGCAATTTCGAAAAGGTAAAAGCGAAAATTTGGTAAGTGAAAAGTTGCAAAGTGTAAAGTTGCAAAGTGTAAAGTTGGAAAGTGAAGACTGGCACAACAAATTGTTGCACGTTGACAAGTTGTTGATGAAATGTGATCCTATAAAAAAATGCCTGTATACAAATTTTGTTTCATTGATATTAATTTAGGCCAAAATTACCAAAGACTTGGTTCGAAAAGGACATATAGCGAATCACAAAGGTAAGGAAGGTTTGGTGACTGTGAAGAGCCATTCAATAATACCGAAAATTACTTTAAGCGCATGTCACTGAAACAACCCATCAGACTTTAGGTATATTTAATAATGATTCCTCCCTCTCAACAAAGGGAAAGAAATGAGGATACTCGCCATGTTGCTGTGTTTCAACAGCGATTTCGATTGAAAGTGACATTTAGGGTTATAAAATAAGTACGTGGAATACACATTTATCAATGGAAATGCCGACTCCAGCCAAGATATTCAACTGTGTACTGAGCAGAGTGTTGCACTTTATAAGAACGCTACATAGAGGCGTGGGCTAAAACTATGGGGGTGGTTCAGCAGACCTCTTTTAGCCCCTGGCATAATCACAGCTTTGTATTAACAGTAATAATCATAGAGCTGAACATACTGAAAAAAAGTCAGAGAAAAATATGTGTGTGAATTTTCCCAGCTACTTTGCAAGCATTGGACTTCCCTCTCAATGGGTGGTGATATACACATTGCTAAGGGCGACACAAAGTACGGCATAGGAAACGATGAAAAGACCACACAGAAGAATATGTCGAATTAAAGGTCGGAGTGCAATATATGAATATACGGTGCGAGTTTTTTATGTTATATTGAAATTTAGAGAGTAAAAGCAGCCAATGGAGGGCAAAATGACCCACAGTAATGACAGTAACTACAAAGCCAACATTTTCGTTCATTGTAACTGACTTAATGGAAGAACATATCAAGATTCTAGTTTCAGAGATCTTCGCTGCTGTGATGAACATTGGTGAAAGCAGAGATAGAGAGAGAGAGAGAAAGAGTGAGTGTGAGATAAAGAGAGAGAGAGAGAGAGAAAGAGTGAGAGTGAGATAAAGAGAGAGAGAGAGAAAGAGAGAGAAAGATAGAGAGAGTGAGATAAAGACAGAGAGAGAAAGAGAGAGAGAAAGAGAGAGAGAAAGAGAGAGAGAAAGAGAGAGAGAAAGAGAGTGAGAGAAAGAGAGAGAGAAAGATAGAGAGAGAAAGATAGAGAAATAGAGGGAGAAAGAGAGAGAGAGACTTAAGAGCCGAGAATACAGAGAAGAGTATGCAGAGAATACAGAGAAAAGAAGACACACCACGATTTTGACTGGATTCACCACGATTTTGAGTGGATTCACCACGATTTTGAGTTGCTTTATTTCGCTACTTTGCCGTTTGACGTTTAAGTTTCATTTCTCTGTATTCTCTGTTTAATAGTTGCCATCAATAAATATCTGACACAAGATTCTCTAAACGGATGTCCTCTGTGATATGGTGAAAGATTATCATTATGAATAGAAGTTAAATTGAGAAGAACGTGATGGGATAAAAGTGATTGAGAAAGTTTCAGCGGAACACTTATGGAACAATTCTCTACAGGGAACCATATTCTATGATATGTTATTACGTTGGCTTGCTAAGTTAATATGTGGGGGTATAGCGTCAGTTTCTTCCATTACGATAAGATGTGGTGGTATTTGTCTCTTTTCGTGATCATTTGTATCTTCCCCAGTGATTGTAATTGTTCTCAGTCATATTATTGACTCATATTGAATCACCATCGTCACTCTTATTGAGTGTTTAATTATAGCGGAATCAGAGGTCCATGTTCATGGATATATTAGCAATATATGCAGAATTTACATTAGACCGAGATGAAAGTAATGTAATGTTAAGGGTTGGGCAATCGCCCTTAGGCACTGCGACCACAGAGATGATCTATTGTGCCAGACCATTCATTCAATTAGTGATTACTGTGCTCAGGAATTGAATCAGACCAATCTGCGATGTTTGCATCAGGTCGTCATCTCCAAGAAATTGTTTGCCGAGGTTCTTTACTCTTGTTCGTGGAAGGGCCGGGCAACTGGCGATTATATGCCCCATAGACTCATCGTCTTCTAGTCAAAATCTACATAATTTGGTAGCAGCGAGGCCCATTCTGTGCAGGTGCTCATTGCAGGGAAAGTGACCCCTCTACGCACTGCACAATATACTCAGTTGATTTTTGCTCAGTGATAGGGCCAATTTAGCCTTTTCTGCGTTGAAACACAAGAACCTCTTCGAGTGCATCAGCCCCTCTAAGCTGTTCCAGTACTCGTTTTACCGCTACGTCGTCCAGTTTTTTATATCCAGCTTATGACCATGCTTATTGAATCCTAACATTAGACATGGTCCCACAGAGGGGTTATCTGCCCCTGCTTTAGCCCGTATGTCCGCTGCTTCGTTGCTTGCGTGTCCCTCACGCCCTGGAACCCACACCAGAGAAAGTCTATTGTGTGTCGCCAGTCTGTTGAGTGCACAGTGGCCAAAGTGTTTTGGAAGTGTAAGAGTATTTGTTGAGTGCTTTTAATGCAGCCTGACTATCTGAAAGTATATTGATTTTAACTCTTATAGGTTGTCTGCTGTTTAGGATGTTCCAGGATCGCAAATAATTCGACATGAAACACAGTCGCATCTTTGCATAAGGAGATTGAGATGTGTGCTCTAGGTCCCACTATCCCCGCGCCGACTCACTTACACGATTTTGATCCATCAGTGTACCACTTTTATGAGTCATCGTTTACCCATGACGGACCTAGAGCCCATTGATGCATTCTTGGAAACAGGACTCTGTACCTTCTTGTAAACTCGAGGGCTATGTCCATTTGATCCAGGGTTTTTGTTTTGCCAAGGATGTCCTCTACCCTGTTACGTATCTCGAGGTGACCCATGAGGCAAACGACAAAGATAACAAGAGATAAGAATAAAATGCCTGAGAAAAACCAACCAAATGAGAATAAAAGAGGATAACAATTGAGAGTAAAACAGCTGAGACCAAAGCGAATGACAGTAAAATGACTGAGATTAAAGCAACTGAGTTAACAAAGGAGAACAAAATTCCTTAGAGTAAAAAGAGTGAGAGTATAATAACCGAGAATACAACTGCTAAGTCATTCATTCTTCTCCTCTTACACAAGTCACTATCTTGGCCACCATTATCTCCGTATTTGGGGAGCACGCCTACAGCCATCAGCAGTGTTCACACAGGCCCAACGAGAAAACATCTGCCACAGGCTTAGAATGTGACTTCGACAAACTTAGTTTGGTTGAGGGAAAAGAAAAATCACTTTCTTGCTTGTTGATAGATATTTGAAATTTTTTTGTCAGTGCGGTTTAGCAGGATGGCTCAAAATTTAAATTTAAAAAAAAAACTGTCTTTCAAGATCCTGAAAATAGTTTTTCCACTTACACACAACTACATTCCAACAAACGCTTGTGGTGGCATACTTAATTTATATACGAGTACATAAGCAGATTACACACATACTTCGGTTCATATATAATGGAACTCTTCTTCAACTACAGAAATTGAGTTTTGATATACGAGCTTGTAACCTTCAAGAAGATGCCATTTTAATCGTAATATAAATTTCGCACTCTATCAAAGACATCCACACACATGCTTAAGGAAGTCTCCGACATAAAATGCACGCGGCCTGATCTCAATTTTCTCAAGAATAACACTTTTAGCCAACTGAACCAGAGGATCACCCTAAGTAGTCGGTAGGCAAGTGTGTGCGTATAATCTGAGCTGTCATTATAGGCACATAATTTTTTTAATGTTCGAAATTAGGCTGCCACTTGGCAGTGATCGTTTAGTCACTCAATGGGCAAACGGCATTCTCGACTTTACAGCCGGCAGCTGAGGCGGTTTTTATATGTCAAGCGGAGTTAAATTCTTTCAGAATGAACGAAACTGAAAAGTCTCCGAGCATTCATGGTCATTAATCTTGTAAAAGAATGACACCGCCTCATAATTGGAAAATGTCAGCATATACACAATAAATGCTGCTGTCTTTGGGGTTTTTCAATAAGTTGTTTAAGGTGTTGTAAGTTTTGAAAATAAGTTAAAGGCGAAAAAAGTCCTGTTCTCAATTACATTTGAGGAAGTTGGAGCGATATAGAGCTGTAGGTAATTTTAAATTTACTCCGATCTTGCTCTGTATTCCATAGAGAAGGAAACATCGAACTGAAAAATCACTGCTTGGGTGGTCCTCTTCTTTCTTAAATGGTGTTCAAGTGAACGGAGAAATATACTGGTCTTGCAGGGGACCCCATTTGTTCAACTAAGTATCCTTTGAGGGTGGCAAATTTAATCTAAGGTACCCAGAGATAGCCACAACATCCCTTTAACTGTCTGTATATGAATAGTTTTCTCATGATGGCAATGTTTCCAGTCTTTGATTTATATCAATAATCCTGTAAAAATAAAGGAAGACTACTGAAGTGATGAGGCACTCCAAGAAAAAGTATTCTTCATTATATCCTTTGATGGCTGCTCTTAAATATTATTCTTGAAGAGCACAAATATTGTAAGTAGGTAGGTTGTATTATCGAGTTTTACTTCTGAGACCTTAAACCTCATTAGTTAAGTTCAGAAACGTTCTGGAATTCATACAAAACTTCTCTCCGACCCGATGATAATTACTTCTGTACCATGATTAACAACATGAATAATTGAATGCCGATATTTTTCTTTTACAGTACTATTCTTCCAGTGTATGATTTTAGCAAAACTATGACTTCTTCCTCTACAGAAAGTCGCAGCACATCAATAGGAAACCAATAAACTCGACAACGGAATCAACACATGTTTCGTATTACTGCATTTTGACACAGACTCTCAGAGTCGGACGGACTCTCACAAAATGGCACAGCCCTTTTTCATGTGATCTAGTTGCATATTTACCCGTACTAGTTGCACTACAGGGCAGTGACATCACACATCAGTATGGGCATTCGTTTGTAATGATTCCAAGGAAAATTTTTGCACAATTGTGTTGAATACAAAGTGAGATGCTTGCTTATTAATTGTCGTATAAACACTGCATTTGTCATTAAATATAGTAAGGAACTACTGAAGATCAACATATCCTCAAAAGAATTTAATAATAATTGTGAAATATATGTTCATCATAAATTGAATGGGTCACATTAACAGTAATCGTATATATATAGGCTTATAAGTAGAGGGTTATCTATATAGCCCCAGTACTTGTATATATACATACGAGTATATGATTATAAGTAGAGGGATATAGCCGGAATTTTTGAGTCACACAAAGCAAACATCGGGTGGAAGCATACTGGACTATTTCATCATGAAACATTCAATTATTTTCCTCAAATCCATGATACAAGCATACAACAAAGTTTGTGTAATATACGAAAAGATATTTCCGGATGCAAAAAGAATGATCAACATGTTGTACAGAGAGTTCGCAAGTAGGTTATCTCCATTATTTCCTCCATTGTGCTCGTAGCATTCCTCTCACATCAATTCATGTTAGAAAACAAATTAACAAATTTCTTTGAATTAAGTTTCAAGCGAAAATTTGCTCATAATGAAGGAACATATCACGAACATTTTTTCCATTCCCACAATCTTTATAGCCTGCGACAAAATGTCATTTTCTGGAGAAGCTGTGCGCACAGTGCGAACCGCTGTGCCAGTGGCGGGCAGGCGGCAATCTATGCGGCAACTTCGACATCTCGTTGCTTTGGTGTTGTACTAGAATGAAATGATGCAACATAAATTGAAAATGAGGTGTAACAAATACAAAAACACATTTCAAGCAACCCAACAGTCATGCGAATATGTCGGCACGTGTGTCGTTCGGGCCAAAGCCTACTTGCATTGAGGAAATAAATTCTGTTCACAACTGGAAAACTGCATGCGATATTTGGAAACGTATGCGCGCCTCTGTCGTACACGCCTTCTATGCGAAAACGTAATTCAAATTAGAATTGACGAGCAAATGTTGCTCCAAATTGTTTGCTGAAATGTCTGCGAAAATACATAAACTGAGGAGAGCTGTGGCGGAAGTTCTGCAGAAGAAACAGAGCAAAAACAAAAAACAAATGAGGAAGCAGTGGCAATTATGGTAATTACTCTACAGAGTCAAACCTTAAAAATATAAAAAGAATCATTAACTAATGAATAAATATAATTAATAAATAATCTAGAATAAAGGAACATTTAAAGTGAAGAACATAAATAAATATCCTTCGTATATTTTCCAAAAATACCCTATAAAAATGTGATAAAGTATTGAAATAGTAATGTAAGTGAAATATAATGTAATGCAGTGTAAGGTAATGTTAAGGATTGGGCCATCGCCCTTAGGCACTGTGACCACAGATATCTATTGTGCCAGACCATTCAATCAATTAGTGATTACTTTGCTCAGGAATCGAATCATACCAGTCTGCGATGTTTGCATCAGGTCGTCATCTCAGAGAAACTGTTTGCCGAGGTGCCTTACACTTGTTCATGCAAGGCCCGGGCAATTGGCGATTAGATGCCCCATAGGCTCATCGTCTTCTAGGCAAAATTTATATAATTTGATATCAGCTAGGCCCATTCTGTGCAGGTGCTCATTGCAGGGAACTTATAAATTAAAGAACATAAATTAAACAAAAAGAAATATCCTTCGGATATTTTCCATAAATACTCTATAAAGATGGGATAGTGACCCGTCAACGGACCGCACAGTATCCTCAGTTGATTTCTTCTCAGTTATAGAGTCAATTTAGCCCTTTCTGCGTTGAAACACAGGAACCTCTTCGAGTGCCTCAGACGCTCTAAGCCGTTCCAGTACTCATTTTTCCGCTGCGTCGTCCAGTTTCTTAAATCCAGTTTATAGAATCTTAACATTAGACATGGTCCTATGTAGGGGTTGTCTGCCCCTGCTTTAGCCCGTATGTTTGCTGCTTCTTTGCCTGTGTGTCCCTCATGGCCTGGAACCCACACCAGAGAAAGTCTGTTGTGTGTCGCCAGTCTGTTGAGTGCACAGTGGCACTCCCAAAGTGCTTTGAAATATAATACACACATTTGGCGCTTAAGAACTGTTGTCTTGGAACGATTCGATAGTGAAACTGCCATGTGAGGAAACTTATAAGAAGTAGTTCTCAACTTCCGCAGGATTTCCAGATAATTTTATAGCCTTTACTTACTTACTGTTGACGGCTCTAAATAGTTCTATTGAATCTCCACGTCTTTAGAGGTTTTAGTGTCTAGAATTGAACTTGACTGAATGCATTTCGTATTCCTTCATAGTGCTTACACAATGGTTTGTTATTCGAGGTTTTTCTTTGCAGTAGACTTTGGAAACACAAATGTAGGTGAGATGGAGAACAAAATCTTTAACATGACTCGTTGAAAGGCACCTTTCATACATTAGAATCGTTGAAAGCCACCAGCAACCATTATATTCATTCAATTAGTATCAAAAAAGTTTTATTATCTTATTATATTATTAATTTATTATCTTATTATTATCTTATGCGGCTATTCAAAAAACCAATCAATTTGACAATCCTTTGCAAAACCCTTGCGGAATAACTGATTGATAAATCTATCAATTTGTATGAGGAAAGGAATACCATTCGCCTCATATAGCACTGAGTACTCCTCACTATTGTTGTTAATAATATAAATGATGGGCTAAGAACATACAAGTGCCAAAACAACAGGACACAAAGTATTTAGTTTCCTTTACAAACTTCATAAGCCTCATTTAGAAACCTAACTGATGAGTGCGACGAACTATATTAACGACCCTAAAGACCCCTTGAACAAAAACTTACAGAGAAATTGAGAACTAGTCTTTATATTCAGTATACACATTTTGGTAGAATATATTATTACAAGACCAGTTTATATTTGGTTCCTTTTCGTTGCTTCCTTAGTAACTACTCTTCTAACGAGAGGGACTTTGATTCCTCTAACATTCTTATAATATACTTAAGTTTAATAAATCTCTTATTACGTATGGTCAATGATTTCCATCCTACTGCCAAGTCCCGGTTTGTAGGTAAATCGCTCTAATATATCAATGGGCTTTTACATTATATCCAATTATCCATATTATCATTTCTTTGCTGATGACTATAGACTCTAATTTAACTTATGATTACTACAAATCACTTCAGTGCTTCTTCTTGTCTCTCTAGAGTGGAGGAACACAGAGACCTATTAATAAAGTAAACCACATTCCACTACTCTTCCTCACATGCTACTCCACTCATTATTTTCTTCATATGTTAAAGATCTTTTAGAAAATATGCCACTGTCTCCTTTCCTTCTATGAATATAGATCAGACATAGATTATCATAAACAAATTCCGCTGTCCCCTTCTCTTCTTCAGATATATAGATTTTTCTTAATTATTCCACTGCCTTCTGCTCTTCTTCACAGATAGAAGGGCTTTCAGTAATTATTCCGCTGCCTCCTTCTCTTCTTCGTTGAGAGAATCACTTTCAGAAATTATTCATGGGCTTCTACTCTTCTTTAGATAGAAGGGCTTCCGTTAATTATTCCCCAGTATTATTCTTTTCTTCGTGGATTGAATTAGGTAGGTAGGTTGGGCAGCCGCATCACCAATAAACCAGTGAAGTCACTTAGACCACCAGTTGGCTCCGTTGTTCCCCCTCCAGATTAAACAAATCTGAGTCTTTTATAAAGCGAAGAAGGTTGTTGACACCTGACTGGTATAGACCATCTATACTTGCTAAGAAGTGGGATCCTAGTAGATAGATATATATATATTTAAGGGTGTTATACACTCCGACCTGAAAGATCTATTGTGACGCCCCTATTTATTTGAACGAGTCTATAACAGATTAATTTTCGACAGGAATTCATATATTTTGGAGGAATCAATATGAGGGATCTTGCTCATATCTGAGATATAATCTCCATAGAATGGACACTTTCTCCATAGAATGGACAGATGGCATCTGAAGATATACCCAACTTGCTCAAATTGGAATTGAGTCTACAGTGTCCGCTTAAAATGCCTGTGATGGTTCTTAATTTACTCCAAGGCATATTTATTAACTCCTTAGCTCTTTTAGGATTAAAATCTCCCAGAAGAGCTTTGGACTGTCTTAATCCCGGAAGAGTTTTCCAGGTTTGCCTTCTTTTTTCATCTGTAAACTTCTTCAGCAGACCTCCAATGGTATTGGATGATAGTCCACAGAAGGGTTCAAGGCCGTGGGATCATAGTAAACGTTCCCTATTTCTAGCAAAAGCTGGACATGTACAGAAGAGGTGCTGGACTGTTTCCAGTTCCTCCTCGTTTCTGCAGCTGCGACAGAAATCATGCGTAGAAACTCCTATTCTTCCTGCATGATTTCCTATTCTTTAATGTCCCGTGAGAGCTTCTATTAAAGTCCTAATTTGTAGTCTATTGAGTCTAATGATATCCTTTGATAGGCATAGATTTTGCCTCAGCCATGTTTGCCTGGCGATTACAGAAGTAGTGGCACAGATATACCTTTTATTGGTAGAATTAATTAGTGTCTCCCTTATGAGAAGCTTACAAGTCGCGAGAAGGACACTCATATGCATACTGACATTTGAAATACAAGTGCCATCTCTCGCCAGTTGATCAGCCTTGCAGTTCCCTGGTGTATCCCTCTGTCCTAGTACCCTGCATAAATGGATATGGAATTGTTTAGCCATTTCATTTACAGATCGGCGACAGTCTAAGACACTCCTTGATGTTATTTGGAATGCATTCAAAGCCCTTAGTGCAGCTGTGCTGTCTGATAAAATACAGATATCCTCGACGGTTACCTCGTTTAATCTCAACCAATTCAACGCTTCGTGAATAGTGGTTATTTCCGCTTGAAAAACACTGCAGTGATCCAATAGTTTAATGGATTCACTTATTGAGGGCATTTCGCAATAAACTCCTGATCCTACACTGGTATTCATTTTTGATCCGTCTGTGTATATCTTGTTGGGAATATCTGATGATGGATCACCTCGAGCCACTTCTGTCTGGAAGGAATCCTTACCCAAAAATTTCTTTCGACATAGAGGGAAGAAGGAAGGTAATCAATATCGCTGGGTATGTCCGTATAGGATTCTAATATGGTCGCATGTCCAGACGGAACAGCTTTCCATTGTGAGCTCGCCGTGAGCCGAATGGCGGAGTATACCGCTAAATATTTGCAGAAGTGATCTAAGGGTGGCAGATGTAGTATGATATCCAATGCCAAGGTTGCCATGGTTTTCATTGTGCCACTTATTGCTAATTCTGTTGATCTCTGTGCCTTACCAAGTGTTCCGTAGTAGGATGGAATTACTTTCAGAAATTATTCCACTGTCTTCTGCTCTTCTTCGTAGATAAAAGGACTTTCATTAATTATTCCCCAGCGTTCTTCTCTTCTTTACAGAAAGAAATTGTTACTCAATACATTCCGATGGTGCTTAGTTTGGTCCTCGTAGCTCAAACAGTTCCATCTATTTGTGACATTAGTCAGTATTACTGATCAGTAAATTACTGATGTCCTGTTTAGCCTCTTACAAATTTTGTTGAACTGGTTGGTAAATAAGCATCGATAATTATGTGTCACCACAGCTGATCCTTCGCTTTTTAACTAACCACCTCCTTATATCCTTTATGAAGTCATACTTGGGAGACTATGATTAAAATGCTTAAAGTCAAGTGGACACATTTCAGTCTCATATGGCAGTGAATCAATTCGAACATCTGCCAGCATTTGCTTCTCGACACTGTCACTATTACGAGTGCTTGTCAGATATTTGACAACGTTTGTTTGTACTGGTCAAAGACATATATTTTAGCTAAATACAAGATGACTTCAATGGAACAATTTAATGTGCACCCGAAGCATAATCATGCAACAATTATTAATTTGAAATGACTTCGCAAATGCAGGATAAAGTAAACTCAATTTGCATTTGAATTTAATAATATGAGAATATTCAGTTTTCAATTATGGCCTGTCAAAGGACCTGCATGCGTTTAGAATGCAACGCCTTGGATAATTACGAAATGAATTAATTTGACATGATGTCAATTCAAATAAATTAAGTTTCTATTTTTGAGTGAAACAATAAATAAATTTCTGGAAATTAATGAAAGTGTTTGCACTATTTCCATACCTTCTCTTGTTGGTCAGTTAAATAATTATCTTCAAATGTGCGAGGGATGAGTGGAAATATGTTTGAAGAAGGTGCTTAAATATATACATGTACTTGAATATTTGTCTGAAGAGCAAGGAAAGAATGCCTTTAGTAAGTACAGCCAGATCAGAGATTGCTGAATACATTAATTTGTTCACATTAGGGAAGGAATTTCTTATATCCTTATATCCAAATTTACTCCAGGACACATTCGTCAGAAATATTCTGTACTCAAATAAAGTAAATAAACTCAATTAGTTTGCATACTAAAACAGTCGTACAAAACACCGCCATCGTATAAAATATAAATTGAACTAATGTTGGGGAACATTCAGTATGTTGTTTAGGCTTTAAAATAATCTAAACAACATGTTTAAAGCACAGAATCGGGTGAGATATATGCAAAGTTCTATTAAGTTAACAACTAGTCCATGCTTGGCCTTTCTGAGCTTCCTTTAGCTGACACCTTAATCTAACCTAATGTATGTAACATTATCTTCGGTTCCAGAATTCTTACTGGAGTCTTCATGGTTGATTTGTAATCTAGCCTCACAGCAAAGCTAATGCGATCAACACAAAGAAGAGATGCATTTATTCCATATCCCAGGTAAGTCACTATCTGAGAAGATGTTAACACTATTTTATTCAGGCAAACATTGAAAATATCTCCTAAAGATGGAGAATTTCTAGGGAAATAGCTTCATCGGTGATAAATGACACTTGTTTTATGGCACGAGATATCAGGTATTGGTAGTTGCAATAGAGAGTTGAGAAAGTTAGCAGCTAGTAAAACAATGATAGGTCCATTCGCAAGTTGAATGACGCAAGGAAAATGGCGCAAGGATATACGCAAGACGTTCTTTAAATCGAATGGAATTTCCATGTTTCAATAATAACTTTCTGATCATTAAATTACTAGCGATACCAAATCAGTTCTCAGCAATGAACTGAAAATGTTTTGCTGGCAAAATCTTTATTGTATGATAGCTTCCTCATCAGTTGTAGGGTTAGTACCAAAGTGTATAAAATGGTAGCCAAAGTGGATCTGATCCGAATTTTGTAGTTTATGGTACCCTGAATTGCTTTCAGATTTTCAGAACTTCTCAGATTCTCAGAGAGAGTTAAATTTTGGGTTAAAAATTTGCCTTCAATGAACTCGCAGCAGCCTGCACTGGGAACATTTTTATGTACTTCCCAACAGATATAATGGGATTGCTTTTCCACTTAGTCAAAATTTTCTGTCGCCGATCTCTTAATAAGAATGCTAAACAATTCCATATCGATTTATGCTGGATACATAGGGATACACCAGGGGACTGCAAGGCTGCTCAACTTGCGAGAGACTACACTTGTATGCCAAATGTCAGGAGGCATATGGGTATACCTCTCGGGACTTGTAAGTAATTAATTCTACCAATCAAAGATGGATCTACTACCTGCGAAATCGCCAGGCACACATGGCTGAGGCTAAATCTGCGTCTATCTAGGAATATCATTAGACTCAATAGACTCCAAATTAGGAAATTAGAGAGGGTTTCGCTGGGTTAAGTGCATTTATGCTCCGATACATTCTTATTTCGCTCCAAACACCAATTCCATTCTTATTTTTTCAGGGATTTGGGTGTGATTCCAACCCACAAAACTACCTCGTGAGTGCGTGAATTATGTGCCCTTCAGTACGTAACGATCTACTCCAGTGATTCGCTGGATTTTCATTCAGCAACTCTATGTGGATTATTAGCTTTACCCACTTATTTTTCAGATATCCATCCATCTTCTCTATTTAGTATATCCTTTTTAATAAACAAATCTCTCCATAACTGAACAAATTACTTAATGATCATTCATTATGACTCTGAATTGAAATGCATCTGTAATGGAGTTGCACTTCTCCAGCTCCGCCTGCATTTCGATTAAAGTAATCTTGACCTGTCGCGAACTTTTGACATGTTTTCAAGTAGTTTCTCGTGTAGTCCTGTTGAGAGAGAATTATATTCCAAATGGGAAAAGTGCAATGCAAATTAAAAGCACGAATCAAATTAACTCAATTTTTGCGCCGAGCATCTTTTCCTGACTTCTCAAATCGGCAAGCGACGCCGTTTGTTAAGCTTTCTGCTGATCTGATTGTAATGCGACGCACTTGCGTTGATGACAGTTTTAATTTGTTGCATTGAGCGAAACTTTTTCTATTTCACTGGGAAATACGCAATTAAAACTTTGCCAGGCAGCCGATGTGATGATGCCAGCCCGCTTTGACGAAGAAGACGACGTTGCGCGAAACTTTTGGAGATTTAAGTTCCGATCCGATCTATTTAGATTGTTTTGTGCGTACAAAATCCAAGATACGCACACACTCCCACATGCATTCATGAGCATGTGCTCAGCTGGAAACTATCAAAGCCTCTTTGGCAAATGGCAGACAATTGCTTTGTCAGGTGGTTCGCAGCGGAAGCGACAATAAAATCTGAGTAATTCCAATTCCTGTGCCAACTCACACTTCCTCTGGTACGCATTTATTGCTTTGGCAATGGTGCTGCTGCCTACGATTTCGGGCAAGCGTGTGTGTGTCTCCTTCCTTGATACAACCAGCAGTAAATTAAAATTTGCTTACTATTTATTTATATAATTGGAAAAGGAAGGGAATTCATTGTGAGAGACAAATGCCTGAGCTGCCAACATGTATTCTTGTCAGGCCATGCCGCAGCAAACATCTCGGATATTTTTAATTATAGTCATTATATGACTATTTGGCCCAAGCACACTTGTAGACAATTTCAAGGGACAATTGCATGGGAGAATGCCAGTGCAGAACTCCGCAAAATAAACGCCGAACGGAGGAAGTTGCTGTATATGCTTTTAGAAATACTTCTTCTTCTTAGCTGGCGAACCACTCTAGTGGGTCAATGCTGCTAATGAATGTTCGCCACTCACCTCTGTTAAGAGCATGTTGACGCCAGTTGGAAATGGCGCGTTCAGACAGGTCCTCCATAATTTGGTCTTTCTATCTCAGAGGTGGTATTCTTCTCCTGCGTAGCTCACCTTGGGGCAACGAATCGAATACTTTACGAGTTGGAGCATTTTCATCCAGGAAACACACATTGTCGAGATATATGAACCCTGAGATTGCCTTTGGGATTTGAGTAAGGCCATGTGGAAGAAACAAGGATAATCTATGGGGCACTTTATCTTCAAATGTTAATGTTCTTATTTTCTTCCTTTATCCAAACAGCTTACTTCTCTTTCAAGTTAACCTTGTTAGCAATGGTGCACTTCACACTATCAATGTTTAACCAGGATTAAGCCAATACAAGATCATTCGAGCTCTTTGGACATAATTTAGAATTATTTTATTGTAAAACCAAATGAATGAATGAAATCCCTAAAAATATAAGCAATTATTCTCTAATGATAGTGGTACTCTTATAGTTGAACAAGGATGCTCTAATGTTAGTGATACTCTTATATTTGAACAAGGATGAACATTAATTAAAAGGTTAGAATGACAGCGAAGATATGCATTTATTAACTCTGCTTTTTACTGAGCCTCTATCAAAACACTGATCCAGCAGACTTGAGTCAACTTTAATTATATAATTATTTTTTATTCGAACCAATCACAAATACTGTAATATGAGCGAAGATCTGTTGAGTCTTACATAGATTAAGTTAATTGGCTGTCCTTAGACTCACTTAAGTGTGTTTGAGGCCCATTGTGGCACCACTGGAGCTTTTCCTTTTCAACTCTGGATCCTCGTTAAATCATCGTGTAGATTTGGGAAAGGTAGCTACTTTTATTAGCTTCAGCCGGGAAGCCGCCTATGTCAAGCGAAGCGAATCCAAGCGCGAAAACCTTTTTCTGTATAGAGCCATGTATTCACACAGGAGGTGTTCCACGGTTTCCACTTCCTTGATATTTTGACAGCTCCTACAAAATTCATAGTGAGGCACCCCCAGTATACTTGCATGTCTACCAATCAGACAATTCAAGACAATCTAATTTTTTATGTCCTGCTTATTAAACTTCAACAGCCGTTTAGTATGGCCGCGGTTCCACTCTGGCCAGGTTTTCCTACTTATTAGGCCAGGTTTTCCTACTTATAAGGAACAGAGCAGACGAAAACCCGGATATAAGTCTCATATTTGGTACACAGATGGCTCAAAACAGAAGGAGGAGTTGGAGCTGGGCTCTTTGGGGAACACCCTAGAAGAGCTGTCTGGAAGTATATATACACAATTTTTCAGGTCGAGATTCATGCAATAGAACTGTGCTTAAGAGAGGAGCTAGACAGATCGACCAATATGTGTCACATCTATATCCGATAGCAAGGCGGCGTTACTAGCACAAATACCACATTTTGATCCTTTACACGAATAGACTGCTATTGATGCTTTCCTTACTTTATTCTCTACATTTAAATATGCCGAAAGACACATCCAAGCCACTTCAATCTCCCTTCAGTGTTGGGGCGAAAGTATAACAATTTCTGCAGTATACTGTCCACCTAGATTCCAAGTAACGTCAGAAATATTCCTGCAGTTTTTTCAAACATTCAGAAGAAAATTTATAGCAGCTGGACACTATAATTCTAAACGTACCTACTGGGGCTCTCGTCTGGTAAATCCTAAAGGCAAACAGCTGCACGATGTGTTAATTGATTATCGAAATCATCTAGATTTTGTCTCAAGTGGCCAACCCATGTACTGGCCAGCGGACCAGCGTAAAATCCCTGATCTTATTGATTTCGCTGTGATCAAAAATATAAACACTGTTTTCGTCTGAAGCAATTTTCGACTAGTCCTCCGATCACTCACCTGTCATCATATACTTTAACAAAACTCCTGAACTTGTACATAAAGCGCCCAAATTGACCACCAACAAAACGAACTGGCTCAAGTATAAGAAACACGTGAGTACATTTGCCTTGAATCTCCTCCTAAAAACAAAGATGACTTAGAGAGAGCGCTCCACGAGTTTAATTCCTTGTTAGCATCAGCGGCTGCGTGCGCAACACCAACAGGAAAAACGATGCCGGTTGCTACCCGTTATATAACTTCAACCCATGTGTGAATGGCAGAAATATAGGTCACCTGCACTAAAAAGGAAATTAAAATTGTCACAAAATCACCTTAGAGACATACTTCAAAAGGAAGCTGAAGCAAGTATTGACACCTACGAGTATATTAACGATCTGGGCCCACTTAAATACACCAACTACTCACTTTGGAGAGCTACAAAAGTTGCAAAAAGCCCAAAGGAAAGTGAGCCACTAGTAAGGCTTGGAAATGGAAGTTGGGCCAAATGCGACGAAGAAAAAGGAGCAGCGTTTGCTGCACATCTACAAACAGTTTTTTGTCCTAATGCTCCGTGCAATAACTTCGAGGTCCCTACTTTACCTAGAACCAAAGTGACTCAGCCGTTTCAACTAAAAATCAAAGACTTAGAAGGTGTCATTAAAACAGGTCTTAATGCGAAAAACTCCCCTGGATAGGACCTAATCACAAATAAAATGGTCATGGAATTACCACACATAGCGTTAATACACCTAACGAAATTGTTCAATGCTATCCTTCGCTTGGGTCATTTCCCGCATATATGGAAGATATCGCAAATTACAATGATTCCTAAACCAGGAAAAGATCCAACGCAGGTGTCCTCATATCGGCCCATAAGCCTTCTACCCACCCTCTCAAAAATATTTGAAAAATTGTTACTTGGGAAAATTATGCCCTATCTAAATCAAAATGGCAACATTCCTACTCATCAATTCGGATTTAGAAAAGAGCGCGGTACAATAGAGCAGGTGCACCGTATAACAAGCGAAATTAGAAGAACTTTCGAACAGAAGAAATACTGTTCAACAATATTTCTAGACATTGCCCAAGCCTTCGATAAAGTCTGGCATGAGGGCCTAGTGTACAAGATTAAAAAGTTTCTGCCATACAACACACACAGAGTGCTGGAATCGTACTTAGCGAATAGGAAGTACAAAGTGAAATACAAGCAATTTGTAACGCCCGAATTTCAAATATTTGCTGGAGTACCACAAGGGAGTGTGCTTAGCCCTATTCTCTACCTAATATATACGTCTAGCCTACCAATAAATAACAGCCTAGTTACTTCCACATTTGCTGACGACACAGCTATTTTAAGTACCCATCAAAATCCGCATATCGCCTCTCGTGACCTAAACGAACACCTTAAAGATGTAGAAATTTGGCTGGCAAACTGGCGTATTAAAGTTAACGAAGCGAAATGTACTCACATAACATTCTCCCTCAGAACCAGCACCTGTCCAGCTGTGTCACTAAATGACATAAAAATACCGCAAGCAACAGAAGTGAAGTATTTCTCATTCTCTTTTATCTTGACCGTAGATTAACTTGGAGGAAGCACATAGAAGCGAAAAGAACTCAAATGAAACTAAAAGCTAACTCTCTCAATTGGTTAATCAACAACAAATCAAAGGTGCGCCTGGAATACAAAGTCCTTCTATACAAAGCTTTAATAAAGCCCATATGGACATATGGGGTGCAACTTTGGGGTAGTGCGAGCACCTCAAACCTAGAACTTATCCAAAGGGCACAGTCGAAAATCCTAAGAACAAATGCCGGCGCACCATGGTTTATTAAGAATAAAAACATTCACAACGATATACATATATCCACTATAGAAGAAGAAGAAATCATAGAATTAAGGCAGAAATACCTGAATCGCCTGCAAAATCATCCGAACATACTTGCAAGAAGTCTACTCCAGCAGAACTCTGCTTCACGTCTAAAGAAAACATGTTTCTAAACTTATTTACAAACTAATCTGAAATATGTACTCGTATTTATATAAAATCTTTTTTTCCCTCTTCTTTTTAAAATTATAATTAATTAATATATGTGAACTAGTAGAACCAAAGTAGCTCCAAGCAATAGGCAAAGAGCATATTTAATACAGTAGTTTTAAGATTTGATAACTTATTGTTAGTTTCCAATGGAGAAAGATACAATAACAAATAAATAATTTAATTCCACTTTAATTCCTCACTTTATTCTCTACCTTTAAGCTTCCTGTTTAAAAACAGTCCCAGGTAGCGAGCTTTGTCCTTAAACGATAATGCGATTCCATTCAATGTCGGGGGCCTTACCTCTGATAATATATGTTTCCTATTAAACAGTACCAGTTCTGTTTTGTGGGCATTTACGACTACACCACGTGATTTCGACCATAGATTTAGCTCATTTAATAAGCTTTGTTTGCCTTCGCAAAGCGTATTGGGAAATTTCCACCCTTACATATTTACATAGGATTCATAACTGAACTGATATTTCCGAAGCACTACAAAATACTGGAAGATACTGTAAGTGTTGTTGCCTTGCAAATGAAGGGGTCAAAGCTAAGCCAGTGTTTTCGGAATCGGGGCTAATGAGAAATTTATTGAATAATTTCATCAAGAAACGATCTGTGAAAAATCTCTATAAACCATTTCAATGAGTCGAATTTAAGACTGCAAGAAAGAGGGACAACTTTTTACCTACTCACTGGTTCAATAAGAATTGTTATAAGAATTTCCCAATAGTGAAGGAGACTTGAGTCACTGACTGCATATTTTTTGTTTGACAGGAGTTTGACAATAGTTCGTTCCTTTTAGATAAGGTATATGCCCATATAAACTAAATTTTATTATATTTTTACGGTACGTAAATTTACCGCTTGAGAGGCCCGGTCTGACAATGTGTGAATTGGTCTCAATTGAATTATCGGGGTAACAAAATATTAATATTGTCACGAAATTGCCTTCTCGACCATTTATACAGTTGCGAAATTACCCTCCTGACAATTTATTGTAACTCTCAGTACTCGGATTCGTACCACTGGATTGTGTAGTAATCAAACAATTGCTGCTTAAATTCAAATAATTAACTTTATTTAATTATTGCAATTTACACATTTAATATTAGGCTTTAAATTTACTTTGTTACAATTTGCACTTCATTTAATAATGCATTCAATCACTTTATTACATCGTACTACTGTAACTGTTACAAGTGAAATGCACGATGTACACAGTGTTACGATTGTTACTCAACTGCGTCGACTATGGATTGCTGGTAGCTTATATACCTTTCGAATGGTTGAAGTAGAATATTCTAGAATATTCCCTACACTATAAAATAAGTTTCTTGAACATTCTCGAATATTATCTACACTTAACGAATTTTATCTCTCGATTATTATCTACACAAAAAAAGAAGTTTCAAGAGGGTTCTTGAGTAAACTTTTTTTTCGAATAGATCATGTCTTGGCTTATATACATAACTTATGACTTTTGTATATAAGCTAAGACACGATCGAAAAAAAGCTTACTCAAGAACCCTCTTGAAACTTCTTTTTTTGTGTAGATAATATTCGAGAGATAAAATTCGATAAGTGTACATAGGGTGGTGTACTCATTCTCAAACTCCAAATGGGATCCTAAAAGTATGCCATCATTTATATTTCAATATTAATATTCACAAAATGTCTCAGGAAACAACCAAATTAACAAATAACTGCAGTGAGAATTTAAACACATTATGCAAACCCTCTCTATACCTGTGTGTATGCACTACTGATGTCGGCACTTCATTTCCCTGTGGTCTTCTCGTGGCATTGGATTCAGATCTGGAATGTTACACTTAACTTTCTTTGTATTTTTTTCCATTTTTTGGACAATTTTCCATATAAAACAGTTTCTACGAGTAAAGTTGCCACTTTAAAAACTAAATAAAATAAATTATCGAAATACTGAAATATATTCTGGGAATACTTCAATTGTGGAAAGAAAAATTGGAGAGAATCATTTATATTTTCTTCGGAATAGTTAATTAAAAAATATATATATAATATTCGTACGATCCTTTGTTCATACAAATAAGTTTGATCCTTTTTTGAAAAGAATATTATATCCTTCATTTTTAAAAACATATCCTCTATTGAGAAGAAATCATTCGATCGCTGATTTATAGAAAGGACCCCAAAAATCTATTTCGGGTTAAGAAAAAAAACTGGATATTTCAAATTCGTTAAATGGCCAACACTCCTATTTTGACCAACGGCTATGCGACGTCACCCGTCTGCACAGGTCAAGCAACAAATGATGGACTAACCACTGAAGAGGAGCTTTCCACTTTATATTATGATGCTACATCTGTAGACACGATCCATATGGAGCGTCTGTCAATTGGAAGTGGGGTAGCGACAAATGGTGGCCAGAGTGCTGAGGCTACTGCATTGGACAGTAGCTCGGTCACGGTGTCCTCCGATGAAATGGATGGTGGTGGTAATGGTGGTGGTGTGGGTGACGCTGGGCCTACATCTTTGTCGTCACCCTGCAATGAAGTTGTCCTGTACCCTTCACTTCAGTCGCGTTTGGAAGAGATTTTCAGTTGCATCATATGCCGCCTTTCCCCGAAGATCGCCATGTACCAATGCCAAAAGGGGCACTTGCTGTGCGCACCATGTCTGTCGCATTTGTTCACTGAAGGACGCTTGAATAAAACGCGAGTACGCTGCCCAAAATGTGACGTGATTTTATCTTGTTCCACGGTTTCACGCAACCGTGCGGTGGAGATTGCAGCTGCTGAATTGCCCGACTCCTGCAGGAATACTTCCATACAGTGCTCAATAACGGTGGACTTCACAGAATATGGTGGACAATAAGGGGCACTACCCTCATACAGGAAGTTTCATTCTTTTCTGAAGGTGGAGGTGTCAAGGATTAGGCGATTATTTCAGTTCTTATTTTTTTTAAAATTTGTTTTGCGAACTTTTTCTGTTCACTTTTTGGAAGTTATTTAATGAGTCTCTTAGACACTAATTTTCTTTGGAAATTCCAGATTCGGTTGATAACATTTGAATAAATAATATATAATAAAATATGTTAATTTCTTTTTCATTCCAATTTTAGTGAGAGGAAATTTATTTGGGACCTCAAGGAGCAAGTCGGTTTTCACGCGGCCGACTGCATTTAGTTCTAAGATACGAACTAAATGTAGTCTGGCGCGGGTTGTTTCGCAGATTCTGTGATTAGGCCACGAAAGTAAGTATACTCGTATATAGTCTGATGATATTGATGGAGTAATATGTTGAATGGAAGTTTTTTAGACACCGCTGGAGTTCCATTATCGATCAAAGAAAGACATCCGCACTAGGTGATCCCGAAGTTCATCTCACACTAAGTAACAAATCACCGTAGAATATGCTTAGAAGAAGAATTCGTGCAACCATTTCTGCTTTTTTACTCGAGTTTCAAAGTCATATTGCAATAGGCAAGTAATATCATCGTGGTTGAAGGTATACTAAAGGAACTGGATTCTACAGACCATATCTAATCGAACATGGGAACAAAATACCGGCTTGTGAATATAGTATTATCAGTTGGAATCTGAAATGCGGTTATTGCATTAATCCACATACACCAAAGGCTTAATATAGTTCTCAGCTGTAGTCACTCTCCATCGTTCCTAATTAGTAATTCAATATTGAGCCAGGCATAGACAAATATAATTACATCTTAAGATTGCTCTGCCAGCTCTCAGATGTTTTATAGTATGAGTAAATGCAATGGGCATCAGTGCCTGATTGCTTGGAGTCGTCCTTCTTCGGCGGTTCTCCGGCCTACCCCACTTTTATTCCAGTAAATCCAACGCTATGTTTCAGACTTAACATATCAATGTAAATGCCAATATGTATGCAAAAAGAATATGCTCGGCATTTGCTCTGGAATTAAGAACGCCAGAAAGGAATCCTGCAAATAATTGAACACATTTACACAACGAGTAAAATTGTTTTTAATTACATCGAGGAAAATAAATTTTCAAATTTCTAAATTAGCTTCAATAACAAAAACGATAAAGGCACACACACACACACACACACATTTAGAAACGGAGGCAGCGGAGACATCACATACGGGTGCCTGTGCCATTCGCAGCCAAAGGACGTGCCAAGAATGCGACTTTGCTGCAACTGCTGAAAATCGATGGTAGTGACAAAAGTTTGCGACAACTTTAAATTGAGCCTCTATTCAGCAATTCAGCACGAATCAATGCGGTGCCTGGCGAATCGAATGGAACGTCCTCGTACCTAATGTGAATTTGCTGCGGGTGTGCATGAATGCAATGCGAGGAAAGTGCAGAGGGAAATTTTTTTGCAAAGGACTCAAAAATGTTTTTCTCGATCAAATCAGTGACTTTTTCATGTACGAGCGAATTTGGCGATGCGAGGATTTGAAGGTCTGGCAAATAGTGAACAAAGATTTAAGTAATATTTAAAAATGGGAGACTGTTCGGATGTGTTGGATATGAACTTGTGAAGGACTTTAATTCATTGCGTATTTAGGACATTATTTCATTTATGATATTTGGGTATCATGAGGTATTTGGGTGTGGCATTTAATGTAAAAATGGAGAGTTTGAATTGCTGTATAAAATAAAATATAAATTACGTTTTTAAATGAAGACACACACTTCCCATCCAATTGCTCAACTTATCCAACGACTTGCAATGCAAATACACACGCAACTCCCAGTCACATAAAAATAACAAATGCACAACTTCAAAGTTTTCATCTCAAGGGCAACAATTTCCTAAATCGTTAAAACGGAAGTTGGAAAAACGTAAATTCAAACAGCTCAGGAACACACACAAGTGATAAATTCATGGCGTGCATAGTCGAACTCTATTGTTACCTCCCCGTGGAGCGATTTGGAGGCGAAACTATTGACAAACTTAATACCAAAAAGTGTGTGCGTGTTAAAATGACACCAACGCCAGTGCAAGGCACGTTAACTGACATTGTGGTGAGTGTTTTAAGAGTGGTAGGAGACCGGGATGGAGGCAAATGCTCTAACAAAACCCATTTTCATGTCGCATACATACATGCTGATTGTGTGAGTTGGACTTGTTCAATAAAATGCAATAGCACAAAATGATATAAAATCATAATTTATAGAGAAACTTTGTGTATGGCAGCGTGCCTAGGGATATTGGTATACGCTGAATTGATCTGAAGCTAGTTCTTTATATTATGTCCTTTCCGTAACTATACCAAGTCCATGTCATATTTAACTACTAATGAGTTTGTCAGAAAATGACAACGTTTACTTCAGAAGAAGGTTTTCGGAAGTAACCTTTGGTTGAGGGAAGTAAACTAGATTGGCGGTAGTAAACTAGATTGTCGGAAGCAACCTTTGGTTGACAGGAAGTTGAGTAATAATTGTTATTTCCTTTGTGTCCTTGAATGTTTGTGCAATGTTAGACCTGAAGACGTGTGTGATCAAACATTACTTATAAAATTGTCATCGAGAAAAAAAATTTGGATGATCATGCTACTGGACCTCCATACCAAAACTTAAAACAATCCAAGCTCATTATTCGGGACGAAAACTCGAAACGTGCATCTCTATGTCTACAGTTAAGCAAAAACAATTTAAGAACTTTGACAGGTCACCTCACAGGCCTCTGTCATATAAGAAGCCACCTCATGAAGGTGGGACTCTCACCAATAAGCACGTGTTGATTCTGCACGGAGGCAGAAGAAACATCTGAGTACCTTCTAATGTACTGCGAAGCCTTTGCTCGCAGTAGGAAGAAGCATCTGGGGCATTACTGGCTCGAGGGCAGAGACATTCGAATAATGTACCCCAACTCAGTGCTAAGCTTCCTTAGAACTGTTGGACTAATAGAATACCTTTAATAGGTACATGCAGGAGGAGTACAATAGATCAAATTGGTCGAGATACATTTTCCCCCCTTTGTTTCATTCCTTAATGAAGTGCCAAGTTACAATTCTGATGAGGTCATTGCATTGAAAATTTGCCGTATTTTCATGAGGTCCTTGTACAGAAAATAAACTGCAGTTAGAAGTTGGTCTTATCTAGTGAATTAGTCAATAATCTACTGTATTCCTTAGTCAGGAATATCTCACTAACTTTTATATACAATACTTTCTCGGGATTTGGTTAATACAATTCTTTTAATATGCATGACTAAATATGAATAAATGTTAAAAGATTCAAATCATCAATACATTGTTAGTGAAAAGTCATTAATGATTAGTCATAAGTAAAGTTATGTCTTTCTTAGTAGACAACTCGTTAGTGGCAAGGCATTAGATCAGACGTGACAAGTGACAAGTCATTAGACACAAGTCATTAGTGATCCGATGTTAGTGATAACTCATCAGCAATATTATATGATCCTCCCATGTCTCTCATGAGACATAACCGACTAATCCTAAAAAATGTTTACTTTTTTGTTCTACTGGACTTAGTTCTGGAATATGTGAAGTGACCCCGAAAGCTTCGCGTATACGGAATTCATTGTCAAACGTCATCTGTTAAAGAAGCATCGCACAACTGGGAGCTGACATGCCATTGGTATGGTAGACATGTAAACAAATAATCGAAAGTTGCTAAAGAGATAGTCATACGTATACTTACACTATAAATTTTCGTCGTATTCTCTTGTTGAACATATTGTAAATGAAAGGAGTTGTATTGTAAATCCTGATGTTGCAGTTGAGTTCTGACTTGGAAACAGAATCGATAGATATATTATAATATAGATATATTTAATGGTGTTATACACTGCGACCTGAAATATCTATTGTGATGCCCCTATTCATTTGAAAGATGAGGATAGTCTTATCTATAAATCTTCTGTCAGGTTTATTTCCGACAGGAAATCATGTATTTTGGAGTAATAAAGTGGAGGCATCTTGCTCATATCTAAGATATATTCTCCAAAGCACCTCTGTCTTTTGTGTGCCAATGGTCCGCAGTCTGTGATCAGGTGCAGTGTGGTTTCGTCACTTTCTCCACAGAAACGACAGATGGCATCAGAAGATATACCCAATTTGTTCAAATGGTAGTTGAGTCTACAATGTCCGCTTAAAATGCCTGTGATGATTCTTAATTTACTCCGAGGCATATTTATTGACTCCTTAGCTCTTTTAGGATTAAAATCTCCCAGAAGAGCTTTGGACTGTCTTAATCCCGGAAGAATTTTCCAGGTTTGACTACTTTTTGCATCTGTAAACTACTTCAGCAGACCTCCAATGGTATTGGATGATAGTCCACAGAAGGGTTCATGGCCGTTGAAGTGACAGGCCGCAGCCTTCCTAGCTAATCAATCAGCCTTCTCATTTCCCTCTATTCCTATGTGACCTGGTACCCACATTAGAGATAACTTGTTCATACTGCCTAGGGAGTTTAGCTTCCCAATACAGTCCCACACAAGATAAGACCTCACTAAGGGTGAGCTCAGACAGATACTAATAAGTAAAGTTAAACTAATCAAATTAAAATTTATCAAGTGTTGTGGAAAGAAAATACAGATAATTTAATCTACCAGCAATTCACTGAATTAAAGTACTTTAATTACATAAATTCATTATGTAACTTAACACAATCCAGTGATCGAACTATTAGCAATACAAATGAACGTCTCCATACAAACTGCTTCAATTGCCAGAAGTGCCATCTAGCTATATGTTATATAAGCTTCAGTCTGGCATACCATTGACTAGTAAGTGGCTTGAGTGTGACAAAGATTGTTATTATTATTGTTTTTATTATATCTTACACCATAATTGATTATGAGTGCAAGGTGTTGGGGGAACGAGTACTAGCTACAGAAGGCTTTCGACTCGACGAGAAAAGGAAGATTGTTATAATCTTCCAATTATCAATGAATATCTGCGTTAGGTTTCGCATTCATGAAGCATGATAAATTTCTCTTGCTGGTTCGAATCTCCGATGCCATATCCTGCACAGGGGTACTTTCGATTTGCAATTCCTCTAAATAAATCATAAAAAGTTTTGTCCTCTTAATTCCTTAACTCATTTTTCATATGCTACAAAAAGTTCCCACATGTGGGTTGTTTTTTTTCGGCCAAGTTTCGTTGGGTTTTTTTCTGAATATCCTTAAAGTATGCTTTCCTCGCTGCAGTTTTACATTTTGTCCTTTTAATCATTTTTGCTGTTAAGCTGGCTGCGTCTGCGACACTCCAGCAGCAAAATAACCCCTCCATATGCGCATGCATATGGACGTGCTCTGCATGCATGTCTGCAATTTTGTATCCTGCATCCTGCATGTGATAATTTCATGGAATAAACGTGCATTGCATGCATTTCGCAACTACATCAAGATACGCAAAATTATTCCTATATACGTGGGGGCATACGATTTTTTAATTTTTAACATTTGCAAAAAAGATTCTCAATCTTTATAAATAAACTAGGAAAGGAGAAGGGAAATAAAATAATATTAAAATAAGATTAAAAATGGAAAAAACGGTCTTCTGAATAAAGGAAATTGTGGCAAAACAGTTGCAGGCGACATCTGTGTACAAACATTGGCAGCTTTTAGCAGTGACTTCTACCTCCACCGGCACTGATCTGTTGGGACCATTAGCTGCGACAACAACCAGAAGGTATAGTACAGAGGAAGTACAGACACCCACCTCAGGGGGCATTAGTTGTGGGCTGCGATAGCGATGTGAGAAGTTGATGGTTTTCTAAAGGAATATAATAAGAAGGTAGCATATTGATTGATGTGATGTCAGGAATAGTTTTATATCAGGATTAATATTATATCAGGGGTAGTATGAAATCAGGAATAGAATGAAATCAGAAATAGTTTGATATCAGGAATTTGTATTATATCAGGAATAGTACGTTATCAGGAGTAGAATATCAGGAATAGTTTGATATCAGGAATTTGTACTATATGAGAAATAGTATGTTGTCAGGAGTAGAATAATATCAGGAATAGAATGATATGAGACGAAATATGACATAAGGAATAGTATGATATCAGGAATAGTATGAAATCAGGAATAGTATGAAATCAGGAATAATTTGATATCAGGAATTTGTATTATATCAGGAATAGTACGTTATCAGGAGTAGAATGATATCAGGAATAAAATTATATCAAAAGAAATTTGATATCAGGAATATTATGTTATCAGTTATAGGATGAAATCAGGAATAGAATGATATCAGGAATAGATTGATGTCAGGAATTTGTATTATATCAAGAATAGTACGTTATCAGTAGTAGAATTATATCAGGAATAGAATGATATGAGAAGAAATATGACATCAGGAATAGTATGATATCAGCAATAGTATGAAATCAGGAATAGTATGAAATCAGGAATAGTTTGATATCAGGAATTTGTTTTATATCAGGAATAGTACGTTAACAGGAGTAGAATAATACAGGAATAGTTTGATATCAGGAATTTGTACTATATGAGAAATAGTATGTTGTCAGGAGTAGAATAATATCAGGAATAGAATGATATGAGAAGAAATATGACATCAGGAATAGTACGTTATCAGGAGTAGAATGATATCAGGAATAAAATTATATCAAAAGAAATTTGATATCAGGAATATTATGTTATCAGGTATAGGATGAAATCAGGAATAGAATGATATCAGGAATAGATTGATGTCAGGAATTTGTATTATATCAGGAATAGTACGTTATCAGTAGTAGAATTATATCAGGAATAGAATGATATGAGAAGAAATATGACATCAGGAATAGTATGATATCAGCAATAGTATGAAATCAGGAATAGTATGAAATCAGGAATAGTTTGATATCAGGAATTTGTTTTATATCAGGAATAGTACGTTAACAGGAGTAGAATAATACAGGAATAGTTTGATATCAGGAATTTGTACTATATGAGAAATAGTATGTTGTCAGGAGTAGAATAATATCAGGAATAGAATGATATGAGAAGAAATATGACATAAGGAATAGTATGATATCAGGAATAGTATGAAATCAGGAATAGTATGAAATCAGGAATAATTTGATATCAGGAATTTGTATTATATCAGGAATAGTACGTTATCAGGAGTAGAATGATATCAGGAATAAAATTATATCAAAAGAAATTTGATATCAGGAATATTATGTTATCAGTTATAGGATGAAATCAGGAATAGAATGATATCAGGAATAGATTGATGTCAGGAATTTGTATTATATCAAGAATAGTACGTTATCAGTAGTAGAATTATATCAGGAATAGAATGATATGAGAAGAAATATGACATCAGGAATAGTATGATATCAGCAATAGTATGAAATCAGGAATAGTATGAAATCAGGAATAGTTTGATATCAGGAATTTGTTTTATATCAGGAATAGTACGTTAACAGGAGTAGAATAATACAGGAATAGTTTGATATCAGGAATTTGTACTATATGAGAAATAGTATGTTGTCAGGAGTAGAATAATATCAGGAATAGAATGATATGAGAAGAAATATGACATCAGGAATAGTACGTTATCAGGAGTAGAATGATATCAGGAATAAAATTATATCAAAAGAAATTTGATATCAGGAATATTATGTTATCAGGTATAGGATGAAATCAGGAATAGAATGATATCAGGAATAGATTGATGTCAGGAATTTGTATTATATCAGGAATAGTACGTTATCAGTAGTAGAATTATATCAGGAATAGAATGATATGAGAAGAAATATGACATCAGGAATAGTATGATATCAGCAATAGTATGAAATCAGGAATAGTATGAAATCAGGAATAGTTTGATATCAGGAATTTGTTTTATATCAGGAATAGTACGTTAACAGGAGTAGAATAATACAGGAATAGTTTGATATCAGGAATTTGTACTATATGAGAAATAGTATGTTGTCAGGAGTAGAATAATATCAGGAATAGAATGATATGAGAAGAAATATGACATCAGGAATAGTATGATATCAGGAATAGTATGAAATCAGGAATAGTATGAAATCAGGAATAGTTTGATATGAGGAATTTGTTGAGAATGATATCAGGAATAAAATTATATCAAAAGAAATTTGATATCAGGAATATTATGTTATCAGGAATAGGATAATCAGGAATAGATTGATATCAGGAGTACAGTGGAATTAGCAATAGCATATATCAGATACTGTATGAAATTAGGAATGGAATCAAAAGTAGTATGATATCAAGAAAAGTATTATATCAGGAATAGTATGTAATCAGGATAACGGAAGCAACATCAGCTAGAAATGTGCTTCGTTGTCAGCACTAGTAAACTGAAAAATATTTGTTTGTGCACAAATCTGTTTTTATGTTGAAAGCACATCTACGTTCCGTTATGTTACAATTGCAGTTGAACCTTTACATTGGAGAAAGAGAGAGAGAACCAGTGAGGAGTTACGGGTTGGAGGAAAATATAATCCATTATTGTCTTAGGAAAATAATTATATCACTGAAATTAGATGAACAGTTTCGATTAACTCCCACCAACACTCGATTAACTCCGTTGAAAAATTCGATTAACGCCTCAATTTTATTTTTATTAACAGTTCATTATTATTAACTTTTCATCATCTCAAAAAATGTTTCTTTTTAATCTTCTCATCATTATTTGCTAGTACTCAGTCCCCAACCCCTTGCAGTGATAATTAATTAAGATGTAAGGTATAATAATTTTCATCATTTTGGGGAACAATACTAACTTCGTGAAAACCTCGATTCACTCTTCTTGTGAAAAGTGACATCGACCTGTATCTTTACTAATATATTATGCTGTTCTTCGATTTAAATTGCTAAATTTAGATACTTACAGCAAAAAGTAACAAAAAGCAGACTCTTGAAAGACGCTTCAACCGACTGCGTCGCTTTCCCCTTTCACGCCCTTCTACGTGACTATCGTGTTCCTGCGGCTAATTCTATAATTGTTATTCCTGTCAATGCAATACTCAGAGGAACTCTTTGAATGTATTTATTTGCGAAAGTGTTGCGCTCAGCAGACGGACAGGAGCGGACCCGACCAATTGCAGCACGTACACTTTTCTCAAGAGAGCGGCATTGTGCAGAGCAGTGTTTAAATAGAAACACTTTCTGTCAGATTTACTCACCTGATGCGCTGCAGGGGAATTAATAAAATCGTCACACATATTTACACATACACACACAATCATACATACCATACAATCATATATATATATATATATATATATATACGACATCTACACACGCACACAGCCATATGGAATTTAGTTATTACAAATTTGTGTAAAATACGAGTATTCCATATAATAAAATGGCAATTTTTGTTTCATTTATTTCAGGGTCAGTGAATTTGTAGACTGATTCCAAAATTTTCCTTCCAAGTTGAAGGCACAACTCTTTTTCCTTCTCTGGATATGTTAGAGAGGTGACTTGTATATCGCTACTAGACCATTGTTCATGCACTTTTCTGAATCTGTTAGAGAGGTGACTTGTATATCGCTACCAGACCATTGCTCATGCACTTCTCTGGTTATGTGAGAGAGGCGACTTTTATATCGCTTCTAGACCATTGTTCATTCACATATCTGCAGATGTTAGACTTGGATATCGCTACTAGACCATTGTTCATGCATTTTTCTGGATATGTTAGAGAGGTGACTTGTATATCGCTACCAGACCATTGCTCATGCACTTCTTTAGTTATGTGAGAGAGGCGACTTGTATATCGGTACTAGACCATTGTTCATACACTTCTCTGCATATGTTAGAGAGGTGACTTGTATGTCGCTACTAGACCATTGTGCATGCACTTATCTGGATATGTTAGAGAGGTGACTTGTATATCGCTACTAGACCATTGTTCATGTACTTTTCTAGATATGTTATAGAGGTCACTTCTATATCGCTACTCGAGGTGTCTTGTATAGCGCTACTAGACCATTGTTCATGCACTTATCTGCATATGTTAGAGAGGTGACTTTTATATTGCTACTAGACCATTGTGCATGCACTTATCTGCTGATGTTAGCGAGGTGACTTGGATATCGCTACTAGACCCTTGTTCATGCACTTCTCTGGATATGTTAGAGAGGTGACTTGTATGTCGCTACTAGACCATTGTTCATACACTTCTCTACATATGTTAGAGAGGTGACTTGTATATCGCTTCTAGACCATTGTTCATTCACATATCTGCAGATGTTAGACTGGGATATCGCTACTAGACCATTGTTCATGCACTTTTCTGGATATGTTAGAGAGGTGACTTATATATCGGTACTAGACCATTGTTCATACACTCCTCTGGATATGTTAGAGAGGTGACTTGTATATCGCTACTAGACCATTGTTCATGTACTTTTCTAGATATGTTATAGAGGTCACTTCTATATAGCTACTCGAGGTGTCTTGTATATCGCTACTAGACCATTCTTCATGCACTTATCTGGATATGTGAGAGAGGTGACTTAAGTGACAAAATTCTCTCACTATTGGGTGTCAATGCTCCATTCGAAGATTCATCAGTATTGTGTTAACCAAGATTCAACAGTGTTGTTTTCATAGTTAAACAGTGTTCATTTCGTGAGTCAATAATGTTGGTTTCGTAATTGAACAGCGTGTTTTACAGCCTTTAAATTGCACTTATAAAGTTTGCCTGACTTTATCGCTCGCATTAGCGCGGCTTTGGATGTAAAACTAGGTGAGAATTTATGTTCACAACCGAATAATATGAATATATCAAATAATTCAAAATTCTCCGATTTAAATTTATATGAATCATTAACTGACCCTACTCTTTATATCTCCAATTCCACCACTTTCTGTAGGATTCGTTAGAAATGCCCTCCAATTAATTAAGTCCGCTGCGCCTCAGAGAAACTTGTCAGTCATTATATTCCTCATATTTTTCATTGTCTGTGCGTGGTACGAGAAATATAAAAGAAGCAAAAGTTTTGCGATGAGGAAAGTTTGCACGACGCACGACGGAGAAATTGAAAGATATAATACTCGTATTTTCTTTTATCAACAACAAATTTTACAGTGAGAAGAAAAGTTTCGATTCCGTAGGAAATAAAAATGTGTTCCGCTACGAGAACTCATGCAAGGTTTTTCTTACTTAATTTTATATCATATTTTTTTTTTAATTGCCGCTTTGTCCATCGGCTGCGTGATGGTTGAGCAGAAGTTTCGATGGAACAATAAGAAGACGGTGAGATCCATATTCCTGGTTGGTTGTAATGTAATTTAACTTTGTTGCCAGGTAATACCGTACTACAAAAGCCAACAGAACCTACACAGGGGAGAGAGAGTAGGCGATTGCTTCTGAATTTAATTATGCTAATAAACTGATTTTAAAGAAATACTTAATTTTGTGTGTTATCTGGGAATCATCTTTACATGCTCAGTTAAAATTAGGAAAAGTTCTGAATTCAGTATCTGGAAGATTTTGTATAGGCAGAGGAGGATCAATAACGACACAGCATGATTTCTCGTATGATCACTTGCCAACCGCATATCACTGGAAAATTATATGTGCGGACAGCCTCTTAAACTTAACTGAACTATTACTTGTATATATTCACCTCCAATCGGTTAAGATGATAGTTGACATATTTCTATATAATAATATTCAAAGACTAAAATCTCCCTAAATTCTTCTTCCCTTGACTTGCGAGTACTCCAACTCAAATGACAATTGCCTGAATTGCAAATAAAAATGACTCACTCTTCCCCAATTTCATAACCATCTGTTTTGTGAAGAGAATCGACAGCTAAATCTGTGAGTTTGGCATTGGCCACACAAGCCTCCGGAGTACTTCATCACCAGAGACATAGCAATTTGCTAAATAATTCACCATAAATTGTGATGAATCGTAATGATGCTCGTGGCAGCCGCATTCTCGTACATATTTAACCACGTCAGTAAATAAGTTCGGCCCAAATGCAAGTAAATACACATTCCCGGCTATTCGTGGTGTTGACAAATTGCGGCCATAACTCATAACAAGTGCCAACATAGCTTCACGTGGTGGGCTGTGGCGTGTATTTAAAAGTTCGCAAGACGCGCAAACAGCTCTTCCAGCCGCCTCACCCGGCCTGGTTGAAGCTAATGGACGCTTTTGTACAAAAAATTACTGGTCATATTTTATAAGACTCTGTGGAAGATTGGCCATTATAGGATATACCCGCAAGCGCAACGTATGACGGAGCAGACAACTGAGACATCACGAACAACGCAATGGATTGAAATATCGTATCTGTGCACTTTTTATGATATGACTCTATATGAGTATTAATTAACAGGTGTGGGATATGCTGGTGGCAGAGAAAAAGCTTCTACTGAGGTTATTGAGCAGGATCATCTGGTCCTGGATACGTTGAAAGGTGAGAATGGAACAGGTTATGTGCAGTATATAACTTTTGAGCGATCATTGGAGCAACTTTGTCCCACATTGTAGTGGTGGACAATTAGGTCATATTTCGTCCTTTTGTGGGAATGCTAATTTAAGTGGCCGTGTGGTGTAGAATGAATTGGCAAAAAGTTTTAATGAATTATTAGAGTGGGCATTCTAACCTCTAGAATGTTGTATAACTACAGAGCTTGTCACAATACGTCCAAAGGTGACCGCAGTGACTAGGTGACTTGTTCCCGCTCTCAAGCAATCTAATCTAATCTTAGAGTGGGCAATTCTTGAGTCCAATTCTTTGTGTAAGCTATGTGAGGATTCTTTTATGTTCTTCATATGCAAATTTCAATCTTCTGACCACAATTCTCGTACCGAAGTCGGTATTAGACTGACTGACGACAAACTAACGACAAATGATGTTGTCGTTGGCTGAGTTGCGAGTAGGCGATTAGTGAGTCAACTATCATATTCAACACTACAATAGTTGCTAGAATCTGTTATGATAAGTTGACTCCCGGGAAGCACCAGATATTGTTGAACTTACCTAAGGCGTGGCTTACATCTGTCCGGTTATGTTCTTCTCCTGCTTGGCCTAGTACCGTTCACATTTCTCCTCGGTTCATTCTCATCCTCATCACAACATATATTAATTTATTTATTTATATTCAAGTCCTCCACACACTCTGTGGACGCTTGTCCTTGTGGTCTTCTGTGTCCGTTAGCGTTCAGTGATTCTATTGCTAGTTCTCGTCCTTATTCGGTTCAACTACAAACTACATATCCGATGCAGTCAGCCATCTGAGCTCTCACTGTACGCACACATATAATTCACGATTGTTTCAATAAATATTTGCCTGAAGTGGCTGAAGCCTTGCTGGTAAGATGAGAGTGCATCCTGCACTCATACTCCTCACACATGTGTGTCAATGCAGTCGTCTACGACGTTTATGTATGAGTACACTTACCTGACGTTGTTGTGTGCTCTCTTGAAAATCGTGCGCTTGGCGTTTGTGTGTTGGTGCGTGTCGGTTTTTCCTTTGTAACTGCAAATGCGTCGTCCTCTTTTATCCCAGTTTAAGTTATTCTCATTTTGTACTCCTTAAGAAAAATTCAATTTCCTTACCGAGCGCAGAAACTATCAGTTTTACAATGTTCATACTCGTACATTATGCAAAACTCAATTTTTTGTTTATCCTGTGCGCTTTTGCTATTGGCAGCACTCTTATTTGCATTGTGCATTTGCCAAAGCAGCATCTGCAAATTTAAACTGAAGAAAAGCAAAAGCAAAACTAAAAGGAATAGGAAAATTGACTGGCTGAGGGGTGGCCGAAGAGCAGAAGGGGAGCTGAAGACTGTGCAATTGTGGAACTGTAATAAAGTGTGGAAATCCTTATGGAAGAAGTGTAAAAAATGGCAAAATCAACAAATGTAAATATTTAAATTGCACAAAAACAAAGTTAAACGCCTGCAGCCTCAAGCGTGTGTGCATAGCGGCAATTGCAGCAGTGTGCCAGCGCCAGCATACGTGCGTTTGTGTGCGCGTGCGTGTGTGTGTGTGCGTGTGTGTGAGTGTGTGTGAGTGTGCCGTATGAAATAAACGACACCGAGTACAGCAGTGAAAATGACACTGTTTCTGGTTTCTGGTCTGAAAGTACTTTAATAAGCTTTTCGCCATGCCTGTCAACATGTGCAGCAGGAAGGAAAATATTCCGAGACACACAAGGAAGAGAAACTCACTAAATTTGGCAAGTTTGGCACCAGAGTTCTATCCGAGTTATAAAATTCTATCAGTGTAATGAACATTCTTATGTGCATAGAAATGCACTGCACTGAGTTGGGGATTTCCAACAAAGACGCATTAAACGAGCGCTTTGATTAAAATTTTAAAATAAATTTCAAACTGCTGAGTTCTTGATATTCGACCCCGAGCGGTGAGGTCTCTGCTGACAATTGTTATACAAAAATTAATTTGCAATTTGTAAGATGAAGATATCTGCTGGAATACCAAATATGTAGCTATCAACTCAACGAGCGGAGATTTCCCTTCCAAATTGATACAGTCCATTGCGGGAATGTCGATGCTGGCGAATTTCGTAGGAATGAATGGGCAAAGGAGACACCAATACAAATTAGAATTAAAGAGGACTCCCCGTTGCAGTCGGTCATTAATAGAAAGGATCTTTACCCAAGTGGGGACTTTATGGTTCAGATTAACATGGATTCAGTCCTCGTATGTGAAGGTGATTAACAGAAAGGGAAGTAACCAAGTTGGGTGTTTAGCAAGGTTCTTTTCAGATTAACAAGGAGTCCGTCCTCGTATGTGAAGGTCATTAACAGAAAGGTAGGTAACCTTGTAGTGTCTTTAGCAAGGTTCATTTCAGATTAACAAAGAGTCGCTCCTCGTATGTGAAGGATATTAACAGAAAGGCAGGTAACCATGTAGTGTCTTTAGCAAGGTTCATTTCAGATTAACAAGGAGTCCATCCTCGTATGTGAAGGTGATTAACAGAAAGGGAAGTAACCATGTTGGATCTTTTGAACGGTTAATTTTAGATCAACACGGAGTCCGTCCTCGTATGTGAAGGATATTAACAGAAATGCGAGTAACCATGTTGCGTCCTTAGCGAGGTTCATTTCAGATTAACATGGAGTCCGTCCTCGTATGTGAAGGTCATTAACAGAAAGGGAAGTAACCATGTTGGATCTTTTGAACGGTTAATTTCAGATTACCATGGAGTCCATCCTCATATGTGAAGGACATTAACAGAAAGGCGAGTAACTATGTACGGTCTTTAGCAAGGTTCATTTCAGATTACCATGGAGTCCGTCATCGTATGTGAAGGTGATTAACAGAAAGGTGAGTACCATGTTGGGTCTTTAGTCTTTATGAGTCCATCCTCGTATGTGAAGGTCATTAACAGAAAGGCAGGTAACGATGTAGTGTCTTTAGCAAGGTTCATTTCAGATTGACAAGGAGTCAGTCCTCGTATGTGAAGGTCATTAACAGAAAGGTGAGTACCATGTTGTGTCTTCAGCAAGGTTCATTTCAAACTAGCATGGATTCAATTCTCGCATGTGAAGGACATTAACAGAAACGGCGAATTACCATGATGGTTAATTTCATAGGCTGTCCTGGACTGACCCATGTTGGTGCCAGGTCTCGGTGGTATAGAAATATATAAAATTAAGAAACGCTCTGCTGAGAATATCATTCTTCAAATCCCACCTGTTTAATTCTTCAGACAACATTCACATTAATACTCGAATAGTTCGATTCAAGACAATGCTGAAGTATTTCTCACATAAAATAGTATAAGTTAAGTTACCAATCCAGTACAACTGGAAGATTTACAACATCTTCAGCGCACCATATTTTGTTAATGGATCTTCTTGGTCACAAATTTATTGGATGCAGTCAGTTGAAATAAATGCCGGTTTATGAACGGGGTCTTTACATACCATGTTGAGTTTCAGGCAAAAGGAACTTTCTTCATCGTGATGGAAACGAATTGTGGAGAGGAAAATAGAACACTTACTAAAATGTGTCTGATGCGGCTCATTATGGAGTATATCAATCTGTCAGGGGACAGTAAATTGTCTTCTGATTCAGTACTGAACAAGATTTTGATGACGTGCATGAACTTAACTAGAGTAAATCCGGACCGGGTTAATTTATTTATAGCGTAGAATGATATGGCGTTAATATGGATGCCTAGATGAAAGTGATATTCATGGTCCGTAAAGGGCGTGATGAAAAGTACTGTTATGAAAAATAGTATTTAGTTCGCATCACTGGATTGCGCCAAGTAAAACAAACCAGTTTGTTTGATGATTTAGCTTCAAAAAAATTAATTTAACTTAACAAATTGAATCGTCCACTTTCTTTGTGATGGCCCATATCTCGCTTGGTTGAGACTCAAATATTTCGGAAGTCCTTTTGTAAAGACTCTAGGGAATTAATCTAGTTTAGAACTTTCTGACCTATCCAAATTTATTAACAACTCCGGCTGGTTGTAATTTTACCAAAGTATATCACCATCTTTAGACTCGCGAGGACATGGTATCAAAATGAGAGAGAGAGAGAGCCAGACATTTTACCTACCTACCTAACAAATTTGAAGTGTTCTTCACACTATTGCATTGATAAAATAGAAATGGATACCAATCCACATCCGTGCTCAAACTGGATTATTTGCAAACGGACTTCTTGCAGCTGCTTAAGAGCAGAAAACCTCACTTACCCGGGAGCTGGGAAAATTCCTTGATCAACGGATAATTCACACCCAGCTCTTTTTCGTGTGAAGTTTCGGGAGTTTTCGGGCAAATGAATCGTCTGTTATACTAAACCATCCAATACAAAGCGAACTATTGTGGCAAATTTTTCCGAACTCTGTAAATGCAGTCACCTGAGCGGTACTCCACCAACAACTTGAACACAGTCCACTGAAGTTTTTGGATGTTATGATAATTCATTTTTTTCTGTGATACTTTCTGTTAATCAAGGCCTATATTTCTCGTTTCTGATTGCTGGAGTGTGTAAACTGATTATAAAGAAAGAGATATTCCTAGTCTGTGTTAGGATTGGACATGGGGCCAATGTTCCATCGCGACACTTTTACTCCACCTCTTCCAACTGTATCACACTCCAAATCCGACTGATTTCCATGTTTTTCCTCTAATTTGTTTGACACTGAAACTTCATTCCTTTCTGTAGTTCTATTGGCTTCATTTACATCATTTATTCTGTTTTGTAGTTCTTTTGTTGTTTTTTATTTCATTAGCGAGGTTTCCACGCTGTTGCATAGCAGCGCACAAGCACGCAAACTTCTGACGTGCAAATATTGCGTTTAATTTTCTGAGCATACATGCCAAAAAGTTAATAAAAAGCGCTTATTTACAGTCAATTTGCGGTGCGGCATTGGCACACCGAATTAATTGTTTTAGAGAAGCCAGCCGGAAGAACCCCAGTAAGCAACTCATCGATTCGCTGACCTCCGCTGGCGCCTGCGGGTGCAATTTTAATTACAAGTGAACTGGCGCAATTTACGAGGACCGTGAAATTAGTTTACAGAGAAGCCATACAAGAGAGCAATTGTAAATACGTGAACATGGAATCAGTTGTGAGGATAAATGGCGGAGAAGCACGAAAATTTAATTGCTTTGTTACTAAACAATCTGAAAGCTGCGGGGTTCCTTCGCGATACTTCATTATGCAAGTAGGAGTATAGGGCATACACGCTGGAACCGTTGAATAGGCAGTAGTGGTGGAGATCCTGAAGTACTGAATTTCACTTAGAGTGCAAAAAATCAATTTAATTAACTAAGTTTAAAGTACAACACAAGTGGAGGGAAATTAGTCACTTGGGGTCACGTTGTAAACAAACCCAACCACACTCGCCAGGTAAGTGGCAGCATCCCAAGAAACATCATTTGTGGAGAGAAGCAATTGAAAAATTGTACGTGTTTTGTATAAACTTTAAGAGGAATTCTGTACGATTTTCTGTTTTGAAGAAAATATAATTTTATATCCTATAAATTTATATCGTCTTTGTAGGATTGTTGATTGATTGATCATGCTTGGAAGGAGCTCATTTTCAAGTCTTTCTAAGATCGATTATGTTCGTTTAGCATGACGGTATTTACCTCATTGAGCCTATCTTGGCATAGTTTGGCAACCATCTTTAACTAGGACAGCTCTTGGGAATTGTTTCTACGCCACTCGGTCTCTTAGCCTGCACTCTGTGGAATACACCAAAGAATTTACGTAATACGATAGCAAGCAAAATATAAACAAATTTATATTCCAACTGATGCAGCTAATAATGTCAGTGTTGCCACTTGGTTCCATCTGGAATATGTAATATCTCCAAGTATACACTTCAATGTGGAATCTTAAGTCGAAGTGGCCAAAGTTTGCTGCACATGTGCGGTTGTGTATGCATGCATGACACTCGCCTCAAACTCAAACTCACCAACGGCAGGAGCACGTGACCTCCCAACTTGATCTTTATTGTCAGAAACTTTCGCCAGTTGTGTGTGTGTGTGTGTGTGTGCGGTGCACTTTCAAAGGACCCATTTATAAATTCATTGAGTTAAGTAGCTAGCAAAGGTGCTACGCTTGAGCACGGGCCACATTGGCTGCAGCACATGCAATCACTCACAGCAGCAGATTTGCACAAAGTGGAAGTTATGGAAGCACAAAGTGAAACTTAGGCACACTGAAAGGCAGCAGAAATGAGCATTTCATTGTGTACGGTTTACGAGGTCAAATGAAAGAAGGCATTCACGAGACGTGATTAAATTCAAATCATTATATTTCACTTGAAAATGTTTGCTTAATAATTAAATTTTAAACGCTTCGAATTGTATTTGAAATTTAGGTATTTAAATTGTAACGAAATAGTCTTTTCAATATTCATGATTAGGCATGAATAAATGTTAAAAAGTATAAGGAATTATTGAGGATTACGAGTTGAAAGAGTGAAAGATCATGAGTGAAAGATCATGAGTGAAAGATCATGATTGGAAGTTCATGAGATTGAAAGGTCCTTATTAAAAGGTCTTTTGTGAAAGATTATGAGTGAAAGATTATGAGTGGAGACCGTTAGTAAAAAGTCATTTGTGAAAGGTCCTTATTAAAATATCATAAATGAAAGATTATGAGTGCAAGATCAATAATGAAAGGTCACTAGTGAAATGCCATTATGAAGGGTCTTTATTAAAAGATCATGAGTCAATGATCATAAATGAAAGGTCATTAGTGACAGGTCATTAGTGCATGGTCATTAGTGAAAGGCCATTAATCAAATGTCTTTAGTGAAAAGTCATTAATGAAAGGTTATTATTGAAAGATCATTAATCAAAGGGTATTAGTGAAACATCATTACCGAAAAGTCATTAGTCGAAAGATCATTAATGAAAGGTCATTAATGAAAGGTCATTAGTGAAATATTATTATTGAAAGGTCATTAATGAAAGGTCATTAGGGAAAGGACATCAGAGAAATATTATAATTTAAAGATCGTTAGTGAAAGGTCACTAGTAAAAGGTCACTAGTGAAAGGTCATTAGTGAAAAGTCATTTGTGAAATGTTATTAATGAAAATTAATTAAAGATAGTTTATTAGTGAAAGATCATTAGTGAAATGTATTTTGTGTAAGGTTATTAGTGAAACGTCTTTATCAAAAGATCATGAGTGAAAGATCATGAATGAAAGGTCATTAGTGAAAGGTTTTTATTGAAAGCTCATTAATGAAAGGTCATTAGTGAAAAGTTTTTATTGAAAGATCATTCATAAACGGACATAAGTGAAAGGTCATCATTGAAAAGTCATGAATGAAAATCATATTGAAAGGTTATTAGTGAAAGGGTATTAGTGAAAGGTCTTTACCGAAAAGTCATTTTATTATTGAAAGACCATTAATCAAAGGGCATTAGTGTAACATCATTACCGAAAAGTCATCAATGAGAGGTCATTAGTCGAAGGTCTTTATTAAAAGATCATAAGTGAAAGATAATGAGTGCAAAGTCAATAATGAAAGGTCATCATAGAAATATTATTATTGAAAGATCATTAATGAAAGGTCATTAGTGAAATATTATTATTTAAAGATCATTAATGAAAGGTCATTAGTGAAAGTTCATTAGTGCAAAAGTAATCAATCTGCAAGGTCTTTATAAAAACATAAAAAGTGAAAGATTATGAATACAAGGTGAATAGTGGAAGCTCATTAATGATAGTTCTTTAGTGAAATGGTTTTTTTGAAAGATCATTAATAAAAGGATATTAGTGAAAGTTCATTAGTGAAAGGTCATGAGTGAAAGATCATGAGTGAAAGTTCATGAGATTGAAAGGTTCTTATTAAAAGTAATTTAATTTATTGAAAAGTTTTTATTGACAGATCCTTAATAAAAGGACATTACTGAAAGGCTATTAGTTAAGGGTCATTAGTGAATGGTCATGAGTGGAAGGTCATAAGTAAAAAGTCATTTGTGAAAGGTTACTAGTGAAAGGTCATCAATGAAATGTCACTAGTGAAAGGTGATTAGTTAAGGATCATTAATGAAAAGTCAGTAGTAAAATATCATTAATGAAAGGTAAGGAGTGAAATGTCATGAATGAAAGGTATGGAATGAAAGCTCATTAGTGAAAGATTATTATTGAAATATCTTTAATGAAAGGAAATTAGTGAAACATCACTACGGAAAAGTCACCAATGAAAAGTCATGAGTCGAAGGTCTTTATTAAAAGATGAAATGAAAGGCCATGCGTCGAAGGTCTTTATTAAAAGATGAAATGAAAGGTCAATAGTGAAAGGTCATCAGAGAAAAATTATTATTTAAAGAACATTAATGAAAGGCCAATAGTAAGAGGTCATTAGTTAAAGATCATTAGAGAAAGGTCATGAGTGAAAGGTCATGAATGAAAAGTCATGAGTGAAAGGTCACAAGTGAAAGGTCATCAATGAAATGGCACTAGTGAAAGGTGATTAAGGATCATTAATGAAAAGTCTGTAGTAAAATATCATTAATGAAAGAAAAGGAGTGAAAGCTCATTAGTAAAAGGTTATTACTGAAATACCATGAATGAAAGGGTATCAGTGAAGCATCATTAGTCAAAAATCATAATTGGAAGCTCATTAGTGAGAGCTGATTAGCGAAAGATTATTGAAAATTTTAATGGAATGCCATTAGTTAAAGGTCATTAGTAAAAGGTCTTTCATAAAAATTCATCCATGCAAGGTAATTATTGAAGAGTGACTTTGAGAGAGACTCTCTTTATAAAATCGACTTCTTAAAATACTTTACAGCTTAAACAATGAAGTTCTAATGTATACATATAATTTTGTTTCATAATTTCTTATAAATGAAGGGGGTTTAAAGCCCCTTTACCCAGTGCCTTAAGATCATATGAATATTTTCATACAAATTTGGTTGGGTTTTTGAAATTTTCCCCTACACACGATCATTCGTTGTTCACTTCAACTCCATATTGAACCCCTCAAAGTGCGCATTGTACCTCCACCACTGTGGTGCATTGCAGTTAGTTTGCATCGAAATGGGTACATAAAACAAAAGCGTGAGTTTTTTAAAACATGCCAATACCAAAGATATACCTCTGTATATATTCGTACTCCCTTCACGTATCCTTTGCGTGCGGTATGAAAAAGCTGCAGAGTGTGAAATGCTCTTTGCTTGTTTGCAGCAATAAAAATAAATAAACAAAACAAATTATTACAAAAGTGTGCCGCAAAATGGATTTTAACGCGCCATTGTTAGCATTCTGCTGCATCCGATTGCGCTCGTCGTGGTGGACGTGGTGTTGGTGGTGGTGGTGCTGCTGCTGCTGCTGCTGGCAATGGTGTTGGTTGTTGGCTGTGGCAATTTTGTAGCTCACATACTTTAAACAATTTTAATTTCCTTATTTTCTTGTGCCTTTGTGTTGTCGAGTCGTGAAAGGGTTAAATCTAGCTTGAATTTGGCTGCTTTGGATACTTGGCCATTTGAAACTTGATGAAAAACAAGTAAAGAGAGAACATAAAAATAGTTTAATTTTCTTTATTTTCCTTTGACTTCCGTGCAGTTTTTCCACTCCCGTCAATCTTAATACCAGCTCATAAAATCACTCACTCGTATGTAAAGTTGACTTTGTCATGCTGGTGAAGCATCTTTTTAATATCCTCTCAGCGCTTTGACACTTTTTCCATTAGACGCTTTTTGGTTGTTGTTTCTGCTGCTGCTTCATAGACAGATAATTTTTTGTATATATTCAGTTTAGAGAAATCGTTTGTGTTACTCTTCTCGTCATATTTTTGTTGGACTGGTAATAGCTTCTAAAATACAGAAAGACATCGGTTGGGAGTCCATTGCGGTGGATATGGGAGGACTCTGGTCAGAGTAAGAGAAAAAAATATCTTAGTGCCAAATATACTAGAGGGATGATAAGAGCATCTGTTCTAAGGTATCATTTACCATTCGGAGGGATCAAGTTTACCGAGAGAGAGTTGTACAACGGAGTGGTGGAAGCGACTTTGTGGAATAGGGGACTCATTTTCCAAAGTCGACTGTAACAACTTAGTTTAAGTTAGTATTTCTGTAGAATTCTGAATTTTTAGCAACCTTCGTTGTTGAATAGAGCAGAACTATGGATTATTAACTATATTCCAGGCTAAAGAGTAGAGTGCTGCACTTCTTATACGATCTTTTAAAGAGTTCCATTTGGACAGAGGGTTGTTGATAAGAACTACTTCCATCCTTATATTCATTATTATGGACCCTACCAGAGCGGGGCTAAGCATTCATATTGGACCACCTCCTTAAGCATTCATATTGGAGCACCTCCTTAAGCACTCATATTGGAGCACCCTAAAGAGCGAATATTGTTAACTTTCTATGAAAAATTCGCTCTTATTGGATAGATTTTTACAGAGGTGGTCCAATATAAATATTTAAGGAGCTGATCCAACTTTCTATGAGCAAAATCAAATTCAATGAATTCCCTGCTACGGAAAAACTAGATCCTCTACTTTAGGTGGCTGCTAGTTTTTCCCACCATTTTGTGGCTGGGATCTACAAATTTCCAGCACAAGAAACTTCCGCAGCAATTTTATTTCTCTTTGCGCCATTTTCCCACTTGTTAAATTGCGCCATAATTTATGTGCCAAAGTGTTTGTGTACCATTACAATAGAATTGGTAAAATGGATTTCAAACCTCGATTGACACCGCAAATTCCATTTTACAGAGGGACAGAGGGCGAGCTCGCTTAGATACAGACTCCTGCCAAGGGGCACATGTGCACGATGGGGGCGTATAAGTCACATTGTGTTTGCGATAGTCATTGGCGAAAAAAGAAAACGCTACGAAAATGAACACATTCGTAGCGAACACAATAAAAGTATAAAAACCAAGAAACGCACAAATAGCGAACAACAATTTAAATCGAGTGAAATAAAAGCGCCACGCCACGCCATGCCACGCCACGCTACGCCAAGCCGCAGTATGGAAAACATGGTGAAGGCGATTGCGCCACATCAGCTGCGAAATTCGCCGTTACTTTGCGGCGTGCGGAAAATTTTATATGTGCAGATGCGCGAGAAAAGATGCCTTCGATTCTACTGCAATGCTGCCTCCAGTAATTTATGGTTTCCAACTTGTAAGTTGCTGCCTTTTTATTTATATGGAACCGAGTATTTTTTCTAATATACGAGTAACCCCGCAAACTTGTTGCAGCGTGGTCACTGTGATTGCAATGTGGATAATGGTGGAAGTTCAAGTGGTCGATGTGGGTGGGAGTTACCCATTCTACTGGGCTTTTTTAGAGAAAATGTTTAATGACTGGAATAATGAGATCGATCATAAGGGAAGAAAGCGACTACTTATTTTTTCTTATTCTTCTGTCATAGAAGTAGGAGTTACTTGGAGTTGTTGGAAATATTTGAAGAAGTAGGAGTTACTTGGAAATATTTGAAGTAGAAAGTGGAAAAAAGGAGTCAAGTTTAACAGAGGACTCCGTAATTGCGTTGTGCCAATTCTAAAGCTATACAATGCTCTTGTCATGGCAGTATCCTTTTCTGCCCTAAAGTAAGTGATCCTTATATAGCAAAAGTATTCCAGTGTATTCTAGCATTTGATCACATCATCAATCCCTGATGAAAACTCTGTTAAAAATATATGAAAGGTAGGAGAGATTGTGTTATACAACTGACCTATAGCTTGAATGCTAAATATAATGGCCTTTAACTTGAAGGCCTAGCATAATGCAGAGTATGGTAAAACTTCTACTTACAAGCTTCTGGGATGAATTCTTATCAAGTGGACCGCTGTGTGAAACTCAACTTGTGTATCAACCTTAAAATATGTTGAAATCTGTTGCAATCTGCTCTTACTTATTATTATTATTATTATTATTATTATTATTATTATTATTATTATTGTTATTATTTAACAGGCAAACAGAGCACTGCGACCTGAGCGATCTACTGTGCAGCCTCGTACCCAACTAAAACAATCCTAGACTATTTATAAATCTCGTAACTGCTGTGGGCTTAATTTTAACTAAGTGATTTGGAAATAAGAACCTTGCCACCGCTGGGCAAGTGCTTAGAATGTGTTCTGCTCCTTCCTGCTCCTCTTGACAGAGTCGGCAGGAATCGTCTTCTATCACATCTGTTTTTTTCAGATGGTAATTGAGTCTACAGTGTCCTGTTAAAAGTTTAGAATAGAGGTTATTGTCATTTCTAGTGAGGTTTAAAGCAGCATCTACCCTGATATGTTCCGGGTCAATGAGTAGTCTTGACTGCCGTATACCTTTTTGGGCTCTCCAGTAGTTTAGCAGAACTCTTTTTTCCTGTTCACACAACAAGTTATTTATGAAGCTGCTGTTTACTCCACAGAAGAGTTCTGGAGTGACTGCGCCCCTTTTTGCCAAAGAGTCAGCCATTTCGTTGCCCTTTCGTTGTCCCTCATGTCCCGGTACCCACATTAGCGTGACTGAGTTTCGCGCTGCTAGAGTTTTGAGAATTCGGAGCATTCCCAGACCAGCTTTGATTGGAATGAGAAGCTTTTAATGATTTTAGAGCTGTCTGGCTATCTGAAAGAATGCATATTTTGGTGCTTCGTGTACCCCTGCGTAGACATTCTGTAGCACATTACTCTAAGGCGTGGACCACCGCCTGGAAGCTGTTTTTTTCATTGCAATTGCTCTTAATTACTGGGCCGCTTCTATTCAAAAGTCACTCTTTTTCTTAAAAAATCGACTTACACCCTTTTCTTGACATATAGAAACATGGAAGAATCAAAGAGTTCCTGTTAGAGTTCAATAAACTGCTGCGATCACTCATCAAATAACATCTCTTTGGGGGTACAATTCTTATATACCTTTGCCTTTATTTAAATCAAGAGAGTTTTCTCTCAGAGTGGTGAGTTGTTTCGGAGCCGCTGGTCGGCTATAGTCGACGGCCTTTTCCTCTTACTATCAGCTAATCGAGCTAATGAAGTTGGCTATGTTTATGATATTGTTCCTCTTTCTCAGTGGAAAATCTATCCTGAAATTAGTTATATTCAGATGGAACCTGCCTAATGCGGTTATGATGCTAATCAGGCAGCCAAGAGAACCCCACTAGTTCCCCTACATTGGCAGGTGAACTAATTTATGGCTAGAGAAAAGCATAATTAAACAGTTCACACCTCATACAAAGAGACTAGACTCTAGGTTTGGTTTAATTAATCTTATAAACTCTTCCCTAAGGCAACTTCAGAAATAGAAACATAAAAACTCGAGCCTTTAAACATTACAAGAGATCTGGTACTGGGGTTGATTACGCTAAATATGCGATTCTTAGAAATAGTTATCAAACTTTAAATGCACCATGCTACAAAGCTTATATTAGCAATTTGATATGTGAAGTTCACATAAGTAGCAAAGCGTTTTATAGTTTCGTAAATTTTAAGCGTAAGAACTCTGATTTACCTTCAACAAAGAATTGAAAAGGATCCGTATCTACTGATGATCTGGCTATATCCAATTTCTTCGCAGACTTCTTTAAATCTACCTATTCTAGTGAATATTATCCATATCCTTTGTCGTCATTAAATTATGGGTTTATGCTTTCCATCTTACCTGAAGATGGAAAGCATAAACCATAAAAGATGGAATATAATCTTAAATCCTTAAAAATCTCATTCCTAAAGTCAGACAAAATTCCTGACTGTATTTTAAAAGTGTGTGCTGAGTGATAATATATTTACCCCTTACTAGTATTTCTAACGCTTCACTTGATTAGGTTCCTTTCCTATATGTTGGAAGGAGTTTTATTTGATGCGGCTCCATAAAAGTGGATCTAAGTCTGATGAATCCAATTACCGTGGAATAGCTAAACTAAGTGTTCTTCCTAAATTATTTGAGTCCATCATTATCTCTCATTTAGCATTCTCAGTAAAGTCTGTAATTTCCCAACATCAACATGGTTTTCTCAAAGGAACATCCACTGTTACAAATCTTCTTGACTTCTCTTCTTCAATTCAGGGTTTCTCTGCAGGTCTGCAAACTGTTGTAATTTATACAGACGTAAGTAAGGCCGTTGGCAAAGTTAATCATAAACTGCTAGTTAAGAAACTAAATTGTATTGGTATTTCCAGTAAATTTGTTTTTTGGATTAAATTCTATTTAAGTGGTCGCACACAAAGGGTTTTATTCAAGGATGCTTTGTCAGAGAATATTGATGCTACTTCCGGCGTTCCCCAGGGAAGTCATGTAGATCCAGTTCTTTTCTTACTTTTTATATCTTATGATCTTCCAAGTGCCACTGAAGTTTCTAACATTTTAATGTTCGCTGACGACGTAAAGTTTTATTTATCCCACTATTCACCAGGATTTCAGGAAATGTTACAGGATGATATTTCTTCATTATCGTCTTGGTGCTCAGTAAATTTGATGACACTAAATCATGACAAATGTAAGTAAATGGATTTCTCTAGAAGATACCCTTTTCATCATCCATATAATATTTGTAAGAAGTTTCTAACAAGATTCTTCAGTTTTGTGGATCTTGGCGTGACAATGGATCTGAAACTTCGCTACGACCTTCACATTAACACCTGTGTAAATAAGGCAGAGGCCTAGCTTTATAAAAAAGTGACTGAAGGAACAATCCACATGATACAAAAAGTCTTTATATCTTCCTTGTTCGTCCAATTTTGGAATATGCCTCTAGCGTTTGGAATCTCCACTACAACTGCCATATTGCTAAAATTGAATCTGTTGAAAAACAGTTTCTGTTATCTGTTTTGCGTTCCTTCAAATGGAATCCGTTACTTAGACTTCCACCATACGAACATACCATTCAAATTATTGCAATTACCTACGTCGGAAAGTAGAGGGGTAATAATTAATGTTTGTTTCGTAGGAAAATTGATTAGTGGTCAAACCATATCATCAGTATTGTTGAGTAATATATATTTATCTGTTCCTATGCGTTCGTCCAGAAATTAAATTCCCATTAGATTGAATATGTGTAGATCTAATTATGCATAGTCTGATCCAGTCCGTTGTATGCTTGACGAGTTTAACAAATACTTTTCATTGTTTGATGTTTCTTCTCCGCTATTTGTTATTAAAAGATCATTACTGTCATATTTGAATAGTTGATTGCTTGATTCATCCCCACAGCTGTTGATCTGTAGCTATTTTATTGATTCACATCCCATTGTCGTGGTCGGGATCGCGAGTTCAGGACGGTCCGGACGGTTGCTGATCGATCACCGGTTCCGTACGTTATGCGGACGTTCCCATCGGTTAGTTGGGTAGGTAAGTGGGCCCGTAGGATACGTCGAAAAAAAGGCTTTGGTACAAATCCAGACTTAATCTGCAAATTCTTCAATGATGTCAATGGGATTCAAGGGTTAGTAGACTCTCTTTCGCTCACTCGTAGAAAGTAGCAACTTCTTCTTAGGCACTAAAAACACGTCCTTGATATCTGAAATCCACTCCTTTAGCAATTTATGTGCTACCAGAATAAATTTTTTACAATCGCTGTGCAGTTTCTGACAATATTTTCTGCAGGATATTTTTTCTTTACTCCTTCAGCAAATAATGTGTTACCGGAATATTGATTAAACAATCGCTGTGCAGTTTCTTACGATATTTTCTGCAATCTTAATATAATTTTCATGAGACTTAAGAGGTTTTCTGGTACTCCTAAACAACTTCAGTGCACCTAACTATATATTGTACTCTTTGCACATGGAACTTCTTTGTATCCTGTAAAAGTTTACTGCAACTCCTCAGCAACTTCTTTTAAACCTGAATATATGCTCTGCAACTTTTGTGGAACTTCAATATAACTTGAGACGTTATCTGTAGCTCATAAGTCAGTTCAGTGCATATACATATGTTCTCTACAGAGTTTAAGGAGTTTCTATGCATCCTGTATAAGTTAGTATCCAACCCTTCACTTCTGAGCAATTCAACATGCTCTCTGTAACCTTTATGTGCCTTCTCTGTAACCTTTATGTGCCTTCTCTGTAACCTTTATGTGCCTTCTCTGTAACCTTTATGCAACTTCTCTTTGACATGTATGTAACTTCTCTGACACCTTTATGTGACTTCTCTCTAACCTTTATGCAACTTCTCTTTGACATTTATGTAACTTCTCTGACACCTTTATGTGACTTCTCTCTAACCTTTATGTGACTTCTCTGTAACTAACATATCAACCTTCTCTTTAAATGATCCTGTAAAGGTTGCTTGATCACTTTTTTTAAGACTCTTGATTGATTTTATAGCATAATCCTACGAATACATTTTAACACCCCGTGTTCTGTCGAACAAAATGAATAATTCAGGAACCAATTCTCACATCGCAACACTATCAAATAAGAACAACAACAAAAATGAAAATGGAAACGGAAATCCCTGCCGAATGCGTTGCAAATTACACAACTAAGTCGGCGATTTAGAGACTCTGGCAAATCCCATGAAATCACAACAAATACCAAAAAATTAATACTTCAGGTACTTGCAGCGCAGAGGCATGCGTGATTTCAATGCACTCCCTGTCTCCCTCGAACATATTGAAACAACGCTGGCAGGCTTGCGAAGTGGGACCTTTACAAATCCCTAAAAATCTAACATGTCCTGGTATTAGCGTTGTTGTTGATGTTTGTGCCTCGCAGGAGCATTGCAAATGGCACACGGGCGCAATTTTGCGGGTATGCACTCTCAAAGGATTTTCCTCCTGACGAAGAGCGTATGTACCGAAAACATTTTATCCTTTTAATTTTGCAATACTTTTCTGCCACTTTTATTTAGTTTTGCGGCATTTGCTGCCGCACATTTGGGGAACACGCGACAGGATTACTTGAATTGCGTTTCTGTGGTTTTCACAGAGTCCTGCCAATGCTGTTGGGGTGTGCTGTTTTTCTGGTTTTAACTTGGGTTTTTGTTTTTATTTCTGGTGGTCCAATTGAATTTGGAGAATCTCTGTAAGGAGTTTTAAAGGGACTAGGCTGGGTGCTGGAGTGTTCCTTAATTAAAAGCATGACATTTTTAAATATTGTTTGGCACTATTGTTGTGACTCTTGAATCACACAAATTTCGTATTGTTTAAGAATTCAAGTGCTTTAAAATAGTTCTCCTTAATTCAAGTTATGTTCATGAAACAAGCGAACTCCATTCGGGTTAAATTTGTGGTTGGCAATGGGAACGGAGCCACTGCGAGTACAGCTGCCGCATCACCACTTTTCGCGGATTACGTGGAAAATATGAAATATTTCATGAAATTAATATTCAGCTCCACACTAATGAACTTTGTGCATAGGCAACAAGGCAGTCGCATCAAAATGAAATGGCATTTTCGCATTAGAACACGTGCTGGTGTAAAAATAGCTAACGCCTAATGGGGGAATAAATACCCATGTGAATGATTTGAGTTGCCAAGCGATGCTCATCCATTCAGCGGGAATTTAGCTACGGACTATTGAGCAGCATTGGTACTGCGACGATGCATTAATTTAAAGCCGAATATGCCACTCCTTGCAGTTCAGTGTGTACAGATAATAATTATTCCAATGACCAATATTAATATTTTGGACCAATAATCATATTTGTGTATTACGAATGCTGATGTCCATAGTGATTATTTCAGGAAATGTATAGTTAATCCTTTTAGGAGGTCATCTAGTCAATCTATGCGATTGTGGATGGCAGAGGATACTGAGTTTTTAATCAAACAGTTGAACCATGAGCTACAAGCTAAGTTGCAGAAATTGTTCATTCCGGAAACAATTGAAATGAATGATATGAGACCCACAGGAGTTCTCACATACCCCCAATCAACAGCTTAAATAAAGGGTGTAACTGTGGCTGAGAAGAATTGCCAGACAGTTGTTTCCTGAATAAGATAAAGCAAAAACGAACAATCGGATTTTAAATATTATTAGGTAGGTTATATGGCTGTCCTAAGACTCACTTAGGTCTGTTCAAGGCCCATTGTGGCCTTAACTATTATTACTCATGATAGCTTGAAACTGCCTCACAGGAATCAAGGCAACTCATTGGGGTCTCTTCTCAAGTAACTACGGTGGAAGTGAAATGAGCAAATAAGCCTGCATATATATCCTTGGTATTATTCAGGTTTAAAGTTGAATAATAAATAATGAGGGTCGAAATTCTGCAAACTTTTTGAGATCAGCTAGAGTATATAGTAGTAGAGAATTGTAGAGACTAATGCGGGCGATATACCGCAATAGAAGTGCTCTACACAAAAGGGTGCCCTCAGGGAGGAGTACTTTCCCCACTCATGTGGAGCCTAGTGTCAGAGGAACTACTTGATTTGCTACAGCACAACGGCATCACCTGTCAAGGATATGCCGACGATATTGTAATAATAGCAAGAGGTAAAATTGAATGCACTCTTTGTAACATAATACAGAGAGGACTCTTTATTACTCAAGAATGGGCTCTTTATTACTTCAATGGGACTGAACATAAACCCCACAAAAACAACCATTCTACCGCTCACTCGGAAAAAGAAATTGCCGCAATATGATCCAATATATCCAATCAAACTCCGAAATGTGGAGATTAGTTTGTCAAGAGAGGTTAAATATCTAGGAATAGTACTAGATTTCAAACATATCTGGAAAGAACATTCGGACTTTGTAAGAAGTGAGGCAATCAGAGCATTAATGGTGTGTAGAAGTTTAGCTGGGAAGACATGGGGTGGCAAACCTTACACTCTGAAATAGATGTACACCATGAGAGTTAGGCCGGATCTAACATATAGAGTAGTGGCATGGGCTCAGAGAACCAAATTGCTCACCATAAAGAACACTTTGAACAAAATACAATAACTAGCATGCATATGTATTACCGGAGCTATGAAAACGTGTCCCACAGCAGCAATGGAAACAGTTTTAGATCTTACTCCGCCACATATTACAGTAGAAATTACTGCAAAAGGAACCCTATTAAGAATCGTCAAAGAGAAAATTTGTAGTAATAAACAACGAGACAGCATCGTTGCCACTACACCCGTCGCGAACCTACCTAGAGACGACATGAACAAAATGTATAACTTTTAGAAACGCTTAACAGTTGTGCTTGGGAACAAGAAGGAATGGAAACTTGAATCACTTGAAGATATCCGGAAAGATCATACAATCAAGTGGTTCACAGATGGTTCAAAAACAGAAAAAGCGATAGGAGCCGGCATATTTGGGCCGAGGGCCAACAACTACGAACCAATGGGGAAATCAACCAGCATATTCCAGGCTAAGATACATGCAATTCACCTCTGTGTTAGCTTTAACCTCCGACGTAACCTTGTGGGTCAAGAGTTTGCTATCATGTCCGACAGCCAAGCAGCTATAAAAGCACTCAATTCATACGAGATTCATTCTAAACTCGTATGGGAATGCGCACAGCTTTTAAATAAGTCAATAAACTTTCCATAATATGGGTCCCAGGGCACACTGGGACGCCTGGAAATGAAAAAAGCCCGGCGTCTTGCCAGTAATAGAGCAGCCCCACCTTTTATTGGGCCTGAACCCTTCTTTGGCATAGGGCCAAATAGTATAACAGGTAATTTAAGACAGGAGGAAAAATCCAGAAGATCACGCTACTGGGCCTCACTACCAAAACTGAGACAATCCAAGCGCATGATTGGGGATTACAACTCAAAACGTGCAGCACTATGTCTACAGTTAAGCAATTTCAGAACTCTGACAGGTCACCTCACAGGCCACTGTCGTTTAAGAAGCCCCTCTGGGAACTGGGACTGTCACCAGTAAACATGTGTAGTTTATGCACGGGAGCAGAAGACACACCCGAGCACCTTCTAATGAACTGTGAAGCCTTAGCTCGCAGTAGGAAGAAATATCTGGGGCATTACTGGGTCGAGGGCAGAGACATTAGAACAATGTACAACAACTGAATGCTAAGCTTCCTTAGAACTGTTGAACTAATAGAAGACCATTAATAGGTACACGCAGCAGGAGTACAATAGATCAAGTTGGTCGAGGTACATTTTCCCTCTTTATTTCAGTCATTCATTCATTCATATAGTAATATCCTTCCCTGATTCTTTTACAGGCAGAATATGGTTCTATATCCACAAAATACACTCAAGTTAAGATTTCATTTGCACACCTGTCAAATTCTTTAGATACTGGTAAATTAAATTGCGGCTCGTCCTCATTTCTGAGTAATAAATAATAAAATTTTTTATTTAAGAATTCTTTCATCTTCATTCTATTTAGACAGTTTTATTATAGTTGCTGTGTACGAGTATAATTTGGACACCTAAATATAGAGTATTCTGTAATGTAGAGTATTCCTTGCTTCGACCAGACTGACTGTTCTATGTACAAAACATAGTTTTTAATATTTTTTCTAATTTGTTTTGCTGACCAGAATAAAATGTCTGTAATCAATCTTCGAATTTTGGTGCACTCGCATTTGGCGGCATGGAATCCCATTTTATGTATTCATTAATATTGCATTGGACCGAAGTGGATGGTTATGACAAATGATGTGAATCTATTGCGTGGTTTGACTTTTGAACTAAAAAGCATTTCAATGCAGGCAAGTGAGGCGTTAGAAGTATGGCCATTTATCAGAAATAACAATTAGCAAATCATTGATTGGTAGAGTGGAAGAGGAGAGAGAATATTAAGCAACATTGAGGAGAGATAATTAAAGGAGATCTGATGAGGTTATAAAAACATCACCAAAATTTGCATACTCTTCTCCAGCAGAAAAACTCTCTATACTAAATTGCATTATAATTATTGTTAAAACATTGAACTGATTTAGATGAGTTTATTGAGACAATCATATAGATTGACTATCTTAATGAAAATTAAAGTCTTCACAAGCCAACTGGGCGTACAGGGAACTGGTGTCAATACGCTTGAAATACTTAAACAGAAGCTTGAAGGCTTTTCCTGGATAGAGTAGGTAAGCAGGTAAAGTGGCTGCTCAATTAGTAGTAGTGCCGTTTTGTTGCCATGGCCTCACGAGCCTAAAGAAAATGGTAGTATACTTTTGTACATTTGCAACCATCCGGAGCTGCTGACAAATTTGGATAAGTCTTAAAATTCTAAGCTAGAGAAATGCTCTCGATCCTCCAGAAAAGAACTTCGGAGATATTGGAGTCTCAAGCGAGCGAGGGCTGGGCAATCACAAAGAAAGTGTACGACTGTTTCTTTCTCCTGTGGGTCTTTACAGATCCTGCTATGAGCATTGAACGGAATGCCCATTTTCAGCATGTGTGCCGATAGTCCAATGACTTGTGCAGACAGCTATAAGGTTGCTAATTATATGTCTTGGGTTACTCCTATAAATCGCAGGAAAAAAGGGACCCTAAATATGACAAATCGAAGTAAACCTCTCAAAGAGATCTTATTTGATCTTCGTGCTAAAAGAAAACAGTTGCTAGAAGTGTCAAGAATCAAAATTCCCACCGTATCAATCAATCTATGTCTCAGTACTGAAGAAAAATGCCCCCTCTATCCAGACATACGGAAAATCATCACAAAAATATACAATATCTCTATTGTATTGTATTGTATTTAATATCAGGGAGTACTAGCACCGCGGCCCGGAAGGACCTCTGGTGCTACGCCCTATAATTCATTCTAACTTTAGCCTTCTGATAAATTGAAGCACTTTGGCAGGTTGAAGTTTCCAAATTGTGGGAAGGTCTGTGCAGAACCCCCTTGAAATTTCAATCCCTTACTTTTGATCCTTGTACACTTACATAGGATGTGCTATAATGTTTCAGAGATGTATCCACAGAATCTACAGTCAAATATGTCTGACATAACTATCTTGTTAATGTGATGTCTTAGGCAGTAGTGTCCTGTCAGATACCGCAATAGAGTTCGAAGACTTTCGCAGTTCAGGGTTAGTATCCTTTTGGAAATAAATCCTTTTGGGGTAAGAAACCCCCTTGCCTGTCTTTGGTTAGAAGCATGCTGCCATTCCCTAGCTATCTGAGTTTCTTCTCATTTACTGAGTAAGTCTACAATGAGTGGACGAAGCGTCCCCCTTTTGCGTAACAGACCGCCCGCTCTTTCCCAGTTTGTCCTTCCAGGCACCTAGCAAAGTGTGACATTGTTCTCTTTAGCTAGTTCATTTAGGATTTTATGACATGCTTCAGCCATTCTGGACTATAGTGGTATGATACTAGTGCCTTAAGAGCAGTCTGGTTGTCTAACATAATGTATATAAGTTTGCCGTTTAGTGTTCTCGGATTCACACTTCGATGGTAAAGACTTCCTCTTGAAATAGTATGGGAGTCTTGCCCATATGGAGCAATATTTGGAACAAGGGTCCCATTATGCCTGCTTCTGAACTACTGTCTTCCAGTTTGGATCCATCAGTGTACCAATTCTGGGCACCTTGTGCTACTCTGCTCTGAATCTTCAGTGCAGTCTGGAAAATGAGCATCCAGAAGAATCTTCAGTGCCTCCGTTGCCGTTTCTGCCCACACTCCATCAGTACGTTTTACATAGCCCTACCACCACTTCAAGGTACAGGCACCCGATAGTGCTGGATAGAGTAATATTTATAGATTATTTTCATAGAACCTCACTTAGTTATATCTACTTAAAATTATAATGTAGTCCCCTTTGCGAACTTAGGACTATTTTAACAATTCCTTCCTTAAAATTTGTTGAAATAACATTTAAACTGAAAATAATAGTATAGTCTTCTTTATGCAATTTCGATGTTTTAAACAATTCCTTAAAATTTTTTGAAATAATGGAACAAAACCTCTTTGTAATCGATACTTCCAGATCGATGGATAAACACAATTGATTCTATTGAGCAACATCAGCGACCCATCCTCACGCCCAACCCTATCCCTAATTGACCACTTTATTACCACAATTATAATCCGCATATCTCCACGCAGCGATCCCAAATTATTCGCTTTTTAAATAAACGCTTTTAATTTAAACATAATTTCTTCAATTTAAATTTCATATTTACACAAACTCCATTAAAAAATAGAATATGAAAATAATAGAGAAGCAGTATTCACACTAATACCAATGCCAACTTAACGCAGAGGTGTCCCACAACGTAACAGGCAAACTGGGTAAAGCGAGAAAAATCCTGGCATAAGGATATTAGGGCAACAGCACAAAAAACACAAAAAAGAAGGAAAACAAAACAAAATACGAGTATAAAATAAAATAGGAAAACACAAGTATAAACTCATACACGCCCAACTTAAATGGCATTATGTAGTTATTGTTGTTATTGTTGTCAACAACAAAACAAATAACAACAACAATAGTGGCAACAACAACAACAGCCAGAAAACCATGCAAACTCCATGGTTGGCTCGGTTGACTTTTCCGGCAAACCACACCGTAGTGAAAATCCTTTCTATTGAAGCCACAAACACACAAATGTAGAGAACACACACCCAAACACTCACACACACAAGCATACTAATACTTATGTGTGTATGTGAGTGCAGAATACACTCTCAAATACATGCGGCCATAAGTATGTGTGCTAAGTGGAAATCTAGTAAATGTGTCGTCTACACGCTCATACATTGTTGTGGACCTGGAGGAGGACGAGTTGCAGGATCAGAGAGAGCGGGCAGCGGGGCACAGACAGCGGGATGTGCATAGCGTGTGTAAAAGCAAATGCAATAGATAATAATAATTTTCCAACTCAAGTGCTTAAACTTTCAAATGCCATGTCAGGAAAATAAATAAACTAAGTCTGAGTGAGAGTCGCAGCAGCAGAACGAGTCCACAGAAAAGGTGAGAGTAATTTTCATACATGTGCCTGTGTCCGTGTGCGTTCGTGTGCTTGTGTTTTCCCAAGTCTGCTATTGAAAGTCTTATAAATTTGTCAGTTAAGTATTTGAAGATGAAAATAAATTGTTCGAATAGTGTGTATAGAACAAGGCAATTTAGTGCTCCTTCTAAATTGTTTATTGTTGGAATTTTAAATGTGAGAGATCTCTGCCCTTAAATGTTTGGCAAGAGCAAAGCTTGCGGCATAGTTTTCCTTTTAATTTATTGTCGTATATATACAGTATGTATATAGAATATGTAGAACACAAATAAGTGAATTGAAATGTGACATTTTTGTAAGGCTTCATTAGGACAAAAGCCAAAGTGATGTTTCAGCCATTCATGGCATATTCAACCGGAGAACTTCATTTCAATCGTCTAGTAGAGTGGACGTGACCATGAGCCAATGTGTTACTATAGAATCCATATGCTGGAATTTCTATAAATTAAAGCATTCGACTCAGAAAGAAGGGTTGATGTTGGAGTTACAATATTAAATAGGACTTTTAGTATTGTATCTTGGAATTAAATCAATGTCGATCAAGATATTATTGACAGAAGTCGGCATAAATCGCCAGAAATGAAACTAAAGAGGAACTTCATTAAAACTGCCTATAGATGTGGACATATATTATTGGGATACACTGTAATTTCCAGCTTGATGTTATTTTAGAAAAGGAGGCATTTTAATATGTAACACGAATTGTGAGGCATGTAGTTGTTGACAGTAGAGTTGGAATATTTCGTAACTGTTCTAAAGAAGGTTCAATATTATTGTCTAGAGTTGTGGACTAATAATTGTGAGAGTCACTGTAAATTAAAATTCCATGAATTTCAGTAAGGATACTGATAACTGATAATAATCCGACATAAAAAGCATAGTGACCCGATGTTGACAATAGAATTATCATATATCACAAATTAAAACTGTGTCTGAGAAACGTCTCGTCTTCGAAGCTTGTAAGAAGGTGGAACAGCTGAACATATCCATGAATCTAAGTTGTCAAACGGAATACAAAAAAACATAAGTGAAGGGAGTCTATATTACAACAAGCGTGATGCGGTCGACAAAGGATTTCTCACAAAATCTTATAGTCTTTTACGTCTTCGAAGCATGTAAGAAGGTGGAACAACTGAACATATCCATGAATCTAGGTAGAGTCAACCGGAATACAACACGCTACAATACGATTCGTATGTCATACCATTAAGTTGGCTATACAGGTGCAGTTGATATAAGTCCCGGTTAGCGCTGACTCGGCTCTGTACCTAGCCGCTCATAAGGCCCTAGAACAACCCTCTCTCCCTGCTCAGCACAGATAACCACGAACTCATAAAATGCGACTGCATACACGAATACGGACGACGGTTGTAGGGGGAGACCCATAAGCAGAGTATACAGAGTAAAGAAACTTAAACGTCAAACGGCAAAGCAGCGAAATAAAGCAGACGGACGTTGTACATGAATCCACTGAAAATCGTGTTGAATCCACTCAGAATCGTGGTGAATCCACTCAAAATCGTGGTGTGTCCGCTACGGACGCTGGCTCTGTGTTCTCTGCCCATAGGAAAAGATGAAACAAACAACAAAAAAACAACAAAACAAAGAAGGCAAACAACGAAAAAAGAAAAACAGTAACCGAGGAACTGCAACCTCAAAACCAGTTGATGGCATTCACCCCAAGGAGTTCGCTAACGAGATCGCCGGCGAATTCAGAGCCACTAATAGTGCTGGCACCAGCGACCGAATTCCGTGTGAAAGGTGTGTACATTTTTAGTATTTACGCTCCTCCACGTCTCAATATCCGGGAATTGGAAAATTTGCTTACCGCAGTACAAATGGAGGTACAAGGGAAAAGAAACATAATAATACTAGGCGATTTCAATGCCTGGTCCACCAAATGGGGCTGCAAGAGCACAAATAAAAGAGGAGCGGCACTGGAGGAGTTCGTCGGAGCCTTAAATGCGGAAATTTGTGGGAGAAACCTTGAGGATATTTTAGTTCCGAATGCGGTTGGTCTTAATAGTGGAGTTCTCTTACGCAATCACACGGAGTATAACAATTTTTTCTGTTCACACTGAATTGGAAGACTGCTGCAAATGCTTTCTTGATTGCGGTGGAGGCAAAGTGTGGAACAGCATGTAGGGTAAACTATTATTTTTCTGTTCTTAATTAGAGAACTCTTCAGCTTAATTAGATATGAATTCAGTGTCAATTTACGAGGAAAAGTGGAAAGGACATCAGGAACTTCGCATTAGGATAAATATAGAAAATCAACAAACTTTTTGGAGATTTCTTGTATAAAAGTAGAATTAATGGAAGCTTTTGAATGAGTCACAATCCAGCTGAAAGTTGGGGAACATGATGTTGATTAACTTAGCAGATCTGTTAGTTGAGATCTTTAAGTATAGGTATAATCAGCAGTGAGACATCGGTTTCCTCACGGGGTTGACATGCAAAAATTTCGTAAAATTTCATCGGATATTTCGTAGTAGGAATTAATTTTGGTGTTATTGGAAGAATTTTATGTAAGACTATAATCGGTAGGTGAGCAGGTTTTTTTCACTTGACCACGAGTAGCATTTGTGTAAATTCAATGGAGACTTCAACGGAGCCTTGTTGTGGCATGGCACTTCAAGCATTGTCGGTTGTAATTGCTGATTTATACTTATAAAGAGGGGATTATCAATAGAAAACCATCAACGAGGCAAGTTCTACTGTGCTGATATTCATCTTGTGAAGATGAAATTTGTCCCACATAACAAATTTAACCACACAGAAACTTTTTCTTCAAAATATAAGAAACTCAAAGCAGGCGTTTCAGATTTTGAGTTCGTATGAAATGAATTCTCAATCACGTTTAACTTTTAGAAGGTTAAATATTGATTGAGAATCTTTCTGGTGTGGGGAAAAAAACAAGTATTCGTGTGGAAGAACAAGTATACGTGTGGAAGAACAAGTATTCGTGTGGAAGAACAAGTATTCGAGGCGGAAAAAGAAACAAAACGAGGCATCATAAGAACCATCAAGCGGGACACAATTTGCTTGAAAGTTCAAATAGTCCAATTTTTCTTGAATCATCGGAGGCACACAAAACATATTTCTATACAGATTTTGTCAGGGATAATTATATAAAGAAGAAATGTTACTATTTTAAACGAAACCTAATCTATTAGACGAAAGGAAAAGTGTGAAGAATTTCTGTGTACGACTCCTGGACACCGCTGAGGATACTCCGGTGGAAATTTGAGTCGTTACAATCTTCATGCTTTTCTACGTCTTGGGACATCTTTTAGGTGAGATTAGAGCTTACTTATGTGGATTGCTTACTAGTAAAGCAGCCGACAATACCCCCATTTTTCTTCTTGATTAAGGAAAGTCATATTGACATTAATTCTAACATTAAGCAACTCTTTTCCGAGACCACACTCAATTGAAGACCACGGAAGAAGTCCAGTGCTGCTAGCTACATGATGACTTGTGGAACTTGATGCCCCTAAATACGTAATAAGTCTTCTGTTATTGGGAGAATCGAAGCCAATCTAAAACAATCAATGGAGCCACTTCTACCACATATGGGCTGTGAATTACGATTAAGTCGAGATCTGCGACATCCAAGGGAAACCTTGAGACCTAAGGTCGCCTGAGTTGGTTCTCAGTTTTGTGGTCACTTATTCAATACCATAATCAACACGAAAGCCTGAAGTAGCCGATCTCTACTGCGCCCTTGTTTCACTCTGAAATTCCACCGCGTCATAGTCTCTTACAGTCCAGTATCCCATGTGCTTTTAATGCCACTCATTGTTTCGTGAAATTATGCGTAAACGCGCTCCTGCTGCTCCGTCCGTAAATTCATAATTTAAGCGAAATCATGTTGCATAAATGGACGACATAGTGGCCGAAAAGGTACTTAATATACTTAAGCAAGTATTAAGCGCAGTATTTTCTCCCAAAGCGCTCCCTGCTCCACAACCCTTCTGGCGCATCGAACACACAACGCAGTCGCAAACAATGCAGTGCTGAAATTTTTTTAATAAACCACATTAACCCATGAGTATGGCAGAGTTCACGCAACCGCAGGATTTTGTATTTACCTGCTGTAATAAAAGGGCGAACGTTGTTCGAGTAGGGGAATTGGGTGGAGGTGGGGTTTTGATACTGACTCAGTGCGGACGGCGAGGCGCATTGCAATCAGCAAATACACTCGCTGCGAGAGCTGCTGCAGCCGCACTGCACCGAAATAACTAAGCGAGCAACAATTTTCGGTCTTTCGGGCGCATTTCGCGGATATCCTGAAACACTACTTTTCCCTCAGATATTTATGGGTTTGCTTTGGTATGCTGCCGGTGCGGTGCGGTGCGGTGAGGTGCGCCGTGGTGAGGTGCGTTGTTGGTTTTCACATTGTTGCGTAATGTTAGCGCAAGTGTGGATAAACGTAGAAGCGTTTCCCGTTTCATTTCATTTTCAGTTTCAGTTTTAGTTCCGTGGTGCTGCAGCTTTCGCCCCTTTCAGTACATTTCGTTTCACGCGTACTTTTAATGTTGCCTGGAGTTCCTTTTGTTCTTGCTTTTGTTGTGCCTTTGTTGTTGTTGTTGTTGTTGTTGCTCCTATGCAGCTTGTTGACTTTTGTCGTGTATTGCATTTCTAAAATTGTGTGTTGCCGTTGCCGTCAGTGCTGTTGTTGTTGTACGTATCTTGACTGTGCTGCAATTTCAAACCTTACCGCATATAATTTATTATTTCGCATGCCTTGCCTTGCTGCTGGCTGCAGTTAATGTTGACACTGACTTTGAGTATAGGCAAGCAAGGAATTTCATTTCGTGTGCGGTTTCACTCTCAATCTTTCTCCCCAAGGCTCGGAAATTCACTCCAAGTTAAATATGAGAAATTTTCACACACGAGTTTCTGTCGTTGGTAGCCATGCAAATTTCCATTGTCCTACCAAATTTCACTTGTGGTATATTTAAACCTCATTTCGAAATGTGAATGGATTTATTACGTTTACCTGGGAAATTGTTTTCCATCTGGTGAAATCGAATCTATTGGTTTTTATCCATTAATATTTGTGATACGAGGCTAGATTGATTAGGACAGGATTTTCCTCTTCCAAAAATAAACCGAATTTATAGTTCCATCTGAGAGACTTGAGGCATTAAGAAGTGTTTACACTTACTCCAATTTGAGTTTATAGCTTTCAAATGGTTGACGAGTTTCTTACCGAAGGAGGGAAAGTTTGCTGAAATCAAAGCAATTATAAACGTAGTCATGTAGATGCCGGACATCAATACTATAGTGCCGAACAGAACTAAATCTAACAAATGTTTTAAACGGTCCATTGTCACTCTAAGTTGGTTTGAGTTGCAAAGAAATCTATAAAAATATGAGCATTATGATAAAGTGACGTTTATTCATCTGTAATCATGAGTGTTGCACATTTTCTTCTGTGGCATTGTCTTTTATAGGGTGTAATAAAAAGAAATCCCTTATTTTTCCATGTATTTGAAGGCTTTATTAAGCATAGTTGGAATAATCCGATTTAGATCAAATATGAACCGATTTGTTCGATAACTTGTTGCCATTTTGCAGGCAATTTCTTTATGCCTCTCTCATAGAAACCCTCTTCATCATTGCCGAAAAACTGGGACAGTCGATTTTCACAAGCTTCTCTTGTGGCGAATGTCACACCAGCCAAATTATTCGTCATAGTCAGGCTCAGGTGGTAGATAGATAGATAGATAGATATATTTAAGGGTGTTATACACTGCGACCTGAAAGATCTGATTGTGATGCCCCTATTTATTTGAAAGATGAGGATAGTCTCATTTTTAAATCTTCTGTCAGGTTAATTTTCGACAAGAATTCATATATTTTGGAGGAATCAAGAAGAGGGATCTTGCTCATATCTAAGATATATTCTCCTAAACACCTAATTCTCAGGTGGTAATCACTTGGTGTTAGGTCCGGACTATAATTTAGATGCATAAAAACCTACCAACCAAGCTCCCTGAGCTTCTGGCGAGTCACTATATATGTGTGTGGCCTGGTGTTGTCCTGATGGAACACAATTCCTCTCCTATTGGCAGAAGCTGGCCGCTTCTGAGCGATTGCTTCCTTCGGACGATCGAATTGTTGACGGTACAGGTTCGAATTAAGAGTGTGCCCGGAGTGAAGTTGCTCTCTGTACCAATGCCACCAAACACACAGCAAAACCTTCCTGGTCGTCAGTGCTGGCTTGGCCACCGTTTGCGACGGCTTACCGTGATTCGAACACGACCGTGTTCGCTTTACGTTGTTGTAAGTGACTCACCCCAGCCCGCAATTTATCCTTACCGAGCTAATAGCGAGCTTTTCAAATGTTCCTTAGCGAGGGGAAAAGGTCTAAGGTAGACTCGGTAGAGCATCAGAATGTAACTCTATAAGAGTTCGTAAATGGCTTCGATAACGCCTCTGGAACTTCGCAGAGCAAGCTATATTGAAGCAATAACCTCGCGTGTTAATTTTCGGAAAGGCCTATCCGGAGAGGCCTTACGGAAGCTTTTACCGAAGTTACAGCCTGGAACTTCCATACAGCTCACGCGATAGATCCGAAAATACCTTATGGAAGTTCTTAATGAAACTATAACTTCTGACATTTCAAACCATCCATAGCCTGCGCTCACGGCCTCTAACGAATCTCTACCAAAGGCGAATCTCATCAACCTCCGCTCGCAGCTTCCACCGTGTCTCTACCGAAGCATCTGACTCCAAAAATCTTGAGATTCCAGCCTTACCGAGGCGAAATTGCTGCCTGGGACTTTTCATAACCAGTTACCATCCGCTTCAAATATGTGTTGATTATGTTACGATTCATTACCTATTCGCAGATGGAAATTCGATCCATGAGGTTTTTGTGTTAGCTTGTGTGGCTCCCATACATCGAGCTTCTTTTTGTATCCAGCCTTATTCAAGTGGTTCCAAAGGGGCAATCGACACAGTGCTTACTGATGCTTGGACTCGACGATTTCAATGATTTGATCGACATTTTCGGCAATTGGCCTTTCCGTGCGTGATGCACCTTTGACATCAAAATTGCCGGAACGGAATCGACAAAACCAAAATTACGTTAGATTGACTGTTACAGTATCAGGACCATAAATACTATTCACATTTTTACCCGCCTGCCTTGCGTTTTCGCCTTTATCGAAGAAAAACTGTAAAATATGAAGTATTTTCTCTTTGCTGGTGTCCATCGTTGACGTGCGTTTAAACAGAACTGAGTCAAGAAATCACAAAACTCGCCTTTTTAGTCTGGATGTTGGTGCCAATCGTAAAAGCCTTCTGTTGGGTTGGGTTTCTAGCCTGGCGCTATACCTGTTTGTCAAATTGTGAGTTCTTTAACAATTGGCATATTTAAGTCCCGATAACTACATTGGTTTTTAATAAACTGTCATTATACTCTTTATTTTGGATTATGCGGTTGATTCTACTCGATGTTTGACGATGAGGCTTTGCCTCGCAACTAAGTGTCATAAGCCCAAATCGGCTTTATGGAGGCTTTGTATACTGTAACGACACTTTTTTAGTACCATTGTCAGTGGGTGCACTGTTTTAGCGAAATCGGCTAATGTCTCTGAACAATCCTGGCAAATAGTACCGGTTGGCAATCCGGGAGATAGTTTTCCGGATACCCAGGTGCCACGCTGTCGGTGCGTTGTGATTTTCTTTTAAGACACGTTCCCTTAGTGGTCCTGGAACGCATAGTTTTCAGGTGGTCCCCCGCTTGGTAGAGTTGCCCATTTTCAATGGAATAGACTGCATATTTTATGGGTTCACCAATCACTTCCGCCTTGATTTTTTTCCACCAGCTGCATCGGGCTATTGTGATGCCAGATGCCGGTCCTACAGGCTGTCTTTAGAATGTGTCTGCTAACACGTTGAGCTTATCCTTTCTGTATTGGACCTCCAACGAATGTTGGTGCAGTTCCAGTGCCCACTTGGCTATGCGTCTCGAAGGTCTCTCGATCGAACTCAACCATTTAAGCGATATATGGTCTGTAATCACCGTGAACCGGCAGCCCTCGAATTATGGCCGCATCTTCCGTATGCGCCACAGTAAGCACTCCTTCTCCGTTGGTGAATTATGTAGTTCTGCTCCATTTAAGTGTCGGCTAGCGTACGCTATCACCCGCTCCGCTCTGTCGATTTCTTAGGTAAGTGCCTCTCCCAAAACATAGTCTGTAATATAAACTTTTCTAAGAAGTCAGGACAGGTGAGGATAGGAGCCTCGGTTAGTTGTTGTTTTTTTATAGTTCGAACGCTGCCTGTTAATCTTGTTGTGGGTTAAAATTTGTCTTGGAAATTTCGATCAAAACCTTGTGTCTCAAACGGTGCCCAAATTTTATGCAGATAAGCAAATTTAATTTAGAAGTCTTCATTTTCATATACTTCTGCTTCGTTTCGCAGTGTTTTCGCCACGTAAATCTTGTTAAGGGTGAGTGTTGGTGCAATTCCATGGCAATAAGTAAAAACTATGTGACTACTTTTGAGCTCATTTACCAGTGTTATCCAATTTGAAAGCCAATCATCAATTTTATGCAAGTTGGCGTGTAGTGTCTCGGAGGTGGTTTGTATATTGGATTGCGATTATAAGATATCAGTATCATCTGTGAATGTTGACGTAATAATGTTGTCACTTGTGAGTAAATCCGACCTATGAATGAATGAATCAAATAAAGAAGGAAAATGCATCTCGACCAATTTGATCTATTGTACTCCACCTGTTTGTACCTATTAAAGGTATTCTATTAGTCCAACAGTTCTAAGGAAGCTTAGCACTGAGTTGGGGTTCACTGCTCTAACGTCTCTGCCCTCGGGCCAGTAATGTCCCAGATATTTCATCCTACTGCGAGCTAAGGCTTTGCAGTTCATTAGAAGATGCTTTGGTGCTTCTTCTGCATCCGTGCAGAACCTACATGTGTTTACTGGTGAGAGTCCCATGAGGTGGCTTCTTAAACGACAGTGGCCTGTGAGGTAACCTGTCAGAGTTTTGCGTTCCGACGTATAGAGAAGATACAGCATGGGGCCAAGGACCCTACTTTGAAGAACTTCAATCACATAATCTTCTGTTATGGACTCATAATATTTAACAGTAAATGTTCTACCGATTAGGTACGATTTTAGAATTTGAGGAAAAGCAGGAGGTAGAACATGAAACATCTTATAAATTGGTGCCAGATTGTATCAAAATCTTGTGGTCCGTCTAAGAATACTACGGAGAAATATTTTTTATCCTCTAAAGCTTTCCTGATTTCATTGATAATCCGCTGCTCTCGGAAAATGTTTCTTACGGAACCCGTTTTGGAAGTTCGAAATGATTCTTTTCAAATGTATGTTAGGATGCAATTTGGCAAGTCAAGCTTTTTTATTTTGGACAGTACAGGCAGGAGGTCAATTGGTCAATAGGAGGCGTTGAGTCTTTCCTAGGTTTGGATGTCATTTTTATTTGTGATGTTTTGCAAGTTTTGGGGAAATATCCGAATCTGAGAATGGCTTTAAATATCTTTAAAACATTTTAATTTAAGTTTCTGGCATTTGGTTTAACATTTTTGGCGTGATCATGTCATATTCTGCTGCTGTATTTAGTTTTATTTCGTAAATTCGTTCAGTCTGTCGTCCAGTTAAACATTTAAAGCGGCTTTAAGACGTTCTGAAACTTCGGATACCTTTCTCTTCAAAAGCAGAGATCTTTGCTGATACTACTCTTTTTTGGCTTCCAATTTCTATCTAATGAGGCTTTGTTATATCTTCAGACGTCCTAATGGATTTACTTTTATTGGCTTCAAAATTGAGTGCAGTAGCATGTGCAGCTGCTGTAAAGGGTTTAAGTCGTTCAAAGCGGAATCGCCATTATCTACTGTCTTTAGAGAAATATCAGTCTTTACGTGGGCGCTAATATATTTCCGGTAGTTAAACCAGTTTGCTTCACCATTTGTTGCTGACGTCATTTTAGTGCTTAGGTTGGAAAACTAATTCTGATTTTTAACTCCAATCTACTCCAAATATGAACGAAACTTTGAACTCGAGGTGATTCCGAGTGGATGTTCTGGATACATTGTGTTGTTATCCAAAGGAAGAAAATTTCCTCTACTCACAGTTAATTGCCTTTAAATAGAAGTACTTCATTTTTTTTTTTTTTTGCTTTACTCTAAACTATCCAGCCTCTCAAATTAGTACCAACACTAAATTTGTTAATAACTAAATATACTCTTAACTAGTTTCAGTGGGCTGGTGTTGTGGCACACCTGAACGCCACTAGCGCTGGGTAGAAAGGGCTCTTGAATATGTTTTCAATAGTATTGCAAAGTTGAGTTGTGAAGTTTTCTCATAACCATGCCACTTTTCTCATTGTGACTGCCTAAAAGTGGGCTACTTCAAACAAGTTATCGCAATGTATATTTATATACCATATCCTAATTTTGAGGTAACCTTATCTCTGGCGTTGACTCTTATAACACCTCACACTTGTGGACTTGCTGACACGTGTACACTTAAAATAATATTACCAGCGAAACGAAAAGCTGTTAAAATTGTGGTAGTTCTGCTTCTTTCATCAAAGTTCCAATGTTGGTTGAATGACTGATTGGTATTCTGCTATACATAATTTCTGTAACTACTTTTATATACTCTGTAACAAAATACATTTTCGTTATTTAAAACTTTTCCATTCAGAAATATACACAAAAATCATCTACTCCTACACGCTTTATTTGTGTGGGGCGTAGAAGTCAATTGCCATGGGCAAAACTGCTGTGCACACACAGAGGCAAATCAGTTAAAACGAAGCAGGCGGAGGAATTGTAAAAGTCACATTAATGTGACATTAAACTGACAACTGGCACGTGCAACTAACTCCCTGCCCCACATTGCAGAATTATGACTTACGAATATAAGTAAATGTGAAACCTGTGAAATTGCTTTGTACTCTGGTATTAGAATATTCAATAAAAACATTTCTTTGCTGAGGATTCTAATTTATTTGTGAAAAGTAGCTGGGAAAGGAAAGCTGTGTTACATAATGGAGTCCGAGAGGCTTTCATAAACAAGGTATTCCTGTAAGTAATACTAAAAAAATAAAGGAGCATGAATTGTTTCAAATATCATGGCAGATTTTAGTGAATAGGCTACCAGGATTCGAAAGGATATAAAAATATAGGATCCTCTGACAATAATATTAAGTGGCAAGAGTGATTGCTTCGTTTTACAAATGCAAAATGCCTTAGGACACCCATTGAAATGGTATATTATTATTATTATTATATCTTACACCATATTTAATGCCGACTGCAGGGGGTTGGGGAATCCGTATAAGCTACTGAGCTGCTTTCGACTCGCAAATTCTAGAGAAAACGATTTTAGAAGGAAGCATTTTGGAGACCACACTTGGGGCAGGATTTGCAGTTGGTATTAAATGCAGGAACTTCCTATAAATCTGAAAGATTATCGCTTTTTAAAGAGAGAGGTCCTAATATACAAGTATAACAAAGGTCTACCCAAATATATCGGATAATAGATTAAAGTATTATACAAAATATTGAGGTCACATAAATATCATCTAGGTACCTCACCTTAGAAAGTCATATAATATGCACTACAAACCCACTCTTGGTCAAGGCATGGGGTCTAAAACAAAAAGCTGACGATTTAGCAATTGTGATTGGCGGGAAATATCCAAACACTCCTATGGATAATTTGCGCTCTAGCATGGCCACTCTTATTTGTTGGACGGAAAGAAGCGGATTAGGATAAAAAGGAATTAATCCGCTTCTCAAAGAAAAATAGATATCCTACGGTCTCCCCGCTAATATACAAAGGTATGGAAATTCCGATGAAGGAGACAGTCAAATATTTGGGAATAGTACTAGATAGGAAACTTCCCTGGAAACCCAATATTGAGGAAATAGTTAGAAAGGCCAATATTGCTTTGTACACGTGTAAAATAGCGGTCGGTATCAGGCGGAGGCTATCCCCACGAATTATGCACTGGCTGTACATTTCTGTGGTCAGACCCATATTGCTATATGGAATACTGGTATGGTGGTCAGCCACTCAGAAACAAAACTATTTGAAGCTTCTGAGCAACGTCTTTTCTGTGCATTTCTGGTGCTTTAAGGACCACTCCAACTAAAGCATTAAAAGTGATACTCAACCTACCTACATTAGAGCTGGTAGGGAAACAAGTGGCCGCCGCATCAGCACTAAGGCTGAAATGTGCGGCGTTATGGCATGATCGGCAGATTGGTCACTCGACTATCGTGGATACCTGGAGTAGTTTTATCCAATACTTTGACCACTCTATATCTCATCTCAACTTCGATAGGCACTTCCAGACACATATTCCGTCTAGAAGGGAGTGGCAAACACTCATGCCATGGAGAAGGGAGGAACTGAATTTCTACACCGACGGATCCAAGCTTGACGTTAGAGTCGGCTTTGGAGTTTTCTTAAAATAACTGGGACTGGTGTTTTCATTCCATCTTCCCGACCTATGCAGTGTTTATAAAGGAGGTAGCCGTCTACTTAAGTACACACGCCGTAAGAAAGACCATTATAAATATCTACTCGTAAAGCCATGCGGCGATCAAGTCAATGAACTCGGTGGCACTGAAATCAAAGGTTGCTCAGGACTGCCGGGCAGCCCTAAATAATATCAGTACCGTTTTCAGGGTACGCCTAATATGGGTTCCGAGATGGGATTTTGAGGGGAACTGTAGGGCTGATGAGTTAGCCAGACGGGGCACCAACCTTCCTATGCACGGACAGATTCGAGGTTTGAATACCAATGGCCACCTGTAAACTGATGCTGAAGGATAGGGTCGTGCGTGAGACCAATGGGTCTTGGGCACTCGAGGGCACTTGCTTAACGACTAGGCTAATGTGATCGGAGCTTAATTGGAGGAAATCTAGAGACTTGCTTGCCTTGTCGAGAGAGGCTATCTCTAAGGTCGTGGCTTGTGTCACTGGTCAATAGCTGTTCGGTAGGCATACTCTCAGGCTGGGAGTATTCTCTCATGAATACTGTAGAAGTTGTGGGGATGCGGAGCAGGAGGAGACTGTTTCTCTTCTGTAGGTGCCCCGCTCTGGCTAGGAGCAGAGCGGACTCTTTAGGCAAATACGCTCTTAATTCTCTTAAAGAAGAGGCCAGCGCGAAGGTAAAAAAAATCCTACGCTTTATTAGGGCTTCGAAATGGTTCGACGAGTAAATCAGAGGTGCATTGTTGCACGGTGGTATCACAATGGTGGTTTGAGTGAGTTGGTCTGTAGACCGGCTACGACGATAACCTAACCTAACCTAACCTACTACGAGTATGCTACAGTTCACTAATATAAGGAAACTACATCAATAAGACAACCGATTCAAATAAGCTTGTTAGAGAACAAAGAGTTTGTGCCTCAGCTTTATAAAAGCCACGATAATCAGTGTCATTTAGCAGACTAATGCTTGATATTGGGCATAGAACAATTCATAGGATATTAACCACTTTACAATTTTAGGAACAATTTAAGTGCTGAAGAGAGAAAAAACTGGAACAATAAAATAACAAAGGACAAAATTATTTATGATATGCTAGGGAAGCAAATTACTCACAGCCTATTTAAATATCAAATAAAAAATCAGGAGAGGACAAAATTTAAAAAAATGGAACATTACCGATCATTTTATCGAAGCATAGGTCGGTCAATTGCTCTTGTTTGAAAGTAACCGATTATCAACAATAGTAGCTGAATACCTCAGTGTGAAACTGAGCTTCGAAAGGTTTTCTGTTAATTTAGTTCAAGAATGACCTCCTCGGCTTCCGACTAGTCTTATACAATGCTTTGATGTTTTCCGCAATCTTAGCTATGTTCATTTATTTGAAGAATGACCTCCTTTACTTCCGACTATCTTATACAATGCTTTGATGTCTTTCGCAATTTTAGACATTTTGATTTATTTGAAGAAAGCCCACTTAACTTAAATTAGGATCTTTTGACATCATCAAACGGACGAAGTGCTGTGGCACCATTGAACATTATGGGTACTAAACCAATAGGTATAGTAGATGGAACAGTTGTGATCACATAGATCACAAATGTTAAAATTTAGAATGACACAAAAGATCATTTTGGAAGAAGTGTAGGCTTTTGCGCAATCTACTACAACAAAATTATTATAATTGCCCTTAGTTACACTGACTTAGTTCCCACAATGTTTTGAAGAGTTCATCAACTTCAGTTATCCAACTGTTTCTCTAAATTTTTATAGTTCTTCTATTGTTCCAAGCGAGTACGTAGCATTCCCATTACTGCCCAAGCCCAAAGCGAACTTTCGTGGTACACAGCCTGACTCTTGAAATGGAATAATTTAGTTTCTACATCATTCTGGAAATCAATAGCCATCTCGACAATTATATCGCTGGATTGTGTAATAAGCAAACAATACCTTCTTAAGTTAGGACAATTGACTTTATTGTATTCATCCAACTTAGATAGACAGATAGATAGAAGTCGGGTAGGCTGGAGAAAAGCCGAAGACGGAGGCCTCCAAGCACTCAGGCATTGATGCCCATTGCACTAATCCTGGAAAAATATTTAGGGAAGGGTGGATATAGAGGATTTTGGAAAGGAAGTTACGCCTTTTCAAACTTTCTTGACTCTGTTATGAACCTCAGAAGTCTCCCCAGGGATAAGGAATGCACATTCTCCATTCCCAAAGCATCTGACCCTAATGTGCTCTTCCTCATTTTGTAAAGGCAGGACAAGCGCAGAGAAAATGTCGTTGTCCTCCTCCAGCCACGAGATGCAGTTCGGATTCTCGATGATGTCAATGATCTTGCTTCCGTAATGTCAGAAGGAAAGTTGCAACTCTCCTGTTTGGGCTTTCTTGGTTGTTTTGCAGGTAGCTAAACTACACCTTCGGTCCTTGTGAATATTATTTACGTGGCTCCTGATCAAATCCATAACCCCTGCTGAACTTATTCCGATAAATTCGTCCAACTTTGACTTTAATTATAATTGCTCACTTCTCACACTTCGACTTCGCTTATAGTTTGCTTCAGTCAGTCATTTGTTTCACTACACTTTTTATTGAATCACATCCTGCTACTGTTGCTATCACGATGTCCGCTCTGCGACGATCACTTTTCTACCAATGCTGCTACCCTCAGGATTCGACTATGATCACTTTCCACTGCTTGTTGCCAATACGATGTGCACTCTGCCAATGTCACTTGTTAACTCATTTAGCCAATACGACACTCAGTCTGCTACTATCACTTGTCCCGTTTACTGTTACTACGATGCTCACTTTGCCGCTTTCGCTGATTAACTGATCTCGATGTCATTTGTGTGGCCGCTTTTATACTTCTTGTATACCAGAACTTCCAGCTTGCGAACGCAGTTTTGCATGCCTTCTCGTGTGTGTTTTTTAGGGGTTGAAAACGACGACCCTAAAAATAAGCAATCCTTAATGTTCTAATATATCTGATGACGTGGTGATTTCCTAACAATTTTTTGGGTACTCTTACATTCGTTTGTTCGACAAATTCAGATGACTTTTAGAGGAATATCATAGAACTCCTTTAAAAGTGCGATGATATTGGATTATTTAGATTGCTTTTAGTTATTGCTTCCCTCTAACTTTAGGGAGATGTGAAGTTTAGTTTACTAGTATAGTTAATGGTTCAAAAGTTTAGTTTACTGATGGTTCAGATATAACATATTTCTATGTAGAACAGCTTCTCACAGAATACAGAGACCGGAGACGAAAATGATAGCATCATAGAGCGCTTTTCTGAAAAACTGAACTAAATTAGTAACAGATTTCCTTAGAAAAAAGTTTCACAAGGAAGGTGAAGACACGATAGATGCCTGTCTGGTCATAAATATTCCTGGTCGAAATATCAGGACTTCCTGATATTTATGACCAGACACTTAATCAACACAAGTAATATAATGGTAGAAATCGTATACCTAGTCACACTTACCCCCTTGTGACACTTTTCTCATAAAATTTTGATTTTGTAAATAGCGTTGTTTCCTGGAAAATGCTTGGTGTTTCCAGTTATCTTCTACTTACCCTATTAAAAGTATACCGGAAGTTATAGCATCACTAATCATTATATTATATTTTATGTTTCCCATTTATGTTCAGATTGTGTCGTGTTAATAAAGCCCAAACTTAATCCTTGAAGGATCAATTGTCCACAGTACTGTTAAGGCTGAAATTTATTCACTTCACTCAGTGTCCATATTGAGCAATTTCCACTTGATGACCTTCTGGTTGGTCACGCGTCTGAATTGGGAGAGAAAGTCCAACATAAATTCTCCAACCATCCCTATATAAATTGAAATCCAAGGTGGTATTTGCGGCCAAACAAGAACCTCAACTCTTTGTGTTGTTAACAAAATATAAAACAAGTTGTGTTTACAAGTATAAAATTCAAATGTCTGCAACTTTGAATCAAATTTAAAATGTCAACTCCTGCGATGGTTTCACCCAGTTCCATCTGGTAATATATCAAAACGAAACTTGCGAACAATTTTTTATTTGTGCCTTTGTGTTCCGGAAGTTTGTGTAACGGAAAATTTAATTGAATTAAGTATAATTGCATTTGTTTGCAGTTTTGCGGTTAAACGAAACGAAACCTAATTAAAAGAAGTTTATGAAACTTTTCAAATATCACAAAAGGACAAAAATTGTTAAACAATTCGGCATTCGGGAAATAAAAGTGCGCCACCGCAATGGCACCGAAATGATAAATCGCTACGCAAGGCGGAGTTTTTCGTAATTGTGTAATTTCGGAACTAAATGAGTGCATGGCAAAGGATAAACCGAAAAATCTCGATTGGAAAGCGAAGACGAGGGTGGGGACCTGTTGCAGTTGCATATTGAAAACGTGTCCACTGTGTATCCGGGGGCGAAAGGGAAAGTAATTTTCAATTTTCTTTATGCTGCTGGAGTTTTGATGCGGTATAAAAAGGGATAAAAAAAAAACGATAAATAAACAATTTGAAATTAATTTCATTTTCCTTTTACCTGATTATTCCATTCATTACAGCAGGTGTCTTTGAATGGAATTTCATTGAAAGTAATTTATTGCATTTGCAATGCGAATAAAAGTGATTTCATCCTTGTTTTCAAATAAGTTCACAGATTTTGCATTTGAATTTATTTCTGAAATAATTTCATATTCTTTGTATTCATTTCGTTTGAGTTTCCGCTGATTGACCAATGTTTCTATTTTAGTTCTTTGCAAAAGAGGGAGAGGTAACAAACTTAAAGCTATTGTAGCGCTGAATCGCATGTGTAAATCTTTAACTGACAGATTCGTTCCCAAAGTTCTTATAATTGTTCATGTGAAAGTATGAATATGAGGATTATCCTGGATATTGAGAACTTAAGCAATAATATTAGGAAACACTTCAGGATTAATATATAGGAAAATTCGTAGGATACAAATGTAGCCATTAAATAGTTCTAGCATCCCTCACAAAAATAAAATATCCTTTATTGGGCTTTATAAGCCCGAGATTCGTTTTTCAGCGTTGTTCTCATGATACTTAAGTGGCTATGGCGACCCACTTTCAATCCAGATAGTTGTGTAATATGGCCCATTTTCAACAAAACATTGGAGACTGAAGTTTTATAATCAAGGGATTGGTTAAAGTGGCTGTCAAGAGCAGGAACGCTCGGTCAGAAGGCCAATTGTGATAAATTGTATAATCAAACTTTAACCTAAATAAGAAGTGAATGCCATACTAGAAGCATTATATCTATAATCATGGTAATCAAAATTATGAAGAATGTGATATCAAAGTACCAAATTTTAATATCAAATTAACTACCTACGTAGTGGTCGAACACAACCGTTTGATGTCCTGCATATTATAAAAACCAATAAACCATAGTGGAGTAGGGTCCGGTCATTCGTTCTTTCAGATGGCTGAAACACGACATCCTCGCCTGAATCACAATTAAAGCCTTAGCGTCGTTTTAAAACCACTGCCTAAACGCTGAAAAAGATAGGCTTTTAGCTAGATCCACATTGTGGAATTTAGGTATTTTAAAAGGTCCATCGGTTTTACAGCCGGGAAGTCGGATAGTCCTGCTAGAATATAGTTTCCCACGGCTCTATTTCTTGCGGCCTCCAGAGCTGGGCATTTGCAAAGAAAGTGAGTTATTGTTTCATTCTCGTCCGAGGTCTTACAACTTCTACAATAGGTATTGAACGGTCTATGCAGTTTCTCCGCATGCGTACCTACTAGCCAGTGACCTTTAAAAACCGCCATTAGTCGGGTGGTCTATCTACGCTCCCTGTTTGTAAGATCCCTTGACATAGCTATATTGTAGTCTGGCCAGGTCGACCGGGATGAATTGCACGTTGGAATTGCCCTACATCTTCTGCCTGACAAGGAGAGGCAGTGCAGGTAGATGCCCCTCTTGATCCCACCTAGAGAAACAGGTACTGATTCCGCATGAGTTAGGTCGAGAGAGGCCCCCTCTGTAACGAACCTTTCAGAGCCAGAGTATGCTCAGCGGTGTCCGTGGTTCGTCAACAGAATATTCTTCCCACTTCGCATTTCATTGAGTGTATTTCTAAGATTTTCTCTGTTTTATTTGCTGATATCTGAGATGAAGTCACAAATCCACGCGTACTCCCACCATTCTTACACTTTTGCATATTTCCTTTTCCTCAGTTTGGTGGGGTAACTTTTCTAGTCTCAGGATGCAAACAGTCAGTTTCTCTTTTGGCGAAATGTAGAATCCTTCGGGTTTGTTGTTTCATACAATTCTTCCCCCTTCAAAGAGATTCTCAATCAACATTTAATCCAGTGAAAGTTTAACGTGATTGAGGATTATTTCAGCCAAAATCTGATTCGCCTACTTAAAGTTCTTTTATATTTTCAACAAAAGATTTTGTGTGGTTGAAATTTGTCAGTGGATAAATTTCATATTCACACCTGTGCACCAATTCATCAGCCTTCTCATTTCCATCGATATTTCTATGGAGTGTGGTTATACAGACGTAGAGATATTATTTACTCTAAGATCAGACCACACTCGTAGAAATAAATTGGGTAATCCAGTTAAAGCATGGCGCTATTGGATCTATAGAACTGAATACTAACTCTTAATGCTAAAAAATCTGTTTCCGATATCGATATTGTTTCAACCATCATCTATTGAAGTCGTGTGTGAGATATCAACTAATGTTTTGTTTTATATTAAAGTCCTATCAAAATGACATTATGTGTGGAATATGACTTTGTTGAAATGTCCACCAAGGCATCGCTGGGTGGTGCGCATCCGAAAGATTAAATTTTCGATGAATCTGGTACATAGATCAGACTGAATTAGAGCGATGGCATGGGTTATGTTGACTTTGAGTTCACTGGTGCGACTTATTGGTACAGATCTGCGGCTTAAGGAAACCCCAAAAGACAAACGACGTTAAATCGCACGATCTCGGTGCCCATTTAAAGCCACCTCTGCGTGAGATAATCAAGTCCTTCAATTGCTCGAGCACAATTTCCATTGTGGCAGTAGGTGTGTGGCAATTAGCGTCGTCCTGCTAGAACCACATTTCATTCACATCCACATCATCCAATTTGGGCCAAAAGAAATTGCTTATCATCGATCGGATTCGCTCTACGCTGATGGTGATGGTCGTTTTCGAAGATGTAGGGACTGATGAAGCCGCCAGCCCAACAGTGACTTTCTGTGGATGCATTGCCACTTGGAGGATCTCATATGGATTGGTATCGTCCCAATTGCAGCAATTTTGCTTGTTAACGTAGGAGTTCATCCAAATATGAACCTCGTCGCTGTAGATGATTTTTTTGCTGATATCTGGGTCTATTCCCAACTGCTCCAGAGCCCAGTTAGCGTCGTTTGTATGGTCGTTTTCCTTCAGCTCCTGGGTTAGTTGGATTTTGTTCGGGTGCAAGCCCAAGTCCCGACGCAAAGTTCGCGAAGTTGATGTCTGCGAAAGCCGGAGGAGTTCTTATGCGCGGTGCGGAATTGACTACCTCGGGTTTTCCTGCATACTCTCATGGATAGCTGCGATATTTTCTGCAGATCATACGTGTCGTTGGCTGATTGCTCACTGTGCCGGTCGACTCGAATTTTACTAAACGTTGAATAGTCGACTGGGAAGGACGACCAAGTAAACCGGAAAATTTGCGCCAATACGTCGAATAGTCGACTGGGAAGGAGGACCATCTAAACCGGAAAATGGCCGCAACGTTCGCATCGTTGCCACCAGAGTACACCCATTTTGATGATTAAGTTTTATCATTCCCACTTGCTGCTCGACGCTGTAACGTAATGGTGATTTGACTTTAGTGACTAAATTTTCTTTGATTATACAATTTTCTTTCCTTCGCAAAAGTTTTTTTCTTATTTATATCTATTTTATATTATATTAATTATATTTATATTTTTATTCTATTTTCTACATAAAATTTTTGTGTATTTTACCTTCAGATAATATTTGTTTGTTTTTCTTAACATTTACCTGTCTGACCCTTGCGTGGTTCTGAAATTTCTTGAATATGAAAGTAAGTCTTCGTTTGCATATAGTATAAATCAACTTCGAAGTGTTCATTTTAAGTATTCAAACTGTTCCACACTCTTTAATCACATCAATAAACCGTTCTCTTTCAACTACCCGAAAAGAAAGGGAAGTCTTCAAAGTTTGCAAAGAAGAATTTACATTTTAAGCGGCACTAATGCCTATTAACTTCGACTAAATTTAGTTCCTTTTATATCCCAACATTTTTAATGGTTGCAATTTGAATGAAAATTGCTTTAATTATTGCCGCTTCTTGTTAACCTAACAACAAAGTCCCTCTTTGAATCATTGCGAAGCAAAACGAGCAAAAGACTTTTTATTGAGTACCACCACAGCAGGTAATTTAAAATTCCGCACACCGCGTTGCATGATTCGTTTCGAATCATCAATTGCAGCAGAAAATTTCTACACAATTCCCCAAAGGATATGCTCTTTAGGAGCGACCGCAGGGGGCCGGCAAGACAGCAACGAACAGAAAACGCCTTTGAATTTGCTAGACAAGCAGTACGTAATTTCAGTGGCCTCAGCCATTCAAGTTGCCTCAATGCCTTCAAAGGAAAATTGATTGGGGTAATTTGTACTTGTAACGTGTGGAAAATTTCTCAGTGAAGGTGCAGTGTAAGCGATACTAATAGGAAACGTCAAATCAGACAAAAGTTCATGATAACCAGTTTTGTAAATTTTTCGTAGTAGGGTTTTCATATTTTTCGCCTTTATAATAATTTATAGCAAATTAATAAATAGTTCAGCTATTTTATTTGTTATTATAAAAATTGATTTTATTTTGAATTAACTACATTGTTTGGGAAGATAAGTTGCGAATGTTTGAGTCTAGGTTAAGTTAGGGTGGCAGCAAAAGGAAGACACAGAGTCATGGGTCCCTTAAACTGTTACAGCCTCCCGGGTCTGAACGGAGAAGCAGTGCGATTCACTGATGAAGCGAGCGATTTTCCTTATACTGATCCGGAAGTCACTCGAGGAATGGTTTGAGTATAAGTCTACGAACCCTTTCATATTTGTATCATCATTATCACTCCCTCCCTATCCATCTATGCTTAAGAACTGTATCACTCTTTCTCCGGGATATAAAGCTTTCTCAGTATAATGCTGTATATTTGGGGAGAAGCATGAAGCCAGAGAATATAGAGAAAAGAAGGTCTTTTTCGCTGCCAGCGTCCGTAGCGGACACACCATGATTTTGAGTGGATTCACCACGATTCTGAGTGGATTCACCACGATTTTGAGTGGATTCACCACGATTTTGAGTGCATTCACCACGATTTTGAGCGGATTCATGTACAACGTCCGTCTGCTTTATATCGCTGCTTTGCAGTTGGACGTTTAATTTTCTTTTCTCTGTATTGTCTGTATGAAACCTATTGGAAGAGGTGTAGATGAGGTAAGCTGAATAAGAGAGGGAACAAAATAGGACCTCATTTGTATTGGGTGGAGTAGTCTGAAACTTTCAGCGTCTCAATGTCTATCTCTCTCTCACTCTCTCTTCTTTTTCAAACAATATCTCTTCCTCGCTCTTTCTCTCTCTTTCTTTCTGTTTCTCTCTGTTTCTCTCTGTTTCTCTCTGTTTATCTCTGTTTCTCTCTCTTTCACACTCTCCTCTCACTCTCTCTCACTCTTTCTCTCCCTCTCTCTTTCACTCTTGCTTTTGAAGAGAAGAGTGTGGCATAAATTAAGATAGTTGTTTGTGAGAGAACCTTCAAGTGAAGATTTGTTCCTCGTCTTAATAAGTATCTCAGTAAACTAAGTTGGTTGGGTGGTTGGTTGCAGCGGCGATGATTCCTCATCCAATTAGTACAGGTACGCCGCTTTGATACCTCTTTGAGGACCAGTCAAAGAAGGACCTCAGAATATATGTAGCTGGACTCATCACAGGTAATAATATATGTGATCCATATGATCCATAACATACAAGTGTGTGAACGATGAATCGACTTATAAATCCTACCTTGAGGAGGTAGTGACTGTAACGAATACCATGTATAAAGTTCCACGGCTTTCCTAAGAAGAATGACCGATGATTCCACGTATAAATCCTACCTTGAGGAGGAAGTGACTATTACGAATACCATGTATAAAGTTCCTTGGCTTTCGTAAGAAGAATGACCGATGATTCCACGTATAAATCCTACCTTGAGGAGGCAGCGACTATAATGAATACCATTTATAAAGTTCCCCGGCTTTCGTAAGAAGAATGATCGATGATTCAACGTATAAATCCAAGCTTGAGGAGGAGGTGACTATAATGAATACCATGTATAAAGTTGCTCGGCTTTCGTAAGACGAATGAAGATGATTCCATGGATAAATCCTACCTAGAGGAGGAGGTGACTATAAAGAATTCCATGTATAAAGTTCCTCGGCTTTCATACAAATAATGGGGGGCCACTTGTTGCATGGTAATGTCTGGAGACGAAATATGCTCACTTTTTTCCTCACTTTTCCTGAACTGCGAAGGCTCCAATATTTTATGATTTCTCCCCTTCCAAGTATTTGCAATGGATTAATGGAGTGACTACTATGGACCGTCTTTCATTTCATTGTCTTTTCATCCTTTATAAATAGTGATAGTTCCTCATAGCTATAGGTTTCAACCTTCATTAATAGTTATAGTTTTCGTCCTTCATAAATAGTTATCTTGACTGGCATTAGAATCAAGTGACTCTGCTATAACTCTACAGTAGGTGGATGAAAAGGTACTTCATCTATTATTTACCGATGATAAAGCTGATCCGTATGCATGATGGCAGGGTAGTCTAGTGACTATTCAAGTTGGAACTGCGGTCCTCAATTCAATAGTAAGTACCTGCATGTGAACTGAATTTCAGTTCTCATCTCCATTACACCTTCGGTGACACAATGATCCAAAATTTTTTCTCTATATTGAATCTAACCTTCACCGCCAGTGGGTTACATTTTTTCATAATAGAAACATTTCTCAGCCAAACTGGCGGAATGTATCAGCAAACCGAGTGAAATGCAGTGTGGTAGCTTTGTCTGCAAAACAATTTCCCCCCACATACCGCACAGTATTTAAATTTTGGCCACTTTGGAATATGTGCCAAGAGCTCGCTAACAAATCAATGCTCCTCGCATGCACGAAGACTGCCAATTTGGCCAAGTCTCCTTTTGTGTGTTGTTCTTACTTCGCGTTTTCCTATGTCGTTTCTTTTTTGTGTAAGTTTGGAATGTGTTTTGCTCTCTTTCGACCGTAGTCGCTCCTTTAGTGCTGGTACAATTCCAAAAGATGAATAACTACTAAGTAAAAATTCAAATCAGTCTCATCACTCGAACGGCAGCCAACGTAACCGGAGCTGAACTCGAGTAAACTCTGAACGCGTAGCGGAGCGCACATGGAGCCGTGTCGTCGCGACTACCCCAATAATCAATTTCCGTGATTGGATTACGTTAGCAAACTTTCGACATATGGTTTGGCAGCGACAATGTTTTAAATTTTTGATTCTCCTTTTTTTTGTGTTGCCCCGCATCCTTCTTGGTTGGTTTCCTCTCGTTCAACCGCATGCGAGACATTCGAGCTGGCATGTGCTTTGGAGAAAAAGGCAACTGCTATTTTCATAATGCCATTTTTGCAAGTCCTTGAGCGGAGGAAAAAATGTGCTCAATAGTGAGATTGACGCCATTAGACGGCGTCGGGTTTCTATGCAGTTTAGTACAAAATGTCAACTTAAAAGAATCAGTTAAGAGAGTGTGTGTACATAAATGTTTATAAATTAACCACTCTAATAGACGGATTTGTGAAATCATAACTGCAAAGATACAAGGAAGGAAAGTAGCGAAGCGGGAAGTTGGAAAACGGAGATTGGCAGCCATGCTGGAGGGAGATAATAGAATTGGGTATTTATACTCGTAACTGAGATCGTATAGAAACGCTTTCTGAACTGCAACGCAAATGTAGGATCCATTTTATTTGAGTGGTTTTGGGTAAAACTAAAAATCTATGACTGAAGTTCGAAGAATTCCAATCGAAACCAAATCTGAATGGCTCATGTAACCACACCAACTGCATACTTGCTTCAGATGTCTTTGCACAATTGAATCGAACCAAAAAGGAAACAGGAAAGAAAACTATTAAATTTTTGTTGAAAGCCATATGCAAAGGTCGAGGAAGGTTGCTGTATAAACCAACAGATATGGCAAATTAAATGTGAAGAAGTATCTATGATGTCTTGTAGGAAGTATGCTAAATAAAATTGTTGATTATTTGATCATAATCACATGGATTTAACTAAGATTTCTCAAGATACGAGTATAAGGCATAAGGGCATATAAAGACAGGGTGAATTTTTGTTCTTAAGATCGAGGTAATTACACTGGCCTTTTGATGACCTTTAGTGGGGAAGTATATGGAAGTTTCATGCACCTCCTCTACATTCTTACAATACCGAAGGTTCAATAACAAATTCATTAATAGTTAAAAACAGACTATTTATTGACGGAAAAAGTGGAGCAAGAAACAACAAATGGAATTTTTTCAGAATCGAAACAGACCCTGTTTCAATTGCTCGACCTCTGCTGCACTCAGTTGGCAGTTCCTTATTAAGCTTTGTAGTTTACATAATGCATCCTCACACAAGGCTATCATTGTGAATGAATTTTTGACTTAAAACTCAATGAATATCATCGAGCAACCTTCACATTCCACAGATTTGGCTCCGTGTAACTTCTTCTTGTTTTCAAAGGTGAAATTGTCACTTCGGGGAACACATTTCGAGTCGATCGAAGCCATAAAAGAAAATTCGAAGAAGGAACTAAAGACCATCCCGGCATCGTCGTACGTATCGTATGTAACGTGTATGGATGACTGGGTCAATCTTTGGCATACGTGTACTGCTTCAGAAGGAGCCTTCTTTATCTCCCAAGTCGCAACTGAACTCCATTGCTGCGACTTAAAGTTTTTTTTTTATTTCAACTTCTTTGGGGTCATCCCAACTCATTCCAGAATTAAGTACATTAATGTGAAAGGGATGGATCATCATTCTAAAATGAGTAGGAGAAATATTTATAACTCGTTTTTTATGAATAATTTTATATGAGTTGTTGTTTATGAGTTGTTATTTATGACTATTATTTCGTAATGAATTTACTCAGCGGTGATCACGGATTTTGGTTGTACAACATGTTGCACATTATTCATGCCGTCACGACCGTTTTGAAGCCGCGAATACTACTCATGAACTATTCCACGGAATTCTACAATCATTACAAAAAAACTTCTTAGTGTCACATGAAGACGCAATAACTCCGCTTCTATTAGTCCAAATATCATTAATTTTTGTCAGTATATATGGATCTTTTTATAAACTTTTTTTTTTTTTTATTTGAGGGAACGACTTTTTGTATTAGCACTCAGACCACAAGACATCCATTGTACTATATTTGACGTTCCATTTTAATATTCTTTGAATTTTCCTGAGTTGTGAACAAACCTTAGTAGATCCTGTGTCTCTAAGCAGACAAAGTTTGCACTGCTTAGAATGTCAGTGCCAAATACGTCGAACCTGAATCTAGCGAAAGTGTGGCACACACACAAAAAGTGTTCCATCGTCTCATCTTGTGAAGAACTAAATTTTGTAACAATTTAAGGCCACACAAAATACCGCCCTCACCGTATACCAACACCATGCGAGCACATGTAGCCAAACCACGCCACACGTGGTTATGCTCGAACACGACACAGTGCCGAAATACGGGACTTGTCGATGCTCGCATGATAAAATGTATAAAAGGCCGGTGCACAGAGGAACCGGTCTTTTGCGATTTCAACAGCAGCGGCGACAACAGCGAACGAGCAGGCGAGTAAGTGGGTATAGTATTCGCGGACAGTGGCGACCACGGCAGACAGTTCCTGACTTTTGAGACTTCTTACGTGATTGGTGGTGTGAAGTTTTAACCGACATCACTACCACGTAAGAGAGTGCTCCACCCTAGGCGAAGTAAACGCGAGGTTTTATCCGGCGTTTAACTTCAAAGCAGCTATTGCTTCTACGTCTGCCACTACCCCACTTCACCGCAATTAGACGAAGCGGAGAGTATACAGGATTTAGTTATAATTAGTTTAAGATGAAGTTATAATTTACTGAATAATAAAAGAAAGTAAAACAAACTACATCAAACGTGTTGTGTTAAGGTCAATAAAATAAATATTGTACAGGGCTCTGGGAAGACTGAGCGTACCCCAGCTAGAGATTCCTTACAATCTTCCTCTTTATAAACAAAGTGCGCTATCTGCAATGCCTATCATTTGTATATGCTTACCGCAAGCAAAATGACCTATCAGTCCTGCAAGAAGTCTGCCATCTCTCCTACCGAATGACAGAAGAAACCTAGACATTATATCGGCAACAACAGGCAGCATTCCTTTTGGACATCTGCTGCCTCTTATACCTCCCATTCGCGATTCTGTACAAATGCAACTCATTCACAAATAGTGGCCTTAATGGCAGCAAAAGGTATGGGAAAAACAGGTTCTGGGCCAGTAAAACTGATTTCAGATCCTTTATTCCCTGGTTTATCTGCGACTTCATTCCTCATAACGCCCATGTGCCCTGGAACCCATGTTAGCAACAGACTATTATGCTCTCCAACATTATTTAATCTTGACTTGGACAACAGCACCAACTTGGAAGGGACAAGGGACTGAGCAGGGACTGCAGACACATATACTTCTGCCACGCCATCTGTTTTTCACCACGTAGTCCATTGCCCTTAGAATGGTATAAACTTCCGCCAGAAATACAGAAGCATGATAGCCAAGGGCGTAATGGAGCTGTCCACCCATGAGTTTCACGAAAACCCCAGAACCCGTTTCAATATCTGTTTTGGAGCCATCACTGAAAATACGAAAGCACTGCCTACCGAGCTCAGACGTAGGATCAAACCATAAATCAGCCTTTGGAATTTTAATACAGTACCGCCTTCCAGTTATAGAATACGCGGGCATCGAATCAATGGGCCAACATTATCTTCAAGATTCTAAGGCGCCCCCACCCACTGTGTCTTGTGCCTCAACCTACAGATGTCTTTTAGGGCCTCTCCATGTATAAAAACATCTAGATCGGGAAGATTCATAAAGCATCAAGAGAAGGACCAGAAGTTGTCGAAAAGACTCCAGTACAACAAATAGCCACATTTCTCTGTAGTCTAAATAGAGCAGATTTAACACCCTTTTGAGACAATATTTTCCCCCAGACCACAGATGCGTAGGATATTATGGGCCTGATCATTGCCTTATAAATCCAACGGACTTTCGAATGGACCAGGTCCAAACTCTTGCCAAACATTCTCTTGCAGTGCCAAATAGCTGACAGTGCTTCGCCACCTTTAGTTCAACGTATGATTTCCAGAGAAGCTTACTATCAAGTACAATCACAAGCTATTTTACCTCCCTGGATAACTGAATAGTGATCCCCTTTAGTGTTGGCTGAAGAAATCCCCCGACTTTCCTCTTTCTGGTAAAAGAACTAATCAGGGATCTACCTTTCATTTGCGTCTAATATCCAATAGAGATACCTAAGTCCTATTTACTGGAATGCACCTTGTATATCGTCACAATATTTTTGATGAGAAAATAGCTTTTACGTCACAAGTAATTTTAATATGATTATTTTGATTAGGAACTATTCCATTAGTCTCTCAATAAAGAGTCTGTATATTAGTAGCAATGTAGTTTTTCTTGGGTCTATTGACGGTACATGATGTTGTGTTTGATATTCTTAAATATTTGCCGCCCATGTTCAGCAAAGAGCCTCCTTAGTTGAATTTTTGTGGATACTTTAGAAAGATCTCAGCTTATAAATGTTTACTATGAAAGCCAGGAAAATGACCAAGAATGCTGGTACGTGACCGTAAGTCATCTACCACTGCTGTTGTTCTCTTGCGCGCCTCTGCATAGCTGCTATGTATACTGAGATATTCTGACTAGGATTTCTCGCCAGCTCCAAGCGAATACTCACTTTCTGTGGAATACATCCTGTGCATCATTTGTTCAGGCAAATAGTTTTATAGCAGCATCAAAATCAATGTAGTCGTTACAGTTCCCGAAACGTTGAATCGCACATTTTCGAAATCGATGATGATGATGTTTAATGCCGACGCCTCTTAAGTACATTCAGTAAACATGACGCGATTTGAATGTGGCAGTTGTGCAAAAGTATCACATAAAAAAAATAATAAAACGCAGCCAGTTGCCAGTAATATGGCCACACACATTTGCACAAGCAACCACACTCCCACACACAGTCATGCATGCGGGCCGAATTTGTTCCTTTACACCATTTTAAGGACCAATTTGCAGAAGCGAATGCGAATGTGAATGTGGAACTTGATGCCGATAAAATTGCCACCTGAGCGCACATTTGCGTTTGACTGAAATCATACGCGGCGGCGACGTCAACGATACTCGTATCTAAACTGATTTTTGCCGATTTGTTCGGAGCAAACATTTTGCCGCCTATTTTGCATACATAATCTTCATTAATTAAATATTAAATCAGTTCATTGTGCGTTATGGCCATGTTTGCATTGTGGCGAATAATGCAATAAAGTGCATTTGCTCAAAATGCCGCAACGCAATCGAAGTTTTGGCAATTAAGTGCACCAACAGAGATATGCGGTTTTTCACATTTTCGTTCGTCGTTCCGTATGTAAATACCCCCCTTCCTCCGACAGTCGGGGCACATCCTGCCATAGGAGTATTGAGCTCACCGAACTGGGGCTGGTGGGGTCGGGAGGTGTTTAATTTCCGTACGCAAATATAGAGAAATCAGTGCCTATTATTGTAGTTATATAAGCAATTTGCAACATTTATGTCTGTGCAACGCCTCTGTGAATTGGTACGGAATGTTTCAAATTGCATGCGAGTGCAAGCAGAGCTGACCAATTGGGAATTGCAGCTAATTTAACGCCTGATTGGACACAAAATTATTTGCAACCAACAAGTAACTAACTAAATGTGCAGGCGTAGCTCCTAAAATATTATTCATCAGTTGTCTCCTAATCTCCAATCAATTTGTATGCTACTCGGTTGGGTTGTGGACATTTTAATTTGATTTATTACGAATCAAGTGAAATTTTTGGTCACATAATCAGACATTACACAATATGATTTTATACCAGGAAGATATCTGAAAATCCTAGAAAATTTCTGGAAAATATTATCTGTGTGACAAAATATCGTGTGTCCAAAATAGCAGCGGTGAGAAAAATGTTTAATACATTTGTTTTTTCCAGGAGGACCTTTTTCAATACATGCTTGAATTGATTGCCGTCTGGAACAAGAAGTTTGAAGAGCAGAGAAAATCAAACCATCCTAAGAATTAATGTTTGTGAAAGTTGAAGCTTCACTCTATTAGAAGGGCAGGTGGTATCCCCAAAGTGGATACCATAAGTCCATATTGGTTTTAGAAATGAATTGTACAAGACCATTTTCTATTATAAAGGAGCAGAGCGCTTGTTTATTGACCAACTATTGGACTCACCTTGAGCTTAATCTGCTTTCACTTCGCCTCAATATGTTTCGACCAGATGAGCTTCTAATCCTTAAGGATGCCAAATTATTTTTCAATGTTGACTTGAGGTGTGTTACGCCCATTGATATTGATGGGCTTTTCCATTCTCATTGAAAATGTAATGTATGCACATTTTGGTGCGTTCACCTTAACTCTCCAACACTGCATTCAGGGTTCTATGTCAAACAGATGGGACTGTTGGATTATAAAATAGAAATATGTTTATTCAAAGTTCGTTTATTTGACTTTTTCTTTGTTGAATGACGATATTTAAGATCTGCAATGTTTGCGGGTTCAAAATGGAATGAATGAGCTCTTCATTGCACTGTCGCATGAAGGCTTGTATTTGAAAATTGGGTGCGATGTTTTTTAAAGATGGCTGTGCCTTACATAAAAATCATCTGCCGCTGCTCTCTGCCTCAGGCTGCATGACGTCGGGAACTCTTTAGACGCCACGCCAGCAACATGGTAACACAGTCATCATGAGAGTGGACTCGACACGAACAGGGACTTTAATCCTTTTAACACCTCTTGATGATTTGCCTGAATACTCTATATTTACTTAGAAATTAGTCTAATAAAAATATCCTTAAGAGAACATGAATTCAAAATACAGAAAAAACAGATAAATATAAAATATCAGTTTCAAAAGGAAATTGGACTCTCCTGTAATCAGCATGGTGAATGAGCAACTACATTTTTCCCGGTATTTCTACTCATCTATTTACATTTCTGAAAATCTTAGTAAAATCGAAAGATTGTTGATTCTTCTGAATATCATAATATGGCGAAAATTGTGGTGTCCATAGAAATTAACTCAATATAGATTGTTCTAGAACCACTCCTCTATAGTATTGGCTAGGAAGACTTTTCACTTTTCAAGCGAGATCTATTCCAGTCCAAAATTCTTATGAAGATCCTAACCTAAGAAACAAAAATAAGCATTAGGATAGCATTTTGCTTATGCCTGGGATTGAACTAAAAAATTAGCTGTTTATTCGCAAAATGCTGATAGAAAATTTTGAGAGTATAAATGAGAGGAAAATTCGAGTGATTATTAATGGAAGTCATCATTAAATTTTAAATCCATTTTCCTTAAAATATTATGATGGAATACTTTTTTCATCTTTCATGACTAAACATATCACAATAGGCCTATGTATGGCCTAAGTGTCTCTTCTGGCCGAGTGTTCGTTCCCTTGATAGCCACTTAAACGTAATGACTACACATGAATAAACCTTAAATATTATAAATAATTAGTGATATGTCATTAATAATAGATAAGCCAATGGAGAAAGGCCATTACTGAAGAGTCATTAGTGATAAGTCGTTAAAGAAAAGTAATTATTGGTAAGTCATTGGTGATATATGTAGTTGGTCTTTTCGTTTATGTCTAAGCATGAATAATCGCTAGCTGCTATAAGTCATTAGTAAAATGTACTTAATGGTAACTAATTCGTGAAAAGTCTTTTGCACTAATGGATATAGTTCAGGTATTCGTTCTACTATATTTGGCGTTCCATTTTAATTTGAATCTTTCTGATCTGTGAACATACCTCAGTAGATCTTGTGTCCCTAAGAAACGAAAGTTTGCTCTTCTTGGGTTGTAAGTGTGAATTACCTCGTTTGTGATTCTATCTAAAGCGGGGCAAACGCACAAAAAGTGTTCCACTGTATCATCTTTCTCTCTATAAACCTATCAAAGTGCACTGTCTGCAATGTCTATCATTTCCATATGCTTAGCCCATACAAAATTTCCCGTCATCAGTCCTATCAGAAGTCAACAGTCTGTCCTACCAAGTGACAGAAGAAACTGTGACGTTCTATCGAAAATAAAAGGTAGCATAGCCTTTACCCAACTGCTGTCTCTTACGACTCCCCATTTCCGATTCTGTGCACAGGCAACCCAATTACTAATAATGGACGTAATGGTAGCAAATGTTATGGGAAGAACAGTTCCCGGGCCAATAACACTGGTTTCAGATCCTTTATTCGTCAGATTCTCTGCGACTTCATTCCCCATAACACCCATGTGGCCTGGAACCTATGTTAGCAATATACTATTATGCTTTGCAACATAATTGAATTCGGATATGCACAACAGCACCGACTTGGAAGTGATAAGGGGGTCAACAAGGTCTTCAACACAGCCTGACTGTCACTGCAGACACAAATACTTCTTCCATGCCAACTGCTTTCTACCACGTAGTCCATGGCCCTTAGGATCCCATAAAATTCCGCCTGACAGATATGAAGTTTGTCATGCGGTTGGACACCGTTGAGTTCCACGAAAACCCCTGAACCCGAGCCAACATCTGTTTTGGAGGTTTCAGTGAAAATGCATTGATGCTGCCAACCGAGATCATACCATATGTGAGCCTCTGGAATATTAATGCAGTACCGCCTTTCTGTTATCGGAGACGTTGGCATTGAGTCTTATAGGACCGCAGAATCCATGTATGCAAGATTCCAGCTCGCACCCACCCACTGCATATTGTGCTTCAACCTACAAATTACCTTTAAGGCCATGCCTTGAATAAAAACATACTTGGCGGGAAGATTCAGCAACGCATCAAGAGCATGACCAGAAGTTGTTGGAAAGGGTTCAGTACAATTCACTTCCACAGTTATTTGAAATCTAGATAGAGCAGATTTATGAGCACCTCCTATGAGACAATCTTTTTCCCTAAACCACTGAAGTGTAGGATATTATGGGCCTAATTATTACTTCATAAAGAATCCAAAGAAATTTCCAGGGAGCCAAAAATTCTCTTGCATTGCCAACAAGTTTCAAGTGCCTTCACTACCTTTAGTTCAATGTAATATTTCCAGAGTAACTCACTCTCAAGCGGTACCCCAATATGCTTCATCTTCCTGGATGACTGAATGCTGATTCTTTTGAGTGGGGGCAGAACGAAACGTTTGACCTACCGCTTTCTAGATCCTGTGTGGTAGCTTGGAAGCAGAAGTTATAAAAGTGTTGTGGAAAAAATGAAATTTATTAATATATTGCTACAAAATTGCCCTCCTAACAATTTATACTCTTACGAAATTGCCCTCCTGACAATTTACTCTAACTCTCAATAGTCGGATTCGTACCACTGGATTGTGTATTAATCAAACAGTCGCTAGTTAAATTAAAATAATTACCTTTATTTTATTATTGCCATTTACACACTTAATATTGGGCTAAAAGTTTACTCTATTGCAAATTGAACTTTATTTAACAATTCATTAATCACTTTATTACTTCTTAATACTGTAAGTGCTGCAAGTGAAATGCACGACGTACACACTGACACGAATGCTATTGAACTGCGTCTCGACTTCAATTGTGTGGTGGCTTATATATCTTTTTATGGTTGAAGAAGAAAATTCTAGAACATTCCGTACTCTTTGGTAGGAATTTTCGAGAATATTCTAGAACATTATCTACATCTTGAAGGAATTTTCTACAAGATTTTAGAACATTTTATACACCTTGAAAGAATTTTCGAGAAGATTCTAGAATCTTATATACAACTTGAAGGAATTTTCGAGAGCATTCTATAATCTCTAGATACACCGCGAAGGAAGTTTCAAGAGGGTTCTTGTGTAAGCTTTTTTCGAATAGTGTCTTGACTTATATACACCTCGCTTGTTGTGAACAGCACTTTATAGAGGTATCCTAAAAGTATGCAATCATTTAGGTTTCAATATTATTAAAGGAAACACAATTTTGTTAACTATTGGGACGTAATATAGGGACGTAAATTGATATTAAATTAAACGATATTAACATTAAATTTTGACACAAATGTTTTGAATTATAATCCAGTGATCAAACTATGCGAAAGATAAATTTTCGTAACAATGGCTTTTAATTATAATTTCTATATAGAATAAATACCATGTGAGAATGATGGATAAGTTGGAGTAAGTGTTCACGTATTGGGCAAGGATTGTTAAAAATAAAAAGCTATTATAAAATAAATAATATAAACAAAAAATAAACTTAAAAATATTAATGAAACTTACACTTAATTATACACAATTAGGCCAAGCGTGCGCAATTGGGATTATAAAAAATTAAAAAGTTATAACAAAATGGAAAAAGAACTTTATTACAAAATAAAACTATCATCGTCCTCAGCGGAACAATTGCAAATAAACCGTTTTAAAAATATTCTTAAGAAAAAATACCCAAAATTGGCAATAAAAAATTCACTTCCCGCTCGCTCGGCAGCAACTCAAACCGCCCACAGAAATTGTGTTAGTGACCGAAATCCCCCTGCAACAAACTGCTGGCTTCTCTCTGCCAGCCAGCAACAAATTACGAAACTTTAAAAATTGGTTTACAAAAGCGTTTTAAAATTAACAAAAAGGAAGCAAAAAAAAAAAGAAAAATAAATAAAAAAAAGAAAATAGAACAAAAACACAAAAGTTTCTAAAGCATTGCTCAGCTCAGCATTTGTTCAGCTTGTAAGAGCAGGAGCAAAAAATGAGCATGAAACTTCAACAAGTTTCCTTCAGCTGAAGTGCGGTTATGTGAATTTCGTTGGCGTTATTAGTGAGCGGCTCTGCTGGCAAATTGTAACATTAAATGCTCCTAGAATAGAATTTCTTTAGACAAATTTTATGGCAAAAGTTCTTATGACAATGTAATTCCAAGTATTTAACCATTGAATGGAACAGGAAAGGCACGACCGAGCAGACTGCGGGCCAAGTCACAGGCACAGCACAAACACCAAAGTCACTTAGCAGGAGGCTTTCGCTTGTGAATAACGAAAACACTCGCACATTTATTAGCCACCTACCGCAGAGGCAGTCCTTGAGGTTGTGCCGCTGGCATGAGTGGCTGTCATGGCACAGACAGACACAGAGAGCATGGGAGAGGGTTTGTTCACAAAATACTAAATTCCATAAATCCGAGCAAATTGGAACTTTGTATTGGCGGGGACTGTGTGACAGAAGTACGAGTAGTCGCCGGGAAAAATACCCAACTTAAAGGTGAACATATTTTCATGCTGTTTCAATTTTGCTTCTGAAAGTTTTCATTTTAATTTGCTTTGTAGCGAGCACTGGCAGCAAATTCAATTAGGAGCGATAAACGACCTTGTTAAGTGCATCCTTTATGTGACGAGTCCCCACAGAGAGTGGCTGTTGAGGTTATCAGAACTCTGATGAAGCAGCACCTCCTCGTAACGTTCTAAATCACATTAAAAAGTTAGTCATATATTTTATAAATATTTTTATAATGTACTCGTAGAGCGTAATATGCTTGGCAGCCCTGATTAGTTCAGGATTGGTACAAAATGGATTGCGGGTGAAGAGCATTCCAGCACAATTATAACTCCACTAAATTTATTAAACTATAATCTCTTCTATTTTGTTAACTTTTCAGATTGATTCTGATGCCTTCGGTGTTAAGCTGTTCATATGAGTGACTGCCTTTGTGGCTATTCCTGTCAACTCCTCCTCTGTTTCTGTATGCTCTGAGTGGCCTGAGTGTCTGGGTTATGTGTGATTGTATGCGTGTACACTTGACGACATTTAAGTTTGGTTGGATACACTTTGTGAATATTGTCCTGCACACTTCCAGCAGAAGAATCGAAACAATTTCTAATCCCATTTATGAGGAATTGTCAGTATTAATTACCAATTATAATTAGTTGAGAGCATAGCTTGTTTACTCCCACCAAAATTAATCATGGCTTTGGCTTCAACATACTTGCAGGTATGTTTCTTACTAAATTGGAATTGTTTTCATTCAATTTTCTCTGCTATCGAGCATCTGTAAACGACTTACTGCTCTCTGCTGTTGTGCAAAGCTCAGAAAACAAAGGACTTCAGTACACGTTGAGATAAAAGCCAATAAATCAATTTTGGCTTGCATCTGGCGCTCTCCTTACAGCGAGTCAGCTAACATATGCAACAATATCCCGTCCCGTCTGAACTTGATTAATGCCAGTTACACCAACTTCTTGACCCAGTTTCTGTGTGCGCACAAAGTGCACCACCAACGAAGCAGATTGCCAGTGCGCGGAAAGCGACAAGTCGCTGTATATATGTGCGTGTTCGGCAAATCTCGAGCGGAAACAGAAGACAGATGACATTTTTATTACCAATTATTTTAATCGTAAGAATTAATAGTCTGTAAAAGAATATGAAAGCGAAAAGGAGAAATACAGGCAGAGCGAAATGGTCGATTTCGGTGTCGTTGTGGGAACACGAATCGTTGCTACAACATGAAAGCAGCTGCAACAAACAACAAAGAACAACTTTTTTGGAATAAGTATTGCAGGAGAAGTGCTGAAACAGGAGAAATTCACAAGAACACTCGATATGGTCTACAATGGACTGGCATGGTGTATGTCATACATGCTCATTGCCATACTAGTCAGTGATGGGATTACATACACCATTGACATTTAAACACACTTCACCACAGAGTGGTGAAAAACTCATTGATCACAGAACGTTGTTTATTACAGAGTACACAGCGTAAAGAAACTTAAACGTCAAACGGTAAAGAAGCCAAATAAAGAATACGGACATTGTACACGAATCCACTGAAAATCGTGTTGAATCCACTCAGAATCGTGGTGAATCCACTCAAAATCGTGGTGTGTCCGCTACGGACGCCGGCAGCGAAAAAGAGTTTCTTTTCTCTGTGTTCTCTGATATAGCGTTGTTTACTATATGCCGATATATTGGAATGAATGATGTTTTGTAATATAATGACAATATTTCCTGCATGCATATCAATATGTGCATGGCCTATACTCGTATATCGAAATAATAACAGTGGCATTGTGTGGTGCATTATTTGTAGCCACATTGAGGTATATTTTTCAAATGTGACTTTGGGACTATATATCGAAATAATATTACTTGCATTCTGTGGTGAATCATTTGTAGCCACACTGGGATATATTTTTGACAGCGATCTCCCGAGTAAGAACTTCTTAGAGCCTGACAAATTTCTATTAGATCCTAAATGGGTTGCCTTACGTGTAGATTGTAGGTTGGAGAGTGAGAGATTCAAAATAACCTGAGTCGGACCATTTTAGAGATTGTTTGTGTACCATTACTGAAGGAGTAATGATACACTAATAATCTCTAAAATGGTCCTAGTCAGGTTATTTTGAGTCTCTCAGTATCTAACCTACAATCTGAACAAGTTGCAATAGTCAGACGGCTTCTTGTCTAGCTTATCAGCACCCATCACTGCTGCGGTCATGATTTCGTAGAGGGAATGAGGTTCTATGTAGTAGAAAATACTAAATCGTTCTTAGATTAGATTAAATTGTTATGAGAGCTGGAACTAGTCAACAAGTCATTGCGGCCAAATGGACCTATTGCCTCCCTAGTATTCATTTCGAATTCATAGATTTCTTTAGGAGATTTGTCCGCAATATCTGCGGTTCTAGAAAATGGTTACCTCTGTAACAAAGCCGGGACCTTAGGAGATCATTACAGTGACAAAGCAGATGATCAGTTGCTTCCTCTTCTTCGTTACATAATCTACAGAGGTCATTTTGAGCGATTCTTATATTGTATAGGTGTTTCTTTACTCTACAGTCCCCTGACCGACATCATTCTGAACAAGGAATCTAAATACTGGCCATTTAACAAGGTACATTATTGCTGCCCTCTGTGGTAAGCATGATAGACTCACACCACGGGAGTCGCAGGTTCAAATCCTGCCACGGGCTGTGTCTCCAAAATGCCACTTTCTGAAAATTATTTTCTCTTCGAGTCGAAGGCCTTTGTAGCTATTACTCATTCCCTCAACATCTTGCAGTCATATTTAATAATGGTGTTAGATATACTAATAATAATAATAAAGGTACATTATTGGGGTCTTTCCGGGAACTCTTAAGCAACTGGAAAAGCAACGCCTTCTTTTAGCTTATGACCAAACTCAAAACAAGCCTGTCATATCACAGCTTTGTTTGAAAAGCCAAAATGAGGTCAGACGTGAATCATTAAGAAAGAAGATCACAATTAAAGAATTTCTACTCTGGTCATGTTGGAAACATGAAAATAGAGAACTGACAAGCAAAATGGGATAGAAAGAGCTTGTTTACTTGAGGTAAGAGAAAATCGATAACAAGTTAAAAATGGTTCAATAAATTCTTGGAGTTTGTTAGCTGAATTCTTTACCACAATTAGCCATTGTATGTGCTTAAGTGTGCTTTTGCGTAGAAGGCTGCCACTCCTACCAACCTAGCCGAATTTTTTCATTTCAAATAATGTTACGAAAATTACTACTATTGAAAAAAAAAGTTTGATCACTGGATTGTATCCAGCAATTTTAAATTTAAATATTTCTTTTTGATTCTTTAGTTCTATTATTAATTGAGTTATACTAATTATTCATACTAAAATTCCAGATAGATTCAGACTTCAGACCTCGTATCAATAAGACAAGACAATAGAATAGATTTATTAGTTCGTCTCGAATATACGAATAGATTCAATAGGTTCAAATTGAATCGTTTTAGGAAAATTGAAGAAAATTTTATTTACTAAACCAATTTAATAGGTTTCACTTTGAAATATTTGTCTCAGCTGCTTCCAAGTCACAACTGAATTGCCCTTATACAAATGATGTGTTTTTATAAACTTGGATTTTACTTCTGTAGAATGGTCTCTGATATGTGAGTAAGTTACTCAATACTTCAAATGGGATAGAATCATTTCTTAATGCCTCATACTTCTCTTATAACCAAAAGAGACAACTGCACTAGTAACTTATGGCATTAGGGAGAATGAGACAGCAACAGCAACGCTTGAATATTTGAGATTTAATGCTTTAATTAGTTACTAGTTTATAATTTGATAGTTACATTAACAATTTGAGTATTGCATTTATAATGTAATAATATTACATTTATTCATAATGACTCATGAATACTGAAAAGGCTATTTCGTAAACTTCTCCGTATTCATGATTCTTAATAGTATTAATCCATTGTTTTCCCTGGTTTTACAACAGTTTTATATCTTATTTTAATACAGGCTTCAATATTTAATATTTCATTAATTTAATGTTATATTTTTGTTTTCCGCCTGGAATGCATTTGCGAAGTTTCGACTCCATTACAGAGTAGTTAAAAATTTAAACCTCTACTTCGAAAACCCAACTTGAAAGACTTTGTGCAATATTTGCCAACTGGAAATATTGTCATTGCCTACACATTGTCCAACGTTATTAGATGCAAAACCGTAACGTAAATGCCAAAATCTCTGCTCACTTACCTCAAGGGAAAGTAAACAGACGACGATTTGCATACACTCATGTGCCGAATGCACAAGGACATGTCAGCAGGACAACCGGCTGTGGTAATATGTGGGAAAGCGGCGCCCACAGTAATGCTGTGCAGTTGTGTATATGCAGGAAATCATTTTGTAGCCTCTTGCAATTACACAGTTGAAGTGTGCATACACCGAGTATATTTTAATGCATAGACAGGAGACAGGAGGTATGAGACAGGACATAGGAGACAATACACATAGTTCAGTACAGTAGCCGGGATTTAATTTTGAGGTGGAGGTGTGCTGAAAGTGTGCTTAGGTAAACATTTTGCAACTGAAATTTGGGCTTTGCAGACAATAAGAAGATTAAACATAAATTCAGAATTTATATTAACGAAAAAAATAGGCTCTTTACAGTAAAGATTCTATGATCCTCTTTGAGTCCAGCTTTATGTACGGTTCAGATGGGAATGTGATTCAAACGCACATTCCACAAATGCTTCTCAAATAGATTGCTATTAAAGTTGAAGTCTCACAAGTTTTACTCCCTCAAAATATTGGAATAATACGCCACTGCGAAAGTGGTAACATTGTTTTCGCCTCCAGATACCTTAATGGCAATGTTTACATATCTTGATATTGAAACATGTTGATTTCCCAAGAGCAACTTCAAATCATAATAATGTGATACTTGCTACTTAGGTTCACATGATTTTGCCATCACCAGTAGATACGAAATTAGTGAGGGGTATTACACGATCATGGTGGAGTGACTCGTGAATTGGGTAGATTCGTAGGAGGCAGTTTCAATTCCCAACAATCCGATAGAGTTACCTTCTCTTTCGCAACAATAGGGGAGTTTTAGACTATCTCACTTTAATGACAAATAAATTCTGGTGAGTTACGAATACGTCTCTGATATATAAACAGTTGCAACTGGTTACTTAAGTTGATTTGCTTTTATATCGTGAATAGACAGCCAATTATTGGTGGCTGGTTTCCACAATCATGCTTAAATTAAGATTACTTAAAAACTTAGAGATAGAGTTTTTATCCTACTTTCATATGTTTTTTCTATTGTTACGAGGTAGCTTCACGCGATCTATCTTCAATGACACGTAAGCTCCTTTAGCAGGAGCAGTTTAGGAATATAATAAAGAAATGCTTAGCTACTTAGGCTCACATTAGCCAAGTAATGTATTGGTGTGCAGTATACGGCCTCGCATCAGTGGGGCAGTTACGATCATAAGAAACCAATACTTTTACCATTTATGGTCTCAGGACTCTGCTGTCGATATTAGTTGCTAAATTAGTGGGGTGTTTTATACGATCCCGTTTCAATGACAAATAATGTATTTAACGACAGCAATTTAGTATCATGGCTATCCAATACTGGTTACTTAAGCTAACAAGATTTGTCAATCGCCAGTAGGAGCTCAATTAAGTCAGGCTTCAATCAGACGTAAATAGTATTCAACAGTAAATAATGTATTTAACTACAGCAACATGATAGCTAACGACTATATGCTCCATCTTAGATAGATAGATAGAAGTGGGGTAGGTCGGAGAGCCGCCGAAGAAGGAGGCCACCAAGCACTCAGGCATTGAAGCCCATTGTACTAGCCTGGAATATTTAGGGATGGGGGGAAGATAGAGGAGAGGAAGTTACACCTTTTGAAACTTCTTTGACTCTTTTATGAACCTCAGAAGTCTCTCCAGGGGTAAGGAATGTACATTATCCATTCCCAAAGCATCTGCCCCTAATATGCGCCTCCTCATTCTGGGAAAGGCAGGACAAGCGCAGAGAAAATGCTCTGTACCGTCATGTTCTTCCTCCGGGCAGGAGATGCAGTTCGGATTCTCGATGATGCTTATGATGTCGCCATATGATGGCCCCATGGAGTATGCCCTGTGATTACTCCAACGAATGATCGAAGATCTTTCCTTCGTAATGTTAGAAGGAAATTTGCAACTCTCCTGTTTGGGCACTTGGTTATTTTGCAGGCAACTAAACTGCACCATCGGTCCTTGTGAATATTATTCACATGGCTGCTGATCCAATCCATACCCCTTACTAAACTTATAAATGGTTCTGGTCCCATCGGGGTGCTCGCAAATCCATAGTTGCCAATTCATCAGTTAATTCGTTCCCCTGAACACCACAGTGTCCCGGAATCCAAATAAGTTCAAGCAAATACCACCTTGCGATGGAGCTAAGTCTTGACTTACATTCTTGGACAATTTTTGAAGTGATTTAACGCGTTTTCCAGTGCCTTCAGTGCAGCCTGACTGTCACCACAGACTCTAATTTCGTTACCGCGACAATTCTTCTCAATTACCCATTCCGCTATCGTCAGTAGAGCAAACACTTCCGATTGGAATACCGTTGTCATACTTCCCATAGCCGAAAAGCATATGATATTTTGATTCAGATGCGTGCCAGCCCCAGTTCCCTTTTCAGTTTTGGAGCCATCGGTGAAGAAAATTTTCGTTGGATCAGTTCTGGATCTCTCCTTTGCTCTCTTGTCGGGAAACTGACTTTGTACTTTCTCTCAAAAGAAACTCTAGGTAAGAGTTTGTCTTCGCCAGAAATAACGGGAATTGTTCCGACAGTCTCTTGAACATCACTCTGTGCCTACAGTTCTTGTCGTCCTACCGTATATCCCGTATAACTGACAATCGTTTTCATCGCCTCCTGTTGAATCATAAGATGCAATGGTGGCAAGTTCAACAAAGCATTCAGAGCGTCACCAAATGTGGTGACCATGGCGCTAGTAATGCTCAAACACACACTTGTCTGTAGTCTGTTTAACCCCAAACATGTGGACTTAACCCCAGTTCTGCGCCAACAGACCATAGCAGCATACAAAATTATTGGCTTAACCAACGCTGTATACAGACAAAATACACCCTCTGGGTTCAGTCCCAAAGTCTTACCAAATGCTCTTCGGCACTGCCCAAATGTTTTTTGTGCCCGACTAACCTTCAGTTCAACATGCGTCTTCCAAGTGAGTTTCCTATCAAGAATGACGCCTAAATATTTCACTTCCCTGGAAAGACTGATGTTTACACCTTTTAGCACCGGTGGTTTAAGTCCTACCAATTTTCTTTTTCGTGTAATCAATACCACAGTTGTCTTACTTGGATTAATAGTAAGTCCTGTGAAGTGCACCACTCATCCATTTTGTCCACAGTTTTCTGTACGTTTGCGCATAGAGTCCTAAGGGACATTGCTGATGTCTGTGCACATACATCATCCGCACATGCTTGGATGTGTATTTCGTGGTTCTGTAACTCAGTCAGAAGAGAGTCCACCATAAAACACTACAGAAGAGGAGAGAGTACGCCACCATGAGGACATCCTCGAGCGAATTCTGCCACGGTAGAATTGTCGTTTGTCTCTTCAACAGTTAACAGCCTTTTTGATTACATGAAATGGATCCACTTGAAAATAGTTTCGTCCACCCCATGTCATCTAGCAGCCGAACACATAGAGTAGGGAGCATTATCGAATCCATCTTACTTAATATAACATGATTTGTGTATCGCCATTAGGAGCTCCATTATTAGGTAGTATTACATGATGAAGCTTCAATGACACCTAAATGATATTCAACATCAGCAGGACATTGCAATACTGGCATCTGAAGCTCACATGACTTGGCTATAACCATTAGTAGCTCAATTATTGGGGTGTATTACACCCTCCCGTCTCAATGGAATAAATACTTTGTTTAATAAAAGCTGTTCAGAATCCTAGCAATCCAATAGTAGCTTTCTACGATCATAGACGTCTAAAGTCGGTAATAGGAGGTCGAGTATTATTACACGATCACCCTTCAATAACACAGAAAGTCGTATTTTTACTAGATGCTTCCCTTATATACATGCGAATATGCGGACAAAGTCATTTTGGGTGGCGATGCAGCATGTGGTTGTCCTCGATGCAGTGCTCGTTGAAGACGTATTAAACTTTCTTCTATTTAAACACATTTCAAATTAAGCCTCTTAAATTGTAGAACATTTATTTAAAAATGGCATCGTTTGTGGCACTTTTCAGTCGCCCATAAAATTTGACTGCTACTCACTCACCTGCTAAATCGCTGCAAAGTTCACATTCCCAAGTCCTTCTACCTTGAAGTGTCCACACATGTTCCTTATACTTTTGATTTTCTGATTTAATGTAATCGTATTTCTGCATTTCCCTGTGTATTGATATGAGGAAATGTTAATACCGAACTAGGAGTAGGATTTTTGGGACACCGACTCTGAGTAGCATTGCAAAGAAAGTAGAGCTAAACAAAAAAAAAAAATGTTTCCTCGTCTCGTTTGTTGAAGTATCCAATACGAAAAACGCTTTCACACACACTCACACACACACACAGATTTACGCATACTTCCTTCCTTTCCATTAAATATGAAATTGCTCACATCCGTTGAGGTATCGTTTGAGAACGAACGAGCGAAACCTTGCATTTTATTTGAAAACATGCACGTGAAGCAGTTTCAATTTCAGTCAATTTGCGGTTCGTTGAACAGAAAACTGGTAGTGCGCGGGTTAATTGTGCTCGAAACATCAGCTTTGTGGGCGCAGAGCAAGCCACTTGCCCATCCCGAAATGAATGCGAGGCTGCAGTCTTGCCGCAGGCACGTCAGCATAAAGTGCGGCTGCAACATGGAAGTTGTTGGGCCACTGTTGGGCAATTGTTGGCTCAGCTGTCGACAGGTAAATAATTTTAATTACAGGCATTTGACGTGTTCTCTTAACAGTTTAATTAGTACCGAGCATTGTGCGAGTGGCGCCTTTTTATTGTACTCGTATTTTAATTAAGTAGAATTAACTGAGTAAATTAAATACCTACGAAAATTGTAGATGCAGGTACATCAAAATTAACATTTAAACCTGAGAAGTAGGGGAAGCTCAAATCGATTCTGACTGATTCAGTCTCTAAGAAGGTGTTATAAATGCATAAGTGTATAGGTAAAGGCTTCTTATGAGTTCAATGGTCATTTCTATGCTTCAAACGGAGGCTGAAATGGAGTACAGCAATCCTTCCTCGGAAGTGCCAGTATCGATTTGGTCTGAGTGCCGTACGGTTTGCACAAGATCGTGTAATACCCCTCAATAATTTCGTACCTACCGTTGGTTTTTATACCCTTTACCTTTAAAAAAGGTAAATAGGGTATACTAACTTTGAGCTTTTGAGAGGGGTTGCAATTTCAAGAAGGAGGCGTGGTAGGTATGGACTTATATATACAGATATGACCAGAATCACTTTCTAAGCAATTTTTATTTTGTCCGTCCGTCTGTCCGTCTGTGGCTACTTTTTTTCTACACCGTTAGAGCTATCTTAATGAAATTTTGCAAAAGTATAGTCTGGACAAAGATACAGACCCAGATTGCTATATGGGCTGAATTGGACAAAGACCACGCCTACCTCCCATATAAGGAACTTTTTTCACCTTTTTTAAAATGACTATAACTTCGGTCCGATTGATGGAATCGTGTCGCAATTTGGAATTTATGGAGATGTGGGTCCTACTAAAGACTGTGCAAAATGTGGGCGGTGTATATTAACTGCCACGCCCACTATTAACAAATATTCATAACTTAAGATCTGCTAGAGATTTATGGACGAAATTTGACATGAAGAAACATGTGGATAGTGTAAAGCTATCTGCAACAAATGGGGCTGATCAGAGAAAAGACACGCCCACTTTTGATATAGGGAACTTTCGGGTCTAAAATTAAAATTAGCGTACCTATGCTCGTATTGATGCCAGCGGAATCAAATTTGCAGAAATATACATGGGGTCCATAATAGTGTGTGTGCAGAATATGGAGATCACACTAGAACTGCCACGCCCACAATTTGCCAAAAATCATTACTGTGTTCCTATTAAATATTTATCAATGAAATTTCACAGGAAGGTTGCGAGTACTAACATTAAACAGCACACAAAAAATGGGCGTGTTATTTCTACAGCCACGCCCACTATTCACATATTATTATAACTTACGACCTATACAATATTTTTGGACGAAATTTTACGTTAGTGGTTTTATTGACACTACAAAGCCATACACAGGAAATGGGGTCGATATAATCAATTCAAGGTACCCTACAGAAAATTTCCGTAGATACGAGTATGCTCCTAAGGATGATTTATGAAGAAAACATCCCCATTGTTGAACTCGCAAGGACAAGAAAAGGTAAAGGGTATTTCGTAGTCGGTCTAACCCGACTTCAGACTTCTTTACTCGTTTTTTATAGTTTTATGAGCAACAAAAACTATTATATTTGTAATTTTCAGTTTGTTAGGGAAGTGCTGCAGTTAAATACGAAACCACAGTAATTGTGTTACGGATTTTCACATATTGAATTGCTAAAATTAAGCAATTGAATTTTGCTGACTACAGTCTACGTTTTCAAAAAGCTGGAAGGTCTCGCCTTTTCAGTCTGTATGTTGGTGAGAATCGTAAAAGCTTTTGGATGTTAGATTGGGACGATTTTGTAGCCTGCTTGTCGAATAATTGATATCCTCTTTAACCACTGGAAATCACAAATCACAGACATTGATTTAATTTATTTCAGCAATTGAGTTTAGAAATTCCAAAAACTAAAATACTAAATGTGAGCAAGGGAGTTTTGAATTACTGAATCTCAGAAATGGTTTTTTGGCATGCCTGCAGAGTGTTTACTAGTTTTAAAGCTCCATTCATTGAGAGCCAGCAATTTCAGTACGAGTTTACATTTAAGTAAACAACCTACTTACTTACATTTAAGTAACTGAATTGATGGAAATCGAAAAATTGGTTCCAAAATTGGTTAGTAATCGTTCTAACGTCATCATGGAAGAAGACCCAGTCTACATACCTCAATCCCCCTTACTAACCTAAATCGACTCATTGCAAAGTGGATCCTGCTCAGACAACATTCGAAGTCTCTCTCATCTTTTACTTCAGGTCCCGAATTAATTCCTTCTTTTATTCTTAAGCAGTGTTGTCTTGAGCTTGTCTCACCGATTACATCGCTTATTAGTGCTTCTCTTATATAAGGTAATTTTCCCGATATATGGAAAAAGTCATATATTTTGCCGCTGCATAAATTGGGCAGTAAATCTGCAATATCCAATTACCGTGAGATTGCGAAACTTAGTATTCTTTTTAAGTTACTGCAAGCAATCGTAACATCCCAAATTTCGTTCTATGCTCATACGTTTATGAGCTCCCAGCAGCATGGTTTCCTGCCTGGAAAGTCAACTGTCACTAATCTGCTGGAATTTTCTTGCCCCGTGATAGATGGCTTTGCTAAGGATATGCATACAGATATTATTACTACTGACTTTAGTAAGGCATTTGATGTACTAAACGATAGACTTCTCCTCCTTAATCTCTAGGTTTGGTTTCACACCGTTAATTTTAAAATGGGTAACATCATATTTGCCACATCGTACCCAACAGGACTGTTATCTGATGAATTTCTTGCATCTTCTGACGTGCCGCAAGGTAGCCACCTTGGTCCTTTAGTATTTAATATTTTTAGAAACGACCTTACTTCGCGGGTGTCCCATTGCAACATTCTTATGTTTGCTGATGATGTAAAAATTTTTCATTCAGTTAATAACCCTGATGAATCGCAGGTGCTTCCAGATGATTTGAATGTCCTTGGTGATTGGTGCAACATAAGTTGTATGCAACTAAACTGCAAGAAATGCAAACATATGTGCTTTTGCAGATGTCAATCAACCATTGTTCCTTCGATGTCAATCAACCATTGATATCCGATGATCATATGTGCGACTTAGGTGTGACCTTCGAACAAAAACTTACTTTTCGTAAACACGTTGCAACTATAGTTGACAAAGCTTCTCTGACCCTAGGCTTCATAAAACGCTGGGCAAAGAAGTTCAAAGACCTCTTTATTACCAGACTTCTGTGCACTTCCTTGGTAAGCCCATCATTAGAATACTCAAGTGTTATTTGGTTTCCTAGATATGCCTGTCACTCTGATGATATTGAGTCAGTTCAAAAGCGGTTTTTATTGTATTGCCTACGTTCCTTTACATGGAACTCCAATTTTCAACTTCCCTCTTATGTGAGTCGACCTAAACTTATTCGTCCCCCCTCTCTTAAGCCCCGTAGAACTATACTTAATGCATGATTTGTGTTTGAACTCATGAGTGGTGGAATAAGAAGTAGTTTTTTGCTTGGCATTCTTCACTTTAAGGCTCCTGCAAGAAGAACGAGGAATTTCACTCCCTTGTATCTGCATCCGTGTAATCGGAACTATTTAGATTTTGAGCCATTTCGTGGTGTGTGCTATGATTTCAATTTAGTTTCGGAGGTGATTTGTTTGAATGAATCCAAACATATGTTGAAATCGAAAATAACACTTTTCTTTTGAAACCGCGAGTAGTTCTCTTTGTAGATCTTTCTATATCTGTTTAATACTCTTCCTCAATCGTTATCAGGCCTTTGAGGCTTAGCATACCTGTTAGGTTAGGGAAGTGGTTTTAGTGAGTGAAAATCTCACACTCTTGGGTGGTGCGTACCCCCTCGTGTCTATTTGAAGATTTCCCCTCCCTCCGGAAAAAAGTAACCAATAAACTATTTGTATATTTTTTAAACTGCTGCAAGCGCAACGGACATAGAATAGGAAAGACGCCCATCAGTGTTATTTTTAATGTTCAAATACAACACAACTTTTAATATAGATCAACAAAAGATGAAACGTCACTTAGGACTTTCATATGTTTGTATTTCTAGTACTCGTCCTTTTCAAGCACATATCAAGGAACTAAACAAAGCGAAGAGGAGGAAAATATCAAAGTGCAGCTAAAATTGTTGTCGCATTTTAGGCAACAAAACGGCGCAACAAACACTCGTAAAAGGTCCTTTGCCATGTTTTCGCCGGAAATTGTCAGTTTTGAAGAAGTGCAACCAAGTGCAAGCGGCGCTGTGTTGGCTTCTGAAGGCGCATTAGTCTGTAAATGTCGCTTCATTGTGTGTGGGCGCTGAAGTGTGTCAAGCACGCCGTCACGTCAGCGCAGGCTCCGACAGCGAAACAAATGCAAAGGCAAATAGGCAAAGCATTTTGCATTAGTACACGCTTTTAATGCGCGGCTTTGTTGCATCATTAGCACCCTATGTCTGATACAGAAGAGCGCTGCAGCATGGCAAATTTAATTGTAAAACTTTAAATGCAGGCTGGAAATGGAAGGAGAGTTCATGTGCAAAGTCCACGATGTCTGGCAGCAGTTATAAATATACGTACTGTTTACTAAGCGGAGTTCTTGGCAAATATTGCAATGAATCGTTTATTATTGGAGGGGGCAGTACGAACAATGAGGAGATATAACAAGTATTCTGAGAAAGTGTCTAAGAAGATGGGTGTGGATAGCAAAAACTTCACAGCTTCACAGGTTCAAAGATAAACTTAGACAAATGACTTGGCTGTTTATAGGAGAATACCAATGAGGCAGAAGTTTTCAGCTGTGCGGTTATATAAATATAGTTTTATGAAGATAAAATGCCATATATTAGATTAGATTAGATTAATGGAAGGCGACCAGAAAGATCTATTGTGTGCCACAATTTATTTCAAAGATGAAGATGGCTAGATTGCGAAGGCGTGTTCGGATGCGGTATCCGCACTCCCACTCGGAGACATCTATGTCCATTGTGAATGCTGTCAAGAATGCCAAGAGGGGGCGTACTCGTCCTTACCCTCGATTTCCGTATACATTGGAAGTACCATCCCTATTAGACCACTTGGTTTTCCAGATGAAAGTGAGGAGATCCGATAAGTCTACCTCCATTATCTCTGTCAAGCTTGTGAAGAAGCTCGATCCAAAACATTGAAGTGGTTTCAACTGTAGTCATAAACATTGACATAACAAGTGATGAATCGATTCTATCTCTTCTTCATTATGGCAACTCCTGCAACTCCCGCTTGACGGAATACATGCACGTCGCAGCTTTGGTGCTGTAGCACAATGGCCGGTAATGACCCCGTAAACACTCTCACTGCAGGTTTCTTGCGCCCTAAGAGAACCTTCGCTCTCTTCATGTCTAACCTAGGCCATAAGGCCACTGAGACTTCACAGTCGTCACGATTAGTCCACAAGTGGCTTGTCACCATAATATTGAATTCATCTATGCTCTTAAACAGTTCACATATCCAGATTTGTATTGAGGAGATGAGGATAGTCTCATCTATAGATTTTCAGTCAACTTAACTTCCGAGAGGAATTCATGTGCTTTGGAGGAATCAATTTGAGGAATCTTGCTCATGTCTAAGATTTATTCTCTAAACCACCCATGTCTTTTGTGTGCCAAACGCCCGCAGTCTGTGATCAGGTGCAGTGAGGTTTCTTCCCTTTCTCCACAGAATTTACAGATGGCATCTGAAGATAGACCCAACTAAGTCAAGTGGTAGTTGAGTCTACAGTGTCCGCTTAAAACTCATGCGATGATTCTTTGTTTTCTCCGAGACACGTGAATAATAAATTCTTTTGATCTATTAGGATTGAAGTCCACCAGAAGAGCATTGGACTGCCATAACTATCAACATTTAATTAAGACACATCCAGTGATCGAACCAAAACTAATTACTTAACAATGTTAATAACTTTCTCAGATTATATGGAATTGAAAATAAAAGATAACAATAAAGGCATATACGACATTACTCACCTCCTACACTGCAAAATTAGCTTTGAGCCACTCCGACAAAAGAGAGCAATTCCCCAATGCTCAAATTGCCAAAAGTGCGGCCACACAAGAAACTACTGCCAGATTTACCCGGTGTGCGTCAAATGCGCTGGAAAACACAAGACAAACATGTGCACAATTAAAATCGACGCTGATAGAGTAAATATTAAATGCGTACATTGCGGTGAAAACCACACGGCAAACTACAGAGGATGTGCGATATATAAAGCTCTACAAGTCCAGAGATACCCCACACTTCGCAAAAAAGAAACAAATGGACAAATCAATATTGAAACAAACCAAAACAATCCCAATACAAAAATAAATGGCCAGAAAATCATCTCTGGTATTTCATACGCTCAAGCTGCACAAATGGAAACAATATCACAGGAGCCAAATCAAATAAAAAGCAACAGCACATATGAAATAATATCAAACAATGACGATCTATCCGAATTAAAAACAATGATGAAACAACTAATAAATCAAATGACCAGTATGATGAACATAGTAACTATGCTTGTATGCAAAATAGATGAACGCAGTAAATAAAATAAATTTGGCAATATGGAATGCAAATGGACTGTCACGCCATGAACTAGAACTAAAGACTTTCCCAATAAAAAATTCAATAGATGTGATGTTAATCTCGGAAACACATGCTACAGACAACTCATATGTTAAATTCCCTAACTTTGACATCCATTACACAAATCATCCTGACAACAAATCTCACGGTGGAACAGCGATCATTATAAAAAAAAATATGAATTACATTGAACTTGACGCATATAAAAAAGAAAACCTTCAAGCAACAACAATAGCACTAAAACACTCGAAAGGACAAAATATAACAACACAAAAGAACAATATCTAGACAATTTAAAAAAACTGGGGAATCGCTATTTAGCCAGAGGTGACTATAACGCTAAAAATGTTTTATGGGGATCAAGGTTGACAAACGCAAAAGGACGCGAGTTACTTAAAGCTATACGATATAGTAATGGTCGATTCATTAGCACAGGTGAACCAACATATTGACCAACAGATACAAAAAAACAACCAGATTTAATAGACTTCTGCATCACAAAAAATATTCTTCATAAACAGCTAACTATTAAATCAGGTTTAGAATTATCCTCAGACCACTCCCCAATCCTAATGACATTACTAGGATCAATAGAGACAAGACTTTTCTCAGGCATCTATAACAATAAAACTGACTGGAATAATTTTCGTCTAGCACTGGAAAAACAACTAAAAATAGATATACGATTAAAAACAAAAAATGAAATCGATTCCGCAATCGCATACTTTAATGATTGCGTCATCGAAGCAATCACAGCTTCAACACCAAAGCTAACGTTAGCAAATACGGACACTACACCAGCGTTCATCAAGGGAAAAATTAAATGGAAAAGGAAGCTCCGGAAAACATGGCAAATCACTAGGAATCTGGAAGATAAACGCAACCTAAACAAAGCAACAAATGAATTAAAAATTTTACTTCAGAAAAACAGAGAAAAGGAACTAGAAAAACATATGCTGAACTTGGGAACGACCACATCAACAAATTACTCTCTTTGGTAGGCTACGAAAAAACTCACTGGTACAATAATACACAAACCTCCTATCAAAAGACAAACCGGTACATGGGCGAAAACAAGTAAAGACAAAGCCAACACACTGGCCAAACATTTCCTTGAAATATTTACAAGCGAAATGGACAATCAAACCACTCATCTTGACAATGTAATAAATATCCCGCAATCAAAAACAAAAAATACGTCAGTAGCAGAAATCAAAAACAAAATTAAAAAATTAAAAGACAAAAAGGCGCCAGGATATGATCTCATAAGCGGGAAAATGCTAAAAGAAATGCCTGATATAGCTATAATATATGTCCGAAATATATTTAACTGCATGCTAGAAATTAAGTATTTCTCTCGCTTATGGAAAGTTGCACAGATAACAGCCATCAGCAAGCCAGGAAAAGGTGCCACCAAAACAACTTCTTACCGACCTATCAGTCTATTGCCAATACTATCGAAAGTATTTGAAAGGATACTACAGGACAGATTAGAGCCAATCTTAACAACAAAAAAATTAATACCCAGCCATCAGTTTGGATTTAGAAGACAACACTCAACTGTGCAACAGGTCCACAGGGTTGTAAACAAAATCCTTGAAAGTATAGACAACAAAAAATATTGCGTATCTGTATACTTGGACATTGCAAAAGCATTCGACAAGGTGTGGCACAAAGGACTTCTATATAAACTTAAGCGAACATTTCCACAAAATTATTATGACATTTTAAAGAGCTATATAAGCGAACGACAATTCTATATAAAATATGACGAGGATTGCTCAGACATCCTACCAATGACAGCTGGAGTACCACAAGGCAGCGTATTAGGACCTCTACTATACTTAATATTCACAGCAGATATACCAATTCCAACGAAAAGCAATGCGATGATAGCAACATTCGCAGACGACACAGTTTTAATGGCATCACACAATGACGAAAAAAAGGCAACAAATGCAATCCAACATATATTGGCCAATGTAGTAGCATGGTGTGACTTATGGGGAATAGAGATAAATAAAGACAAAACTGTACAAGTTGTATATACAAACAGAAAATCGACAAAATACAGCCTTGCTATAAAGGGCAAAAAAATAAAAACTCACTCTGCTGCAAAATGTCTTGGAATAACCATAGACGAAAAATTGACTTGGAAGCATCACATCATTAACAAGCGAAACGATGCAAAAAATAAGTACCGACAATTAAGCTGGCTACTTGGACGAGCATCTACACTATCTCTCCACAACAAACTAATAATATACAAGACAATAATAGCACCTATCTGGAAATATGGAATCGAGATATGGGGCACAGCTAGCATATCAAACTTAAATTTAATACAACGAATGCAGTCAACAATACTACGAACTATTAGAAGTGCTGAATGGTATATCCCGAACGAGGTTATACACCGTGACCTACACATTGAAACCATCACGGACACAATCACAAAATGCAGCACCAAACATATACACCGACTGAGAGGCCATCAAAACCTGGAACTGCGTAGTGCAGCAGACACGGAGGGTGCAACTCCAAAAAGATTGAAGCGAATTACCCCTGCAGAACTTACAGGAAGGTTTAAAAAAATAAATACATAACAATAACAAAATAAATAATTAATTATATACATAAATAAAATGATGGATAAATAGAGAACATTTAATAAACAAATAAATAAAAGAAGAGCATATTCAATCCAAACCTGCACAAAATATTACTTAATATTATTGTAATAGATTGTAATATATAGAGGAAGAAAAAAAAAAATAAAAAAAAAAATATGGAAACCAGTGCTCACAAATCATATCACAGCAATCTACCAAATCAACCAACTTTCATAGAGACTGTGTACCAGCAATGGAGAGAGAGAGAGAAAGCATTATAATGTTTTGGGAATGGACAAAGTACACTCCCTGTCCTTGACAGACTTCTGAGATTCAAAACAGAGTCAAAGAAGTTTGAAAAGGTGGAACTTCCCTTCACTCCCTCTCGTCCTACATATTCCGGGCATATAATGCTTTGGAAATGAACAAAACACACTCATTATCCCTGACAAGCTTTTGAGATTCTAAGAAGTTTGAAAGGGTGTAACTTCCCTTCACCCCCCTCTCTTCTTACATATTTTCGGGCTTATAATCTTTTGGGAATGGAACAAAGTGCGCTCCTTGTCCCAGACCGACTTTTGAGATTCAAAAAATATTCAAAGAAGTTTGGAAAGGTGTAACTTCCCTTCACTCCCTCTTCTCCTATATATTCCGGGCATATAATGTTCTGGGAATGGACAAAGTACACCCATTATCCCTGGACAGACTTCCAAGATTCAAAGAAGAGTCAAAGAAGTTTGAAAAGGTATAACTTCCCTTCACTCCATCTCTTCCTACATATTTTCAGGCTTATAGTACAGTGGGTGCTTGGGGAACTCCTTCTTCGGCGGTTTTCCGCCCTACCCCACTTCTATTCTATACTTCTATTCTAAGAGTGGGGGGAAATATTGAGAGAGTGAAATAATATAAAATGCCACACAAGATTTATAAAGAAAAATAATCCCAGATTTTGGCCCGTGCGTGATTTTAACAACGCCACGTCACAGTCAGTCGCTGGGGTAATTAAGGCTCATAACGAGAGACGTATAACAATATCCTTGCAATTGTAGCATTCCTTTGAATGTGAATCGTTTGCTTCGGTATTTACGCTTGCTTTCATTTTCTCTCCACATACCCGCACATTTTTTATTTCATTATTTTATGTATTCGAGCAAACAAAAGCTGAGCTGCTTTTATCTGCTTTGCATTTAGTTTGCTTTAATTTTGATTAAAATTTCTGTTTCCTTTTTAAGATTGCTTTTTTTTTTTTTGAGCATGTGTATTGGTGTATGTGTGGGTGGGTGTGTGACTTTGTACATTCTTTGTTAAAGCACACTTAATAAATGCATAAAAGGAGAAGGAAAAAAAGAGTAAACATAGCTACAAACAAAGGCAATTATGAATTCAAGCTAAATACAGTCAAGAAAATAATACGCGCAAATAAAATCTCTTGGCTCAAGAAGGTCCTTGTGAATAACTTAATTTTAATTGTTTCAGAATGTTGGAAAATATTTCAAAATTTTTGTTAAAAATTGAAAATATATTAAAGGGAATTTATGGCAATAATAAGTATGAGTAATGATGAGCAAAAAATGACTTTTGCAGGAGTTGGAAGGATGAGATAGAGCCAGAGCCCATAGTAGACCTGATCTGCACTTATCCAGCGCTGTCCAAAATAGACAAATTGTCCTTGATCATTGCTTTTTGGTTTACCTGGGAGACAATTCAAATGAGGAAATAGGCTACTTCAATGGCATTATGAAAAGCTCCAAATGTTTACACTTTTATAAGGGAATGAGACTTGTGTCTCATGCGGTATCACAAAGGGCCAATCTGGGGGTAATTGGCCATCACAGAACCTACCTACCTACTAAGGATGAGTAAAAGAATAATTCTAAGAAGCAGACTAAGTAAAAATCTCTCGAAAACTTTCAGAACAAATGAACAGTTTCAGTTGCGATATAGCTTCAAAGTTCCTGTAGGAGGATTATCAGCCCATTTGGCCAACGTGGTACCTCATAATGTCATAAGATGCATTAAAAAAATAATATTTAAGGGAAATCTTCTAAAGAACATTTTACTTCATATATCGGTCTGACTTAATATATATCCTTATATATTATACTGAGTATTGTTATAAAGGACTGCTAATTTCTTATTCGACCAAATGACCCGAGACTGTCATGTGATCCCAGTGTAAATGTGAAAAATTATAACAGTTGTTATTTATGGTTGGAGGTATACTGCTTCTAGCTGGAGGGGAGAGCAGGTAGGTAGGTAGGAATGGCTGCTTAGTTTGCCAATAGCAGACTTGAGCACACCTAATGGCTCATTGTGATACCATGATGTGGCGCCGTTCAACCACTGACTAAAAAGATCTCTTACTTGAGATGGTGATAGTCAGCGCAAGGACAGCGTCGGCAAAGCACGATTCCCCCATTATGTTACAGGAAACCATCCTGATGGTGACCCTTGCGATGTCCCTAATATTAAAGGATGACAGCTCTGTCAGACAGTTCTATAGGAAATGGGGCACCAAAGGTGCGAATTCTTCTTCTGCTCAAGGATGGGCTGTGACATAAGAGGTGGAGAACGGTTTCGTCCTCCTCCTTGGAACCACAGCCTCGGCAGAAATCGTTTGAGGGTAGGCCCAGTCTCTCTGCGTGCTTTCCCAGTATGCAGTCCCGTACATCGAGCTTCTTTTTGTATCCAGCATTATTCAAGTGGTTCCAAACGGGTTTTTGTGCAATGTTTAGCTCCTGGGCAATCGAAACAGTGCTTTATGACGGTCGGACTCGACAAGTTCCATGATTTTATTGACATTTTTGACAATTGGCCTTGTCCGGTCAAAACCGACACAGTTGTTATACAGAGATATGCGATCAAGTCGAAGAACTTGATTGATTCTGTTTTTGCCCATTCTTGCCCAAGTTAGTCTAGCCGAGTGGCAGGATTCGTCAACTCAGGATTTGTAGGCGTCAGACAGGTATTTCCGTTTGGAATCGATGTTGGCTGTTGCCAGTGGGATGCTTATATTTACGGAGGGCTGAATTTCGTGCAGAAACGTGACTGCCTTGGCAAGCTCGTATGTCTCGCAGTTGCCCGGGATGTCGCTATGTCCGGGAACCCAAACTAGGTGCACTTGAGAGCATCTTGAGAACTCATTTAGAGATGTTCGACGACATTCATGTACAAGTCTTGAGGTGACCGTAGAGCCAAAAAGAGATTTAATGGCGACTTGGATGTCTGTGAAGATAGGGGAGGGTTGAGGTTGATGTATTATCCGAAAGCCTCCAACTAAATGAAAGCTTCAGACTCCCGGACTACTGCAGCGTCTTCCATTAGGGAGGTTCTGGCAATCTTTGAAGCCTTTTCTCTGCTAAAGTAGTATAACCCTTTCTCTAAAAGGCCAGGAAAGGAAAGTACTTGTAATATGGTCAGACAACTCTGGTCCTTTTTTATTCTCAGGCGCACTTAATAGTTGATTTCCCTTATCAGGCAGCATGTTTTGAGGTTTGTTAGAACACTGGGTATCACAAATACTTATTATTGCACTAGGCCGGGCCTCGCCGCATGGTGGAGATAGAGAATGAAGAAGATACAATTGTCCATCTACTGTCTGGCCGTCTCCGGGGGCAGGTTCCAAGCCCTAGGGTGCCCCAGAATTTAATGATCTGAACGATCCCAAATTAATCCATATAAAATAGTTGTGGAGATTCTTCCTACTCTCAAAATGGCTGCAGTGAGGCTCCCTACAGACTCTGAGGAAGCACACTTCTAGTTACCAAATTTGTGGTATCATAATGGGCCCTATGTATGGCCAAAGTGTGTCTTCTGCTCAACTGTTCGTACCCTTGACAGCCACTTAAACCTACCTATCTGCCTACCTATGGTTGACGGTGTCACCGAAATATTTGTCAGCACTCTTTGTGGGTGATTCTGAGACACTTCTTGACTAGTTTCAAAATGTTGTGCTACAAATCATGTTGGTAAGTGAACAAGAAATAGAATCCACGGAATAGCTTTATATTGGAGATGATATATTTCATTTCTGGAGGAAGTTTCAGCCCGGTTTGCTTGAACAGCATAATTCTGTAGAAATGATTTACTTTTCTGGTTGTTCACTGACCCCTCAAATACCAGTGAAATTTGCCATTGAAAAGCTAATCTGTTGTTCAACATGCCCAAAGGGTGGCCCTGAAGTGGGGTGGTTTGGTAATTTAGTAGTTTCGCCATATTTGAAGTCGCCATTCAAATACGAGTAATATCATTTCATACCGCAGCCTTTATTGCACTCAAATTAATTTATGAGCTAATTTTCGCATATTTATTTTGCGTTCGTTTTCCACCATCGGACTAGGGATAAATTAGCCTAAATATTAATTGATTATTTTTATTGATGGCTACTCGCATAAATATATTTGTTATTTATGGCAAGTACTTTGTTCCTAATTGAATATTTATTTGGCAATTTATTATTATGCATAATTTTCAAATTCAATTTGATTCGAATTGGTATTGACGATCAGCGGGTGACAATGGAGTGGAATTCTGTGCGTGAAGAGCTTTAATGTCTGCCGCAGTTGATTAATTGAATTATATTGATTTCAGAGTTGTTATCGAGGGATAGGAATCGACAAAGATACTGTTACTGAAAATATTTTTCATATACATTTCAGTCAAAATCGATATTGAAACCAATTTTATAAATTTGGAGAGGAGCTTGGAGGGATTTGACTTTGATTGCGTTTCCCAAACTAAGGGTATCAAAGTCACCGCAGCTGTTGCGAGGGATAAACTTTTTTTTTATTACCATCTATTTACTTACCTAATTATTCTGTGTCAAGAACTAACAGTAATTTTTTTTACAAGACCACTTTACATATCTAGGTACTATTCTCAGCCACTGCATCGAATATATGGTGTTTTCACAGCATGCAATAAGACGTTATTAAATCAAGTCTAAGGTATATATCATATTTTTCTATTATTACTATTCTTCGAAGCTTTTAGATAAGGTGGGCAGTAGATTAATGGGTCTGTATGAACAAACCTGTGCAACATCCTTTCCTGGCTTCGGGATCATTATTATTTTCGAAATCTTCCAGCATTGAGGATTGTGCCCAGTGGATAAAATAGCATTGCATTCTGTGACTAAGTGGGATACAGCTATATTAGGTAATTCTTTTCTCATGTTGGCTGATATCTGATCCATTCCTTGTTGCTTTTTTTAGATTTAATTCTTTAATGATTTTATTTACCTCCTTCCTTGAAGTTTTCAGGCACTCGCTGTTTCCACTACTCGGTATTTCACGAGTATCAAACTATGTAATGGGGGGATTTGGACAAAAGACATTTCTCAGGTGATATGCGAAGGCAGTGCATTTTTCATCATTGCTTTTAGCTCAAGTTCCATTATCTTTACGAAGTGGTGACTTATGTTGGACCTTTGAACTTCTTAGTAGCACGCCACAATGAATACTCATTGTCGCCATGAGGACTCAAGCTTCCAAAATAGTCTGCAACTGATTTTTGGTGTTTCTGCTTCAATATGTTTTTTAGTTAACGGGTGCAACACGCGAGTTCACTTTTCAATTTTGGTAACCGATGATTTTGCCATTCTCTTCTAAGACGCCGCTTTTCTTTAACTAGTTTTTTCACATCATTCGGATGGTCCAATAGTGAAGCTTTTTGTGTTACGGGTGTGGTGGATAAATATGCGGCTTCCCTTAAAACATTTACCTGGTCATTCAAGGTATTTTCGATGTCACGATCATCTTTTAGGGAGGCTTTATAGTTAATGGCAGTACTTATCATTTTTTTGTATTTAAGCCAGTCAGTGCATCTATTTGCCAGATAAGTAGAGTTGAAATTTGAAGTAGGATCAAGTGGAGTAAGTGTAAAATCTTTGGGAAAATTTCACAACAAACTTTGATCATCGATACATCGCTATACGAGATATCAACTTGAGATTACTTATTTGCTACTTCAACAGCACGAGAAACCCGATCTAAAATATGTTACAACATTGCTTAGTTTTTTTGGTGAATTGTTGGGAACTGAGAATCATAAAATATTATCTTCCTAAATCCAGGTTACAATAAACGCGTTAAAATTTTTTGTTATGAACGAATTTAATACTCTTCGAGTATATAGAAAATTCTCATTACTCTTTGCACCCAGGGTCATCATGAAACGACACATTTAAACGAATTGAATGAAATTTAGGAGAATCCGTGGAAATATAAATCCTACCACCTTGCCTCATCTCTACATTGAGTTTTCTCTGTATTGGGTCCCTTGGAAGAACTTAGATTCTATTCGATACAAGAAAAAGCTTCAATTCTGAACAGATATAGCACTAACGGAGTTTATAAACTGTTGGCGTCTTCACCCAAATCCATCACGTATCCGTTAAATAACAATAAGTTTATGAAGCCAGTGCTATGGAAGTACTTATGTGAGCGATTTGGACTGTCAATTAATTTCTGTAGAAGATAGTCCTATTAATTTTCATATTCTAGGCACTGTCCTCCATCCTTTTGGTACCTTTATAGCTGTGTCTACAAACAGATATCTATAAGGTAGCTACCTACTTTATTCTTCCATTTCTTATACACCTATCTGGGTCTATGAAGAAACTTGAATTTGCACTTAGGTATTATTTTGGTTATTATTATTATGTCTCACACCATAATTAATTAAGAGAGCAAGGTGTTGGGGGAATGAGTACTAGCAAAAGAGGCCTTCGGCTCGAAGATAAAAGGATTTAATAGAAAGATGCATTTTGGAGAACAAGCCCGTTGCAGGATTTGAACCTGCGACCCTCGAGGTGTGCGTCTAGCATGCTTACCACTAGACCACAGAGGGCGGCTTGCACTTAGGTAGATACTCATATTTTATATGATTAGCAATGCGACTAGGAGGGCCTCGAGTCACTCCAGTGTGGTAATTACTTTGGATACCTGTTCTAACCATTCATCTGAATGGACAAAGCCACCAACGTTTAGAGTACTAGATCCGAACCTTATAACAAAGGAACTTTTTTATGATTTCTTCAATGTAGACATGCAGCATCAGTGCCCCTCGGTAGCTAGGAGGATACATAAATTCCTGGACTCACCCTTCCTCAATGATCTCATAGAACTATAAGCCATAAGTATCTGGTTCATATGTTAGCTTGGTTCATATTGGAATCACACTGCCAGGTATATAGAGGAGTCGCGTTGGTTTCTTTTGGTATCACAATGAGGCTTTAAGTGCTTAAGTTAGCTTTCCCGACGAAGGCTGCCACTCTAATCTAACCTGACCTTCAACGAAGTCTTCTTTTTGTGCCTTGAAAGCAATAAAATTTCCTGGTTTAATTGAAAATCCTCAATACTCTTCATAGTCATTAATGAAATACATCCTTCTTTTTCCCCCATAAAGCTAATGGCGGTAACAATAATTATGTGGCTTATACCTCTAGTGAAAAGTTGGAGTTAGTGCGTAGCCTCAGCTTCTTCTCCATATTTCTGCTACTTCTGTGAATGTTGATACTAAGTCCTTAGCCTCGGTTGTTGCTTACGTAAACATTTGATATGCAATCTACTCGTTGCTACGTTTTGCTCAGGCTTAAAAGTACCTGTAGAGGGGAACAAATATTCCAACACCTTTAAGTTGCCTCTTGGAGGTGGGTACACATTTACTTAATAAAACCAGCTCTAACAATTATATAAATACATTTGTTTGGTTTGTAGTCACAACAACAACAATAACGACCGCCTGAACAATGGTTGGGAATTAGCGCTCCCCACCAACCACAACGTAATATTTAGCTTTGTTGAGTTTTTATCATTTAAGGACCAAAATCCTTTCGCACACACCGACACACACACACACACACACACACACACACACACACACACACACACACACACAAAAGCAATCACAGCCACACAACCCAAAACGCAAACGTGTTAATACGGGAAATGGCATTGTAAACACTTCTGAATAAACAAGCGCACGTAGAGCGCTGCTGCGACGTGGATGGATGCAGGCGCGTGTTGCTTTTGCTCGTAATAATAGCAATTCTCAACGGTGAGGCTTAACTTTCAGTGACCAGCTTAGGAGGAGCGCAAATAAACAGCGGCTGATTCCTGTCGCCACTGAGAAAGGTTGGCTAGACACACTGAGCAGGATTCCTTGCTGCACTGGTGCGAAACAAATGCAAGCAATAAAGTGTTGTGTTGCAAGGAAACAGAGAGCTGGAGAATTGAGATAAATTGCTACAGCACAACAAAAAAGCAGCTCAGCGAAAGCGGTCGTTGGTGTTAGTGAGTAAACGGACAGGGATTTTCCTAAGCATGAAGTTGGCTTTCCATTTAATTAACTTGATCATAAATCACAACATTAGTCACAAAATTAAAAGATTTCAGTCAAATACAAATTCGCAGTGAGGCTTTGATAGTAGCTGTAATTGAAAAATTTCATGGGTCCAAAATTGTAATATCCACAAAATCTTCAAAGACCTTTTAGTTTCACAGAAAATAGCAATGAAATGATTGTGGATGATTATCAAGTGACTCTGCTGGGCTTTTTTTTAGATATTATAAAGATCCTCGAACAAGTGTAGAGTGGTCCTGCTCCGTAAAGCTCTGTTATCCTGTCCAAATAATATGATATTTAAAACAAAATTGTTATTTGTAAAGACCAAAATTAGAAATACCAAAACAGTTTCCAGGCGAGTAAATGATGGCTACACGGAAGAGTTCAAACGGCTTACCGTGAATATTCTCCCCATAATCTGCGATCTACCTCTAAATACATTACTTAACTTTTTAGGTACGTAATCCACATTGATGTAGGCACCAGTTTCTGCCCTACATTGCTGTATTAAAGTAGATTTATAATGGTCGCTTATATATTTAAGGAAGGACCACTTTTTTATGATCTTGCATCACTTCAGTTTAGTATGGCACGTCTTTCCAGAAACTACCTGAGAATCCTGCGAGATACTTTTATGCATGAGTTTATAGCTAAGAAAATATTTTGAAGACAACAGACTTGCCTTAAATCCAAGGGAACGGTGTAAGGAAGTCCTGAAGCATTCTGCCCAATGTTAGAAGTGTCATGAAATAGTGAATCTTTATCCAATGGTTCATCCACTTCAGAGAGCATCCAAAGGCAGCCTTATTCAAAAAACCCAATCATAAACAAGTAGGGAAATTCCTTTGCAAGGCCATATCAATAAACTGCGAGTATATTTTCTTTTGAGACAGGGGTCATATATCAGTAGGGTGGGTTTTTTCACAATTTGACTAAAAATGACCTTAAAATCACATGGCAATAGAATATTTTATTTTACGTTTGGTATAGTTTATTTGAACTATGGAGGAATTCTGAGTATATGCGAGTATATCATCAAAGTAAGGTATCAGCAAATAAAAGATATTTGTGTCCCAAGGACCAGAAAGGATTTTTGTTATTTGCCTTCAGGTATTTCGTGCCTAAGCTTCATTTACCATTGTGAATTCAAACATGTCACTCGTAATTCTTTGTTGATATTCATGTATTTTTCGCTTGAGACCCCATTCTATGTAACCAATGAGCTGAGCTTTGTTGTTACCGTTGTTGCACATACAAGTTGGACCCCGACTTCCACCACTCCTACCATCACCCCCACATAATACTAATGCACCATTCAAGCCACCAATGTTATTGCATAACCAATTTATTTTCTTAAATGCCATTTGCAGTTGCTTTAAAATCAATGGTTGTGGCTACCTGCGATGACGGCGCATAATAACGATGTTCATTTAGATAACAAATTGTGGATGTCAGAACTTCCATAACAGGAACGGATGAATCAAGCAGTGCAGCAGCAGCAGGCACAAGCGGAGGATGCAAGTGGGCACAGTTTAACTGATGCTGTCTTGCTTGACCCGGTTGTTGTGCCGGTGTTGTTGGGGAAGCATCAAAATCTGATGTTTTCATGCTGCAGTTCGCATGAGGTTATTGGATATTGACAGGCGGCTTTGATTTCCGACAACTGTGTCGATACAACGAAATACGCAATAAGCTTTGTTGCTGCAAGGCCAATCGGATTTTGTGTTGTATTGCATGTGGAAGTGATGGTCTCTTTTAAGGATGTACACTATAAGGATGCAACTGTTGCCAACTCACATCACAACAAAGAAGGAATACGAGTGCAATTATTCCATATTGAATGCTCATATGGCGTTGATTCTATCAACTACGACAGGATGCAGGCAAGTATTGAAGCAGATTTAACATTTGCAAGGGAATCAACGGAATATAATGAAGGCCATAGTCCTGGGAAGTTCTAAACATGCTATAACAGAATGGCATTAAAGAAACGGCAGTCTAATCAAGAAATATGGTAGCTCATTCTGGAAAGTGCAAAGAGTCGCAGTCCCTTGGTTGGCGATACAACGGAGTCATCAATGTGAATATTTAATATACTAAATTCTTGGTTATTGTGTAAGCAAGAGCTCCTGGGTCATAATGATTAGTTTCCAGCTGACTTACAATTCTAAATAATAGTAATTGTTAATTAGAACTCTAAACTTTCTCTGCAATAAAGTAGAAATTATTTTGCAGGAATTTCAATCCGTTGATATACCTTTCAATTTCAATAATGGAGAGAAGAGTCGTTGTGATTACAAATTGTAATTATAAATTTTTCTAAGGAATGTAATTAAAAAAAAAACAAAACTAATTATCAGGGAGGAATAATTCACACTTTAAATTGGAATTTAAATCCATCTCAATTCCAATTACTTGCAATAATTGATGAAATTATTGAAGAGAAAAGGAAGCAATTAATTTAAATGTAGTATTCGACATTATGAAACTGAATTTTATTGCAATGCCATTGCCAGCAATTATAAGACATAATTGATAATTACAATTCTTTCCAATATAACTCTTCCAGGCGGTAATCCACGCTTTGAGAGATTTTTTTTTTGTTTTCATGTGTTTATTTATTATATCTTCAATCAACAATAGACTAACAATATATATTGGCAAATCTTACAAACTAATTAATTAACAATAATACACCTTGCCAGTGCTTAGTGTATTTTAAGGATCAGTGTTCTAATTATATTAGTTACAAAAAATAAATTAAATCCATTGAATTTGTACAAGTACATAAGACTGTAAATGATTGTAGTGCTGGTGTTTCAGTCCATTTTAGGCGACTAGGAACCCTATTATATGCCAGGGTTCTAGCTAGGTGGTTTGTATGACCCTTTGATTGATTTCTTATATTGATTTCTTTTTCCACGAGTGGTATATTCAGGTCGTTGTGAATGTTTATGTTTTTAATGAACCAAGGTGCGCCAGTAATGCTTCTGAGAATTTTGGATTGTGCTCTTTGAATTAATTCTATATTAGAGTTGCTTGCGCCACCCTACAACTGGCTTCCGTATGACCAAATTGGTTTAATAATAGCTTTGTACAAGAGTATTTTGTATTCTGAGCTCAATCTGGATTTATTGTGCAGAAGCCAATGTAATCTATTACCTTTTAGTATCATTTTCTTTTTCTTGGCTTCAATGTGGCGCTTCCAGGTCAAGCGACTGTCAAGATGAATTTCTAGATATTTCACTTCTTTTGCTTGCGGAACAGGAACATTATTTAGTTTTATAACTGGACATTCACCATTTTTAGAGGAAATGCGATCTGCGTACATTTTGATTCATTCCCCAGTCTGCCAATTTTCTACTAGCACCAGATGATCTTCTAGATCATGAGATGCAATTTTGGGATTTGGGTGAGTGCTAAGGATAGCACTGTCATCAGCGAAAGTTTCTGTGGTTAAAAATTTGTCGGTAGGCAGATCCGAAGTATATATGAAGTGCAGCACGGGACCTAACACGCTTCCTTGTGGTACGCCGGCTTTAATGTCATAGTTTTTAGAGTAAGCATCATTATTATTTCTCACTTTTATTGCCCCTGCTCACACATCATTACTTGTGCGCGAATTTTTGGCCAAAAACAACACTGTAATAAAGCCACCGTATTGAGGGGATATACAAAAATCGAAGACAAGCACGTCCACTCACAATAGCTGTCAAAAACTGACTGAACATTCAAAATGGCCGAGATTGTCAACATAAGTGAGGGTCATGAGTACCAACACAACGCCACAAAAAGATCGAAAATAGACCATCCGTAGCCCGCGAAAATTCTAAATTCGCGGTACTTTTTTGAACAAACCTCGTATATCTTGGTGTCAGAAAGCATGAACTTATACAGTTGTTTTCCTTTTCGCGTTGATAGCCGTAAACCCCAGTGGGCGTGTTTAGCATTGTAGTCGTCAGCAACTAGGAAATTTGTTCCCAGTGAAGAGGAGAAATCTGAAAACTGATTTGTTGATATTCTAAATGCTTTAAGAAATGTGCACAATTTAATATTGAGAATGTCTCTGAGCGCAAGAAAATTGCCATCCTATCGGATAACCAAGCGACCATTAGGGCAGTTAGCTCTTATCAGGCAAACTTAAAACTGGTATGGGGGTTCATCAACAAATTGAATACTTTTGGCTCACGTAACAAGGTAACTATACAATGGGTTCCAACACATACAGGCATAGAAGGGAATGAAATTGCAGACGAACTTGCAAGGAAGGCGGTTGCAGCACCCTTTATTGGCCCGGAACCCTTCTGTGGCGCAAGAAAATATAAGCTGTTCAACCAACTTTGAGGAGGTATCCCTTAGGCACAAGTACTGGGTTGATATACCGACCCTAAGGGTATCAAACAGTCAGCTAGGGACATTCCACCAAAAAAGATTCAAATCACTAAGAATAATATTAGGCTGATGACAGACCTACTCACAGGACACTGTAAATTGAACTCACGTCTGGTGAGGATGGGGACCAGCTCGGATGGCTCCTGCAGATTACGTATGGAGGAAGAGGGGACGTCCTTGCATGTGCTGACACAATGTGCGGTTCTGATAGTGATGTGAAACCTCTGGAGCCAAAACTCCTCATCGCGTATATCCAGAAGATAGGACTTAAAGATGTACTTTGAACCTCTGATGGGGGCTCAATAGATCCGTAGGTCTCTGGGCATTTTCAGCTCCTATACAATAATCAAGTACGTTTTCTCAATTCCATTTTACAATTACTTTCAACACAAGTAAACAGTTTTAGAATTCTGTCTGAAGTAATTGACAAGAACAATATTCACCAATAGTAAATTGTGGTAATTGAATTACTTTATTTGAAAGACTACTTCCTGTTACAATTACTTACAAGGAAATTAACATATTTTTAAATTCCAGTACTCAGAATCTAAATTTACTGATTCAACGTTAAATGAGCATTAAATAACAATTTCAACTCCTTTGAACTACACAAATATTTGTAAAAATATTAAACTGAATGTAATTGTGAAGTAATTGAAAATATGTTTGCATTATTTTACACTTTTTTTTTTGTAACGGAACGAAACACATTCAACAAATAAAATAGAGGTGTTTTATAAATATTTTAAATCGATTTCGGAGAATTTGAATGGCGTAACTTGTGGCGACGCCAATTCCATTCCAAATGCCATTACACATCCGCACAATAGTGGACACCAAGCGCCCCAATGTATCGTGTGCTCTTGAAGCGTTAAATCGAAATTCGAATCGAGTAAGTGCAGAAGAACTAAAAAAACGCACGAAACGGAGCGTATAAATAAGTAACTGGACATGCATTTCGATTTGCGGCCACATTTGAATTGTGTGCACAATCTGCCGACCACTCCAGCACTAAACCCTTAACTAGCTTAAATATCCTTCAATACGATTTTGGTAGAGTCTTGAATGCTGTTTTGTCTAATTGGGGACAAGGTTTTTGCGATTAAAAAAGGAGTGACCGCTGCCAGAATTCAGTTGTTTTAATCTAATAGCACTCTTTTCAGATCTGGGAAATGTTTCAAGGACAAATGATTCTAAGAGTAAATTGAGACTGAAGAATGAATCAAGAAATTTCAGTCCAGAAGGATTGTACACAATTTATATCGTTATATTTGTTCTCTTCAAATGGTTGCGACTGTCTGCAACTGCGGCTCTTAACTGCATATATTTAAAATTTTTCTTTTCCTTTAAACACAATTTAAAAAAAGGATGGGATGGTAGACAGGAAGGACATCTGGAAGTCAAAAAGTAAAACTCATATAAAGAAAAACACACTCCAATACCTTGACGGGTATTTAATCCAGTATCCGCTTTAATGTAGATGATATAGCAGAGCCAAATAATCCTAATAATACAAGACACTGCTCGTCCTTCAAACAATCCGATATTGATATAAAATACAAGGAAGCAAGCGCGTCCCTGCCATCAATTTATGGGAATTTTCATAGTTTCATTTAGGGTCATATTAAAAGAAGGAATATGCAAATATATTGCGAAATAGATGATTTATCAAAACCCATCCACACACACTCATCCACCACCAAACACACACAAATGTCCTCAGTCCTCTGATATGAGCCCTTTGCACATACTCACACACTTGCACACAACAGACCCACACACTCACACACGCACAACATGGTTTATAACTTGTGTCTTCATAATTCATGCAGTGACACTCAGGTGGACACACCTTTCCGTCCTTGGGCAAACGGAAAGCGCACTTTGGCACTGCTACAGTGTTGTGTCCACTGTGATGTGACTGATGCTGTTGCTGTTGCCGCTGCCGTTAGCGTTGTTGTTGGCATTGCTTGCAGCCAGCCGTCCAACGAGCTGGTGCATTAAACTTGCATATGCACGGAGGTGCTCTCGTTTCCGTTGGATTTGGTTCGATTTCGCAGGCAATTGCAGCAGCTTCGTGGAGCCCAAAGCTGTCGCCGTTGTAGTGGTCTGGTAGGGCCAGCTTGCGGGTGAGCTGTCAGTTGGGAAAATATTGATGCTCCTCGGTTTACAAAATTTGCATAATTAAATATAAACATTGACCGAGAATCAATTTAGCTTAAGTAACGCACTCAATCAAAGGTTTGTGTACATGAAACATTCTCGCTGCAGAGATCGGAAATGGAAAATTGGTGTATGAGTAATCTAATTGGACGTTTAAAATATAACTGCAAAGGTTCACAAAGCAATTCTATTTAATACGAGGGGTACTATTTATATTTAGGTAATTGGCAACACTAATTTCAATAGTTAAAATCTGGCAACAGCATAATAAAGTTTGACATTGTTTAGCATAAACGTACTCACAACGTGTTGATGTACAAGTGCTATTTGTTTTGTTTACAGTGAGTTAAGAAAATCAATTTGGCCAAAAAATGGACATTTCAAGAGAAGGTTTTCGTTGGATTATTTTTCACAACTTTCGACGTGGATTATCTCAACAAGAATGTGTCGATGAACTCAGTTCTTTGTATGGCGATAAAGCACCATCAAAAACGACAGTAATCGGTGGTATAGTGAATTCAATCGTGGTCGTAGTTCGGTCGCCGACAAACTCCGTGAAGGTCATCCAAAATTGGTTGTTGTGCCACAAAACATCGATGCAGTGCGTGAACTGATCGATGTGACATATCGTGAGAGAGAGGACACCTTGGGCATTACTTCCACTTCCATACATTCAATATTGCATGAACATTTGGCTGTAAAGAAGATTTGTTCGCGTTGGATCCCACATAATTTGACAATCGCTCAAATAAAGGCTCATATCAATTGGTGTAAGGAAATGATTAAAAAGTTCCACCGTGGTCCTTCAAAAGACGTGTATAAAATCGTGACAGGTGACGAATCATGGATATATGCGTATGAGCCGGAAACAAAACAATAATCGACCGTGTGGGTATTCGAAGACGAGCTAAATCCAACAAAAGTTGTTCGTGGAAGAAGCACAGCGAAGCAAATGGTCACCTGTTTCTTCGGCCGAATGGGTCATGTGGCCACTGTTCCGCTTGAGCAACGTAGGACGGTCAATTCTGAGTGGTACACGACCATTTGTTTGCCGGAAATCTTCCTAGAGATTCGTAAAACCAACCGCCAAAGACGAGTCATTCTTCATCATGACAATGCGAGCTCTCACTCATCTCGTCAAACAGGTGCATTTTTGAGCAGTCAAAACATCGAATTGATGATTCATCCTCCGTACAGTCCTGATTTGGCACCCAATGACTTTTTCTTGATCCCGAATATCAAAGGTAAACTGCGTGGTCAACGATTTACGAGCGCCGAAGAAGCAGTTGCTGCGTTCAAAAACCATGTTTTGGAGGTGTCTCAAGAGGAATGGAAAAACTGCTATGACAAATGGTTTGAATGAATGCAAAAGTGTATTGATCATCAAGGGGAATATTTTGAAAAATTGGTGACGTATTTGGTGCTAATGCTGAAGATATGTCATCGATACTGAATGCAAAGCTAAAAGTGGTGATGGCATGTTAAGTGTAGTATGCATAGTATTGGATATATAGATGATCCTGTCATTAGTAGTAGTTTTAGTATTGCCAGTCCAACTGAAAGGTTGCTGGTATCGTCAAGGGATGGTGATGTTAAACCTGACATCTTATCTGTATGCTCTACTGAGCATATCGACATGTCATCTCTTGTTTCTAATAATATGATATCTGTTATGTTTATACTACTGACGTTGCAGATGACTAGTCATCTGTTCTGCCTACACTGCCAACACTGGTGATGACACTTATCAGTTGCACTCAACTTTAGTGTCGATTATGGTGACTATATGTCATGTGTTGCATTCATATAGAGATCACACTGGACATGACAAGTCAGTCAGTGTACTACCACATAAGTTTGACATGTCCTTTGTACCGTTAGCTAAATTAAAAAGTCCTTATATGATTGCAGGAAGACCGCTGATACGGTTGTGGTCCTAGCATATTCTCTATAACACATCTGGCAATAAAGAAGGTTCCCTCCAAGCTGCTCGAGTGCCCAAAGTTTTCTAAAGTTTTTGTACTCCGCGCACAATGGGCTTATTCACCATATTTTTTTGTATCATCTTATAAAAGAACTGAATCTAAAAATGGGAAAAATCCAAGCAGGTACAGGACGAATCGTCCCCCCCACTTGCAATAAAACCCCCAACGATTGTGGCTTTAAGATTTCATATTCGAAATCTCTTTTCGGTTTTGTACCATTTTTATAGAGGTCTTCTCCGGCGATAGTTCAAATTGAGTCCTATCTTGATTATTTTATATGATATCTAAACCGGTAGTGGTGGGCACCTTCCATGGATTCCTGTTGACATTTACGCCAATGCTTTCTGGTGGCTTTTTGGAAAATAATTTAAGTAGGCATGGTCGCAGTCCAACGCTAGCTCACAAGAACTCTTTTGGTGTTCCTTAAAGAATACGTCGGAAGGTGGGCGTAATCTTACTCATATTTCACAGAATTCATACGAACTGTGATTCCAGCGGAAGGGTCTTAATTTGTTGACATTGAGCATCCCTTTAGGAAAGCAGATGATATGTGGGTGGTTCATTCCCCAAACAACGACTCAATTGGGGGTATAAACCACATTTGTTATATTCTAATTATATATATATATATATATATATATATATATATATATATATATATATATATATATATATACGAGTATATACTCGTATATATATATATATATATATATATATATATATATATATATATATATATATATATATATATATATATATATATATATAGAGATATATATATATATATATATATATATATATATATATATATATATATATATACAATCATATCGGATGCGACTTCAGACAATTGAGGAAAATATTTATGCAGCGAGAGTGAATCACTAGACATGAACTAATTCAGAACGAAATTAATTAGAGCAGTCAGAGTGAGCGCTACTTCAAAACCTGAATGGAAAAGGAGAGCGGAAAAAATGCAACTTCAGCACGTATTTATAAATTTAATTGCGCTCATCAACTGCGCTGCCACTCAACAGCTGTCAGACTGCGAGCACAGTCGACAGGACCCTTCGAGTAGTCCAACTGTCCCCTAGCGCACAATGCCGGCAGCAAATGCAAGCTCTAAAATCCACCATCACGACTTTCACTCACTTCATGTCAATTGAAAGCTCGCTGCCTGAGGGCTCTTTAATTAATAAAAACATTTATTATGATTACCTTATTGGGTGGAAGCAAAGCAGCACTTCTTTTGGCCATTCGGCCTCACACAAGCTCGTTTACCTTGTGTACTACGATTTCGAAGGAGTTTGGCAGTTTAAGTTCCCCACTCAGTGGGTGAATTAAAATCAGTTAAGCACGATGAAGATTTCGCAAAAATCTCCTCTAAGAACCGCAACGCTCACCGAGCACGGCAAGTTAAATTGCGCTATGCTGACGTGTAATTGGCGTCGTCAGATTGCTTGGTATGTCGTCACTTGCATGCACGTCATTCTTCGCCAAAGCACATTTCCCACACGACAAAGACTGAAAGCGCTGGCGCTGGTTGCGTTGGTGGTGGCGGTGGCGGTGACATTGCTGGTGGCTCCCGGTGAAAGGGAGTGTGTGGCTGTCGAGCGGAATGTTATCGAGGCAGCCGGTAACACTTGGCGGAGGTCGTCCCATTCAAACGCATGAAAGGTAAATTGTGTATGTGTATGTTTTGGGTTTATGTGAGTGTGTGTGTGTGTGTGTGTGGGAGACTGAGGAATGAGTGGTTGGCAAGTGTGCGCTGTGCTCTGTAAGGAGCTGTCGTTATCATGAAAGCCAAGAGTTCTTGTTTTTGTTTCGGTTTTGATGACTCAAGTGCTGCTTGCCAAGGTGGGTACTTGTAAATAACATTCAAATGACTGTAAATGTACTTCGTATTGATGCGACAAACTCGACGCGAGTCATAAATTTAATATTTTATTTACGTGTGCGGCGTAATTCATCACATTACGATCAAATATCAGGTTAAAATTTAAAGTAAGATGATTTCTTGATGCATGTGCCATGTTATATCGGTTTAGTTTGGGGGTCAGTTTGGGGGTCAGTTGATACTGAGCTTATTCAGGTGACTCGCAATTTGGACAGCTTTGTTCCATTATGGCATAGAATAACTAATCAATACTGGAAAATAGTTTATACAAGAAACTGTGGAGAAATTTGCCTCAGACTAGTTAGGAATTTGTCTGGGATTATTGCTTTCCTTACGTCCAATATATTCACGGAAAGTGTGAGTGTTGCCTCTATTGTGGGAGTCAGTTGATGTATGTTTGTAACATATGGAACACAATGCCATCTTTCTGTATCTCAATGTTCACTACTTTTCCCACGAACTTGGCACATCTAAGCAGGCTTCTGTAACTTTTTTGAACCTTCTTTCGTATGAGACCCACCAGAAATGAATGGTTTCCCATTGTTGGTTTTTTTTCCCACTTTTAAATATGTCGTTTAAATATAGTTGAATATAGTTCAATATAGTTGTAGGGTTTCCTAAACTTTATTTCTGCAACTTTCACATTTGTCATTTGCACACAGACCCAAGAGATTTGTAAGGCTTCCAAACTACTTTTGCCAACTTTTGCAGATGCTGTTGAGTGCTGGATCAGTCGCTTTGTATAGTTTTTAATCGTGTTTTAATAAGTGCCTGGCATTTTTCTGCCAACTTTTATAAATAGGTTTTGAAAGGTTCCCGATGTTTTTCAGCAAATTTTATAGATGCTGTTTGAGTTGAAACTTGAAGCAACTAAATGGTTTATCAAACTCTTTCTTTACATCTATTACAGATGATGTTTGAGTTGTGAACCGGACAGGGATGAATAAGATCCTGACCTTTTTCGGCACTTTTTAAAGATAATGTTGGAGTTAAAACTTGAACCAATTAAATAGTTTCTCAAACTCTTTCTTTGCATCTGTTAGAGATTATGTTTTAGTTGAGAATCGGACGGGTATGAATAGGTTCCTGTCTCTTTTGCGAAATCGTCTACAGATGATGTTTGAGTTAAAAGGGTTCCCAAAATTGTTCTTTGAAACTTTTATAGATGTTGTGTGAGTTGAAACCTGAATCGGATTTTTAAATTCTCGACCTTTTCGGAACCTTTATAGATGGAGTTTGACATGAAACTCGGTCGAGTTAAATGGCTTCCCCTACTTAGTATTTGACAACTTTGACAGATGTTGTTCGAATGAGGATAAGGTCCGGTTGCATAAGTTCATGACATTTCTTTATGTTTTTTTTGAATGTGTTCCTTAACTTTTTTCGCACACTGTTTGAGTTGATATCCAGTAGAGTAGCATAGCTGTCCTACCATTTCCTGGCAACTTTTACAAATACCGTTTGAGATAAGACCTCCTCGGGTGAGTGATTAAAACTACTTCAATTTGTTTGCTATTCTGGCAGAGTAGATTTTGAATGTTTTTCCCAGCCTATTTCGCAGTATCTTTATGCATTCTATAAATATATGAGGTGTGGGGAATTCCGTTAGCTACAGCCACTGAGACCAGTGAGAGATAACATTATTGATTATATATGCCTAAATTATTCAACTGATCGTATCAATCTCCACAAGTATGAAACTTACTTCGATTGTGGAAATACGGGCAATGAATTGTAATGTGTCTGGACACAGTGAAGATGTAGTAAGTCACATATCAGGAATCATTACTTAATTTTTCGGTACCAACACTTATAATGAGTCAATGGACATTAACAAACATTTTTTATAATAATTTTCAGTGGAAAGCCCAACTTATTAACAACTCAGTAATAAATGTATGGGGATCAGGTTCATGCAGAACTCAGACTCGTTAGGAATTCAGATTCATCCAGAACTCAGACTCATTCGGAATTCAGGTTCATCCAGAACTCAGACTCATTCGGAATTCAGGTTCATCCAGAACTCAGACTCATTTGGAATTCATTCATTCATTGCGGTATAAGAAATCCTTTGGTTTGAAGATTTTTTTAGGTTTTCGCGGATACCATGTTAAAACTATTGAAATTCTAAGCTCATCTCTACAAGAAAATGACACTGTGCAACTTTGTACCACAAACACCCCATTATAGAAGTATTTTTATTCTATGTAATTAAGTTAAAGTTTTCTCTTTAATATTTATAATAATAATTGCTTTAAATAACGTGAATCATGAATTGTGTCCAACTTGTTCTTATATGTATCTTATATCACTTTTACTTCCAAGAATGTATTCCACATGATTGAAACTAAACTGCTGAACTATTCAAAGAGCACACTTTCATTCCCTTTATGTGGAAAAAGTTTTCTGCGTCCTTAGTTCAAAGTTGATGCTATATTATGATGCTATTATTAGCACAATGAGCATCAATGCCTGAGTGCTTGGAGCCCTCCTTCTTCAGAGGTTCTCCGGCCTACCCCACTTCTATATACGATGCTATTGTATTACTGGTGCTTAGGACCATAACCCGTCCTACCTATTTCTGTCCTGAGACTGCCTTTGATCGAATGGCTGCATCTACCTTTTGTGACTCCATCGGTCAGTTGACTTTTAATCATAAATAAGTATCGTTAGCACTTCCTTAGGCTAAGTTTGTGTCAACAACCAGGATTCAAAAAAGGGAAACAGGACAAAATGGAAAATATTTTCAAAAAGAAAGGAAACGCAAGAAACTTAAAGTGTGAGGATTATAATCTTAAGCCTCATCAGACAAACAAGACTTAATTAGTAACGCGATTTGCCTCAAGCAGCCAACAGACAACAGCCACGATCTTGTAACTCGACGGCAAAGGAGAAAATAATTAGTGTAACATTTCGGGAACTTGATGCAACTTGACGAGGTTGGCGAGGTTGAAAAATTCAATACAACACTTCCTGCTTATTTCTGCTGCCATTTGCATATTTTTTCGCTTCTTTTTTGTTTGCAAGAAAATCGTTTGCTTTTAAGTTTAATGAGTATTCCGTAGTGAATAGAGAATGGGGATGCAGGCAGCAGAAGAGCACTGCGAATGGTCGCAAAAGAATGGAAGAAAAAGGAAATGGTTCCTTTTTTAAATAGAATTTAAATGGAATGCTCGCAAATGGAGCGTAGAGCTTTAATGAAAACGAGAAAACGCAATAAGAGTTAAAATTATGGCACTTCTTTAAGTCCTTTGGGAATGGAAATAGTAATTTTCCAAATGTCTTTTATTTCTGGCATTGCAGCAGGGCCGTGATGCGGAGGTGAAAGAAGTCTGGGAATAGTTCCAGAATATTACATAAATATAAGAATGTTAGTGAAACATTTGAAAAAAGAGAACAAGCTGTGGTTGTAGTTTGAGAATATATATAACTGCAAGCGAAGTTTGTTCTCTTATATATAATATAAATATTCATCAAATCATCCCCGTGGACGAGTCCAATCAAAGGTGTACAGAAGTCAAACTGCAAAGAATTGAAAATGATTGCTCATAAGGGTTTCGGTAACATTTCAATGGGATTCTCAACACCTATTACAGGACACTTTCATTTGGCGTTCATTTCAAGAAGCTTCCATTTGCGAATTCAAGTTTTCAAACTAGTTTAGGATTCTTAGTCAAGCAAAACTGCAATATAGTTTTGAAATAGACCCCCGTAAACCGTAGCAAGAAGTGAAGTAGAAGGACAAAACAGCAGTAATAAACATGGGACAAAGAGATAACCACACTAATTTCCCACCTCAAGTGTCTCTAGAAGAATTATCGATATAATTTGTGATTCAGCTATACTAGAACATTGGGGAAATACTCTTCACATAATTTATGTTCATGCCAAGTTAAAAAATAGGTTCCAGTATGAACACAGGGACGGAGTGACGGGTCGAGGTTTCACCAATAGGGAGGATGGTCTCGCTCTTAAAGTTCGTTAAGGGGGTCTCTCATTTTACAACTCCATATTACAACCCTTAAATGGATATTCATTTGGCATCGCAGTGGCCCTTCCAGGTGTATGTGTGGGCTTCACAGCAAGCCAGTGTAACCTCACTTAACCTATGAGCACAAGGACGAACTTATGCTTATTCCAAATAAGGTCTGTCAGAATGGTCCACAAAACACTGTGATGTCACCAGTGCGAATTTCCAATTCCTTAAACTCCATCGGGCTCGAAGGGAACCAAGTGAAAAATGGATATAAAGTTGTTACTAATTTATATGAAGTGGATGCATAGGAGTCAACTTGAAGTATCAGGAAGGATAGGAATACATATCTAGTTTATATAACAAACTTTCATATGGATAGGGAAATTATTAAATTATATAAGCGAATTTTTCATACTGATTTATAATGTTCCATATTCGGTCGAAGTAGCATCGATGCGGATGGAACAGAAACACTGCTACACATTCTCGACATAGATTCTACTTTAGTTACATATTGTTTAAGAATACTTCTGTGAGAAGTCAGCAAGGTATCGAATAGGATTGCAATAAATAGTAAATTAACGTTCTTCAGAATGTTCTGAAGGAACTCAAAGAGCTCTCCAATAGTATTGCAATACATAGAAATCCATAGTAATCTACCTTTCTTCAGCAGATTCTGAAGGAAATCAATGAGCTGTCCAAAAGAATTACAATACATAGTAATCGTTCTTCAGAGGCTCCCTAAGGAGCTCAATGACTTCTCCAATAGTTTTGCAATACATAGTAATCTATCTTTCTTTATAAGGACCTGACTGAACTCAACGAGCTTTTAAAGTGTATTGCAATGAAGAATAATCTACTTTCAGCACATAGTAATCTACCTTCATTCAATAGTGGAGATATAAAGGACATATTTTTAGTGAATCGGAAATATAAGAAAGATATCAGATTACTGAGTTAATACCCCAAAAAACTCAACTCAAGAACTTCTGACATACCAACTCCTGTTGCTACCGATGCTACAATATAATAACTTCTTGAAAAAAAGACTTCTCTATATATAATTATCATAATTCTTGAAAAATAAGACTCATCTATATACAATTACGTCAGGTTTGGTTATAAGGATGTATCTAACGAAAGTTGTTATACCAGGTTATGGTTAATTATAATGTCACGGCTTTCCTGAAGATTAAGAAGCAATCAGCTACAGGAGCAAGTTGCAACTATTATCAAATTAATTGAATTATTGTAGTAACAAAACATAGTTGCTTTTCTGTTGGTAGTTCAAGTATGAAATAGAAGGAACATCTTGCTGTTCTTCATCTCCTCCTTATGCTCGAGGCTTACTTAAACTGAGTGAAATTTGATGAGCAATTGCGCTCACTCTAATAGTCCACAGTATAATTGAACATACCATAGCTCGAATTATCACTAATATACCATGAGATTATGTTGCATGGAATCGAGCCTAAACGCTTTCAGTGCTACTCTCTGCTCGTACGTTAATGTGTCAGACACGCATCAGTTCATTGCTGTCATTGGTAATTCCGAACTAGCTTCGGGGGAACTATGTGTTTCCACCTTACCACCACTGACAATGAATTATCCGGTTGTCGTCCTCGCCCGGGTTCGGTTTAATTTTTCATTTGTTATTGCCAATAATTTTGCAATCATGCTCTGTGCACAATTCATAATTTATACAATTCCGTGCGCATACGGACACATGCGCCTGGCACCGGAAAGCAATGCAAACAAGGATTATTTGCGCAAGCACTATGCGAGTGTGGGTGGCTGCCAGTGTGCGTCTGAGCTGGATTGCTGGACTGTTGGTGTTTTGGCGTGCTGGTGTATTATCAATTGCAAGGACAATCCGTTTAATGTTTAGAGGTTATTTAGTTGCCTGTCATTGTCGTTGTAAAAATGGTGTTTGTTGTGCTCATTTCTTCCCCAGCACTTGGATCTGTTTGTGTTTGTGCTCGAGTGTATTCACGATGGAAGTGTTTGCTAGATAAAGAACGGATTTCATGTTTTTATAGTTCGAAACACAAAACGCGCCATTACTCTCGTCTCTGTCAGCTGTGTAAAGGTTTAAGTGCGTGCTACTTGGAATGTGTTCGCAAGGGGTTTTAATGATAGAGAACGGTACTTGATGGAGTGCGCTGGTGCTGAACAACATAGTTGAGCAAATCTGCCAACGCTGCTCTTTGTTTTGTTGCATAATACGAGTATGTGAGCAAATGCAGCATTATCATCACCCGTTTGCCATCTTAAATACACAACAGTGGCAAACAGACCTTTGGAACTTGGTGAAAGCAGCACACATATCAGCCAAGCTGCAGTTCCATAAGAGGGAGACTGCCCAATAGGATATGTCATCGATGGTGCTCTGATGATATTTGTAACTGATTCAGGAAATTTTCAATCAAGTCTAGTTTAGCTTGGAAATTTAGTGTAGATTGGAAGAGATCAGTGATATTTCAAGGGGGAGGACTGGATGGAATGGAATGGGGATGGAATACTGGAAATGTTGACAATAATGATGTCATAATTTCTCTTTATTAAGAGAGTCGTTGTTACCGTATAAATGACTATTACTCGTATACTTAAAATCGGGAGTGATTAAATGAATAAATGAATCAAGTATGAACTGAATAGGGTTGAAGGTGGGTGATGTTAAGGCCTAAGGCTGGTATATAAACGATAATTATTCCAATGATTGACTGATTACAATACCATATACAGTAAGGATATAATGCCATGTTCTTGTAGAAATAATAATTTATTATTGAACTATAAATATTCCACCAGAAATGTAAGTTGCTTTGAAGGTTTATTGTATATAATATATAGACACAAGGTAACTGTGGAATGAAAATATCTCAAAAATAATTATGATATTATATTGGGAAAATCCCAATATCATATCATAATCATTTTTCAGATATGTTCATTCGTAATGATTATCTGATATGAAGGCCTATTCAAAAAGATACAAGCCCTATTCAGAGATCTTTCCGTGATATGTGATTTTTCTTAGCAGTAAATAATCCATCAGCTATGACCTTACTGAGTAATCGAACCTCCATCTTCTAGTCATGGTTTCCAACCAGACACTGGATTTAACTTGGGATGGCAAATTCCTCGATCTGAAGCAAAGAATTTACCATCCCAAGTTTAATCTACTGAAACTGTTTTAGCATTACCAACTGATTCCCAAATTTATCCTACAATTTTGTAATTGTTTTTTGAACTCAAGAATCTACCTACCTAATGGTTTCCTATACTCCACTGGGTCAAGAGGCATTTATCGGTATAAGTTTTACAGAGGGTATTGAAATGATCAAAAGCCATGTGAATAATATTCACAAGGACCGATGGTGCATCTCAGTTGCCTGCAAAACAACCAAGTGCTTCCTAGAAAGCCCAAACAAGAAAGATGCAGATTTTCTTCCAAGGAAGGAAAGATTTTCGATATTGGATTGTGGTAATGATGGGGCATAATTCTTGGCCATCATTTGGCTACCATAGCGGGTCCGGACTGTATCTCCTCTCTGGAAGAAGAACAGAACGATATAGACAATTTTCTCTGCGCTTGTCCTGCCTTTGCCACAATGAGGAGGTACTTATTAGGGTCAGATGTTTTGGGAATGGGCAACTTACACTGAAAAAGAATCAAAGAAGTTTGAAAAGGTGTAACTTGCCTTCACACCTTCTCTTCTTACATATTCCGGGCATATAATGTTTTGGGAATGGACAACTTACATTCCTTATCCCTGAACAGACTTCTGAGATTCATAAAAGAATCAAAGACGTTTGAAAAGGTGTAATAATAATAATAACATGATTTTAGTAGTTTGTCCCATGGCCGACACTGCGTCCTAAATGATCTTTTGGGTCATACTTTGTCATTAATGATCCATGCGATCACAACTGTCCGATCTACTCTGCCCTATAGGTTAAATACCGGCATTTCCTCCGTAATGCCATAGCATTTTATCCATTTGGTGATGTCAAAGCGTCACAATTAAAGTCATCAGGTTCTTTTCTACCTAGATGTGCCTTCTCTAAAGAAAGGAAGTAGTTGCAAGTCATGTTCTTTCAGTATCTTTTCCGCTTTATGGATGAATTTGAATGAATTTGTTCATGACAGGAGCATTCTTTAATTCTTCCAGAGCCAGCTGGTCGCGGTGGAATATGTTCATTCTACTTCTTGCCAACCCAATGCAGTTGCATAGTATGTGCTCTACGGTTTCTTCTAGACAGAGCCGACAGTTCGCATCATCAAGAATGTGGATTTTAGTCAGGTGATATTTCAGGTAGTAATGACGTGTTAGAAAACCTACTATTTTCTCTATGTCTGCTTTGCACATGCTGCGAAGTACTTTATTGTAGGTGAATGGCCTTACCAGTCTTTTGACTTGCCGAAGTCCCTCTATCCCTTCTCAGTGTGGCATTCTGAGACTATGTTCCCTGTTATCTACCCTGAATTTTGCCGCCACCCAGTATGGCTCCGGACCTATGCGGCTTGCTGCGGAACCGGCCATAGCCAGTTCGTCAGCAATTTTGTTGCCTTGGATCCCCGAGTGACCCGGGACCCAGTAAATTGCAACCTTATTTGTTGCAACTAAATATTGTAGGTTGTTCAAGCATTCTTCCACCAGTTTGGATTCTAAAGATTATGATGCTTATGCCTGTAATGCAGCTTGACTCTGAAGCTGATAGCTTTGTGTGCACCCTTGCTATCCCTTTTCAGATTTGTCCCTACGCAGATTGAGATTGCTTGAATTTCAGCCTGGAAGACGTAACTTCACTTCCAGAAGGTGCAACTTCCCTTCCAAAGCTTTTCCAGGCTTTCAGTACAATGGGCATCAATGTCTGAGTGCTTGGAGACCCCCTTCTTCGGCGGTGCTCCATCTACCCAACTTCTATTATTTACCAATGGTTTTCTAGTATATAAATATCGTGAATATAGAAAGAGAGTGCATTAATATTAACTATGGTCTAGAACAACACATTTTCGAAGTAGGTACTTTTTTATGCATATACTCTTTAATCACTGTAGGGGGTCTGAGCATTCAAGGATTCACCTGGCTTTAACTTCCGATCAGTCAGGGACATTTTTTCTATGCCGAAGATGTTATATGTGATACAGATTTGCTGTATATAGAACTAGGTAGTCTGGAACTATATACATTTAAATCTTTTTCATGACGGAATCTCCATATTTAGTGATGACAGGGTTTCTGATGGATATCACCAGACATATTGTCATACCTCCAATGTTATTATGTGACTATTCACACTGAACTGAGAACATTTTGGGAGATGATTTTTGTCGAGCTAGTTTTAGAATTTCTGTTGAAGGAAACTACAGTATTGCTAACTAACCACAACAAAATACAAGAATGTCTTTGGACAATCGTCCTCTTCTCACTTTGTCATTTCTGATGAGAGTTCCTATTGGGATACAATGTAGTATATTTATGAAGCTTCAATGGGAGTGTGTTTGTTAGGGTTCCTGCAACGAATATATAAAGAAATTTTATCATAAATTAAATAGATAAGTGCACTTTTACGTCGGTCTGTAGTTACTGAAGTGATTAAGTAAAAATGTTTATTAAGAAGCAAACCTGCTGCACTGAACTCACTGAGAATTCAGCGGGACGTACTTTAAGTCACACTGCAAATTAATTTGAAATCAAAGTAGCGGAAAAGACGAACTCTGACTGAACTTTGTAGAGGAATTCCCGAATCCTTACAAGAAACATATTTTTGGAACACAGATGATAAGAGAAAATAAAGCAATGTAGAGGATAAAATTTATTTCCGAATTATATTTGGAGTATAATCCTAACTTCCACGCCATCAATAGTAGAACTCTAAGGCTAATATAGTACTTACAATAGAAGATATTCAAACGCAGTATTCTTATATTAGAAAACGACCTTTGAATATCTTCTGTTATAAGGTGCTGTATTAGTAGAACTTTGGAAATATGAGGAGATTGGCAAGACGGTCTGAGCATTCTAAAGATTAAGCTCTCTGAAAGAAGTTGATCGATTATGCCTAATTTTCATTTACTTATAGAATAACTATACTTCTGTATATATTTGAATGGAACCACACCCAAAACTTGCAAGGATTTTTTGGAATACTTAACAAAACCTAAACGGAATGGAGGCCGAACCTATGTTGATCAACCAGTAATTCTCTTAGTTAAAGTGCCTCATACTAATATGGAAAACTTTTTAAAAATGAGGTAAATCATTACTCAAACATTCGAGTGACTGTGTAAATTTCTGCGGACTTCCACAAAATAAATCGTTTTACACTTACCTAATAATCACTGATTTACATCTTGATTTTTTCAGAATAATTCAACCGAACAGCTCCCATTCAAATAGTCCATCCAGTAACAATGCAACCGCAATGTATTCATAATGCGGCAAATTCCAATAAAATGCTCGTATATAAACTGCAATAGTTGCGCATAAATTCCCCCGGAAGTAGCAACCGGTCAATCAGGAAATTACAAAACATTCAACCATTTTGCTTTGAATCCATTTGCGAAGGGAATGGAGAATACGCCGATGAAGGATGTTGATGTGCAAACTAAATCGCATAACCGCTGCGATTGCCGCTTTACAAGCTAATCAATAAATGCGGGAGGATGCGCCTGAACACTGAGCAGTGAGCAGTGAGCAGAGGAGATAAGCTGCAATCGAATATTATGACATAGTCTCTGAGCTCATTTCAATAGTTCGTAATCAGATGCGGCCAATAATATGCAACTCAATGCCCAGGAACACGAGGCTACAATTTGATTTATAAACGTAGGAAATTATTTAAAGGAGCTCAACAACTAAAGCGTATCCTTAAAGTGTGGAGTATTGTTTGCGAGATAAAGCAACATTTGAGAAGTGGTTTTGCATCCATTTAAAGGCATCATGGTAAGAACACTTTAAACTGAATTCCAGAGACTTAATTAACTTAAAGCACAACTGCTGAGAAATTTGCAAATGCACAGCTTTGATGTTCTGTTAACTCACCCTCTCAGCAAAGGTGACACATATTCTTCTGGCCTCTAAGCAAATAGTGCCTTCCAGAAATAAGCATTCCGGCGAAGCCAGCAACAGGTTGAAGTCAAAGGCAAAAGGTAAAAATTAGAAGCGATGCTTTGAAGAGGAAAGCAAACACCCAGCAGTAAATTTCTGGCTCGTGAACTGTGTGTACAGGTTAACATTAAATTATGAAAGAGGAGGTCGACTTAACATTTATAGTATACTCCAGTATGAGCTGACATGTCAGTTGTCGAGTAGGTGGTCCCAGAAATACCAACTATTGTAACTTCTAGAGGACTCCACCTCGGCCATTAAAACTGACATGTCGGTTGTAGCTTCAAAGTTGGCTTGACTTTGAAGAACAAAATATTGTTTCCAGGTCTATACATGACATGATTTTTATGACATGTCATTTATAGCATCAAAGTAAGCGTGACTTTGAAGAACAAAATATTGTTTCCAGGTCTATACATGACATGATTTTTATGACATGTCATTTATAACATCAAAGTAAGCGTGACTTTGAGGAACAAAATATTGTTTCCAGGTCTATACATGACAAGATTTATATGACATGTCATTTATAGCATCAAAGTTGGTGTGACTTTGAAGAACAAAATATTGTTTACAGCTCTATAGCGCTTTTTAGTCAATTAACCTGTTATTTGTAGCATCAGAGCTGTCAAAAACTTCAGTGTTACGTGTCATCTACAGAGACCGTAGAACTGATACTAAGCCTGACAGGTGACTAGTTATACTTGTAGTTAGCAGCTATCCGAAGTCCCAATTGCCATGGGTGCTAGCATACCAACATCCAGCTCCCAGCAACTGTAACTGATTTCGCTACTGATCTGTTAGTGGTAGTAACAACTGCCAAAAATCAAGCTGACAACGTCACTGGTGGTAACGCTTGTAATAACGCTAGTAATTCCAACTAATATTGTTACTGACATGTCATTGGAGGTAAAAGCTGTGAGTGACATCAACTGACACTGCTGCTGAGTTGTTATTAATAGCATTATAGGTATGTGAAATAGAATATGCCAAATAATGTGTGTAGTTTATAGTGCTGATACCTCAGTTTATAGCGGTATAGAGTCCACATATTAGAGCTAACATATCCACTACAGTTTTGTAATAAAAAGGCTGTGCAACTATAATGTCACCTCTGGGTCTGTAGTGGTGAATCTGCATTGGATATGATAGTTATAGTATCATAGTTGCCCGAAATTCCAAATGACGTAGGGGTGACATATGAAGTCTGTTCTATTATGAGCAAAGTTTGATTGCTTTGTTGGTTGCTGGGTTGCTTGGTTGCTTGGTTGGTTATGGTGGCTGATCTACAGCTTCCTGGTGAAGATCACAATTTGCTTTATGGCATCATTTTAACAAAACTTCCTTAACGAATACCGATGTATTGATAGCCGTTTTCTAAACCCACCTAGTGTAGTTGAGGTGTCCTAACATATTCTTTCCATCTAGCCACAGAGCATTCCGACAGATTAAATTAGGACCTTATTATGTTTACACCTGAACTTTGTACAGCAATACCCCGCAAATATTATTACTGACAAACCATTGCTGACTTATGAGATTGTCCATATGTAAGTCAAACCTAGGAAAGTATACTCGATTTGTACTGGCTCTGTCACGAACAGAACTGCAAAGCTACCATGGGTATACTGACAGGCCACAGATTGCTAGCGGCACTCACATGCAATATGGGAATGACAAATGACGACCTATGTGGAAAGTGAAGGGAGTCGGATACAAAGGAGACTTTGGAGCATCTCTTATGTATATGCTCTGCATTATTAAGAACACGCTTAAAGTGCTTGGGGCCTCACAATTTGGGAGGCTGGAAGATGTCTCTGGAATGGAACTTCAAGCACTTCTGAAGTTCGTTAAAAATATGCAGATCCTTCAAGATGCCTGCTACAACTTCTCGTATAGGACTAGCCCCATCTGGTACCGCTGAGGACCACTAGGTCTATGTCGTGTTTATGGCCAGCCAGACTAACCTAACCTAGTCTATGATATCGCCAGTTATTTCTGTAGTAGGTCTATGTCGTGTTTATGGCCAGCCAGACTAACCTAACCTAGTCTATGATATCACCAGTTATTTCTTTAGTAGGTCTATGTCGTGTTTATGGCCAGCCAGACTAACCTAACCTAGTCTATGATATCGCCAGTTATATCTGTAGTTGTAGAGACATGGACACCGATCGGAGCTGCTCCTGCCATCACAGAAATTGAAGAATATCCACATGTATAGCCCGCAGATATGTGTGGATAAAAAAGGAGCTTTTCATCCACACATATCTGCGGGCTATACAAATGGATATTCTTCAATTTCTGTGATGACAGGAGCAGCACCGATCGGTGTCCATGTCTCTACAACTACAGAAATAACTGGCGATATCATAGACTAGGTTAGGTTAGTCTGGCCGGCCATAAACACGACATAGATCTACTATGCTTTCCTAGGCTTATCATTGCAACTCCTTCCACCATCATTGCAACATCCTCCACAGCTGACATGTTCGATGACAACCGCTGACTATTTACTGCGGGGTACTGGCGCAGCTGTGCTAAGTGTTCGAGGACGTGTCTGAGTGCGTGTGCTGCCGAAACTAAATTTAATTATATTGTCCTCTACATTTTACGCGTCATGCTCTTAGCGCTGTTCCATCACCAGTACCACTCCATTCGCGGCGCGCCGTCCACTCAACAGTTCCCAGGGCGTTTGTGTTTTGAAGAAAATTGTGCGGTGCTGCCTTGACGAATTTGTTGTGTCAGCGTAATGAAAAGTGCTGCGAACAATGCGCTGGGATTTGTAAAAGGACTGAAAATGTCAAAAAGCTTATTTCAAAATTTCACTCCATTATTTTATTAATTTTGTCGAGCTTCCAGCCGGGCAAGCTGCACAGCCAGCGAAATGCCCTGCAGCGTGCTTGGGTGCCCGCTCCAATGCCAATTGGCATTCTGTCTTAAATATTCACTTTGAATTTTCCACTCATTAAGTAAATTTATTATTGCGCATTATTTGTTCAACTCGCGGGCGCAATTCATACAACAATTGATCTGAACGACTTACTCCGCAAGTGTTTTCAATTTCAAATTATGTGAAGAGGAAGTCAACTTCACAGGAAGCACTTCTGTGCCAGCTTGTACGAGAATGCTTACAAGAGATGCTGTTCTTCCATAATTAGTTTGCAATTTTTGTTGTGTTTGGTAGATTAGTTTAATTAGGCGAAGAGGAGCGGCTTTAGAGGAGCCTTTTCATAGCTGTCCAATTGTTGCTAATGTTGAGTGGGTGTGCGGATGTGCTGCTGAATTAATACTCATATATTAGATAGTTCTTAAAGATACACAAATTATAAATTGTTTTATGCAATTGGAATAATAAACGAAATCAAGCATTAACCCATTAATGACCAGAGTGTAAAAGTTGAATTGAAGACTTGACATTTTGTGAGGCATGTTTCAAGAGGAATATAAATATGAATCTCCAAATATTCTGACTTAAATAAATATGGAGAAAACTATATGTGTATATATATATTTTTTCCATATATTAATAATAATATATCATCAGTATCTTAATGGGGTAAAAGGAGTTGTTGAAATCAAACCTTGACAAAAAATATGCTGGGTAACAGAGTGAAGACCCCCAGCAATAAGCTCGGGAGCTCATCAATCATAATTAGAACCTCCTCACATTTCCATATGGTATGTTAGTTGATGAAGGAATTCTTTTCTGTGATGAGGAAACGAACCACGCCAACTTCAACTGAGGTATATGCGAGTAACAGTGAAGTTATAAATCTGACAGTGTCTCAAAGTCGATATACTGGGCCAAGCGATTGGCTGGGACAAATCTAAACTATATTCCACACACTAAAGGAGGACATTTTGACAAGAGAAAACAGTTGAAAATTAAGTAGTTTACTCAAAGTATCCAACTTTACCAACTCCACCTGTGGATCAATCCACCTATCAAATGGTTTTTAACTATCACAATAGTTAAAAACTATTTGACTCTTTTGGCTCTAACATTGCCTAATAAGAGAACATGTTTATAGCTCCTCAACTTTCTGGACTATGCCCACTTGGCAGTTTTTAGTCTTTCTTCCTTTCTTGTTGTTGTCTATGCCGACTGTAGAGCGAACTCTTGCAAAGGTATTTTTAATGTTGCCATAACGAGCGCCACAATAACCTGCAACAGAAGGTTGTAAATCTCTTCATGATTAAGGCGGAACATTTAGCGCAGTGCTAATCTACATTGACGGAGTGAGGCTAAGCATAATTTGCAGCGAAAAGGTGTGGTTTTAACGGTATTTGTCAAAGGAAGTACAACTGCAACACGAGACTAGCATATGCCGCGCTTGTTTGTGCCATGTCGTCGAGACTAATGCAAATATGCACATGCATATTTGCGCATATCTGTCAGGAGCGTTTGGCAGTTGTACTCGTACTCGTAAGTGTCGACCCTTATCACAGCATCATGGGTCTGAATGGCAGCTGCAGGCATTACCAAAATATCGTGTTGATTTGCATCACTGTCGTGACATTTGTCACAACATGTTTGCTATTTCGTGTTGCGGTGCCATGAACTTTCAAAAGGCGTACACTGCCGGAATTACTCTTAGGTAGGGCATGGCAGGCATCGCAGGCTGAGATCTGGTGTTGGTAGGACCAAATATATGTGAAAGAAATGTGTATATAATTTCTATTTATATGTTTATTTCATCATAAATCTAAGAAGAAGATGGAACAAAAAGGATAAACAAATTATATTTAGTCCTTCAATCAAATTATTCAAGGTATATAATAAAATATCTCAAATCAAATTTTCCAATGTCCTTTTTTGTCTTCTATATCTTTAAATAGAACTGAATAGATTCGTACATTATTTGGTGGAAACATCCACTCATCATCCATGACTAAGCATGAATAAGCATCATATGATGATATGTGGATTTGAGAATATTCTGTGGTGTTGCTGTCTCCTTCTCGCTAGTTGCTTATTGATGAGAAGTTTCAACAATTAAGACGGGTACCTACGTCTTTCTTAGGTTTAGAAACACAATGGGCATTAATACCCGAGTGCTTGGAGACCGCCTTCTTCGACGGTTCTCGTGCCTACCCCACTTCTATGCTTCTATTCTATACTTATTCCTTAGATACCAACTGTAATCCTTGTACCGCCATTTGATTTGTGAAGCTACGAAGCGGAAACACAATTTCATCTTCACGTCTTGCTGCGTGCTATGGACAAACTTTTATGCTCGCAAGAAGGATCTGCTCCTTTATTGCCTCAACTTTTCTACTTGAACGTCAGATCCCTTTAACTAGTTTTCATGGTTTTCCTGCCAATTTCAAAACTGAACTGAGTGTGTTGACCTAAGGAAGCTCACAGTCGCGCATTTAACGTGCTTTCTCTGCAAACATAATTAATGGCCGAAATAATTGTCCACTATTATTGTTCGCTCCCACCGAGCTTGTGAATATTTCATAGCAGCAAATAAATAAAACTGAACTAACTGACTTGGAATTACTTTGCGCCGGCTGCCACAGCGGCATTCGTTTTAAATGCAAACAGCTCAATTAAAATTCAAGTTAGGCTACACTGCATTTATGTAACGGCAGCGCCCTGCAACAGATCCTGCAACAGAAAAACGTTGAGTAAAATAAAAAGGACACAAAAATAAACATGGGCTCACTTTACTGTCAACGCGGTGTCGTGCCGCGTCCTTTATTTGTCGGAAAATACAGCCATGCATATACATTCCGTAAGTGTCGAGCCAGTCACTTCAAAACATCTCCTACCGGCAGGGCAGCTTATCAGGAAGGCTTCTGCTTTGCTCTGTTTGTTTTTGTGTTGTGAGGAGCAGACCAACTTGTAAATAAATTAATATGAAGTAGTTGCAGCAGGGTACGAGTATCTGCAGCAGTTTATGTCAGTTTTCAAGACAAACAATTAACAAGAGGACCAGAGGTCTGCCACAGAGTATTGCGAAAGGACTTGTGTATTGACATATAAAAATGATCGAAGGAAGTATGATTAAGCGGAAGCTGTGACTGATTCTTTGCACTCCTGAAGAAATGTACGAATATTTCTGATAACTCAGTGCGAGTGGTAGCAAGGTAGAGTAACAAGAGATGCTTTTCATAGCTTATAAACTGCCATACAAATATGTTGTGGATATATCCTTTATATATATTCTCTCTGGCAACCAATCATCGAACATATCTCTATGGAGAGATTGCACTTATTATTGGATAGGTAATGTTTGTTAACCAATTTCAGAATGACTGTGGACGGAAATGAGAAGGAATATTTATCAGAATGATACAAAATGTGAATGCGCTTTTGTAGATAGAAAGAGTGAGGAGGACCAGTAGTTGCTTAATCCTTGATCTAATAAATGGTGATATACGAGTACATTCGCAGCTTTTATTCTACAGAGCAACTTAACCACATTGCTGTGGCCTACTTCAGGAAAGTGGTGTAAATTCTCAGTAGTATCAGCACAGCGTGGGATGTTTAGGTTTACGAGTATTCTGGTTCATTGTAGAGTTCCTTTATTGTTTTTGGTGTTGGCATTCAAAAACTCTTTTGAATGCTGTAAACAAACTCAGTTTTCGGCAAAATATCTTGACCCATGTATTTGGATTTTTTACTTCTTAGATGCTGTATTCTTTGTTATATCCACACTGGGGAATCGAAGCAATCAGCGGTGTAAGGGTATCTCCATCAATGAAACAACCATTTCGACACCAGCATGGATCTATTACTATTAAAAATGATATTTCAAAACACTTCACGAAAATGTATGACAAATGAATGGCTACAAACCCAGGAATTTATCAAGAATAATATATCCTTATAAATTAATTTCATCCTTAAGAAATTGTGGGTATGTATCAACTTTAATCACAATTCAATATTGAGAACTTTCTCTAAGTTGAATTGTGACCTTTCTCAAATTGAATATGACCGCAAGAAAAGTGCCTTCCAATTGGATTGCTAAGCGGCTAATAGAGCACTTACTTCTTATCAGATAAACTCAGAACTTGTAAGGGATAAACTCAATACTCTTGCCTCACACAATAACGTTACTATCCTATGGATTTCAGGGCATACTGGCATAGAAGGGAACGACATTGCCGACGAACTTGCAAGGAAAGGGGCTTGAGCACCGTTTATTGACACAGAACCCTTCTGTGGTGTAGATAACGGCAAGCTGTTCAATCAGCTTGGCATTGAAGAGGTACACCTTTGGCACAAGTACTTTTTTGACTAGGCTCAGGGTATCAAAGAGTCTACTAGGCACATACCACCTAAAACAATTCGAATCACTCGTTAATCTCTCTAAGAATAATCTTAGAATGATGACAAGCCGACTCACTGGGCACTGTAAATTGAACTCTCATATGGTGAGGATGGGGGCCACCTCGGAAGGCTCCTGCAGATTCTGTATGGAGGAAGAGGAGAAGTCTTTGCATATGCTGACACAATTTCTGGCTGTCATGCACACCCGCGGGACATACTTGGGATTCTTCCAAGGCTCACTAGTAATGTGAAACCTCTGGAGACAAAACTTGTCAGCACGTTTATCCAGAGGATAGGACTCAAAGATGCGCTTTGGACCCCTGATGGGGGCAACTAGATCATAAGGTCGTGGTGCATTTACAACCCGTATATAATAAAAATCAGTTTTAATTGGAGTGGGGTTGCTGATAGAGACGGTGGATTGGAGGGAGCTTTGCGTTAAGATGTATTATATTATTATATTACATCCTGCGCTGTATTTAATTACGTTTGCAAGGATTTTGAATACTAAAAGCCTTAGCCGAAGAGAGACAAACAGTTAGAAAAAACCATTGCAAGACCATGCCCCTGACACGCTTTGAACTCCACGCGACTCCACAAAAGTTAGACGAGCATGCTTTCCACTAGGCCAGAAAGGCCGCCAAAATACACAGAACATTAGAGTTTGTGATTGGATCTTGCTTAATAGATACTCTTGTTTCCTTCTTATCAGTGCATGAAGGATGAAGTAGATTCTTTACACCAAATAGAGAAAACTCTTGTCTTGAGCATCACCATCATTGAGGAAGAAGTTGACTTATTCTACCACTTTGGAAGGAGGAGGGTATTGCGGACCATATAAATGAAGTTTGGCATACCATGAGCATTTTATGGTTTATTTGGAGATCGGATGAAATTTTAGTTTTATATAAGTCAAGCCATTCAATACCTGAGTGAAGGCTGCAGGGTTGCGAATTGCGATGTTACTCGGATAATTCCGAAGATTATAATTGCAACTGCTCGATAGCGCCGATAAATACAAATCTTCATATTATGACAGTAGCTTCATTTTTTTCACAACAGTTTACATAGGATATAGCATTAATCAGTTTATAGCCACCGCCTCCATTCCATATTAATTTCTGGTCATTGCAACAGTCTACTCACAAGTCACATCAACTACAAATCGATATGAAAGTTTTCTTTTAATTGGCGGTTTATGAGAAAGCTAATATAAAATGGTTGGCAATTTACCGCAACTAGGACCCTAAGCAAGACAGGCACATCCAAATTAATGATTCAGTTGATGACTCACATAAGTAGCGCCCCTATGAGAGGAAGAGATAGTATAAGCACCTTGTACTGCTTGCAACCAGTCCACTTACTTACTGCAACTACTTAGCAATATGGCGACAAGTGTGTGGCACTTCATGCATACCTGCAAGGGTATTTGCACAAGGACTCTAGCAGAGAATGACCGGTAGCGAAAGAAACTCAGTGAGAATTATTCATATTTTTATTCACATATTAAACGCGTGTGCATGCAAAAATAATATTTTTGTTAGTGTTTTTTCGCTTTAATTTTTGTTATACGTTTTTTTCATATCCCACTTTGAAGTTGCAAAGTATTTAAAAGCACGTGAGTGGAGAAACTGCTCCTTAATGTGAATTACACGTATCCATATTTTTTTATATTCTTTTCTATATTTTCTCTTTAGTAATTTCGCATGCAAAACATGGCTGAGCAAAATGTTCACGCTCGCAAAGGTAGAAGCAGAAGGATGCGTGCCTCAGCGGCCGACCGGGCACACGGAAAACTAGCAGCCCAGCAAGCATCCATCCATCCAACCGGCAGGCAGACGACTGCCGCACTTACGAGAATGGTTTGCATAATTCGGCATAATTATCACATGAAGCAGATTAAGTTTAATTTCGCCATTTAAACATAACTATTAAAATAATCGCAGAGTGGACGAGACGGTTGGGTTTGTGGAAAAGAATTCATATGAGCATCAGAATGTGCAAGGAAAATCAGATAAGCTGGAGCGCTACCCAGCAGGAATGTGAACATTGAATTTCATGGGGGGGTGCTATGACTACATAGCAATGTCATGTTTATATGACTGTAAGGATCCAATAATGGCTTTATATTCCATCAAATTTTGTGACTTTTAACACGTTGTAGATGGCAGGATAAAATGCTTTCAGTTTTATAATCGCTCCACCCATAAAAAATGAGTGATGTTTCATTTGTCAGACGTCATGTGTACATGTGAGCTGAAACATCACACTTCCTTCACTTATGTTTCCATGTCATTTTCGCTTCTCCGCTTTTTAGTTTCGATTTGTGGACTTGCAGAACACTAACCTAGAACAGATTTGTACGGAGACAGCTTTTGAAGCAGGAGAAATCTGGCCATCAAAGTTGATGGTGAGGTTCTGCGAGTTGTGATCTCCACACACACTTAGTTTATATGATACTTGAACTCGAGGGTTCGTATTTTCATTCCACGGGGTTTGGACTAATATATTGAAAAATAAATGATTGCATACTTTTAGGATACCTATATTTACTTCAGTTGCTGCGAGAGAGGTGTATATAAGTCAAGACACATTCTATTCGAAAAAAGAGCTTACTCAAGAACCCTCTCTCGAAGTGTAGATAAAAATCGAAAATGTTCTCGAAGTTCTACCGAACTGTAGGCAATGTTCTAGAATGTTCTACTTCAACCATAAGAAAGGTAAATAAGCCACCACTCAATTAAAGTCGAGACACAGTTGAAAAGCAACCGCAACAATGTATACATCGAGCATTTTAATCGAAAGAGAAAAATTTGTATTTGTGATTGAGAAGTAATAAAGTGATTACTGTATTATTAAATAAAGAGCAATTTGTAATAAAGTAATCTTTAAGCCTAATATTAAGTGTGTAAATTGCAATAATAAAACAAAGCTAATTATTTTAATTTAACCAGCGACTGTTTGATTACTACACAATCCAGTGGTACGAATCCGTCAAAAGGGCAATTTAGTAACAGTATAAATTTGTCAAAAGGGCAATTTAGTAACAGTATAAATTTGTTGGGAGGGCAATTTAGTAGCAATCTATAATAAATTGCAGCTGCTACTTTCTTTCTGGGATATGTTTAAGGACTAAGGTAACTTTTATATGGATATGTAAGGCAATTTTTAATAAGGATATCTTTTTTTAAAGCTCTTTATAATAAACTCTAGGAACAATGAATCCTCTGTCATATAGAAAAATAGAAAGGATACAAAAAGCAGCATCAGTATGCTAAGGATATCGAATTTTAAAATTATAATAAGCGCTTGGAACAATGAATCTTCGGTCATATAGAAAGGATACAAAAAGCAACGTCGAATTGTAAGAACAGATATAGAAGTGTTGAGTATCGCTGTTGTAAGAGAGTCCCAGGACACACCGGGATCCCTGGAAAGCAAAAAATGGATAGTCTTGCCAGGAATGGGGTAGCCACACCTTTTATTGGGCCTGAACCATTCTTTGGTATAAGGGCAAATAGCATAACAGATAAATTAAGACAGGAGGAAAAATGTAGAACATCACTCCACTGTGCCTCACTACCAAAACTTAAACAATCCAAGCTCATGATTGGGGACTACAACTCAAAACGTGCAGCTCTGTATCTGCAGATAAGCAAAAATAATTTTAAAACTCTGACAGGTTACCTCACAGGCCACTGTCGTTTAAGAAGGCACCTCAAAGAAACTGGGACTCTCATTAGTAATTACGTGTAGGTTCTGCACCGAGGCAGAAGAAATACCAGAGCACCTTCTAATGAGCTGCAAAGCCTTAGCTCGCGGTAGGAAGGAATAACTGGGGCATTACTGGCTCGAGGGCAGAGACATTAGAGCAATGAACCCCAACTCAGTGCTAAGGTTCCTTAGATCTGTTGGACTAATAGAATACCTTTAATAGGTACATGCAGAAGGAGAACAATAGATCAAATTGGTCGAGGTACATTTTCCCTCTTTATTTCATTCATCCATTCATTCATTCATGTAAGACATTATATATAATGCATTTTGGTAGAATTTTAGTGAACTTTGGTTTATTTATTCAATTGACTTGGTAGTCTCCAGTGTGAGATTTTTACATACTGAAACTACCTCCTAAACATATTCATGTACTTTCAACAACAACAATCGCCTCTAACGATCTAACATGAAAATTATTCGGAACAAGTTTGGCCGATCAGATATAACTAGGAACTGTTTAATCTATCAGTTCGACAGACCTCAATGATTTTATTATGTACTCACAATCACACCTAAGGCATACATTAATGGACGATAATAGAAAAGATCAGTATACACCATTCATAACTGATGTTTCCGTTGTTACTCTGCTAGAGGCGTTCCCATTGTAATCGGTGGAGATAATCATCGTAATCATCGTTACACTAATATAAATCATCCACTCCAACCATCCCTATGCAAAGATGGAAGAAATTTCCCCTAGGAAAACCTGTTCATGATTAGCATCGGTTGCAGTGCTGTTTCCAGAGAGGAGCCCTCCCGAACAGAAACACTCTGGAACTTCGCGTCACTTAATGCACAGTTGCCTGGGTGTTCATGGGTACGGAACAAAAGACACTAAACATTTCTGCAGCTGTTTTTTATACAAAAATACGAAAATAAATAAAAATACAAACACAGAACAACGCGCATTTCCTTTGTCAGTTGTGTAAAACAAATGCTGCTGTTGCCGTTCATGACGTGCGAAAAATGCGTCGTCCCGTGCACTTACCCAGTTTTCTCCCCGTTCCTATCTTGTTTAAAAATGGGTTAAGGATTCATGCGATGAGCGCGTACTAACGGCGCTGGCACACACATTCCTCCATTACAGTTGCTTTTTGGGTACCGCTGGTGGCAGCCAGGAGCTGAAAACGGCAACATGACGACACCGAGCAGCACATAACTTATAATTTAATATTGTTTTCTTTATTTGAGGGTAGGGAAAATAATTTAATACGCTCACTTGCAACTTTTCAGGAGGGTTTTGTCCGCTGCGTTCGTGCGTTCTCAGCGCTCTGTACGATTCGTAGGTATCCATTTAAGCCAGGCAAGCAGAATTCGTTCAATTTGAGAGTAAGTAAGTAATTTTGCACTTATTTTTATGTGATGAAATTCTTTTGGCATTATTTTGCGATTTATTTGCTTCTTACACAGTTAAATGCAGCATGGATGATGAGTCAGAAATTTAAAAGATGAGAATTGTTAATGATTAAGGGTCTTATCAGGTGACTCACTTGAATTTGAAAAGGAAGTTTCTCCAAAAAGTACTGCAAGCATTTCTACAGATTACGAGTGCCATCAAATCGAAGATACATACGCGAATTCTTTCATTCATTTTTTTTACAATAAACCAACCTACGATTAACTTAGACTCAAAGTGAAGGCAAAGAAAGGAAGATGAAGTAGGGGAGATGTATTCAGGATTCATATCACATTCCCATATTAACCACATAACCACTTATACCGATATACATAAATATTTCAAGCAGCATCCTTATTATCTGCCAACATGGACAACATGTCCTCAGAATCTATTCCATTCCAACTGTTCTGCATTCATCTGCTGTATTTGTGGTTGCCTGCCAAGTTCCTATTTTATTTCGATAGATTTTCCCACTAAAACTCACTTGCCTTTTAGGGAACAATCATCCTCGCCAACTGTGGGACGCTTCTTACGATCTCTTCTCCATAATAACTTCCAAGGTAGCATACAATAAAATTGGTATTTGCCTAACCATATGCAATGATAAGAACTGCATCTGATCGTTTCTGCAATTATAAGGGGGTAATATCTCAAACAAAATATATACGAGTATTAATCTTGTGAACTTAGGAACGTCTTTGACAAGGATCCTTCTCAATATTCTTAATACTTCGATGATTAACAAGGTCATACTCTCTATTACATATTTCAGTTCCTGCCTGTATTACTCTCACATGCAAGCTGCACATTCTTGGAAATCACAATATAAATTTGAAGACAAACCAAGCAACGCATAGGACAGATCACTTGGACTCTCTGTGTAAGGTGTTGCTATACGAGGGGTGATCAAAAAATAACCGTTATTGTGTGATCAAAAAATAAAGTATTTATTTATTCATCAACAACTATCTTGTCCCCTTCAAAGTAATTCCCCTCTGATATAATATACTTATGCCAGCGTTTTTTCCAATCCACACCACTTATTGGTGTGGTTGACTATGAAATTTTTTGCTTTTCTTTTGGCTACGAGAGTTTGTTTCAGAGGTGCTCGTTTGATGATTGCCGAAACAATCTGCCTTTATATCAGAATTGGTGTGATGTTGAGCTCCGGACATTAATCAGTTGGTCAGTTATGTTCTGAAACATACTAGTCAACATATCTTTAGCTTAGCTTAGAGCATGATCTTGGGAAAACAGTAGAATGGCATAATTTTTCTGAGTTATGTTCGCTTTCTTCTCCTATTTCTGGTAATTCAGAATTTCTGTACTCTGACCCTGAGCAAGTTTTGATATACTCCTGGCATTATCAAAACCTGCTATTACTACTCTCTTTCTTATATTTTGATTTGTACCCTTCTCGCTTAGCAAATTGCTGTTCTAGTACATCAACTTCCTTCATTGCAGCAGGTTAAATTGCAGAAAGACGCATTTGATAATTAATCAAATAATTTTCCAGCTTTTTACCTCGTAACTGCTTCAGGACGTCTTCAAATAGTGACGTAGAATAAACTGAAAATATCCCCAGCGGGAATGGTTTCTGTTGAAGTGCTGCTCTTCGCATTATTTTTTCGTAGCTCTGCTAAAGGGGAATTTGTTTGGCGTGCACTGCCAAAGGGAAAGTCAATTAACTGAGCTACTTTGATGCAAGTGATTGGATTTAAGAATTTTCAAGGGACGCACAGACAGTAGTGAAAGTGTACGCAGAGGAGTAGATTTGCCAATCGCAAACTTGAGCTCTGTGCTTGCAATCGCAGTGGCAGACGACGAGTCGGAGAACGCGAGTGGGTTGGTCAGGGAGTCCCATTTGGCGCACTTCAAATTGCGGTTTAATAAAAACTCAAACTCAAAGAGCTGTCAGCCACGTGGATTAAGAAGATGCTTAACTGAAAGTTCCTTAGGGAAGGAAGCTTAAATGGCAAATATTGTAAACACCATGAAAGGGAATTTTAACGTCATCGTTAATAGCTGATTAAGTGAAATTGAATAACTAATGAAGATAATTGGCGGAGGATAATTTGGAGCAGATTCTCTTTCCTTGTGAGACCTGGGAAGGAGTAGTGTTATTAAAGATAACTTGCAGTGAGAACCGAGAAAACACAAGTGTAGGCCAAACCACAACGGAAATATTTTCATTTCATGGATCCTGTTCAAATTTCACTACGATTATCAATCTTGTATGATATTCTTGTATTCCGATAGAGGTATTATGCAACATAGTTGAGGACACTTAACTCTACGGTATATGAAAACAAAAACATTTGTTGGCTCTCATCAAGAAAACTGCTTGCTGCCAAATACCAGTAGCGAATTATGCCAAGCCATATATCGAAATTATGACTATTTAAGCCCTCTGCTTTGGTGCTGCCTCGGAACGGAACGGTGGGACTAGTTGTGACAATTTAATACGATTCACCCAACATGATTTACCACTAATGAGTTTTAGGCAAACGAAGAGTATTGCACGATGTAAATTGCTAGCACAATGTTGGGAACATCCTCCCAATGCATCGTACAGCGGGAGGGGCGTATTTTGTCATGTTCCTGGCCTTCGCATATGCACTATGTACTGTGCTCACTGTGCGAGGACATGAGTGGAAAATTACTACGAAAAGGTCGAACTGACAAAAGAGGAACTTGTGTTTACGAGTATAATACAGATTCATTAACCTGCGATAACAATTAATAGCTAAAGCAATGGGGAGATCGTTATTTATGTCATTCTCGAGTCAGACAAAGGCAACTTGATTTTACGGATGGCACTAAAAGAAGCACCATTAGCCACTTGGAATGACCTAATCGTAAAATTGATCGAATAACTCACAATCGATAACTCGATTAATTTCAAATCTGAACAAAGAACAATGTTAGGTTCTTAGCGATACGAGATGAGTCTACATTTAGGACTCATGGAATTCATTGAATAGGGAGGCGTTTTTAGCTAATCTTATAAGTGAGGCCATTTCCAAGAAGGAAACCTCTTTTAGTCCCACAAAATAAGGAGATTTCTCCAAATAATTTGGATCAATTTCGCGGGTTTTAACATTCGAATCATAGATAACAATCTGTTGCTGCTGCTAGCCCCTTTCTGTAGAGACGAGTAAATGCAGTTCAATTTCGAGCAGATTAAACATAATATTTTGGAGAAATAATCAATTGGAAACTATGTATTGATCAATCTATCAATTAATCATTCAATACGATATCATAAAATTAATCGTTTCTTTCCCACACCCACAAATTTATCGATTACAGTCTCACGTTCCTCGTAAGCAAGAGCATATTTGTATATTTAAAGGCTCTTGTGCCCAATTTTAATCTAAAATTTGTTGTTAATTGAACTCTCCGTTCAATCCTTCGAAGTATCCTTACAGCTGTCTTTCAATAGCTGCTCTTTAAGCGCTGCTCACTCATTTACTTTTGCTGTGAGTAAGTGCGCTAATTTGCTTGCGTCTGCTCCGCTCTGCAAGTACGTGCTAATTTAGCTCCACACTTCACTTTCAAAGTCGATAATTAAATCATAGAACGACCTTCTTTCGCAGCAGTAATGAAGGAGAAAAGAAAATTATAAAATAAAAAGGAAAACGGAAGGCTTTCAAGGCAGCAGCCATCAGTCGCAGCAAAATCGATAGTGTACCAAACGTTCGCTTCAGATAAAAATTCAATGAGCTACAGCGAGGAAGACTTTACGCTCTAAAGCTCAGTAAATGTTTAATTAGACAAGTGCGAAAGGACCTTAGAGAGTGTGACGCAAGGAATCATCAATAATGGCCAAGGAGAAGAGGACAAAAGTGATTCGTGTTGGGTTTCCTCACACTTTCCTTGAAGTTTTTACACGTCGATAGAAGCCTTCGGCAGTTGTCGAGGATTTACTAAATCTTTAATGTATTTAGAGGGATGCGGTGGTATCATAGGTTGACCAAACTTAACCACAACTTCAGGATGTCCGTACTCACAAATGATGCAAGTATTCCGTAAAAATCGAACGCAGCTAAATTACTGGAACTCATGAGCATCTCGTATGCTTGCCTTTGGCAGATTTTCGCAATGCTTTTGCAACAATGTTCTGAGTTTGCTCAAACCACCAAAATATCCCATCTTGCCACGTCCCCTTGTCGTAGATCGGAATTAGCTAAGGCGCTAATGGAGCTACAAAATTGCCGCCTGTCACAATATTTGGCGGTAAATTTCAGATGCAGTTCACATTGGAACGATTTACCCAAATTGTACGACAACTTTAGTTACATCTCCAGGATAAACCACTTCGGCGTACATGTTCTCGTACAATGTGTGCAGTTTGAGCACACCCAGTTGGAAATGGTTGCACTGCCATAATTTCTCAATATATAATGCACTCCTCTCCATTATATTAGCTTTCGTGGTCAGCTACTTTTTGGCACATATATTAATGACAAACGAAATCTCTTTCTTAATACGAGGGCAGTTCGAAATGTTCTTAGCCTAACAATGACAAGAGCTAGATTTTTAAAACTATTTTATTTTTCAACATAATCTCCTGAAACTTCAATACACTTAGTCCAATGTTTTTCTAACAATTCTACCCCTTGATTAAAATAATTTTCCGGAAGCTCCTCAAAATAATCGTTTACAGCTGCCATTGCATCTTCATTGTAGGTAAAACGTTTTCCAGCAAGGGATTTTTTTAGATTTGGGAACAGGTAGAAGTCAGAGGGAGCTAAATCAGGAGAATAAGGTGAGTGGTCAAGAAATTCGTACTTCGATTCGTTCAATTTTGCCATTGTTAAAACACTCTTGTGGCATGGTGCGTTGCCCTGATGAAAAATAATTTTTTTTGTTGTAAACCAGGTCGTTTTTCTCGAATTTTCAAATTCAATTGATCCAAAAGGTTACAATAATATTCAGAATTTATTGTTTTACCTTTTTGAAGATAGTCGATTAATAAAATTCCTTTGAAATCCCAGAAAACCTTTGCCATGACCTTACCAGCCGATTGAACTGTTTTTGCCTTCTTTGGTGCACTTCCACCAGCTTCAGTCCATTGTTTGGATTGTTCTTTTGTTTCTGGTGTGAAGTGATGGATCCATGTTTCATCAACAGTTATGAAACGACGCTTAAAATCCATTTTATTTCGGTTAAAACGATCCAAACAAGCTTGAGAAAGTTTCATTCGAATACGTTTTTGGTCAACTGTTAACAAATGCAGAAAGCTTTTTCATATGTAATTCTTGTTGCAAAATAAAATGTACTCGGTCATTTGAGATGCCCATGGCATTATCTATTTCACGCACTTTCACTCGTCGATCATCTAATACCATATCATGAACTTTAGCTATGATTTCTGGCGTTGTTGCAATTTTTGGACGTCCACTTCGGGGTTCATCTTGAATGCTTGTACGACCACGTTTAAATTCAGCAATCCAATTTTTTACTGTTGCATATGAAGGAGCACTTTCACCTAACACATTCACCATATCATTATGAATTTCTTGTCCCGATAAACCTTTCTTATGTAAATATTTAATCACACCACGAATTTCTAATATTTCCATTATAAAAAAATCAATGAAGCGTATTTTTTGAACACGTGTTACTATACGAATGAGTTGCCACATCTCAATGAAATTTAACATGTGTTCATAAAACGGATGGAAGTTTCCATTATAGAAAGCTTTTTGCTGTTTATACCGCCATCTATATGTCAGGTTAAGAACATTTCGAATAGCCCTCGTATTTATGAGTACATAGAGAGATAGATAGATATATTTAAGGGTGTTATGAGTACGTTACTTAGGAATACAGACGGAATCATAATGCAGGATTCACGAAGCCGTCATTAGAATGGTAATCCTTACTTTTCATCAAGAAAAGGAGTCATTTAGGATGTTATTGGTTTAGATATAATAAAGTTGATTGAGAAATAAGTCGAAACATAGCAGTGACACATGAAGTGTTTATGGTATATTTCATGTTTTTTTAACGACATCTAATGAAGCTAATTACTTAGAAGCATATATCGAAGTTATGAAGATTTGTCATCTTCCTCTTAAGCAGTCTTACTGGTCCCCTTCCAATTCGCTAATCTTAGCGATCTCTCGGTACTCATACCTTATTTTTGGTCAACTTGGTAATCAAATGGAAAATCTTTTGCAGTTCTGTTTACTTCATCTGTATATGCATATTAATCTGGAGATAGCTGTTCGCAAACAGTACCCAAGACAACATTAGAGGTCATGATCTACCACGAGGAACAGGATTACAGATATTCTCAATTGCAGTTTATAGAAGTTTTGATCTGAAAGTTGTTCCATTCTGTCGTGGGACTATTCCTTTAATAAAAGCAGTATGTGTACTAAAGTATTTAGGTATCAGACTATTGAAAGCACTTCCTTTCCTCTCCATTCCATTAGGAACATTTTTAATATCATATCCCGAAAGTCAGTTTATGTAGTATACGAGTGTGGGTAGAAAATTTCTTGGATATTGATATCTGAAGCATACTCACATACCTGAAGACACTTTTCCAATAATTCCTCCAGCTTTTGGAACCCTTCCATGAAATACGCTGGTAAGTATTTGATCACCCTAGACATGGCAATAAGTATGAAAATGACACGAATATTGGTATTTACCAGAATGATGGAGTTTTTCCGTGATATATATATTAGTCTCCTGCTTCCTCAGGGAAGCTCGGATACAATAAAGTCTTCAGCACGCCTTTGTAAGTAGAGGAATCATTTTACGGTCTTTACATTGTACACAATCTGTGCAGGATTGTGTAATTGCCTTACTAAACAACTGCTGAATATGGGTAATTATAAGAAACGATTCTATGCATCAGTCTGTGCCAATGTGGACGTTCATAGTGGCCACAAACCATTTATTTCAGCTAGTTCAATTCACATTCCATCCTGGCCCATTTGAAGAGACATTGCTTCCATCTCTGTATCTGCTTTTTCCATCGTTGAATATTTCACAAAATTTCCTACTAGGGTGCTGTTTGCACTTACTCCACTCCAACAGAATTATGTGATTAACAGAGTACAATGGCGGCGGCGTCGGCGGCGCCATGTTCCTTGCAACTGACTCATTGCTGGGAAGTGTGTGTGCTCGCTCGTGTACGTCATATCCAAATTATTATTAAACATTTAATTAATTTGAACACAACGTGCGGATTTGCTGCTTACAGCGTTGCACAAGTCTAAGAGGCTTAGGCACTTTGTTGCCGGTCTTGCTGGAATGGGACACGTCTGCACTTAACACTTTCACCTCGCAGTCAATATGAATTCGATAATGTTAGCTAAACGTCCTTTCGAGCGGCGATGTCGACATTTATGCACATACGTATTGAATTCTGTGCAGTGGAGGCGTGAGCGAGATCGCAGTATTTACATTTAGGTACATTCGCATTCGCTTCAGGAATTGAGCATTTAAAATAATTAGTTTTAATCGATTATGGTGCAGCAAACTTTAAACTAACTACTTTGTGTAAGTCTGTGTGCATTCGTGTGTTGCTGGCAATTTGCTTTGCTGGAGAAAAGTTTACGTGTACGTGCTTTTATAAATTCTGCACTGACATGATTTCTCCGCTCACACATATCTAACCCAGCGCTTGCAAGGATATCATCACAAACCGACGCACTCGAACTCGCACTCGCACACAACTTCAACACTTCCTCCATCCCCATTTTATGGTGGTTAAATATTCAGCAGCTCCGCAAATCCGCCAGCAGACGCTGAAGTAGCAACAGCATCACATGTGAGTATCCTGCGAAAGGCTTTTATACTGCATTTTTTTTTTTTGGAAGGCTCGAGTTTCATGAAGTTTCTCAAAAATTTGATGCTTCAGGGAAAAGTCATGGTATTGGTGCTGCAATAATTTTTTGTGGCATTTCATACAGAACGGTAGAAATTGAGGTCCAGGATGCTGCAATAACACCTTGGCTATCATTGTCATCACTCCAGAGGCCAGCAGATAGTTTTCAAGATGGCTGTGATTGGCAGTTAGTCAAATTTCTAACAGAGTCGATAATACTACACCGGATTGGTATTATCACAGAAACTTCGTAGTGTCATATTTGGTAGGTAGGTTAATATGGCTGTCCTAGGACTCACTTAGGCCTGTTCAAGGCCCATTGTGATCACTAGAGCTTTTCCTCTACACGGATCCTCCTTAGAGTCATATTATAAATAAGATATTCGGAGTTCAGGGGCTCTTCACTTGTTTTAGAGATATCATAATAGTTTTACTGAGCTCTTTTGGTGTTAGTGTTTTGGATTTAGAACGCTCTTAGAAAGTTGTACTAGAAAATAACCGTGAACCGTGAACATAGAATCTTAGATAGATAGATAGAAGTGGGGTAGGCCGGAGAGCCGCCGAAGAAGTAGGCCTCCAAGCACTCAAGCATTGATGCCCATTGAACTAAGCCTGGAAAAATATTTAGGGAAGGGGGGATATAGAGGAGTTTGAAAACTTCTTTGACTCTTTTATGAACCTCAGAAGTCTGTCCAGGGATAAGGAATGTACATTATCCACTCCCAAAACATCTGTGCCTAATATGCACCTCCTCATTCTGACAAAGGCAATACAAGCACAGAGAAAGTGCTCTGTGCCGTCCTTTTCTTCCTCCAGGCAGGAGATGCAGTTCGGATTCTCGGTAATGCCTATGGTCGCCATATGATGGGCCCATGGAGTATGCCCTGTGATTACCCCAACCATTGATCAAAGATCTTTCCTTCGAAATGACAGAAAGAATTTTGCAGCTCTCTTGTTTGGGCTTTCTAGGAAGCACTTGGTTGTTTTGCAGGCAACTTAATTGCAATATTATTCACATGGCTCCTGATCCAATCCATATCCCCTGCTAAACTTATACCGTTAAAAGGCTCTGGTTCCGTTGGACTTCCCGCAGATCCACCCATTGTCAATTCATCAGCTAATTCGTTCCCCTGAGCACCACAGTTTCCCGGAACCCAAATAATATAAGCTTAGAATTTGCTTGAAATACTCATTCATCTCAGCATATGTTAGCGATGTTCCAATCCAGTAGGTCTCTAAGAGAGAGTACCTTTGTTTCCAGAAAATTTCGAGCGTGGAAGCAACTGCCCGTGAAGGTAATTTGCACAGTATGGACACTCTCAAAGTATGTATCGAAGTATAACTACGCCTACTTTGCCCCCAGTCTTTAAATGTTGATTCCAACCCGTAAAGAAGCTAATTTTTCTAAGAATGAACCGTTTTTTTTGGGTAGCAGTGATATCAAGTAGCAGTGATAAAGAGAGAAGAGAGAAGGATTTTCGTCTACCTTTCTTGGCAGAATTTGACTATAAATGATCGCAACTATTGAACGAAGATGTTCTGCGGATAGTCTCGACTTCTCTATCATCGATTCCTCTGCATAGTAGAAATATTTCGTTGTTGTCTTTTCTGGCTTCCAAGTTAAAAGGCACACTAATTTATACCACAACTTTCTGTAACATAGTAGAGAAACTAAATCGGCAAGGAAAAGATGTCACACTCGGTGTGATAAAGAAATACAAATTCTTCAAACAAGTGGGAATATATTTTTATATTTTTTACTTTTAAAAGGACACATGCTCAGTTTTTCCTGCTGCTGCTGGTAGTGCACTGAATGAGTTGCATTAAAAGCAGGAATGAACTCCATGCGAACGCACGTGATCCACATACGCATGCCTGGGTACTCGCATCCTCTGTGTGTGACAATTGCAGTGAAAAAACGCAAAACGTGAGCTGCATGAAATGCTTAATCACTTCAGAACAGAAATAATGCTACACCACTCTGGACTTTATACATTTTTGTATTACTTCATATGCAAGAAATACTCGTAAATTATAAATTATAAATAAAATATATGAGGGAATAAGCATAAAATAGAAGAATTGGAGTTGGAAAACTGCAATCTATGAAATTGTAATAAAAAATACGTGGAGAGCTATATTTCTTCATACTTTTCTGACTCAACTATTAAGGAACTTAGTGCTCTTTATTTAGTAAGACAAGGACATTCTTACAATTGTATTAATGAGCAATACAATTTTGGGTGGATATATGAGTTTGTGCGATAGTCAGATGTGTTTACTTTGCAAAGATCGCGAGTATGGTCACTGGATTTACTTACTGTATACCACGCCTCTGGCGACTGCAAAAAATATCTTCAACTTCTTGCATGACTTCGAGGCAACAACCCCGCTTTACATATAGAAATAGTTTCCATTTTTGAGCATCAACATTTAGGAAGATATTGGTATAGGATTACTCGTAAAATATTTTAATTTTTTAGTCGCCCTTCGCCCATCTCACCAAATTGATAGATGACTTATTTAACTGTTGCATACTGCATCGAGGAATCCCTCGCATTCCCGAGGCTATACTTCTGGCTTAAATTATTCAACTCAATTATGTATTATATAGTGTTGTGCTATTATATTATATGTAGGTAGGTAGGTAGGTAAGGCAGCTGCCCAAAGGGCGCACTTAGGTCATCATTGACCTCGTGTGATATCGCATGAGACATCAGGTCCCATCCCTTTCAAAGGTCCAGCCATTTGGAGCTTTTAATGAAGCAGTTGATGGAGCTAATCTTTTTATTTGAGATATCTCCCTAAGAGTCCAGAAAATAGTCGCCTAGGAAAGTGCGTCTCCTTCTGGACAACGCTAGACACGTGCATAACAGGTGTACAATGGACTGTTCCTCCTCCTCGTCCATGCAACTCCTGCAGAAGTCGTTAGAGGCAATCCGCAGCCTACACCCGTGAGTGCCCGGAGTCCAGTGTCCCGCTAGGATGCTAATCACGGAACCTTTACTGCGTCTATTTAGAGCCACTAGGTTCTTAGAGCGCTTGACATTCATCTCTGGCCAGGTTTGTCTAGCTATTTTACATCGTGAAAATTCCGAACAAGCGCCTGCCCGCTGTACTTAAGGATATCCCATTAATTAAGAGCTTACATGTGGCAAATGGAATACCGAAGTTCGTCCTATCTGGTTCAATCGGTATAGTAGTACCCTCACGGACAAGTTCATCCACTTTAAAGTTCCCTGGAATATCTCTGTGGCCGGGAACCCAGCACAGATGCAGACGGGTCTTATTAGATATCTCGTTTAAAGATTTGCGGCAGCTCTTGACGGCTTTTGAGATGATAATAGCCGAATCCACCGAGCGCATAGCCGCTTGGGTGTCGGATAGAATGCAAATGTCATGTCCAGATACTTTCTTATTATTTAGCGAAGACAGCGCTGCCGTGACATCTGCCTGAAAAACATTGCAGTGGTCGGGCATCCTAAAGGTTATGTTAATGTCCAAATCTTCTGAGAATACACCACCTCCCATCTCTACTCTGTAACTTGGACCCATCTGTGTAGATGTGAGCCCCTTCTAAATGAGGTGGGATGCTATCCTTCCACTCGTCCCTGGAGGGAATTGAGATCCTGCACATAACATTGAAGGCATAAATTGGTGTGATGTAATCAAAAGAGTCAGGAATACCCTCAAAATGTCTTAAAATAGACGCATGGCGTAATATATGTAATAGAGCAATGTTCGTTTGCTCCTAAATTTTTACAGAAAATTGATCGTGCACAAATGCATATATAAAACTTTGGAGATGCTAAGTCGCATGTGTTGGACTACCACTTAAAGTCATCGTTTCGTGATTTTAAGCTTCGAAACAACTTTCCACCCAAGAGAGCTATTATAGAACTTCGCATCGTCGTGCTGACAAAGACATATCTGGAAGGTGCAACGAATACGGTACCAAAAAATCTTTTTTCAACACCCGTTCATTAAAAGTTTTCGACTAAATTGGGGCCCATACACTATCTTAACGAAACAGCAATTTATTCCATATGACTTTAATGCTATACGATTATTTCTTAATTGATATCCAGCTTGATATTTCTATTTGGTTAATTTCTCTAGTTGTTCATGCCAAAAACCGATCTCATCTCAGAAGGTAGTGTTGTGGCTAAACAAGAAGTTTTAAACCGTCAGAAACTAGGAGCTAAACAATGTAAAAATTCATTCAATGTAAAAGAAATATCCAAATGCAATTCATCGATGAAATGAAGTCTACTTTAGTGGCATCTCACCATAGTACGCAAAATACTTTTCAAGACTTTGCAAAATTCTTTAAAAAAAACATACTATATAGAAAGTCAGAGTAGTTGAGTTGTGACTTCAAACCAGCAGCGTTAACAGTGATATAGTAAAAACTATTGTGGAACGTTAAACATTCTTCAATGTAAATAATATATTGAAGCATAAATGCTTGCATACTTTTAGGATACCTCTACTAAGTTCAGTTACTACGAGAGAGGTGTAAGTCAAGACATAATCTATTCCAAAAAAAGCTTGCTCAAGAACCCTCTTTCGAAGTGTAGATAAAATTGAGAATGATCTCGAACTTCTACCGAAGTGTAGGGAATGTTCTAGAATGTCCTACTTCAACCATAAGAAACGTGTATAAGCCACCACACCATGAAAGTCGAGACGCAGTTGAATTGCAATCGTGACAGTGTAACTTTTGTGTGCCAAAGGTCTGCAGTCTATGATCAGGAGTTGTGAGGTTTCGACATTTTCTCCACAGAATCGACAAATGGCATCTGAAGATATACCCAATTTTTTCATATGGTAGTTGAGTCTACAGTGTCCGCTTAAAATCCCTGTGATTATTCTTAATTTACTCCGAGGCATATTTGATAACTCCTTAGCTCTTTTAGGATTAGAATCTTCAAGAAGAGCTTTGGACTGTCTTAATCCCGGAAGAGTTTTCCAGGTTTGATTTTTTTTTGCATCTGTACACTTCTTCAGCAGACCTCCAATGGTATGGGCCGCAGCCTTTCTAGCTAAAGCCTATTATTAAGTGTGTTAATTGCATTAATTAAATAAAGTTAGTTATTTTAATTTAACCTGCGATTGGTACTACACAATCCAGTGGGACGAATCCGAATATTGAGAATAAGTATAAATTGTGTAGAGGGCAATTTCGTAACACTATAAAACACCTTTGTATTAATAATAAATTCCTATGGTTCCGCGGGAGAGCAAAGACTTCTTTGTTGTGGTTTCATTCGTAAGGTAAATTTAAGATTAGCAGGGTATCATTCTATCCATCCGAGTCTGGTGTCGGGGGTGCCTACTTAAGCTTCCTGACATGCTACCAAATGTTTTTATAACAACGTTTCCTCAGTGCTGATGGTCGGCCTATATCATGTTTACTCGGTCGCCAGAGCCGTTTGCCAACAACAGGGGGCACCACTTATTGAAGAGGTTGAGAATTGGATGAGAGACTCAATATAATCGCAAACTCGACCCCAGGGCCACCTTTATATTATTTGACAAAATCCAGTGAATTATCATACAAATATTTATGTTCTGGCCTCTGGTAGATTTCTCAATCATAACATCATATCAATCGTATCAAACCATCATATCAATCACACTCAATATATAGCATACAAATTCACCGATGAAATCTCTAATTAAACGCCACCAGTTTAAATACAAATGTATTCCATGAATATGTATTTCTGGGAAATAAGTGTTCACGCTTTAAAACTCAAAAACCAAATAAATGAAATGAACCCAGTTCGAACTATTATGAAACAATTTCCACTTCAAATATTTGCAATTGCGCCCTTGTTGCCAATCATATGAAGCTCACCAAAGAAATAACATTTTAAATTCACACTTCAACTGACAAACATAAATTCTTAAATGATTCCCGTGCTGCGAATGTACAAAATAAATGAGAGAAATACTCCACTGAAAATGCAAACAATTAAAGCAAATATTGAAAGACCGCATTTATTGAAAAATTATAAAATCATATCAATTCCCAGGCATATCGAATAATATATGTGCAATATGAAATACAAACGTTCAACACATGATTCGAATAATTTTCATATGTAAGTTCAATTAAACAGAATGGAAGAACAAATGGCACGAAATATGCCACATTAAATTTGCTGGTCGAGCAACCCAAACAGGAATAGCCTCCATAGAGGAGTAGTCTACATTTACCTTTGCCTTAGAGTGATCCATGAATGCGTTATATTCTGAATGGAGGGAACTCATACTGTTACAAATTGTTCGAAAGGCCTCATTATTCAACTCGGTGAGACGCCGGCCTATGTGGGGTAATGGTAAACACGCCAGACTCACACTCGAGAGGCCGTGGGTTCGAATCCTGCCCTGGACATGGTGTTAAAAATACTTCTTTCTAAATATTTATATATATTGTTACGAAATTGCCTTTCTGACAATTTATGCCAAGCTCAATACTTGAAGTCGTATCGCTGGATTGTGTAATAAGCAAACGATTCCTTCTTAAGTTGGAACAAGTGGCTTTATCTCTATTTTTGCTCCTTCTCACACTTCGTTATTGCTTATAGTTTTGGGTTAACAAGTTTGCTTCAGTCAGTCAGTTGTTGCACCAAACTTTTCATTTGATTGCTTCCTGCTACTATTGCTATCACGATGTCCGCTCTGGGACGATCACTGCTCAACTGCCCGTTGCTAACACGATGTCCGCCTTGCGACGATCACTTTTCAACCACTGCTGCTACTCTCAGGATTCGGCTATGAGCACTGTGCGGCTATATACTTCCTGCGTACCAGAACTTCGAACGCAGTTTCCCATGCCTTCTCGCGTGTGTTCTTTAGAGATTGAAAATGACGAATAGAAGACCCTAAAAATATGCAACCCTTAATGTTCTAAAATATATGATGACGTGGTGATTTCGTAACAAGATTATATATTATTCGAAGGCATTAGTTGCTAGTACTCATTCCCCCAACCCCTTGCAGACAGAATTATTTATGGTGCGTGGTATAATGATAATAATAATAATAATAATAATCATCATCGCTGTCACAGAGTATTATTCTGGCAATTATGGTTTTTTATAGAATCCTTGAAAAGTTAGGTAGATAATTTAGGCAAATTCTTCCCCAAAATTGTCGCGAACCGCACGAAATTTTGAGAACAACCCAAGCGGAGATTATAGTCTGGAATAAGAGATCTTTGAACTTATATTCGGGAGTTGTTTTTTATTCTCCTACAATTCTTCAACTTTATTAAATGTTTGTCGTAGGTAGACGCAATGAAAAAGAAACTCTTTGAGAGCATTCAGAGTTCTCAACGAATGATTAAGGAGTGGTTAAAGTATGAAAGCTCTTTTCCGCCGATGCCGATATTAACAGAGACCTCCCAGTCATGCTGTTATTTCACTTATCTCATCATGGCTGGTACAACTTTTTATCATCGTAGTTTGTTTGTCGTAGTCAGTCGAAATGAAAGGAAACTCTTTGGGAGCATTCAGTGTTCTCAAAGTATGGTTATGAATGGAAGCCCCTTCCCGCCTATGTTAACGGAGATCTCTCAGTCAAGCTGATATTTTTTCACTTCATCATGGCTGGCACAACTTGTAATCATCGAAAATTGATGATTATTTCTGGAGATGCCGTCAACCTCATGATATTTTCTCTGGGTTCGTCTTCTCTGATACCCAGTCACGTTCAATGAACGTATGTTCCCTGGTCTCTCTGGTCCCAGGTAAAGCTCATGCGTCAGCCCCGTCAGCAAATATTCCAATCCTATTTTTACATTCTTTCGAAAAAGTCAAAAGTGACGTTAAAATATGTAAACACAATTCAAATACCTTTGGAGCGCATATGCGAAAAAAAGAAACTGCAGACAGATGTCGCTGAGCAACACGCGCGCCATCAGTATCCGTGACAGAAACAACACACGTAGCTCAAAGGACTATGGCGAGGAATATGTTGACAGAAGGAAAAATATTTTCACAGCAGTAAAAATAGAAAAATCTACAATCCCCACCGCCTCCCCCTCGAACAAAAAAGAACCTATTTAAGTACTTTTAAGGCTTCATACGCAAATAAGTGGTGCAACATTATTTGAATTTTATGCAAATTTCTTTGCCGTTGTCCTTTTTATTTTGGCTCTGCAACATAGCAACGCAGCTGAGCAACAGCAACATCGTCAACAACAACAACAACAACTCGGAGAAAAAATGTTGAGGTTTAACTGCAAATTTTTTCATTGTCAACACATTTTTCTACTTGGCTTATGGAAGCTAAAAATGAGACTGAAAATAGCGCCAAATTACCACAGCGACCCGAGCAATGTCACCGCACGCCAACCAAACCCGTGCATATTTATCATTTTATTATTGCTTTGTTCTTGTTGTTAGTGTTGTTGTTGTTGTTGGTGTTGGTGGTTGTGTACACAAAACTGACATTTTGGCCATGCCACATTTTCCCGTCAACACTACCAACATTGAAGCTATTACGGGATCTCTTCCACAGACATCTCTGACGAGACCTTTCGTGGCCAACATGGTTCCAGGCAGGATATTGCATCTCCAGCTAAGGGTTTTATAATATAATGTAACTGATATGGAGCTGGACAATTTTAAGGAGCCTGACCCGAAATGGAAGAAGAATTGCTAGGCACCTTTTCAGTGCTCATCTTAGGAACAATTGGACTGAGAACAATTGGAGAAGATTATTGGACTGAGAAATGGAACAAAGAATTCACCCTTAGGGACATTTTTAACTAGACTAAACTTAGGTCTTAAATTCCTGTCCTTGCTAAACAGTTTATATGGAGGATTTCATAATTATAGGATGGTATTTTTTTTATTTCTGTAGTGACCCGATATAAAGTTGCTCAGAAAGTGTTTAAAGTGGCAGTATTCCTTGTCGTCCTGAGTCGCAGTCTTCCTTGGTGTCTGATATAAGATTCTAGAATCACTCGAGAGAGTATTTTATTTACCCAACAATAGCTTTTATGGCATCAATATATTTACTAACTCGGAAATTCTGCTCATTACTTCCAGATATATGCAAATTACCCTAGAGTCCAAAATCATTTCACTTGGTTCTACTGGAGAAGTGGGGTAGACCGGAGAACCGCCGAAGAAGGAGGCCTCCAAGCACTCAGTCATTGATGCCCATTGTACTGGAAGTAATCAGAGACAAAGTGGATTGCGCGAGAGTTGCCACAATTGGCATCATACTCTCTTCACAAGAAAATTCCGCTGGAATATACGTTGCTTCTTTTATAATTGTATTACCTTTATTGTCATTTTATAGAGCTGTTAATACTATTTATGTATATTCTTATATACAACATGAACAACTTTGTGTGGAATTGATTCTTTTAGTAGCTCTATTATTATTCTCTAGAGCTGTTTATACTCTTTATGCATATTCTTATAGACAACATGGAAGGCTTTTTGTGGAATATATTCTTTTAGAATAGGAACGAGTCGATTATTGTTCATATTATTTAATTATTGTTACTAAATTTAATAATTAATTGATCAATTTTGAAAAGTGAGCCCTTGAAAGCTGGAAACCGTGATACTTTGGCTCCACTCTAAGCTTAGTTGAGAAATATGTGTGGATATACGGGTAAGCTAGTATGCTAATCTCGCCTGACTCCGTGAGAAAAACAATTAAAAGACTATTATACTATTAGAGACCTTTCAAACTCTGTAGGAGGAAGGGCTGAGAGAGAGGATATATAGGTTAAACAAGGAATTTGAAAGACTGTCTATAACACCCTCGGATAACTAAAATTTTCTTCAAAGTATTATTCAGAAATCCTTGAGAATCGTTACTGGTATATGATTAAGTGAATGTAACCATCTAACCGATACAGTCAGGGGGATGAAAAGAGGTTTTCAAAGGCTAAACTAAAATGCCGTATGCCTTACTTCAATATTTAATTTGATGTTTTTAGCTTTTGGTTTATTTTTAAACTTTTCTCTGCTCACTCCTGTCATCAGTTGGATACTCATATCACCCAGCTGCTTGAAATCTGCAAAAGACTGCCATAATTCTGTGATATTTCCATATGCAGCCAGTGGGAAGGAAGAATTTTACCAATTGCAAAGTGCTGAATGCAATAAACAACAGCATGTGCTTCATCCTGAGCTGCTCCACTGCACAAACTCCAGCACATACACACACACTCACATACACATACACTGCACACACAGTCTTAGGGAGTGGAAGGGCAGCTGTGTTCAACCGGAGTGATTTATGTGTTCGAAACAAAAATGGCTGTAGATACTTATGTCTACGATTTGGCACTAGACCCATTTTGGACGGAGTTTTTTGCTGACAAGTTGATGCCGTGCTGACAGACAGACATACTTTAAAACACAGCCATTTTTTTCCAATACGATTTTTCTTAACTTGGTAATACGAGCACTTACGAGAATTTGCAGCATATTTTCGGATTATTATTTGGTTTGTGGTCGTGACTTCCGGAGAGGAATTTTAAAACGATTTTACAAAGCAGTGAAGATAAAATTTTCACTTAAGGGCTGGGAAAATTCGGAATTTTATGAAAGCCGACTGTGAATGTGATGAGGAACAACTTACGGAGGTGTTTTGTATTAGAATCAGTTTTTCGTTTAGTAAGGTTAGGCCCTCAGTGGTCTGGAGGTAAGCAGGCTACACACATCGCCAATTTCGAAATAAGAAATGTTAGGAAGACCAACTGGTCTATATTTAACTTTTACTTAGAGCAAAATATTTCGTGTCTTACTGAAAAGATAAGTAACTCTCAGGAACTAGATTTTGAAGATAATAATTGAGGGTTTTGAAAATAGTTGCAATCTAGTTGTGAAGAAACGTTCTAGGAACGTACCCTGGGGGAGTGGGAAGCTAAATATTTTGAGCAAAAAAGCTCGTCAGCTCTTTTATAGAGCCAAGTCTAATGGTGACTGGGCATCCTATTGAAGTGCCTTAACGGCCTATAATAATGAGTTGAGAAGATCTAAAAGAGACTCATGGTAAAATTACTGTGAGGAGATTGAAAAACTCCCAGCAGCTACCCGACAGAAATCACTCAATAAAGATCACTTAAATGGCCTCTCTACACTCAAGAAGGCTTTACGGAGAGCCTGGAAGGGACAGCTTTTGTTGGACACTCACTTTCCAGGCTGTGCCACTAGTGGACATATAATTAGAACACTCAAGTAGACATATAATTAGCACACCCAAGTGGACATATAATTAGCACACCCAAGTGGACATATAATTAGCACACCCAGTGAAACCATCGAGAATACTCGTTTCTGGATGCCTACACAGAGGAAACTCACACTGCCTCGTATAATCTTTACCGTCAACAATACTAAATGGGCTATCTCCACTTTTAGACTATTCAAATCCCCAAGTGTCGATAATATACATCCATGCCTACTTCGGCAAGGTGTTGATGTATTCGCACCTGCGTTAACAAATATTTTCAGGATAAGCCTGGAACTAGGTATAGCGCCTAAACCTTGGACGAAGACTAGGATGGCTTTCATACCGAAAGCAGGCAAAAAGGTGGACCACACGCCAAAAGTCTATCGGTCTATTACCCTACCTTCATTCCTGCTAAAAGTTATGGAAAAATTCTGGATCAATATATGTCAGGGAAACTTATCTTAAAGATTCTCCTCTTCATATTGAACCATATGCTTACCAATCAGGCAAATCGACTGAGACAGCCATAAATAGTTTAACGAGCAAAATTGAATAGGCGTTTGAAGGTAAAGAAATAGCTCTCTATACATTGGTTGACAATGCTACTATCAGTTGAAGATGAGGAGGGGATGAACAGGGAAGGTATACAAAGACTGATCATAACATGGGCTCTCAATATGCTGAAAAACAGAACAATAATCTTTGAAACAGTGGCAGAAAGGTTAATTGTCAGGTCAACCAAAGAATGTCCCCAGTAAGGCGTCCTATCGCCACTCCTATGGTCACTGGTTATTGACGAGCTCGTAGAAACTCTCAATGACCTCGGACACGAAATTCAATGCTTTGCGGATGATTTGGTAATTATATTCAGAGGCAAGTCTGACTCTATTATAACAGATCACATGCCACTAGCTCTTAACATCACTTAAAACTGGTGTCAGGAGGAAGGACTATCGATAAATCCGAACACTACAAACGTCGTAACTTTCACCAAAAGAAGGAAACTGAATCTGGGGACCTTAAGTTTAGGGACCACAAACTTAACAATATGTAATGAAATGAAATATCTGGAAGTAATCCTAGACAAAACTCTAATTTGGAAAAACCATTTATCATACATAACTAGTAAGGCCTTAAGAGCAACCCACGCCTGCCAGAGGCTGTACGATAAAATATGGGGACCACGATCAAAAATGATGGCATGTTCATATAAAACAATAATAGTACCAATGATCACCCATGCTTGGTTGGTATGGTGGCCAAAAGTAAATCAAACCAAGGCTCAGATGACCCTTCACAGGATTCACCGGATAGCCTGTTTTAGTGTGACGGGAGCAATGCGAACGTGCACCACACTAGCGTTAGGAATGAGCACTGGACTCACTCCTCTACACCTCGTGGTTAAGAAGATCGCAGCCAGCGCACCTCTAAGGCTACCTAATCTAGCCCATGTTAAAGAAGGCAACCTAACGGGGCTCGCAAACATTCTGGACACTGTCTGGAATTGTCCGTGCCTTATGGTCTTTGACAAGATGGGCAGAAAATTAGACTTCTCAAAACACATCAGAGTGGTCATCAGTGACCCTTCAGCGTGGAGAAAGAATGAAGTAATAATATTGTGGTATACAGATGGGTCCAAAATGGAAGATGGCAGTGATGGAGCGGCAATTGTAGGGCCAAATTTCCAAAAAGCAATTTCAATTGCTGTATTGAAGAAAGGTGACCCAACAATCTGCGCCAACTACCGAGGCATCAGTCTCATTTCCATCGTATATAAGGTCCTGTCGAGCGGACTGTGTGAAAGATTGAAGCCGCATACAAAACACTGATTGGACCTTATCAGTGCGGCTTTTGACCTGGTAAATCCACCATAGACCAGATTTTCATACTACGCCAAATCCTGGTGAGGACCCACGAAAATCAAATCGACACCCACCATCTCTCTGTTGATTGTAAAACTGCTTTCGATAGCCCGATGTGGAATTGCCTACACAAAAAAATATCTGAGTTCGGAATACCTGCAAAGTTGATAAGACTCTGCAGGATGACGTTGAGCAAAACGAGCAGCTACGTCAAAGTAGGAAATAACCTTTCCGAAACCTTTAATACTGAACGAGGTTTCAGACAAGGCAACCCGTTATCCTGCGATCTCTACAACTTCAGCGAGAGCCGAAGCTCGACGGCGAAGAGGGAGACCGTGTCTCCGGTGGATAGACCAAGCTGAGGAAGCACTGGCCACGCTTGGTGTGACTAATTGGAGAAGGCGCGCGCGATGCAGAGGCGCCTGGCAAGAGGTGCTCAAATCAACGGTAACCTGACTACGGGTTGTAATGGCCACATGAGAAGAAGAAGAATTACAATGGGGAAGCAGCTGCCATTTTTCAGGCAGAGGTCCACGCCTTAGACTTATGTCAGAATGTCTACACAGGGGTACATGAAGCCCCAAAATGTGGATTAAAAATCATTAATAAACTTCTCATTCCAATCAAAGCTGGTCTGGGAATGCTCCGAACTCCTCAAAACCCTAGCAGCGAGAAACTCTGTTACGCTAATATGGGTACCGGGACATGAGGGACAACGAAAGGCCAACGACTTGGCAGACTCTTTGGCAAAAAGGGGCGCAGGCACTCCCTTCATAGGTCCAGAACCGTTCTGTGAGGTAAACAGCAGCTTCATAAATAACTTGTTGTGCGAACAGGTAAAACGAGGTCTGCTGAACGACTGGAGAGCACAAAAAGGCAAGCGGCTGTCAAGACTACTCATTGACCCGGAACATATCAGGGTAGATGCTGCTTTAAACCTCAGCAGAAATGACAATAACCTCTATATACCTCTATAAACCTCTATAAACTTTTAACAGGACACTGTAGACTCAATTACCATCTGAAAAAATAGGCGTGGTAGAAGAGGATTTCTGCCGACTCTGTCAAGAGGAACAGGAAACAGCAGAACACGTTCTAAGCACTTGTCCTGCGGTGGCAAGACGCAGACATAACTACCTAGGCAGGGGTTCTTATCTCCAAATCACTTAGTTAAAATTAAGCCCACAGCAGTTACGAGATTTATAAATAATCTGGGATTGTTTCAGTTGGGTACCAGGCTGCCCAATATATCTCGTAGGTCACGGTGTTCCTTTAACCTGTTAAATAATAAAGATATAATAACATTGCAGTAGTATCCTGAAAGTTATTGTATTGTTTAGTCTCTGAAAATAATTAATGAAGATTTGTAGGTAAGTGCGTGGTATGTAGAGATCTGATACACAACCATGACAGGCGTTTTTTTGTACACCATAGGAGGAATAGGGTTTGTTTCGGGGGTTTCAACTTTTGGTATCAATGTGTTTTATTTGATTTGTTCGATGTTTGGAATTTGTAGGCATAGTTTCATAATTCATTTTCAAACCCATAATGCTGGCATCCCATAAATCTCAGCAAATGAAATGATGTCTTCATCAGAGTTTCGCTGCACTACAATAACCACAGTTTTACTTATTTGTGTAGCTTTTGAGCCAGCAATGAGCTTCACTGCTGCACAAAAAGTGTTCCAGAAACATTTCTAACTTAACACTGAGTTTGCACTGTAATTTTCCTTAACTCGAAAGCGATGTTGCGGCTTTGGTCTTCCCCAGAAAGGGGTGAGAGGTCAGAGTATACTGCACACAAGTCAGCTTTGAAGCCGAAATATATAAGTCAACAGTGTCACAGAAATTTCACACTGAAAACATAAAACTATGTATATAGAACGCCCAACGAAGGTGTAGCTCTCTACTCCGAGACTTTTATTACCAGAATTAAGTGAGGTAATATCTTTAAATTTAAATAAGGAACGCAGATGGCGGAAATCCAAATCTTCAGCTCTCTGAAATGACTCCAGTTTCTACAAATGCATCATAGCTAACACTGTAATCACTATTTAAAACTTTAAGCGAAAACTTTGGCTCCTCTGGCTCCTCTAGTTCGCTCATCCAGATCATCTCCAGATATGAATTGAAACAAAATTCCCCTCAATTCCACTTTTTGCATATACTTTTTGAAAAGGATTGGGGAGCTCATTCATACCGATAGTGTGCTCATCCAAAATGAAGGTTGGGGAGGTTGGTTGTACTTTTTGGGAAGCCAACGAACCCGCGCCATTTGTGCTGGTGTTGTGCAATATTTTGATACGCTGTTTTGGCTTTTCGCCTCAGTGTTTAGGGGTTCAGTTTGGTGAGCTACTGAAACGATTGTATTCCCATCAAGTGGTGCAACCGATGTTGCTACTACTGCTGCTGTTGTATTGTTGCAGTCCACACTTCAAGTGGCACGTTCCTGTCAGAATTTATTTCTTATTGCAATTCTGAACTTGTTTCGCGCTTGTTTTCCGTTTGCTTTTAAGCGTGTAGCAAGCGTGCAATCGCATTTTCATTCAATTCATTTAGGAGAGTAACTTTGGCAATTTTAATGCCGCAGTGAATTTGCTCCACTAAATACTTCATTCCGTAACAGATACAATTATAGGTGGGAACTACTTTTTTAGTTGGAGTGTTGAAAATGTAATTGGGAGTGTTTTGAGTTTCAGAAGGATAAAGAATAATGGAGTTGAATTGCAGCGCGATATTCTCGTAAATAAATCAACGAACATATTCACCACTGGCAATGTTTCTCTTATTTAAAGTAGTATAGTGTACTACTCCCCCCCATCCCTAAATATTCCAGGCTAGTACAATGGGCTTCAATGCCTGAGTGCTTGGAGACCTCCTTCTTCGGCGGCACTCCGGTTTACCCCACTTCTATAGTGGTGAAACTTTGTCAACAGGGTAAATTTCAATAGATCCATGACTTATAATAAAATCAAATATGTTACAAATGAGAAAGGAAACTCAGATATTCTCGAGATACTCATACTGTCTCATAGTTGTTGAGGATATATATGGAAAATATTGTAATTCCCATATTCCCATCGCATCAAGGTTTTGTTTAACTCTCAGAATCTTGTATAAGAGAATCGAGTTACTAAATGACCACCTCTCGTCTCTTTTTTATCATTGCTCACTGCTATGAATGCATTGAATGAATAAAGTTTCTACGTTTCATCATGGAGGCATATCAAACAATATGGAAAATATTGTAACTCCAATAACTCTCAGAATATTGGATTACAGCAAAGAGGTGGTGACCAATTCTAGTATCCACTGTATCATTTGTCATTCTTTCAGAATGAAGAAAGAGTCTAAGTGTTATTATAGAAATACATCAAGGAGAAAATGACCTACCACGAAACACTTAATAAGGCACAGAGATCAGCAGAATTAGCAAAGAGTGGCACCATGAAAACCACGCCAACCTTGGCATTGGATATCATACTACATCTGCCACCCTTAGATCTCTTCTGCAAATATTTAGCGGCATGTTTCGCCATTCGGCTCAAGGCGAGCTTACAATGGAAAGCGACTATATTAGAATCCTATACGGACATACCGAGTGATATTGATTACCTTCCTTCTTCTCTTTGTTTCGAAAGAAAATTTTGGGTAAGGAATTCTTCCAGAGAGGAATGGCTCGAGAGGGATCCATCACAGATACTCCCTTCAAGATATACAAAATATATGAATACCGGTGTAGGCTCAGGATTTTATTGCGCAATGCCCTCAATCAGTGAATCCATCAAACTAATGGATCACTGCAGTGTTTTTCAAGCGGAAATAACCGCTATTCACGAAGACTTGAATTGGCTGAGGAAAAGCGAGGTAACCGTCAAGGATATCTGCATTTTATCAGAGAGCCAAGCTGCACTAAGGGTTTTGAATGCATTCCAAATAACATCAAGGAGTGTCTTAGACTGTCGCCGATCTCTAAATGACACGGCTAAACAATTCCATATCCATTTGTGCTGGGTAGCAGGACATAGGGATATACCAGGGAACTGCAAGGTTGATCACCTTGCGAGAGATGGCACTTGTATGCCGAATGTCAATATGCATATGAGTGTGCTTCTCGCGACTTGTAAGCTTCTAATAAGGGAGACACTAATTAATTTCTCTGATCAAGGGTGGATCTGTGCCACTACCTGTGAAATCGCCAGGTAAACATGGCCGAGGCTAAATCTGCGTCTATCTAGGAATATCATTAGACTCAATAAACTACAAATTAGGACTTTAATAGGAGTCCTCACGGGGCATTGCCAGAAATCATGCAAGAAGAATGGGAGTTTATACGCATGATTTCTGTCGCAGGTACAGGAACGAGGAGAAGGTGGAAACGATCCAGCATGTTTTCTGTACATGTCCAGCTTTTCCTAGAAATAGGGAACGTTTACTACGATCCCACTTCTTAACAAGTATAGATAATCTATACCAGTCAGATGTGAACTTCTTCGCTTTCTTCGCTTTCTTCGCTTTATAAAAAACTCAATCTATAGGGGGAAGCGTAGCCATGCCTCGCATCCGCGGCTCACAACGGACCCATCTGGTGGTCTAATTAGCATCACTGGTTTATTGGTGATGCGGCTGCCCAACCTACCTATGTCAAGGAGAATGTTTTTCTTTGGACTATCCGAAGTAGACGTTATACATATATCGATGGTGATGGCTGGTACACCATAACAAGTTTCACAGCATAGGAGTTCATATTTGATATGTATTCTAACTGGAGGTTGTCTATGCTAATGTTCATTTCATGGCTCCTTTCATTTCGATTGGATCTAAACTCATTATAATTATGCAGATGGGACTATGTAATGGGAATATAATTTGAACTCATCACCCATGATCTTGTGGCAGCAGGCAACTATGCTGGCATAATTGACACGTGGGGCAGACTATCATTATATCTTGACTAAAATGATTTATGCAGTAATATACAGATTATGAGTGGTGGAGGCAATTTAAAATTTGAAGCTTAACAGTATCCCCTAAATTTAAGCGATGTTCTATGCAGAAGAAAAAAATAACTCTTCAAATATTTATCTTCAGCAATTTGTAGAATTCGGCTAAGGTCGTGTTTAGGGGGTTAAACAATTACTTGAATAGTCACGAATAGTGCAAAGAAGCAATTCGATATTTACGCGTATCCTTTAAATCCTGATATAAGAAAGATTCTACTACTTTTAAGTTAGCTCTCCATTCATCTTTCTGTGACCATAGCATCTTTGAATCAATTTCAACTTTCGAAATAGATGAAATTCAAATTTGAACACTGCCGTCTTCGAAAAGTTTGTGTTTTCCAACCTATTCCCAGTAATGAATTGCCTCCTCCTTCTAGCTTGAAACATATTCGCATGTGATAAATTATTCACTTTAATAAAATTCTTTGCGTTGCAAAATTAAGCATCTTTTTCTCGTTTTTCCAAATCAATATTCCTTTATTTGTATCAGAAGTTTCAGACGATTGAAAAATTAATCACTTCTTCCTAGTTCGTTATACGCCCTGGTGCTGAAACTTTTTCCATGCATAAATCAAATCCAAAATTCTCTTCCTTTTCAGCTTCACTTGCTTCAATATCTTTAACAGAGGCAGGTGCGGTGCGTTGCAAGCAGTTAATTAAAATCAATAAACACGCACTTTTACGAGCTGATGATGCGGCTTTCTCACACCCTCCCACGCAGCTACGAAATTAAAGCCGGAAGGTAGAGAAAAGAAGAAATTAATTCTGATTCTTTGCGGCTCCGTTGTGCGTGCCCCCTTTCTCAGCTTATTTTGCATGCATGTGATACAATTAATCAAAATACTTGCCGAGCCTTCGTTCAACTGTGTTAGTAGGTAAGTGAGTAAGTCATGTATGTAATTTACTTAAGTGATTCCTCACGTAATTGGTCCTTTATTCAGATTTGTGCAAGCCTTTATGTAGTCCGCTGTATGTGGGTGTGCCTTTTTCTGTAGACATCACAAGAAATGCAAAGGAATCAAATTAATTTGCTGTGCGTGTATCATTCTATAAGGACAAAGACGTGCTGTAAGTGTCTTAAGCTTGACGTTGAGTTTCTTAGCGATAAATTCCAGGAAAACTGTCAGCACCCTGATAATAGAAGAACATCCTGATGAAGCAGGTGTACCCATATAGAGGATATCAAAATCCTAGAGATGTATTTAAAGTTATGGAGTATCGAAAAACGGTAGGGCGTAAATAAAGGATTAAGCAGGCGATTTTGCTTACCTCTAGTAATATTTTTGAACAGGTTTGCTTTAAATTGCTACTTGCTGAAATAAAACGTTCAGTAGTTTTAGTTACTGATGATGATAATGATGATGTATATAATGATATAGCTTCGAAATTTGTACTGACTGATTTTTTCTTCATTCCAGCAGAATATTTTATTTTTCTACTACGTATTTTTCATAACCATGAATATAATCTTGTCCATTATCATCTGAATATACCTTACTGAACACATCACCATGATCATCTTTATCATTATCTTCACCATTGACATCAACTTCATTAACGCTTTTATGATTACTACCATCATCGCTATAAACATCGCCATCATAACTCCATATTCATAGCCATCATCATTATCCATATCGTTATAAAATCCATCATCACCATCATCATCGACATTGTCTTATCCATCGCCACCACTACCATTATTATCTATATCTTCATCAACATCACAATTATCATCACCATATTCAAAATCAGAAATATCACCAACAACATCACAACCAACATCACCATTATCACCACCACTTCTATTGCCATATTTATGATCTTCTTCATAGCCATCGTCATAGCCATCATGATCGTCACCATTATCGCCAACGCTAACTTCATAATCTTTGCCATCATAATTATCATCACCATATTCATAATCAGAAATATCACCAACAATATCACCATCAATATCATCATTATAGTTCTTCCTCATTTTTTTAATTGATTTTGATTCCTTTTCAAATGAGTAATTTTAATTTTTGTTTGTTTTTTTGTTCCTTCTTCGTCCTTCTAATTTTTTTGTTGTTGTCTATTTGGAACTACTTTTCCCTTTGTTTAATTTTGCATATCCTTGAATTTTTTTCTGACTGCATTTTATATGTATAATGAATCCTTTAATGCTCTTTTAAACGAGTTTTGGGTATCAATTTTCAAAGACTGCTTTCAAGCACTGATTCCACTTGTACTAAGGATAACGCTGCCTGTCCTGTCGACGATTTCTGTTCGATCAATTCTTACTGTATCAATTTATCCTCTGCACAGCCTGATATTGGCCGAAGGATGCCTTGCTTGCTCCAGAGCGTAAAGGAAATGCTGTTAATGACTCGATTTTTTGGTGTTTTCTTTTTAGTTGCAATTGGAAAGTTCTCCACAACGGCCGTTGACGACTTTGGCGGAGCTGCTTCGTTCTGACCATTTATTGCTTTTGTGTATGAACTTGTTATCGGCGCATTTCGTGTCATTAATTGCAGTACTGCATTGGCTCCATGGCCACTTTTGCTTTTGCAAATTGCTTTTATATCCTTCGTTCGTCTGCCGTTATTAATTGCAGGACGCAATCTTGCTTTGTAAGCATCCATGTTGAGTGATTGCGTGTCGCATGGCAATGAATTTAGAAAAAATGATTGGGTGGCACAATTGCACTTGCCCTACCAGTTGGATATTGATTTGAGAAAAATTGGATGATAATAGCTGTGAGTGTTTAGAAATGAAGTGGTGACTGTGAAATTCGATAACGCTGGGTTGTGGGGGTTTTATTAATGTGGAGAATAGATGAGCTATTAGAAGAAAATTAGCTCTGTGTGTAACTATATACTCCATGAATCTAATTAGGTTGTCCTAAGGTGTCTCTTGATTTATCTAAAATGGTGGAGTACTGCATGTGAGATCGTAAAGCTCATGTGCAAACCGTGCGGCTCTCAGACCAATTCGATACTGGCACTTCCGAGAAAGGATTGCAGAACGGTAGTACGAAAACTCACAGGTCTATCGGCGGTACACGGTAAAAGGATGGGACTCACAAAAAACAATGAAAGCAGGAAATGTTGGGTGCACGGCACAAGAGAAACTCTGGAGCATCTACTATGCCTATGACCCGCAATATCTAAAACGCGCTTAACACATCTGGGAGCCCCCCAGTTTGAAGGACTAGAAGAGGTCGCACAATTAGGGACAGCTTCGCTCTTAAGATTTGCTAAGAGCGTCTCCCTGTTCAACGATTCATACTATAGCTCTTAAATGGATATCCATATGGCACCGCAATGGACCTTGCAGGCCTATGTGTGGCCCTCACGGCCGGCCAGCCTAATCTTACCTTATCTAAAATGTGGTTAATGGTAAGAGAGTCCTTTCTTGTAGTAGCTCCTGCAGTACATCAGTCTTCTACTGCTAGAAGTATCTTTACAGCCAAACATCCATGTTGAAATATCATTTTGAATCAGGATTTAGATCAGAATTCTTGGACTAATCCGAACGAACAATTTAAAAATGTCTCTTCAGTTGAATATCCAAGAAGTTTCTTCTCTATTTCTTTTGAATTTAGTTCGAAAGTATTTCGAACATTTTTCGACCTAATTTCGAACCTTTGGAAATACTCGGATTAAAAACATAATTTGTTAATCCAAAAGACAACTGTGCTAATTTTCTAAAGGCTCCAAATTGATTGATACCAAAGGACTATCCCATTCGCTTATATTGTGTACGGTCAACGGCTTTGATGTGATGTAAGAAACTCTGTTGGGGGTGGGAAGCCTTGCGAGAGTGTACGAATCAAGGAAATATAAAATTAGATACTCATGAATACAAATGGAAATAATTTAATATTCAAGATGCTTGGGAAAAATCAGAATTAATGAAATGCCAAAGCCAAGCATTTATGATACTCCTATAATGCTTTCGTCCACAGATCTTCGTGCCTTTGTGCATACTTATTTGCGAGAAGCAAACTTTTCAAATTTTTAATATAAGGGTTGTAAAAACGTTCATGGGAAGAAACTTGTACGCAAAGGGGAAATGAAGAAAGTTACAAAAGCGCATCAAAATAACTCATCCATGAATGACATTTTAATCGAATACGTTTGGGATAACTTTGAGTAAACTTTTGGCTGTGTTTGTATATATGCGTATGTGTGCTTGTATGTGTGAGATGGTGTTTGTGCGTGTGGGTATGCCAAACTGTGTTTGACTGGCTACGCAAGGAGGTACGCTGGTGCCTCCTCTGAAATTCTTACTGAAAGTTGGTGGGATTTTCATTGGGGCTTTTCTGTATTTGGTATATACATGTATGTGTATGTGTTCTTGTGTATGTGTATGTTTATGTGTATGTTTATGTGTATGTGTTTTTGTGCATTTGTATGTGTACGTGTGTATGCAAGTGTGAATACCTGCCCTTGATAAATTGCGTTCACACTTCACGTCGCGGTGCGTACTCTCAAACACTCTCGCCTGTGCCAGCAGGTGTCAAGTTAGTTAGCGTTTAATTTCCGCAGGAAGTTTTTAAGCATCCTTTGTTGACTGATGCTATCGTTAAATTGCCTATTTAAGTTTTAAGCAGCGCTCCTCAAAATATAATTAGGAGACCAACTTCTGTCAGTGGAATTCGAGAGGTTTGCTCCTCTACTTTAAGGCACATGGCATCTTAACATAATTCATAACGATGGGTTCACACTATCAAGTTTAATCAGCAAATGTCCTTAATTTACGCTCTATTTCCTTATTCATGTGCTTTGAATTGATAATGAGAATAATAGGTGTAAGACTTGACGTAGGTTTGATCCATTCACTGATATATGCTAAACGTGAGTATATTCCGGATGCCTTTATTTAAGGGTCTGAATCACTCCGGAGTTACTTGGAGTTGATGCAATTCAGATGGGCGCAATTATAAAGATATTTTTGAATCAGGTGAGGGCACTCAATCTGTGGATATGGAGACAAATATACCAAGTGGAAGTGCTGTTCAAAAGAGTGTATATAATAATACCGAATTTTGTACTCTGAGTTTATGTTTTAGAATATTCAAATGGAAAAAGGCTATTCAGAGTATCACCTGTGACTGTTTCCGAAAAGTAGAACCGATAATAATGATAATATTTCATACACGTTCCTGACAAGCATGCCAAGCAATCCCGACTGATTAATTCCAAAGGAACAGAATTATTTGATGCTATTATAAAAGACAAATTAAAAATGTGTCTCCTACAAAAATCTGTACTATACCCATAAGCGAACAGGAATCGCGGGTAAATTCTTATGCTAATATACTCAAAGGAAATCCTCCCGTAAACAATTAAAATGAGCAAAACCAATCGTTAGCAATTTTAATTACAAATAGAACAAAGCATTTCCCAATGCAAAATTTCTTGAAGAATATGTAAGTGGACTAATAATATCAGTAATCTACTGCCCACCCAGACACAATATAGAGGAAGACCAATATAATCACTTTTTTGGTACTCTCGGTAATAAATTTATCGCCGCTGGAAATTTTAATCATACGCGTAGGGGCTCTCGCCTAGTAACTCTAAAGGGGAGAAGGCTATTATCAACGATAACTAAGGTAAGGCTGGAAGTTTTATCTTGTTGCAGCCCCACATACCTTATAGACTTCGGAGTCGCTGAAGGTTTACACAACATTCAATCCCACGTGCAACCATTACTAGATCTGTCCTCGGATTATACTCCGGCAATAATAACACTCAAATCTGAAACATTGTCGAAAAGGGACTAAAAAAAGGACCTAGTTTCAAAACAAACGGATTGGTTGAAATATAAAATGTACATCAGCTCGCATCTCAATGTGGCTGTATCCCTAAAAACAGACCAAGAAATAAATGCAGTTGTGTATGCATTCATAGAATTGTTATCCCAAGCGGCGAAGGTAGCTACCCCGCCCTATAAAACCTGTTACTCGACAAGAATGTACTCCGAAGGATATACAAACAGTTTTATTAGAAAAACGATATATCAGACCTGAATGGCAAAAGGAGAGATCCCCAGCATTAAAAAGGCAATTACAATTTTGTACCAAGAAACTTCAGAGGCTTTTGAAGGAAAATGAGGAAAGCGACTTCCTGCAATATATTGAAAGTCTAACCCCTACAACAGCAACTAGTTATTCTATCTGGCGAGCAGCTAAAAACTTGCTGAGTCACCAATCCGTCTCCCAAATGGCGACTGGGCTAAAAACAATGCCGAAAAAGGAGACGTTTTCCCATCTCATTTAAAGTAAGTGTTTACTCCAAACCTTGCTATTCATGATTCCAAATTGCCCCAAATATGCCGGGAATAGCAATAAGAAAAACATTTTTTTGTAGACACTATTAACGAGTTAGATGTAAAAAAAGCTCCAGGGTATGACTTAAGAACAGGACAGATAATAAAGGAATCTCCATTTGTGATCATAGAACATCTCCTGCATATATTCAATGGGATAGGACGCACTGGCTCATTCCCACAAATATGGAAAACATTTCAAATAACGGTGACTCCCAAGCCTGGCAAAGACCCGACAAAGGTGGAATCTTACAGACTTATTAACAATTTTTTCAAAGCTTTTCGAAAAGTTGATAACAAAGAGGATTAAAACTGCTATCGATAGAAAAAATTTTATACCAGATCACCAGTTTGGCTTCCGCGAAAAGCACGGCTCGGTTGAACAAGTTCACCGTATTGTAAGCACCATCCAAAAAACTTACGAACGTAGAGAATATTGTTCTGCTGTCTTCCTCGATATTACCCAAGCATTCGACAAAGTTTGGCATACAGGACTTTTACTAAAGCTAAAAAGCAGCCTGCCTTCAAAGTTATATATGATACTAGCAACCTACCTCTCGTGTAGGTAATTTGTTATAAAGCACAAAGTTGCATTTCAGCGGAATACCCCATTCAAGCAGGAGTTCCCCAAGGCAGTGTCTGCTCTACACACTATATACTGCTGATATGCCAACAAATGAAAAAACCGTCACGTCAACATTTGCAGATGACACTGCAATTTAATGTTTCCACTCGGACCCAAACATTGCATCCAAGCTGTTCCAAGAACACTTAAATACTCTGCAGCACTGGATGGATTGTTGGAGAATCAAATTGAATGAAGATAAGTGCGTGCATTTAATATTTACATTATGTAAAAAACCTTGCGCCCCAGTATACATAAGCTTGAAGCCTATCTCTCAGTGATCCGATACAAAATATTTAGGAATGCACCTTGATCGCCGACTAACGTGGTCAAAACACATCAACTCCAAAATTATGCAGACAAAATTAAAAATGATTGAGCTAAACTGGATTACAAGGTCTTACTCTATAAAGCCATAATAAAGCTTATATGGACTTACGGTATCCAACTCTGGGGTACAACGTGTCCATCCAATGTTGAGAAACTACAACGGGCTCAATCAAAAGTATTGCGCACAATTGCCAAAGCCCTTTGGTACATGAAAAACGCAAATATCCTCAAGGATTTAAATATCCCGACGGTATCTAAAGAGATATAAAAGTTAACTTAAAGCTATAGTTCTAAACTTGCAAAGCCAGAAATTTATTACAAAATAAAGGCTACATCCGACTTAGAAGGAAGGATACTCTAAAACTGTATTTAATTTGATCTAATTATATGAATATTCAGGTTTATTAAGAATAAACTTGTAAGAAAACTTTTAAACTAATTTCACTCGAAGCAGTGGCAACGAGTAACTAAAAACTGTAAAGTTTTTGTGTTTGTATATATATGAAACATATTTAAACTTTGTTAAACTATTCTTAGTTCTAAATTAAATTAGAAGACCCAATAAAGGAAAATATGAAAGAAAAAAAATTCTAAATCGTCAGCCTAAGCTTGACTTTGTGTTCTGTGGCCATCCCACATACTGGCCTACAGATATAGACTGGAAAATAACAGATTTGGTTGACTTTGGGTATGAACGATCTATGTTTAGATTTATCTTCTGATCATTGGCCGGTGGAAATTAAAGGATTTGCAATGCTGTAGTCTCGTTCCTGAATCTCATCAGTAATAAATCGGCTTAGGTTAGCTTAGGTTATCGTGGCAGCCGGTATACGGACCAGCTCACTCCGACCATCATGGGTCCATTGTGATACCACCGCGTAACAACGCACCTCCGATTCACTCGTCGAACCATTTTGAAGCCCTAATAAAGCGCAGGATTTGTTTGATATTCGCGCCAGACACCTCTGTAAGAGAGCTAAAAGCGTATTTGCCTAAAGAGCCCGCTCTGCTTCTAGCCAGAACGGGGCAACTACAGAAGAGATGTTCCACAGTCTCCTGCTCCTCCTCATCCCCACAGCTTCTGCAGTATTCATGAGAGAATACTCCCAGCCTGAGAATATGCATACCGAAAAGCCCGTGACCAGTTACACAAGCCACGACCTTAGAGATATTCTCTCTCGGCAGGGCAAGCAAGTCTCTAGCTTTCCTACTATTAAGTTCCGGCCACATTAGCCTAGTCGTTAAGCAAGTGCCCTTTTGTTCCCAAGACCCATTGGTCTCACGCACGACCCAATCCTTCAGCATCACTTTACAGGCGATAATTGGTATTCAAACCTCGCATCTGTCCGTGCATCAAGGAAGGTTGGTGCACCGTATGGGTAACTCATCAGCCCTACAGTTCCCCTCAATATCCCTATGTCCCGAAACCCATATAAGGCGTAACCTGAAAACGGTACTGATACCATTTAGGGCTGTCCGGCAGTCCTGAGCAACCTTTGATTTCAGTGCCACCGAGTTCATTGACATGATGGCCGCCTGGCTATCCGAGTAGATATTTATAATGTTGTTCGTTACAGCATGTCTACTTAAGTAGACGGCTACCTCCTTTATGGCTGGGACCTCCGCTTGATAAACACTGCAGTGGTCGGGGTGACGAAACGAAAGCTCCGGTCCCAGTTCTTCTGAGAAAACTCAAAAGCCAACTCTATCGTCAAGTGTGGATGCTTCGGTGTAGAAAGTCACTTCCCCCCTTCTCCGTGGTATGAGTGTTTGCTACTCTCTTCTAAACGGAATATGTGATTGGAAGTGTCTATCAACGTTGAGATTAGATATAGAGTGGTCGGATATAACTACTGGTGTAAGTTAATGTAAATAGGCTTAGTAGAGGAAATATGTAAGCAGTCATATAAATATAAATCAACAACTAAAGTGCGAAAGCGATATGGTAAGCAACCCTACAGTATACAAATTCAGTTCTTCCATCGGCAGGGAGACATGACATTCCGCCAACAAAACCATTGCCTTCAAAATGTACTGGTAAAGCTACATATGAAATTTAATTTCTCGTCAAAGAAAAATATCCTTACCACGCCAAATGGTAGAAACGCAGATCGCCCGTGACAAAACACAACTATTCCTTATCCAAGAGTTGTCTCAATAAAGTATTATATGATTAGCTGGAATAACACTTAAAAAATTACACGAGTAAAGCATCTCCTCCTCATTATTCCTTATGGAAGGCTACAAAAATACGAAAGTTCCAAAGGAGGCCGAGCCGCCACTTAAATTGAATACTGAACGATTCGTGATGAAGACAACAGTTTAGTGTTTGCTCATCATTTGGAAAAATTGTGGCAACTAAATCCTTCGACCAAGAATTTTGTAAATCCTCCTCTGCTCACTCAAGATTATATAAATCCACGTCAAGTGAAGACAAAGAGAATTAAGTATTTTGATCAGTGGTTATTTTTGTGGAATGAAGCCTGTGCACCTAGGACTTGCTTCAAATAGACATAATAGGGTAAGTACACTGGGTTTTGAGATGTGGTCCAATTTCATTAGGCAATTACAAAGCAGCTCTCTCAGTGAAGACTCTGTCAGGATCCGACCAAGCAGCATGTAGTGGTTATTTGTTTAAACAGGAGGACATATTGAGCATCTATATAATGGGTTGTCAATCATACTCCAGAAGAAGAAAAAATCGTTTGAATTATAGGAAATTTGGATCCTTGCCAGGTCTCTCAAGAACTTCTTCCTGCCATGTTTGATGACGAATGATGTTCAGCAGTCTAAACTAAATTCTAAATAACTAAAAGAATTCCAAATAGTATTAGAACGAATACGAAACAATCAGTTTCCTGTTCTGTTACTATTTTAACTCCCATGCACTGCTTGTTAGTATCAACTACAAGTGACATCACACACCAACATCAGTTCACACGACTTCGACTCAAACCACCAAATACTATTTTGCGAATTATTCTTATCATTTTATTACTGTGCACTTCCTCATTGTTGAGTGAAAATGCAATTTCATTGCAGGACTTTAACTTCCACTGCTACCATTTTCCATTATTCAATTCTACATTCTCTCCATTGTTATCGACACAACTCGATTTGCATAGCGCATATTTGACAAAGTAGAAAATGTGACTGCAACATGATAGCAGGCAAAAAAGAACAAAAAATATGGTAATATTGTTTGGAATCCTTTAAGACGACGTCTAAGAAACCGTAAAATCAACAAATGTAAACTTGCAACTGCACAAAAAAACGAGTCAGTAGCCGGCAGGCAGCGTGGAGTGTGGCACGCTGCAACGTTCGATGCGCACAACCGACAAAATGTATTACAGGCTCTTGTGAACATATCTGTGAGTATATTACAGATGGTTGTCGGCAATCGATGGGATGCTGCTCTCAATTCGGCATTACTAAGGTGAGCTAAGTGGCAATATCCTCGAAAAAGTGAGAATACATTTGGCCTGCTGTGGTTTATGGCGATTACAAGGGTCTATTGAAGATGTGAGATTACAGAATATAGTTTAAGAATATGATATTAAAGAGGACAGGCTTGCTAATGGTACGTTTAAAGATGCTGCGGTTAGACATTGGCAAATTTGATGACTACCAACACAGCTTTGAGACTTCAGAGTGTGAAAAAGCTTGTCTGCTGATATGGAGGATCAGCTAGGGTAGGTTCGATTAGGTTAGGTTATCGTGGCAGCGGGTCCACGGAACAGCTCACTCAGACCACCATGGGTGCATTGTGATACCACCACGTGTCAGCTAGGGTAAGTATACTCGTAGATATAGTGGGATAGTTACTGGATTTGGAGATGTAGTCCAATTTCATTAGGCAATTACATAGAAGCTGTCTCAGTGAAGACTCTGTCAGGATTCGCACAAGTGATTGTCTTGACGACTGGACATTTAATTGAGTATTTGTTTAGTTGGTTGCCAATCGTAGTCCAGATCTATGTGGACCTTAACTCTAATCATGATTCATCTTCTCTTTATATCCATACCCTAATTAAACCCCATCTTAAAGTAGCCATAGCATGAATTGGCCCGGCAAATTCTGTGGTTCGTGATCTTTGAACAAAACACAAAATCTCTCACTTCCATAAATAAACGCATACCAAATCCGATTCACACAAGGCGCATGCATGCTCCCATGCATTGCGCTTTGGCCATTTTTCTGTTTGCTTTCACCAAGCACTCGTATCAGTTTTTCTTTTGGCTTCTGTGCAGAACATTGTTCCACTTCCACTTTCGTCCTTGCTGGCGGAATTTTTTCGCAACTACTAAAAATTCAAATCAGTCTAAGCACTTAAACCACAACGTACACTAACAATGAACTCGGCTAAATACTGGGTGCCAGCATTGCAAGCACAACGAGCGCTTTCGTCCTCGCGACGCGACTTCGCCAATAATCAATTTCCGTGATTGGATAACGTTTGTTTGCATGCATCCGGCAAATTGTTTGGCAACGAAAATGTTTTGAATTTTGAATATTTTGCCAAACCATTTGGGAGGCAGTTGAAGCATTTCGCTGACTTGACTGTTATTGTTGTTGTTGGTGGTGTTTCTTGTACACTTTGCCAGAATGGAGCAATGAAAGCTGCCGCTGCCACTGCCGCTACATGGAATGGAAATTTTCTTGCACATGTTTGGGGAAGTACGTGTGAATGAGATTGAGCTCAGCGTTAGCGATTTAAGGAGAGTACTTATTAAGTAATTGTAGTGAATGTGAATAAGTAATGTTGTTTAATATACTCATGGCAACGGCGGAACAGGTAGTAAGCAGTGTATAAAACCAGTCAGTACGACTTCTTATGCCGTTCCTGCGTTTATGTTTATGGCGACACTTCATTTGCGTCGCAGATTGATATGATCTCGGAAGATATTCCATGAGTTTCATATCTTTAAAAGGATTAAATTTTTATTTGTGTAGAATAACTTTTGAAGTCAGGGCGATGAAAACACTTCTATACAGCTGACTTTTGTAGAAGCGACTCTTAATCAATGGTGTGACTAGCAGCGATTTCTTTATCGAACTTGAAACTTGTGTAACTGCTGACTTGAAATACTGCGGACTTTGTTGACTGGTGCCATTGATTACTGACGACTCTCCGGCATTTCAGTTAGTAAGTAGTAAAATGAGGAAGTGTTTGATGTTTCAGTGACAGCGCTGCTCAACCCTTAATCACTTTTCTATTACTTTTTAATTAAGATGCCATCTATCGATTCTGTGAAGAAAGTGACGAAACCCCACTGCACCTGATCATAGACTGGGGCGGTTTGGCACACAAAAGAATCACGCTTTTTGGAGAATATATCTTAGATATGAGCAAGATCCCTCAACTTAATTCCTACAAAATATATGAATTCCTGTCGAAAATTAACCTGACAGAAAATTTAAAGATGAGACTATCCTCATCTTTCAAATAAATAAGTGCATCACAATGGATCTTTCAGGTCGCAGTGTATAGCACCCTTAAATAATTCTAATCTAATCTAATGTTTAATTTTGGTGTTGAAATTATCCTGGACTTGAAAGTCACTGTCACCAAAATAACGATTACCAAGAAGTCACTGCTAAGCTCGTGAGAACAGTCGATAAAAAGAAGAATTTTGTCCTATACTCAGGAAGGCAAAAGTGGTTCGCACTCCTATATCCATTATTGAAGTGGAGGAGCTCTTAATCTCTCAGTACAATGGCTTAATCTTTAGTGCTAAAGGGTGTCAGGTTAGACTGGCCGGCCGTTAAGGCCACACATAGACCTACAAGGTCCTTTGCGGTGCCAGATGGATATCCATTTAAGAGCTATAGTATGAATCGTTGAACAGGGGGACGCTCTTAGCAAATCTTAATAGAGAAACTATCCCTAGCTGTGCGACCTCTTCTAGTCCTTCAAACCAGGGGGCTCCCAGATGTGATAAGCGCGCTTTAGATCTTGCATGGCATAGGCATAGTAGATGCTCCAAATTGTCCCTTGTGCCTTGCTCCCTACATTTCCTGGATTCATTGGATTCATTGTTGTGAGTCTCACCCTTTAAAGGGTGTCAACGGGAAATACTTCCATAGAGAAAATGGATTCATATGATGATCAACCTAAATAAGTCTAATACACCCAGTCCAAACTCCTAGCATACGAGTACATCTTAGAGTACTAGGTTCATCAGTAGAAATCGCCTCAGATACCGCCTGTTGTGGTAGATAAGTCAGAAAATTTGTTGCTGTCACTGATATTGAGAAAATGTTTGCTTGATCCATCTTCAGATCTTAATACTGCCAAAGTGATAATGAGGAGTAAGAATACCGGCGGCTCCTGTTTTTAGGAACGTGACGATACTAGATTAAACAACAAACAAATTCTATAGTTGCTCCCTTCCATTTGGAAGGCTTCGATAATCCCACCGCTTCTTTGAAGAGTCTCAGGCTGCTTTTATAGGCAGGCCAAATCGATCGATACCTTAGCTCGATTAAAGAGTCTGCGAACCTCTTTCCTGAGTCTGACAATTTCGGAGTTCCATCAAGTAGGATTTGTCTCGCACCTAAATACCTTCAAGGTGAAAATTCTTCAGTGACGACTTCGTAAGCCATTATAAGAGTTCCTACTATATATTGAGTCTAACTGTTGTACAGACTCAATATTTACCGGGACCGCACTGGGCAATGCGTTTGTAAAGCGTTCCTTGAATTTCTTTCAGTCTCTCAGTTTTCGCTTTCTAAATAGAATTCTGGTAGTGCATTCACTATTTGGAATTCAATGTACCGGAGTGCACTGTAGAGACTTTCCAACCCCTGAGCAAGTCAGATGCACATTCATTGGTGAGTATCACATCGAAGACCTCTTTACGGTTGGAGGTAATAAAGGTGGACTAAAGCCTAATGTTGGCAATACTCAGGTCAGTACTATTGATATATTATATATAAGAAACTCACTTCGCACATTTATGACAGGGCTTCCTCAAATGGTGGGTCCGTGCTGGTAACAGATCGAATGAAAAATGGTGTCTTGCTCTGTCAGGCAGCGGCCACAGCCTTCATCCGTAGTTACGAAGGGGACTGTCAAGAATATGATAATACCTCAGGGAATGTTGTTAAAACTTTCGGCAGTAATTGAGATCTGATATCCTTCTCGAAATATCAGTGGTTCTTTAAAAGGCTTGGGTTCATATGCACTGTCGAAGATCCAAAAGTATATTTGATTTGAAGATTGTAATATTCTTGGTTTATCTAATAAAGAAATTCGTGTAGAGAAGCAGAGACTTTCAGAAATCCAAGGCACCATCAGAAATTGTGTTTGAAGTTTTTGCTTAGGATTTGAGGAATTTTTCTTTCAGCAGTTGTCACTGAGAATTTTTCCTGATCCTTGCGAATTACGTTTAATCTCTGTATTCACAACCTTAAATGTGCTAAATGTTATTTTTTAAGCATTTGCAATCTGACCCTCTTTTTTTGGCCACGTTTGCATGAGTGTAATTGCAACTGAAATTTTAAACTGCAGTTTGAAATTGCTTGAAATAAATTAAAACATGTCAACATCACATCCAACTGGCATGGTTTGCAATTTCAATAGTAAAATATCATCATTCCAGACGCATTTGTCAAGCTTTACATCACACAGCTATAGCTAGGCCCCCTTCGGTGCTCGAAATACTGAAACACTTCAACGCAGGCATATCAACACATATCCGCATAGCCATTGCCTTTTTTCCCCCTTTGGATTCAACTGCACATTCATTTGCAACACGAGCCATCGAGTAGAGCCCTGCCGTGGCATTCCCCCCTTGTTGCCATTCGTCCGTTCGTGGATGAACATGCAAACTCCCATGCAGCAGGATAACGTGGCCCGTTGAGGTTTGTTTTGCATTCGCTGCAGATTCCAACAGTTGTGTCAAATATTTGTGCGGTTGACACTTTGGTATCGGAATTTATGCAACTTAAAAGCAGCAGCTATGTAATAAATTCACGTTGCTTTCGGCGTAATTGGAGCATACATCATGCAATTCAGCCTGTGAGGAGGACTGAAATTCCAGTCTTCCCGCTTTGAACTTGAGTTACATGCATGATGTCTGTTTATTTAGCTTTTCTTTTTTGGATTGCAGTGTGTTGGAGTATCAAATCGAGCGGAAGAGTAAAAATAAGAAAAAGTTAACTAATCAGAAGCAGAGAAAAACAAGTTCCAGAACGTGGTAAAATAGGAAATTCAACTAAATCGGTGAGGCTTTAAAAAATATCCTGAATTGCAAATCGTATCTAAAAATAGGAGTCTCACGAAGTCTCCGAAATAAGAATTGTTTCGGAGACTTCTTGCTAAACAATAATTGAAATACAATATTTTTTTAGAAACATTTTTTCGTCGTATCTATCAAGGACACGGTAAATATTTCTGCAGAGCTTCTTCTTTAATAATCTATCGGACTGTTTGAAAGTTACTGCTAAGAATCTGTTATGATAACTAAACTCTACGGGGTGGATTAAGTAGAGATCTATCATCAACTGGGTATTCGGCGATGAAGTGTTTGGAATAAGGCACCATAACGATAATTGTGATCCTCAGTAGGAAGCTGTAGATCAGGCACTGTCATCAACCAACTATTTATAGAAACTACTCGAAGTCAACTTCCATTGAAAGTCAGAAAATATGAACCGGAACAGAACAATTTGTAGGAAATGTGAAGTATCATAAAGAGTATGAAAATATAAACCGGAACTGAACAATTTGCAAAAAAGAAGAGTTTGTAAAATTTTGTTCCTTACTGAAACTAAAATCAATTCTTATGCAGGTCTTTCACAAGGAATTTTTAGGGAACAAACATATCATAAAAATCTGAAAATCTGAACTCAAACTGGAATCGAAACGGAAAGAAACGAAATTTGAAGAAAAAGTGATATTTGGAGCAGCGATTGAAATTTCCATAACTTTTACCGGAAGCTTTCTGACCAGAATCTTACCGACAGGAACCTTAACGCTCGAAACTTTACCGACAGAAAGCCATTCAATAGTTTGACAGAAAGCCGTTCAAATGTTTTAGTTCCATCCTAGAATAAAGAGCTTTTCTGGTTTTTTGATTAAGCCTGCATGCCAAACTTTATCAAAAGCCTGAGCCACGTCAAGAAATATGGCTGAGCAAACTTTTTTTCTTCGAAACATTTTTCAATTGTGCTTGTTATTCTGTGTATTTGTTCGGCTGTTGAGTGTCTATCTCCAAAGCCAAACTGATGCGACGGAATAAGACTCAATCTTTCAATGATTGGCTTAAGGCGTCTTGAAAGCAATTTTTCAAATACCTTCGACATTTTTGGCAATAATGATATTGGTCTGTATGATGAAGCTTCATGCTGCGGCTTGCCTGGTTTGCAAATCATAATGACTTCAGCTATTTTCGAGCAGGTGGGCACATATTCCAGGACGAAACAAGCGTTGATTATATCGGTTAAATTAGTTATAGCTTTACACGTTAATTTCTTCAGGATATCCGCTGTAGCGGGAGTTTTGTTGTTCTTTAACCCATTTTGGATTAGATAGTTTATGTCTTGAATAGAAACTGGTGGAAATTGGTCGTTGGTTGCATTATCAGAACTATGATTTACAGTTATATCCACGTTGGTATTTGTGACATCAGCAGAAAAGATGTTTTCAAGATGTCCAGTAAATATATTTGCTTTCACAAGAGCACTTCTAGCCCATTTACCATCAGGTTTTTTTAATGGCGGAATATATTTGATTGGTCGTTTTAGTCGATTTGAGCATTTCTATAGTGATTATCCGGATCCTACGTTGGGTACTAAGGCTGCTAACATACAAATTAACGGAATCTTTTTTGTATTCACGAAGGAACCGCTTTAGCTTTGGATCTGCATTGTTAAAGTTGCATTTGCCATTAGGAAATCGGTTTTGGAGCCATTTCTTCCTGAATCCGCGATTTTGTGCTATGAGATCTCTTAGTTCATGTGGGTAGTTAATACCAATCTTCTTTCGTTGAACCTGCGGTGTACTTTCCCAAGCCGATTTCTGTATAAATTTAACAAACTGAAGTGCTTTTATTTCTATGTCGTCATGATTAGTGCTTCTATTTCTATGTCGTCATGATTAGTGCTTCTATTGCTATGTCGTCATGATTAAGAATGTTTACTTCAGAGTCAATATATTCGTCCAGCTTTTAACGGAAATTTTCCTAGTTTGTGTTGCTGTTTGTTAAAAAAGGATTTCCTTCTCTCGTTATGACATCATCATTTAATATAAGATAAACTTGGGAATGATCCGAGCTTAAGATAAACTTGGGAATGATCCGAGCTTAAGTCTAATCCTTCTTCAACATGGAAGTAGTTGACTGGTATTTTATAAATTTTGAAAAAGTGTAATAAGTCTGGATGCTTGGTGGGGTCAGCTGGTTAGTATGTTCGCTTTGCTGTGGACATAAAATCCCACCTTAGTTCCCTTACAGCGTCTGATAATGCCAGGCCCTTGGTAGTTGTAATCCTAGAGCCCCATGTGGTGTGCTTTGCATTGAAATTTTTACCTAAAATGCATCTATCTAATCCTAGGAGTGGCTTGTGGTCGTCAGATGATATTGTGTGTCTTGGTGGGCTATAAACAGTGTGACGCTGGTGCTTAGCATTTATGCATATATTGGTTATCTGAAACTTATCAGAGCAGATATGTTCATCTTCGAAATGTTGTATATTATTACTTATAATAACTGCGCTTCCACCCCTTGCATTATTAATGGGATGAACTGTATGATTCACAGTAAAGTTTTTATTCTAATAACAGTTTGCGATAAAATCACACCAAAAGTTTCTCCAGACCTGGAAATATAAACCGATATGTAATGGACTCTGCAATGGAAAATATCTATAGAGTGTGGTCGGGAGAGTATAATATCACGACATATCTATAAATAACAACACCAAAGAGGGATTTTTATGAAGAAATCAGTATCATCTTCCAATACAAAAAAGAAACAGATCAGTTGACTAAAGAGGATCTGTCTTCCAAGTGGCTTCTGTACAATTTACTACTGAAGTGTTGTTTGTAGTCTTAAGTCAGACTTTTGTACAGATTGCCGAATCCCTGTAGTTAATTTCAGATGGAGATAATGTCAATCAAGGAAGTAATAGTTTAGCTACACTGACACGACCGAAGGAGTTCCTATTATAAACTCTCCCAACTACACTGCTATAAAATTTCTGTAAACTCATTTCCATCAGTCTTGCCTTTCAATTCGTTACATTCCAGCTACAACACGTCTCTGAAATATTTCATTCAAAAAACTTCTCATTTCATCCTAAAAACAAAATATAAATTAGACTAGAGGGGAATTCACTTCAGAGGAGTGGGATCTAAAGGACTCCTTTACTCACCATTTATATAAAATAACATTACAAAATCCGCTTTTTCTAACAGAATATTCCCAGTAAAAAACTGAATGTAAAAAAACTGGTCTGGCACTTCCTGGTGAGAGGGTGAAAAAGTCTGCATCCTTATTTGGAAGCCAGTCATGTTACAATTGCACCCGACCAGCAACTGCTGTCCGTCGCCTAATTTTGAAAGGTTACTGTGCCCAGAGCAGTGGACACGTACATGAAAACCATACTCGTATTTGGAATTACAAATGACACCGCTCCACTACGTAGAGTAACAAAGGACAATATTTGCTTATGATTACGTACAGAGAAAAAAATAACGTATACGAATCACACACATACACACCCTGGAGTTGTTTACAAGTCTACAATTAACTTATTTCGTACAACTGACAACCAGCGGTGCGGCAATACGTGCTGACAACTGTCCACCGAAAGGAGCAGTACTCCGTTTAAAATGAATTCGGCATTTTTAATTCGGTGCAGCATTTAAGAAATAAAATGTGTTATAACTGTGAACACTGGTCTATGCAGGATCCTCTAATGTAGTGATTTTTATAGGGTACTACTGACGAAAGACTAGATAGAAATCAACGGGATGCTCCATACAGAATATTGGGATCCACTGTTGGAAGGATTTTCAGATACTACTGAATTTACTATACTACTGAAGAAAGAGAAGATGGAAACCCAAAGCATTGTCGATACAGAGAATTGGGATCCACTGTTGCAAGGATTTTGATAGGGTTCTACTGACGAAAGGGAAGATAGAAATCAACGGGACGCTGCATAGGGGGTATACGAGTATATGCAGGGATTTTGATATACTGCTAAATTTAAGATATTATTGAAGAAAGAGGAGCACACTTGATACAAAGAATTAGGATTCGCTATTGCAAAGATAGTGTTCCTCTAGAATGAAGAGAATATGGAGAGAACAATATTTGGTTCCTATTTTGTAGGTATTTTGAGATACCACTGAATTTTACCATTGAAAAATGAGGAAGTAGAAACCCAAGGGTTTCTTTATACAGAGTATTTGAATTCTTTTTTGCATGCTGATGCAAAGAATTGTGATCCACTGTAAAGATAGTGTTCCTCTAGAATAAAGAGAAAGAACAATATTTGGTTCCTCTTTGGTAGAGATTTTGATAGTGTTCTACTGACGACAGAGAAACTGGACACCAACGGAATGCTCTCTACAAAATTTGTGGATCCTCTGTTGGAGGGAGTTTGATATAGCACTGAATTTAGGATACTATTGAAAAAAGAGGAGGTAGAGGCCCAAGGATAGCTTTATATAGAGTATTTGAATTGAATTTTGCAAGGTTTTTGATAAAGTACTACTGAACTAGGATCTAGGCACAATACCGAACTTCCTGGGCACGGGAAGAAGAGTAATACCTCAATTGAGTTTCAGAAGTGACTTCAAGGTAAGACTGCCGACATGAGCGAAGTGGAAAGGAAACAGTTTTCTTGAAGAATACGATATTCCCATTTTTACGGATGGATCTAAGATAGATTGCGGGGTAGGTGCGGGCGTCTATATATCAATCTGGCGGCTATATATCAATCTATATGGTTACCTAAAAGTGCCACGGTATTTCAGTGGGAAGTTGTGGCAATTAACGAGGCGTGTCGACTAATAGTGAGGCATATCACAGGTAGATGTAGGGTTGCTATTTTTATCGATAGTCAGGCGGCAATAAAAGCTCTTCAATCCACTATAAAGCCGAATCTCGTCAAAGAGTGCAGAGTAGGGATGGGAGATCGACACAAAAACATCGATGTGAAAAAACCTCGAAGTTATAACATCGATGGTTAAGCATCGAAAATAAATATCAACGGCGCAATATCGATGCTCGATACTATCGGACAGCTTACCATCGATGGTCAAACATCGAACATCTACAGCAGACCATCGATGTTTCGATACTATCGATCTATGATCATTCCTAGTGCAGAGTGGTGTTGACCGAGCGAAGTCATCATGCTGACATTAACCTCATCTGGATTCCCCGCCATAGCAACATTGAGGGAAATGATAAAGCTGATGAGTTGACTCGGTCGGGTGCTCTTGACGAATGCCTGGGGGTACCAGTGCCGGTCCTCTTGGGGGTCGTGAGGAGGGTCGCGTTCTTGCAATGCCTTCGGCTGGAAAATAGTAAGTGGAGCTTGTTAACATCCTGTAAAATCTTTTGTGAGACATGTCCCTCGTACAATGCGAGCAGAACTCACTAGTTAATTAATAGGGATCGCACATAAACGGCAAGACAGGCGGTTTACACTGGGCACTGGTATGGATTCTCATGCAGAGAGACTGCGTATCCCTTTCAACAACCACTGCAGAAGTTGTGGGGAGTTGACCCAGAAAGAAATACGTTTACATTATCTTTGCGAATGCCCGGATTTGGCAAAGACATCGGACTGCTCGGAATTTAGTCCGAAGAAATTACAATGTAACCTAAACTCTACAGGGTAAGTCTACCATAATTCCGATACTCGGTGAGGAAGTGCTGTCAAAACGGCGCTACAGCACTAGTTGTGATACATATCTAGCATATCTTTAAAATATTATCACCACAACTCAGAGGTTTATATGCTTGGACGCCAACTTAATTTATGTTGTTTATACAGTGTTTCAAACTGAAGGTCCCTAGAGCGGCTATTGTTGCTATATTGCGCAGTTATTAGCTGATATACTCGTACGTTAGTTGCTCATAAAAGGAATAATGTAGTTCATTTTCTCTCCTAGCGTATCTTTCCATTTTGGACTATATTTGATGTCGGATTTACACCTTAAAATAGACTCTTCAGTGAGATTATTAAACACTTTATTTATTTATAATTTATTTTACAGTCTATTTTGAGAGTACGCTGCACGTTAAGTAAACTGAGAGAGAGTTTGCTTCAGAGTTTCCTCGAAAGTTTGCTGAGAATAATTGCCCTAGAAACGAAAAGTTGCAAGCAAAGCTTATCCTAATATTACGTAGTGTTTGCCTTAGGTTGGTAGTCTATTTAAAAGTAATTCTCATTTAACAACGCACTCGTTTAACTCGTTGCTACACGGTAGTGCAGCAAGTTCCAAATTGCTCATTTACCAAACGAACTTTTACTTTTATTTCGTTTTAACTTTATTTTTAGCAAAATTGTTTTTTCTGTGCCAAAGTTGCACATGCTCGTAATACCTTTACCAGGGCGCAAATGGGTTTTTGCTGCACGGGACACTTCAATTTTTGCTCTGTTGATAAATTATACGAGTATTATTTGCAGAAGTTTTTCAAAAAAACTATTATGGAATGAACTAGTGACAGCATCGTGCTTATTGATTATGTCAACTCTGATTGTACTGAAATAATTTAAGTAAATTTTATTTTCATTTTCGTACCTGTTACTTCAGAAATTGTCAAATTAACAATTTATGTATTTTCAAATAACTCCAAGGCAGAGCTTGTCAGCACCAACCTGAAGTTATTCGAAAATGAGAAATTTGCTTAATTACAAAATGATTCATTTACATTTTAAATTTAATATTATTGGAGAAGCATACGTTTTTTAAGCAACGTGAATATAAGTGGTGTCCTTGCGAAAGCAGTTTCAAACGCTACACCAGGCCTTACAAGGCTCCAAACCCGGGTTTTCTATACATATTGTTACGAAATTGCCCTCTTGACAATTTACTCTGTTACAAAATTGCCCTCCTGACAATTTCTCTAACTCTCTGTACTCGGACTCGTACCACTGGATTGTGTAGTAATCAAACAATCGCTGGTTAAATTAAAATAATTAGCTTTATTTAATAATTGCTATTTACACATTTAATATTAGGCTTAAAGTTTACTTCTTTACAATTTGTACTTTATTTCACAAACCATTAGTCACTTTATTTAATAAGTAATTTCATCACTTTATTTACTAATGAATTTCATCACTTTACACAATTACAAATACTGCTGCTTTGATTATAATGCTAGATGTACACACTGTTACGGTCTCTGATCTACTGCGTTCGACTTTGAACAGTCTTGTCGTTTTTATAGTTTTCGTATGGTTGGTGTAGAAACTTCTACGCCATTCTCGTACTTTCTAGAATTTTCGATCCATTTCGACAGAAGTCGAGAATATTCTTTTTGATATTACCGACAGACGGTTCTTGAATAAGCTTTTATTCGAATAGTTCGCATCTTGACTCACAGGGGGCACTCATTCTCTAAGATGGGATCCTAAAAGTATGCAATCACTTTTCACTGAGCTATCACGTTTCAATTTACAAATCGTCCTAAGCGTGCTTGCTTTTAGTGTGCCGGAAGAGGATATACACAAGTAATTCAAAGTTAACCAATGTATAGGTTGATCTACTCTGCTATGGATCTACACAGGGAAAGCAGATCAAAGTCTGAAACCTGCTTCAGCATTCAGCTGCAAGTTGCTGCACATTAGTAGCTTTTATTTGGAACACTTCAAAGCTAAGTACATGATTAAAAAACCCAGCACATATTTATTATTGAAATGAATGAATGACTGAAATAAAGAGGGAAATGTACCTCGACCAACTTGATCTATTGTACTCCTGCTGCGTGTACATATTAAAGGTCTTCTATTAGTCCAACAGTTCTAAAGAAACTTAGCACTGAGTTGGTGTTCATCGCCCTAATGTCTATACCCTCGTGCCAGTAATGCCATTATTTCTTCCTACTGCGAACAAAGGATTCGCAGTTCATTGAAGGTGCTCTGGGTTTTCTTCTGCCTCCGTGCAGAACCTACACGCGTTTACTGGTGAGAGCCCCAGTTCCCAGAGGTGGCTTCTTAAACGACAGTGGCCTGTGAGGTGACCTGTCAGAGTTCTGAAATTGCTTTTGCTTAACTGTAGACATAGAGCCGCATGTTTTGAGTTGTAGTCCCCAACCATGAGCTTCGATTGTCTAAGTTTTGGTAGAGAGGTCCAGTACCGTAATCTTCTGAATTTTTCCTCTTATGTTATTTTATATTGAAACGTGATAGCTCAGTGAAAAGGGATTGCATACTTTTAGGATCCCATCTGGAGAATGAGTGCCCCCTGTGAGTCAAGATGCGAACTATTCGAATAAAAGCTTATTCAAGAACCATCTGTCGGTAATATCAAAAAGAATATTCTCGACTTCTGTCGAAATGGATCGAAAATTCTAGAAAGTACGAGAAAAGCGTGGAAGTTTCTATCTCAACCATTCGAAAACTATAAAAGCGACAAGACTGTTCAAAGTCGAAGGCAGTAGATCAGAGACCGTAACAGTGTGTACATGTAGCATTATAATCAATATAATCAAAGCAGCAGTATTTGTGATTTACAAAGTGGTGAAATTCATTAGTAAATAAAGTGACTAATGGTTTGTGAAATAAAGTACAAATTGTAAAGAAGTAAACTTTAAGCCTAATATTAAATGTGTAAATAGCAATTATTAAATAAAGCTAATTATTTTAATTTAACCAGCGATTGTTTGATTACTACACAATCCAGTGGTACGAGTCCGAGTACAGAGAGTTAGAGGAATTGTCAGGAGGGCAACTTTGTAACAGAGTAAATTGTCAAGAGGGCAATTTCGTAACAATATGTTATGCTATTTGCTCCTATGCCAAGGAATGGTTCAGGCCCAATAAAAAGTGGGGCTGCCCCATTCCTGGCAAGACTATCCGCTTTTTCATTTCCAGGGATCCCCGTGTGTCCTGGGACCCATATTATGGAAACTTTATTGAGGCTCCCTAACTTATTTGACAGCTCTACGCATTCCCATACGAGTTTAGAAATAATCTCGTATGAATGAAGTGCTTTTTTAGCTGCTTGGCTGTCAGACATGAGAGCAATGTCTTGACCCACAAGATTACGTTGGAGGTTAAAGATAACGCAGAAGTGAATTGCATGTATCTCTTCCTGGAATTTGCTCTGCGATTTCCCCATTAGTTCGCAGTGGCGGACCCTCGGTTCAAATATGCCAGCTCCTATACCTTCTTCTGGTTTTGAACCATCTGCCAACCACTTGATGGTATTACCCTTTAGGATATCTTGAAGTGATTCTGGTTTCCATTCCTTCTTATTCCCAAGCACAACTGTTAAGCGATTCTCAAAGTTATACATTTTGTTCATATCGTCTCTGGGTAGGTCCGTGAGGGGCATAGTGGCAACGATGCTGTCTCGTTGTTTAGTACTACAAACTTTCTCGCGGCCAACACCTTCCTTGACGATTCTTAATAGGGTTCTTTTTGCAGCCATTTCTACTGTAATATGTAGCGGAGTAAGATCAAAAAGTGTTTCCATTGCTGCTGTGGGACACGTTTTCATAGCTCCGGTAATACATATGCATGCTAGTCGTTGTACTTTGTTCAAAGTGTTCTTCATGGTGAACAATTTGGTTCTTTGAGCCCATGCCACTGCTCCATATGTTAGAACCGGCCTAACTCTCATGGTGCACATCCATTTCAGAATGTAAGGTTTGCAACCCCATGTCTTCCCAACTTCTACACACCATTAATGCTCTGATTGCCTTACTTGTTACGAAATCCGCAGGTGCTTTCCAGAGAAGTTTGCAATCTAGTATTATTCCTAGATATTTAACCTCTCTTGACAAACTAATCTCCACATTTCGGAGTTTGATTGGATATATTGAATCATATTGCGACAATATCTTTTTCCGAGTGAACGATACAGTGGTTGTTTTTGTGGGGTTTATGTTCAGTCCCACTAAAGTGCACGATTCTTGAGTAATAAAGAGTCCTCTCTGTATTATGTCACACAGAGTGCTCTCAAATTTACCTCTTGCTATTATTACAAGGTTCTCGGCTTATCCTTGACAGGTGATGCCGTTGTGCTGTAGCAAATCACTAGGCCCCACATGAGTGGGAAAAGTACTCCTCCGAACGGGCACCCTTTTGTGCAGAGCACTTCCATTGCGGTATTGTCCGCATTGGTCTCTATTATTCTCATTTGAAGCATAGAACTCACCCAGCGGGTTATGTCAGTCTCCGTATTTGTTCTGCGGAGTGCTCTTCCAATCGCCTGATGCGAGTTATTATCGAAGGCTCCCTCAAGGTCAAGGGAAGCACAGATGACTATTTCTTTATTCTCTACTGCGTTTCTTAATGATAACAATTAGCTGATACACGGCGGTCTCCGTGGACCTTCCTCCTCTGTATGCATGTTGAGATCGATTTAGAGGTGATGTGACTAGCGGGTGTGTTCTTAAATAATTGTCCATATTTTTCTCCATTTCTTTGAGTACAAAGGAGGTTAGACTTATCTTAGGGTCTCGAAGATTTTGGAGGAGTGAATTCGTTCTTTCCAACCTTCGGTATAAACGTAACTAAAGCTTTCCTCCATATTGCTGGAATATACCCTGTCGCCAATCCTATCCTGAATAACTTGACCATGTGCGGAGCCAGTACCCTTATACCTTTCTGTAAAAGGGCGGGCACTATGCCGTCTGCTCCTGGTGTCTTGTAGGGGTCAAAAGCTCCTACAGCCCATTGTACTTGCTGTTGTGTTATTATGTTTGTAGCAAGTCTCCAATCTTGCATAATTTTGTGAAACCTTTTTAAAGTAAGTCTTTCTTCGACGGTTGTTGCGTCTGAAAAGTGTGTTTTCAAAAGAAGTTCCACCCGCTGTCGTTCAATGTATAGCTACCATCCGTTAGCTTCAGTGCCATCCTACATTCTGTTTTAGCCTTCGCCAGTGTCTTGTGTAGCCTGGCAGCTGTCGAAGTGGATGAAATATCTTCACAGAAGTTCCTTCTCTTTTAGCTTTCCTAATCTCAATATTAGACTTGGATAACGCTCTAGCATGATATTGCCAGTTACCGGTGCGTTTTGCTCTATTGTAGAAGGTACGCACGTTGGATCTTAACTGAGCCAGTATGTTATTCCACCAAGGTGTTTTCTTCCCCTCGTAGCTAGAGCTATCTCTGCAATTAGCTTGAAATACCTTTAATATTACCTTATCTATCTTCCCTACGATGCTTTCAATCTCTAGCGATTGAAATTCAAATGGCCTAGGTTATCAGATAGCTCATTCCTGAACTCATTCCAGTCCGTATTTCTAGGGTTTTTCCCAAGCACCTTCTCAGGGGGTTTTCCTTTGAAAGAGTACTCTATTATACTATGATCAGAAGGAGATGGCTAAGTTGATAATCTCCAGTTTCTGATGAAATTATCCATACTTAGGATCCCTATCGTTAGGTCTAAGACTTGTGACGTTCGTATCGTTAGGTCTAAGACCTCCTGCCCAGTTCTTGTGACAAATGTGGGGGTATTTGCACTAGATGGCAAGTCTTTCAGCTGTATTAAAAATTTGGTTGATTACATTATGAGTATTAAAATATCCTGGTTCTGAAACTCTATCAAAATACAAGGATAACTCTCAAAGTTTACTTACAAAATTATATTAAAAAAATCAACGTAATTTCGAAGTTTTAAATGTCTGATTGAATCCACATTGAAATGCTATTGAAATACATTATTCCTTTTCTCAGGCTACTTCAAGCTGCATTTAAGTAATAAATGGGTTCTTCTTCTTTTGAGCTCTGTTCAAAAGTTCACACACCCTTCAGATACTGAGCGGTTTATGCGGAGATATGTCCTGACATAATCATAATGTTCATTTATTTCATTTAATGAAATTATAATTATTAAGGGCGGAAATTGTTAAAAATATTTTCTTCAATTATCACTGCAATAGTCCAAACACAGCAGAACTACTCCATTGAACATCTGGCCTCTTTCTGTATACTTTCTGCTTACAATACCTTTCGCGCCTGATCGAGAATTTGCCACAATTTCCTTCATTAGTGCGGATCAATTATAGTTTTTCAACAAAGTAACAGTGAATTATTAGTGCGAAAGGGCCCAGCGGCATTGATTGATACCAGCGCTAACTTATTCACGTTTTAGTCATGCATGTTTGCAGCGTATTTTCGTCCTTTGCATTAACTGCTTCGATTAACTTTGTTTTAGGTAAGAACGAGTTTCAATGCGTAAAAGTAAACGAGGCCAAATTTGGTTTGTAATTCTTTACACTTGCTGCCAATTGTGCCAAAAACAAATTCACTATAATTCGAAATGATTTCACTAATTCAGGCAGTTGGCATATAAAAACTGGCTCACATAACCACGAAGGGAGACTAATTTTGGTGCCTCGCGGGCGCCGACTCTAATGCGGAAGTGGAATTTAATTTGACTGCACAGTTGCGCACAAATTACTTAAAAATTCATCATTAACTACGCGCAGTTTGTGCGTCTGTGCAGGCAAACGAACCGCATCAAAGCAATGCTGCCAAATTTGGCACAAGCCCCGGCAACGTCGAAACGAAAATGATACCATTACGCAAATTTGCATTTCGGTCAGCAACCGCAAACGTTTTCGCTCGCCCGCTCGCACACAACGCAACACGTCGATGCCCCGAACCACTCGGATGTGCTCATGTGAGTTCATTAGAACATAATTATATAGACATTCACAGCGAAGTGGCCCTCCGGTGCAGTTTCAGCGGCAATTTGGGCCAATTGTACTGATTTGGCCAATTGAATCAGTCTGCTGGGGAGTCTAGGGGGCACCCGGCAGTGCACCATAGCGGTAAGGAATTGTGTCGATAGCTCTCATATTTGTTATGGGCCTTGAGCTGGCCAAAAGTGAAAACTCAATAAATACTGATAACCGTGTAAACAAATGTGCTACCAGAAGTTGGAGGGTGTCGTCCGCGAAATCGATTCTGGTGTACTCGTATATTGGGAATACTTAATTGAATCAGCGTTCAGAACTAAAAGCATGAATTGTCGTTACATTCGAAATATGTCTGGAGTGTTTGAGATTCCCTGCTTTGCTTTCTCATTTGAATTATGTTTGTCTTGATGTTCTCTCTGGGTTCTATCTTCTCCTGAGCTTATACGCGTAAATAACGCTGTCTCGATCTGTCATACTCCACTGGTATTTTGAATACTGATTTCCCCTCTCATATAGATTCACCCTCTCCTACTGATTTGCCCTCTCTTAATGTTTTACCTCTCCAACTGAATTGCCCTCCTGTACTGATTTATCCTCTCCTACTCTTTAGAGACTCTCGTACTAATTTGCACTCCTCTACTGATTTACCCTCGCGTACTAATTTACCCTCTCCTACTGTTTTGAGCTTCTCGTACTAATTTACCCGTTCCTACAGTTTTATCCACTTCTACTGTTTTACCCTCTCCTATTTATTTACCCCATCCTAATGAATTGACCTCTCCTAATGATTTAGCCCCTCCTACTGATTTACCCTCTCTTATTGTTTTACCTCTCCTACTGAATTGCCCTCCTCTACTGATTTAGCCTCTCCTACAGTTTAAGCCTCTTCTACTGTTTTACCCTCTCCTATTGATTTACCCTATCCAACTGAATTTTCGTCTTCTACTGATTTGCCCTCCACTGATTTACCCTCTCCTACTCTTTTTCCCTTTCGTACTGAGTTACCCTCTCTTACTGTTTTACTCTCTCATACTGATTTTCCCTCTCCAACTGATAATCCTCTCTGTTCCTCGCATTTAGTATTTGGTTCTACAATATGCTGGAATCTTGAACATGGAAAACAGCTGTTAAGTGAATTGTGGATCAACAGAGTAGTTCAGTTATGAATTGAGCATTTCTAAGATTATTTTGAGTTTAAAACATAAGGAATTCATGACTGATAACAATGAGAATATTTTCTACAAATTATTCAGTTAATTATTTAAAGGAAACCCACTTCCCTTAAGTCTTCCATAGCACCAGAAGAGATCCAGATGAAGATGATTGGTTCAATATTGTCAAATCAGCCAATCCTACAATTAATTGATATCAGCAATTTTAAAATGATACTGATAATGATACAGATAGATTGAAAGCGATTGAGGCACCACTGAAACAACTTCATACTTTGAAATTATTGAAGGGAAAGGAATCAAGTTGTATATAGGAATGTATACATAGGTTTTGGTTAGTAACTTAATGAAAGAAGATCTTACCAGTAACGTAGTTGGGGTGGTACAATGGGCATCAACGCATGAGTGCTTGGAGACCTACTGCTTCGGCGTAGCCCACTAACTTAATTGGAGAAGACCTTAGTCTGCACAAGCAGTTCAGGTTTTCCAGGCAATTGGATTCTGCAGAATCGTCTACTAGTCGTTTAATAGTACAATGACAGGAACTTCTAGAAGAGTGATTATCATCTCTTTTATGATGCGGAATTCTGGAAACACTGATTGTGTGCTCTCTTGCTTATGTTAACGGTCTCCTTGCATTTCCCCGATCATTTTTTATAGTGGGTAAAACAAAGATCACATTTTTGTGATGCATTTATAATGCTCACATCCCTTCTAACAATTTCGTGACATCGGACCATCAAATCCACCTTTCCAAGAATATCCCTGGAAGTCCTGCGAAAAAAATGGAAAGTAATCTATCCCAAACTTGCAGATTGATGAGCCTAAAACATCCCTCCAAAAATGTTTCATTACTACCTGGCATTTAATGCCACGGGAATAACCCTGCAAATGTACTTCAACTTAATTGTGCTTCCCTTGTAAGGATTGCAAGTAGTTTGCCTTATTTATTAACACGAGTCTTTCAGATGTTTGTGGATATTTTAAACATTTCGAAGCCAATGCTGAAACATTTGTAATGGAATAATTTATTAACTTACGTGAAACCACAAAGACGCACTACACAGACAAGCCTGCTGTTCAGTTCAGCCTACTGCCTTCTGCCTGCTGGCGTCTTATGTGCTCTCGCTTACAAACCTTTCCTAATATGCGATGTAACAAGTGGCAACTTTGCAGCCACCACACGCAAGAGTCATTAAATTCCACTTTAAGGCGGTAAACCTAAATTTTCCCAGTAGTGAAATTTCCACAGCTCACAGGCACAAATAGGCAACACATGAACAGACAAATAACTGCACAATAAAACACAATAAACGGCATAACTAAATATACAGCCACCCTCCCACTCACCCTCGCCATCCACATCAGCACAGGCCCTGCCATGGCAACGCATTCCCACGGCCCAAGCAGACGATTTAACTTTTAGCATTTATAAGGATAAGTATTTGTAATGCCATTTTCAATGCTAGTGTGTGTGTGTGTGTGTGAGAGTGTATATGCGGGTGTATTCGTGTGGATTGGTGTAGTTATGTCGTCGCCATGCTGAATATTTGCGGTATTCAGAAGAGATTTTTTACAGGAATATATTAAATGCGTCTGCAGACTCCTACGATATGGAGTCGGTCAGTTCAGCAAGTTACTTTGAGTAATTGTAATTGGTAATTGTAAATATTAATTGACAATTCACATTTTATGTTTTTCGCAATGAAAGCTTATGCTGTAAATTAAATATATTCTGTTTTAATGAGGAATTGGAAATATCAATTACTAAATACAAAGTATACATTGGAATTGTAATTGAATTGTAATGTACAGAATCAGTCACTCTGAAAGTCCGTGGTAAATATATGAAAATATAAGCTTGGCAAGTGTTTAGAACGTGTCTGCTGTTTCCTGTTCCTCTTGACAGAGTCGGCAGGAATCCTCTTCTACCACGCCTATTTTTTCAGATGGTAATTGAGTCTACAGTGGCCTGTTAAAAGTTCAATCTAGAGTTTAAGGTCATTTCTGCTGAGCTTTAAAGCAGCTTCTACCTTGATGTGTTCAGGGTCAATGAGTAGTCTCGACTGCACCATGCTTTTTTGGGCTCTCCACTAATCAAGTAGACCTCGTTTTTCCTGCTCGCACAACAAGTTATTTATGAAGCTGCTGTTTACTCCACAGAAGGGTTCTGGACCTATGAAGGGAGTGACTGCGCCCCTTTTTGCCAAAGAGTTTGCCACTTCGTTGCTCTTTCGTTGTCCCTCATGTCCCGGAACCCACATTAGCTTAACAGAGTTTATCGCTGCTAGGGTATTGAGGAGTTTAGAGCTTTCCCAGACCAGCTTTGATTGGAATGAGAAGTTTATTAGTGATTTTAAAGCTGCCTGGCTATCGGAGAGAATCCACATTTTGGGGCTTCGTGTACCCCTGTGTAGACATTCTGACATAAGTCTAAGGCGTGCCTGAAAAATGGCAACTGCTTCCCCATTGCAATTTTCTTTCTTCTCAGGTGGGCATTACAACCCGTGGTCAGGTTACCGTTGATTTGAGCACCTCTTGCCAGGCGCCTCTGCATCGCGCGCGCCTTCTCCAATTAGTCATACCAAGTGGCCAGTGCTTCCTCAGCTTGGTCTATCCACCGGAGACACGGTCTCCCTCTTCGCCGTCGAGCTTCGGCTCTCGCTGAAGTTGTAGAGATCGCAGGATAACGGGTTGCCCTGTCTGAAACCTCGTTCAGTATTAAAGGTTTCGGAAAGGTTATTTCCTACTTTGACGTAGCTGCTCGTTTTGCTCAACGTCATCCTGCAGGGTCTTATCAACTTTCCAAGTATTCCGAACTCAGATATTTTTTTGTGTAGGCAATTCCACATCGGGGTATCAAAAGCAGCTTTATAATCAACAGAGAGATGGTGGGTGTCGATTTGATTTTCGTGGGTCCTCACCAGGATTTGGCGTAGTATGAAAATCTGGTCTATGGTGGACTTACCAAGTCGAAAGTCGCACTGATAAGGTCCAATCAGTATTTTTGTATGCGGCTTCAATCTTTCAGACAGTACGCTCGACAGGACCTTATATGCGATGGAAATGAGACTGATGCCTCGGTAGTTGGCGCAGATTGTTGGGTCACCTTTCTTCAATACAGCAATTGCAATTGCTTTTTGGAAATTTGGCCCTACAATTCCCACTCCAGCACTGCCATCCATTTTGGACCCATCTGTATACCACAATTGTGAATCCTGTTTTATTATTACTTCATTCTTTTTCCACGCTGAACGGTCATTGATGACCACTCTGACGTGTTTTGAGAAGTCTAATTTTCTGCCCATCTTGTCAAAGACCATGAGGCACGGACAATTCCAGCCAGTGTCCAGAATCTTTGCGAAACACCGTTAGGTTGCCTTCTTTAACATGGGCTAGATTAGGTAGCCTTAGAGGCGCGCTGGCTGCCATCTTCTTAACTACAAGGTGTAAAGGAGTGAGTCCAGTATTCATTCCTAAAGCTAGTGTGGGCCAAGTTCTCATTGCTCCCGTCATACTCAAACAGGCTATCCGGTGAATCTTGTTAAAGTTCATCTGAGCCTTTCTTTGATTTACTTTTGGCCACCATACCAAAGAAGCAGAGGTGATCATTGACTTACTGTACTTAGTGGTATAAATTTTACGTTGACATGAATGCGAGTGTGTACTTATCTGTTACGGTGGCATTCATTTTTAATTTTGGTGGGAGGGTAAGTGATTCGTGTTATTTTTTCTAGCTCTGGATACATTTTTCGTGGACATCCCTGGTATAAAATGTATCCCATAATTAGCAATTTCGAATCCTTTTTGAGATGATTCTTTATAAATACAGAGCTATGTTTCTGACATCAGTTGTATAACTGAGAGAAGATTGATTTACAGCATTAGTTAAGAATTGGTCACAGTTCGGAAACTGTAGAGCTGGGAACACTTGAAGAAAATACTGGAACCTGATTTAACGCAACGAAACTTTGTACACCCTATGTGTGGAATGCGTGTGCTTTATTCAAAAACTAGCATGCGTATAGGTACGTATAGCTACTAGTAGGCCATCATATTCTTCTTTCTATTAGTGGCATCACGAATTGAAATCAATCCAAGATCATGCTCTAAATGGTGTCACGCTTCTGTATACAGTATTGAGGTAATTTCCAAAGACAATTTCGAGAGACAATTTCCAGAGACAATTTCCAGCGACAATTTCCTCTACATTGCTTATTGAACTTCTTTTTAATTTCTTGTAATTTTAGTTTCAATTGTTTTAGCATCGAATTGAGGCCCCGCAATATTATTGTTTGGGTTCTTTGGAAAGCATTTTAAACTTCGGGGAAGAGAAACTCCGTATTTGCCATCAATGTGCTACTCAGATCTACTCTGCATAATAATCCTCTTTATGCATTCAATTTTATGTCGAAGGGTTTCGAAACGTTTTATATTGTATCTTAGGGGCCTCACAATTAACAGCAATACCAATATCATTACTTCTAGAAATACGAGTAATAGTCCCCTTATGATCCCCGTATAATGGTAGGTTATATTATAGTATCCTTACCATAGCAATACAACCCACCATAGGAAGCTATTCTTGCTTTTTTCATTCATTACCGGGACGATACGAATTGTAACTTTATCTTCTTCGGAGGCTTCTTACACTAATTGTTGCATAGACAACTGCAAGTAAGAAACGTATAATCACATTACAGTTTTCCACAACTCCTGAATTGCATCCAACTCACAGCAACTCTTTGGGGTTCGTCCCCTTTACGAGTACAAGTAAACTACTTCTCAACCGATTAATGCAGTTTATATGTCTGAGAACAAATTCAATTAGTAATTTTCCCACTGCATTTACCCGCAGCTTTGTCAACCGATTCCCCTCCGCACACGACTAAACAGCAAATGCCACTTGCCTCAGACAAACACCGTAGCTGGCTGATACACTACTTCATTTATTATATTATTCTGGACAGTGTTTGTCCACGGACGACATTGTTGAGAAGGTGTTGGCATATCATGCACTAGGATTAAATGTCACTGCTCGGCAAATGAGCATGAATACTATTCGGTAGGCAAATATGCATAAAGGCGCATGCACTGCTTGATTGCACTTATGACCATGAAAGCGCCTTAGGCGAAGTGCAGCTACCGTCATAAGAACATTGAATAGTATTAATGTAGAGAAAATCATCTACCATCATGCATAAAGCGAATGGAGGTGGTTTATGCAAGTACTGCGTCACGTGACGATTGTTTGAGGGCAGATTCACAGGAATGACGATGATTCTATTTTGTATAAGTTGCCAGTACTTATTAATTTACCTTGGGAGGACCTTTTCAATTGCGTTTTCATTTCTCTGTCGTATCAAATGTTCATGAACATCATTCAGCTACGCATTTATGTGTAAGAGGACTCTTTTGAGATTTGTATCAAGAATCTGGCAGTCTTCGTTGGAAGCAAAGTCCAGCATCACAGGTTGTGTTAAAGCATCATAGTAGGGACGACGGCGAGATGGGACCCTGATACCGGTTTCCTGATGAATGCTCATCAGATATACGAGAAGATATATATTTTCTGCTCTTTTTGGTAAGAAGACATACCAGTACAAATTTGTACTTGAATCGCCAAATAGTTGAGACTCCAAATTTTGTGCTAAATTCGAATCAACATTGTTCAAAATACGAATCAACATATCCCTATATAGTGATTGATGATAATTGATCAACCCGTGATGGTGATGTTTGTCGAAGGTGACACTAACATATTTGGAGACATGCAAATATATAAAATATATGAAAACACCTTCTAAACGATCTGGAATCTTGTGTTCTCTGAACTTATTTCATCTCCTTTTTCACCAAAGATAGGAGATTTTAGTTTCGAGTTTAGTTGATGGAGATCAGATAATAAATATTGCAGAGATTATGAATGGGCAACAACGAAAACTAGAGGAAGAAATTAGGTTGAGAGCAAATTAGCGTCTATAGCAAATAAGCAGGTGGCAGCCATTCGTTGATAGTTTGGTGTATTTGCCAAAAATATAAAAAATAAAAACGGAACCAAAGAACATCCCAATAGACAAGATTTCCAATGAAGACAATGGTGTCGTAGAGGATTATAATTTGGTTCCAACAAAGATATACTGGTAGAACATAGTCACCACTATCGCAAGTAGTTGACACTCCAGCTGACTACTGCTGACACAACGAATCTACATGGTTAGGTTAGGTTAACGTAGCAGCCGGTTTAAGGACCAGCTCACTCAGACCACCATGGATCCATTGTGATACCACCGCGCCACAACGCACCTCCGATTCACTTGTGGAACCATATCGTAGCCCTAATAAAGCGCAGGATTTGTTTGACCTTCGCGCCGGACACTTCAGTAAGAGAGCTAAAAGCGTATTTACCTAAAGAGCCCGCTCTGTTTCTAGCCAGACCAGGGCACCTACAGAAGAGATGTTCCACAGTCTCCTCCTCCTCCTCATCCCCACAGGTTCTGCAGTATTCATGAGAGAATACTCCCAGCCTGAGAATATGCATACCGAACAGCTAGTGACCAGTGACACAAGCCACGACCTTAGAGATATCTTCTCTCGACAGGACAAGCAGGTCTCTATACTTCCTCCTATTAAGCTCCGGCCACATTAGCCTAGTCGTTAAGCAAGTGCCCTCGTGTGCCCAAGACCCATTGGTCTTGCGCACGACTCTATCCTTCAGCATCAGTTTACAGGTGGTAATTGGTATGCCAACATTGCTTCTGTCCGTAAGGAAGTTTGGTACTCAATCTGGCTAGTTCATCAGCCCTACAGTTTCCCTCAATATTCATACCCATATTAGGCGTACCCTGATATCGATGCTGATATCATTTATGGCTGCCCGGCAGTCCTGAGCAACCTTTGATTTTAGTGCCACCGAGTTCATTGATGGCCGCCTGGCTATCCGAGTAGATATTTATAATGTTGTTTGTTATGGTGTGTCTACTTAAGTAAACGGCTACCTCGTTTATGGCTAGGACTTCCGCTTGATAAGCACTGCAGTGGTCGGGGAGACGAAACGAAGGCTCCAGTCCCAGTTCTTTTGAGAAAACTCCAAAGGCGACTGTATCATCAAGCTTGGATCCGTCGATGTACAAATTCAGTTCCTCCCTTCTGCATGGCATTGGTGTTTGCCACTCTCTTCTAGACGGATTATGTGTCTGGAAGTGCCTATCGAAGTTTAGATTAGATATAGAGTGGTCAATGTGTTGGATGCAACTATTACATGTATGCACGATAGTCGAGTGACCAATCTGCCGATCATGCCATAACGCGGTACATTTCAGCCTTAGCGCTGATGCGGCGGCCAGTTGTTCCCTACCAGCTCTAATGTAGGTAGGCTGAGTATCAATTCTAATGTATTAGTTGGCACCAGAAATGCACAGAAGAGCCGTTCTTTGGACCTTGCTCAGAAGCTTCAAATAGCTTTGTTTCTTCTTCTTGGCTGGCCATAATACCAGTATTCCATGTATCAATATAGGTCTGACCACAAAAATGTACAGTCAGTGCATAATTCGTGGGGATAAACCCCACATGATTCCGGCCGCTTTTTTAACAAGTGTACAAAGCAATATTGTCCTTCCTAACTCTTTTCTCAATATTGGGTTTCCGGGTAAGCTTCCTATCTAATACTAGTCCCATCTTGACTATCTAGTTCCTATCTTGACTATCCCCTCCATCAAAATTTCCACACCTTTGTATGTTAGCGGGGAGACCTCAGGAGATCTATTTTTCTTAGAAAGGAGGATTAATTCCATTTACTCAGGGTTTAACCCTAATCCCCTTCTTCCCGTCCAACAAGTAAGCGTGGCCATGTTAGAGCGCAAAATATCCATAAGAGCGTTTGGATATTTCCCTCTAATCACAATTGCCAAATCGTTAGCATAGGCGATGACGTGGCAACCTCCCTCTCCAGGGGTAGCAGTAAGGAATTAACCGCCGAATTCCAGAAAAGCGGGGAGAGAACTCCTTTCTGGGGAGTACCTCTGCAGACCAGTTTACTTAAAGTGTGGGTACCTAAGCTGGCAGTTACCTTTCTGCTGACGAGTATAGTCTCTATCAGTGCAACCACATTAGGATCAACGCCCAGAGCTTCTAACGCTCCCGTAATGGGGTTCGCAGTTATTTTTGTTAAAAGCGCCTCCTATGTCAATGAACGATGCCAGTGCAAACTCCTTCAGCTGTAAGGCTTTTTCCACTGTACCAATGAGTACGTGTAACGCCGTCTCTGTCGATTTGCCCTTCGTGTATGCTGGCTGTGTCGAGGAGATTCTACCAATCGGTATAACTTCTCGTAAGTGTGCATCTATCAATCTCTCCAATATGTTTAGGAGGAAAAACGTGAGACTGATTCGACTGAAGTCTTTAGGATTTACATGTGAGCACCTGCCCGCGTTGGGTATGAAGGAAACCTTCGTTTCTCTCCATCTTAATGGAATATAGCCCAGGTTAAGACAGCTTCTAATTGCAGCCACAACTCAGGGGGTGATTATGTCCCATGATTGTTGCAATTCTGCTAAGTTAATTCCACCCGGTCCCGGAGACTTGTATGGACCAAAGGTAATAATGGCCCACTCAACTTGCTTGGGTGTAACTATCGCATTTCCTCCCTCACACTGCCTGCTCAGAGATGTCGAGTTATTACACTCCACCGTGCTATTATCTGGAAAATGCGTATCTAAGAGAATATCCGAAAGAGCAGCATTGCTTTTATAGTGTTTCGTTGATTTGCCAGCTGGGAATTTACGTGTGATCTCTGTTGATGCTCTGCCCTGAAATTGGAGAGTAGAGAGTGTGACTTTGAAGAGTAAACGTGCTATTCGAACTTTTACCAGCTGGGAAGTTTCGCTTTTCCAGACTCTGTTATTTTCTTTAGGTTGCCATGATTATAGTTAATAATTTTATAAAAATAATTTTTTTTTTTAAATTAAAATTATGAGTATTAAATTGTCACTGAAAATTATAATTTACCTCTGCGAACGAGTTTTAATGAATTTTTAAAAATCTGTCAAATAAAACTTTTGAGATTATTTCGCCCTGTTGCGCTGCTCCGCTCGCATATGTTTGCATAATTATACGAGTATGCCAGTGTAAATTTACACAAAATTTCGCATATATTATTTATTTTAATAGTGGCAATTTTTTGCTTATTTTTTGTTGTTCTTGTTTTTTACACAAAACGACAGTTCCAATGCATTATTTCCCCTGCAGCAGCTGCCCCGCCATTTTCAAATTATGCCGCCGCGTAGGCCTATGAATGCATTAATTTTAAAGTGAAGCCAAAGAGCCGTAGACACAGCTGCTTTATGGCTTTTTAATTTTTTATATTCCATTAAATCCTGCAATTAGCGAAGCGTAAACTTCATTTCGATTGTACTTGCGAAATTATATTTTAATTATGTACTTGTGAGAGATTTTTAACCTTTAGGCTGGTGAGCTACTGCCATATGCTTTATTTTTTTTCTGATTTCCTTCCTTTTTGTTGGTTTTGGAATATGGAATGGAGTATGAGGGAGAATAAAGTGTAGTAGGATTAATGGTTCCGAAAGAGGTAACATATAAAAATATGGTCATTTGAAACTAAGTCAACTGGAACTCTGCCTGGCATGCTTTCTAATATGAAGAAGATAGGCCCCAAGATTGATCACTTCACCCCCATTAAGAATGAGTCCTTTGTTTCTTACTGAATAGCGTACACAGTACTACATACAAACAGTTTCCCCTACTTGCAATGAGGTCTTAATAAGTCCACAGAAATAGTTCCTCTTCAGGTAATAGTAAGTTCCTAGCTAAAGGTCTTAGTGTATTGCTATGATCAGATAATCGATTTACTGCTACTATGATCAGAGTATCGGTTTATTGCTACTATGATCAGAAAATCGGTTTATTGCTTCTATGATCAGAGAATCGGTTTATTGCTACTATGATCAGAGTCTCGGTTTATTGCTACTATGATCAGAGTCTCGGTTTATTGCTACTATGATCAGAGATCGGTTTACTGCTGCTATGATCAGAGTCTCGGTTTATTGCTACTATGATCAGATTCTCGGTTTATTGCTACTATGATCAGAGTCTCGGTTTATTGCTACTATGATCAGAGTATCGGTTTATTGCTACTATGATCAGAGTATCGGTTTATTGCTACTATGATCAGAGTATCGGTTTATTGCTACTATGATCAGAGTATCGGTTTATTGCTACTATGATCAGAGTCTCGGTTTATTGCTACTATGATCAGAGTATCGGTTTATTGCTACTATGATCAGAGTATCGGTTTATTGCTACTATGATCAGAGTATCGGTTTATTGCTACTATGATCAGAGTCTCGGTTTATTGCTACTATGATCAGAGTCTCGGTTTATTGCTACTATGATCAGAGTATCAGTTTATTGCTACTATGATCAGAGTATCGGTTTATTGCTACTATGATCAGAGTCTCGGTTTATTGCTACTATGATCAGAGTGTCGGTTTATTGCTACTATGATCAGAGTATCGGTTTATTGCTATTATGATCAGAGAATCGGTTTATTTCTACTATGATCAGAGAGTCGGTTTATTGCTACTATGATCAGAGTCTCGGTTTATTGCTACTATGATCAGAGATCGGTTTACTGCTACTATGATCAGAGTATCGGTTTATTGCTACTATGATCAGAGTATCGGTTTATTGCTATTATGATCAGAGTATCGGTTTATTGCTACTATGATCAAAGTATCGGTTTATTGCTACTATGATCAGAGTATCGGTTTATTGCTACTATGATCAGAGTCTCGGTTTATTGCTACTATGATCAGAGTGTCGGTTTATTGCTACTATGATCAGAGTATCGGTTTATTGCTATTATGATCAGAGAATCGGTTTATTGCTACTATGATCAGAGAGTCGGTTTATTGCTACTATGATCAGAGTCTCGGTTTATTGCTACTATGATCAGAGATCGGTTTACTGCTACTATGATCAGAGTATCGGTTTATTGCTACTATGATCAGAGTATCGGTTTATTGCTACTATGATCAGAGTCTCGGTTTATTGCTACTATGATCAGAGTCTCGGTTTATTGCTACTATGATCAGAGTATCAGTTTATTGCTACTATGATCAGAGTCTCGGTTTATTGCTACTATGATCAGAGTATCGGTTTATTGCTACTATGATCAGAGTGTCGGTTTATTGCTACTATGATCAGAGTATCGGTTTATTGCTATTATGATCAGAGTATCGGTTTATTGCTACTATGATCAGAGTATCGGATTATTGCTACAATGATCAGAGTATCGACTTATTGCTACCATTATTATTATTATCATTGTGTAGGGGATTGAAAGCACCGCGACCTTTCGATCTATTCTTCACCAGCAGAGGTTCAAAGGACCTTTTTGAGTCCTATCCTCTGGATAAACGTGATGACAAGTTTTGGCTCCAAAGGTTTCACACCACTAGCAGAGCTTTGGATGAATCCCAAGTATGTCCTGCGGGTGTACATTTGAGCCGGACAATGTGTCAGTACATGCAAAGAAGTCCCCTCTTCCTCCATACAGAAGCTGCAGGAGCCTTCCGAGGTGACCCCCATCCTCACCACATAGGAGTTAAGTTTACAGTGTGCTGTGAGTAAGCCTGTCATCATTCTAAGATTATTCTTAGAGAGATTGATGACTGATTCGAATCTCTTTAGTTGGTATGTTCCTAGCAGACTCTTTGATACGCTTTGCCCTGATATTTTAACCCAGTGTTTGTGCCGATTGTGCCCCTTATCGATCGTAAGCTGATTGAACAGCTTGCCCTTGCCTACACAACAGAAGGGTTCTGGGCCAATAACGGGTGCAGCAGCCCCCTTCCTTGCAAATTCGTTGGCAATCTCGTTCCCTTCTATGACAGTATCTGTTGAAACCCATAGAATGGTAACCTTATTGCGTGAGCTAAGAGTATTGAGTTTGTTGATGCACTCCCATACCAGTTTCGAATTTACCTGATAAGAGGTTAGTATCCTAATGGCCGCTTGGCTATCCGATAAGATGGCAATTCTTTTGCGCTCGTAACCTTTTTCAATGTTGAAATGTGCACATCTCTCAATAGCGTGGAAAATGCTAGTATATTTTCTAGGGATTCATAGTATTTGTATCTGGGTCCAAATACTCCCGCGCCGGAACCTTCTTCTGTGAGAGATCCGTCGGTATACCAGGTTATCGTGGACTGATGTAACCTGTAGGTTTCACTAAGACATTCTCCATGCGCTTTTGTAGCTCCATTCTGTTTTAAACAACTTAGTGAATCTGTAGCGCGTGTTTGTAAAGTCCTTCGGTATACAGATGTCTGGAATGGACTTTGATAATGTTTCGACCATCTGACTCCCGATGAGACTTTCAGGACCATTTACTGCTCTCATCATTCTATACAGAGACCTCTTCGCTTGTATTTCGACAAATATGTGCAGGTGTGTAAGTTCCAGTATGACGTTCAGGGCGGCTGTAGGACAGGTTCTCATAGCCGCAGTTATACAGACAACAGCATTTATTTTATATATATAGTTATACAGAAGAAATGAAGACAACTAAACTTTGCGCAAGCACTAGCTAAGGTGCAAAGGCTTACTGGCGTCTGTATAACTGGGGCTATGAGAACCTGTCCTACAGCCGCCAATAAGCTTTTGCACCTTATCTAGTGCTTGCGCAATGTTTAGTTGTCTTGCTTTCTTAGCCCACAGAACCGCTCCATAAGTAATCATTGGGCTATCATGATGTACATCAATTCGCAGTATCTTGGGATTGCATCCCCAATTTTTCCCCGCGATTGATCTGCATATCAAGAGAGATTTTTTTTTTATCGCTTTACTCATTATCTTATTGATGTGAGACCTGCATGATAGTTTTCTATCTAGTATGATACCTAGAAATTTTATTTCAGATTGCACATTGATCTCCACTCCATTTAGCTTAATGGGTTTAAGGTATTAAGTTTATATTTCCTCGTGAACGGGACAACAGTAGTTTTTATAGGGTTTATTTTAAACCCGATCGTGTTGTACCAATCACCTGTAATTCTTAAACCACATTGGAGTAGTTCACTTAGTGTACTCTCGAATTTTCCCCTGCATGTAATAGCTATGTCATCAGCGTATCCCTGACAGCATAAACCCAGGTTTGTTAATTCCCAGAGAAGTTCGTCAACCACAAGACGCTATAGCAGGGAGACATCTTCGAACAGTAAGTTAACCACTGCGGACATCCTCGAACAGTATTAACCACTGTGGTTGTTGAGTTGACGGATACTTCGACTGTTCTGGTTCTCAGCATTTGTTCTATCCAATTGGATAGGGTGGAGTCTACCCCTTTACAAACAAGAGCCCTACTCATTGCCTCGTATGAGGTGTTGTCAAAGGCTCCTTTATGATTCATCTGAATTCTACGCTTTTCAACAATATTAAGATAATTGAGCGACTTAGACTGATTCAAAGCTTAATTTTGTGAGCCACTTTCTTATTCAGACAAAAGTTAAGCATAAAATAAGTTAACAAAGAATGTTTCTTCAAAACATCATCTTAAATATATCATCATAGATAGTTAAATTTAATCATATTACATATTAAAAACAAATTTATACATTGTGGCAATGAATTCATATTTGGAACAAAATTTGATGGAAATTTTCGTATGCTCAGCACTTTTTAAAAGCTCTTTTGTTGAGTGTTCTGAAAATGTTGGTGCATGGTCATAATCATATTATCTTCATAATCACATTATCGTCATAATCACATTACTATTTTTTAAACTTGGATATTAATGAGTAGTGTCTCTCCAACGGTTTTCGATGGTATAACAAAACGTTTTCAGACGCTCAACATCTCATGTTTAAAACTCCTGAATAAAAGTTGACACTTCCTCGCATTTATGGTGATTCTAACCCAACTGATTTAGTCATACTCTCCTTACAATATTTCTCCGCAAACTCCTTTAAATGACATTTTGAGCAGCGACCGCATTTGAACGATACTCCGCTCGCAGTCACAAAAGGAATACCTAAACATTTTCTGTAGCACTTCATTGATACCGAATTAAACTGTTAGGTTTGCTGTACCAACCCCCTTCTCACCCCCTGCCCATTTTTTGTATGTTTCGGAATTTTAAACATGACTGCAGCCATTTTAATTGGCTTTTGGTTGCTGTCTGTGTTGTGATTGGAAGCATGTTATAAATTGTAGATGTGCTGAACACATGCCGGCAAGCGGACAATGGCAGCTAAATTTAACTAACATAGAGGCACAATTGGGCACCTAGCTTAGCAGCCAGCAGTGAGTACCGACAATGGTTTACAGCGGCAGCCGGATTGGCGATGGTGGTCGGGTGTTGGTGGTGCTCTGGTCAGTTGCTGCCTAAGAGAGCCGTAATAATGGACCTATTTTTTAAACCCAGACAATTTACTGCGATTCGACTGTCACTTGTGATTCGCAGACGACAAATGCCTTCGCATCCGCATCCGCACGCTTTGTTAAATATCACTTGCCACAACAGCAGTGCATGCGACTCGAACAACTGCTGCATGGAATGGTTTGGGAAGACATGTGCGCCGAGGACAGTCAAGCTGAACAAAAATAAAATAAATGCAAAAAAATTCACATACGACTACGATAGGAGCGCTTGGCATGGAAGTTCGAGGGGGGGGGGGCAGGCGGAGGAGTATTGAATGTGACATGATTTATACTGTGTTAGAGGGCAGGCCAGGACACATACATTCCCTGCTTCCCGTGCAGAACACACTCTCGTCACAGCTTCGCTCGGGATAGATGCGGGATTACAATTTGCACGCATCGTCGCAGTAATTTGTAATTCTTTGTGGACTGGCTGTATTGTGTTTGCTTAATTCTGTTTGCTCGTTTGTTGCTGTCCCTTAAGCACTTCGTCCTTGTCCATGATTGTGTGTGAATCTAACTAAATACTTACACAAATACTCACACACACAGGCACACACATCCATCGTACTGAGCTTTTTTAACTACTGCGATTTGTCCAGCTACCATAGAAAAGCTGTGTGCCCTTTCCTGCTTAGGTACTTATATGCAAATGAAAATTAAAATCCTCGTTGCATGTCAACAGGGGCAATCCTTTCACATCAAGCATAATACAGAGCAAATACATAGAATAGCTTTTATTTAGCAATATTGTGGAATCTGTAGCGGAAGCGGCGAGAATATACATCGTACCCAATAGGTAAAGTTTTGTGCCATCAAGGACGTCTTACTTTGAGTGAACGACATGATATGAGACACAATCTGCTTCGAAAGTGTTCCAATTCAACATGAGTATGGAAATTCTGTAGTAATGCTGGAAAATTGCCGGATGCAATTTTATAATGAACTGTGACATTAAAACTGGAATCGTGTTAGCGAAACATCATCAGAAATATTAATCTTCAGTAACTCTCAGTAAACTTCAGGGACTCGAGAAAAAATTTCAAAGAATAAGGCAAAATTTGAGTCCACAATTTAAGTGGAAAATGTTTGTGTATCGGAACTTTCCTGAGGAGCAATAGACACAAATTTTTTAAAGGGTTCTACAAGTATCTCTAGTTCATAAGTCTAGAAACAACTTGATAGAAACTTGTGAACAAATAAATCATGGTCCAGTATGTGAGGATATGATTAGAAAATGGGAGATTCCGTATGTAGGTGTCTATGAAAAGTTTGCTATATATCGATGGCAAACGGTTCTCTTAGCCGACTTAAGTCCACATAGAAATCACTCGGCAAGGCCAGTTCAAAGAATACATAACAGATTTTCATCGATCTTTACTAATACCTGAGAAGTCACTTTTTTGTCGTGTTCAGTACAGTGAACATTTCCTCAAGATAACTGCTATAAATTTTCCAAAGGAATGATATTTTCCACCGTGTCCTTAAGAGACTTCGCTTAAGGTGAAGACAGAAAAAGTCTGAAGTAAACTCAGAAAAATTGTATCTCCCCATTTGCATTGAAGATATCCATCCTAAGCTATATTTCTATGGGCTTCAGCTTATATGAAAATGTTCAATCTTGAATATATATAATTACACAGCAATACACAGTATTGTACCTAAGCAATCAAAGTGAGTTCCTAGGTATAATCACATAGGAATACGCGGTTTTGTAGCTGAGCAATCAAAGTGAGTTCCTAGGGTAATTTTCAATGCAGATTCTGAATCCGGACTATGTTTTTCCATAGGTCGTCAGTTTTTCGAGATAATTGAAACGAAAATTTTTTGTGGTTTCTCACCATTTTCTTCAATAATAAATCAAAATTTTGAAGTGAAGTACGGTGTAATTTTCTTGTTTGTATTCTTGTGGGTCTGTTTCACGTAATAGACTCCAAATATAATCGCTCATCAAGCCCTCGTCCCAGAAACCTTGGTAATTTCTCTTAGTTCTCTGCAAATCTTGATGCAACCGCTCACCCTGCTCGTCAATCGTATCAACTAAATTTTCCGAGAAGAAATCCAGGTAGGAATGCAGAAAATGATTTTTTAATACGAGCACCTTCTAATTCAGCAACAGTTCCGCGACAATTTGCCTGTAGTTGTACTTTTCCGGTTGCCAATGAAGTTATGGACAATGCTCCTGAAAGATCCCCATACTTCCTTCCCCATACTTCCTCAGTGGGTGTTAAATGTCGCATAAAGTGGTCGTCAGTAAACAGTTTTCTTATATCAGGTCTAACAAAAATAGTTTCTTTCGATTTGGCGTAAGAAATCTTCGCAAACAGAGGAGTTAAGTACAGGAAAGCCACTCCGTCGAACGCTTTAACGAAATTCTTTGTGAACCCCAGTTTAATATGTAGTGGAGGAAGTAAAACCTTATTTGGATCAATCAGTGAATTGTTAGAGATGTTTTGTCTTCCTGGTGAATAATGGTCTAGAGAGGACCATTCTTTTTTTGCATAATGATGCGCTATTGCTCGACTCTCCCACAGACAAAAAAGCAACAGTATTTCGTGAACCCTCTCTGGATCCCAATAAACATGCCATTAGCCTGGAATACATGCATAATCAATTAGTTTAAATTAATATCCTACTTCGAAATCATCAAATACGTTTTCGTTGTACTTGATCAATCCCAAAATTTCTTTAATCGATTCGCAACTTTCCTTGGTGTTGACGGCATGAGCAATTGGAATCGACGGTTTTTCATTTCCAATATGCAGGAGAGTGGCCTTCAAACTATATTTAGAATCGTCGATGAAAAGTCGCCATTCATTTTTGACGTGTGGTTGTTCCATTGTTCGAAATAAGCTATTGATGTCTTTGCAGAAACAAATTTGATTTATCTTCTCGAAGAATGGCAATAGCATTTTATTCTTTTCTCCAAAATGAGTGACTTTCATTTCGATGGAGAAAAATGTTCACTGTTGCAAACGTGATCCCAGTATTTGACCATTTTAGTTCAATCAGTTCAGCTTGTGTTACTGAATGTATTTCGTTGAACCCCATTTCGCTGCCTCTGCTAGTATTGGGATCAGAAGTTTCCACATCTCTGACACCTGGACACTTCGGTAATGGATCATTGTGGCTTTTATGCTGATGAAACGTCGGCATACTTTATGTTTCGTACAGTTCTTGTACTAATACAGTTGAGTTCTTGTAATATTACAATGATGTAAGACACTCGTCAGGTCATTTATGTATAAGCAAAAGCGAAGTGGACCCAAAATGGAGCCCTGTGGCACACCTCGAGCCACAGAAAGAAAATTAGATGCCACAACAGTACTGCTACACGGTTGGTAACCCGCCTGCGTTCTATCTGTGAGGTACTATTGTAATAACTTTACCGCAGTGGGTGAGAAGTTATACATTTTCAATAGTTTTGTACATAAAATATCATGGTCAACACAGTCAAACGCTTTAGAATGGTCCAACAGTGTCAAGAAACACATCCTATTAGAGACAAGTGTCACCCGAATATCTTCCACCACATCAAATAGGGCCGTTATGCAGCTGCGCCTTGGTGTAAAACCAGATTTTCTTTTAACGATAATCCCATTTCCCGATAAAAAATTGCTCATTTGTTTACTGCTTAACAGTAAGTAGTAAGTACTGTCATAAGTAATTCAAATACTTTAGACCAATATGGCAAAATAGCAATTGGTCGGTAGTCATTGTCTGACTTTGGTGTGGGCAGAATTTTTGCTACCTTCCAATATGTTGGAAATGTTGGTGTCATTATTGCTGTATTAAAAATATGGTTAATGACCGGAAGCAGCCCAGGAAGAAGTGCCTTAACAAAAACTAGATGAATCTCATCAGTACCACAAGCATTCGACTTTACACTCAGAAAATATTCCAACACATCCATCTCTTCTACACCGCCAAAGCCAAATATACACTCAGAAGACACAAGACTACAATAATCTAATTCTGATCTCAGCTCGTTGAGATCAGAATCAATATTATCTTCCGCTAGCTAATGCCCCGAATATGTCTCCACGTCTGATTGCTACTTACAGCATTAGAGAATTTACCCTCATTATATTTACATTTTGCAATCTTAACCTCCATTTATGACCTATTTTCTGAAGTTTTTATATGTGTCGTGAAAAAGCGATATCTTGTAACGTTTCCATCGTTTATATGCTGCATCACGCAAGTCTATTAATGTAATTATTTTATGGTTAAACCAAAGCCGTTCTCCATGGCGTATACAGCGCCCTTTTCCCGGAACAAATTCATCGAAACGTTGCTTAATGTTAGAATGCAGGTACTCCACTTTGTCATTTATTGAGGTCATCGAAAGGAATCCCAATCAACACTGTCGAAGTCAGTACATAAATGTTGGTAGTCAATATTATTAAAGTCACGATAACTTGGTGTAATTCTAAGTTTAAAATCAACAATCACTATATTAAAATTTTAGAAAAACTAAACAGGTTTCGAAAAAACTAGTTTCTAAATTTCCTAAAAATATGTGAAAGTTTCAATATAAAAAAAATGTAATTTCCTTTGTAAAAATGAAAAATACCAACTTCACAAACGAAGTAGTATGAAGAGTGGCAACATAAGTCTCAGTTCTGACAAGATAAATACCACCTGCCTCTATGGTCTAGTGGTAAGCATTCTATACTCACTTGCGGGGGTCAGTTGTTAGATTTTTGCCTCGGGAAGGTCTCAAAAATGCTTCTCTCTAAGCCATTCCTATTGGAGTCTTTACTTACTAATACTCTAATATATAAATTAAGACAGGAGGAAAATCCTGAAGATCACGCTACTGGGCCTCATTATCAAAACTTAGACAATCCAAGCTCATGATTGGGGACTACAACTCAAAACGTGCAGCTTTATGTCTACAGTTAAGCAAAAACAATTGAAAACTCTGACAGGTTACCTCACAGGCCACTGTCGTTTAAGAAACCACCTCATAAAACTGGGACTCTCACCAGCACCTTCTAATGCACTGCGAAGCCTTAGCTCGTAGTAGGAAGAAATATCTGGGGCATTACTGGCCCGAGGGCAGAGACATTAGAGCAATGAACCCCAATTCAATACTAAGCCTCCTTAGAACTGATGGACTAATAGAAGACCTTTAATAGGTACATGCAGGAGGAGTACAGTAGATGAAATTGGTCGAGATACATTTTTCCTCTTTATTTTCATTCGTTCATTCATTCACACTAATACTCATTCCCCCCAATACATAATTCATTATGTTGTAAGGTATGGCGCTCTGTGGTCTATTAGTAAGCATCGTAGACTCACACCCCGAGGGTCGTAGATTCAAATCCTCCCACGGGCTTGTCTCCAAAATGCTTCTTGGCAAAAAATCCCTTTCTTTTCGAGTCGAAGACCTCTGCAGCTAGTACTCATTCCCCCAACAGCTTGAAATCATAATTAATTATGGTGTAAGATATAATAATAATAATAATAAAAAATATTAATAATAATAAATATTAATAATAATAAATACTCTCACAGGCAATGAGGATTGAGGAGTTTTCAGAGAAACTCATTTTAACATAAGCATACTCAAAAGATCCATCTGAACATATTCAGCCATATGATAAATAATCCCGATGATTCTTTTCGTTGGGTATGAATAGGAATCATATAGAAACTACAAGGTTTATAATCGTGAAATCTTTTCTATACTGCCACTTTCATTATAAGAATACTAAAAATTTCATTGACATCATCCGTTTAATACTGCCCTTAATATTCATAAGAACGACATGGAGCTATTCTGAAGCATGATGAATATTATATTTTTACCGTTGGATTACAATAACAATCATATAGAAATGTTAATCATTATGTTCGTGGAATCTTCTTCTAGTCGTGTCCACTTTCATAATAAGCCTATTATAGCAACGGTACAAAAAACTGTCACTCACGTCATTTGTGGAATACTGTCCTTAGATTAAACGTAATAATTGCGGTGTGAACTACCAGTTGACAATATTGTCTCAAACGACGAGTACTACAAGCCCCTTCGTTCAATTGAAATATCCTTCAAAGTCGAAATGTAGCAACAATGCAGGCGGTGAACAAGGGAAATTAAAAGGCAATAATTTAAATTGGCACTCAGACAAAGTAAATAAAGAGTCAAGTAAATAAGCTCACAGTTTCCTTTCCATCTCAGAGATCACAGTTCTTAGAAATGCCAAAGGATAATTAAAACACAATAATCAACAGAAAAATGGGCACTTCGATGGCAGGAACTTAGACACCGGAGGATGGTAGCGACTCACACTCACACACAGACACAAATGAAGAGGGTGACAAAGTGGGAAGTTGTTGGTCGTTTTGTTGTCGGTTTACATGAATTTTACATTTACTCGGAGTCGAGTGGAAACCGACCTGCCTGAAATTTACACAAACGTCTGTCACAACTACGGATACTTTGCGCTTATCCGTTCTACTCCTTGTCACTTGTCTCGCAGTTCAACCAAGAGATACGGCAGCAAACTGATTGTGAGTAAGAGTCTAAGTGACTGTTTACACCTGGCGCAGCAGTTGGCTTCGCATTACTAAATACAGTGTGCCCAAAGCAAACGAGATACTTTAGACGGACGAACGAGGAGGCAGACGGACGCTCTCCAGCAACTACTGCCATTTGCTGCAGCCTGCACACTTAAGTGAAAACGTAAACAGAGGCACTTGCCGCAACGCCTGAGTGTGCCGGGCAGGAGTGCCACTACCGTGTAGAGCAAATAGCAGCACACACTCACACACGCCCACTTGTGTAACTACAAGTGTGCACATGAGGCACTTGTAGCGCCTACAATGTGAGAAAGCAGCCACTGCGGGCTCCGGTGCAAGCCGGCCTAAGATACAATTACAGCATTAAATCAGAGCGCGAATAGAGGTCATTAGGCTCTAGGCATTGAGTGGTTGCGGCAGAGTTCAATACGACTGATGGCCATCAGCGCGCAGTTAAGCGGAGCTCGTCAGAGGTGCTTCTATAATTTTATTACGTGTCGCCGATTGAATTACAGCATGTAAACGTTTGTGTATGATATGCAATCCAATTAAGAGGAAATTGCTACAAATTACTCGTTATTGCAGTTGAATTGTGCTAACAAACACCTGCCTAGGTAGGCTGGAATTGGATACGGACAAAACAATTACCCTCCACAAATAGTCAATTTTTCAATTAAAGAGAAAAAAGTTTTGTTAAAATAGCGCTATTTTCCATTTACGAGTGGAAATGTGGAAATGTTTCCGTTTGAGCCATGGAGAACAGTTTTTGTGGCTCATGCCAGAACGCGAAATCATTTTAAAGTGGTGACAAAAAATTCATCATCGTGTTTTTTGGTGTCCTTTTTAGCCGAAACTGCGGAAAGGGAATAATTGAACGATGTATTGTTCAACTCCTGTCCTTCTTCTTGTTTGGCATTACTCTGCCTGATTAACCAATAGTGTTGATTGCACATTCCCGATTGTAGAATAGGAATCATTAATGAGTTTGTTTTAAACAATCAAGTTCATTCTTAATATGATAATGGAGAGAGGTAGATAGATAGACAGGTTCTTTAATGCATTGGAAGAACAATTTAAGGATAAGAACCTAACTCGATATCACACTGGGATCTTGACTCAAACGTTCTGAGCAAACTGCTTTGGTATCAAGATAAATCTACTTCGTCCAATCTGTTGGCTCTAAATAAATGGTGGACAAGTCTTAGGATCCCCATAAATCATATCCACCTTCGTAGACATCTTTCTAAATTTTTCTAAATGCCTTTTTTGGATTATGCGTCGAAGGAGACATGGAAGAATATACAAGGTTTCTATTCAAGAACTCAGGGTTTTCAAGGAATATACTTAAATACATGATATAGACATACACAATCACATTATAGGAGGGTGGACAACTCAGCTGGTAAACCAACAACAACAAAACAAAAAATATAAGCAACATTTTTTCACTGCCATGCCCTTAATATACATATCTTGACATATCAGCAACCCTTTATAAGATTTATCGACATAATTTTAACATTGTAGTTTCCAATGCTGGTATCAAATACTAAACCAGAAAAGGGCGGATGAACTTTGGTGCCCCACACACGATTCATATATATAACATTAGTTTACAAAATTCTACTTTTTTTGCTTTTAATTACTTAGTTTCTTATGTGGCGTAATCACAGAATCTGGGAAGACAACCCGGGTTACGGCCGAACTTAACAGCGCTCGCCAGGCCGCTTTACGCGTGCCTCCTCCAATCTGTTATACCAAGCGTGGTTAGGATTTCCTCGCCTTAGTTCTTCCATTGGAGGCATGGTAGTCCTCTACGTCGTCGTCCAGCGGCTTCCACTTCAAACACCTGTTCGCTGGAACTTCTTTGTCCACACGCACGATATGTTCAGCGAGCGGAGACGTTGTAAAGTGATGTGTCTGACTATGTCAATATCACCCTAGAGCTCGTACAGTTCGTGGTTCTTCCGAATACGTTAGTCGTCGCCGACACGAACAGGACCGAAGATTTTGCGAAGAATTTTTCTCCCCAAGCTCCGCTGCATCAGTCTGCGACACGACCCATGCTTCTGCGCCATAGAGCTGCACGGGTCGGATGAGCTCTTGTAGAGTGTCACTGTTGTCGGTCGAGAGAGGCCTCTGGTACACATTTGCTTACTGAGCCAATATTAATACCTATTAGCAACCGTGATTCCTCATTTAATCACCAGGCTAACGTTATTTTCTGTGTTAATGGCGGAGCCAAGGTAAATAAATTCCTTGACAACTTCAAGAGTACAGTTGTCCGCTGTAACTTGGTATCCTAAATGCCGAGTATCCCTGCTGATGGACAGTATATACTTTGTCTTGCCCTCGTTAACCGTCATACCCACTTACCCTGATTCTTTTTCAATGGCGAAAAATGCAGAAGTAACATCTCGCTTGCAACCTTCAATGATATCGCTAATGACGAGGAGCTGAGCACATTTGTAGAAAATAGTGCCATTCCGATATACACCGGCCTTCCGCAGTACCCCTTCCATGGTGAAATTGAAGAGGTCGCACGACAGTGTATCGCCTTATCTGAAACCTCACAGGGTATTGAATGGTTCACAGAGGTCACTTCCTACCTTGACAGAGCTGGAGGTACTGCTCCGTACAGCGTTGTATTAGCATTGCAGGAATGCCAAACTGAGACAAGTTGGTATATAGGCAATTCCTTATCGGGCTATCGAAAGCAGCTTTATAGTGGACAAAGAGATGATGGGTGTCGATCTTTTACTCGTGGGCTTTCTCCAGGATTCGGAAATGATTGGTAAATCCGTAGTGTGAAGATCTGCTGAATGGACTTTCCAGGTCTAAAACCGCACTGATTATGTTGCTATCAATTTCCAAAATTCATTTTTTAAAGTTGTTTAACCTCATAAATACGAATCAACCTTCAGAAAAATGTGAGTTCGATTGCTTCTCAGACATTGCACAAAGATTTATTTTCAACGTCTATACAAAAACTTATTTGCCTTCAAAACTAGAGTGGTTTCTTTCACTGATTTTCCTGGGAATAAGTTCAGATCGTCTTCGATGGCCAACAATCGAGTCATGCCTTGTCAACCTCTCTGCTTAAGTTGAAAAGGTTTGATGGTTCCTTTCTATCTTGCATTTTTACCGTAATTTTACAAGGGACAGCATCGACCTGTAGCTACAGGCAGGTTACATCGAGAAGAGCGGATTCAAGAAAGAATCGTTTTCAAAAGACGAAGGCTATCTTTACTAGTGACATTACCACATGCCATCCATTATCTTATACCTTCACAATCCCTAATAAGCTGTGTGTGAAATGCCACTCAATATCCCATCCAATACGAACATAGCTCTCCAGGCCTTCTACGAGCACTTATAGAGGGACGCTGTAATGAAGTCAGTGCCAAGCTCTAGAATTCTTTGTATTTCAACCTTACTCCCATCTGAAGCCATCAGAAGTCGGTTGTACCGAAAAGAGAAGGTGGAATGCCTCAAACCTTGCAATTATATTGGGATTTTCTTGGATTATTGCACATTTGTTTCCTGAATGTATTAGTTTGCTGTTGTCATGGGACTCATCGGAGCGTAATGAGTTAGCCACTTTCCTATGCCTTAAGATGAGTGCTGAATGCGACTATCTCAACAAACAATTTGTGAAATACTGCAAAAAAAAAGGAGTTATACTCGTTGTAGACTTGCCAATGTTTGTGAAGTTCGTACGATGTTCGAAGGATTACACCCCTTCTGGGCCCATGTCAATCCAGCCCAGAGTGTTGCCAAATCAGTTGACTCATCTGATCAAAGTACTGACAGACTGGTTGAGTCATTGCATTCTTTTTGGTGGTAAATTCGCTTTAGCAGACCAACGTACTTTAGAATACTATTTGTGACCTTCTCCGAGAAAAGGCACCTAGTGTGTGAAAATGAAGTTTTGAGAAAAACGCATTTAAAGTTTCATAACGCATTATCACTGTGAACACACCTTCAGTTGGGAGATGCCGTTTTTTGACACAATAGGTCCCTTTTCTCGGAGAAGGTCACATATAAGCACTTTTTTGCATAAATCGAAGTCGCCCAGAGAAACTTTAGACTGCCTTAATTCCGGCATATTTTCCGGATTTGACCTCTTTTTGCATCTGTGCACGTCTTCAGCGGATCTCCAATGGTGTTGGATAATAGAACACAGAAACGTTCAGGGCCGTTAAACTGAGAGGTTTAAGCTTTCCTTGCTAATCAGCCTTCTCATTCCTCTCTACTCCTATGTGGCCTGGTACCCACAGTGGCCTGTTTATACTGCCTAGGGAGTTCAGTTTCCCAAGACAGTCCCATAGAAGTTTAGACGCCATCAAGGGTGAGTTCAAACTTTTGAGTTCTGCTTGACTATCGGAGAATATCACGATGTTTTTCCCCGATACTTCCTGTCAGTGTTGAATTAGGCAAATCTTTCAATAGCGTGAATCTTTGCATGCAAAATGCTTGGGAAAGACTCTTTTGGTTCCCAGTAGTTGGTACCAGGTCCAAATACTCCTGCCCCAGTTCCGTCCATAGTCTTAGAAGCATCTGTATACCATAAAAGGGAGTTTTCTCTAATTTAACACGTTTCAATTAGATATTTTCATTCATTTTTACAACTTAGCTTTCTACTATGCTTATGTACAAAGTTCAATTTTCTTGGCATAAAATCCTTATGAGATTTTAGTATACAGTATTCTTGACATCAATTGTTACCCCCTATGTTTTGGGTGTAATTTGATTACCTCACAGCAATTTCTTGTATTTTGCCAAGAGATTTCCTAGCAGAGTCCTGAATTACTAGATGTAAGTGTGTTAGATCTAGTATAAGTTGCATTGTTGCTGTGGGACAGGTGCGCTTAGCTCCAGTGATGACAAGACAGGCAAAGCGTTGTAACTTTCTTAAGGTAGATTCCGCTGTCTTAAGTCTGACTACAGAACGATAAATGATGATTGGTCACACCATCATCGTATACATCCAGCGAATGATTTTTGGGTTACATTCCCAAGATTTTCCCACAAGCCTTCGGCTTGTCATTAAGGAAGTTGTAGCCCTCTTGTTGGTTGCTGTCATGTGAGCCTTCCACAATAACTATTTGTCGAAAATGACTCCGAGGTAATTGTTTTCAGAGCTAATATCGAGCTGCATACCATTTAGAAGAGTAGGTTTCATATGTGGTAAGGGTTTTTTTCCAGGAAGCGGCACAATGCTGGGTTTCGAGGCCTTGATTTTGAATCCTGTTACCCTGCACCATTCAATAGCTTCTAATCAGCCCCTCAGAATAATATCACAAGCAGTGGATTCAAAGTTTACTGTAGCTATTATCAGAATATCATACGCATATCCTTGACATGACATGCCTAGAATCGTGAGTTTTATTAGAAGATCATCAACTACTCTGCTCCACAAAATGGGTCATAATACCCAAACCCTGCAGACATCCTTTATGGACTTTGACCTTAACAGTTTTGTCACCTGCGTCAGCTTCAGTCAGTCTACGGTTGACTAAACATCGTATGCAATTTGAGGTGATGTTTCTATTCTTTTATTGTTAATAGTTTTAATCATGTACTAATGAGGAGTGTTGTCGAAAGCCCCCATCAATATCAAGAAAAGCTCAAAGTGTTGTTTCATTTTTATTCATAGCTTTCTGATTTAAATGAGTTATATTGTAAATGAATTATATTGTCCCGCAATATAGGTAAACTGACAAGGATTTTAAGGCACCTATATTAACCATTTGCTCTATTGCTTTTTGTACAAAGGATGTCAAACTGATAGGCCTAAAGATTTTGGTATCTTCTATGTTAGCATATAAGTTAAAGTTCTTCCTACCTCTTGCTGCTGGCCACGGGTCTTCCACCGAACCAGACGCGTCGGTTCTGCGAAGTCACGCAATTGACCTACGCACGGATGCTAGTGATACCGCCTTTGCTGACCTACCTGATCGCTGTGCCTGGTCCCGCTGGGTGCGTGCGATCCAATGGCGAAACATGGGAGATGCTGCGCAGCGGCAAGGTGTTCGTATTCCAAAATCCAGACCCGAGGAGAATTGAATGAATACGGTGTATACTAGAATGACGCAATCATCAACATGGGAGGGGTGTGAATGGCTGAGGTGGAACTACATTCCGCAGAAAAATTATTTGCCAAGTTGCTGACGGAGGTGCTTGAAGGGACTCTAGCGCAAAACCATATGGTGCTGGTCGACGGCTTGCATGACTCCACAGGCGAAAACGTCCAGGTGATCGTCAACTTACCCTCTTTGATAACGGGGCAGACTAAAGTTCTTCCACAAACTCTGTCCACAATGGGAAATTTGATGAGAAACAGCAGATCATCCTGGCTCTGGTATAGAAAAAAGTTGGACACCATCTTTTTTTCATAACGCTTACGTCTGTGTAGTGTTCCGCCTTGATCAAAGTCTCAATCTCTCGGCCTTTCAGCTAGGTAGGACTTATTATGTTAGTTTTACTGAGGGCGATGGAGCTTAGAAGATTGTTGAGTTCCATCATAATCGACGTGTTTCTGCTGGTTACCAAGGAAAACAGTCTACTGCACTCTTGAAGATTCCAGTAGACTGTTAACCGATTTCGTTAGGTTCCTAATTTGCTCTTGCATTATGGTATTCACACGAATTTGCTTTTCGTGGCCCGCCGCCAACTGATCCCGTGAATGCGTAACTGCTTCGCAGTAGTCAGTATGAGAGGTCCCAGCAATGAACTTCAGGGAAGAGCCCAGAAGGTTGATGCTGCGGAAATGCCTGTGATGAAGCTCCAAGGTTCCTACAAGACGATCTATCTGTTCGACGTCGGCTTCAATTAGTATTCTAGAATCCTTTCCGATTCTTTCACTGCAATGCGGTACTCAGTGATGTTCGAGAATGGCAGATGTACCCCTTTGCGCTATATACCGCGACCTTCACCTCCAGTGATAGGGACATAGTAGGAGTGGGTGTAATCATGGATGCCGCCCTGCAAGACAGGAAAATCTGTCAGCAACCTGCAAAGACGTTAATGAGCACTGTCAGTCGTATCGCGTGTACTGAGTTAAGGCAACATTTTTACATTTTATTCTATTCGAATAATTTCGACTTCATATCGGAGTGGTTCATTGTGTAAACGCCAGAAGCACGAAGGAAATCTAATAAATCTGCTCCAGAATGTCAACCGATAACTGACTACTACTGAATTCACAGACCAGAGACACACAGTTACTCACTGAACTCCACTCACTCACCGCTGTTGATGAAACATTTCCCCGATGGAATTTTTTGCTGTATGGAATTTATTAAAATGTTAATTGACACAGTTCTAAATTACATCACATTTTTCACAGCACAGAAAAAAATAAGGGAAATGCAAACATAATGAAATGAAGGTATTAAAATATTAATTTAAAATAATTATGTGTAATTTTATAAATATATCCGCAACTGTTGAAAATGGTTGAAATACATTTTTCACAATTTTTTTGTTTCATTTCTGGTTTCTTTTTATATACCCAACCCAACTGCCCATATGCCCACTAGCCCATCTGTCCACCTGCCTAGCTGTCCAACTGCTCAACTGCCCAACTGTCCCCCTACCCACCTGTCCAACTGCCCACCAGCCCACCTGCTCACCTACTCAGCTACCGACTCGTGTAGTGGATTTTCTGTGGAAATATTATTTTGATGGATCAAATATTGTGTTACATTGCTGTGAGAATTTATTACTTGGCAAAGCATGCGGCAGTTTGTTTGCAATGTGGGCAATGCTGGCTGCTGCTGCGCGTACTCGGATGGAAAAGGCTTTGAAAAATTGTGAAACCACCGAAATGGCAGCCCTTCAATTTATTGACAATGTTAAGAGACCTGTGGACAATGTGTACGGCGGTGTAAACATACGCCCGGGCGTGCGATGTCCTGACTGCATACGCCAACTGTAGCAGCAACGTTGTTTATGGTAGCGTAATTGTGAGTGTACCAGAGCGTGTGTGTTTGTGTGTGCATGTGTGTGTTTGCTTTCGGTCTGTGTGCGTGTGTTAATTTGACACGTTGGCTTGGCTCTTATGTTCATTTTGGATCATCATTCATGTGACTTTTGCATAAACTCTGTCTGCGCATTCGATGAATTTTTTGTTGTTGTTTCTGGTTACGAAGGTCCTTTGACCACATGCATAAATTTGCTAGCATAAATGTTGCGCTTACCCCGTCGTCCCCCTTCACCGAACAAACCAAAACGAATGCAGTCAGTTGTATCCGTGCATATCTTTTTATCAGCCAATATTGGCGTACGCGATTTTATGGCCGGTCATGGCGTTATTTCCATCCGATAGCGCTGATTTGCCATATTGCAATGTAATTTGTGTTTCTGCGTATCTTGAATAAAGAGAATCCATGCGAGGATGTGATTGCTTATGTGCGTTTGCTTGTCTCTACGTAGGGGTTAATTTTTCGCTGCAGTCTGCATCAAAGGTCCTTTCAGTACATGTGTGCGTGTGATGACAACCACGCTTATTAATTATGCACATCATCCAACTAAATGGATTTATTTATGTGTGACTCCAAATGTACTGAAGCAAATACACGGAGCAGTGGTCTTCTGATACGTGAAATAATGGCAAATACTCGTATTTCAATGGTTATGGAAATTATTGCTGCAAAGAAGAATCGGAATTATGAATACATTCCAATACATTTTAAAGTAGTCTGGTGGTTAATTTCAATGAGGTTGCGAGAATTCAAGCCAGAAACATTAGAAGTGTTGAAAGGATTTAGCTATTAACCCACGTGAGGGTATATATGTCCATTAGATTTGAATGAAATCTGCATAAGGTTAGGTTCGGTTGGCCCGTCTAACCCGCCGTGAAGGCCACACATAGAACTGCAAGGTCCTTTGCGGTGCCAGATGGATATCCATATAAGAGCTATAGTATGAATCGTTGAACAGGGAGACGTTCTTAGCAATTCTTAAGGAAGAAACTATCCCTAGTTGTGGGAGCTCTTCTAGTCCTTCAAACCAGGGGCTCCCAGATATGATAAGTGCGGTTTAGATATTGCGGGGCATAGGCACAGTAGATGTTCCAGAGCTTATCTTGTGCCTTGCTCCCCACATTTCTTGTGTTTATTATTGTTTGTGAGTCTCATCATTTTTGCGTTTACCGCAGTTAGGCAGTGACCTGTGTCCTGCTACCCTTCTGCAATCCTTTCTCGGAAGTGCCAGTGTCGATTTGGTCTGAGTGTCGTACAGATTGAACATGAGCTTTGCGATCTTACATGTGGCAGTACTCCACCGTTCTTCACCTTCCTCATCAAGTCATCTTCAATACGGATATTGATCATTCTTAGAGGCATCAGTAGGTCATTTACTTGCTCCTTTGGTAGTAAGATTCCGCAATGGCATCCACACACTCATTTCCTTCTATGCTCTCATACCCTAGTTTCTAGTCTACGTTTGAGTCCTCAATCGAGTGATCGTTCATAGATTTATAATCTGTGGACAGAAGTATATCTCTTGACATTGAATTCCGCTGTTTTTAATCGATTTTTCTGATGACGTCCTTTCGGAATAGTGTCACAGATTTGAGTATTGCATATTATAAATAACATATATAAAATTGTATTGTATATTATGAAATGTTTTGCATATTATAAACTTTGTTCTTTCCGCATACACTGGAAGTACCATCCCTATTAAATCATTTGCTTCTCCAGATGAAAGTGAGGAAATCCGATAAGTTCACCTGCGATCCGATAAGTCAAGCTTGTGAAGAAACGCCACCCCAAACCTCGTCGTTTCAACTGTAGTCTTGGACATTGACATAAAATATAATGAATCGATTCTATATCTTCTTCGTCGTGGCAACTCCTCCATAGCCCGAATACGCCAACGTTGAAGCATTGGTGCGATAGCACAATGCCCGGTTATAATCCCCGTAAGCACTCTTACTGCAGGTTTGTTGAGCCCTACGAGAACCATCGTTCTCTTCATGTCTAACCTAGGCCAAAAGGCTCTTGAGACTTCACAGTCGTCACGATTGGTCCATAAGTTGTTTGTTACCGCAATAGTGAATTCATCTATGCTCCTAAACAGTTCACATATCGGGATTTGTATTGAAGTATCTGCTTCGTTAATGTTCATTTCAGAGCCCCTTCTGCCCATCTCATCCGCTAATTCATTCCCTTCTATATTGCTATGTCCGGGAACCCAGCAAAGTGAAACCTTGTGGGGTCCAATGTTCGGTAGTGAGGTACGACATTTTGCTACCAACTTCGGTTTAACTGTCTTGAATTCCATTGTCGTAAGCGCTGCCTGACTATCCACACAGATAGTAATATTCGAGGTTCGAATTGTCCTACCTATGTATCAGCTTGGCTACTTTCCCAATTGCATAGATTTCGGCATGAAAGACGCTGCATGCGTCAGGCAGCCGATATGACTGTATTGCCTGCAAGCTTTCCGAGAAGACACCCGTCCCCGTTCCATTCTCCATCTTTGAGCCGTTAATGTAGATGATAATGCCAGAGTTACCCATTACAGAGCCTAACTCCCAGTCTTCCCTGATTGAATAGAGAGTTGGAATTCTAGCTGTAAAGTCTAGAATAGAAGTCATGTAGTCTGTAGCTGTTTCTAAGTCAGCAGTAATTATCCTTTGACCCTTGCGGTTTATTTCGCTCAAAATTGTACAGTGTCCAGAGTTGGGAGATTTCCACGCGTTGCACTACTTTAATCTGAGAGCATACTTGGCGGCACAGAACACCCCAAGTGGTAGGAGGTGTAACGACTCTTTTCTATAGCTGGGGTAAAACTCAGCGGCTCCAGGGGTCGTATACAGAAAAATATAAAATCCTGTGTGTTAAATTAATTTCAACGTATTTATTTAGTGTATTGATTATGGACTCTTGTTAGTCCTTGCTCAAAACAATACTACTTCCTTAACTCTATGTTTGTATAAATAACTTATTCAATGTGTACTTGTTTTCACGTCTCTACGTCCCGGTAAGTGTGTGTCTCTGTGACTCAGTGGGAGAACGATTAAAAACCAGAAGCTCTCACTGAGTTCCTATGGTCTCTGTACGGCGTATGACTTAGTGGGAAAACGATTAAAAACCAGAGGTCCCCTCTAAGTCCCTAAGTCTCGGTGGCGTATGTGTCTCAGTGATTCAGTGGGAGAACGATTAAAAACCAGAGGCTCTCACTGAATCCCTGTAGTCTCTGTCTGTGTATGGCTTAGCAAGAAAAGGATTAAAAACCAGAGGTTCTTGCTAAGCTTTCTATGTTCGTATTGTACTTTGTAGAGCTGTTGCTAGTCAGGATGCTGGTGATCGACGAAGAGACCTACTGCCTGAGCTACGTGGTTTATATAGTCCCAGGTCGCAGCGGCTGACACATGTTGTTGTTCGCAGGCCACCGTTGTGTGATTTTACTTCCGTTGGCCAGTAGTCGATTGTTGTTGTTGTGGCCGGCTTGTTGTTGTTGCAGTCAGGCTTGTTGGTGTTGCCGTCTTTTGCCCTTGGGCCACCTTCAACTTCTGGCGGTCAGCCACCTCACTCCAACGGTCCCTGGTTAGCCTGCAGTATTGTTGCCTGCCAGCAGCGCTGTCCGGAATCCAATAGTGTTGTTGTTGTTAAATATTTAATTTACCTGACAATCAGCATTTCCCTCTTGTGCTTTGTACTTGCCGGCCGTTGGCGTGGTGGTGGTTCTGTCGGTGTCCCTCTTGTGCTTCGCTCTCGTTTCTTCGTGTTGTTGGTGTAAGATTTCCGAGCGAGCGCACTCGGCAAATTCCACCGCTGAGTTCGTGCACTCACCTTCTCTTGTCCGGCATGTATTTGTTGTATTCCTCGTCGCTGTGTTTTTCTTCGCTCTTTGCAAGCATAGCTCTGATTGGCAAGATCGTTGGCTGTGCGTGAGGTTGCTTTTGTTGTAATCCTAGTTATTATTCCAACTGGTATAATATGCTGATGGTGATCTGTTCTCCCGCCACTGCTGCGCTGATTGGTTAACACGTATGTAGTTTTTTTTGTTAAATTTCTAATGCAGTTGCTTCGGGTCGAGTATTTTATCGTGATGTGTGTGTGTATATAGTTTCGTAGCGACGCTGTCATTTGTAGTGTGGGCCAAAATTTCCCACAGAAGATTTTAGTCCTCACAGAGGTGAAATAATATATTGAAGCCTTCTTGAGGTGCGCCACTGAACTTCCCAGGCTACCAAGTATTTGTACTTTTCCAATACGGTTTTGATTACATTTCCTTCCCAGCGCCTTCCACCGGATGATAGACCCGTTGGTTATAATTGGTCTAATGATGATTGTGGTGTACAATGTACGGTGACAATCCCCATTTTTTCCCAAAGATCCTTCTACAGGTATAGTATGCAGCCAAACCCTTCTTTGTTCTCTCTTCAATATTCCTTCTCCAAACCCTTCTTTCTTCTCTCTTCAATATTTCTTCTCCAATTTAACTTGGAGTCCAGAATGGTACCTAAGTATTTCGTTTCTGAAGAAAGATTCAACGTTAACCTATCTAAGTTTGGCAAAGGGAACTCAGGGATTTTTGTTTTCGTGGTGAACAAAACTATCGCTGTCTTAGTAGGGTTAACTCCTAAGCCATTGCGCTCAGCCCATTCGGAAATATCATCCAGTGATGATTCAATGAGTTAAAGATTCCTAATATCTTATTCACTACTAGAAGCCATAGAAGAGGTGAGGCTGCGTACCCTTGTAGTCCTTTTGCTTATAGAGGCCGTCCCCATAGTGGCGTAAATAACCCTGCTTACTAGCATTGTGTTAATCCATGTCACTATGAATTCCTTCACTCCGTGATCTCTCAGCGCCTTACAGATCGCCTCTGTATTTACATTGTTGAAGGCCCCCTCAATGTCCAGAAAACCTACCAACGTGTATTCCTTATAGTCCAATGACCTCTCAATGATACCAACCACTTCATGTAGTGCGCTATCCACTGATCTACCCTTACGGTATGCGTGTAGCGCGATATCTATTCAGCGAAAATTGGTAACTCTTCTAATATACAAAACGATAAGTCTCTCAAGTGTTCTAAGAATAAACGATGCGAGACTTATTGGTCTGTAATCCCTGGCAGTAGAGTGATTTATTTTCTCGCTTTTGGAATGAAAACCACCCTGACTTCTCTCTAACTTTTTGGCTCATTCCCATCCTTGAGATACCTTGTGAAGATGAAAACTAGATGAGGAATCACGTCCTTAGCAGAAGGTTGCAGCTGAGCCGGTATAACTCCATCAGGACCCGCTGACTTATACGGGTCGAAGAAACCTATCGCCCACGCAGTTTTTTCCTTCTTCACGATATCCAACTCGTCAGTCCTTGAAACACGGGCAAGATGTATAGACTGCGTATCGACGGTGTACGAGTCCATGCTACCTGGAAAGTGCATTCCTATCAAAACCTCCAGGACTCCTGGCAACGAGCCACTGCGTCAGCCATCTTGCTTCTTCACACTGCCGAGAACCGTCGTGATTCTGAACCGTATTTTCCTCCGCCTTGATGCTTCGTTGACCGACCCCAGAGTTCCGCAGAATTCTCAGTAAGTTAATTGGAAATATTTCCATTGCCACTCAGTTAAAAAACCAGTTCCTAGCTGTGTCCTCGTAAAATCCCAAGTAAGCAATTTTATCCGAAGCCAATATTTTGCAAATTAATATAAAAATTACTCGTATTTGTTTGGGCTTAAAAATGTTGATGTTTTATTTTGAGTGTTAAATAAAATAATAAATTTAAATTGTTTACAATAGCAAACAGAAATCAATGAAAAACATTTCTGGAAAATTAGGGGAAAAAATTGTATATAAAAACGCAAAAAATTTATATAATTTTACAGTTCATTGAAAAGATTAAAATTCGCCGGATGATTACATTATCCCCTGAGCCCATGTGACAGGCAGGCGGCTCATGAAGTTTCACGACAAAGCCCAAGCAAATAGCATACGTGGGGCTGTGTGCGATTGTGTGGGTGCGTGTGTGGGGGCGTGTGAGTGAATTTGTGTGTATTTACGGTCTAATGCAATAAATTTTAAATAAATAATTATGATAATTGCGCAGTGAATTGTTTTATTAGCATTTTCAATTTAAATGCATTAAAAGCGAAGCAAGAATTCAATTTGATAAATGGCAAATTGGATTATGCGAGTAGAATGCAAAAACTGGGCAAGTGAGTATTAATGGAATTTAATTAAACCAACTTAAAAATGCCGTTATTAATTTTTTGCGTAATTAAAACGCAACTTTTCCTTTTTACCCGCTTAACCTGCTACCTGTATACTAATAAAGAGGAAAAGAACGTATTGCCAAAAAAAAAAAATAAAAATAAAAATAAAAAAAGCTGCAAACAAAAAAAAGTTAAGCAGACATCGTTAAGCGTTTAAAGTATCGTTCAAATGCGCTAAGCGCAAAACAGGAAATAATCCTTGGCAGCTCCTGGATTACGACGCATTAGGAATGCTTCATTTGATGCTTCAATTATAATTTGCAGTAATCATGGCGAGGGATTTACTTGGAGGGGATTGTCGTTGGCTGGAATATTGGTAAATATTTAATGCATGGAAAGCATGGAAACTATTCTGCATGCAAATGAAAAACAGACATAAAGGGGGGTGGGTGAGTCGGTTGTGTGAAAATGCTGAATAGCTGAAGGGGAACATATTCTGAAGGATACAAATTTAAAAATTTAAAGAAACAAAAATATTTAAAACATTTGGGTTGAGGAATATCAGCAGAAGATATCAACTGATCAATAAACTTGAGTGTTCTGCTTATGACTACATTACTCAAGCCTGATTCTGTTCTGGTTTCTGATTCCTCAGGGTTCACTAATGGATTACTTAAAGTGGTTTTTATACTACTATTTGCTGTTAAGTTTGGTTTCCGAAACAATTGCTTTATAATTGGTTAACAAATTGGTATACAATTGGTTTACAATTGCTTTACAAAGCATTTACTATTGGTAAACAATTAGTTTATAATTGGTTAACAATTGGTTTAAGTTGGTGTACAATTGATTTACAATTGCTTTACAAATGGTTTACTATTTGTCAACAATTAGTTTACAATTGGTTTGCAACTAGTTTATAATTGGTTCGCAATTCGTCGATAATCCGTTTGCAATTAGTCCACTATTGGTTTAGATATCGCTTTAGAAGTAATATACAAATAGCTTATAATTGGTTCACAATTTATTTACAAATAGTTGTTATTAAATGGTTTATAATTGTCTAAACATTAAATTACAATTGCTTGTAAATGTGTTTATAATTGGGTAACAATTGTTTTAAATTGTTTTACAAATGGTTAAGAATTGCCTTACAAATAGTGTACAATTAGCTTACAATTGGTTTGCAACTAGTTCACATTTGATTTAGAAATGCTTTAGAAATAGTCTCCAAATTAGTTCACAATCGCTTTGCAATTTGCTTACAATTACAATAATTTACATTTAATTCATGTACAATTTACAATTGCTTGAACATTGGTTTACAATTTGCTTTACAATTGATTAACAATTGATCTACATTTACTTCATAATTGCTTTACAATTGGTTAAGGTTAAGTTTAGGATAGACTTATGTTTAAGTGGCTGTCAAGAGCAACAGTTTTATTTTTCTGTACAGCTAGTCATATATAGCACTCAACCACAAGACTTGCATTGTACTATATTTGACGTTCCATTTTTATTATTCTTTGAATCTTCCTGACCTGTAAACAAGCCTCAGTAGATCCCGTGTACCTAAGTAGCCAAAGTTTGCGCTTCTTGGGTTGTCAGTTTCAAATACCTCTTTCCTGATTTTACCGAAAGCGAGGCACACGCACAAAAAGTGTTCCAACATCTTATTTTCCTCTCTATAAACCTGGCAAAGTGCGCTATCTGCCTTGACTATCATTTGCATATGCTTAGTCCATGCAAAATGACCTGTCATCAGCCCGACCAGAAGTCTGAAGTCTCTCCCACGAATTGACTGAAGAAACCTGGACGTTCTATCGGAAATAACAGGCAGCATGGCCTTTGCCCATCTGCTTCCTCTCATAGCCCCCCATTCGCGATTCTGTGCACAGGCAGCTCAAACGATAATGGAGGCTTTAAAGCAACAGGTATAGGAGGAACAGGTTCCGGGCCTGTAAAAGTGGTCTCAGATCCTTTATTCGTTAGTTTATCTGCGACTTCATTCCCTATAACACCCATGTATCCTGGAACCCTGAAATCAACAGATTCTTGCACAGGCAGCTCAAACGATAATAGTAGCCTTAAAGCAACAGGTATCAGAGGAACAGGTTCCGGGCCTATAAAACTGGTCTCAGATCCTTTATTCGTTAGTTTATCTGCGACTTCATTCCCTATAACATCCATGTATCCTGGAACCCTGAAATCAACCGATTCTTGCACAGGCAGCTCAAACGATAATAGTAGCCTTCAGGTAGATGAGGAACATGTTCCGGGTCATTAACACCGGTCTCAGATCCTTTATTCGCCAGTTTATCCGCGACTTCATTCCCCATAACAACCATGTATCCTGGAATCCTGAAATCAACAGACTAGTATGCATTCCAACATAATTCAATCTGGATTTACACAACAGTACACCCTTGGAAGTGACAAGGCTGAGCAAAACACCAACGCGGAAGTTTGAAGGCCTCAGCAAAGCCTACAACGCTGACTGACTGTCACTGCAGACACGAATTCTTCTGCCACGCCATCTTCCACCACATAGTCAATCGCCCTTAGGATAGCATAAACTTCCGCCTGACAGGTAGAGGAATTATTTCCAAGGGCGTAATGGAACTTGATACTGTTGAGTTCCATGAAAACACCAGAACCGGATCCAATATCTGTTTAGGAGACATCAGTGAAAATACGAGAGTAGTGCCTACTGGGCTCAGTCGTACAATGAAACCATAAGTGTACCACTGGAATTTTTATCCAATACCGCCTTTTTGTTATAGCATATGTGGACATTGAATCAATTGACATAGAAAGTGCATGTCAGTGTCAACAATATCCTCAGAAATCCAACCCGCACCCACCCCCTACCTATTGTGCTTATTTAACCTACAGATGGGCTCCGTGCATAAAAACATCGAGGGGAGGAAGATTCAGCAGCGCTTTAAGAGAAGGCCATATGTTGTTGGAAAGGCTCCAGTACAACAAATAGTCACAGTTCTCTGTAGTCTAGATAGGGAAGATTTCACTCGCTATAGAAACAATCTTTTCTCCCAGACCACCGACGCATAGGATATTATGGGCCTGCTCATTAGATTATTAATCCAAAGGATTTTCGAAGGACCCAGACCACATGTCTTGCCAAAAATTCGCTTGCATTGCCAAAAAGCTGACAATGCTTTCGCTACCTGTTCGTTTCGTTAGTTCGTCAACTTCAATTTCTCTGTTCATTTGCTGAAAAATTTGGTTCTAATTGAAGGACATTTGTAAGAATACCAGAAATTCAGCGTTCAAGGACCAGCTCACTCAGACCACCATGGGTCCATTGTGATACCACCGCGCCACAACGCACCTCCGATTCACTCGTCGAACCATTTTGAAGCCCTAATAAAGCGCAGGATTTGTTTGATCTTCGCGCTAGACACCTCTGTAAGAGAGCTAAAAGCGTATTTGTCTAAAGAGCCCGCTCTGCTTCTGGCCAGACTACAGAAGAGATGTTCCACAGTCTCCTCCTCCTCCTCATCCCCACAGCTTCTGCAGTATTCATGAGAGAATACTCCCAGCCTGAGAGCATGTCTGCCGAAAAGCTAGTGACCAGTTAAACATGCCACGACCTTAGAGATATTCTCTCTCGGCAGGGCAATCAAGTCTCTAGTTTTCCTACTATTAAGTTCCGGCCACATTAGCCTAGTCGTTAAGCAAGTGCCCTCTTGTGCCCAAGACCCATTGGTCTCACGCACGACCCTATCCTTCAGCATCAGTTTACAGGTGGCAATAGGTATTCCAATTTCACATCTGTCCATGCCTAAAGGAAGGTTGGTACCCCGTCTGGCTAAGTCATCAGCCCTACAGTTTCCCGCAATATCTCTATGCCCCGGAACCCATATAAGGCGTACCTTGAAAGTGGTACTGATATCATTTAGGGCTGCTCGGCAGTCCTGAGCAACCTTTGATTTCAGTGCCACCGAATTCATTGACAAGATGGCCGCCTGGCTATCCGAGTAGATATTTATAATATTTCTTGTTACGGCATGTCTATTTAAGTAAACGGCTACCTCCTTTATGGCTAGGACCTCTGCTTGATAAACACTGCAGTGGTCGGGGAGACGGAAAGAAAGTTCCAGTCCCAATTCTTGTGAGAAAACTCCAAAACCGACTCTATCGTCAAGTTTGGATCCGTCAGTGTAGAAATTAAGTTCCCCCCTTCTCCATGGCATTGGTGTTTGCCACTCTCTTCTAGACGGAATATATGTCTGGAAGTGCCTATCGAAGTTGAGATTAGGTATAGAGTGGTCAATGTGTTGGATAGAACTACTCCAGGTATGCGCAATAGTCGAGTGACCAATCTGCCGATCATGCCATAACGCCGCACATTTCAGCCTTAATGCTGATGTGGCTTCCACTTGTTTCCCTACCAGCTCTAATGTAGGTAGGTTGAGTATTACTTCTAAAGCTTTAGTAGGCGTGGTCCTTAAGGCACCAGAGATACATAAAAAAGCCGTTCTTTGGACCTTGCTCAGAAGCTTCAAATAACTTTGTTTCTGAGGGGCTGGCCACCATACCAGTATTCCATATAGCAATATGGGTCTGACCACCAAAATGTATAGCCAGTGCATGATTCGTGGGGATAGCCCCCACCTGATTCCGACCGCTTTTTTACATGTGTACAAAGCAATATTGGCCTTCCTGACTCTTTCTTCAATATTGGGTTTCCAGGTAAGTTTTCTATCTAGTACTAGTCCCAAATATTTGACTGTCTCCTTCATCGGAATTTCCACACCTTTGTATGTTAGCGGGGAGACCTCAGGAGATCTATTTTTCTTAGAAAAGAGGATTAATTCCATTTTCAGGGTTTAACCCTAATCCCCTTCTTCCCGTCCAACCAGTAAGCGTGGCCATGTTAGAGCGCAAAATATCCTTAAGAGTGTTTGGATATTTCCCTCTGATCACAATTGCCAAGTCATCAGCGTAGGCGACGACATGGCAACCCTCCCTCTCTAAGGCTAGCAGTAATGAATTTACCGCCAAATTCCAGAGCAGGGGGGAGAGGACTCCTCCCTGAGGAGTGCCTCTGCAGACCTGTCTGCTTAAGGTGTGGGAACCTAAGCTGGCAGTTACCTTTCTACTGACGAGTATCATTTCTACCATCGCTACCATATTAGGATCGACGCCCAGAGCTTCTAACGCTCCCGTAATGGCGTTCGCATTTATGTTGTTGAAAGCGCCTTCTATGTCAATGAACGCCGCTAGTGCGAATTCTTTCTGCTGGATGGCTTTTTCCACTATACCAATAAGTACGTGTAACGCCGTCTCTGTCGATTTGCCTTTCGTGTATGCATGTTGTGCCGAGGAGATTCTACCAGTTTGTATAGCTTCCCGTAAGTGTGCATCCATCTCTCTCTCCAGTGTTTTTAGGAGGAAAGACGTGAGACTGATTGGTCTGAAGTCTTTAGGATTTACATGAGAGGACCTGCCTGCCTTGGGTATGAAGGAAACCTTCGTTTCTCTCCATCTCAGCAGTATATAGCCCATGTTTAGACAGCTTCTAATTGCAGTCACAACCCAGGGCGTAATTATGTCCAGTGATTGTTGCAGTTCAGCTGGATAGATTCCATCCGGACCCGGAGATTTATATGGACCAAAGGTGTTAATGGCCCACTGAAATTTCTCGACTGTAACTATCGCATTCCCTATCTCAGACTGCCTGCCCCTAGGTGTCGGGTTATCACCCTCCACTGTGCTACTGCCTGGAAAATGCGTATCTAAGAGAAGTGCCAAAGATTCCTCGCTCGATTCACTCCACACATCACCCGGACCTTTAAGGTAGCTCAGGTTGTGTGGTGTCCTCGCTAGGATTCTTCTTAGTCTAGCTGCTTCCGATGTTTCTTCCACATCCCTACAATAGTTTTGCCAGGACTGTCGCTGCGCAATTCTGATTGCTTTCTTGTATATTTTTAGCTCAGCCTTGTAGGCTTCCCAGTCCGCGGGCAGACCCGAATTTTTAGCCCTGTTAAATAGCCGCCTGTTGGACCTCCGGAGAAGGCCTAGATCCATTGACCACCAAGGTGGTTTGTACTTGCCTCTCAGTTTTACAACCGGGCACCCGGCTGTCAGTGAACTATTCAGGGCCGTGGTTACCTGATTGATCAGCCCGTCTAATTCCACAGGGTCTGTGGGATCAGACGGGGGATTTATTGGCAGCGAGGCCCTGAAAGTCTTCCTATACTTCCCCCAGTCCGTTCTCCGTATATTTCTAAAGGTCTTAACTGGAGCTACTGGAAACTTCAATTCGTATTGTATATAGCGATGGTCAGAGTAGGAATTTTCATTCGACACTCTCCATCTTTTTACACTGTTCGCGAAATTATCGAAGGTCAGGGTAATATCTAACACTTCCCTTCTATTTTGTGTTATAAACGTCGGCTCTGAGCCAAAATTTACCACACTAAGCTTATTCTCCATAATTAAGTCTAAAACTGACTCACCTCTTGCGTTAGTGTTTGAACTTCCCCACAAAGTGTTGTGTGCGTTTACCTCACTGGAGACAACCAAGTTCCTTTGGCTGCGGCTGCCTCCATGACCAATGTCCGAACCTCCTCTGGTGGAGCGACCTTCTCGTGAGGCATATATGCGGAGGCTACCCAGAGACTGCTATTTTGCAGCTCAATGCTTGCCGCCACCGTATCGCCATTACTTAACTGTGGGAGCAAAAAGATGTTAATGTTATCCTTTGCAACTATACAAGCGCGAGGCTTACCTGTGCTATGAGCGGCTATCATCTTGAAGCCTCTCATTTTCAAACCGCAGATTTTGTTGCCGCATATCCACGGCTCTTGGATGAGGGCCACGTCAAAACCACCGGAACCCAGGCGGACCACCAAGTTCGCAGAGGCGATGGTGGAGGTTGATTTGGATAAGCTTCATAAGAATCTGTCCCTCTTACCTCCACCATCGTAACGTCCGCGTCCTCCTCTTCTTCGGTGTAGTCAAGTAGGTCGTCCTCCTCAAAGAGCTGCCCGACCCCGGTCAGCTGCTCTGAGTCGGTCGACCTTTGGCTGCTGGACAACCCTTCTTCACCACCGCCAGCCTCGCTAGCCTTGTCACCCTCTATCTCCTCCGGCTCCAAAACTTGCTCGTCGCTGCGGTAGATCCGGACGGTCACGTCAACGAACCCGAACCTGACTACCCCGTTTCTCTCTGCCAGTGAGGCAAGGGACTCAGCGTTGAGTATCAGCAACACCTGCCTCCTTCCTTCCATTGGCTCCTCGAGCTTCGCTACCTTCCAGTTCTGGGTTGGCAGCTACCTGTTGCACGATCTAAAGATCGCCTCTATTCTCTCTAAAGGTTGGCTGACCTGCTGTCATCGCATGCGATAAGTTTGGCCCTGCCCTGATACCAGCCCGCATCATGACAGAAAGGGGGGGTCCAGGGTTTTCTTCTAAGACTTGGAGGCAGACTTCGGCAATCGCTTGCTCCACCCACCTCCACTTCTCTTTGGGTATGACCCCTTCCTCCTCCTTCCGGTCAATGATGGCTAGCATCTCACCCCCACTTTTGACAACGTCGCTGTAGGATGGGTATTTCTGGCCGCCGACTTTTTGTCTTTTAGCGACCTCACCCGCCTCTTCAGCCGAGCGTTGTCTCTTTGGGGCTGTACCCGCCGGTTTGCCCAAGCCGGATAGCACCCCCCTTGCCCACTCTACCGATTTGGCCTGCTCCTCAGTGAGCTGGTCTGTGGGTAGAGCCTCATGTTTGGCCATGACCCTCATGGCCGCCTTCCTATCATAATAGGCTTGCTTAGACGCACGGACGGGTATAAACGCCCCCCCTGGCCTACCCCAGCAATCTTCTTTGAGCTGCTGGGCCCCTCTACTATCTGCTGCCGAAAGATCCCCGGGGTAGCCCCCCGCCCCCTGACCGCAGTCAGCGTTTGGGTTTTTACCACCTCCTCCGGGTTTCTTCCTTCAGCACCCCTTTGAAAGAGACGAGAGACCGGTTTTCCCAAGCCTCCCCGTCCCCTACTACCAGCACTCGTGCTGGGACCAGCCCTAACGCTTAAGCCCCTTCTGCCTCCTGCTGTTATCGATCTGTCTGCCACCCTTATATTAGCGGTAGACAGGATCGCCACTGTCGGTTTTTTGGGAGGACCGCCCTCCTTTAGTTTTGGATTTGGTTTTAAATTTAAAGACATATGTGGTCCCACGAGTATCGGACAAGAGAGGTCCGCTTGCGCAGAGGTCCGTTTGCGCGAGTAAGGCTAGATAGAACCGAAGGACGCCAAGTATCCGGAGCACTCCGTTAGAGACTGGGCTATTTTTTTGACCTGGGCCCCAGCCAGGCTGAGCATCGACACGGGTCATATGACATCTTACTCCAACCCAGAGGTTTTTTATAGAGGTTTGCTCCTCCACACCCTGTATCCGGGGAGGTGTTTATTGACTCCTCAGTCTAGATCCGTAGTGTTCTGTTATAAATAGCAGGGTTACTTCGTGCAGGATGTGACTCTTCGCCACGCACTATCGGTCTAGATGGAATAGAGGCTAATGTTCCTAGAACTATAATCGCATATTCCCATCCTGCGAAAATTTACGTTTCAACGAAACTTACGCTTCAACGAAAACTGACGCTTCAACCCCAGATCCCAGCGTTAGATGTAAATGTCGAATGAACATATTTAATTCCACTTGGGCCCCAAAATGTGCTTCTTCCATTTCAATGTATTGCAACTGCTCGAAGCATAAGCGTTTGCTTCACTGAAGCTGGACATATAGATTGGGCAACTAATCTGATAAAGAATTTAACTGCTCTAAGTTATAAAGGGATTTCAAGTGTAAATATCGTATATCCATCAGTCTATATCATTATGCCTTTGGACTCTCCAGAAACTACGATGGGCAAACAAACTCTCTGGTCCTTGAATTGTCTGTACTGGTTACATAGAAAGATATATAGAAATGGGGTAGGCCGGAGAAACTCGGTAGAAGAAGGTATCCAAGCACTGAAAGAAGTGATGTCCATTGTTCCATAACCTTCCAAGTAGAAGGGAGATAGAGGATTTTTGTAAAGGAAGGGAAAGTAAATTGTACCTTTTCAAACTTCTTTGACTGTTTTGTACAGCTTAGAAGTCTGTTCAGGATTAATGAATGTAAATTGTTCATTCCTTATACATCCAACTCTAATAAGTCCTTCCCATTCTGGTATAGGTAGAACAAACAAAAAGAAAATACTCTTTCCTATCCTGTTCTCCAGGCAAGAAATGTGGTTCGAACTCTCGAGGATGTTCGTCATATGATGGCCCCATCAATTGTGCCGCTTTATTACCGCAACCAATGATCGAGGATTTTTCCAACATAATATTAGAAGGAATTCTGGAACTCTCTCATTCGGGATCTCAGGGAAGCACTTCGTTTTAAAGACAACTGAATTGCACAATCGATAACGAATTGATAACTTCTGCCAAATATTGTATGCTCTCCATTCAAAGAGTGAACTTGGACTTCCAAAGGACTTTTGAAATCACTAACAAAAAGAAATGTGATACACCAATTTCAAATTACAAACTGTTTCGTGAACTTCAAATGCCCAGGTGCGAGTCTGTGCTCTTGAAAGCCGTGAATATTTTCCACCATGAAAAAGATTCTTAATCTGACACAAAAACACACAATAAACGGGAACCTTCTCCCTTCCCCCACTCCGACATAGTCTATGGAAATGTAGACGTATTTTCTCGTAAATTGTACTTCTTTGTGAACGCGCGCAAAAGTTAAACAAAAAAGCGAAAAGTCTTGTTGCGGTTATATTTGGCTATCAGCGCCACTGTCGCTATTTACTTAGGATTATTTCTGCAAATTCCCCACATTTAACATTATTAAATTGTGGCTAAAGTTTTAGCGACAGTAGAATTCCAAGTATTTGTACAATGTGCCGAATACGCAGACCAACTTCACTGCAAACGCGCGCTCGGGACACTGTGCGAGTGCACTAGTTTAGGTTGGCCAAGAAACGAAAGGGAGCAGAAAGAAGTTCCAACGTTAATTGTTTGGCGGGCAAGTAAACCACAGACACTGGAATGCGAGGGAAGGGTAGCGGTCAAAGCAACAGAAACTTTCCACTGTTCGCCCGACCAACCAGCTCAAGGACTAAATAATGTTTTATTGTTTAAAATTGCCATCTTTGCACAGGATGCCTTTGAAGTCTGTCAAATTTAATTAGTGCGGATATTTAAAAATTTCTCCGTCATGGTTTTTTGTGCTCGAAATGAAAGTTTCTCATTTAAGTCTTCGTGCAGATAAATTAGAAAGAAATTCAATTAAAACTGTGAAAGCTTTTGTTAAATAATAAAATTCGATGTGCCCGTAGACTGCGAGCATATAAATTTGGGATCAGAATTTAATGAGGCCGAAAGTTGAGATGGTCCACTGACACGACTACAAGGGTGGTGAGTGTGGAACCCGCGGCATAAGTCATAAACAGAATATGATTTGTTCAAAGTGTTTCACGTCAATGAAAGCACAATCGCGATTCATTTAGTTTTGATAAGAGAGATGCAGAATTGCTATGAAGAAGGCTCCACCAAATCAATGTATATTCGTATATTGCTGGTAAGCTACAGAATAGATCTTTAGGTAGGTAGGTAGGTTAGACAGCCGCATGACCAAGAGAACAGTGATGCCACTTAGAACAACAGTTAGATTCGTTGTGAGCCGCGGATGCGAGTTGTGGCCACGCTTACCCAAATTAAACCAACCTGATTATTTTATAAAGTAAATAAGCTTGTTAACACCTGATCTATCTACACTTGTTAAGAAGTGGGATCCTAGTATAGGTTCTCTATTTCTGGCAAAAGCTGTACATGTACAGAAGAGATGCTGGACCGATTCCAGTTCCTCCTCGGTCCTGCAGCTGTGACAGAAATCATTCGTAAAAACACCCATTCTTCTGGCATGATTTCCTATTAGACAATGTCCCGTGAGGGTTCATATAAGAGTCCAAATTTATGAAGTCGGATCCTAGCAAACGTTCCTATTAGAGTCATAATTTGTAGTCTGATATATACGAGTATATATAAAATTCTTAGATAGACGCACATTTAGCCTCGGCGATATTTGCTAGGCGATTTCGCAGGTAGATCTACTTTTGATTGGTCTTGGGCTATAATCAGATATGCTGAGATACTCGGCATATCCTCAGAGAGGGCAGTCAAAGGTTTCAAATCATCTTCCGAGCTTAAATATTTCAACAAGTGAGCGAGTATCCTCGCATACCAACTATCTCACTCAGCGAGGTGATTAGTCGCTTGTCAGAGTTTGGGAGCCCCTGAATCTCTTTTAGGTGGGCACAGCGAGTTCCAGCGAGACCTTCAGGATTACGTAAAGCTATGAGAGATGGACACTCCTTTTTCCAAAGTCCTGTTTAGTATACGACTTTGAGTTGCTTCAATCCACGAGAGATTGTGAAGGAACATTCAGAGTTGTTAAGACACATTGCCAGGCTTATAAAATTTATCACAATTGTACTGCGTCTTTAAACCATATTTCGGCACAATATTTCATATAATAAATTATAAAATTAAACTCCATTACCGCCTCAAAGTCGCACTTCGTCATATCGTGTGCCATAAGATTATTTTAAAAATTTGCTTCTTACTTGACTGTCAACTCTTCCGGCAGAAATAAATGCATAAATGATTAATGACGCATGTACGAGTGTTGAATATTTCTCTGATAAAAAATTCCCTCACTGCTTCCGAATGCATCATTTCAGCTGCTCAGCAAAATTTCTTTACATGCGCGAAATTGTTCCTTTTGTTCCATCCAATCCATCCCCCATCCATCTCGAGTGCAGAAAATATAATCGATTAATGTCATTTTTATTTATGGCGCAAAATAAAGTAAATGAAACTGAAGGAATTTCTTTGTGCTTCAATACAGGAAAACATCAATTCGGAAATCTGAAATTCTCTGGAAAAAAATTATTTTAAGTGAAACGATTGTGTCCATGGAGACAGTGAGAGTTGCGATTCGTTTTCGTGAATAATGTGCTTTAAGTTTTAATTCCACTTTGGAAGTGGAGATTGTCAGAGATTCTTGGCTGCAAAACCAGAGCTGAAAATATTCTCGGTCGATATTCGGCGAAATGTTTTGGGAAACTGAGGAAGAATGCTAAGTAAATTATCTTCTTTAACATATTCTCTCTTCGTTCTCTCTATATATCATTCTATAGACCTCTGTATTTATCATACTCGGTATATCCCTATGACAGATAATTTCTACCTCTAAACGTGGCTAACCTTCTTTAGGAATATTTGCGAAGAATGGCGTTTATGTCCACTTCATCATTGTTGAGCACATTTCCTGTATTCTAATATAATCGACTATTGTTTTGGTCTGCGTGGAATGGTGGAATCTGCTAATTCTTTATCCCTGTTAGAAAATTCATGTCGGATTAGCACAACAACTCAATGAAGATACCTAATTTTGCACATCAATCACTGAATTTGGATTGGCCGATACCAAAGTCATCCTTTTCATTCTTCACTCAGTCGACTTCGGAGGAGGTTATGAACCTATCCACAATATTCTATTGTAAACTATTCGATTCTATGTAAACTATTCCATTGTACGTAAATTATTCCATTCTACAGCAAATAAAAATATACTTTACCTACCTAAATCTTGTATTCATATAGATTAGGACACAGCTTTCTCTGTTTGATATTAGGTGGTGAGAAGTCAATAGGCATGGGTAGTGAACGACCGGACGAACTAACTGATCTGTATCACTGAATTGAACTAACTGAACTAGTTCAGATCTGTTAAGCGAAATAGTTCACTTTGCAGAGCTTCCATAGAGTTTCTGCAATTGGATTTCAAATACATTTTTTCAAAAGTGTGAGCTCCGTCTTGGTGGGCACACCCCATAAATCTAACATACTATAGGTTAGGTTACGTTATCGTGGTAACCTTACTCAGACCTCCTTGGATCCATTGTGATACCACCACGTAACAACGCACCTCTGATTTACTCGTCAAATCATTTCAAAACCCTAAAAAAACGCAGGTTTTGTTTCACCTTCGCGCCAGACACATATGTAAGAGAGTTAAAAGCGTATTTGCCTAAAGAGCCCGCTCTGTTTCTATCCAGGATGTTCCACAGTGTCCTCATCCCCACAGCTTCTGCAGTATTCATGAGAGAATACTCCCAGCCTGAGAGCATGCCTGCCAAATAGCGAATGGCCAGTTATACCAGCCATGACCTTAGGGATATTTTCTCTCGACAGGCCAAGCAAGTCTCTAGATTTTAGATAGCAGATCTATTTTTCTTAGAGAAGAGGAATAATTCCATTTTATCGGGGTTTACCCTACTCCCCTTCTTTCCGTCCAAAAAGTAAGCGTGGCCATGCTAGAGCACAAAATTTCCATAAGAGTGTTTGGATATTTCCCTCTAATCACTATTGCCAAATAGGCGACGACATGGCAACCGATTGGTCTGAAGTCTTTAGGATTTACATGAGAAGACCGGCCTGCCTTGGGTATAAAGGAAACCTTCGTTTCTCTACATCTCAGCGAAATATAGCCCAGGTTAAGACAGCTTCTAATTGCAGCCACAACCCAGGGCGTGATTATGTCCTGTGATTGTTGCAGTTCAGCTGGATAGATTCCATCCGGGCCCGGAGACTTGTATGGATCAAAGGTGTTAAAGGTCCACTCCACTTTCTCGGCTGGAACAACGCATTTCCTATCTCAGACTGCCCGCCCATAGATATTGAGTTATTACACTCCACCATGCTACTACCTGGAAAATGCGTATCTAAGAGAAGATCGAAAGATTTCTCGCTCGATTCGCTCCACCCATCTCCCAGAACTTTTAGGTACGATTGTCCTTAGTCTGGCTGTTTCCGATGTGTCTTCCACATCCCTACAATAATTTTGCCAGGACTCTCGTTGCGCAGTTGTGATTGCTTTTTTGTATGTTTTTAGTTCAGCCTTATAGGCTTATAGTTTAATTCCACAGGGTATGTGGGGTCAGACGGGGTATTCCTTGGCAGTGAGCCCTGAGATTCTTTCTATACTTTCCCCAGTCCGTTCTCCGTATATTCCTATACGTCTTAACTGGAGATACTGGGATGTTCGATTCGAATTCTATATGACGATGGTCAGAGTATTAATTTTCATTCGAAACTCTCCATCTTTTTACATTATTCACGAACTGATCGAAGGTCAGGATAGTATCTAAAACTTCCTTTCTGTTCTTTGTTATAAAAGTCGGCTCTGAGCCTAAATTTAACATACTATGCTCTGGTTTTGCCTTTAAATATGGTATCGTAGAATATATCTTACAATTTGAGATATATGATCTTACTGCGAGATATACCACCTTTATGCGAGATAAATTTTATAAATAAGGTTAGACCAAGTTCCACAATTTGTCTGCATTGCTGTTCAAAGCGAGAGTCCCCTCAGATTGCTCTAGGGATGCAGTATACTATTATATACTCGGTAATTTTACAGATATGGTCTTTCTTAGCATGAATCAGTATAGATGTGTACATCTTTGTCCATACGATGGTCGCGACTTGTATATTGGGAGAAAAGTTGCCGATTCTTAGATCGCCTAGAATCTAACTAGCCAGATCCTTCGAAGTAACTCCCTAATTTTTCTTCGATGACTCTGGAAAATTTAGTAGACTGAAGCTAAATCATACCGAGAGGCAGAGCTTGACAATTGGGACTAACAATCTTATAACTGTTATTAAGATTTGAAGGAAGGTCTTTGAAAAAATACCTGCCAATTGAAATTATGCTTTGTTTAGAGACTGAATGGTTTCCTAGTATTGCCCGACGAAATGGAAAGGCTCCTGGAGGGATATGTACGTCCCACGAAAAAGTTGGGGAAAACAGTTGTAAATATCTTATGTTCTAAGATTGAATGGTTCCCAAATAAGGCTCCACACAATGGAGAGACTCTTGTAATAAGTACTTGGCAAATACATACACAAATTTTGAAGTAAAGTCAGACGCGAAAATGATCAAAGCTCTTTTTATACAATAACAGCGGTAATCGTGTGTAGTTTTGGAAGTGCTTACCAAGTTACAAAATCCACAGTAAGATATGTCCCAGAACTACTGGAAGAAATACCAATTCTGAGCATCTTTGAATCAATCTAGTGGGACTGGTTAATCTCTGATAGTGTTTAGATTGATTCATAGTGATGGAAGAATATTTCTTCAGAGATTATGGATTAAGAACTTTCTTAGATTTCATTTATGTGTGTTATTCAGAGAGTCTCATGAATGTTACAGAAATCTCTGTTCCTTCCTGAGGCTCACCAGTTTATCTCTGAAATTATGTTTTGGCAGATTCGGAGTTAAGTAGGTTTATGACTTCAGAGGTTATGGGAGACTACATGAGAATATAGTAAATTAATAGACTATCAGTACCGTCACAGTTGTCTCCGGTTATTCCTGAGACTCTCCAATGCACTGGATATAATCTCTGTAATTATATTTAGGCAGATTCGGAGCTAAGTACCTCTATGACTTCAGAGGTTATGGGAGACTACATGAGAATATAGTATATTCACAAACTTTGAGTACCATCACCAATGTCTCCCGTCATTAATGAGACTCTCGAATGCACTAGGAATAATCTTTGAAATTATGTTCAGGCAGATTCGAAGTGATTCAGTTACATCGCTTCAGAGATATTGGGAGACTGCTCAAATAAGTGTTATTTAAATATTTCCAGTCACTTCGAGTTGATGGAAGATTCGAGTTGATGGAAGATTCGACATTTTAGTGTGGAGGAAGCTCACCACATTCATTTTGAGAGAAATAGTAAATCAAAACCTGAACTGCCACCCTGAACTGCCACCCTGAACTGCCACCCTGAACTGCCACCCTGAACTGCCACCCTGAACTGTAGACCCTAATAAAGGGAAGAATAAAATATTAATATCGAGATTTAAACAAAAAGGGTTTCCCCACTCCCCTCCACCACTATTGTGTTCCGAGATAATAGTGCGGAACAATTAAAATGAACCCGGCGAAGTGAAAGTTTTCTTCTGTTTACTTCCCTCATGAATTAGTTCGAGCGTAAAGTGTGCATATAAAATTGTGCAGCTTATTTCACGGGCTGTGGCCACTAAACGCTTCGCCACTAAAAGCCATTGACCCCCTTAATAAGCCAGTTAGCTCCTTGCCGCCTGGTAACTGCGCCAGCAGTTTTAATTGTTTTAAGGACAATCTTTACCTAGCGGTTATCTGGCAACGTTCATCGGCGCAAATTATTTGCCGCACTTATTGTTGTATTTGTGGAAACTTGTGAGAAGCCTCGTTATCAACTCGTTACGTGTTATAAAATTTTAATTAGAGCCTCTGTCGTCACCAGCGCTAAGCGCATTTTTCCCCATTATCCGCGATGGAGATTAATTTCAGCTTTCTTCGAGTTCCTTTCGGAAGTTGTTTTTGCTACTTTTATTTTTGTCGACTGGGGGTGTTCGCAGGCATGGCCCTGAATCCTGCCTAGCCACACTTTTCCAAATATTTTGAATTTTTATAAATCCCCACATAGAATCTCATAAATATGCGCAGCTGAATTATTATTGTAAACATAATTTTTTGACTGCCAGAACTGCGCTGTTTCCAATTAAACGTAAGCTACGTGTCTGCACTGCAAATTGCATTGATTATCAGCGGCATTTTGAGGCAAGTCCGCAGCTGAATGCCGTACAAATAAAGCAATTAAACTAAAAGTATGAGTATGTTCGTTCTGGCGGGAATTGCGCAAAAGGCACAAAAGGATATTGGCGCTATTACGTATGCACGCCGCAAATCACACGCATATCCTGGCGCTTTGCTGCTGTTCTTATGGTTGTGTTTGTTGTTCCTGCTGTTGCTGGTGTTGTTAATAAGCGAACCACCAGAACAACGAACAGTGACGCGGCAAGTGTGGACAAAGTTAAGGTCAACAAATACACCCAAAAAGTATTCCTCCATGTTTACTGAGTTGGTTTCATGTTGAAAGGAGATGTTCGTTTAAGCAACTACTCAGAATTTTATCAACTTCATATGCATTTTAATATGGATACTGGAAAATATTTGTGACTTATAAATTTACAGACAGAATTCAGCTTTCCAAGCTAGAAATTCAGGATACTAAGATAGAAGTTCTATATTGCAACCCTAATGTGGGTTAAGAATTATGTAGGAAAACTTGCCATATATTCCTATCACTTCAAAATGTATTAACTCAAAAGATAGAGCCTTATAGATAAAAATATAGTTCACAATTCGAATGAAGGCTCTTCTGATACCTCAATATGAACGTCACAACTTAACAGGGATCATTTCAATATTGAATAAGTTGGTTCATAACTCAAAGCAACACTCTTTCGATAGTGAAAAAATCATACCTCACTATTCAAAAAAGGTCCTTAAGAAAGGTTCAAAAGAAGACACCCAATTCTTGCAATAAATTCAAGAACTGGATTCATCCATCAACATAAATAGGCACATAAAAGCAATCAAAGCAAGTTTGCGGTACCTTACATACATCAGGAGATGCGACACCCATATCTCCTCTTCAGTTAACTTTAACAATTATTACTCAAAATTATGATATCATTCCAACATACTCCAGAATCAAATTCTATAGCGCAAAAGAGATACCAACATTTATGGTATGTTGCCCCCATACTCCAATTCTTCGAGCTCGGAATATATTTGGTTCTGAATATATTCGAGCTCGGAATATGATGGATATACAACAATCTCTTCCAAACAAATTAAACCAATATATATATATATATATATATATATATATATATATATATATATATAAATATATATCTCTTCTATATATATATATATATATATATATATATATATATATATATATATATATATATATATATATATATATATATATATATATATATATATATATATATATATATATATATATATATATATATATATATATATATATATATATATATATATATATATATATATATATATATATATATATATATATATATATATATATATATATATATATATATATATATATATATATATATATATATATATATATATATATATATATATATATATATATATATATATATATATATATATATATATATATATATATATATATATATATATATATATATATATATATATATATATATATATATATATATATATATATATATATATATATATATATATATATATATATATATATATATATATATATATATATATATATATATATATATATATATATATCTCTTCTAGTCACTAAGTCATCAATATGATAAAATGTGTCATATATTCATATATCATATTCACCCTTTGCGGTGTAGTGGAAAACATGCTAGACTCACACTCAGAGGGTCGCAGTTCAAATACTGCCCCTGCCTAGGTATGAAAAATGGCTCTTTCTGTCTCTGTTCGAGTCGAAAGCCTCAGTTCCTAGTACTCATTCCTCAGCCCCTTCCAGTCATAATTAATTATGGTGTAAGATATATTAATAATAATAATAATAATAATAATAATAATAATAATAAATGTATCATCACAGTTAATCGGTATTTGTATTCGGAAATTGTTCCGTATTTCTGTACATCTCTACTTCATATCTCCCGGTCTATATGAGACGGCACTTTGGGTACAATTGTAGCGGAAAGCCAATAATAAACATCTTTAAGTGGAGGCCATAAAAACGAACGACTTGAACGGGCGTGCTCGAGCAGAGCTTTATACCCTTTTACTGACCATATCTCCCACAGAAAAGGTGAAGCAAGTAATGCCGCACACAGGATACGCGATAATTTGAGCTTTTGTTACTGAGGAAATAATTATTTCGCTTCTGAGAGTTCTGAGCAACTAATCAGTAATTTGCTGGCGAACGAAGTGACCAGTATAAATATTAAACGAATTCTCTGCACCTGGCTAGAACAAATAAACAAACATAGTTGGGACTGGACGTATCTAAGGATATATATAATATACAGGCAGAATTGTGATACTCAAGAAGAAACTGTATACTTTTGACATGGTACCACAAATTGAACAAATGAGTAAGGAAAATATGCAATTTTTTTTTGCAAAATTATTGAACTTTTGAAACTACTCTTCTCCCTCGATAGCCAAAGGAACTGTAAAAGCTTTACGAAGAGTTGAGTTTGGTATTACTTTAATTTCACTTAATTCAAACGGATAATCCTGACCTAATTAGAAGCATTATATTAGAAGCATTGTATTGAAGAAGAATGGTATAAAGTAACATTGGATCGTTGGAAGTATGTAATTCGGCTCAATTGAACAAAAGTCTTGTAGAAGGCTTGTGTGGTGTGCTACCCTGAAGAATTATCAGGGTTATACTTTCTATCAGAGACGAATTTTTGCTTGTTTGCTATTGGAAGATTCCTTTTAGCTTGGTAGTGTGGTTCTGCAACGACAATTCTGATGAGTCCCACTGACAGCAACCATAGTACTAACTATATGAATTTCTAATGCTCTCTATGTTTAAGAAATGTTGGAGTTCAGGAGAGCACGAAAGGAAACGAAAGTAGTATTTGAAGAAATTAGAAGATGACTGTACACTACGAGCAGAGTCCATAGAGACAGGACACTTAGAGGTCAAATTTTCTGACGTTTAAAAAAAACTGTCTTTGCTTATCATTAGTTGCCTATATGCATAGGTTTGCTTATCATTGATTAACCAGAATTCTGAAGAGAATCAACTCTCTGCTACGAGTATCTTTCTTCGAGGATTTGGCCGTTATGCTGTCACTCCTTGGTCATAAGGTTTGCAAGGCATCTCCTGGGAAGCTGATTGGGAAATTTGTTCTACGAAAGTCAGTTTGATAATTATTTTTCTCTCTCTGTCTCTTTGTAACCTTTCATTAAGTTTCTTTTCCTCTCTCTTATCTTTCACTTTTTCATCTTTCTGTCGCTGGCCTCTAATTATGTTACTCCCCCTCTCTTTTTTTATGTTTCTCTTTCTCCCAAGATCAGAATTTATATTGTATAAGTCGAAGAGAGGGAATTGGAATAATACTTTATCTATAGAAGGGTGGAATTCTGTCAGTGTTTTAGTTCTAGAACTCTCAATATTCATACGAAGTGTGATTCTCAACTTCATATCAATACTGCAACTCAAAAATAGAGATCCAGTCTGGCTCAAATAGACTCAATGAGATTTTGAGAAAACCACTGAGGAACTATCCTGGGTCAAATGGAATCAGCGAGATGTTGAGAAAATCATGGAGGAACTGTCCTTGGTCAAATGGAATCAATGAAGTCAGGAGAAAGCAATTGAGCAAGTATCCTGGGTCAAATGGAACCAATGAGGGTTTGAGAAAAGCATTGAAGAACTATCCTGGGTTAAATAGAATCAATGAGGGTTCGACAAAAGCATTGAAGAACTATCGTGGGTCAAAGGGAATCAAGGAAGTCAGGTGAAATGGAAGAACTATCCTGGGTGAAAGAGAATCAATGAAGTTTTGAGAAAACAATGGAAGAACTATCCTGGGTCAAATGGGATCAGTGAGGTTTTGAGAAAAGCATTGAGGAACTATCCTGGGTTAAATGGAATCAATGAGGGTTTGAGAAAAGCATTGAAGAACTATCCTGGGTCAAAGGGAATGGACGTATCGAAGGATATGAAGTCAGGAGAAAACAATTGAGGAACTGTCCTTGGTTAAATGGAATCAGTGAGGCTTTGAGAAAACCATTGAGGAACTCTTCTTAGTCAAATCGAATTAATGAAATCAGTAGAAAACAATTGAGGAACTATCCTGGTTCAAAGGGAATCAATGAAGTTTTGAGAAAACAATTGAGGAACTATCATGGGTCAAAGGGAGTCACTGAGGTTTTGAGAAAACCATTGAGGAACTCTTCTGGCTACAAACTTTTAAGTGAAGAATCAGGTAATTACAGAACACTTGTAATTATGCCTAACAATGTAAGTACTATTGTCCCATCGAATACTCGGCGAATTGAAGGCAGTCCTTTTGAATCCTTACATCAGGCTACTTTACTCGTTAATTGTAATTTGCGCTCCTGTCATAAATCTGTTTCGTGGTTAAGCTTCGTTTACGTAAATATTCACGCATTGCACATGCTTAAATGAGCGTCTTTTCAGTTCTCTCTGCTCTCCACACCTCACCCCCAATGAACAGACTCGCTTAGGTATATAACAAGTTTAATTCTACACATTCAGTAAGGTGGCGTTTTTTGTAGCTGAAAGCTAGCTAAAAGTCGTTTGCTCCTGGCGCGAATTTTTTCCATTTCCGCGTTTTGTTTGATCAAAGGAAAAGAGTGTCATGGCGATGGTTACATCCGTCGTGCACACTTGGAACTTTTCTCATTAGAAAACTTTTATTATTTCCGTTTTATCACACCACAGTAAACAAAGGCGAATTGTATGTAGTTGCGAGCGTGAATCCAAAGCCCACAAATGTATCTTCCGAGGGGGGAATGAGCACATGAAATTTTGGCTACCCTGACAGCCGAATTGACACACGAACCAGCTGAACCAGTGCTCCGTTGACCAAGCATGGATTTGTGTATGAATGCTCATATTTTGCGCCACCTCTATGGCAAATGTACTTCCTTTTAAATATATCCTGCTTAAGAAGACTACAAAAAGCCACTCACCGACAGTGTTAGACTGAGCGCTCACTGAATCTCATGCCGACTGTGTTATTGCCAACAGCGACGCGGCACTGCCTTGGAAAGTAATTTACTTCAAAGTGGGGCAGTGTGGGTCTGACGATTGCTTCTTCGTACATGCTGACTCGCACAGTCGCTTCGAAAGGATATTGTAAAAGTTAATAAAAACTTCAAAGGAGTTAACTTGACAACAAAAACTTTAACTGCTGTGTTTATGAGTGATGTGCCGAGCAAAATGTAGCGCAAGCCACGCATGAAAAATCATGAAGATTATTCATCCTTTCACATAAGTTTATCTTGGGCGCTGATGAATAGATGCGAGATATGATGGTACCGACAGAAACCGACACCGCTACGGTTGATAAAACCGTCAGAGCTAGTGATGATAGTGATGATAAGGACTTTAACTGGAGAATATTGTGCTGTAGTAACTGTTGATAGAATTGTTTTTAACGTAGTAACAGAAAGATAGTTAGAAAATCTTTGAAGTAGGTCACTGAACGATGGGCCCAAAGAGAGCACTTTTGTTGAAGGGAACTTAAGACTCTCGATTCTAGCTATGAAACCACTTTGGTGTGATTCAGACAAATGTAAGATATGCAAAAGTTAATGCTCAGAAGACTGGAAAAGTGTAAGCTTCATTATCACCGGATAATTCCAGATGTAATCTTGCACAATTTTTTGATGAACTATCTTATTCCTAGATTTATAAGGGTTTACCAGTGCAATTGATAAAGATATTGGTCTGAAGAATATCCTTTTCGACAATGTTTAGATGATCCATCCCTCTTTGTTCATATAATTTCCAAGAGTTTACCTGCGAAGTTGATTAGAAAATTTCAAGCAGAAAGTCTTCTTGTCTTTCTGTTTTTCTATCTTTACTTTGGGCTCTCTCCCTTCTGATTGTCTGCCTGTTTCTCTCTTGTTCGCTGAGATTATTTGCGGAATGATGGTCCGAAAAAATATATACAAAGAGAAGCGTTTTTCCATTCCCTGCATATATGTGGAACTTTAGCTGCTCTTCTCCGTCATGGTCGCTGAGGATTAGTTGACAGCTTGTGATTTCACTGCTAATCACTCTCTCTTTTTGAGAACACAATATCCAGTTTGGAACATTCATTGCTCTCAAGTCCTCTTTCACTGTTTCCAGCTAAAGTATTTACTGCCATCGCATTACTCTTGAGCTCTTGCTTTATGGTGTTACGTGATTTTCTTGAAGCGGTTGCTTCCTCTATGACACGTAAACAATTTCATTGGTATTAATGAAATATTCAAAAAAGAGATAAATCAATAACCTACTTCTGCACAATGCAGAGCTGGGTGCCACATTGTGGACACTTTGCATTTGATCACACTGTACAGTAAGCTACGACGTGGTGATAAAAATAAAGAATTATTATGAATATTTTCGATGCGCTCTGTTATCAGTTCCGTATAGTTTATTTATGCGTAAACAAGCAAAAGAAATAATATTATAAAAAAAACACAAAGTCTGATAAAATGCTGGCTAAAAGCAACAACAAAAAAGCCTGTCACTGGCACAGACCAAAACAAAGCACGAAATAAAAATAAAAATAGAAATAAAAATAAAAGAACACCCACACTCAAGAGCTGCGGTTCGAAGTTATCGAAACAATTCAATAAACGAAGAGATTATGTTTTATTTGCCATGTCTGCAGCAGAAATAAATAAACACTCCGGCAACCCAGTCGGCAATTTCGGAACCGATGAAGATTTCAAACAGGATTTTCTATAGAAAATTGAAAATTGCTGAAAGAGGGTCCTTTGCTGAGGTTGTATTACACTGATTTTTTCTATGATGAAAGGGGTTTGGGTATTTTACCTGCATTACTAACTAATTGAGGGTGAGGATTGAAGCAGAAACGGCATGTTTTGTAGACACCGCCTAGGCATTACTTGGTAAGGATGCATGCAAATATAATTCAATAATATTGAAGCATTTATGATTGCATACTTTTAGGAGCCAAGACACAATCCATGCAGATAAAACTTCTTCCGAGTTGTAGATAATGGTTTAGAATGTTCTCGAAAGTTAAATCTTACTCTTACTCTTTCGAGGTGTAGATAATGGTCTAGAATGTTTTTGAAAATATAAGCTTATTCAAGAACTCTTTTTCGAGGTGTAGATAATTGTCTATAATGTTTTCGAAAATAAACGCTTACTCAAGAACCCCTTTTCGAGTTGTAGATAATGGTTTAGAATGTTCTCGAAAGTAAAATCTTACTCTTACTCTTTCGAGGTGTAGATAATGGTCTAGAATGTTATTGAAAATAAAAGCTTACTCAAGAACTCTCTTTCGAGGTGTACATAATTGTCTATAATGTTCTCGAAAATAAACGCTTACTCAAGAACCCTCTTTCGAGGTGTAGATAAGATTAGAGATTTAACCAGAAACTTCTTTAATTGTGTAGAGAATATTCTAGAATTTTCTACTTCAGTAGGTGTATAAGCCACCACAATATTAAAGTGGAGAGGCAGTTCAATAGCAATCGTAACAGTGTGTACATCGTGCATTTCACTTGGAGCAGTTTCAGTATTAAGAAGAAATAAAGTGATCAAACGATTTCTTCAAGAAAGTGCAAATTTTAATTAGGAAAACTTGAAGCCATATTAAGTGTGTAAGTTGCAATAGTTAAATAAAGTTAATTATTTTAGTTTAACTAGCGACTGTTTGAATACTACGCGATCCAGTGGTTCGAATCCGAGTATTGAGAGTAGGAGTAAATTGTCAGTTATAAAATTTTAGAGTCATGAGGAAGAGTAGTCAAGTAGGGAAGAAAACACCAAAGCAGTATTGTTCAGGGAGATATATAAGTGCTTTCCACTGCTGTACTTAGGAAACAAGGACCGGCTGTTTGGCCATGGTCATCTGGCATGATGGATCATATGGTTGGTATACTAGGTTTGGCTTATTAGCGCTCATGTTGAAAAGCAGATAAACATAATGTTCCGATCCTCAAGTTGCTAAATTCAGGCATTCATCAAGCTTACTTTGTAAGTTAATAAACTAAAAGTAGTATTAATTTAGATTTGAGCCAATATCAGTAGATATTGTTAAGAATGCTTTTATACATTGAGGAAGTTTACCATTAATTTTCAATAATAAACACAAAAGTAAACAAAAAATATATCCGAAAGGTCGAATCAGCCACAAAAAATGTGTTTTCTTCTGTGCCGCAGCATTGCTGGGATTTGCTACAAATGTAACAAATAAAGATGCTTCCCCCAAATATCTTTATGCCGAATCTTGGGTATCCACTTTAAGTACTCTCCAAGAGAATACTGTATTCCAGTTACAAAGTGATGAACAAAGCACAGAATTGTTTGCATTTCCTACTGGGTTAGCTGCCCTTAATACTAGCAGCACTGGTATTGCGGTGTGTATTGCGTATAGATTTATTTTGAGCACATACATTGTACGACAATCGGGAGTACAGTAAATGACATTGCACAAATTTCCGTTTTAATACGAGCAGACAATATTTTGGTAAGCGATTTTATTATATTTTCCCCCATTGAAATGACAATTTTTCATTTCAGTTCCAGTTATTTTTTCCAAGCTGTTATTTTGTTAAGTGAAATGCAGTTCTACTACTCGTACATTCCGCTGGGAGTCAAGGCAGTAGTGGTACCACTGGTGAAGTACTGGGCACTGATATCTGATTCATCAAAGTACGCCAACGTGAGTGGTGGTTGTCTCGTTCTGCTGAGTTCATCGGTGATTTCTCAATGAAAGCAGCAATTTTTCAATTGAGTAGCTCGCCCGGCCACGCTGCTGTCGTCGTCAGCACCTTTGCACTTGTTAGGTATTTGCGCTGATGATAACTCGCTCGTCTGCAGTAAGAAATATTGTCAATGTTTTTGAGCGGTTGTTGCCTTTGTTATTTTATGTTCGGTCATTGTTGTTTTCATTTTCGTTTAACTAACTTCGGAGATGACATTTGCAGTAAATAGCAATTTGGGTGCATTATTTTGTCAGATACCGTCGCGCAATTCTAAATGAAAGGATGTGAGTGTACACGGAAAAACATCTCTTTTATTGCAGAGAGAAGTTGGGAAATATCATTATAATTGTTTGCAGTAAATTTGCAATATTATTGTAAGCGATTCTTGGAAAGAGGCGACAAGGAGCACAACACAATTGAACTTAAAATGGTGATACTTTATTATTGAGACAATTTGTTTGTTTTTATTAAAGTCTGAGTCCAATTATGGCCCAAAACTGATGGACAGAGTGGTCTGCGGTGTATACTGTAACAATCAAGGGATTAGTCTCTCTTTTTGCCTACCGGACCACTGTAGTCTTTCCCAAGCAGAGGTCATGGTGATTCTGATAGCGGTGGAACGACTGTAGTTGTGACTAATAACTCCGACATCTATAGCTGCTCTGAAATCCAAGCGGCTATAAAGTCACTTTCTGGAGTCTACACCCCTTCTAAACTTGTGGTAAGATGTCGGTGAGCTTCAAACACCATATCTGTGCGAAACGAGGCTAACTTCCATTGGGTGCCTGGTCGCAGTGGTATTGTAAGTCAAACGAATTGAGTGTACCACTTAGGTCTGTAAAGCTATCCATCAAGCAGATATATTGACATAGGTCTGAGAAAAACCCCAGCTTCGCTTAACGGGAAAAGAACAGCGTAATTACTGCAACTAGGACGCCACTCAGTCGCCACAATAGTTTCAGTGCTGACAGGTTACGCCTGTGATCCTATTTGCCAACGACAAATATACATATACATATCCATATACATATACATATACATATACATATACATATACATATACATATACATATTCATATACGTGTACATATACATAAACCTGTGGTCATATCTGCCAACAACAAATATGATCACAGGGTTTAACCTGACAGGACTGAAACTGTTTTGGCGAGAGAGTGACATCCTAATTGCCTATAATTACGCTGTTCTTTCCGGCTAAGCGAAGATGGGGTTTCTCTATGATCACAGGCTTAACCTACCGTACAGAAGGACTTCATTGATCACTGATCTGCTCCCTGCCCTCGCGAGGAGAGATTTTAATTAATGGGGCACCTTTTCTCGAGGATCCTACTGAGCTTTCCTCTATTAGTGTTTGCAATATTGGTCGTTTCATCAGGCAATTGTACTGGCTTCCCTGTCAATTTCAAGGGGGCTTGTGTTTCAGTTTACGGGACCCACGTCTCTGTGGTGTCACTGCGGGCCAACTCTTGGCTTACGGTAGCTTCCTTTAGCTGCCACTCTAACGTAAGCTAACCTAATATCTGAGTATTAAAAACTTTTCTTTGATCCATTTTGGAGAAAAAATATAAGTTTCCTGCACAGAAAACGCCTCTCTCTCTTCAATGATCACAACTTCTGCGTGTCCTACATGGACTCCAGTATCGCTAAGGCCCTAACAGGTCTATACGTAGCCCGTTCGGTCAGTTAGTCTAATCTAACCTAGCCTGATTGCATGGATTTACTCAATCTCGAAGACTGAATCATATTTTCCCCGAGACACTTTGATTGAAATAGTGAATCACTTTCTTGTCCTCCAGAACATCTCCGTGATTTTTAGTAGTCTGTTGATTGTCACCCAGTTGAGTCTTATAATCGTATTCCACAAATTTCCGCAAAGCTTGTTGCTATTCAAATTTGATTGCCATATTTCTTGAACTTTTCTTGCCTCCGAAATTTCCAAGATCTGAGCGCCGGCGCCACAAACAAATGCATCGTCCTCCGCAAATACTCTGAGCACGCAGCATAAGCGCCACGACAATTTTATTATCAAATAAATGGCGACTGGAATTTGCAACTAGTCGGAAAGAGCAAAAGTGGCATAAGGTGTGCCAAAGTGTGTCCAGTGCCGCACGAAAAGTTTCGCTGCGGAAAGAATTGTTGCATGCAGCTGGTTGCAGCCGTTCGCCGACAGCAACGGAAGCGGTTACACTCTGAGGCGGAAGCGTGCGCGCTCAGGCCACTTTCGCTTTTGCAGTGGCGCCATTTTTCATTTTCGCTGCATAAATCAGGAACTTCCGGCGCAACGGAATCGGATGCAAAACGTTGGCGGGTGCAGACAATTACTGCGTGGGAAGTGTTAATATGCCCAGCTGGCATTTATACGGGATTTTAATGATTGCGTTTATAGACGGAAGTCTCTCTAAAATTCTGTAAAAAGTGGCGTTCCTTTTATGACCTTTAAAGCTTCCAGCAAATAGAGTGACTGCATGGACCCTGATTTACTGCCTCTCGACGCGCCGCATAGTCCTTTAACCAAATAGGATGTCAGCAAAAAGTTAAATTCCTCATTGCTTTATCACCCAACCGCCAACCCCAACCCCAACCGCCATGAGTCTACTGCAGCATGTGACATTAAAAAAGTACTTTTGTTGTAATTTTTCAAGCTTTCAAGGGTGACCCGCCGCACAATGCTGTCCTATGAGCTGCAACAATGACACCGAGAATGACAGCGACAGCGACACCGACGACGACGACAACGACAACGACAACGACACCCGACGAGAATGCGAACAGAAATGGTAGTGGGAACGGGAACGGGAACGGGAACGATAGCGTAGCGCATAAAGAGAAGTGTCAAAAATAAAATTGATTTAATATTTATGCAATGAGTTGAAAAATTACAATGGAGCTTAAAGTAAATATATATTTAAAATATGTATGGATACCAATGCGAGATAAGTGAGTGTAAGCCGCACAGGATACAGAACTAAGTACACAATGCCGGTGGCGGGCGCTTGTCGGATAGATTGACAGGCAATTGTACGTATTGCTTGACGGCGGAAATGATAATTTATCAAAACTCTTTCCATTATTCCCCATTGTCATACAATGCTGCAGCACTATAAATAACATTTTTTCATTTGCTGTGCAAATTATTCCCTCTGGCATGAATAAAGGAGCTGACAATATCGTGGGAATAAATATCATCTCCAAAGCCAGCTATTATGATAAATATTTTCTGGGCTTAAGGCTACCGTAACCATAGAACTAAATTGCTGCAGCCATCTTCTTAGTTATCACACCCAGTGAGCCAAGCTAAATCCAGCTGAAGGAACTTTCAGGTGCTGATAGTTCCACGGTTGCTAAATGGGTTGTGAGGAGATTTTTGAAATTGAATGAAAAATTCAACTGAAATGGAAAGACCGGGGAGCTGCTGCAAGAGATACCCGAAATATGCTAGCAAAGGTCTTATTATGACACTTAAAAACACAAGCAGGTCAATTCAGAGTAACTCTGGATCATATCAGGTCACTTTTATGCCAGCAAACATCACTTGAAGTACCCTTGAGAGAGGCTATATAAGGCCACGTAAATTCACATAAAGGCCCAAAAAGTCACACAAGCTCACATAAAGTCACATACTGTGGCAAGAAGGTCGCCACAATAAGCAATCATCATTTGAAGGATCCTGGAGAGGGACTTCTATAGACTGGGAGATCACCGAAAGTCAATCAACTCACAAAAGGTCCCATAAAGGTATACAGGGTCACATAAAGGCCACATAAGGTCACTTAAAGGCACAAAAAGTCACAGAAGTTCACATAAGGTCACATACTGTCACAAGAAGGTCACCTCAGCGCGACTCTGGATCACATCAGGTCACTTTTAAGTTAGGAAACATCACTTGAAGGATCCTGGAGAAAGACTTCTATACACTTGGAGATCACATGAATCTCATTGATTGCTTGAAGATGGAAACGAAACAAACAAAAGAAATGAACTCCTCAATCTGAGTATTACAGAAAGTAAGAACACTCCTAGCAAAGGTCTTGATGGGTTATTTTAAACAGGCAAATAATCCACAGCTAAGAGAAGAAGACCATCTCCAATAGAACTATTTAGAACACGGTACTGATATCCAACAAAACTTACTAATGTCACAATTTCTTTAAGAGTTTAAGGGTGTATATTAATTTCCACGTGTCCTGTTTTTCTTAAGATCTCTGAAACCTTGTTTGGGCAAAGCCATATATTTACAAAGAATCTTTCAAGGATTTTCAGGCAATGCATTCAGAAATTAGTAATAAAACATTGTTGAAGATTCATAAACAATTTTTAAAGTTAACCCAAAGGCAGGAAAAGAAATAGAGGATGTAATTATAAGTAAGTGGGGGACAGCAGCCAGTCGCTAGAAACGTGGCAAACTTAAGTTATTTGTCCACTATTTGAAAGGGCAATGAACTAAACTCAAATAAGGATATACAATGTTATTCCAAGGGAACTAAAAACTAGATTTCAATACGGTGATAACGGATTCTGAGCAGAGATTGCTGTCGTAACCAAATCACTAATGAATCTGAATGAAACCCTGAATAAGGCCAATAATCTCTATTTCAATATCACCAGAACTCTGCTTTCTAGTTTTGTAGTAGCAAAGCTTTTAGAATCTGGAAGTTTTTAATAAATGAAAGAAGCGAAACCCGTCGAAGTTGTCCATGGACATATACTGAGAAATTGAGATATGAGCTGGGCCTGATAGAGTCTCTCTGCTATGGAGTGATCTACACAATTTATGTTCTATATTTCTCTGAATTTCCAACGACATTTGTAATTTTCCAACCTACAAAGTTCTCATATGACATATTCCTTTCTCACCCTCACACATTCCTTCAAATATCATGAGTTCCTGTCACCAGCTCTTCTAGTCTGTGTGCTTTTATGGTCATGTCTTTTCACATCCGGTTTTTTCATCAACATCCAATTTGATTATCAATTCTTTTTCTACAATATCTCCACTTTTCTACAAAAAATCACTTCTTTGAACACCACTCGATCCAAATTTTTTTCTCATTACATTTTGAGTTCCTCTTCTCCGCACAAATCAAAGTGCGTATATTCCTGAGCACTTCCTCAGCAACTTTCGTGTGAAAGTTGTCCTTGTTTAGCTAAAAAAAAGTGAGCCAATGCAGGCTACGCATATGCACCCAAATTGAAATGCAAGCGGCCTCGTAGTTTAGTGACTACGCCTACCAATCAGATGGCGCCCAGGGAAGGATACGCAAGCCTACTGCCTTCGTTATTATTATTACGGGCACTCATTTTATTTTTCTTGTTTCCTTTTCTTTTCTGTTATTTGTGCAACTTTATTGAAAGTCTCAAAGGAAAGCACAGTGAACGACCCACTTTTCGGCACTCGAGCTGCGGATGTGCGCCAGAACAAACACTTTCAAGTTTTAATTTCTTGTGCGAAATTCAACAATTTTTTCTAGTCAACACATTTGAACGTCGCCGCGGTCTCCACTGTGGTGATGGTGGTGGTTGGGTGCATTGTGCGCGGAGCCAGGATTTGTCGCTAACGCCGGGCGAACTCTAAGCTGCTTCTTGTTGCAAACGATAGAGAACTTTTTGCGGTTTTTGCTGCGCTCGAACGTTTTTGGTATGAATTTTGGAATTGTTACGGCACGAGTATTTGCTACAAATGCCAACTTCCTTTTTGCGTTCTTCCTTTGGCGTGCCGCCAAGCGTGCGGCAAATAAAAGGAATTCAAAGCACGAGAATATGACAGGAATTGCGTTCGGCCGCTTGGTGGATAATATTTGTCTTGAGCGCTAACTAAAAGGGTTAAAGTCACAAACCTTGATTAGTAGAAAAGAATAATTTACATTATTAATTCGCAATAGCCACGCACCGGAAGCGAGGGGGTGATTTGGGGAAGGGAAAAAATTGCATTAATTTTGTATGAAGTGTCTGTGATGCGGTCGGATAATTTAAGGCGGTTCCACTGGGGTTCGATGGTGATTTGAACATGTTTCGGAGCAAAAGATTACGAAGCGGTGGACAGCTGTGATTGAAGTAAAGAACTACATACATAATTTATGGTAAGAGCTCCGAAGAATCCCTGCAGATTAGCTCATCTTCACAACATTGCTATGGGATGGGCAAAGGAGAGCAAAACGGTTGATGAATTTGAAAGCGGATGCCACGCAACAGTTGTGCTGTTTACCTCAACCCTCAACTAACACCGAAAGTTTCTGCAAGTTCCAGTTGAAAGAATAGGTAGGTAGGGCAGCCACATCACCAATAAACCACTGATGCCACTTAGACCACCAGTTGGGTCCGTTGTGAGCCGCGGATGCGAGGCATGGCTGAAAGAATAAGTTTGGTCACAAATTTCAGCGAATCAACAGAACAATCGTCAAATAATGTCATTCAAGCACAGCTATCTTACAATTGCAAACGTTTTTAGTCAGGGTCAGTATCGGGGTTGGTTTACGCAACCACTGAATATAGTTTTAGACATAGTGATCTGCCTATATAAATTACTCTAAGGAAACTTTCTGGTCACTGTTCTTAAATGCCAGACGGTACTTGAAATATAATATAAGGTCATCTTGGTTAAGTATCAAAGAACTGGAGACCCATTTTTGTTGTGTTGCAATGGTCATCCGAAGTAGTGTTACAATTGCTTTCAGTAGGCTTAAATATTTTGATTGAGGCTTTCAATCTAACATCCAATGTAAGAGCGTTTCAGACTGAGTCATATGTGTATGAAAATTACACCTTTCACTAAACTAAGAACTCTGCAATACGCAGGAGTCAACTATTTCTTTAAACTTTTCTAAAGTTCATCGTGGTAAAGGATCGAAGAATGCGGTCAACCTAAGTCATATTACAATGGTCCCCTTTGCATTTGATTAAAGCAGCTGAGTTACTTCCAACTTAACATTAAAACTTACTTCCAACTTAACATCACAACTCTCGAACTTCAGGTATTAAACACATCTAAGGAGAAACTCCTTAGTGCGAACACTTCCTTCCTGAGTTTTCCTTCTATTTTCAGTATCATAAAGCTAAGCAATTTAAGGTTGTGTCCAATTGTGGTCCTTACAACATAAGAAGAAAAGTTCCTGACTCCCCATGTAAAACAAATGTTTTATCACCGCTGACAAGGACCTTGTTGAGGCATTATGAATGTTGTATATCTTTCGGTCCTTAGCCGAAAATAGCTTGATATAACACTCCTCCCCCAATATTAAAATTTAAAGCCTCCCATGCTCTGAGTACTTCAAATAGGAATGATTCCTTCGGCTGTCACCAAGCGACCGCATTTCTCATCCTTTCTAATTGGAGAACAAACGTTTGCATACGTACATGAAAACGGTAACGAAGTTTGTCTGAGAATCGGGGGATATCTAAAAAAAGAAAGAATTATTTTTAAAATCAAGCAAGCGTATGAAAGTCATTTGACGTAGTCGAAACGTATCCTAGGCAGCTGGCGGCACAAACGTTTCCTGATAATCGTCCTCTGCTGCAAAAATACGCATCAATGAGTCACTCCAACCGACCAACGTTTTCATGGCTCATTAATGTGTGCGCGATAAATCTGAACTCTCTGCTCTCAATTCAATGCTTTGTTGTTTGATTTTTGTGAAGAGCTTTAAAATTAAACACACAAAAGAAAAAAAGAGAAGAAGAAGGTGTTTCTGAACATTTACATCATCATAGTCACCATCGTCATTGTCGTTTTCATCATCATCATCATCATGATCCAGCGAGCTCGCAACGTGCTCAGACTTTGCAATGAATTCGTCCGCATGTTGACTGTCCGTAAAAGTTGTTGCAACTCAAGTTGTGGCCCTGCCTATTTAAAGTCACTTGAAATGCTAAACAATGCCTGTGTACAAGTAATGCTTCGACTCTTCTGTAAACATCGTCGTCCTTGCTACCCACTCTAAAACATTATTAAATGCAATATAGCCGGGCATAAATGGCCCAAATTTCACTCCATTTACCTCAGAGGAAAGTCGACCGAGGCATTGATTTGCACATATTGAAAGAGCCCTAAGTGTGGCAGGTCTCTTTGTGGAGTGGGGCGGTGGAGTCTGGAGTGGAGAGCAGCGGAAACAACTGCAAAGTGGTGCGCTGTGCGTTAACAAATATCAAATTACAAACTTGAGTAAGCAGAGTCAAAGTTTGAATACACGCGCAAGTATGTAAGGACACTTGCATGAATATATCGTACGAGTACATTAGAGCAAAGGCAGGGACAGAACGTTCCTTGTGACGGCAGTTGTAACAATTTTAAGTTTGTTTTCGATAATTAAATGCCAATAAATACTTTTTGTCTAAAACGACAGAATGATGAAGTCCAAAAGTAAGTTGCAATTTGAAGTGAAACGATTTTATTTTGGGTACTGTTAAGAAAGTCAACATTTTGCTTAGAACAAAGATATTATAATATATAAGTTTTGTATAATATATAAGTTTTGTACTTACAAAAATATGTGACAGTTTTATTTTATATTACACAAAAGATAAAGTGGATCACCTTGTTCGTCTGTCACCATTTATGCCAATGTTAAATGATGGTGGCAGTATCCTCCACCAAGGATTGTCAATCCCGTTCAAAGGAACTGGGGCATCGTAATACAATAGAATTACATCAGATACCAGGGCATGAAGGCAACCTGCAAACCGACCAATTAGGCAAACAGAGAATAATGACCCCTCTTAGAGGCCCTGAATCAATCTATGGACTAATCGGAGGCCACATACAAGAATTGTGGAGAAAATGGGTAGATCGGGCAATGGATTAATAATGTAGGACAAACTCAGACTAAAAGAGACAGAAGAGTATATAGAAAGCTTCTAATGCTAAACAAGGAGGACTTCCGAATCCTCACCGTATACCTGACGGTTCACTGCGTACTCAGGAACGAATTAAAAAAACTGTGAATTTCCTCTACAGATATCTGCAGATTAAGACACCAGGAACCGGAAACCTCTGTGAACGTTCTCTGTAAATGCTCTGGTATGTAGAAAACGATTCATCCACATGGGGCTGATAAAATAGCTTCCGAAATTATCTGGAACATGGAACTGCGTATTGGGATAGAATTTATAAGTAGCCTCTGTATGAACGGTTAAATTTCGACTTCACATAAAATATCGAATTGGCCAAAATGCACTATAATGATAATAATGAAATGCAAGGATAATAATGAAAAGTCATAAATCTCTAATCATAACTAACTAGTCCCACACATCTACACACGACAATCTGCACAGTTGAAGGATCATTGTGATACCATCAAACAATTGAGAACCATCAAGCCAATGGGAAATATGGTGAATATGCTACGATCCTGGCCATACAAGTATTACTGATACTTAACGAGTAGATGATAATTCCATAAATAAGCTGAAAGCCTCATTGTATTAGCTTATAGTTTATAATTATAAGTTAATCAATAAATAATAATAATAATAAAATCCATAAAACAAGTAAACAATGCTTAGAGCAGAAATTTGTGTCTTCTCCTAACTAGCGAAGGGCACTAAAACATAAGTTCAAGAGTGGTCTCTCCCTATGACTCTCCGCTGTGACAGCAGTCATTGAATGGCAACCTTAGATAAGTGACTTATTTGTCAATATATAATCGTAATTTAGACTGATAATCAAGAGAAGAGATATCACAAGATTTGTCAGCATGACATACGATTATGTGAGAAAGCATCAGTACCATTCCAAAGTTCCACATTGTGAGGGAATTTAGAGGTATTCTTTGTATGACTTTAGTTTAAACCCTGGTGTGTAAATACCAGAAGGACCTTTCCATTCACTACAATTGTTAGCCCATTTCTCATCTTCATTGCATTTGTCTGATGTTCTAAAGTTATATATGAAAAACATCACAGAGGATATGAAAATTAGACCAATCTGTACTTTGGGAGTCCCAGCAGACATTGCAGAGGAAGTACACATTTGGTCAGATCAATTCCGCCGCTGAATGTTAGGAATATTGCATTTGACAAAAGAATTAGAAACATTCACTTGCCTGAGTTATCAATCAGCTTTTCAGATTAATTTACCATTTCCCTGGTGGAGTAACAAATAAAATTTTAGTCCTTTATTCTGAAAACTGCACAAAATGCGGAAATTTTCGATTGTAGTTCCCTGTCGCTGTTAATTGTGCGGTGTCTAATACAACCCTTTGTGTGTGCGTCCGCTAATAACATTCAAAGCTGCACCGGATGCAATGAATCAGAAGGACACTGTACAACAAAAGTTGTGTTTTCAGGACGTTCACACTAAGCTGGAGGAATAAACTGTGGGGCCTAAACTAGCGAAGCTGCTTTAGTCTCACATCCAATGGAAGAGTCGTACCTGATTTGTGGAATAATAAACAGCTGCTCTATAACAGCGATCTCTCTCTCATCTGCCACAATTACTGCTGGAGCAGACATTCCATGAAATCTGAATACTGTGACCAAGTGAGCTGCTTCGTGAGTATCCCTGTAACACCAGTACTCGAGGAATTATTTGTAGACCCTTCGATTTTGTAGCGTGGTGTAATTCGGCGACAATTCGCCCAACAAAGAGAATTGAAAATATTATTTTTTAATGAAATATCCACATCGAGCGACAAATGCGACTGGGAGGCAATCATAATTTTCGCATTGATTCGCCGTTAATGCCACACAAAAGCTGCGCCGCATTGTGTGCGTGTGCGTGAACGCGATTATGTTTGCATAATGAATGCGCAAATGCAGTTCGGTGTGAGTGAATGCGAATGCATGTGTTTGTGAATGTGTGTGAGTGTGTGTGAGTATGCGTGCGTGTGTGTGAGAGTATTTTGTGTAAATGAAAACCAAAAACAAAGCAGACGAGCGCGCACACCCGCAGGGTAAAATTAATTTCATCATGCGTGAAGCTAATTCATGCGGCATGCCCTTAAATCGCAGTCAGGCTACGGTGGCTGGCTTTATAGGGCCACAATTACCCCACGACAACTTCCACATTAGCCAGCATGCGCAAGGGTGTGGGTGGCGGGGGTCGCATATTAGTTGACCATGGTCGAAATTAAATTCTCACGCGGAAAATCAAAAATGCTTTTGTGGTTTCAGAATGGCATGCATTATGTAATTTAGAGAAAATGCGAGTTAATTAAACTGATACGCGGTGGAGCAGGCGAAATTTGTGTATTCAGCATCTGCAGGCAGTTCCAGGAGGTGAGTATATTCAATGCCATTACTAGCAACGTTTCAATTTCAAGGTATTAAATTTGTAATTGGTAAAAGTAATTTCCAATTGCAAAGTAATCATATTGACAATAATGTCAATTGCATTTTGGGCAATTGTAATAGTAAACCACAACTTCAAACAATTAAAGTATTTGAATTATCCAATATATCAATTCCATGACAAAGTATTTTAATTATAATTGTTACTCAATTCCTTAGTAAACAGTTTAGTACTAACTTCATTGCAAAGGATTTGTAATAGTTTATTTAGATTTACAGCAGTTATGCTGGAGAGTACCTCATTGATAGGTAGGTAGGTAGGTAGGAGTGGCCGCCTAGTTTGCCAAAATCTCATTAATAGGTTAGCTTACACTGGTTGGCTGTGAAGGCCATATATAGAAAACAAGGTCCTTTGCGGTGTTAGATGGATATCTATTTAAGAGTCTTAATATATATTATTAAAAACAGACATGCCCTTAGCGAATTTTAAGAGCGTAACCATCCCTAGTGCTTAGACCTCGTACAGTCCCTCAGATAACGGGCTCCTTGGTGTGCCAGATGCGCCTTTGAGATTGGCACAGGAGATGCTCCAAAGTTTCCCGTGCGCCCTGCTCCCCACATTTCCTATAATCGTCGTAGTTCATAAGTTCCATCATTTTAGCGTGTACAGCCGTTAGATAGTGACCCATCAGTATGCCTCCAATCATTCTGCAATCTAGGGAGTGGCAGTATATATTTGGTTTGCTGAGTACGATTGCACATTAGCTTTGCGATTTTGCATGTGGGGATAATCCTCCTTGCTTCCGCTTTCTTCATCCTGCAGCCTTCAACATGTTTATTAATCATCTGTAGAGACATCAGTTTATTCATGTGTAGAGACATCAGTACATTGCTAACTTACTAATCATCTGTAGAGGCATCAGTACATTGATAACTTGCTCATTAGGTAGTTCTATATCGCTTTTATCAATAGCGTCTGCTCTCTCGTTTCTTTCTATGTTCTTGTCGCCCGATACGCAGTAGATGCACAGCCTCCGCTTGGTGGCCAGCGCATCCTTGGCTGCCTTATAATAAGGAACATTGCTGGATAATATGCAGCAGAAAGTTATAGCGCAGCCTAGCTATGTATATAGACATTTAGTATGAAGTTCGTAGTTTCGGGTAAGTTGGCGAGCTGTGCGGCTTTCCCAGCAGCAAACACAGGGAGCCTGATAGGGTGTTTGATATTTAGTTCAGAATAGTACACGCTTGGTCCAACATCATCTGCCATTTTCGAGCCGTCCATGAACAGCTTGAAGGTTGTGCATTTAGCATTCACGCGTCTGCGCCATCCCACATTTTCAATAGTTTCCTTTATATGTTTTACATTTCTGGACCTCCTTAAAAGCAAGTAGACAAAATACTCGTATATTGGATCAGAAGGCTTTTAAGTGGAAATTCATGTATGAATTATTTCAATGTAATGACACATATTTTCCATTGGTAGTTGAATTATTTAAGGACTCCAAATCCTAAGTAAATACATATCCATATATATGTAAGGAATTGTCATTACTTCTGCATGCAAGCTACTTAAGCAGCCACTGAAAAATCAATTATATTTTAAGTTTAAATTCTTACAGTACGTCCAAATGGGCTTCAGGATAATTTTATATATATTTTAGATATAATCTTTCAGGAAATACTAGCAAGGACCCATTGTACTGATCCCTATGTTTCACTTTAACCTTAGGCTTTTTATAGATGGGAGCACTTTGGACGATTGAAGATCCATATTGTGGGAGGGGATGTGAAGAACTCCCTCAGAAATTTTAATCTCTTTCTTTTGATCGCTGGACACTCACAGGATGTGTTCTGATGTTTCAGAGTTCTGTCCACAGAATCTGCTGTCAGAGATGTATGACAGGCCTATCATGTTAAGGCGATAACTTAGGCAGCAGTGTCCTGTCAGATACCCCACTAGAGTCCTGAGACTTCAGGGTTATTATACTTTTGGACGGTTCAGGGTTATTATCCGTTTGGAGATACTTCTGTTTGGAGTAAGAAACCTCTTTGCCTGTCTTTGGCCATTAGCGTGCTGCCATTGAATAGCTATCTCAGTTTCTTCCCATTTCTTAAGTAGGTCTACAGAATGGCATGTGGCCACACCGCAGAAAGATTCAGGCCCAATGACAGCCGCAGAAAGATTCAGGCGCCCGTTCATACGCAGCGTGTCTTTCATGTCCAGGCACCCACCAAAGTGTGACATTGTTGTCCTTCCCTAGTTCATTTAGGATTTTATGATATTCTTCAGCCATTCGGGATGTTTAGTAATACGATCCCACTACTTTAAGGGCAGCCTGACTTATCTGGCATAATGTATATAAGCCTGCCGTTGAGTCTGCTACGAAGACATTCTCGGATACATGCTTCGATGGCAAAGACTTCCGCTTGAAATATTGCGGGAGTTTTACCCATAGATAGAGCTTTTTGGAACAATGGTCCCATTATGCTTGCTCTTGTACTACCTGTCCTTTGGCCAGGTCTTCGAATTTGGACCCATCAATATACCATATATCAGGGCACCTTGTGCAATATCGGTAATGTATTCCTCAAACCTATCTCTTGCAGGGATGTGAACCTTATAGAGTGTAAAGTATGATATTTTTCTCAACATATTGTGAGAAACCTTATAAGGGGATCATTCAGAAAGGCATCAAGTACCCTGATATGACCCCAAAGGTCTCCAATTTTTTATGTTGCGGACGTTCTGAAGGCGTAAGACTTCACCACAGGCCTCCCTTTCATTGGTTATGTATATCAAAGTAATACCCGTGATAACCCCCAGAGCCTCAGCAGGGCAGCTACGCATCGCCCCTGTTACTTCCACACATACAAGACAATGGAGTTTATTTAGTTTGTTACTGCCCACTTTTTGTCGTATCTTGGGCCACCGAGCCAATAGTGGAATAGGTGACCATTGGTTGTACTATGGCGTTATATGACCAGTATGTTAGTTTTGGGGAGAATCCCCAGGTTTTATCAAAAAGCTGTTGGCATGCAAAGAATGCTTTTGTTGCTTTGTTGGTTATGAAATTTAAAAGTGAGTTCCCAGTAAGCTTTTTGACCAGGACGACTCCTAGATACTTTTTATTAGCAGTTTGTGTTCAATGGATAGGACGGACTTACGCTGGAGCAACCAGTATGAAGATGATATTTTAATCCCAAAGTTTTCCTTTTAACTATGCTTTGTTAGCGCTTCAAAATTGTTTGATGAGTAAAAGTAGAGGTACAGTGTTGCGCGGTGGTATCACAATGGACCCATATTGGTCTGATTGAGTTGGTCTGTAGACTGGCTGCCACGAAACCCGAACCTAACTTAGAAAGAATCATTTTTGAGAGTAAGTCCGGGGCAGGATTTGAACCTGCGACCCTTTTTGCTTATGAGTCTAGCATGCTTAACACTAAACCACAGAGGGCGGCTTGTGATATAATACTACGATGTTACTTGGTAGAAGCTGGTCTGATGTTAATATAAAAGGTACAAAATAGGTCCAAGGACACTTCTTTGAGGAACCCCGGCATTGATTTTTTGTAATGCGCTATCTTCGTTACCATGATTGATGCTAAAAATCCATATTAGTCAGATATGACTTAATTTAAAGTAACAGATTCACTGGAATCTTAACACTTATACAATGTAGATCAAAATTTAATTCAATTGAACGCAATTGTTACGAGTAATTAAACGATTCTGGTTTACACCGCCAACCCTTGCACTCCAAGGCTGACCATTCAACACGAGGAGCAATCAAAATCTTCAAAATGCCATCAAATTCAATCGCTTGGAATTGAAGTGTGAAGCATTGCGGAATTGTGTAATAAAGTTATCATTTTCTGTCGGAGGTGGCGATGGTACTGTTTTTGTTCCTTAACAGCTGTCTGCCACACTGATACGAATTCATTTCGAAGCGCTTTCTAGAAACTGTTTTCTTCCATAATGAAAGTAAAATTTTAAGACAAAAATTTCGTTTACATTGAAGTAATTAACGCGCGGAAGAAAGCCAATTTCTGCTGCTGTGGTTTCATTGTTGGGAAAACTCGCGCAGCTGTTGCTACAAGAAATGAATTATTAATGAAATTTCAGCTTTGGCGGAGCACGATGCTCGCATGTGAGAATGAGCGGTAGAGGGAGTGAGTGAAAGTGTGTGTGGGTAGGTTGGCGCCAGTGTAGGTGGGCGTGCGTATGCGTGCGCTTACGTATTACATAAGCAGCTGAATTATTCCTGAAAAAAGGGGCAAACAAAATAAATAAAAGTTATTTTTTGTATTAATTCTTTCCCTTTTGCTTCCTGAAGCAGTATTTTCGTTGCTGCTTCTTACTCTTCAATTATTAAAATTCTGCCGTATTAGTATTTTGTATTTCAAATCAAGCTTCAAAACATGCTCCATGACCATCAACTTATCCATTATTTATGACCAGTGAGCAAGCGGCGCACGACGCTAGCCCCCATACCCAAGAGCAAGGAATTTGTAAAATCCAAACCAAGACACTCGCACGAACGGAAGCTTAGACAAAACGTCGCAGGAGCCAATGCAGCAGGAATCATGTAGTGTAGGAGAAGCAGGAGTCGATGTACTCGCTCACTCCAGTCCAACGACGACCAATACATTGACAGTGGATAATATATGAGCAGGCCGAGTTTTTTATAAGCAGGCGAGCTGTCGTAGTTAGTCTTCTGCAGCATGTGGTTGGGTGGGGGGCGGCAGAGCCTGGGAATACGTGTAGGTGCGTATGTTTGGCTGTGTGTGTGTGATAAGATTTATTAAGTAGGCGTTTATGCCCGCCGGCATAATTCATCATTTCAATTTGCTACTTGCTGCTGGCTCTCCTAGCAAAGTGCTGCAGCACTGCTCCAATGCTGGTCCTGGCTGTGGCAGTTGGTGTGTGTGCAGTTATGCGTGAGCTTCTCTGACAACTTCTTCTCCGGCAGCCTTACAAATTGTCAACGAATTGTTCTACAAATGAAGACATAGCAACTAACAACATCAGATTACATTAACGTAGTCGAAATTGGTTTATTGGCAACGCATTTAGCAGGAATTGCTTGGGTGTGTAAAATTATAATTATGACCCGACCAACTGTCCTCCCATTCGACTGTAGTGTGCTTGTGGTATCAAGAGGATTTCGGCTACTCAAGTTAAAAATCTATAAATGGAAATGAGTTATGTAAAGGATAAAAGGATTTTCGATGTCCACTGGGATAAAATGAGATTTATGGCCAAGGTCGTTTGAAAGGCATGGAAACTCAACACATTGTGTGATGACATATTTGGAAATTCAAATAAAAGGAATTTACTTTGAAATTTAATCAAATTTTTTGAAGATGTTATCAGATCTTCTTCGAAATTTGGTAGTTTGTTAATCTTTCTGTCTGATGAAAATGTTTTGAAAAATATTGAGATTTACTTTTTGAGACAACATTATTAACAAAGTTATAGTTTAAAATATTTGCTGGGAAAGTTCTAGTGAATGAGAAAGTGTTCAAGTTATGTCACAACTGTTGCAAACTTGATTCGATGTGTGGCAAACTAAATTTTCAGAGGAGGCCCATTGTCATGGCAGGCCTATTGCAATATAAGGTGCAATGCTATCCCAGAAAATGATGATACCCGGTCTGTTGTCATACAAGTTTCAATGGCATATTAGATACAGTTGTGACATAAGCTGTAATGCCATAGTAATTCCATGCTAAGGAAAGAGCTTTGTTTTATGAGGCCATTACCCAAAACAAATCTATCAGTTCCATACCAGATCGATTGTGGTATAAGAGAAATTTGTCAATGCAACTCTATTGACGTAGCAAGTCCAGTGTTTTAGCAGGTCTATAATAAAAACAATCCTATAGTCCTAGCAGCGTCAAGCTCACGCCAGGTTCATTTGTTATACTGAGTCCACTTTGACAGCAAGTCCAATGCTATACCAAAGGCATTTTGGTGCCAAGTGTAGGTAGGTTAGGCAGCCGCATCAACTATAAACCAGTTATGCTACTGTTGTGTATGCTACCGTACATCGCTCTATCGTTTGCACAGTCAGTCGATCAGTGGACGTCAAGCAATACACATCGCGCTACGTAGCGATCATCAATACAACACATAAATACATATATACATACATTCTCACTGTACATTTAACTATTCATGTTCATATGGCAATAAACATTAATATATATTAAATGTCATTAGCGCACGCATATTTAATACTGGCGACGAGGATGGGATTAGCGATAACTCATTAAATTGCGTGCGTTGAATCGTGTATATATATATTTGCTTATATTACATACGCGATTACAAGAATTCGCAAGTTGTCGAGAAAGAAGACAAAACAGAATAGAGAAACGTCGGCGTCGCAGCGAAGCGAGCGACATACATACAGTGAAGTGCCGTTATGTCTGGTTGAGACAGTAACGAGGCGAGAATCATACGAATAGGAAATACATTCTGACAGCAGCCAGTTTTTGAGGTTAGACACCGCACATGGCAGACGATATAGGCGAACAAGCAAGTAATAGCGCCGCCGCCGTCAAGAATAGTGAAAGTACAGTTGAAGAAATAAAACCAACTTTGAGTGCTAATTATACTCAATTAATAGTCATGGCTGGAGTTGGCAGTTTGGAACCCTTCGATTTGGGTCTTCCAGAAAAATGGACAACATACATGGAGCGATTCAAACTATATCTTCTGGCCAATGATGTCACAGATGAAACACGAAAAAAGGCGGCTTTTCTCACGCTGGCCGGTGCGCCACTCTTCGATCTATTGACATCATTGGCAGCACCCAAACAGGTCAGTGATTTGAATTTATCGGAAATATACAAGATATTGACCGATCATCTTTCTCCTCGGCCATCCGAGATGCTGCATTTTATCATTTCCACAAGCGTGATCAACACGCGGGCGAGTCCGTCAGCTGCTATATGGCAGCGTTGCGTACGTTGGCAGTAGACTGCAAATTTGGTACGGCGCTGGATCGCATGCTACGAAACCGTTTTGTGTGCGGCATGAAGGACGAGGGGCTGCAGAAAAGTTTTCTGGCCGAAACTGAGTTAACAGTGCAACGAGTCATCAAGCGTTCTATGTCTAGCGAGGCAGCAGCACTCAGCGCTATGGCCATCAGACACTCCAGCGAATCTCCATCTATACTGGCCATCAAGTCGGGTCGTTCACATCGGTTTAATCAGCGCAATAACAGTAACGACAGAAACTATAACAAACGGCATACATGTGGCGGCTGCGGCGGTCAACATAACCGCGTGCAGTGCCCACATCGTGAAAGTGTATGCCATGCTTGTGGCCGCAAGGGTCATCTACAGCGCGCGTGTCGTAGCGCGCAATCCTCAAGGTCGTTCATACCCACATCGAGCTCAAAACAGGCACACCAAGGTGCACAGAATCATCGATCACCTCGTGGAGGATCCATCAATCAAATAGTTCCAGTGGTCAACCAGAAGAAGTCCATTTCAGTGCTAATCAACGGGCGCTCTTGTTCATTCGAAGTGGATTCAGGTTCGCCAGTTACTATCATGACAGAAAGTACGTTCAATCACATCTGGTCAACCAAAAAGCCAGATCTTTTGAAGTGCAACTTGGACCTTAGTGACTATCAACGACAACAAATCCCAATCAAGGGGATTATTGATGTTTCAATTTGTTACAATCGTCGTAAAATTGAAAATCTGCCGCTCATCATCGCTGACGTGAGCAGCTCAAATCTAGTGGGATGCATAGAAGGCGTGTTTGCCATCAACAGCGGGGTCAACATTAAGACCGTTCTGGGAAAATTTTCACACTTATTTTCCTCAGAACTTGGTCGCTATTCGGGGCCTCCAGTATCGCTGCATATCAATGAGGCCGTGCCGCCAGTCAAACTTCCACCACGCCGCATTCCATTTGCCATCAAAGAGCTCGTCGAGGACGAAATCAACCGTTTATGCAGTCAAGGTATTTTGGAGCCAGTGGAGTACTCCGATTGGTCAACTCCAATAGTACCAGTTGTGAAGAAGGACGGATCAATCAGAATTTGTGGCGATTATAAATCAACGTTAAATCAGGCACTTAAACCACACTGCCACCAAATACCGGCAGTCAGTACACTGTTAGCATCAATTGAAGGAGGATCAATATTTGCAAAAATCAACTTGGCACAAGCGTACCAGCAGCTAGTAGTCGACGAACGTTCAGCGTCACTACAAACTATTTCCACGCACAAGGGTGCGTTCAAGGTGACCAGACTCCAATTTGGTATAGCATCAGCTCCTGGCATATTTCAAAGCTGTATCGAGGGTACTCTACAGAACATTCCTTGCGTTTTGCCGTACTTCGACGATATAGTGATCATGGGCAAAACAGAGGAAGAGCTGGCTTCCAGGCTAAACTAAGTATTGTCACGGTTCGATAAAGCTGGTCTACGCTTACGCAAAGACAAATGTCAATTTGGTGTACCATCCGTAGAATTTCTGGGCTTCAAAGTCGATGCTTTTGGAATACGGCCATCTGCGGAAAAGGTCAATGCAATCAATCTGCGGAAAAGGTCAATGTCAATCAATGATGCACTAGCACCCAAGGACAAAAAGCAGCTTCAAGCTTTTCTGGGTCTACTCAACTTCTACCATGCGTTTTTGCCGCACAAGGCAACAGTTGCAGAACCTTTGCACCGCCTTTTGGATAAAAACGCTCACGGGACTTGGCAGAAACAGCGAGACATTGCTTTCTGCAAACTAAAGAAACTTATCACATCAGACGACGTATTAGTCCACTACGCTGCGCAGTTGCCCCTAGTACTAACATGTGACGCATCGCCATATGGACTCGGAGCAGTCCTCAGCCATAAATTATCAGATGGATCGGAGAAGCCAATCGCATTCTACTCACGAACACTGTCCAAAGCAGAACGCAACTATGCACAAATAGATAGAGAAGCAGTAGCGCTCGTCTCAGGAGTTAAAAAATTCCACAACTACCTTTATGGTCGATCGTTTACACTCGTCACTGATCACCGCCCTTTATTAGGAATCTTCACTACAAGAAAAGCAGTTCCTAATGTAATTTCGAACACAATGCTACGCCGATCAATTTTTCTCAACGCATACGATTTTTACCTCATACATCGCGCTGGAGCAAAAATTGGCAATGCAGACTTTTTGAGCCGCTGTCCTATCGCGGCAACAACTGAGTCAACATCATCCCAAGATGTTCTCATGATTGAATTATCAGCCGATTCAGTCATAAAGGCACAACAAATTGCGTCCCAAACTTCGAAGGATCAGGATCTCTCCAAAGTTTTGAACTGGGTGTTAAGGGGATGGCCTAGCACCAAAATTGAGCGTTCAAGCAGCCTATATCCGTTCTATTGCCGCCGAAATGAACTCTCTGCAAATAGAGGAGTTCTCGTGTGGGGTAACCGTGCAGTTATTCCACCACCGGCTCGAGCATCTATTCTACGAGCACTTCACGCGCCTCATCCAGGAATCGTCAAGATGAAATCAATGGCTCGCAGTTATGTATGGTGGCCCAACATTGATGCTGAAATTGAGCATACTGTGAAGAAGTGCATTCCGCGTCAACAGAATAGGAACGAGGAATCGAAAACTGAATCACACCATTGGGAGTCGGCTAGGACTCCGTGGTCTCCTTTACACATCGACTTTGCCGGCCCTTTTCAAAGCAAGACTTTCTTCTTGGTAGTCGATTCTTTCTCCAAATGGTTGGAGGTCGTAGTTGTTCCGTCTACATCTACGGGAGCTGCAGTCAAGTTCCTTCGACAACTGGCTGCCACTCATGGTCTTCCTGATGAGATAGTGTCGGACAATGGCACAGCATTCACATCTGCAGAATTCAAGGAATTCATGGACAACAATTTAATTCGCCACATACGCTCTGCTCCGTTTCATCCGGCAACAAATGGGGAAGCTGAACGAATGATTCAATCCACGAAAAACTACTTAAAGAAGCTGGAACGAAACACGAACATAGATCTCAGTTTGGCTAGATTCGTGTTCAACCAACACATCACGCCGCATGCAACTACAAACCGTACTCCAGCAGAGCTGCTCATGAACCGACAGCTTAAATCGTATTTCGACAAAATACAACCACAGGAAATCACTTTCGGCAAGCTGACCGAGCCTGCCAGCAACAAATCTTTCATTTCAGGTAATCCAGTGTGGGCCCGTAACTACGCCGCTGGGCCAAAATGGATCGAGGGACAAGTGTTTGATCAAACTGGGCCTATATCATACACTGTCCATCTGAGCGACTCCCGGGTCGTCAAGCGTCACCAAGATCAGCTTAGGAATCGTATAGCATCATCGAACGATGCCAACTGCGGAAGTCCAGCTACAGAGGACTTATTAACATCGTGTGATCATAGTATTTTGGAGCCTACTAATGAAGCTGAATCTCCGCCAGTAAGTCCACATCCAGTGGCACATTCATCACCGGCTCCACCTACACCTCGTAGGACCAGCCGCAATAGAAAGCCTACGCATTTCTATTCTGGGTGTTAAGGGGTGTTGTGTATGCTATCGTACATCGCTCTATCGTTTGCACAGTCAGTCGATCAGTGGACGTCAAGCAATACACATCGCGCTACGTAGCGATCATCAATACAACACATAAATACATATATACATTCTCACTGTACATTTAACTATTCATGTTCATATGGCAATAAACATTAATATATATTAAATGTCATTAGCGCACGCATATTTAATAGCTACATAGACCACCAGTTGGGTCCGTTCTGAGCCACGGATGCGAGGCATTGCTTCCCCCTCCAGATTGAACCAACCGGAGCCTGTTACAAAGCGAAGAAGGTTGTTAACACCTGACTGGCATATACCATCTATACTTGTGAAGAAGTGGGATCCTAGCAAACGTTCCCTATTGGACATGTACAGAAAAGATGCTGGATCGTTTCCAGTTCCTCCTCGTTCCTGCAGCTGCGGCAGGAATCGTATGTAGAAACTCCCATTCTTCTTGCATGATTTCCTATTAGACAATGTTCCGTGAGGGCTCCTATTAAAGTCCTAATATGTAGGCTATTGAGTCCAATGATATTTCTAGATAGACGTAGATTCAACCTCGGCCATGTTTGCCTGGCGATTTCACAGGAAGTGGCACAGATCCACCGTTGATTGGTAGAATTAATTAGTGTCTCCCTTATCAGAAACTTACAAGTCGCGAGAGGGACACTTATATGTCTACTGACATTTGGCATACAAGTGCCATCTCTCGCAAGTTGATCAGCCTTGAAGTTCCCTGGTATAGGCCTATGTCCTGGTACCAGCACAAATGGATATGGAATTGTTTAGCCATCTCATTAAGAGATCGGCGACAGTCTAAGACACTCCTTGATGTTATTTGGAATGCATTCAAAGCCCTTAGTGCAGCTTGGCTGTCTGATAAAATACTGATATCCTTTCCGCTTACCTCGTTTATCCTCAACCAATTCAAGGCTTCTTGAATAGCGGTTATTTCCGCTTGAAAAAGACTGCAGTGTTCAATTAATTTGAGGGATCCATTGATTGAGGGCGTTTGGCAATAGAATCCTCATCCTACATCGGTCTTCATTTTTGATCCGTCTGTGTATATCTTGATGAGAGTATCTGGTGATGGATCCCCCTCGATGATGGATGCTAACCCAAAAATTTCTTTCGAAGCATAGGGAAGAAGGGAGGTAATCAATATCACTGGATATGTCAGTATAGGATTCTAATATGGTCGCATGTCCATATGGATCAGCTTTCCATTGTAAGCTCGGCTTGAGCCGAAGAGGTGGAACATGCCTCTAAATATTTGCAGAAGAGATATTTGGGTGGCAGATGTAGTATGATATCCAATGCCAAGCTTGACGTCGTTTTTGTGGTGCCACTTATTGCTCATTCTACTGATATCTGTGCCTTACCAAGTGTAATGCCATACAAAGCTCACTGGGATACCAATGATCATAAGCATGCCTACCAAAGACAATATGATCCGTGACAAGGTTCAATGGCAGATTCTTTGTGATACCCGGTATAATACTAAAACACATGCTGTCATTCACTAACACCACTGTTAGATCAGCTCCACAGTCAAACCAACAAAATTATCATTCATGTTCTTTGCTACTTCAGCTAATTTAATGCCATAACACATTCGTCGAGATGTCATCTTTATTATCAGGTACTTCACCATGCTATCAGGGCCAAACCAGGGGTCCGTTCATGCACCACATCTATTATTATATCACATAAATAGTTTTTGGACAGTTAAACGAACCAAGATTAAAGTTGAGTACACGTCCGACCACCCGGCAGAGTAGAAGCTCTGCCACGTAATCCAGTTTGAAAGTCAATTTCCCCCATACCAGCAGTGGAGTTATTGATGATGACCAGACCAAGAGCAAGATTTATGCACTCCAAAATATACAAAACCACACACGAAAACTTTCTGTGTAATGCATATGGTCAAATGCTGGAGCCGCACAGTCACTAAAATAAAAGTTTCTCCCAGTACGAGTATGCACACGCATCCAGGTGAGCTGTCTGCGCGAGAAAGTTTCTCCTGCCGACTGCTTGCACTCAAGCTGGTGTGTGACACGTAACCTCTTAATATGCTCTTTAATGTTACGAATTCCGTACGGCGGCCGCTTGTCTGCCACACTCTCTCCAAGGACCTTTTTACAGAGCTAAGCTATTGTGTGAAGTAGCTGCCAAAGTTATTCCAGCTTGATGGAGGAAGGAAACGGCACCGGCAACAGCAGCAACAGCGGCATCAGCAGCCGCAACATGTGCAATTACTCACGGGGCGAACTTTGTGCCACGAAAGAAAGAAACGAAACGAAAATTTTTAACAAAAAGGACTCTCAAGTGAAATTTACTTAACTCGAAAGTTTCGCAAGGCAGGATAATGTAAAATTTCCTTAGAACTGATTAAATTTAAACTTTGAGGAATATACTCGAAACGCCGCTCCTGCCGCGCGCTCGGCGCTCGTCCTGGAGTGTTAGCTGCTGCTTTGGCAACTTTTGCCGCTTTTCAGAATTTTAATGTGTGGTTTCCATAATTAAATAAGTGTGCGTAAAATGTAAAAAAGCGAACAATGACGACATTGAAACAGGACGGAGTTAGTAAACAAAAATGTTAATGGTGCTTCGGAGAAATTTATGACAATGTTCCAGATTTTCAGTCTACAGCGATAATAATGCATGTTCACAAGGTAGTAGGAGAGGAGCATGAACGATGCTCAAATTATAAAAATATTATTTTGCGATAAGTATCTGGAGATGAAGAAGAGGATGAACTAATGCATCAGTCAATTCTACTGCAAGGTGAGATTGCTTCGACAAATTGGTTGGTTTGAGTATCCACCTAATACGGTAAGTCCCCTCACTTTGTGGTTAGTGTAGAACCTCACAGAATCCTTTGGTATAATATGAAGAAAGGATTTGTGGTTGTGATTAAGAGTAGGGGTTAGTTTAGTGTTCGAGATTTGGTGGTTTTGCAGCCCTTCCACTCCATCCCTAAATATCCTTAACATTTTTTTTATATATTAGCCTCATAGTAGAATTACTATGAAAGTTCCACTTAGCAACCTTGAGGGAATAATGACTCGGTATATGTTAACCTACAACGACTCTAGTTACTTCAGCAGCGACTTGAATATTAGAAGTGTGTTAATTTATCAGTGGCTTCTCTAGTTAAATAATTATCCCATAGACAAATAGGAGGTTTCTGGAAGCTGCCTTACCTATTGCCTTCAATATCCATAATGGCAAAGAAAATAACTTAAAAGTTTCCTGATACTAATCTACTTCTTATATAGATTTGATTCAGTATATCAAATTCCTTGAAGAAGTAGATTAGGTTTAGGTTTAGGTTGGAGTAGCAGCAGAAAGCACAATCAAACACAAATAATGGTCCATTGTGATACCACGGATGGGGCGCTGCACACATACTGACCGTTGTCGTTACCTCCCACGCGGTGAGCAACTATGCAGCATCTGAGGCATCACGACTCCCCTATTACAAAGTGTGGAACCATCCTTACAGTTTGATAAATTTGTCTGGGTCCTCTAACTTACAGGTCGCGAGCTTTGTCTGGCTGATTAAGAAAGGAGCCACGAAGATGTGCTTTCTTCGTCTGGCTAAGGATGGGCACTGACACATATGATGTATCTCTGTTTCTTCTTCTTTCTCAGCATCACACACCCACGCAGAAGTCATTAAAGGGCAAAACCAGTCTAGCCGCATGCCTTCCCATCACACAATGCCCAGTCAGCACCGAAACCGTAGTGCTGATGGACTCGCGTCCGAGTTGAAGTAGCTGAAGGGTAAGCTTCTTGCTGAGCTTAGGCCAGGTTAGTCTTGAGATAGGGCAAGAGTATACCTTCGCCCATGTTTTTTTGGTCTTATGGAAATACCTGCGTTTGATCGCCAGCCTGGCTCTAGCGAGAGGGATGCCTATGTCCAGAGAAGGGTCTACTTCGAATAGCAGTGTGCCTGCTTTAGCAAGCTCATATTCCTCGCAATTTCTCTCGATGTCTGTGTGTACCTAGCCTAGGTGAACTATGGAATGCATGGAGAACTCGTTTAAAGGTGACTGATATATATGTACGTTTCTTGAAAAAGTTCTGACGCCCGCAAGAGATCTAGTGGCAACTTGGCTGTTCGAGAAGAATTTGATTCTGACACCAAAAACCTCATTTCTTATAACCCAACTCACTGCGTGGTAAATTGCCATTACTTCTACCTGAAAGACGCTGTAATGGTCAGGGAGTCTAAGCGAGATACCAAGGTCCAACCTGTTGGAGAGGTTCCCGCTACCGATCCTGTCCCCAAACCTAGAGCCGTATCTGTAGATATCCAGAGTGTCGTCGGTGATCACTCTGTTTGTAAACCCAGTCGCCTCTGCCTGGGATAGCGAAGTCGAATCACCGATTAAGTTGGAATTCGGACAGACAGAGTCAACTGAGCTGAGGGTAAGTCTTCATTGAGGACACTAGCGGGACCCAGGTCCGTCCTCGACCACCATTTGAGTGCATTGAGTCTGGTAGTTACCAGTTTGGACTCTTGTTTCTCCAGAAGCTTTGAGGGCAGCCAGCATAGAAATGCAAAGAGAGCTTTCGTAGGTGTGGAGCGTAGAGCTCCAGTAATCAACAGAGCTGCACTCTTTCTGACTTTGTCAAGTGGGTTCTGGTTATAAGTCTTGACAGTAGCCGGCCACCAGAAACAGATCCGTATAAGAGGTTTGGTTCAACCACGGCTGTGTAGAGCCAGAGCATGATTCGTGGTTGTAGGCCCCACCTATTGCTCACTGCCCTCCTACACCAATACAGCGTGCATGAGCTTTACGGACCCTCTCAGCTTGATTGCCGTTCCAGCTGAGCTGCCGATCAAGTATCAGACCCAGATATTTTACTTTATTGCTTAATCTAAGCGAAGTGCCATTAATCTTGGGCAAAATGTAGGAAGGTATTTAGTACCTTCTAGTGAAGTCTTTGCTGTCTTTAGGCTGAGCCTAAATGCGGTGCACCAGTTAGACAGGGTGTCTACTGCATAGGGTTCGAGGGTTCGAGGGAATTTATCGGAGGCAGTAATAGAAATGTCATCTACATAGGTTATTATGATGCAAACCCGATCTTCCAATCTTTTGAGAGCGGGCTTAACTGCTAAATTCCAGAAGAGGGGATACAAGACCCCGCACTGTGGTGTGCCGCTGCTCACTGCCTTCTGACAAGAAGTGGACTAGTATCAGGAAACTTATAAATTGTTTTCTTTGAGATAGAGATAGAGAGAGGAATAGAGATTGAAGAAAATACCTAAGGTAGCTTTCAGTAGCTTCTGATTCAAAGATTTGAACTGCGTGTAGTCTTTTGTGCAACTCTCATGTAAATATGTTGTGAACTTAGATCTTCCTAGATCCAAATATCTCCCTTTCTAAATAATTTGTTTTATGTTTAGTTGTATATTGAGAAGTCATCGGGTTTATTTTTTTTTATAAAGAAGCATTTCGAGAACATGCTTTGGTGAGGCTTCAACTTTAAGACCCAATAACTAGCATGTTTACCAATAGATCACAGAGGCCGACTTCCCTATTCTTATCTTATAATATCCAATACCAGAGTATTCTATAGGTACATATCATACGTTTTCAAAGGAGAGCATTGGCGCTTTTAAATTGTCCTATTCTCTCTTCTTAGTAAAGCTTCTATCAGCAGTTGTCAATAATTGTCCTTATTGATGCAACTAAATGCCTCCTGTTGTAGGCATTTGGCACACATAAATTGTCTTTGTCACTTTGGTCTCATATCCATACCCTCATATCTACATCTATTAGAAAATATCGTGAATTACTTGTCTATAATTGGTTAAGTGAAATAAGCACCTCTCATTTTGACTTCCTCAAAGCATATTAAAATATGTCAATGTCTGGTCTTGACGAATATACTCGTACCACCTCATATCTGTGCTTTATAGTAACTCCGTGGGGATCAAAACAACTCTGTGTTTCATACAAGCGTGTCCTGAGAACCTTATTTTGCATTCTCCACACGGATGATTATAGTTCCGGCCCTCTTAAGCAAAATGCAATCATGTTTCCTCACCTCTGTTGTCGTGGACTACTTAATATATGCTTTAAGAAGCCAGATCTATTCAGCATTACTCCATAAACCACACTTTCTTTTTCATATCTTTCTACACATTTCCTTATAAAGTAACCCGTAGTCACCTCATCTTCCTAGTGTACTCTACTGTTGTCGTTAGGGTCATTACTAACTTCCTTCCTTCCTTCTACAGGACGTGGTGGCTTTGTTTGCATAAAATCTTTCCTTCCTCCCTTCCATCGGTCACTCCATCTTATAAACGCCAATTTTTTCCAATTATGTCTATTCCTGTACATGAGATCAGGAGCAATTTGCGTGCACTTGACAATTGCCTTCACTTACTTCGATTACTTACCTACCGCAGCTGTCTACCCTCCTCAGTATTGTAATGTTCACTGCAAGGCGACTATTAAATTTAGTCCTGAATATTTCCCCAGGCGAGAGATTCCCGTACATCGTGCAAAATCCGGCTGCGCGCAAAAGTCTGCCATTAAATATGTTGGGTAATTTTTAATAAAATAAGCCTCCTTTTCATTAGCATAATTTAAGAGCCTCAGAGTATAAACAAGCAAGTAGCGAGAGCGTCGTGTGCGCGCACGTTTCCCCATAAAAGATTGCTGCAATTTGGGAGGCACTGGGAGGCGAGCGCGCTGCGTAGCGAAACTTCGGCCGGGCTCAGAGCCACCGCCACCATTCCAAACGGTGGAAGTGTGAAAAATAAAAACGGCAAAAAGTTATTCTACCGCATTGGCATACGTATACGGCGCGTTGATTACTCATAATTTATCACGATTAATCGCAAATGCTTCTGTGGGCAAAGTAGCCTCCTGTGGGAAGACACAACGGAAGGAAGCTATAATGATGGGATGTTCTGGACTGGCCCAAAAAATTGGTTGATTGTTAAATGCCAACAAAAAGCTTGGTGTGATAATGAGTGGTAACACTTTGAAGAACTAATAAGCGTCTAGCATGGGTAAGAACCGGGCAAAGGGAAAGGAGGAAATGTATCCTTGAAGGAAAGTTGAAGAGACTACTGATTGAGGTTTAAACAGTAAAGCACCTTCGATTTTTTTGGCAGCAGATTGGTTTATACACTTAGCTTTTAAGTAGAATACCAAGCTGATGTGAAGGTCTGGTTCCATCATTATATTAAATTCTTTCTGACTTTTGATATGTAAACAGGAAAACAGTTGCGAGATTCTAGCAGAATATCGCTAGGGTCCAAATAGAACACATTGCTAACATCTGGGTTTGCTTCTCAGATTGCATTAAGGTATTTATCATAACACTGACTGGTGCTTTCTTTCTCTCTGTCTTTATACTCTGTATAGTTGGTCCTTGGTATGGTTCTGATATATAAGATCCCTGTTTTGCCTGATTGGGCTCGAAATGATTGGGCTCGATATGATTGGGCTCGAACTATTGGGCTCTCCTTTTTTATTAATCAAAGTGTCATATTCTCATCCACGCCACATATTGGAGGCAGTCGCAACGACTGTAATACTGTTTGCTCTTTCTACAGGTTCATCCAGTAAGCTCTCTAATTATGTAGGCGGATCGTTCATGCCAAGCGCGACATTCCAGTATGAGTTTTATGTTTAATTAGCTATAAATCATTTTCAATGCGTAGTTGAGAGGATTTGGGACGGACATGTAGTCAGTTATTCTCCCAGAATTTGAGTGCAAAAAGAGTCTGTAGAATATCATCACTATAAATTGTCCCACAACCCAGATATTTTGATGTGTAAGATATAGGAAGATGGGTTATCATCGAAAGAATAATTCGAAAACGGAAATTATGCGTCGAGTCAGTCAATATTTTGAAAGAGATCAAATGAAAGTAATAGCCTCAGCAGTCTATCAGTATACTGATATGTGCTAAAAGAAGGTTTGGAGCTCTTAAACTGAATTTCAAAAACCCTTGTATAGTACACTTGAGTCTTCGTCCTGACCTACATGCGTCGAAAGTCAACCCTACCATGTCATATATGAACCTTGATAAAGAGCTACTTAAATATTTGGTTGAGTGACCTCGATCATAGATAGATTAGATTTGGTTAGGCAATACTGGCCGGCCGCGAATACCATGAATAGGACTACAAAGGATACAAATAGGAATACAGGGCACATTTATAGCACCCTTTAAGCTTACATATTGTAGGGAGACGAGTTAACTGTGCTGTACAGATTTCTTGGTACTCAATTCCAACTGCATCACTTTTCTCTTGAGCACTTTCATAACGTGGGCAATAAAAGAAGACATGTTTGGGATCTTCTATCTCTGTACCTCCACAGTTTCCACAGTAGGGGGATTCCTCGAAGTGGACTCTGTGCAGGTATGCCCGAAAACCTCCATGGCCTATCAGCAATTGTGTTACGTGGTAATTCCCCTCACCATGTGACCTGCTTACCCATTGCTGAATGTTGGCCTTCAGCCTTCTTGTCCAGCGGCCATTTGTAGAAGTATCCCACTGGGCTTGCCACTCTTGAAGGGTCTTCCGCTTTCCAATTTCCAAGAGCTCCTCTACATTTGTCGCGTGTGTCCCTTTGGCGTGGTAGAGGTTCATCGCTTCTTTCGCTAGCAGGTTCACGGGAATCATGCCGGCTATTACCAAGGTGGCATCTGTGGATACGGTGCGGTATGCGCAGATCACTCGTAGTGCACTTCTCCTGTATGCTGCCTCAATGGTGCGGACGTAAGCCTTCACATCCGCGTTTTCGGCCCATATTGGCGCTCCATAGAGAATAATGGATCTGACAACCCCGGCGATGAGTCGCCTTTTCCGCTGCCTGGGTCCTCCCACGTTGGGCATTATTCTACATAGGAGAGAACATGTGTTTGCTGCCTTATCTCCCACGCGCCGCAGATGTTCTTTGAAGGTAAGCCGCGCGTCTATCCACACTCCTAGGTACTTGAGGTGTGGAATCGTGGTTATGGCACATCTACCAACTCTTATTTCCACTACCTCCAATAATCTGCGGCTCGAAACCAGGATTGCCTCGGTCTTGTGTTCAGCCAAGCTAAGTCCAACGTTTTCAAGCCATCTTCCGACGGTAGCCACAGTTCGGTTGGCCTCTGCTACCACTTCCTCCAAGTATTTAGCTGTGATTACTAATGCTATGTCGTCCGCGTCTCCGATGATTTTGACACCATCAGGGACCTGTACGCGGAGGATGCCATCGTACATAGCATTCCAGAGTAACGGTCTAAGCACCGATCCCTGGGGAACTCCTCCGATAATCTTGTGCGACTCCACACCTTTTTCGGACTCGTAGAGCAGGATCCTATCGCTGAAGTAGCTGGCAATTATTCGCCTCAGGTAGATGGATACCCCAAACTCTGCTAACGCTTTGGCTATGCGCTCCCAGCTAGCTGAGTTGAAAGCGTTTTTGACATCTAGGGTGACCACAAGGCAATATCTCTTGGTTGCACCCCTCCATCGTTTCCCCTGGATCGCTGTTTTAGCCGTCTGGACAAGTTCGTTGATGGCGTCCACGGTAGATCTCGCCTTCCCGAAACCATATTGCCGTTTTGAGAGCCCTCCAGATTTTGCAATGGCCTCATCAATCCTGTCACAGATTATCCGCTCCAGAATTTTTCCCGCCGTATCTAACATGCAGAGCGGGCGGTACGCTGAAGGGTCCTCTGTTGGTTTGTTGGCTTTCAGCACCAGGACCAATCGTTGCTTCTTCCATCTCTTGGGGAAAATGCCTTCTCACAGGCAAGCGTCGTACATTTTCCTCAGTGGCTCTGGGTTCAGTGCAGCTGCGGTCTTGAGCACTCGGTTGGGGATTCCATCTGGGCCGAGTGCTTTCTGGTCTCCAAACTTCCCAACCGCGCGCAACACCTCATCTATAGTCACACTGGGTATTGATTCCTCCGTTTGCTCCAGAGGGAGCTCGTATGGAACATAGTTCTGTACTGGAAAGAGCTGTGCCACTATGCGTCTGAGCAACATTGGACAGGTTGGGGCTGGCTGCCTATAACAGGGAAATTTTCGCATGACAAGTCTATATGCCATGCCCCATGGGTCGTCCTCAACTTGTGCGCATAATTCAGCGAATCTGGTGCTCTTGCTCTTCTTAATTGCCTTCTTTAGAACATTTCTGGCTTCCTTGAAGGCCTGGTGCCTCTGCAGGGAATCCGGTTTCCGTATGGAACGTTGATACCTTCTCCTCGCAGCATGGCATGCTTTACGGAGCTCGCCTATTGCATCCGTCCACCAGTAGACAGGTTTATGCCTCCCACCATATGCTCTCCTGGGCATTGCCGCGTCGCAGGCGTTTTCTACCTTCCTTGCCAGCTGATTCGCCATTTCTTCTGCACTGCCTTCGAGCACCAAACCTTGAAGCATCATTTCTAGGACGTCTTCGTCAAGGCTGTTTGTCCTCCAGCCCTTCAATGTCGGACCTATCCGCTGCCGATTCCGGGGCTTCTCCAGTTCGCAGATGATAGCTTGGTGGTCGCTGTGGGTGTATATGTCACTCACCAGCCATTTTGCACCCCTCACCAGCCTGCTACTTACGAAGGTTAGGTCTATCGCAGAACTGGCACCTCCTCTGGCAAAAATCATCTCGCCGGTATTCAAGAGGATCACGTCAAGTGCTGCGAGTGCATCCATGAGGATATGACCCTTTGGCGTAGTTCGGCCGCAGCCCCATTCAGTTGCCCATGCGTTGAAATCGCCAGCAATTACTACAGGGTTCCTGCCGTGTGCATCTAGAACGAGTCTATCTACCGCCGACTCAAACTCCTCCATAGCATGGCACCAAATGTAGCAACTGTAAACCGTGGTTCCTCCTATGGTTGCCCTGACGTAGTTTTCATCCCTCCGCCGACGTCCGCGAGTTGAGGTGGCTTGACTCCACACGCCCATTTTGTAGCTCGGCAAGTATTGTCCTCGACCCAGACTCCTTGGTGCTTCCGACGATATGGTTCACTGAGCACAGCGGCGTCGATCTTGTGCTCTCTCACCGTCTGCTCAAGTAGGTCTTGTGCAGCTGCGCAGTGATTGAGGTTAAGCTGGAGTAGCTTCATTCCATGCGTTTTGACTCCTTTACTGCTTGCTTATACGACGGGCATATTCTGCATCCTGTCGAGTGCTCCGTATCCTTGCGGCCTTTGGTCTTGAAGAGTGCACAGGTTGGGCTTTTGCTACACTCGCTGGCGTTGTGGCCTTCGGCGCCGCATCTGTAGCACCGATTCCGCCAGTCCTCCTTGCTACTGCACTTTCTGGTTAATTAACACCTTGGGTATATGGTGGCGAGTGATCTTCAAGGGTCTCTTATACAAAGATATACTCACGGAATGCCCTTTGTAAGGTCTCAGTAGTGGCCTTGCGGAGTGGCACCATCTCAGTCCACCATGTTTTCTATTTCTCTCTGCTCTTCTTTTATATTTTTCTACTTTTCCTGGTTAGGGCACATTTACTTTTATTGAATATCAAAAATTGTACTCTGCTGACCTCTGAGGATGACGTTCAGAACACGCCACTTTAATTTTATACAATTTCCGCTTAATAATTTTTAAAGTGAACCGCTGATTAGCTGCGTTTTTCACATACACTCAAACGCATAAGCATTCAGACACACACACACACACACACACACACACACACACATACACACACGCTTCTACTTATATAAAATCTAATGGCGGCGCAGTATAAATTAATGCCACGTTTTAATGGAGAGCGTTTTATTTGGGCTTTGAAAGGTCCATCGGGTACTGTAAAGTTGCCATTGTGCCCATAACTAAAGCAATTTAACGCTACCGCTAATTGGCTTCCTACGACCTAATAATCTTAAATGATGGTCGTCAAGTGGTTGCCATTAAAGTGGGCATATAAAAGGCATTAAGCAGTAAAATGGCGGCCAGTTTACGTTTAAGGCGGCCGTCAGCGGCGGGCCCAGTGAGTGACGCTAGTTTCGTTTCTTGCTGGAAACAAATCGCTCCAGTGCAATTTAATTTGCGTTCGCTGGCAGAAATTGCCAAAAATTCCGGAGCGTTTCAGATGAGTGGCTGTGCAGTGAGGAGCCATGTTGGCAAGAAGTTGCCAACTTTCCGGCTTGTTCGCGTACGGGCTCCATGCGTGTAGAACGTTCCTGCATAATTCTTGAGTTGAGCGCAGTGAATTATTTTGTTGAAGTATGATATAACTTGAATTTACAATCTAATAAAGTTTAGATAAGTTTACTCTCTTTTGTGCACCACACCCAGTCAATTTGCCAGTCGCTCTTCGAGAAGGGCGCCTTCTGGGTGTGTGTGTGTGTGCGGAAGAAAATGTTGTAACAATTTCAAGATTCATATGGAAATTTACAACTTCTAATAATGACGCCCTAAAGTAGTGCAGCTAAAGAAAGTTGAAGCGTGTAATGTTGTTGCCTTTGAATTGACGCTTAAGAAAGTGCTGCGGCAGCAAGAAAGGAAACTTGTAAATGCGAGGATGTGAGTGCTTAGAAAGAAACGGAAATGTGAAAGAAATGTGAATTCTGTACTGAAATATACCAGCAAATGAACATCTTTATCATTCTGACTATGTTTGATGCCATTACAGGAGTAACCACCGCTTAAAAATAATTGTAGAAGGTTGTCTGCAACGCTTCTATGCCACGCCTGTGGTAAGAAGAAACGCTTTTCCAACTGTAATGACTCATATTTCTGCCGGGGTATCCTCAGCGGTGTCGAGGAGTCGTACACAGACATTCTTCAGTTTTTATCCTTTTCCAGTTTTTATCCTTTTTGTCCTTATATATTAATTTATTATTATTAATAAAACTTCCTGGCTTAAAATAATTCTCGGATTTATTTAATTATCCTTGGCAAACTCTGTATAGAAATATGTTTCGTATTTTCCCGATGATCCAAAAGAAATTGGACTATTTGAACTTTCAAGCCAATTGTGGCCCGTTTGATGATCCTTATGATGCCTCTGCCTGTCAGTTGATCCTGTACTTGCTAATGCAGTCCAAGTTGTTTATGTTCATTATATCGATGATGTTTTTGACGTCGCTAACGTAGTCCAACTTGATTCTTCTCTTTATGTCGTTGATATCTCGGCTGAGATTAATAAGTTGGAAATTATTTATGTTCCTTAACGAACTTCAAATTCTTGTCTTCGACTTTGAATGTTTATTTTTCCACTTCGAATACTTGTTCTTCCACACGAATACTGGTTTTTCACACCTCGAATGCTTGTTACTCCACACCTCTGATTCTCAATCAAGATTTAATCTACTAAAAGTTAAACGTGATTTAGAATCCGTTTCATACTAAAGAACGAAACAAACGAACGCAAAATCTGACTCGTCCACTTTGAGTTTTTTTATATTTTGAAACATTTTGTGTGGGTGAAATTTGTCGGTGGACAAATTTCATCTTCACAGTACATACATTCAAACTATCATATCGAATATCTGTTAATGACAAGTCATCTATTGTGTCAGCATCTCACACATATAATGATGAAAAGTGTGTGAATGTAATTTTCTTACAAATACATCACTCAAATTAGGGACATGTCATATATGTCGTAAGCACGTCGAGCAGTTAGTGTCGGTATTAAACCTGGATGAACCCATGACAATCATAAATTAGGCACGTACCTTTATTTCAATATAGAATATAGGCTTGCACAGATTCGACGATTTTGCTTAACAAGTCATATGTGCTGTAAGCACTTGAAATAGTGAGTGACAGTATTGAACCACGATGAACTGATGACATCCATAAAGAATTTAGCTTATAACTTCAATTTAGTATAAAATTTTGCCTTGAATAGACGCGAGAATTTTCCATGACATACCATGTGATGTGTGTGATGTCAGTGACTGCCATGTCTACTGTAGATTGCAAAGATCAATCGTCCTGATACTCTTACGTTAATCGAAGTTCTAGTCCTTGCCGATCGTCTTGGCGCTGCTAAGGGTCTTGTAGGTTGTGTTGTTTCCAAAGTTGGTCTATACTCATCACTAGTGTTGAAGACTGTTCTATCGATGACGAGGCTTCGACAACTGGTTGCATTTCAATATCTGGGTGCTCCGGCGGCATGGGTGGCCTAATGGATTTCTTGAAATGATAGGCACGTAGCTGATCCTGATGTCTTTTATTTATGCCGTTAGTCGTCTGAACATAATAAATTTTGTTGCCCACTATTTTTTGAACTTTACCATCTGACCATCGAGAAGTGCCAGAGTAATTCCGCATCCAAACACTTTCACCCGCAGCAAACTTCGTCTTCGACACCACTATAAGAACTGACACTTTTACGGAAATGTCTCGTTTTATATCAGGTTCAAAGCGATTCAATGAAACGCATAAAGAACTCATAAATTGTTGACACTGTTCTTCAAAAAGTGATTAATTATTGATGGATTGTCATGTTCCATATAAGCAACTTATTCATAATAAACCAACTTATTCATATTTTTAATTATCATCAACTTGAAACTTAGTTTAAAGGAAATAATACTCGTATATAAATAAGTATATTTAAGGGAATTTTTAGCATTATGTGGAGAGTTGCAATCATGTAATTACACAAGGGTATCTTCTTTCTAACTAGCAACTACGATAAGCCCTGTAACTATATATCCATCAAGTTTCTATTCATAAATATTCTATGATTGTCATTAGGCCTTTGGCAACTCTATGAACCGAAGATATATGTGATGTATATGAGTATATATATGATATGTTAGTATATAAATATATAAGTATATATATATATATATATATATATATATATATATATATTTATATATTTATATATATGAGCATAAATATTATTATATATATGAGCACATTAGTATATATATCATTTGAGTATGGTTGGTTGGTTGGTTGGTTTCAGTGGCTGATCCAAGTCGGTTCTCACATGGATCACAATTATCGCCTTAGCGACGTTTTGATACCACAACCTCTCCTAACGCCGGAGAAAACGATGGATTGTTCACTAAATCCAGTTTGTGGAGTTTAGGTATCTTAAAAGATCTTTCGGGTTTAACCCCCGAGAGATCTGATAAACTCGCTAGGAAGTAGTTTCCTAGTGTTCTATTTCTTGCTGCCGCCAGAGCCGGGCATTCGCAAAGAAAATGGATGAAGGTTTCCTTCTCTTCTGAATTTCCACAGCTTCTAAATGGGTATTGTACGGTCTCTGCAATTTCTCTGCATGAGTACCCACGAGCCAGTGACCCGTAAAGGCCGCCGTCAGGTGGCTGGTGTCCATGCGGTCCTTGTTTATGAGATCCCTAGATCTCGCTGTGTTAAAGACTGGCCAGGTCGCCCGCGATGTATTACATGTTGTAAGTGTCCTCCATCTATTGCCCGCTAAGGTAAGACAGTGCATGTAGATGCCCCTCTTAATCGCACCCATGGAAACAGGTACTAGTTCCACATGGGTTAGATCGAGAGAGGCTCCTCTGCACGCCAATTCATCAGGCTTCTCATTTCCATCTACATTCCTGTGTCCGGGGACCCAGATGATTGTGATGTCAGCATGGTGACCTAGCGCCCTAAGTTCCTCCCTGCACTGTCTGACCAGTCTGGAGTTGATGGTGTTTGATTGTAGGGCTTTTATGGCAGCCTGGCTGTCCACAAAAATAGCAACCGTGCTCCTCTGCCCTTCTCTAATGTGGTGGGTGATCTGTCGACATGCCTCTCTGATCGCGAGTACTTCCGCCTGAAAAACTGTAGCTGTATCGGGTAGGCGTGTACAGTAGTTAATGTTAGCGTGCGGAGAAACGACCCCCGCCCCCACGCATAGGTCCATTTTGACCCGCCGTATAAATGGGTATATCGTACTCCATCTGGAGTTTCCTTTTCGACCACAATTTTCTTGAGGGAAATCTAACCTTGAAGGCTTTTTGAAGTCCAGTTTTGGTACTATGTCATCTGTCGTCATTTGTGTTAATTCCCTCGGCACTGTGTATAGCACCTTACCATGACCGTACGTTCGCTCAGACCAGCAGTTTGTCGCTTTTAACCTTAGCGCACTGTTGCAGGCTACGTTCTTAATGTACAGGTCGATAGGGAGGATGTGCAGCAACACGTTGAGTGCCTCCGCTGGACATGTTCTCAGGCTCCCTACAATGCCAGCGGCAGCTGTTCTTTGAACTCTACTAGGTCTCTGAACGTTACAGCCCTTATCTAGAGCTGGCCACCAGACTATTGAACCGTAAGTTAGTATTGGACGCACGATTGCATCGTACATCCAGTGAGTGATATGGGGGCGTAGTCCCCATTTTTTCCCAAACTTTTTCTTGCATGCGTAGTAAGCTTACGTGGGCTTTCCTGACCCGTAACTCTATATTGGTTCTCCAATTTAGCGTGGGGTCTAGGATAACTCCTAAGTATTTCGCTTTCTCCGCTAGCTTTAGCTGTTGTCCGTTAAGTGTCGGAAGCTTAAAGATCGGAATCTTGGTCTTGTTAGTGAAAAGTATCAGTTCTGTCTTTTCTGGATTCATACCTAGTCGACATCCTGTGGCTCAAGAATTCAGTTTGTCCAGCCCCTTTTGCATAACATCACCTATTGCGCTGGGAAACATGTCTGATACAGCTATCACCACATCGTCCGTCTTAACTCCCATGGAGTCTTGTATGTTTATTGTCAAAGACCAGTAGCCACAATAATGGTGAAATCACCCCGCCTTGTGGTGTTCCTCTACTGATGTATTTGACGAGAACCGTGTTACCCAGCTCAGACTGAATGACCCTGGTCCTAAGTATTGTAAGTATCCACTCCCTAAGAACTTCCTCAACCCCTACCCTGGTGAGAGAGTCCAGAATTGCTTTGTTACTAACGTTGTTAAAAGCCCCTTCTATGTCAAGAAAGGCCGCCAACGTGTACTGCTTATGGTGGATTGTCTTTTCTACTGATCGAATTACCTCATGTAAAGCTGTTTCCGTAGATTTACCCCTGAGATATGCGTGTTGCGACTTCGAGCGGGGAAACTGATCCACTGTATGCCTAAGATGGATTTCCAGAGCCCTCTCCATTGTTTTACGAAGAAACGACGTAAGACTAATGATCATTTGAGTATATATGTAGTTATATGTAGTCGTATATATATCATCTTCATATTTAGGTAGATTACAACCCAACCATCAAGCTTAAGAAGAAAACTCATAGATCACAAATATTTTTGACACTGTTTTTCAATATGTGATCGATAGTTGTTGGCTTGTCATGATCCATATAAGCAGCTCCTAATCCCACTTGTTGCGTATATAAGCAAGCAATAAATCCATCTAGAATTTCAGATAAATTAAAGTCCACCATGAAATTGTCAACTTGACAGGACACCAAACTTCTCATAAGTAGTGTTACAATATGCACGACAAATGACACGTCATCAGCTCCATGGTCAGTGCTTGACTTCTTATTAAATTGTGGATTTCAATGTAAGAGCTTCGAATAAAAAGCAAGGTCACTCCACACAAATCAGCTCTGCTCGCCACAGAAACTTCTCAATTTATTGCTGGGAGGCGGAGACTCTGCAAAATTTCGTCCAACATTTCTCTCCGCCAGTGTCGAGTACGGAATAATTTTGCCATTTAATAACTTTTAAGTGTTTAAATTTGCAAATTTTCGCCGCCTCCTACACATCTGGTAAAGATCATAAATTGTTGGTAAATTTATGCAAAATACAATAATTGCGCGCATTTCCCTACTCACACACTTACCCACACGCACACAGCTAGACACGCTCCAGCTCACGCATGGAGCAACTTCTGCAAGCAGCATTCTCAATTTGAGTGTGTTTTGAAAACATTTTATTATTATTTTGCAATGTATTTTAATGCACTAATAGCACACACGCACATTACCGGCGAAAATTTGCATATAAATGAATTTTCCCTGCAGCTATCAAACTAAATATTTGCATGCTGCCAGCATCAACACAGCCATATGCACACATACACACGCACGCCCACACCCACACACTCAAACATCCACCGAAACACACAGAGACGCAATCAGCCAAACTGCATGCAGCTATGCAGACAGTATTAAGCCACTTTAGCAACAACGGAGCGACAGTCAGTCAGTCAAAAAAGTTCAGTGGCTACATTACCGAGCACACTGTATGTACGCGTATGCACGCACACATACCTGCCTACAAACGTGCATGTGGGAGGGAGGGAGTGTGTGCACGTGTGGTTTTACTTAAAGCACGTCTCCACAAATTGACAACCCACAACATGGCTGTGGAGTCATTTTCTACATAATTTGTATTGCCAACATTTTTGCAAAAGTTTGGGGTGACTGAGTTTTCCAGACTAATCTGATTAAAACTTCCAGAAGCCGTACAATCAATGGGAATCAAAGGGAGCGGTGGTAGTAATAGTGATTACAGAACTGAACTCACTGAGTGGGCCGCAGGTAAGAAATGTGATAATGTGGAGGAATACTTCTTTGGAATTTCTCCAGCTTACTACTGACGCTTTATACAAATAGGATCCAAAGATATAGGGTATATCTTATTATCTACAGTGAGAATATGGTCAGTCAAGGGGACTCATGGCCCATGGGGCATGGCTTACAGATTTGTCATGTGAAAATTGCCCTGGCAGCCGACTCCAACCTGTCCAGTGTCGTTCAAACGCATAGTGGCACAGCATCTTCCAGTACAGAATTATGTCCCATACGATGTAGAATAGTGCCCAACGTGGGAGGATCCATACAGCGGAAAAGGCGACTAATCGCTGGCGTTGTCAGATCCATTATTCTCTATGGGGCGCTAATATGGGCCGAAAATGCGGATGTGAAGGCTTACGTCCGCACCATTTAGGCAGCATATAGAAGAAGTGCACTGCGAGTGATCTGGGCACACCGCACCGTAACCATAGATGCCACCTTGGTGATAGCCGGTGGACTCCCGTGAACCTGCTAGCGAAAGAAGCGATGAACCTCTAGAACGGTAAAGGGACACACGCGACAAGTGTAGAAGAGCTCTGGGCAATTCTAAAGCGGATGACCTTTCAAGAGTGGCAAACCCAGTGGGACACATCTTCAAAAGGCCGCTGGGCAAGAAGGCTGATCCCCAATATTCAGCAATGGGTAAGCAGGTCACATGGTGAGGGGAATTACCACGTAACACAATTGCTCATAGGCCATGGAGGTTTTCGGGCATGCGTGCACAGAGTCCACTTCGAGGAATCCCCCTACTGTGGAAACTGTGTAGTCACAGAGATAGAAGATGCCAAACATGTCTTCTTTTATTGCCCACGTTATGAAAGTGCTAGAGAGGCACTACAATGATTGTGTAGAGAGCCCGTGATTGCCCGATAATATAGTGCAACATATGCTCGAGAGCCCTGAGAAATGGACTGCGGTGTGTGACACCACCGCCGCCATTATGAAAGACCTCCGCCACATGGAGTGGCGAAGGCGCGCAGGAGGAGTCCGCTGACCTTACTACCCACCGACAGTCAGAAAAGAACAATAAAGTCCTCGTCACAGGCAGTTATTCTAAATAAGGAAGCATTATTTCTCCTTCTACTTTTCATGGATAACTTATTTCTCCTTATCGGAATGTTTGGTGTAATCGCCATTACGGTCTTCACAACTATCTTAATATCTCCTAAAATATTTGTGGTTGAAACGAAGCTTTCAATTTAACAGCCTCCAGTTTTTCATTACTTTAAAAGATGACTCTATAGTAAGTATCCTTCCCCAGTTACGATTTTTTGTTCATATCATATGGAGTGCCCGTAATTCGTTCCACGAAAAATGCTGTAATAAACAATGCTCACCCAACGTTGCAAGGAACAAATTTCCACTTAATTTGCTTTATTTGGATGCCTCATGGTATGTTGTGGGTAAAATATTCCCTAATTAAAGCGATGGAGTGGTTGGGAAACAGAAATGTACCAAACATCTGTAGAACACACATAAATGAGTAACTGTATTTAAAATTGGAAGTAGGACTAATTTAAAAATTGTGTTGAGGCAATTAATGATAGTCTCCTAGATGGCTGTGATACATCGACAACCAACGAGCCACACTGAACCACAAAACTTCGGAAAATAAAGATTGAAGGTCATTAAGCTAATGCAGAAATATTTTTACTTATTTCTTCATAAATTTCTGTCAAAAGTTTCGATTGGAGAAAAACATTTGCTCTTAAAGTAAATTTTTTCCTCCAAAAAGAACATGTTTTCTTTAAAATTTATTTAATCAAAGAAAACAGGGTGCAACGCGAAATTATTAGCCTTCTAAACGGTCTATCGAGTTCGTAAAGGTTATACAACCAGTTCCCACAAGGCAACTGGTTGTATAACCTTTAAAAAGTTCACTGTAAATGGAGCGAGTATTTCCTAGATTCATTTTCAGAAATCTTTTGAATTGGTTGAGAGCCCTTCAGTGGTGCACAGACCCTAATATGTAATATTATTATGTATTACTCTTACTTATTGGAAGTAGGACTCTGGTGGGATGCATTTTTTTTTTTTTTTTTTTTTTTTTTTTTTTGTTGGGTAGAGAGGGTAAAAATGCCTGCCGCATCATCAAAACTGTCGTCACAGATTTGGTATGTGAGAATTGCACCCACTAAAATATCCCCCGCCCTCGCTGAGAACATCTCCCCCATATTACTATTGATCTGTACTCGCCGCGTTGTATGATGAGCGAATATCTTGTACCTTTCTTATTTTATTCCGTTGGGTTTGTTACTGGAGGATTTTTAAGGATGCTGTGGTTTTAGAGCATATTCAAAAGTACACAACAGTAATTGAAAGATGGCTGGTAAAATCTAGTACTCGTACAGCTCTTCATGATTATCTTTCATAAGGTATCTCACGGATACGCTACAGAATCAACCAATAAATTATATCCCAAGTTGCATCTCCATCAATTCCTGGTCAAAATTTTTTTTTTTTTTTTGATCTTATTCCAAATGTAATTGATCCTGGAATAATACCTTAAATTATTTGAAGCTTTTGCAGATTAGACCTTCATCTGGGGTATGATGTAAGATTTGTATTCTTACTTGTTAATGTAGTTAATGAATCAGTCCATTTCATGCAGCTCAATTCCTTTCAAATGGGGCAGTTTATATGCTTCTTCGTTTGTGTGGCATCACAAAAGCACCAAAGATCTTATTCCAAATGTGATTGATCCCGGAATAATATTCTAAATTATTTGAAGCTTTTTCAGATAAGACCTTTGACTGGGGGATGTGGTAAGATTTGTATTCTTACTTGTTAATGTAGTCCATTTCATGCAGCTCAATTCCTTTCAAATGGGGCAATTTAAATGCTTCTTCGGTTGTGTGGCATCACAAAAGCTAAGTTAAGGAAACAATCCATTTTAGGCATTTCAAATGGGTCTGTTTCGATGCTGATTCGTTTGTGTACTAGTACCGATTCGATCCTCATTCGTTTGTAAATCAATGGCAATAAATATATCAATATCTACAGCAATCTTTCTACTCTTTCATAAAATAATCATCATCAATTAAAAATTAGACCAACTAATCAAAAATAATCAAAAATTAGACCAACTAAAACTATGTTTGGTCGTATCTGGTTTCCTACGTAGGTCTAATTGTAGCTAAGCTGTCTTCCGGATTTCATGATTGTTTTTGGCACCCTTTGTTATAATTTCCATGGATCGATCTTACAATATACTCGGTTATAAGAAATATCCATTTATCTATAATTCTTTATAAGAATTAGTCTCCATAGATTTCAGACTGTATTATCGCAAATAAGGACTGCGGACAAAGGAATTATAGATGGATAAAGTTCCTGAAACTATTCTAGGGATCATGACCACTGGAGTTTTCTATGTGTCTCTCGATCTATTCAGGATAATTACCATTCCATGTTCCATAGTAAATTTTCCCTACCATTAATGAGTATCGAATTCAGACTATAATTTTAACTATTATTTTAATTGTTGTCTTTGTCATTTATGTTCTCTTCTGTTATTCGAAAATAACACCATTGATTTCAGTCTGTACGTCTGTAAACTTCATTACCTGTCGACTTCATTCTCCACATAGTGCCCCTGTATATGCTCTCCTCCGCTCAGAGCACCTCAGATGTTTTCAACACACTGTTATGCAATCATGTCTGCATATCTGACAACTGTATTTTTCCCCATCGATATTCCAATCGAAGTGAAAGAACTCGTTATATTCCGACTGGTGCAAATGAGCACATGAAGTGTACGGCTGACATGTAACCTTGTGACTGTTCATCGGTATGAGTGAGGTAACCTTGTAATGTGCTTTCGACATGAGTGATGGATGATTTCTGAAATATGCTGAAATGAAGATGTGCTTCAATGAAATTTTTGTGCGTTGTCGTTTCCCAGGGACAGCCTCGTGCGGATGCCTGTACTCATATGCCTACAACGAACGTAAGCAGTTGATGATGTAAGTTAATAAGTACCTGCCCACCTAGAAAGCATCCCAGCTTTCGAACTTCTAGTAGCTATAATCCAGCATGAAAAGAAAAATTAATTTGCGTTGGACAGTACTCGAGAAACTTGTCGCAACCCTCACAAAGCTGTCATTGGGCTCACCACACTAAGTCTAATAAATATTTTAACTTTTTGCAATGCTGACACCATCTGCCAACTTCGAGCTCCGACATGTCGTCTAAACCACCACCCAATAACGACTTTGGTAATGCATCCAAATATAGCGAAAAACGTTGAGTATTATTCCCCAACATAATTTCTCGCGTCTTCCTATCATCTGTCACATTTGCTGCTGCAAAATTCCCTAGTCTCAGGCACCTTCATTTCGCCAACTTCCTCGCCTGTGCTTATGTACATTTAATTGCAGAGAGACACGCAACAATTTCAAGCAGCAAAGTTTCATGCATGCTGTAGGTACTTCGACGCTGGAGGCACCCGGCAGCAAAGCAATCTTACATCCTTCTGCGCAGCGCTCACTTTTCGCACGTTCGTTCGCCCGCATGTTTACATACTTGTATCGTAGCACCGTCTTCCCTTGTCACATATCATCCAACCCCAGCCAGCCAAGCCCGCCATAGCTGGCGTTAAGTTCTACGTAACCTTAATGAACCCTAATTTTTGCGTATTTCACTGTCAATGAGGAAAGCCATAAATTATGCGGCTCAAGGTAAATGTTGGCGTTCCTGGGCCCTAATGCAGCGGCGTGTTCGAGCGAACGTAACGGAGGGTTTGACGGTCGTTGCCGTGGGTGTTTTGCTTTTAATATAGCAAATAGGAATCAAATTCCTTTTCATTTCTAACATGACTCTACGGCAGACAGCTATAATTCAATCGAGGCATCGTGTTAGCTTTTGCCAAGGTAATTGGCGAAAATAACTCCTGCTGTAACAGCAGCAACCGAAGCTGTTGTGCTGGAAAACCAGTGGCGTGAGAAGAGAAACCCGCGCCCAAAATTTTTAGAGCAAAAGGTTTTCACTCGTGCATTTACGCCAAAGTTGCAGAAGGGAATTCTTTGAATGTGAAATTAGAGAAATATTTTAGATTTCAATAAGAAATCGCTTAAATGTACCGTGAATAGGGGAAGTAGGCGCGGCAGCAGACTCACAAATCAGCGAAAATGAGTTTTTAACAATAACAAAATTTTGAAATGTATAAGTTAGGTTAGGTTAAAGGGGAGAGCGTGATTTGGTGAAGAGGTGGGTTTTGTACGGAGGTTGGTTGTGGATTGGCGGCTGATAAGGCAGGTATGTAAGTGCAGGTCTGAATGTGCAGGTCTGTAAGTGCAGGTCTGTATGTGCAGGTCTGTATGTGCAGGTCTGTTTGTGCAGCTCTGTATGTGCAGGTCTGTTTGTGCAGGTCTCGTTCTGCCAGCCTACGGCCCAGAGGTCACTAATATGTGAGCCAAGGTAGTAATGTAGGTAGGTTTGGGTTAAAAAACAGGTGGAGTTATGCTACAAAAGGAGTTTGGTGTGAAAGACAGGTTGCACTAGGATGACTTATATAAGTAATTGTCTAGGATGATGTACTGGTTTTGTAGGGAAGTATTACTAGAAGTGTTATTCATTGAGAAATACTGTTGGCCTAGAAGCGAAGTGGGAGAATAAAGAAATTTTAATATAGTTTGCATTAGTTGGGAAGGGGGTTTCATTTAAAAGAGACTAACGAAATTTTAGGAAGGACTTCATTAGATGAGAAGGTGGTTTAAATTAGAATTAGATTGGCTGGATGGAAAGTCTAGTTTGTGACAAAAAGTATATTTCATTTTGAAAAGTGGTGGTCTTAGTTGGAAAGTAAGGTTATAATGGAGTTGGAAGTTAATAGAATAGAGGAGTTAGTTATAGAAGAGTTGACTCATTAGAACAAAGGTTTGAATTTTAAAATGAGCATGATCATCTGTTTCCTGGCCCCTAACATATTGTGAAGCAAATGAAACTCAACCTCACACCAGTAAAGATCCATAAATTAACTTAATATGGAATTCCGCCATTATAACCTCTTCTAATTCTTCAAATTCCCTACGAATACATAATAATACAAAATGTTCTACTAAAAAAAAATTGTAGTATATGTGTGTAACTCTTTGAATCCGAAAACTGACTGCTGAAAGTCATTCGCTTGAATTTTCCTGTATTTATCTATAATCGTAGCTGATATTCCTTGGATATCTGTGTGAATTATCTCTACATTTTATGGAGATATCATAGAAGTGGCTCTGATAAACGTATTCTCAAACGGCTGTTTATAAAGTGTGCTTTCAGTATTCAAAGGTGATAACAGTCGTCATTTCCGGAGTAGATACTCTGTTTATGTACCTGTTCAAGACCTGGTCAAAAATCAGTTTTAGTTAAGAACCAATGGATTTGTTATATTTATGCTTGAAGGAAAACGTCGTACAAAAGGCCAATATGTCTTAGGCAGACGAAAGCACTTGCTTAATAATTGGGCTAATGTGGCCAACATTTGATAGGAAAAAATCTAGAGACTTACTTGGCCCGTTCGAGAGAAGATATCTCTAAGGTCGTGGCTTGTATAAATGGTCATTAGCTATTAGGCAGGCATGCTCTCAGGCTATGAGTATTCCCTTATGAATACTGCAGAAGCTGTGTGGATGAAGAGGAGGTGGAGACTGTGGAACACCTCTTTTGTAGGTGCCCGGCTCTAGCTAGAACCAGAGCGGGCTCTGTAGGCAAATACGCATTTAGTTCTCTAAATGAAATATCCGGCGCGAATGTCAAACAAATCCTGCGCTTGATTGGAAATGGTTACACAATTAAAAGTGGCGGTTCCGTCTTATGCGGTCGTATCGCAATGTCCGCATAGATCCTGAATAGGTTGGTCTGTAAACCTTACCTTTTTGCTTTCTAATAGTTTAAATGAGAGTCTGATATGTTGAGGGAGCCATGAAGTTTATGAATATGATATATAGATAGATAGATAGATATATTTAAGGGTGTTATACACTGCGACCTGAAAGATCTATTGTGATGCCCCTATTTATTTGAAAGATGAGGATAGTCTCATCTATAATCTTCTGTCAGGTTAATTTTCGACAGGAATTCATATCTTTTGGAGGAATCAAGATGAGGGATCTAGCTCATATCTAAGATATATTCTCCAAAACAACTGAGTCTATTGTGTGCCAATGGTCCGCTGTCTGTGATCAGGTGTAGTGAGATTTCGTCACTTTCTCCATAGAATCGACAGATGGCATCTGAAGATATACCCAACTTGTTCAAATGGTAGTTGAGTCTACAATGTTATGAATATGATAAGGAGAAAATTATCGCAACATAGATAGAAATAATAATCTTCTCCGAAATCTCAGTTGCAAAATCTATACAAATGAAGAAGTTCTTCAGGTGCGGAATATCTAAAAATGAAATAGAAATATCCGAAAATATATGGTAGAAAGTTAATGTAATATTGCCGATATGATCGAACAACAAGTCGCAATTTTCTATCACCTAATCTAAGTCTTACACGAAGTAAGAGTTGCTGTTGTTAAGGAGCTTCTTGTAGAATAGATCAGTATTGAGAACTATCCATAATTGTTTCTAGTAAATCCGAACTAATAATTAAAGTCTCTGGATATCCTTGCAGGCGAAGAGAGTCGATTGATTAAGTCATGCAGAGAAACATTAAGTCGTCTGTAGCCGGCAAAACATCTCATTCAGTTCCACGGCATGTCCAGAAATGTTGCAGATTACTCTGGAACATAGAACAGTGCATTCGCTTAGAATGCATTGATTTCGCAAAAGAGTCTACCTGAATTGTAAGTGGTTCTCCGCTGGACTGGAGGGTTCTCAGACATCTGCTGATGACTTCCTGGCACATCGAAATCCTGCGGCACAATTAGACAAGGTTTCGTTTTGTTTGTCGAAATCCCACAATATACTCTCAATGTGAGAAGCGCTTATTTCTTCACTCAATCTCTTTAAGACTATGTGACTGTCAGCCAAGGATCTGAGTATTTAGAGTTCGTTGAACCATTCCCAAATTCAACATCGATGGCAGTGCCCTTGACAAGACGCAGTAGAGAGTTATTCTGTTATATTTTCTGCTGAGATTATTCTAAAAATAACTATTTTCCAAAGTTAAACAGATTTATAGAGTTGGATATTTATTGAAATCTCATTAAATGACATTCACTTGTTCTCTCTGTTGTTTGAAGAAGCGGAGTAGGACTTCTTCTACTGTAGCTTAAACAGCTGCAATTCCTCCATTAGCACTCCATACGGGTAGATTAGTATAATTCGGCGAGCAATGAAACTAGGCCGTCTTTATAAACACATTTTGCATTTGGGTGTGTCTGTGATCCCCTCTCTTTATGGAGCTTAAATGTGCTAAGTTAAATGAGAAGTTGCTCCCTTTCCGCTGACGACAAACATTTGAGAAGCAAAGTCCCGTAAATTTTTCCAAACTTTTAATGTAAGACAAATCCCTGAGCTTCAAGTGACTTTTTTCCTCGGCTGGCAGAGCGTATTTAAGTGTGTATGTGTGTGTGTGTGTTTGTGTGTGTTTGCGCTGGAAATGAAATGGAATCCGGTTGCAAAACAAAAACAAAAAGAAATTAAAAATAATTGTTTTTTTGTTTTTGTTTGCTTTGCTTTTGCCGCCTCGCTGTGAATTTTGTGGCATTCGACTTGGCACTCTTTATGCTTATTCCGTCGCTCACGCCAACTGCCTGCTGCAGGACATTCGCCCTTGCGCCGTTCGGCAGTCGTCCTTTAATAAGCAATATCGTGTTCCTAATGGGCGCGCCGCCGTTTAAAAGGGTTAAATGGTGTAAATGCAACACTTTTGCCACACGTATTTTCCGTTTATTTTTATAGAGAAATTATGTTTTTTCTCATTTCATTTTATGGCGTTATTCGTTTCATGTCGCCACTTTAATACCCGCAAACAATTCAATTAAGCTGCGATGTTGTTGTTGGTGTCGTTGTTCCTGTTGTTGCTGCTGATGTTTCTCTGTTGGCCCTGTTGGGCTTTGACACATTCTTTATAAGTTTACTTTGGATTCGTTTCTATTTTATTAGTTATTTGATGTAATTTTCTTTTATGCTTACTTTGCGAATCTTGTGAAAACTTTGCTTGTGACTTCCAGAACATGACGAATGTGATGGTGGAGTGAAGGTAAGGGGCCGAGAGGAATTGCCAACAGCTGAAGAGAAGAATGTCGAAGAACTCAAAACACTAATATCAGGAGAATAGTGCGATTGCCATTTAAATAAAACGTAACAAAGTTGGGGCTGAGTTGGGCTCCGGAAAAGGGTGACTTTGGAATTTATAAACAACATTTAATTTAATATGTGTTTGATAATCTAGGAAGACACCAACAGAACAACTGGGGGGATATTTATACATGTACAAAATTGTATTATAATTACGGTTACGAAAATTAGACTTTTCGATCACTGGATAGGATCAAGTGGCATACAAATATTGCTGCCCTTGAGGCACTGAGATCGGACTACTATACGTCCAGATTGGCTGAAGAAGGTCATAAAATCCTGAAAGACAACAATATCTTCGTAGAAAACTAAACGGCAAGCCTAGATGCATTATGTCAGATAGCCAGAGTGCCCTTAAAGCAGTGAAGTCGTATTACTAAACATCCCGAATGGCTGAAGAATATCATAAAATCCTAAATGAACTAGGGAAAAACAACAATGCCACACTTTGTTGGTTGCCAGGACATGAAGAACACGCTGGGAATGAAAGGGTGGAGTGCATCGCGAAAAGGGGGGCGCTCCGTCCACTCATTGGCCCAGAACCGTTCTGCGGCATGGCTACGTGCCACTCTGACGAGTTACTTAGGAAATGGGAAGAAACTCAGATAGCTATTCAAAGGCAGAATGCTTCTGGCCAAAGACAGGCAAAGAGATTTCTTACGTATCTCCAAAAGGATACTAACCTTGAACCGCAAAAGTCTAAGGATTCTAGAGGGGTTTTTTACAGGGCACTGCTGCCTAAGGTATCACCTTTATAAGATAGTCCTGTCAGACATGTCTGACTGCAGATTCTGTGGGACACAACTCTGAAATACCAGAACACATTTCATGTGAGTATCCAACGATCAAAAGTAAACGACAAGAATGTTTGGTGAGTTTCTTCACAGACCCTCTCACATTTTGGAAACTTCAACCTTCTAAAGGGCTCTAATTCATAAAAAGCCTAAGGTTAGAGTGAAACATAGGGGTTAGTAAAATAGGTCCTTATGGGCCGCGGTGCTAGTACTCCCTGAAGTAATAAATCTAAATCTGGTTATATTTTTTTTGACATAAAGTTACTAAAGAATAATTTAAATATGTGCAGCTACAAATCACAGCTTCTCTACTAATAGTTCGATCCAGTTCCAGATCCAATTGTATCCAGATAAAGTCTTTTGAAAATTTAGTTTTTATAAATGTAGTTTAAGTGGACATTCCATTGTGCCATTCTGCTCGAAGGTGTTCGAAATACAATTTTAAGGCAAATATAAAATTATTTGCAGACTCACAAATAATTAAACACTAACCAATCCGGACTTTGTCCTAACAAGCACTGTAGAACTCCCCTATTATTGGTTACTGGTGAGTTAAGAACACCCATTGATAAAAGAGAATTCTCATAGTTGATTTTGTTAGATTTTTCTGAAGCTTTTGACCCAGTAAACCAAATAATATTAAGGAGAAAACTTCGTAAAATGTGAAAATGTTCCATAGATTCGAGCATTTTGACATATTCATATTTGCATAGAAGAGAATAACAGGTGTTCGGCTGTTGATAATGGAGTATGTACTATGGTCAATGTCTATGGAGTCTGTACTAGGGTCAATGTCTATGGAGTCTGTACTATGGTCAATGTCTATGGAGTCTGTACTAAGGTCCTTTTTTTGCTTTATGTAAATGGACTTCAGGAAATCGTCGCTAACTGCACTATCCATTAGTATGCTGATAATGTGTAACTTATATTAAGTAGACCCCTTTGCGAGATCTAAGAAGCTTTACGACTTTAAATCGAAGACTTATCCAACATATACGATTGTCCGTTCAAGAATAACCAATGTTTGCATGCGAAGAAGTCGAAAGTGCTAATTGACCATACGAAAGTGTAGAATATGTCTCTTTTCCCGCCAATGCAAATTGGTGACTGCACAATTGAGTACGTTGAGTCTCCTAATAAGCTTGGCACAATGTTTGATATGTCTCTGAGGATGATGACACACATTAATGCAGCTACTGGAAACGTTTATGGGGATCTTTTTGCTCTCTGGCATAATACTAAATTGTGAGTGAGAACTCTATTAGCACCCATCTTTCTATACGAGTGTGAAATTTTCTACGACATGGATTCTAGAAGCAAGTGGAAAGCAAGAATCAAATGTATCCACATTTAATAATATTTTCCGCTTATGAAAAAACATGATTATGTCTCTGCCTACTCCTGCAATATTTATGGTTGTATGTGGAAGAAATATTTCAGTATCGAAGCTTAATTCTTAATGTGCCCCAAAAAACAGTACCGACCAGAGGAAGTACGACTATTTCACTGGATCACAGAAGCGTCGAATCAAGGCCAGGATAAGAAATGGCGTGACACCCAAACAAGCTGGAGAGAAGGAAGCGTGAGCGGTATGCCCAGGTCAAAGCTGAGCAGGGAACCAACCCACCGAACCACTCCAAGAAAAGCTGCAGATCGTCGAACAGCTCGCCAAACGAGGTGGCTCAAATGGCCAAGAAGTATAGGCAACCCACAACAGAGGAAGACCTCTCAGGCCAGTAGGCGCAAGCATAAATGCATCTTCGACGCAAGGTACGGCAGCACTACCCGCAGCACCACTATTTTAAAGTGACGCTCGAGCGTAGCCGAACACAATTCTGTAAATTCCCTCACAATATAAAACACTGAATATCACTCGACCCTGAACTCAGCTAAAAACCCTTGGGTTAGTAAAAGATTGTGACTTCTTCTTCTTTTTAGATATCTTGACCACAAAATCTATGATCACAACCCGTTACGGAACTAGGATCGGGAAGAATAGACTAATCGCCGATTTTACGGACATGCTATTCAAAAACAGGAGATAAAAGAAATACATCCTTTAATCAGTTCAGAGTAAATCCGTTAAGAAAAGTTCTTAGAAAGCATGGCCCTATTTCTCTTATAAACTTGAGAAGAAAGTCCGGCAAATTATTCGATACACTGATTTAAGTAAAATTCATAAGATGTGCTCCTCTTCAAAATGTGATTCAATGTGGTTACCCTTCATAAAGTAGAGTCCTTATTGAAGTTGAACTGATATTGTGAAATAGAGATCACATTGTCATAATCGCTGTATCTTCAAAGGTTGATTTTCACAGTTTCCATTATTAGTAAGTAAACTTAAATACTGTGAAGAGCACAGGACCATTCTCTCCTCAGGACCTACATAATTCCGCATTTCAAGATGTGGCTTAATAATTCTGAAGTATTCACATTATTTTATTTAGTGTATGAATCGAAAATGCCAGTCTTGTATGAGATTCCGTAGTAAAATTTGTTTAGCCCTGATTAATTTTTCTACAATTTTTAAAACATGTCTACCTTCATGGACCAGAGCTAGTCCCACCGTGGGGTCGCGGGTTCGAATCTTAAAAATTAAAACTGCCCCTTTTCTATATTTTCTCTGTTCTGTCAGAGGCTTTAGTTTCTGGTACTCATTCCCCCAAGTCCTAGTTGAATGTTCTAAGATGTTATTTACAATCTTCATATTCACGGACGGCTCGAAATTGATGGACGGTGTTGGAGCAGGTGTCTACTGCCCGGAATTAGATATCAAACACCTTTTCAGATTACCAAACTACTGCATCATTTCTCAAGTCGAGGTTTTTGCAGCATGGAAAGCCGGAAAGCTCGCCTGCATAGTAGAAACTACGAACTCCATAATAAACTTCTACATGTATAGCCAAGCTGGGATCAAAGCCATGACTTCATGCTGTACATCTTCCAGAAATATTCTGCAATACAAGGCAGCAATGGATAGACTGGCCACCAAACGGAAGCAACATATCTACTGGGTGCCAGGGCATAAGAACATATAAGGAAACGAGAGTGCGGATGCCATTGCTAAAAGCGGCATCTTACTACCAAAGGAGCAAGTAAGTAACGTACTGATGCCTCTAAAAATAATCAATAGCCGTATTGAAGATGACTTGATGAGAAAGGTGAAAAAAGGTGGAGTACTACCACATGGAAAATCGCAAAGCTCTTGTGCGAACCGTACGGCAATCAAAACAAATCGATGCTGGCACTTCCGAGGAAGGATTGCAGAACTGTAATAGGAATGCTCACAGGTCACTGTCTAACGGCGGTGCACGCTAAAAGGATGGACCCACAAACAACAATGAAAGCAGGAAATGTTGGGAACAAGGTACAAGGGACACTTTGGAGCATCTACTATTCCTATGCCCCACAGTATCTAAAACGCGCTTAACACATCTGGGAGTCCCCTGGTTTGAAGGACTAGAAGAGGTCGCACCATTAGGGATAGTTTCGCTCTTAAGATTTGGCAAGAGCGTCTCTCTGTGAAACGACTTACACTACAGCTTGTTAATGGATATCCATCTGGCACCGCAAAGGACCTTGTAGGTATATGTGTGGCCTTCACGGCTATCTAGTGTGACATAATCTAACCTAACCTATACACAATCTTCCAATAATAATTCTAGTTTCAACTTCAACTAGGGCTCTCCTTCTGACTCAACTTAACTCTCCGAAAGAACTTCCAACTGCAACTGAGACTTTTTCTTAAGCTGTAACTCTGAGAGGAACTCCAACTTGGGCTGTACCTACACTTCAAAGAGGGTATTAAATTGTAGTACTCGTAAGCACGGAGGAGCAGCATACGATTACATTGGAGAACTTCATCCTAATCTGTATTTAAAGAGTTTCCGCAGATAATCCTATCAAAAATATTCAATTTTCCACTTCACTCACCCATCAGCGACTCCAACGCCACCCCCCCTTCCACAGTCCTAATCGTTACAGCTGACCAATTTTATTGCTGACCGTATTTACATGTCTCTGTTTGATGTGTTGCCGCTAATTCCCTGCGGTCTGGCCATGTTGCGGTTTCTAAAATACTTTTAATCCCAAAGGAGGCTGGGCCGCTAGTTTAAATTTTAATATTTTGTTTCAGTTTCGTTCACAATTATATTATCTGGGAGCATGGTGAACGAAAAAAAGGCGGAAAAAAATGCCACAGCCAGTATTTGCACAATAAAAGAAACGTTCATGCTGGCATTTTCCCGCCGGCGCTCTCTGTCACCAGCAGCAAAGTGAGAATGGCAATCCGCTAAATCATTTTGTCATGTCCTGCGTATGAGTAATGAACGCAACGAGAGGAAAATAGGACGCCCAACAAAAAGGCCAAAAAGAGAGCACTGCGGTTGTCCATGCGACGGCAACGTAATTTACATACGTCATAACGGATTATCATATCCTGATTTATTTTTATTAGAAATTGTGAGCCTTCTACGCGACGCGTAGCACGCTGAATGCCACAACATGAAGTCGACTCTCATATTTTATACATGGGCATGAGTACACACAAATAAACTACTGTATACATGCATATGCAAGTAGCTACATGGGCGGGCAGCGCCGCGAAAGTTTGGCGCCATTTATAACAGTTTGTAAGTGCACTTTATTACGCTACGTTTAATTACTCGTTGTACTTGCCGCAGTGGCTTCACCCGTAGTTTTCGTCCAAGTCCTTTTGATGGCGCGTACCCAGGTAGACTTGGGTGTTCGGGGGAGATATGATAATTATGAGACAGACGGTAACTACAGACGGTTGACTGCAACTCCAGCATTGCTCCGAACAATCTCGAGGTATGCTGTTGGGGTCAGTTAGTTAAGGGTTAAGGCACGAGTAAAACGATGAACCTTTCAACAGTGAGTTCAATTCATCTTCATTTTTTTTGGGTTAGGATCTACAGCACAGAAGAATGGACTACCATCCAAAACTTGCTTTGAAAGTCGCTTGATTTGACTGTTTGATTGTTCTACATTATCTTTGGGTTAAAGTTGAGCTGGAAAAATCCAGTAGCAGTGCCACAGGTATTATTTAGATTTTATAGGTAAGTTGGGAATTTGATTATAGAAATTGCTAAGGACAATCAGGAGACTTGGAAATTTCATATGGAATCTTTCTACATTTTCAACGGATTAAATGTCGGATGGCCCCTGATACAGTTATCCCTTTTAGTTTTCTGACACCCATAAGAGAAACATAGAGAAATGAAAAGGGAGTGAAAGAGAGTGAGTGAGATATAGTAAGAGAGAAAAGCAGAAAGAGTGTGAGAGATATACAAATATATAGAGAATACAGAGCCTTAAAGAGTAAGAGGGAGAAGGAGTTAGGGTCAGAAATAGAGAAGGAGAGAGATAGAATGAGGGTGGTAGAGAGAAACAGAGAAGGAGCGTGACAGCAGAAAATGAGAGGGATAGAAAAGGAATGGGAGTGACAGAGAGAGAATGAGAGATAGAGAGAGAGAGAGAGTTTGACGACGAGAAAAACAGTGGTAGAGAAATAAAGAGAGAGAGAGAGAGAGAGATCGAAGACAATAAAGGTCGCTGTGATAAGGAGAATTTGAAATAAACAGAGTGAGAGAGAGAAATAATGAGAGAGGAAACTATTGAGAGAGAGAAAAAAGGTATCATAGATGGAGAAATAGAGAGAGAGAGAGAGAGTGAGATAGTAACAGATACAGAAAATGAGAAAGCGTAGAAGGCATTATAGATGGAGAAATAGAGAGCAATTGAGATGGTAAGAGGGACAGAAAAGGAGAAAGAAAGGGAGAAAACGAGAAAAAGAAACAGTCCTCAAACGAGAAAGTGAACAAAGAACTGTGTGAAGTAGAGCGAAATAGAGCAGGAATGAGAGAGAGAGGGTGGACAATTAAAAAGTAATGAGAGAAAGAGAAGCAGTTGGAAAGAAAAACTGTATCAGAGATGGAGATATAGAGAGACAGTGAGAGAATAAGAGAGTGAAGTAGAGAAATATAGAAAGAGTAAGGAACAGAAATACAGAACGAGAGAGATAGATTGAGAGTAATAGACAGAATGTGACTGACCGAGAGAGACTGAGCATGACACGGAAAAAATGAGAGTAAGAGAGTGTGTGAATGCGAGAGAAACACTGGTAGAGAGAGAGAGAGAGAGAGAGAGAGAGAGAGAGAGAAAGACAATAGAGGACGCTTTCAGAAAGTAGATAAGGAGAATAGGAAAGAGAGTGAGAGAGAAATACTGAGAGAGAGAAAAAAGGTATCCTAGATGGAGAAATAGAGAGAGAGAGAGAGAGTGAGATAGTAACAGAGGCAATAAAAGGGAAAGAGAAAAAGGTACCATAGATGGAAAAATAGAGAGAGATTGAGATAGTAAGAGAGATAGAAAAAGAGGAAGAGAGACAGAATAAAAGAGAAAAAAAGAGTGCTCAAACAAGAGAGCGAACAAAAAAAATCGGTGAAATAGGTCGAAATAGAGGAAGAATGACAGAGAGAGGGACAGAAATGAAGAGGGAATGAGATAGAGAAGCAGTTGGAGAGAAAAAATGGTATCAGAGATAGAGGTAAACGGAAAGAGTGAGAGAATAAGAGAGAGAAAGATATTAATAGATAAAGAGTACGGAACAGAAATTGAGAATGAGAGTAATAGAGAGAATGTGAGTGACAGGGAGAGAATGAGATTGACAAAGAGAAAATGAGAGTGAGAAAGAGAGAGCTTTCCAAGGCAAGAGAAACAGTGGTAGAGGGAGGGCGAAAGAAAATGAAGAATGCAGTGAGAGAAAGCGAAATAGAGAAGGAATGAGAGAGAAAATTAGATAGATACAGAACGAGAGAAAGAAATAGTGAGACACAGAAAGAAAAGTATCACAGATAGAGAAATAGAGAGAGTGAGAGAAACAGAAAAGAGAAAGATAGAGAATGAGAGTGATACAGAGAAAATGAGAGTAAGGGAGAGGGAGAGACAGTGAAAGAGAAAGCAACAGCGCTCGAAAGAGAGAGTGAACAGAAAAGACTCTGTGAGATAGAGCGAAATAAACAAAGAATAAGAGAGAGAGGGGGAAATAGATAATGTAGGAGACAAAATTATAAAGAACTCGAGTCAGAGATCTCTCTCTGACTCGAGTTCAGTCAGAATATATAGTCAGAATGATGGATGTAGAGAGCTAGAGAAACAGAGAAAAGATAGGGAGCCAGGTAGAAATAGAGAGTGAGAGAGTGACAGATAGTGTGACAAAGAGGTTGAAAGAGAGAATGTGTAAACCAATAAGAGAGAGAGAGTGATAAAAATATGCTGAAGGAAGGAGATAAGGAGTTATAACCCTCCCTCCCCGGACAGGTAATTCCTTGCGGTGGTCCCTCAGGGAGGCTACGATGGAGGTGGTTTTTAGTGGGTAGGAATTCCACACTACTGGTGTAGCAATGTGGTCAGACGATGTCCACCTTCGTTACAATATAGGGAAAAAAGGGAGTGATAATACCTGTTTGAGTTGGAGAGAGTTAAAACGAGAGCGGAAGTGCCTCAGTGTAACATTTAACATGGATTGAAATAATATGTTATGCCATGAGAACTGCTACATAGACGTTAAGAAGACTCCTTATGTAACTATCTTGCAACGATATGCAAGGAATTCCTGGAATCATAGTTCTTTGTTCTAATCAGGGTCTCATTAAGACCTGCAGCCACACACACCGAGTTATTGTAAGCAATTACATAAGTGTCGTTAGTACATTCCAACTGCACTTAGTTATTTTGAGCGATATTATAGAGCATATTGTTACGAAATTGCCCTCTTAACAATTTATTCTACCTCTCAATACTCGGATTCGTAGCACTGGATTGTGTAGTAATCAAACAGTCGCTGGTTAAATTAAAATAATTAGCTTTATTTAATTATTGCAATTTACACTTAATTTTAGGCTTAAAGTTTACTTTATTACAATTTGCACTTTCTTTCATAATTTATTAATCACTTTATTACTTCTTAATGCTGTCACTACTACAAGCGAAATTCACGATCTACACACTGTTACTATTGCTTTTCAACTGCCTCTCCACATTAACTGTGTGGTGGCTTATATACCTTTCTTATGGTTGAAGTGGAACATTCCAGAACATTCCCTGAACTTTGGTAGAAATTCGAGAATATTCTCAAATTTTATCTACACTTCGAAAGAGGGTTCTTGAGTAAGATTTTTTCCGAATATATGTATTATGTCTTGACTAATGTACACCTCTCTCCTAGTAACTGAACTTAATAGAGCCATCCTAAAAGTATGCAATCATTTATGTTCCAATATCTTATATATTTTAACCATCTTCCTACCTCACAACAATCAAGCATATGAGCTGATTTTGTTATCAACTTAAAATCGCATAATTTTTAAGGATCTGAAAATACTTGTCACTAATTTTATAGAGTATTTAAGCCCAGAAGCCATTCCAGACTTGTTATTGATAAGTTCCACTGTCACCTGTCTTGTCTGTCTCATTTCTATGTTAGTGACTGATTTCACAGCATTCTCGCACACACTGTAAAAAGCGTCAAAGCATTTGCCTAAGATTACAGCATTATTCAGCGCAACTTTTATAAATCACCGCCATCATCTTCCTCGTCCGTCTGCTGACCCAGGATGCCTTGAAATGACAGCTCATTAAAAAGCCTTCATCAAATCATTCTTAAACTGTATCAATAACGAAATATGAAAAGGCTACTCCGGTAATTATAATTAAAAATATACCCACTCTGGAGTTGCAGCGTACGCCAGTCATGAGGTGACCCAAAAAGCCTGAAAGTATTCCTCGAATAAAGCATTAAAATACAATGTAAGCGCCTTTTGTTTAAATACTTCATATTTTAAATATTTATGCCCAATTTCATGACAGTCAGGCAGGCATAATAAAAAAATTATTAAAAAATTCACAAAAAAACTCCAAAAACAACAACGAAAGCAAACAAATGCCAAATAAAATTGGCCAAAAACTAAAAACAATTTCACTTAATGCGCGGCATTTTAGTGGAGTTTTTGGTTATCACCATCGGCGCAGTCAATGTTTAAACAAATAAAACAAACTCAAAAAGGATTTGGTGGTATTTTAAAATTCATATGATTTTAAATAATTTTATTTTGCATTGTTTACCGCAAAAAGGTTTCAAATTTTTTATTTTTTCCCTTTTTTGTGCACTTTTTACTGTCAACAACAACGCGACTATCAAGCAAATGTGTTGCCTGCAATTCATGGCAGTGTCGTGATGGCCCATATTTGGCAGACTTGCATGACATCGCCAGAATACGAGTAAAATATAGTTCACAAAAAAATACATATGACCATATAGACCCGTATGTGCATATAGATAGTACATAAATTTGCATATTCCGCTGATGATGATGCTGGTGGCGCATTATTCGCCACGTTTGTTGTTGTGGTTTTTTATGTTAATCTCTTACTTAGCGCTAATAGAGCAAGAAAGCACGCAAACAAAGCACATTTTCGATGCAAAGTGACCACGCGAAAACATTTTGCCACAATTTTTTACAGTTTGTATAAATTGGGGACCACTTTTTGGAACATTAAATGGCACGCGAATAAGTGCCTTTAAAAAACTAATAGAAATAAATGGCATCATCGTTGATGAAAGTGGGGGAAAGTACAGTAAAAATAGAGATTTTATTTGTTAAGAGTGCATGATGGCATATGGTATATGGTGAATTCCATTGGTCCTTAAGCTTCACTATCATAATCTTTGAGTTTCCTTCCCAAAGTGGATACATTCCAAACAGACACCTAGAGTTTTTTGCTTAGCAATACTGGCCTTATATATTTCAAACAAAAGTTGCTAACATCCTGTCGAGAACTATATCCGAGGTGATTAGAGATAACCTAAAAATTAGGGATATCAAAGAAAATGAAACGATTTTAGCAAATCTCCAACGGTCGATCTTCATTCAATTCACACTTTATTTGCATACTTACATTCTACTTAAAAATTTTAAAATAATTTTACATAAATGTGGGCGTGATATGTTACACCTTCTTATATATTAAAATGTACAATGTGCACACAAAGTTCCTACAAATCGAGGCATTATTTTTATATGTGAGGTAATTATAGTGAAAGGTCTTCGAACCCTCAAACCAAACTTCAAGTATATGGAAAAAAGTTGCAGATTCTTGATGTTGTATCTTGGGTAAAGTTCAAGGCAACGGACAGTTCTGTACCAGCTTCGATGAAGAGAAACTTGTTATCACCGACGAGGCCATAGTCACAGTGCTATAAAAACTTCATATTAATATATGAATACAAAGAAAAAGTCCTGTTCGACTTAATGACGAGACTTGTAGTGGAAAGAGGCTTGTACAGATTTGAGACTTGTACTGGAAGGAGGTTTGTGTACGTATGAGACTTGGACTGAAACGAGGCTTGTATAGGCATGAAATTATAACTGGCACGAGGCTTGTACAGGTGTGAGACTTGTACTGGATCGAAGCTTGTATAGGTATGAGACTAGTACTGGCACGAGGCTTGTATACGTATGAGATGTGTACTGGATCGGGGCTTGGACTAGAATTATTAAGTTAGGTGAAAATAGTGATGATGATATTGGATAAGCAGGGAGATTACTGGCATATCATAGCCCTCAGCCTATGGGACCATTGGGAGGTTAAAGGTTGATAGTCACATATTGCCACAAAACTGCTGAATCGACTATTGACAAGACATGAAAATAAGTAGACTGGAAATATGGTAACGATCTGATACTATAGCAAACATATTTGAGTAGGCCAAAGATCGTTACGTGTTGGTGTAATTTTGCCACAGAGAAAGCCAAATAACTTCACGAGTTCAGTGCTTTAATATCCCATAAGAGTTGGGGGTGGAAAGTTTATTTGAATAGACTTCTGTTTTAACTTTGTTTGTCTCACACCTATTAAGTAGCTATACTGTCATTTTCCTACTTTTGTCTTTATTTTCGTTCGGAGACGGACGATATATGACTATAGTCCAGGTACTCAATTAATGTGATGTAACCCAAGATTTGCATTCGCTTTTCTCTCACTTTTTGGTAAGAAGAAAACAGAGAAAATTGCAAATCAAGCTCTTTTGTCACACAAACTGAACCCTTTTCCCAGAGCGGTGCCACATTTGCGCCGTCTTCTCTCTCCTCCTGGGTAAAAAGGGCAGGGAAAAATAAACGTTAATGTCAATGTTGTCATATAATATGAACCTTGCATAAATGATCAACTCTTTTTCACAATAATTTTTCCATTTTAATGTCATGCTTTTGGTGCACAACTTGCAACAGCTCTCAACATTTCCTTTGTAAATAGTTCGTTTTTTTAATTTCCTTTTAAAACGCAACATTTGCATAAACCCAACACACTCATGCAACACTTACACACGCTCACACAAACACACACACACATACAGACAATTTTTTAATATTTTCATTTATATTTTGCTCATGTTATTTTGTTTCTTTGTATAATTCATATATATGTGCGCTACACTTGGATGGTGACGTTACTTAGTCCACTGTTATCCTTGCCACAATGCAGATCATTTGCAGTTGCAGGAAGAAATGATGAGTTGGTAAAGCTGTGTCATGAGAGTATTGCGTACTCAACAACTGATGCGTTCCCTGCGACAAATTTGCAAAATATATCAGAGAGAAAGACGAAGAGTAGCGTGCAGGATTTGATTATTGTGTGACACCAATTTGATTGGTTTTGCAATTGAAATTAAGTCACTCTTTGAATTTATGCTAATTATATTCAGACTAATTATTATTAGGATAAATACTATTTATCGATTAAATTTCCATTACACTAATTACCACTGAAGTCATTACCGCAACACATTATAGGTACTTGTGCTCATGCCGGACACATACATAGATGGAGAGGTAAAATACGGGTCAGTTTCTATTTCCAACCTTTAAAGATGGAAACACTACAAAATGAAGGAAAGTCCTAAAGAACACAAGCAAGATATCACTAAGCTAACAACTAAAACACATTCGTTTATTGTTCCTGAGCATAAAATAGATAAAATGAACACCCAAAACGGCAACGAAAGTCACCCATACAACAAGGGATCGCTTGGAATATGTAGCGTTACCCGCTGATTACCTTATAACGCAAAATGTACAGTTTCTATGCAGAAATAAACAGCACAGATCTGGAAGGTTCTACCCATTTCTCTCAAGTTTCCCCATTGTAGTGAATTTCGACATCATGTGTTTGCTAGGAACTTACCAGACTAAGAGACAAACGTTCGCTTTATTAATCACAGTCCTCCTTAACATGTGAGTGTACTCATGACCGGTACTCGAATTGCTTTCCCAGCTCTTCACCACTTCGCTCATTACCATTAGATCCTATTCATTTCACTCACTACTATTACTATTTCATACACATTACTGGTACCCTTCCAACTGTTCACTCTTTCACTTAATATCCTTACAAGCGAATCCATTACGCTCATAACTATTTCATGCAAATTACTGGTACTCTCATCGCCCTCCCTGCTCTTCACCACTTCATGCATTACCATTAGAACCTATTCATTGTACTCATTACTATTTCATACACATTACTTGTACTCTCCCAGCTGCTCACTCTTTCACTCATTATTCTTTCAAGCGATTCCATTGCACTCATTACAATTTCCTGCATATGGTAGGGTGTTCCCAGTTCGACTTGTCCCAACACGTTGGCATAACTGATTTCTCTATTCCATTGTTGCCATTCCTCTTCAAACCTATGTTGACATGCTTCCCACATACACACACAAACGCATTCATACGCATACGCACACTTCAATGCACTCTACACAATACGGCAACAAACACATTCACACACTAATGCGCACTTACACATACGCAAAACAGCGAAGCGTGCACACGAGTGCACTTCTTGAAAAATGACAATTTCCGACAGAAATTGTCGCAAAGGAGAAGCTTTCTTTCCATTTAATGTTGTTTTTCCTTAGACACGTTCCACTTTTGTTTTTTGCTGTTGTTTATTGTTGCATTTCAGGAATATTTCCAAAAAGGATATCTTCATTTTGAATGTGGAATAATCTATTTACCTAATAATGGATTCGTATCTATTCGAATTGAGTTGGCGGAAGTTTCAGCCAACATTTTGTAGAGCTCTGAATAGCAAAGATCTTTGCCTTAAATAAATTAATTCAAATTAAGAAGTCAATTGTTTATAAGTTTAAATATAATTGAAGTATTTCAGTTCAGTATTCCTAACATTAATTTATAATTCCTGTATGTTGTTACTACATAAATGTGGTCATTCAATGAAATCATTCTTGTTTGTTGATGAGAAAGAAAGAGTTGAAAAAAATTAATAACAAATTAATTTTCAAAAGTGCTAATTTAACAAAAACAATGTTTATGTCGCTATTATTATAACAATTGCATTTTCGACGTATTTCCATGTGATGTTTCTTTACAGCTAAAGTCGGGAGGAGCTATCGAATCGTCAACAAGTCGCATATTATAAACAGTAAACGGGGGAGCACACTCATCTGGACAATTCGCCACACTCGACACCTTTGGGTGGCCATATCTGTAAGAAATCGAGAATAAATAATAAAAAATCTAAGCTAAAACTATATAAATGCTATATACGAGTATTCCTTGAGAGGAAAGAATTTTTCAAAGAATGCGTATCAAAAGCAGCTGAAGCAAATACATCCTTAGATGCAGAAGCAAGGAAGATTTGCTTATCAATATATAATAGGAAGATCTACTCATCAATATATAATATGATATATGAGAATAAATATCTACACTCACCTCCAATAGAGCAGTCACCAACTTAGGTTTCTTTTGTGGCAGCCACGAATATTGAGTAAAATGTTCAGTGCTGAAGCAATGATGGCTGCAGCACTCCTTCCCTCCGCTCCTTGACGACTTGTTTGCTTTCTTCATTGACAGCATATTTTTCACAATTTTAATTCTTTAAGAATTTTTTTAATTCTTCTAACTTTTATGAAGTTTACTTGAGTCATTGTTGTAGATTTTGCACAGAAAAACGACCTTCACGCAAGCAATTTGAGAGCAAGACTAATTTTACTTTCAGTTTCACTCCAACTTAAATACAAATTTTGTCAGGGCATCACTCATCATATCGCGGCAACCGGCCTATCTGACCTATCGGGATAATAATAGGATCGCGTGAGCATTATCTCACGCTTGCTGCTACCTGTTTCATTGAATTGTATCTTGTTTAGACCCGCTCTTCTGCATTAGCAGTCAACATTCTAAATAATGCGCGGAGGAAATTTGCAAATGTTGCCTGCGTAATACAACAGCAGCTGGCAAAAGGATAATAAATCCCTTAATTTGGATAGTCCTCATTTGCATTATTGGTGGAATTATTATTCTTTTTGTCTCTTTTCGATATTTTTATTTACATACTCCGCGTTCAGCCTTACAATTATCCAAATATTGTATGTGTGTTTTTAAACCGAAGCAGTTCCCAGCGACCCTTGATATTTCAATATTAAAAGGAAATACAACATAATTAAATATTTATGATACGACAGAGAGAACGAATCTCAGGGGTTTCCCTAGACCATTCTCAAGTCGGGATCGTTCTGGCAGTCTCATTAATATGTGATTAGCAGAATTATTAGGCCCCAGCATATACGTGCAGTTGAATGAGGGTCACAGCTCAGGTCCATATTTTGAATTAACCAGGGCGCCAGAGCAATCTTTGTAATCCTTAAAGTAATCATTGTATTGGATGATATTTCTAAATGAATTACACATTCACAATTTTATTCTTCTATGAAACTAATGAATAATTTTAAATTACTACTTTGTTAATTGTAATTAACCTTTTGAAGAATACTAATAAAGTTGAAAATTATAAATTTAAAATTATTTTTGTATAATATTCTCAAAATTATTACAAAGTTCATTGAAAAGAAATTTGCTCCCCTGCGGAACCATACGAATTAATTATTATTAATTGTAAACAAAACTTTTAAAAGAGTTTACTATTATTTATTATTATTTAAGAGGCTAAAAGAACACCGCGACCGAAGAGATCTATTGTGCAGCCTCGTACCCAACTAAAACAATCCTATATTGTTTATAAACCTCGTAACTGCTGTGGGCTTAATTTTAACTAAGTGATTTGGAGATAAGAATCCACTGCCTAGGTAGTTATGTCTGCGTCTTGCCACCACTGGGCAAGTGCATATAACGTGTTCTGTTGTTTCCTGCTCCTCTTGACACAGTCGCCAGGAATCGTCTTCTATCACGCCTCTTTTTTTTAAATGGTAATTAAGTCTACAGTGTCCTGTTAAAAGTCCAGAATAGAGTTTTATGTCATTCCTTCTGAGGTTGAAAGCAGCATCTACCCTGATCTGTTCAGGGTCAATGAGTAGTCTCTACTGATGCATGCCTTTTTAGGCTCTCCAAGTAGCTCAGCAGACCTCATTTTTCCTGTTCGCACAACAAGTTATTTATTAAGCGACTGTTTTTCCCACAAAAGGTTTCGGAACCTATGAAGGGAGTGACTGCGCCCCTTTTTGCAAAAGAGTCCGCCATTTCGTTGTTTTCATATCCCTCATGTCCTGGTACCTGAGGGTATTAAGGATTTTAAAGCATTCCCAGATCAGCTTTGATTGGAATGAGAAGTTTGTTAATGATTTCGGAGCTGCCTGGCTATCTGAAAGAATGCATATTTTGGTGTTGCGTGTACCCCAGCATATACATTCTCTAGCACTCTAAGGCGTGGACCTCCCCCTGAAAAATGGAAGCTATTTTCCTATTGCAAATACTTTTTGGAAATTTGCCCCTACAATTCCCGCTCCAGCACTGCCTTTTTCCATTTTGGACCCATTGGAATACCACAATTGTGAGTCCTCTTTTATTATTACTTCATTGTTTCTCCACGCTGAACGGTCACTGATAACCACTTTGAAGTGCTTACAGAACCCTAATTTTCTATGCATCTTGTCAAAGACCATGAGGCATGGAGAATTCCAGACAGTGTCCAGAATCTTTGCATGCCCCATTTGGTTGCCTTCTTTAATATGGGCTAGATTACGTAGCCTTAGGGCCACGCTGGCTGCCATCCTTTTAACCACAAGACGTAGAGGAGTGAGTCGAGTGATCATTTCTAAAGCTAGTGTGGGGCACGTTCTCATTGCTCCCGCCACACTCAGGCAGGCTACTCGGTGAATCTTGTTAAGGGTCATCTTGCCTTTGCTTGAATTACATTAGGCCACCATACCAAAGAAGCAGGTGATCATTGGCACTATTATAGTTTTATATGACTACGCCATCATTTTTGGTCGTAGTCCCAATGTTTTTCCGTACAGCCTCTGGCACGCGTAGGTTGCTCTTAAGGCCTAACTAGTTATGTATGATAAATGGTTTTTTAAATGGTGTCGTCACTGATGATTCCCATCTTGTATGCATGTGTCTCTAGGTAACTGTAGCCCGGGAGTATACGAATGATGTAATGTAATGTATAAGGACGTGTCTGAAGTACTGCGGCCAAAAAAGACATATTGTACTACCCTCTACTAATATGATATCCCTAGAAAATCTTATCCAACCCTGAGGCTGTCAAAAAAGCTGGTTGGATGGCGACTGGTTCTAGGTGTGCTATTGAGCCACCTATTAACTTGAGAAGAATCCAGATGCTTTTTCCTTTTGTGCGTTAATGCTCAACAAATCCCAATTGTGTGCTTTGTTGATTCAGAATCTTCAAATGGGACTTGCTACATTTCCTAGCTTGCTCAGATGTTCTTTGAGCCTACAATGGCCAGTCAGAAGTCCGGTTAAAATTCTCAATCTATTCTTGGATAGTCAAATGCAAGACTCAAATATTTTGCTTTTGTAATTGCCTACCAAGAGTTTAGATTGTCTTAAGCCTACTTGGCCTCAAAACACATTCTGTCTTGCATAGTTCTCATATTATCTAAGCATGTCCTAAAAGTTGATGGTCATATTATTTTTCTCCAAGCAGGTTATGGTCATATTATGTTTGTGGAAACTTCTTCGTTGGCAAGTTCGTGTGCCTACTCGTTATCTTGAATCCCTACGTGCTCGAGGATCCACCAAAGGCTAACATTGTTCTTTCTGCCTACTGGTTTAGTTTCAGTCACCTCCATACTAACTTAGAGTTTATTTCGTAAGATCTTAGTGCTCCAATGGCAGCTTGACTGTCCGATAATATGGCTATGCCCCGTCTTTTGTAATTCTTACTCAAGTTAATCTGTGGGCATCTTTCGTTGGCATGGATTTCTGCTTTGGAAAATGTTTGAGTACCTTCCCAAGGGATCGGATTATCTAGTTCTGTGTCCCAGTACCCCTGCTCCGGTACCACTTCCAGTATTCGACCTATCTGTGTTCCATATATACAAACCAATTGCCAATTGCTGTTCAGTGTCCCAAAGCTTGGTAAACAAAAAGACGGCCTTTACTGGAGCGTGACAATGAAGTACCTGTGCCGCTTGTCAATTTGAGGTATCGGTCAAACTGACATTCAACCGATGTCTCGACTAATTTCTGGAATCATAATGTCCAATGAAACCGCCTGCTTGTAGAAGCTGCCAAATAGAGCGTTTTGCTTGATTGTTGTGAACATTTGTCACTTCATTTACTCACTCACTTAGTTAAGTCGGCAAAAGGCTGCATTGCTGAACAGGAAATGATGTATACAAATTTTTTACTGAATACTGATTTGTAACTAATATTCCAGCTTCAATCTTACTATATCACCATGGGTAATATGTAAAAACTTCGTACACTAAATATCACTATAGAATAACCGCAGAAGAATTTAATGGCGCACTGTTATTCCTACCCAGGAATAGGAATTTCATTAAATGCTCTCTTCCGCAAGTTGACTTGCAAAATAACTGAGTAATCAACACTTAACCCTTTTCCTACGACCCTTTTCTCCATGCTTTAATGCAGCACTTTCCAGAATTTACATTAGAATTATCAACACATGCAGCTGTGCAAATTTCACCTCCTTCAAAGCGGCGTCGAGCAAGAATCTTGAAATGTGATTTTCGTTTCTTGGAATTTATTTAGTGCGATTTGTTTTGCTGAAGAAAAAAGTCAACGAAAACTACACTTTCTGAGGGGCCTTTGCGCCTGGCTGCGCTTAATTAAATTTCTGTTTATGTAGGTGTGCACTCGTCTCCTTACACGCACTTCCATGGCAGGGGAGTCAAATTGCATGCTAACTGCATTTATGTATGTAAATTTAATTAAAAGCAGAGAGCGCGACAGAACGCAAAGTTATTCTTTTCCAGCGAAGAAGTTTGGTTGGGGCTCCTGTGTAAGTTTCAGCAAACTACCAAAACAAATACAGTGGCAAAAAATTTAAAATTTCCCCACTAACTAAGTCTGCCTTTGGTACCAGGAAGCAGCAGCGGCGGCTCGGTTCAGTTTCACTGCGAGTGACTATTTCCACTACCTCCAGAAAAAGGGTTTGTCTGCTGATGTTTCCTATGTTTCTAAGCAGCTTGAGGTTCATTTAGAGTACTACTATTAAAGTGAATGAATTGGACTGTCTTCAGAATTCTCTGCCGTAGCATTCCGTGGGAATATTTTCGTCTGTTCTGTATCGAACGTTTGCTTGAGATTATGTTTCATATAGACAAAAAGACAATATTTGTTGCACGGAAGCTGGAAAATGATGTTCAGTGCAATAGAAATTGTTGTAGAAGACACCTTCAATGCAGATAAATTAATGGAAAATATTTCCAGTTGCAAAGAAGTTTACAGAGAACACAAAAGTTGCAAGCAATTAATATGTTGAACAAGTTTAGTTACAGTTATAGATATATTTAAGGGTATTATACACTGCGACCTGAAAGATCTATTGTGATGCCCTTAGCTACAGTTAAGTAGCATTAAGTTGGCATACATTTGAACCAGTAGACAGAAGTTTCTTGCATATTATATGGAATATATTTGGACAGCTCGTGAAGATTGCATGGATACATAAGTTCATTCTCGTAAGGGTTCCATGGTTGTACATATATAATAAGTTGCATACAAGTTCTAAACTGAAAACAAAAGACAGAACCAGTTGTACATCAGTTACACGCCAGTTTCAGTATTGATACTTAGTTGCACAGCAAGTTGGTATATGCGGCAATGTTGCTTGGAGAAAATATTTGGTGTTGTTAAGCGATTGCAAGCATCAATTACAAGCATTAATTGCAAGCATCAATTGTAAACATCAATTGCAAACATCAATTGCAGGAATCAATTGCCGCATATCGGGAATGTGTTCAGGTTGCAGATGATACGATTTGTTACTCAAAAGTTGCATATATTAATGGAATATATTTCATTGAACATAAGTTTGTTGAAAACTCGTTGATTAGTGACATGCGAGTTGCATTCCACTTATTTAGTTGTATAGAATATCACACAATTTTCATAAGAGTTCTAATAGACAACTTTAGTTGTATAGAAGTTGCATACAAGTTGTATAAATGTGGCAGGAAACATACATTAGCAGGATTGCAGTAGCATAAAAGTTGCACATACCTTAATTCGTTGCACAGAGATGCACATCAACTATAATGCATATAATTAGTTGGATAGTTCTTGCAGGTTGTAACTATCTTCAATTGCACAGAAAGGATTCTATAAACATATTCAATGTACAGAAGTTGCATTAAAATTTAACATAACTGTTGATAATTTCAATTATATCAGGGCAACTTGAAACTTTTTATGCCTGTTATGTTACAACATAAAGTTTCAGTAAACATATTTCGTTGTACAGCAAGTTAGTAAATATTGCTTACATTGGAATCAGTTGCACAAGTTGCATACGACTTGATTTATATATAGGACCTCCATATAAAGGGCTAGAAAAAGGTTGTCAGCAAGGAGATTAAGTGAAGTATTACTCTAGCCAACAGGTGTTACTTCGGGCTGAGTAGGCAATTGAAAAGCAGAGTCCTCACTAGACGAACAAAAATCACGCTCTATAAATCCTTCACCATTCTCGTGCTGCTGTACGAAGATGAAGCCTGGATGATGACATATACCGATGAGCAGTCATTTGGATCGTTCAAGAGAAAAATGGGCATATTTGGGCCTATATGCCTCTGAGCAGAGAATCAAATCCGATGTACCAATGAACTGTATGAGCTATACGGGCATATATGGATCTATATGCCTCTGCAGAGAGAATCAAATCCAATGTACCGACGAACTGTATGAGCTATACACCGATTTGGACATAGTGCAACGCATTAAAAACAGATGCTACGTTGATTAGGTATGTAGTCCGAATGGTTGAAAATGCTCCAGTCGAAAAAGGGAATGATTTGATGCCACCGGGTGAGAGGCAGAAGACCAACGTTACGATGGAAGCACCAAGTTCTGGAAGACATGGCTCCACTTGGTGATTCCAACAGGTGTCAGAGTGCGCCTAGCAGAGGCGATTGCGGAAGGCTAATAACACGGCAGTGATCAACAATGGTTATCCGCCAATGATTATGATGATGATGACGATGATGATGATGATGAGAAGAAGATTGAAGAACACCAAGTGTATTATACAAACATGACTTCGCTAAGCCAAAAGACTGGTAAGGCCATTCACCTACAATAAAGAACTGCGCACTATGTTCAAAGCAGACATACGGAAAATAGTAGGTATTCTATCATGTCATTACTACCTGAAATATCACCTGACTGAAGCACGCATTCTTGATGATACGGAGTTGCGGCTCTGTCTAGAAAAAGAGAAAACCACAGAACACATACTGTGCAACTGTATTGGGCTGGCAAGAACTCGAATGAACATATTCCACCGTGAGCAGCAGGCTCTGGAAGAAAGAAAGATTGCTCCTGTTATGGACTTTCCCAAAATGCATCCATAAAGCGGAAAATATAATGAAAGAACTTTCAATTACTTCCTTTCGTTAGACAAGGAACATCTAGGTAGAAAAGAACCTGATTACATTAATTGTGACGCTTTGACATCACCAAACGGACGAAATGCTATGGCATTACGGAAAAATTGCCAGTACTAAACGAATAGGGTATAGTGGATCAGACAGTTGGGATCACATAGATCGTTAATTTCAAATGAAGTATGACACAAAAGATCTTTCAGGTCGCAGTATCGGCCATGGGAGACACTACCAAACCAATATTATTATTATACACACTTTATATAAATATAGAGGAATATCTCATTGAACACAACACATAAATTGTACCAACGAGCATTGAAATTTCAGGGGACATTTCTGGTCACACATATGTTGCTTATGATTGCATCCTCAAACACACAAAACTTGCACTAGTGCTGTAAACAAATAAGTGTCGGTCCACATCATTGTTCCATTTTTAAAGGACACACACATTCTGGAGCCGCACTACCATATGCAAAACCTGCATGTTGATTATTGATTATTATGATCTATTGAGTGCCCCTATGAGAGATTCAAAGTACATATTTTAACGCTATCTTCTGGATTAATGCGATGAGGAGTTTGGCTCCACAGGTTTCACATCACTAGCAGAGACTTGGAAGAGTCGGAAGTATTTCCTGCGGGTGTGTATGAGTGCCAGGCATTGTGTCAGTACTTGCAAGGATTTCTCCTCTTCCTGCATATGGAATCTGCAGGAGCAATCCGAGGTGACACCCATCCTCGTCAGATGTTAGTTCAATTTACAGTGTCCTGTGAGTAGGGCTGTCATCTTCCCATCCTTAGATTATTCTTAGAGAGATTAATGAGTGATTTGAATCGTTTTAGGTGGTATGTCCCTAGCAGACTTTTTCATACCCTTAGACCTGGTATGTTCCTCCCCAGACTCTTTGATACCCTTAGGCCCAGTATGTCAACCCACTATTTGTGCTTAAGGTGTATCTAATCAATCCTAAATTGGTGGAACAGCTTGCCCTTGCCTACACCACAGAAGGGTTCTGGGCCAATATAGAGTGCTGCAGCCACCTTCCTTGCAATTTCGTCTATAATCTCGTTCCTAGTAGGATAGTAACCTTGTTGCATGACCCAAGAGTATTTAATTTGTTGATGCACACCCATACCAATTATGAGTGTACCTGATAAGAGGCCCTAATGGCCGCTTTGCTATCCAATAGTATGGCAATTTTCTTTAGCTCATAGCCTTTCTCAATATTAAATTGTGCACATCTCTCAATAGCGTGGATTTCCGCCTGGAAGATGCTAGTATGCTTGCCTAGTGATTCGTGATATTTGTGTGTTGGACCACACACCCCAGAGATAGATCAATCCTCTGTGAGAGTTCCGTCGGTATACCAGGTGATCGTGGACTGATGTAACCTGCTGGTGTCGCTGATACCTCTCCATTCGTCTTTGTCGCTCCACTCAGTTGTAAAAAGTTTAGTGAAGCTGTAGCGCGTAATTGTGAAATCGTTCGGAGTACAGATGTCTGGAATGGCCTGGGATGGTAGTCTCATCAAGCGTTAGAGGGCCTAATGATGCGACCCTCTGACGACTGATGAGACTGCCATCAAAAGCTATTCCAGACATCTGTGTATAGAAAGATGATTACCAGCATGTTATTGAGAATTTTTATATATGGATTACTTTAAAAGTTATTAAAAATTATCTCCTATTTATTTGTGAGTATTATTTTCTTATGAAACATATAATAAAATATGGAATATTGATCTAGAGTCAAATGAAGTTTTATTTGGAGTTTCTCCCATTAATAAGAAATCAAATTCCAGTGATGGATTTATTATTGAAGTATTGGTTGTATTGTCTAGGAATTATTCCCTTCGATCATATTTACTTATGCGGTCCATAGACGATACATCATGATCATACTCATATTTAATAGTATGTGTGAAAAAATCTCGGCGAGACCTCCCGTGGATGCAATCAGGTCTGTCAGAAAAGCGTACGGTGGAACACAGACAGCGGTCATCAGTCTGTCGCCCCAGGCAGCCGCAGCCCTTCTGAAAGCTGGCAGGCTGAGAGTCGGATGGACCTCATGCCGGGTGCGCGAAAAGGTGAGTCCCCTGCGTTGTTACAAATGTATGGAGTTCGGCCACACCGCGCAGAAATGCGGTAGCAAGGATGATTGGCGCCACAAGTGCTACAGATGCGGCACAGAGGGCCATAACGCACGGGAGTGCGACAAGGCCCCCACGTGTGCCCTTTGTAAGGCCAGCGGCCGCAAGGATGTGGAGCATCCGACAGGATGCAGCTCATGCCCATCCTACAAGCGAGCCGTGGAGAAGAGGAGATGAGGTTGTTCCAACTCAATCTCAACCACTTCGAGGCTGCACAGGATCTCCTGGAGCAGGCCGTTAGGGAACAGATGGTCGATGTTGCAGTGCTTAGCGAGCCGTATAGGCGCAAGCACCAAGGAGTATGGGCCGAAGACACCACTGGTGGTGCCGCACTTTGGGTGTGCGGAACCAAGCCTATACAGCTGAGCAACATAGAGAGAAGCGATTGCTACGTCAGAGCGACCATTGGAGGGACCACGGTGTACAGTTGCTACATGCCGCCGAGCCTAACTGCGGACGAGTTCGAGTCAGTGGTAGACAGACTTGCTCTGGACGCGCAAGGCAGGAACCCCGTAGTGATTGCCGGCGACTTCAACGCATGGGCAACTGAATGGGGTTGCGCCCGAACCACACCGAGAGGTCATATCCTCATGGACGCGCTTGCGGCTCTTGACGTAGTCGTCATGAATGCAGGAGAGGCGACTTTTGTGAGAGGAGAAGCCACATCTGTGATCGACCTTACGTTCCTCAGCAGCGGCTTAGTCAGAGGGGCCAGGTGGATTGTGAGTTCCGCGTACACCCACAGCGACCACAATGCCATTTGCTTTGACTTGGAAAGGAACAAACAACGGCGGAGGACAGGCCCGTGGCCGAAAGGCTGGAGAGCGGACGCCCTCGACGACGGCGCACTCGAAGTCATGTTGGAGGACTTTGAGCTGCAAGGCAGTGCGGCGGAAATGGCGAACCAGCTAGCGAGCCAGCTAGAGAGCGCCTGCGATGCGGCGATGCCCAGGCGGGCCTATGGTGGAAACTATAAATCCGTTTATTGGTGGACGGACGAGATCGCCGGCCTACGCAAGGAATGCCACGCAGCAAGGCGAAGGCACCAGCGTGCAATAGGCAACCCAGACTGCCTGCAACTGCGCCAGTTGTACAAAGAGGCTAAAAGAAGGCAGAAGACGGCCATAAAGGCGAGCAAGCGTAGGAGTTTCACCGAGCTATGTGCACAGGTTGAAGACAACCCGTGGGGCACGGCATATAGGCTCGTGATGAAAAAGCTCCCCTGCCACAGGCAGCCAGCCCCAAGCTGCCCAAACTTGCTCAAACGCATTGTGGGAGAGCTCTTCCCAGTGCAAAATTATGTGCCTGATCAGTTCTCTCCCGAGCTGGGCGAAGAAGTATCCAGTGTAATGACAGAGGACGTGTTACGGGCGGTTGGAAAATTTGGGGACCAGAAGGCACCTGGCCCAGATGGAATTCCCAACCGAGTGCTGAAAACCGCAGCTGCACTACACCCAGAAACACTGAGGTCACTTTACGACGCCAGTCTTAGGGAAGGAGTCTTCCCGAAACGGTGGAAAAGGCAGCGGTTGGTATTGATACCTAAAGCCGATAAGCCAGCAGAGGACCCATCGGCCTACCGTCCCCTGTGCATGTTGGACACAGCAGGGAAGGTCCTGGAGCGGATTATATGCGACCGGATCGACGAGGCGATAGTGGATGCTGGAGGACTGGCGAGGCGCCAATATGGCTTCCGAAAGGCCAGATCCACCGTGGACGCCATTGACGAACTCGTCCAAACGGCGAAGGAGGCGATTCAGGGCCAGAGATGGAAGGGGGGTGCCAAGAGGTATTGCCTCGTGGTCACCCTCGACGTCAAGAACGCTTTTAACTCGGCCAGCTGGGCGCGCATAGCAGAAGCGCTGGCAGAGTTCAAAGTTCCCATCTATCTAAGGCGAATCATCACTAGTTATTTTAGCGACAGGATGCTATTATACGAGTCCGATAGTGGTGTAGAAACGTACAAGATCACCGGAGGAATTCCCCAGGGGTCTGTACTGGGGCCACTTCTCTGGAACGTTATGTACGATGGCATTCTCCGCATACGGGTGCCCGATTACGTTAAAATATTCGGATATGCGGACGACATAGCGCTAGTGATCACGGCGAAACACCTGGAGGAGGTAATAGCAGAGGCCAATCACACAGTGGCCACTGTTGGAAGATGGCTGGCGGATGTTGGACTGAAGCTGGCAGAACACAAAACGGAGGCTATCCTTGTGTCAGGTCGAAAGGTACAAGAGGTGGTGGAGATAAGGGTTGGTGACTGCACCATTACCACGATTCCACATCTCAAATAACTAGGCGTCTGGATTGACGCAAGACTGACGTTCAAGGAGCACTTTCGGCGATTAGGTGAGAAGGCAGCGCGGACCTGTTCCCAGCTCTGCCGGATAATGCCAAACCTCGGAGGGCCACGGCACTGGAAAAGACGCCTCATCTCAGGGGTCGTCAAATCCATAATCATGTATGGAGCGCCTATATGGGCTGAGAAGTCGAGCGTAAAGGCGTACGTTCGCACCATAGAGGCGGCGTATAGGAGATGTGCGCTCCGCACGATCTCAGCACACCGTACTGTGTCTGCAGACGCCGCGCTGGTGATAGCCGGTATGATCCCGCTGGACCTGCTGGCCAAGGAGTCGTGGAGCCTATACTACGGCGAAAGTACGCACGAGCTGAGTGCGGAAGATCGCGTAGCAGGCATTAGGCAAAGCACCATACAGGAGTGGCAAGCCCGATGGGATGCATCCGAAAAGGGCCGTTGGACGAGGAGGTTGATCCCTGATCTCCAACGCTGGATGGATAGGTCGCATGGCGAGGTGAACTATCACGTCACACAGCTGCTGACCGGCCACGGAGGTTTCCGGGCGTACCTACACAGATTCCGGCTGGAGGAATCCCCCTGCTGCGACAATTGTGGAGGCACGGAGCCCGAGGACGTGGAACATTTTCTTTTTTCATGTCCACGATACAGCGGTGCCAGAGCGGTACTGCAAAGAGTCAGCGGAGAACCTGTGACACCGGACAACCTCGTGCACTATATGCTCGAGTGCCCGGAGAAATGGGACGTGGTGTGTGACACCTCGGCCGCAATTATGCGAGACCTCCGCCACTTGGAGTGGCGGCGACGTTCAGGGAATCAATAGGAGGGGTCCGTTGACCAACCCACTCCCAGACGAAGTATTGCTTAATGGCTATGTACCGTCTGGGAGGCATCTGAGGAGGTGGTTTTAGTGTGTAAGAGCCCCACACTACTGGTGCGAGAGCGCCCAGTGTCTGTTTGCAGATTTCCACCTCCGAACCAATCAAAAAAAAAAATAAAAAAAATAAAAAAATTTGTGAAAAAGAGAGAAAATATGCATGTATGTGTCACACAGTCTTGATCGCGCTGTGATCACTGACTGATCGTCGCAAATCTAATTCATTTAGATTTTGAGGGGAAATTTTATTACGATGTTGATCATGATGTATGGATGATCGTCGTTTGTGGGCAATTTACATGCAAATTGTGCTCATTTGAATTTGACTGCTAACGTATGAAGATGTGTGCGGATAAAAATAATAAAAATGCGTTTCTGCTGGAGTCCCTTGAATGCTATTGTACTATTTTTTTTGTGCCTTTCTTTCATCCAAAATCGTTTTTTTTATTTTTTTACAATACAAGCGCTACCGCACACAACACTTCGTCATCCGACAGAGACATGACAACCTCACTCAACGGCGACTACGAAAAAATGATGATCTTCGATTTTGATCACTCGTCTGTGGCGGAGCTTCATTCAACACGTACACGAATGAGTGTGATCATGATGTATCGTCTATGGGCCGCATTAGGTCCATGGGATTTATTGTAACAATAGAATTGGGAGATATTTCTTCTTATTTCACACTTGTCATTAGTCCATTTATTTTAAATTTAACTCAATGAACTTTATTTTTCTTTACTATGGAGCTGTTTTCTCTTTATAAATGGTACAATTTCATGTTATTTAGCGCTAATGTTCATCATTGATTCAGTATTTTACAAGGTTCAAACGGTTGTGGTTTCGTTTATTATAAAATAATACCAAAACATTGAGGGCTCCTCTATTCTCTCATTGGTGGTTTGTTGCCTTCATTCATGGATAATTACATTTCTCACTTGCAACTACTCTATTGGAGGTTTGTTTCAAGACAACGTACGAAAGCCCACCTCAAAATTCTGACCAATGTCATTAGGAATTGAGGAATTTATTCATTAGTTTCGGGTCAAATGCCTTACTTGTTTTATGTGAGAATTTCTGGACTCATTTTGGGTTGAAGCCCATTTAATATTAACCCTTGCATACATGATTAATTATGGTGTAAGGTGTAATAATTTTTTTTTTATCATCTTTCTATTTACCGAATCTTTCTTTGTCAAGAAACTAACAGTCATTTTTCTAAGACTACAATACTACATTTATATATCTAGGTAATATCCTCAGCCACTGCATCGAACAATTAATGTTTTCACAGGACATAATAAGACGTTATTATCTACGGTATATAACTTATTGAGGCATCCTATAGAGGGAGGCTTTAGTAGGCTCCTCGCCAAGAATTTTTTTCTTTTTTAAGACCGTAGGTTTTGTAGGTGTTCACATATTTCATTTTCAATCTTGGGTATATTCATGTTATGGTGGATGTTTATGTACCTCAAGTACCATGGAGCACCAGTGATCATTCTCAAAATTTTCGAGTGGAGGCGTTGGGGTTTCTCCCTTTTTGACGCACACGCGGTGCCCCACAATTGATTGCCATATTGTCCATATAGGCTTAATGACACTAGTATAAATTAGTATCTTATATTCTAAGGCAAGGTTTGAATGCCTATTTAGTAGCCAATTCAAGGTATTTATGTTTCAATTTGATGTGACCACACTTTGAGTCAATGTGATTAGTCCAGGTTAATCGTCTGTATAAGTGGATCCCCAGGTACTTTAGGTCAGAGCGTTGTGGAATGTTTTGACCATTGATGCGAATAGGCGGGCACGTGTCCTTCCTTAAGGTGAATGTTAGGTGTGCACATTTAGCTTCGTTGACCTTTATTCTCCATTTTTTAGGCCACTGTTCAATAGACAGTAAGTGGTTCTGTAGCCATTGCGAGGTTTTAAGATGGGAGCTGTTTGTACTCAGTATGGCGGTATCATTGGCAAATGTGAATATAGCTGTGTGATCGGAAGTTGGCAAGTCAGCTGTAAAAAGCAAATACAGTAGTGGTCCAAGCACACTGCCTTGAGGGACTCCTGTTTTGATATCAAATTAGTCGCATGTAGAGTCACCTTGGCTTACCATGAATTTTCTACCTTTAATGTAGGCTTGAAATAGTTTCTGGAATTTGTTTGGAAACATTTCTTTAATCTTTTATTAAGCCCTTTCTACCACACCTTATCAAAAACTTGCGTAGTGTCAAGGAATTCTGCAGAGCAGTATTTCTTTAGTTCGAATGCTGAGCATAGAACTCTTACTATGCGATGCACTTGCTCTATCGTTCCATGCTTTTCACGGAAGCCGAACTGGTATTGGGGAATTATATTGTTTTTATTTGAATACTGGAAGACCTGCCGATGAACTATTTTTTCGAAGATTTTAGAAAATGTGGGCAGTAGACTAATGGGTCTATAGGAACAAGTCTGTCTATAGGAACAAATATGTGTAACAACTTTTCCTGGCTCCGGGATCATTATTATTTTCGTGTAATAATAATACAAATAATAATAAAATATAATAAAAAATACCTCAATTTCCTCTATAATAGAATCTTCCCTTTTCATTTTTTTATATTTGAAACAATGGATTTGGATTCTTGTTATCTGATTTCATGTTCTTAAGAAAGCGATCCTTTCAGTCGTCTCTACAATACCTCTTCGAGAATTTGGCGCAGTATTTGTGAACGGTATTTTCGATGTTAGCTTCTTCCACTTAGAGTTAATGTTTTATATTGAAGAGCAATTCTTTGTCTGAAAATCCTTCTTACTTTATTAAATTCAAACAATTGTAGTAAAAAGTTTACATTCAAAAAATTAGACCCCATATCAATCAAGCAAATTTTTATTATTGCCTCATTTTCTGGTTTCAAATTAATATAAAATTTCTGTGCGTGTTACTTTTATGCCAACTGTGGATTTCGTGTTGTTTCCGGGAACATTGACGGCGCCACCTTCATCAACACATACAATGAAGTCTATGTACAATCAGCTCATCGTGTTGGAGCACGCATATTATTATTGTAATAAAGTTAAAAGGAAAGAACATGAACACCCACACACACACACCCACACATACACACACTCACACAGCCATGCGTGAAACAATAAAATTACGAACAATTTGCTGAATTATAAACAAACGCAGAGCACCCTCTGCTACCCAGAGCCATAAATAAGCTCAGACATTCGTTCAGTGCCCACGCACATACACAACGATTTCCGGCAGCCGCACAGCCGAACAGATCGTTGTGCGCCTAAACATATGCCAAGGTAACCATAAATTTTGCACAGGTTAAACCCTTTTTATATGGTGTTCCAGAAAGACATTACACAGTTTTTATTACCACAAACACAAACTCACACGCACAATCCATGCACATACACTTACGCACACTTACTCACTCACACACACGCTCTGGCAAATACAAAAGCTGCCGCATTTGGTTTCCGGTGGCTGCATATGGTGGCGTCAAAATAACATTAGACATCAAACAGGAACAGGAAGCCGGAAGTTTATATTACACACGACCGAGTGAGTGCACACATGTAATAAACAGGAGCAAATACAGTCTATGCAAATAGGCGAATAAACAAACACGGGTAATACGTGATAATAAAGTGAAATCAAAATAAAATCAAAGTAATGCCACCGAGCTTAGAGGCATATTGAAGCGGAGGCGAGGGTTGAAAAGACGCAAATCCTTCTTTGGGTAGCAGAATTAATTCATTTTTGTTTTATATGTTCTTTGGATTTGTGGAAAGAATGAACGGAATCAAAATTCAAGGGTGTTGTGTCGAGGTATGACCTTGACCTACCAGTTTGCACTGACGAGTGCTAACCTTGAACTGGAAGAAGTGGCACTGTTTCCAACGGACCTGATGAACAGAATATATTGAGGAAGCTATCCAAAATGCTACCAACTATAAGTAAACCATTCGTCTAATGGCAGCATTTCAAAAACAAAATAAAGATGAAACTGTTGTGGCGTCTGTCAATATATTGAATAATAATTTCCTATATCTTCTAGTATACCACTCCTTCAGTTACTCGCTATAAACAAATGCCGTAAACTTGCGATTACTTCAGTTACCTTGAGGAATAAATAAAAAAAAGACTATGATGAAGAATATCCTTTTAGTCTATTTAAAATCGCCTGCTTAGATTTCCAAAAGGACACCATTTCAACTTCAGTTTATGACTTCTTTATCCGAAAGTGCATATCTCTTATTTATATGGGGTACAGCATAATTTTTCTTTATATTTACCTTTACTCAACTACAAACTTGCAAAAAGTCTTTTAATAAAATTAAGCAGTATTAATCAAATTCAGCATAAGCGCACTCACACGCCTACCCACAGACCGTGGCGCAGCGCAGCGCAGCGCTTGAGTATATAAATCCGAAATTCCCCCTAAATGCGGTGGCGACCTTACAACACCAGCCTTGCCGCTGCGCTGCGCTGGGAATAATAAAGTTAAAGGCTGAATGTGAACTTTAATAAAAGCACATCGAGCGTGGGTAAACTGTGCCAAAACATACATAAAACGAAAATCGGTCGCACCATTTCCCATATGGTACCCCACTAGATATGTTCGCTAGCGAGAAATCAACTATACGCGGATATGAATACCGAATACCAAATGATTTGTTTTGCAATTTTACTAAAATTCTCAATTATCGAATGTGTACAAGGTGGATTCCAAAGTAGATTAGATTAGTTTAGATTTATGTGTACGAGATGAAAGATCTATTGTGTTGCCCCTATTTACTTAAAAGATGAAGATAGTCTCATCTATAGATGTTTTGTCAGGTTAAATTCCGACAAGATTTCATTCATTTTGGAGGAATCAAGCTGAGTGATTTTGCTCATATCTAAGATATTCAAACATAGATTATTGCATACTTTTAAGATACATCTATTAAATGCAGTTCACAACGAGAGAGGTGTAAATAAGTCGATCTAGAGAGGTGTATATACCACGATCTATTCGAAAAAAAGCTCACTCAAGAACCCTCTTAAAACTTAATCGGCAAATGCAGGAAATTAGAGTATGTAGGGACTGTCAGGCTGCACTGAAGGCCCTAGAAAACGCGTTAACCACTTCAAAAATTGTCCAAGATTGTAAGTCAAGACTTAACTCCATCGCAAGGTGGAATTTGATTGAACTTATTTGGGTTCCGGGAAACTGTGGTACTCAGGGGAACGAATTAGCTGATGAATTGGCAAACTGTGGATCTGCGGGCACTGCAATGGGACCAGAGCCATTTATCGGTATAAATTTCACAGGGGGTATGGATTGGATCAGCAGCCATGTGAATAATATTCACAAGGACCGATGGTGCAGTTTAGTTGCCTGCAAAACAACAAAGTGCTCCCTAGAAAGCCCAAACAGGAGAGTTGCAAATTGACTTCTGACACTAAGAAGGAAAGATCTTCGATCCTTGGTTGGGGTAAACACATGGCATACTCATTGGGTTATCATATGGCGACCATAGGCATCATCGAGAATCCGAACTGCATGTCCTACCTGGAGGAATAACAGGACGGCACAGAGTATTTTCTCTACGCTTGTCCTACCTTTGCCAGAATGAGGATATAGAGGATTTTGGAAAGGAAGTTACAACTTTTCATACTTCTTTGACTCTTTTATGAACCTCAGATCGTCGCAAATCTAATTCATTTAGATTTTGAGGGGAAATTTTATTACGATGTTGATCATGATGTATGGATGATCGTCGTTTGTGGGCAATTTACATGCAAATTGTGCTCATTTGAATTTGACTGCTAACGTATGAAGATGTGTGCGGATAAAAATAATAAAAATGCGTTTCTGCTGGAGTCCCTTGAATGCTATTGTACTATTTTTTTTTGTGCCTTTCTTTCATCCAAAATCTTTTTTTTTACAATTTTTCTCTGCACAGTACAAGCGCTACCGCACACAAAACTTCGTCATCCGACAGAGACATGACAACCTCACTCAACGGCGACTACGAAAAAATGATGATCTTCGATTTTGATCACTCGTCTGTGGCGGAGCTTCATTCAACACGTACACGAATGGTATGATCATGATGTATCGTCTATGGGCCGCATTAGGTCCATGGGATTTATTGTAACAATAGAATTGGGAGATATTTCTTCTTATTTCACACTTGTCATTAGTCCATTTATTTTAAATTTAACTCAATGAACTTTATTTTTCTTTACTATGGAGCTGTTTTCACTTTATAAATGGTACAATTTCATGTCATTTAGCGCTAATGTTCATCATTGATTCAGTATTTTACAAGGTTCAAACAGTTGTGGTTTCGTTTATTATAAAATAATACCAAAACATTGAGGGCTCCTCTATTCTCTCATTAGTGTCATATGGCGACCATAGGCATCATCGAGAATCCGAACTGCATGTCCTACCTGGAGGAATAACAGGACGGCACAGAGTATTTTCTCTACGCTTGTCCTACCTTTGCCAGAATGAGGATATAGAGGATTTTGGAAAGGAAGTTACAACTTTTCATACTTCTTTGACTCTTTTATGAACCTCAGAAGTCTGTCTAGAGATAATGTACATTCCTTAATCCCTGGACAGACTTATGAGGTTCATAAAAAAGTCAAAGAAGTATGAATGGGTGTAACTTCCTCCCCAAAATCCTCTATATCCCCCTTCCCTAAATATTTTTCCAGGCTTAGACAATGGTCATCAATGCCTGAGTGCTTGGAGGCCTCCTTCTTCGGCGCTTCTCCGGCATACCTCACTTCTATCTATCTTTCTATCTAAATGCATTTTACAGAAGAGGTAAAAGTCGCACGGTGCCAAATCGGGCAAATACTGCGATTGCTTGACAGTTAAATTTGCCAATAGAGAGCCTCACTGGAAATACCTATTTTTAAAACTCCAGTATATTTGTTCCTGCACCTTGTATACCAAATATATGAAGTCAAGTTCTATTAAAATAATATGAAATGGAAACAATATGGTCAATGTTTCCAATTTGGTATCGAAAAGTCGTTCACGAATACTCGCCTACTATATTCGAAGACAAATCTTTTTTATTCCAATTCACAGCATTTCTGAATACCTGGTCAACTTATTCGAAAACCAAGACCCATGATAGCAAAAAATGTTGTTTGTATATATATTTTGGGAACACAAAAATATTGAAAAAAAAACCAGTGAGTGTTCGAACTCAGGGGCGATGTGTTAACACCTTTTTGTTACACGGTACCTGTTCGATTTCTATGAACACATTAGTAAATGTTACATTGGATAATAAAAAAAAAATAGTTTATTGATTTAAATTTTATTTTTTTTTTGCATAGAATTTCCTATTACTTCTTTTTAACACAGAATATACCGGACAGGTTTTGCTATTTCCTCGTACCGATGTCTGTGAAGGAAATATTTCTCATGAATTTGTTGTTGCGCTCGCTGATTCGAATCAATTCCAGACTTGATTCATAAAATCTTGATTCGCAGAAAATCTTCGTTTTCGCAGTCGCAGAAAATCTTCGTTTTCGCAGTCAAAATGACTCTGTGTGTTGTTTGCATGTATTGACTTTGTAGATTTAGTCCCTACACGCCGCTATAGATGTTAACACATCAAAAGGTATTTAACATCTTTTTTGCTGTTTTATTTATGCTTACTTTTGTATATTCGAATACAGAAGAAGCTTATCTGAATGCGGGACATTCATTATTGTTTTGCTTTACTTACCCAACTGGATATAATGGAGTAACAAAATATCGAAGGCGAATGAACAATTCGACCAGTTTTGGTACTATTTACAATGTATCCTACATGACCTACAAACATTCGAAGTTTATTCAAAGACGAATGACGAATATTGGACTATTCGCAGCTTTTCTTCAACATCTAATCGATTCAGAATCACATAAGAAAAGCATACGACGTACATGGGACTTGATATAAACCATTTGGTTTACTAATGAATTTCCAATATCAATACCAAAAACAAATATAAGTTCGAAAAATATGACATGAACACCGATTATGGACATTTTCAATATAGCTCACATAATTTATAAATATATCATAAGTATATATATATTCGAATATCGATAAACAACATAATGCTGCAATTTCTTCTCTTCGCACTACTAATTTGAGATAATAAGCGAATAAGGTTTCTTCGAATATAAGTTCGAATGATGGATAGAACCATACCTACCTTTACTTATGCTTAGAATACTCCCATGTAACGAAAATTTATTAAAATATTGGGTAACAATTTAATCTAGTTAAAAAATATAATTGTAATTCTTTTATATATATATATACATTATACATATATTATATACATTTCATACATATATTCGCAGCATAGACCTCTTATATGCCTAATAGGATTGTTCGAATATCCATAAGCAACACACTACTACAATTTCTCCCCTTTGCAGTATTTATTTGACGTATGGACCTTATAATAGAAGCCTTGAGTTGGTTGAGGATAAATGAACCGGTAAAGATATATTCATTTTATCAGACAGCCAAGGTGCCCTAAGGGGTTTGGATTCATGCCAAATAACATGAAGGAGTGTCTTACACTGTCGCCGATCTCTTAACGAAATGGCTAAACATTCCCATATCCATATATGCTGGGTGCCAGGTCATATGGATGTGCCAGGGAACTGCAAAGCTGATCAACTTGCGACAGACGGCACTTATATACCATATGTTAGTAAGCATATAAGAATACCTCTCACAATTTGTAAACTTATCATCAGGGAGAAATTGATTAACTCTACCAATCAAATGTATATTTGTGCCAATACCTGCGTAATCGCCAAGCAAACAAGGCCGATTCTATCCATTAGACTCAATAGACTACAAATTAGGACTCTATTAGGAGCCCTCACGGGTCATTCTCTATCATCATGCCTGAAGAATGGGAGTTTATACGCATGATTTCTGGCGCAGTTGCAGAAACGAGGAGGCACCGGAAACGGTTCAAGATCTCTTCTGAACATGTCCAGATTTTGCTGGAAATAGGGAACGTTTACTAGCCTCCCAATTCATAACAAGTATAGATAATCTATACCAATCAGGTGTTAATAACTTTCTACACTTTATTAAAGGCTCAGGTTGGTTAAAAATGGAGAGGGAACTGTAGCCACGCCACACAATCGCGGTTCACAACCAACCCACCTGATTGTCTCAGAGTCATCACTGTTTTCTAGGTGATGCGGCTGCCTGACCTACCTACTTCTTAAGTATGTTCGCATAGAAAAACTCTGTGGATAAGAACAACTCCAATTCACTTTACATATATCTTTACTTAGACTTATAATGAACTCAAGTAATGAATTGGGTTGTTCCAATATAAAAAAAAATTCATTCGAATCTTGGATAAGACCAATTCCTGTCTTTACTTAAAAATATAGTTCGAATTAAGAATACGGCAAAAGTATTTCTTTACCCACCTCCTCCCTTTCTGCCTACTGGGATTCTCCGCATATCGACACATACCTTTATTATTCCTTGACATTGCCTTTAATTATTCCTCCGAATACAAAAACTGAAATAGGATATGAATATCTCCACAACCGAGTATTCGAATACGAATTCTCGAATAGCCTCAACACTTACCGCCGCAAAAATTGTGCGAGCGTAAAAAGGGCATTTGCGAAGTTTGTGCGAATCTGTTTGCTTATTTTCACAAAGTGTGGAAAATGCGGAAAAACCAAAGAAAAATAGCAGAGAAGCATTGCAAAATAATGGGCAGGGGCATAAAAAAAGTTGCCTATTTTTGGATACGGTTGAGGTCCCACGAGAGTGTAATTTGCTTCATATGTGATTTCATTTAAAAACATTCCCAGTATGGATGGAAGATAGCCAATAGAAATGCGTGATACTAGAGTGTGTAACAGTGTGTGCATTCGTGTGGGTGTGTGTGTATGTGTGCGTGTGTGCGGCTGTGCTAGTGTGTTTTAATATAACACATCCGCGCATTGTAATTTTTCACTTTACACATATGAATTGTCCATTTTATGGTGTATCCCATGTGACCCCAGTGTGTCTAGGAATGTCTTTAAAGCGGTTTGTTATTTATGGCCATTTGAAGGGTTCTCGAAAAAGGATTTTGTAGTTCATGCCCAGGCTTAGTGATGCTTTGTTGACGTTTATTATAGTGTAGCAACGGGATAAAAGAGGATTTCTGAATTAAAAGGGAGGATTTATTGATGCGGTAAAAAAGTCTTAAATAATGAATGCTTATCAGGTTGGAGTGTGAGGTGTTTTGGTATCCCAGCAAGGACATAAGGCAAACTGAAATAAATTCCCCAAGCAAACCATCTGTGTTCAATGTGAAATATTATGAAAATAGTTTTGTTTTGAACTAAAGATAGGATTTAAATGGAGGCTAGAGTCTACTTAAGAAATTATAAGCAGAAGAGTGGTGGGAGGGAAGTAGAAAGGCAGAAAGAGAGAGAGAGAGTGAGCTGGAAGCATAGACTGATGTACTATTTATTATATTTCAATGGCAATTTCGAAGAAGAACTCGTCATACGTCATCCTCACTCGAAAATGTGAATTATACTGAGCAAGTTGGTTCAAACCGTAACTGAAAAAGTGTTAGATGAGAATCCAGAAATGAACTGAGTAAGACTAGGAATAAAACATATGAATAGAAATTGTGTAATAAGGTTCGAATTTCGTTGGATTCGTGGATGAAAAAAAGAAACGAACATAATCAAAACGAGATATACTATTCCGCAAGCCTCTATTGTAGTACTTCAAGTAGATTAGAAACGAAATTCTTATGATTGATTATAAATGAAGTTCTTATAACTTGATGCTTGTATTCTAAATCAGTCGTCCGTATTAGTTCCAAAGGTCGATAAGCGAGAGAACTATTCTAAATTGTCAGTTCACGATAAGGATACAGCCTTCAAAGGCATAAATATATATAAAAAGTCAGCCTGTGGTCTAGTGTTAAGCATGCTAGACTCACACCACGAGGGTCGCAGGTTCAAATCCTGCCACTGGCTTGGTCTCCAAAATGCTTCTGTCTATAAAATCCTTTTCTCTTCGAGTCGAAAACCTCTGTAGCTAGTACTCATTCCCCCAACACTTTGCACTCATAATTAATTAGGGTGTAAGACATAATAATGCTAATAATAATAATAAAAAGACATAAAGATATATGCTCCCATGCTTTGAGTGATTTATAGGTTATTGTCTATATACGATGAGCAAATAAAGCTCTTCACTTCACTTGCGTGGCCTAATCGCAGAATCTGCGAAACAACTCGCTATCGAGTTACGGCCGAACTTAACAGCGCTCGCCAGGCGCCTCTGCTTTGCGCGCGTCTTCTCCAATCTGTTATACTAAGCATGGTTAGGGTTTCCTCGACTTGGTATTTCCATCGGAGGCATGGTCGTCCCCGAAGTCATCGTCCAGTGGCTTCCGCTTCGAACACCTTTTTCGCTGGAGCTTATTCGTCCATTCGCACGACATGTCCAAGTTAGCGCAGACGTTGTATAGTGATGCGTCTGACTTTGTCAATATCACAGAAGAGCTCGTACAGTTTATGGTTCATCCGAATACGGTTGTCGTCGCCGACACGAACCGGACCGAAGATTTCGCAAAGAATTTTCCTCTCGCACACCCCAAGCTCGGCTGCATTAGTCTGCGACACGACCCATGCTTCTGCGCCATAGAGCAGCACGGGTAGGATGAGCGTCTTGTAGAGTGTCAGTTTTGTCGGTCGAGAGAGGGCTCTACTACACATTTGCCTACTGAGCCCATAGTAACTACTATTAGCAACCGTGATTCCTCATTTAATCTCCAGCGTAACGTTGTTTTCTGCATTAATGGCGGATGCAAGGTATATAAATTTCTTGACAGCTTTCAAGGTACAGTTGTCCGCTGTAGCATGGGATCATAAACGTCGAGTATGCCTGCTGGTGAACAGCATATACGTCTTGCCCTCGTTCACCGTCACACCCACTTTCGTTGATCCTTTTTCAATGGCAGAAAATCCGCAGTAACATCTCGCTTGCAACCTTCAATGATGTCGATGTCATCAGCATATGCGAGGAGCTGGACACTTTTATAGAAAGTAGTGCTAATCCGATGCACACCGGCCCTCCGCAGTACCCCTTCCATGGTGAAATTGAAGAGGTCACCCGACAGTGGATCGCCTTGTCTAAAACCTCACATTGTATTGAATGGTTCACAGAGGTCACTTCCTACCTTGACAGAGCTGAACGTAGTGCTCAATGTCATTCTACAGAGCCGCAATAGCTTTGTACCGAACTCAGACATGGTGCCGTATAGGCATTCCCTTATCGGGCTATCGAAAACAGTTTTATAGTCAACAAAGAGAAGATGGATGTCAATCTGTTTCTCGTAAGTTTTCTCCAGGATTTGGCGCAGCGTGAAGTTTTGGTCAATGGTGGACGTTCCAGGTCTAAAACCGCTCTGATAAGGTCCAATCAGTGTGTTGGCATATGATTTTAGTCTATCACACAATATCCTAGACAGATCCTTATAAGAGATGGTAATAAGACTGATTTCCCTGTAGTTGACGCATATCATCGGGTCACCTTTCTTAAATACAGGACAGTGGACACTGAGATTCCAATAGTCGAGCATGCTTTCTTCTATCCATATTTTACTGATGAGCTGATGCATGCACCCTATCAGCTCATCGCAGCCGGCCTGGAACAATTCAGCAGGCAGTACATCGGCGCCAGCTGCTTTGCTGTTCTTTTGTCGCTGAATAGCAACTCGGACCTCATCATGGCTAGGTGGTGGAAGAACCACTCAGTCATCGTAAATTAGTGGTATCGGGTTGAATTCTTCAGAGGCGGTGTATTGATGGCATATTTGCCTGCCAGTAATTTAGAGAAATGTTCGCTCCATAATTCTCCAGAGGCGGTATTGGTGGCATCGTCGCCTGCCAGTAATTTAGAGAAATGATCCCACCATAATCTCAGTGTCCCCTGCGTATCTGTAACTTGATGCCCATTTTCAACTCTACAGGTAGATGCTCCGGTCTTAATATCTTGGCTTAGACACCTGACCTGTTGTTAGAATTTTCTAGCATCATCTCTGTCCCGGTACATCTCAAGTTCCTCACGCTTCAGTGTACAAAATTTAGAATCTTTTTGGTATATTTGAAAGTTGTATGAACAGCGAATAACGCATATTCTTATATATAGAACTCGAACCCAAAGTCACTGTGATGTCCTGTAATCATTTAATCATTTAATCACTCTTAATACTTTTGAGCTGTCTTTTGGTAAACGACAATTAAAATCCATCACTGACCTCAACCTTGCCTTACTCTTAATAACAATTAAACCATAGAAAATAAAACTGAAAAACTTCTTCGAGTGCATGACAGCATGGTTGAAACTTGAACCTTTTTCCAGCAGCTTCTAAAATAGTCTTCAATTCAAAACTAATCCTTTCGGAAAATTCGGCGATAGAACCAAAAATCACAAAACCTTCGGTCACTGATATCCTTGTCAAATGGAAAGCTCAGTACGGCCTTAATTTCATTTGTGTACAAGGTAATAATTTTTGCAATTTTAATTGTGGCAAAGGTCTGTGTAGATGCTCTTTTGACTACGTGCTCCAGTATAAACCGGAATAGTGACAATTAAAGGCTTACGACAGTTGACATTTTTGCAAAACTAATCACTAGTTTCAGTGGGCTTTCAAACACCTGCAGAATTTAATGCCATCCGATTAAGCATTTTGTGCTTTGACCTTTTTCCTCTTCGACCACTGCGGTCAACCAGTGAATGCTGGCCAAATGGCAGCCGTCAGTAATCAGTCGCCCGTTTAACTCAACACCACCCCAAATTGAAAGCGATATCTCGTTTCATTCTCGGCGCTGTGCTGACTGACGTTTGTACCCTTAAACAAATTCTTATTCACAATGGCATTGGGTCACATTTCCGGCTTAAAATTCGAAAACGAAATTACCAAAACCGAAAGCGGAATGAATGAGCAGAGAAAGAAGGGGCCAAAATATTAGCACGACAGGGTCGTCGTGGAAACATCGGATAGTTGAAAGCGGATTTTCCATTTCCTCTCCCCTTCCCTTACCCACGTAGATAAACGAAAATTGCTTAACGGAAATAAATCACTGGGAAATTTCAGCGGTCAGTATATCTCGTTGGATATAAATCAGAGAGCTAGAACAGGCGTGAATATTTTTCGAAAGTTACAACAACGAAAAAGGCGACAAAAATTTCCAAAAAAAAATCAGTCTGCTCAGCAACAAAAACACGCTTGAGTGGCGCGCTTTGCCAAGTGACACTTTTGCTGCTCACACATTCGGGCAGCGACAGGGCCAGGAGACGCGAACCCAACACGGTTTTTTAAAAAATTTTTTAAATGTTTTTTATTGTTGTTTCTCTTTTTGGCATTTACACAACTAAACCGAATGTTTTCTAAATGCCCACATACTGCATTAAATATTTGCCGCGGAGCGCTTCGCAGTTGGTCGCAGTAAAATTCTTCATTCCACTAAAAATTTTTAGCAATGAATAAAAGTGTTTTTGTAATCGGCGCACACATCTGCACAGACGGACGTGAAATGGCAGCCATTTGAAAAAATATCATATAAATAAATATATAAATAAATACAATTAGAAACAGTTTAAAGCGCTACACATGCGAGAGTGGATGCACTGAATTTTAATTCGTCGTAAATGGAAGATTTATAATTCTCACTTCTCTGCCCATTCGATGAAATTTTAGTGTAGAGAGTATATACGGTGTATTAGAGAGTATTTATAAATAATGCTTATTATATATTGCTACGAATGTGGGTAATATGGAGAGTTCAAAACACTGGATTGCATCAAACATCAGTAGAATCTCCCATGGATTTAATGAACAACTTAATGAAACTTTAGTGCATTGCAACATAACAATTGGGCGAACAGTTTAAGAAATAGTCAAATATATTGCTAGGAAAATTTGTTAAAGATGATAGTTTTGATCAATGGATTGTGACAAACAAAATCCCATCACTCATAAAAAATAAAAAAATAAAAAATCATTTAACACGGCATTTTATCAAATTTTTGTGTATTAATAATAATAATTTAGATTTAGTAGTTTACCCCATGGCCGACACTGCGACCGAAGAGCTCTTTTGTATCATACTACATTTGTCATTAATGATCCATGTGCTCACAATTGTCTTATCTACAATACAATATTCGTTTAGTACCGATATATCTTCCGTAATGCCATAGCATTTCGTCCGTTTGGTGATGTCAAAGCGTCACAATTAATGTCAGCAGGTCCTTTTCTACCTAGATGTTCCCTGTCTAAAGAAAAGAAGTGGTTAAAAGTCATGTTATTTCATTATATTTTCCGCTTTATGGATGAATTTGAGAATGTCCATAATAGGAGAAATCTTTATTTCTTCCAAAGCTCACGGTGGAATATGTTCATTCTAGTTCTTTCCAGCACAAGGCATTTGCATAGTATGTACTCTACGGTTTCTTCTAGACAGAGCCGGCACTCCGTATCATCAAGAATGTAGATTTTAGTCAGATAATATTTCAGGTAGTAATGGCCTGATAGAAAACCTACTATTTTCCCTATGTCTGCTTTGCACATATTGCGCAGTTCTTAATTGTATGTGAAAGGCCTTACCAGTATTATGGCTTGGCGAAGTCCCTCTATCCCTTCCCAGTGTGACATTCTGAGACTATGTTCCCAGTTATCTACCCTGGATTTAGCATCCGCCCAGTTGATACCACAGTATGGCTCCGGACCTATGAGGCTTGCTGCGGAACCGGCCCTAGCCAGTTAGTCAGCAATTTCGGGACCCGGTAAATTGCCACCTTATTTGTTGCAAAGTTTGTAGGTTGTTGAAGCATTTTTTCACCAGTTTCGGGTCTAAAAAATATGAAGCTAATGTCTGTAATGCACCTTGACTATCTGAATAGATAGGTATGTTTGCGCTTTTAATACTCCCTTTCAGATTTGTCCTTACGCAGATTGAGATTGCTTGAATTTCAGCCTGGAAGACGCTAGACCACCTGGCCATTGGTTCTAAGATTCTGGTGTTTGGTCCAGAGCCCCCTACACCGACTCCGGTGTTTGTTTTTAAACCGTCCGTGAACCATTCTAGACTTCTAGGGTCGACACAAGCTCCTCCTATGCCACATTTATCACGGTCTGATATAATAATCTGAAAACTGCGGTCAAACTTTCGTTTTGGGATCATATAATCCTTTATTGAGCAGATTATGTTTTGATGCGGTATGTTTTTTTAAAATATTGATAAGACCATAGTCATGAGGTTCTTGTCTAGACAAGATATTCATCTTCAATGCGCTTCTAGCAGGACATTTTTTCACGAATGTTAGAGCCATTTGAGGTTTTATCTGTGTTTTATTTTGGACTAGCTATGACCGATATTTCAAATTGACAATAGTACTTTATTGTCGCAATATTTTAAGGTTTTATGACGCTGCAGTAACAAGTTACAGCATTTGAATGTTGCAAACTTGGAAAGGTGTAGGACGCACGTTATAGAAGGGGATAATCCTATTATGGCCTAAATAACAGCGGATGGGCAGTTTCGCATTGTACCGGTGATTGCCAAACAAGCCCGCATTTGAAAACTATAGTCTATTATAGCATAACAGATTATTGACCAGACCCAGAATATTTATATAGCTATAATGTGGATCATTCAGAAAAGAAAGAGAAGCATTCAGATATATCTATTGCTTCACACCACACAAAACCTTAGCAAGATATTAAGAACATTGCTACGAATATTGCTAATGTGGATAGTTCAGACAAATGGATTGCTTCCAACCACTCAAAAACACCTCATTGAGGGGATCTTTAATGAGAATAACTAAGAAGGCAGAATCACTTTTAAGGCTCCACACTTATGTAAGGATACCCAACAATGGAACGGTAAAGTGTGGAAAAAGGACTAAACATAATTTATTACAAAGCTCAATAAAACCCAAGCCAGAGGCAATTTAATTTGTGATTTAAACTTAGCGTGGTGAATATGAAATCAGGGTTAGTGGCCGTATGAAAGATTGCTTCATTGATTCAGGGATGTTCGAAATATCGTTTACTCAGTTCTCATTTGTTCGAAAGAGTTGCAGAAAATAATAAATTTTCATTCTTATTCTTATCGATACGTAAAACCCAATCGTCGAGTTGCTTATTAGGGAGTGGTTTCCATGATAATTCGGGAGTGAACACAGTCATTTTTTCGATGATAGGATATGTTATTGGTGGCGATTGACATTAATTGAATAATATTATCAAATAAGTTAAGTCAATCGATGAATTTCAAATTATATTTTATTCGATTTGCTTCATAATAAATAAACATTTTTTCAAAAATAAATAATAATTTATTTAATTATATATTTGTTAATTTAATAATAATAAATCTCTAAAAAAATGGTCATGAAAATAGTCCATATTAGTCAAGTATCAATAGACCATGTTGAATAAACTTTGAACGCACATTTTAAAACCAGGATTTGCCTGTTACTGGGTAGGTAGGCAGGTAAAGCGTTTGCCAGAGGTGCCTACTTAGGCCTACATTGACCCTTTGTGATACCGCATGAGACACAAATCCCAAACCCTTTCAAAGATTCAGTCTTTTGGAGCTTTTAATGAAGCAGTTGATGGAGCTTATCTTCTTATTTTGAATATCTCCCAAAGAGTCCAGAAAATGGTCACCCAGGAAAGTCCTCTGAACAGCGCTGGACACGTACATAACAGGACTCTTGCTCCTCCTCGTACATGCAAGTCATGCAGAAGTCGTTAGAGGCAATCCCCAGCCCACTTCCATGAGTACCCAAGGTTCAGTGTCCCGTTAGGACACTTACGAGTACTACAGAACCTATACTTATCTATCTAGAGAAAATACATATTTTGAGCGCTTGACATTTATTTCCGGCTAGGTTTGTCCAGCTATTTTACATCCTGTACCTTCAGATAGGCGACTACTGGCTGAGCCTAAGGATAAGGTATTAATTAAGAGCTTACATGTGATAATCTGGTTGAATGGGTATTGAAGTAGCCTCTCGAGCAGGTTGAAACGATTTACAGTTCCCTGAAATATCCCTGTGATCAGGAACCCAGCTCAAATGCAGGCAAGTCTGCTAAGCTATCTTGTCTATAGATTTGCGACAGCTCTTGACAGCTATCGATGTAATAAAAGCCGAATCCAGGGAGCTCAAAGCAGGTTGGCTGTCAGGTAGAATGCAGATAACTTGTCCTGATATCTTTTTCTTCTTTAAGCCAAGACAGTTATTCCTCTATAGCCGCCGCCTCAACCTAGTACTAACACCATGGAAAAACATTAATGGCTCTATTCATGTAACCAATTGGTTAACTGATCACATATTTATATCAGCATCCGCTGGATTGTGACCTAATGTATGCAGCCAGTCTTCCCTGATGCTAACTGGGTTGAGCGCAGGTTTTGGGACCCGCCTCCCAAAAAAAAAACGACTCCATTGACGACAAAAAAACAAGCCTCGGATGAGAACCCTCTTAACGTTGACGGCCGTAACCCGATAGCGGGTTTTTTTTCACAGATTCTCTGATTATCCCACATAAGTAAAGTAACAACCCTCCAGTGAAGTACAGCACTAGTTGCAAAATAATAATAATAATAATTTAGTTTTAATAGTTTACCCCATGGCCGACACTGCGACCTAAAAGATCTCTTGTGACATACTACATTTGTTATTAATGATCCATGTGATCACAACTGTCCGATCTACTATACTCTATTCGCTTAGTACCGACATTTCTTCCGAAATCCCATAGCATTTCGTCAGTTTGGTGATGTCAGAGCGTTACAATTAATGTCATCGGGTCCTTTTCTTCATAGATATTCCTTCTCTTAAGAAAGGAAGTAGTTGAATGTCATGTTCTTTCATTGACTTTTCCGCTTTGTGGATGAATTTGAGAATGTCCATAACAGGAGCTTTCTTTATTTCTTCCAGAGCCAGCTGGTCACGGTGGAATATGTTCATTCTAGTTCTTGCCAACGCAATCCAGTAGATACAAGATACTGAAAGATTAAAGTGTATTACTTCAGAGCCTGTAGACACGGAAATCATATACTGAAAGGTCCGACATTTTTACACAATACATGACTGTTACTATATGTGACTGATAACTGAGGTCAGTAGGCTCTATTCGCATCCTGCTAGAATTGCTGAAATCCTTATCCATAGCTTTAATATGGTAGTGAATTTGGCCAAGATCTAGTAAACAATGAGTATTCTCAGATTAGTTTCCGTAGATAAAATCTTTCTGTTTTGAGGCTCTCCAGAGATAAACCCTACACAATTGACTCAAAAAGAAAGACTATGATAGACTCCGTATCTCTGAGCCATTGCTGAATTAAAGTATATAAGCTTTCTAGGGACAATGACACACAATGACCCTTGTATTTAATTGTTAGGAGATGAGGAAAGGTGTGAGTCGTTCATACCACACACAGAAATGCACCTCGGTATTCAATGAAAGTTGGTCAGAGATAATAAACTCAGCTGACAGAGGCAACTAAATAAATCTTTATACAATTTTACATGCAACCCAGATGCGGGGTCAAATATTCTAGTCACCATTTATGGTAGAGCATTGAAACGGTCGTCTATGCTTCATTTTATTTTTAGTATTTTTGTTAGTGTTCGTTGTGTTCAGTTGCCACATGTGGCACAAAGTTTCGCAAAAGGAATTTATTGGCATGTTTTGTTTGAAAGAGAATATTGCATTTTTATTGCATGTTTCATTATTTCGCATGCAGCAATGCAATCGCTACCGTTAATTTAATTTATGTGTTGTTGTTGCGTTGTTTATGCTCTTTTTATTGCCGGAGCGAGTTAGTTTCGCCACACTGAATTGCCCTGAATTGCACTGCGAAGGAAATATGATAAATGCTGACAATTTATTGATTATTTTCAATTGCTGGTCATAAATTTTTCGAAATATATGTTTCACTTAAGCTTTATTGATTGTTAAGTTGGCAATATATTACAAAATATGATGCAAATATCTCGCTAATTTAACTGAACTAGAAAAAGGCAAACAACGAGGACACTGATATTAACTGGAAGCAAATATGTGGAATCAATACAATGAGTTTCCATAGTGGTGAAATAGTTTGCCAAAAGTATCACAAAGGTCATAAAGTAATGAAACTCGTACCGATTTATTAAAAATTCTTCATTTAGTATGGGAAGGTACTAATATAAGTGATGGAGGAACTTACAAAACAGATGATTTTATAAAGGAAACGACTTCAATTTGAATAAAATAATAATGGGGAAAGAATATAGATATAGATGAAAAGATTACTCTGATCGAAGGATACAAAAACAGCGATTCAAAGGGGAACAACAATGCTTTTCACTGATGATGACTATATGATGATGGTTAATAACTATTTCCAAAATTCCGCTAAGTTTAAATCATATCCCCTCACGTAATTCGCGCATTTTCCCATCTATATTTTATTTACACTTCCAACATAGTATCGGAACACATGCAACAATAAAGTTCCAGTCATGCTCAATGGGAAAAAACTATGAAATTCTCTCAATAAGCATACATGGATTAATTCTTTCAAATTACATCAACAGAGATGCAGCCACAGTTCATAGGGTCCTTATATCTGCGGTCCATGAATCTGCCCCTCACACGTCGGATAATATAAAGCAAAAGAGCATAATACTAATAAGAACGTTGAGCAGGGAGCTTCAAGAATTGCGTCAAACAAAGCAGCAACAATTCCTGACATTTGAAAGACATCCTTCCATACTAAAAAGACTTGCGTATAAGAGAGTGAGTGCAATCTTCAGGAGGGAAGCAAATATAGCAAAACGGAAATCAGTGGCGGAACTTCATGGTGCGAACCCAAGTTCCACAATTGATAACAACGAAATTGACCACAATTCCACCACCAAAGAACCTCTGCGAAATTGCGAATCTTTTTGCGAACGAATGTTCTCCAAGCACTGATTACTCCATATTTCCAAGAGATCTCTTTGCTAACGAAACTAACAGTACCACAGCCGAAAATATGACATCGACTCATCAGGAAAATGAGTCACAAATTAATAGAATTGGGCCTTCCTTTACAGTCTTCAGCAGGCAAAACCTCCGGGTTGGACCGTAAATCCCCCACTCGACGCTGCAACACCTTCCATCACATTTTTGGAATATTTTAAAGCAATACAAAAAGGAATTGAGAAAAGCGAAAAGAACTTCTTGGAGGTCCTTCTGTGGTGATATTGATGGCACCACAGAGACATCTCGACTACGCAAGATTCTCCCAAGCTCGACTCCAACAATTGGTTACCTCCTGAAACCCGACAAGAACTGAACAGAATCAAGTGAGGAGTCTCTAAATCTGTTATCCTTAAGCACTACAACGGGTAGAATGGAAACTGAACATATGACTAGGGCAAAGTCCGAAATTCTGAATATCATTTCGGAGGCTAGTATCACGTGGGCGTAAAAACCTTTAAACCCAGACCAGACGGGATCTTCCCAGCTCAACTACAGTATTCAATTAGCTACGTTATTGAATGGTTAATACCTATTTTCAAAAGTGCGGAGGTAAGTGAAAGTGGTTTTTATCCCAAAGGCGGGGAAAAGCTCGCATGTTAGTCCAAAGGATTTCAGACCTATCAGTCATTCTTCTTTTTTATTGAAAACTCTAGAGAGATTAATAGAAACATATATCAGGGAAAATTAACCCCATCTCAAATGGCGATTTCACAACATGCGTACTGTAAAAGTAAATCTACAGAAACAGCTTTGAATTCGCTAATGACGGTAATTGAGAAATCAATCAGAAGACAAAGAATACACATTGGTAGCTTTCCTAGACATTAAGGGCGCTTTTAATAATCTCCTACCTAAGGCAATAAACGGTGCACTGACGCAGTTTGGTGTCCCCAGAGCGCTGGTTGTTTTAATCGAACAAATGCTTATATGCAGATTTGTGAATTCAACATTGGGTGCCTCGAGGTTACGTAGATCTGAAAGCAGGGGTACTTCTCAAGACGGCGTACTATCTCCTCTCCTTTGGGTACTGACAATGAATAATCTGTTTAAGGGCTTAGGGGAGAGAAGAGTGCACGTTGTCGCCTATGCGGACGATATTGCAATCTCGGTAAGAGGCAAATTCGCCAATATGCTTTGTGGAGTCATGCAAAGCAGATTAGATTAGCTAAATCTACGGTCAGAATCATGTGGTTTAGCCGTAAACGCCAACAAAACAGAACTGGTACTATTTAGTAGAAAACATAGAGTACCAGAAGTAAGTAATTAGCAACATGCAAATTGATAATAGATAGATACACTGTCGAAGTGGCAAATGTTAGATGGGGACAGTTATCATCCTGTGTAACAATTCGACGAACTTGCATTGAATGGAATCGCTGCTGTTCAAAACTGCTGTTGACATTTAATAGGCAGGATATCTAATTTGTAATAGGGGTACTGACGGGTCACTGTTTGATTGGTAGACATGCAAGATGACTTTTGTAGGAGCTGTCAAGATGTCGAAGAAGAGGAAATAGTAGAACACCTCCTGTGTGGGTGCATGGCTCTATACAGAAATAGGTTCTCCACTTTTGGATTTGCATTTCTTGATAGCATTGAGGAGATTTCCCGGATGAAGCTAACGGAAGTGGCTACTTTTATCAAATCCATTGGATGGTTTAAGGAGGATCCGGAGATGTATGGAAAAAAGCTCAGGCCTAAGTGAGTCTCAGAACAGCCATAACCTAACCTAACCTAACCTATGGTTAATGGTGATGACTATAAAGGTAATGATAACGATGATGATGATATTTATTACGATGATGATGACAATAATGAATATAATAATATTAAATATAACTCCATCTACAGTCGCCAAACAAATGAACTAGTATTCATCCTTCATTAACCACTTTTCACATTGCAACTTTGCAAATTTTCACTTTTTGCTAGATAAATTTTGCACAAAGACTTTTAATATTTCCGTATAAATATCCAATTTCATTTGAAAATGTGTATACTGAGAAAAGTGATTGGGAAATTTTGAGCCAATTGACTGAAGCATCTCCTCCTATCAAGTTGAACGTGAAAATTTTTAAGTATAAGGGCAAAAAGTCCTAAAAATTTCTGACTGAGTATTTCAGCAAATATTTTGAAGCCTTCCTTCCAAGTCATTTGCAGAGCTGTGATGAATGATCATTGGAAGTTACAAAATCGCATAATGCATAGAAATTATTCGAATTAATCACAAAAGTTAATCTTCGACAAATATTTCGTAGTTCAAATGAAATGTTGGATTAATATGACCATCCAATTGAAACCACTATCAAACATATTGAAACATAAATGATTGCATACTTTTAGGATACCTCTATTAAGTTCAGCTACTACGAGAGAGATATGTATAAGTCAAGACACAATCTATTCGAAAAAAACCTTACTCAAGAACTCTTTTTCGAAGTGTAGATAAAATTCGAGAATGTTCTCGAACATCTACTGAAGAGTAGGGAATGTTCTAGAATGTTCTACTTCAACCATAAGAAAGGTATATAAGCCAACATACCATGAAAGTCGAGATGCAGTTGAATAGCAATCGTAACAGTGTGTACATCGTTCATTTCACCTGTAGCAGTTACAGTATTAAGAAGTAATAAAGTGATTAATGAATTATTAAATAAAGTGCAATTTGTAATAAAAAAATTATTTTAATTTAACTAGCTACTGTTTGATTACTACACAATCCAGTGGTACGAATCCTAGTATTGAAAGTTAGAGCAAATTGTCAGGAGAGCAATGTCAAACAATAGAGTGGATATACTAAAATCTGCTTCATCATTAGTTAACTTCACCACCTTAGCCCGCAAAATTAACATGTTCCTGCTATTGATAGTGTAGATCTCAAGTCCCCGGGGATTGTGGGAAGGGAGTTTTGCCAGATCCACCCTTGAAAAACTTGGCATACAGACTTGAGTCTCCATTAGTATAATAACCAATTAATGCAAGATTGCCAACCATACGCCAATACGTGCTGTACAACTCTCTAAATTATCACACAGTTGTCCTCAAAATTCCAAACTGCTTTTATAAACCGACCGTCTCTTTTATGAGAAAAACTTCTCGAAAATAAGACTCCCCCGTTTGCATATCACCACAACTCAATGTTGATCACCAATTTGAAGACGGGCCATTTCACACGAAACCCCATTAAGTATATTTGAATAGTAAAGAAAGGATTCAAGAAAACCATCATAACTAATTTCGGTTTACTTTAAATATATATTATGGTTAGAGGAGTACCCTACACATCCTTGTGCAAAGTGTTAATACACCACCAATTCATCAATGGGGATTAATATTAAATATTCTCCTTCGGGTAGTCAAATGTCTCCTTTCTATTGGAAACCGTTCGTTCGTCACGCAAATGAAAGCACTTTAATTATTTTCGTTGTGTTCGCAGCAAAATGGAAAGCCAAATTACGCAAACAGCAGCACGGAAATCCCAAAAGTCTCTGAATATCCAAAGCCCTAACCCTGATTATTGCCTGATAATGTGTCTGCATTTATTTTGTTTTTCTCTTCACGCCTTTTTGTCGGATTTTCTTGCCTTTCGACGTCGTAAGTCAATCTGTCACATTGTCTATATTAAGAAATTTTTTTAACAACCATTCAAATATATCAACCAGGTTGGGGGAGGAGGTGGTGCTGTAGCATTAGAGATACACAGCATTGTATCCGTATTAAAAGAAGAGGACAAAAATGTTGCATTAATAATTAATGCGCCGTCATTTTTCTCAAATATTTCCTTTTCTTTGAGCATCCTTCGCTGTAAGTCGCCCATTTAAGATACGGAATTTTCATGCATTTAGATTAAAGCTCAGTGACACATCCACTTGGACAATTTATTAAATATTACTTGACATTTGAAAAGAATTCTAAGCGAAAAAGTTGTGAACTCTGCTTCAGTGCCATGGTAGAATTTCCTAATATAGAACCAAAGCAAACACAATTAATTATTATGAGGAGAATAAAATTATCCGCAATTGAACCATCCTTAAAGTAAGAATAATAATAAATATAAACTGGGGGAGTGCTAAAAACCATTAGAAGGCAATACAACAGAGTGACGAAGTGGAGGGTCATAATTGGAATAAATATTGAAATATATTAAAAGAATCAACTACTCGTAATAGTATAATAATATACGATATATTATAACAAAAATTATATCATATACAATAAAAATATTATATTATATATAATGGAAAGTGCTTCTCAATGAATTGGTTGACAAACAAGTGTACTATGTGGGTGGGGTTATGTCTTGTGAACAGTGAAGTGTGAATAGTCAGTGAAAAGTAAATATTTAATACTAGAGTGAAGTGAAGTGAGGTAGAAAAATGGCACGTACTAAGAAAACTGCACGTAAATCGACTGGAGGTAAAGCACCTCGTAAGAAATTGGCTACGTAGGCTGCTCGTAAAATTGCACCAGCTACCTATGGTGTAAAGAAGCTTCATCGTTATCGTCCAGGTACCCTGGCGCTTGGTGAAATTAGTCGCTATCAGAAGAGCACTGAATTGTTGATTCGAAAATTGCCGTTCCAATGTTTAGTTCGTGAAATGGCTCAAGATTTCAAAACTGCATTGAGTTTCCAGAGTTCCGCAGTTACGGCTCTGCAAGAAGCTAGTGAGGCATATTTGGTTGGTATTTTTGAGGATACGAATTTGTGGGCTATTCATGCGAAACGTGTAACAATTATGCCAAAAGACATCCAATTGGAGACGTATTCGTGGCGAACGTTCTTAAATCAATTTGCTTTCATAGCAAACCAGAGCTTACTTGTCAAAGTTAAAACGGTGGATAGGGTTTTAATTTCACCACCGTTGAAACCAAAGACTAAAGACACACGGACCTTGACGCCCAGAAGTACTGCGTTTGCTACGAACGTTGGGTTTTTCAATCCACTTTCATAGCAAACCAGAACTTACTTGCCAAAGGTAAAACGGTGGAAGTGGTTCTTCAATTCACCACCGTTGATACTGGAGACCAGGACTGCACAGCGCCAACTACAGGAGCGGCCTTCCTCAAAGCATTAGTTACTATCTACATTTTAAACTTAGCAATAAGCTCAAATACTTTGTGTTTTAGTTACGGAGTTAATAAAACTTGAAAACTACAACACTCCGAGAAATAAATTTCTGTATGCGAACCCTGGCGAGCCGGTGAGTTCACCCCAGCGAGATTTGAGTCGTTACAGTGGAGAATTATTGAAGAAGGAGGATTATTGAAACATTTTGGCTTTTTCGGAAACGTCACTTGTCTTTATGAGAGACCTCTCAATGCAAGGCAATTTTTTCCCAAATAGATATTAAGTCCCAGAGAGCAACAGCACACCAACTGAACCCAATACCAACTATGAACCCAACACCAATTATGAACTCGGAATTGAACTTGGGCCTTCATTGGTCCATTACTGGACTTGGGCTATTACATTTGTCCATCCAGAAAACTATGCTAACTGCAGGTGGCGAATTCACTAATCAGATTCAGTCCATGAGCAGTCTAAGTCCACCGCACTATAAACTCCTGTCGTTCATTATTACCCTTCTTTTTTATTATATATAATAATATAAATTATATTATATAGACACCCCGGGGGTCGTAGGTTCAAATCCTGCCACGGGCTTGGTCTCCAAAATGCTTCTTTCTAAAAAATCCTTTTCTCTTCGAGTCGAAAGCTCCTGTAACTAGTATTCATTCCCCCAACACCTTGCACTCATAATTAATTATGGAGTAAGATATAATAATAATAACAATAATATTCTATTGATATGTGACCATTTTCCTTTAAACTATTAGAGATATTTTAAAGAACCTTCACATAAATATTGAAAGGTTCTTCAAAGGAAATTATTTCCTTCTTCCATTGATTATGTAAATATACAAAATCAATGGAAGAAATTGTCCATGATGGGCGAATGTTCGGATGTTGTTCAATATTACGCGACTTAAAGTTTTCCAATGTTATCATGGAGTACTTGGTTTGGTATATTGTTACAGACGGACCATTTCCATGGTATCCTCAATTTGATACTCTTACATTAGTTCTTATCCTGGGCAGGAACATATCCTACTATTCTTCATCTATCGTTTCCAAGGCTTTTTTTGAGTATATGGTAGAAATTCGGGCCAACATGCAAAGGCCGCAACCTCCTCACCATAAGTTCAGCCAACGACCTTAATTCCACTTATACAAATAAATAAATAAGCGTTAATTAATCAAAACTTTGTTTAAAGAGATCATAGGACATTCATATTGAACGACATTACAGCTAATCTATCGATTACCTGAAATAATATTCCGAAATAAACTTGTTCAACTGATGGCGTTCCATATCTAAACAACACGATTTGTTGGAGCTGGTGGATTATAATACAGTATTTCTATCCTTGCAGAATGGACCGATAGATCTTGCTCATATCTGATGTATATTCTCCAAAACACCTGTGGTTTTTGTGTGCCAAAGGTCTAAGGTCTGTGATCAGGTGATGTGAGGTTTCCTCACATTCTCCACAGAATCTAGATATGGCATCCGAAGATAGACCCAACTTATACATATGATGAATCTACACTGTCCGTTTTAAATGCCTATGATGATTCCTAATTTACTCCGAGGCATGTTTATTATCACTTTAACTCTTTTAGTATTAAAATCTCTGAGAAGTGCTTTCAACTGTCTTAATCCCGGAAGATTTTTCCATATTTGACTTCTTTTTGCATCTGCACACTTCTTCAGCAGACCTCCAAAGGTGTTGGATGACAGTCCACAATAAGGTTTAGGGTCGTTGAACTGATAGGCCGGCGCTTTCCTTGCTAAGCTATCAGCCATGTGATTTCCCTCTACTCCTATGTTGACTGGTACCCACAATCGAGATAGCCTATTTATACTGCATAGGGAGTTCAGTTTTCAATACAGTCCCATACAAGTTTAGACCTCACCAGGGGTGAGTTCAAACTTTTGGGTGCTGTTGGAGTACCAGATAGTATCACACTTTTTTTTCCCCCATACTTCCGGAATATGGTGAACTTGGCACACCACTCAATAGCGTGAATCTCCGCTTCAAAAATACTTGGGAGAGAGCCCATTGGTTCCCAGTAGTTGGTTCTAGGCCCAAATACTCCTGTCCCAGTTCTGTCCATAGTCTTAGAACCGTCTGTATAACATAAGAGGGAGCTTTCTCTAATTTTATACGTCTCAGTTAAACCTTTCCTATCTTTTTTGCAGCTTATCTTTGTACTGTATTTGTATGCAAAGTTGATTTTTATTGGCATAGAATCCTTATGAGATTTTAATATACCGTATTCTTGACATCAATTGTTACCCCATATGTTTTGGGTGTAATTTCATCACCTCACAGCAATTTCTTGTATTCTGCCAAGAGATTTCCTAGCAGAGTCTTGTACTACTATATGTAAGGGTGCTAGATCTAGTATAACTGCCATTGCTGGCGTTGTACAGGTGCGCCTAGCTCCAGGGATGACAAAACAGGCAAGGTGTTGTACTTTACTTAAGGCAGATTTCACTGTGTTAACTCTGACTCTATTTGACCAGGCTACAGAACGATAGGTGATGATTGGTCACACCATCATCGTATACATCCAGCAAATGATTTTTGGGTTAAATCCCCAAGATTTTCCGGTAAGCCTTCTGCATATCATTAAATAAAAGATAAGCCATCTTGGGGATTATTGTATCTTACACCATTATTAGTTATATGTGCAAGAGTTTTGAGGAATTGGTTACTAAGACCGACGACTGGAAGAGAAGAAGATTCAGAAAGAAGCATTTCGAAACCATGCCCTGGAGGGATTCGAACCCGCGACCCCATGACTATGAGACTAGAATGCTTACCATGGAAGCTGGCAGATTGAAATTTAGTATAGATCACAGTAGTATCAGAGAACACAGAGAACCGGCACTTAAAATTTTCTGACATTTAAAAAAAACAGTTTTTTTTTTATCATTAGTTGCTATATGGATAGGATTGTTTATCATTGGTTATGAAGAAAATCAACTGCACTACTACGAGAGACGTTCAAGTGTCGCGTCTCTGTGGTCTCTGGTAGTACTACAAAGAAATTTGTTCGGGGTAATCCCACTGATAAAGAACTGCATACAGATAATCACAATATAGTATGCCTATAGTACTGTATATAAGAATGGAATATGTAAGAAACTAATTGCGACTATATTGGATTATGGTATGGTAATGAGTTTAATAGATTACAGAATGTAATTGAAGGGAATATAGTAGAATTGACTATAATTCTATGAAGTATCAAAAAGGCTTGTGAAATTGTAATCGAATGTATTAAAGTCGATGAGTGAGCGAATAACGTACGACTTCTACAATATCATTTAACCAGGTACAATAATAATATTAATAAACATTGAAGGGAATACATGAAACTTAAAATGAAATAATAACAAACATAATTGGAATGATAATAGAGTAAAGGATATCTTGGAAAATATAGGAGCATTCCTAAGACTAAAGAATGTAATTTCAGAGAGAGTTTGTATTCTTGCAGACAATGTATTCCACCAAATGAATTGGGTAAAATGCAATATAGTACAAAAAAATTTCACTTATGATATTGAATGTGGTATATCACAGCGAAATACTCATATTATATAGGGCACACAAGTATATATTTCATCCATGATATGCCCTAGAAATGATCAACATTTTAATATATCCACAATCTGAGTAAATAAACTGCTTATGAAATCTTCTGAATTTTTTTCAACAACTTTAACTATTTTTCCGTTTTAGTTCTGCATCCTTCCAAACAACAAATGACTTTCTTTACTATACCTCTTGATTTCAGTTATTCGCTTTGTTGAGCAATATCATCCGCACTACTCCCAAGTTTCCATGGTGGATCCAGCGTGAAATTAAAAAATTATGGAACTCTAATAAAGTTAGAAGCAAGTGCAAACCCCAGTACAAAAGAAGTATGCAACAAATTTAATATCCTGAAAATGTTCGTCCCTTAAGAAGTATCTCATACTTCTCTGGGGATACTTACAAATGCCTTCAGAGTTTCATATTTGGGAATATTATGTTGCGCAACTCAATTACTTCATATTTCTACCAGGCTTTTAAAAGCATGTTCAACAACTGGAATCAGCTTCCTTGTTAAGTATTCTGTTCTTTTTGTACTCTACATTTTAACAGAAATTTGATTTGGTTTAAGTTCTGTTATAAATTTACCGGAAAATATTTCCTTTGCACCTTTTTTAATACCATAACAAACCTGACGCACATCAATCTTACCCACAGTTCCCTTGTTCCTGGCTGTTTGTGATTTCTGACCTTTTTGCATATTTCCTACGGAATACGCTCCTGCCACGCGCCGCTTCTGGCACGATTTGTGAAACCAGAGAAACCACATGTGTGCGTCAAAGTCAGAAAAGTCTCCGCACAGTCTCCTCTAGTCGCAATATTTGATGAAGGTGCGCTGCGCTGTCTTCAGGGATTTCGACCACAATTCCCGTACGGATATTTGTTTTACTTTTGACTTTGGCGGTGAACGGCGCTACCTGCCGGTACCTTCGGCTAAAACAAATGTGACAAGTCATTGACATTTGTTTGTATCAGGCACGGCATGTTTGCGCGACGGTGTGCACGTGCAAATACGAGCGCGGGAGGGTGTGCTACAGTTGTGCAAACTTTTGCCAAAAACGCAGGACGAGGGCATGTATACAAATAATTTGCTTAACGTGAAAGTATGTGACAGTATTTTGGAAAGCAAACACCCCTGCAAAGAGTTTTAGCATAAATTATGTGCATGCTCCAATGGGAGTTATAAGGACTCGGTTCGACCTTATTAAAGTTTGCGTAGAGCTATGATAAATTACGGCAAGCGTAGTTGGCGTTTGATACATTTTAGCTTATTGGGGGGACTCATAATTAAAAATTCCTGAGGGAATCGTGTCACAAATTATGAGATTCGAAGCGGAAAAATGTTGCATACTATAATTAACTCACCTGAATTAGAAATCTAATAAATAATACTAAGAAATGGAAAGGAAAAAGTTATAATTAAATACTTGAAGGTATTGCAATGAAGCTTTGTACAGGCAATGAAAGAACCTGAATACTGGTTTTGTAAACTTTTTTAACAAATCGTGCAAAATGCTTCTCAATTTTATATGTATTGGTAAATTAGATTTAATTTTACCTCTAAATCCTTCTTACCAGTGCTGGTCTGAAGTCACTACCCAACACAACCATCACGACTCATACCCACTTCATTTATTTGAGATACTTTGCAGGTCTTTCCAATATTTTCCAGAATCAAGCTCTAGTAAATTGCTGGAAAAGAGAATACCATAATTTATGTATCTATTATGCTTCATTGTTTATGTCACAGCATTTATGTCTCCTCGTTTATGTCTCATCGTTCACGTCTCATCGATTATGCTTCATCGTTTATGGCCCATAATTTTTATCTAATCGTTTATGTGTCATCGTTTATGTCTCATTGTGTATATCTCATCGTTTATGTTATATCGTTTATGTCTCATCTGTTATGCTTCATCGTTTATGTCTCCTCGTTTATGTGTCATCGTTTATGTCTCATCGATTATGCTTCATCGTTTATGTCTCATCGTTTATGTCTCATCATTCATATCTCATCATTTATATCTCATCGTTTATGTCTGATTGTTTATATCTCATCGTTTATGTGTCATCGTTTATGTCTCATTGTGTATATCTCATCGTTTATGTTATATCGTTTATGTCTCATCTGTTAGCTTCATCGTTTATATCTCCTCGTTTATGTCTCATCGTTCACGTCTCATCGATTATGCTTCATCGTTTATGGCCCATAATTTTTATCTAATCGTTTATGTGTCATCGTTTATGTCTCATTGTGTATATCTCATCGTTTATGTTATATCGTTTATGTCTCATCTGTTATGCTTCATCGTTTATGTCTCCTCGTTTATGTGTCATCGTTTATGTCTCATCTGTTATGCTTCATCGTTTATGTCTCCTCGTTTATGTGTCATCGTTTATGTCTCATCGATTATGCTTCATCGTTTATGTCTCATCGTTTATATCTCATCATTCATATCTCATCATTTATGTCTCATTGTTTATATCTCATCGTTTATATCTCATCGTTTATATCTCATTGTTTATATCTCATCGTTTATGTGTCATCGTTTATGTCTCATCGTTTATATCTCATCGTTTATATCTCATCGTTTATATCTCATCGTTTATGTTACATCGTTTATGTCTCATCGATTTATGTCTTATCGTTTATGTCTCATCGTTTATGTATCATTGTTTAGGTCTCATCATGTGAGAGAAATATGCAACATCACTTTTGACTGCAACCTCACTAATGAATTTTCACAATTGACATTTCACTAATGACTTTCCACTATTGACTTTTCACTATTAACTTTTCACTAATGACTTATTAATACTTACTTGCAGCATATCATACTTACTTGTTCGCAGTCAGGAATATTGGGAAGCTTACTCCTTCCCAATTAATTCTGACTAAAATAATGTATGATATCCAAGGATGCCAAGGGCCATTAAGGAGTAAGAGACTAATACACTAGGCACGCTATGCTGATTTTGAAGAATACATCTCAACTTGGTTGCCAATTTTGAAGCATTACCTAAGTAAATCCTCAATTAAATATCGATTGTTGTTCTGATCTTTTACTGTAATTTAATCTGTATCTGACTGAGTAGTTCTTGGTAAGATAATCATTTCGGTTCCCACTTATCCCAAGATGCTTGGATGAACTTAGGGCTTATATCCCTCTCAGATGCATTGGTGCTAATATGACTGCGGTGTGATATTCTGGTGTGGGAGACTGCTCTTAGAAAAAAAACATACTACACACCTAGAGAAGGAGGCCCGATACTATGTGCGACGGGAGTCTTAAGGACTACGCCAACGGAAACCTTCAACATAATATTTAATCCACCTCCTTTGACCTCTTTGCGGAAAGCCTTGCAGCAAAATCGGGTTGTTGGTCACTAAACAAATCTCTATCCAATCATTCGGTCATAGCTTTATCAGTCGAAGGCTCACGATCAGCATGAACTATAAGACTCCTTTTCTCAGCCTTCGAAAACATATAAAGGAAACTATCGACAATAAGGGAGACTCGTGAATTCTAAATACGAAACCTTCAACTTGTTCACGGCTCAAAAATGGCAGATGATGTTGGAGCATGTATACCCACTCTGAACTAGGTATCAAATAGCCAATCAGGCTCTCTGTTTTTGCTGCTAGGAAAGCCGCACAGCTCGCCTGCATACCAGAAACTAAAACAATAAATTTCTATATACATAGCCAGGCTGCTCTATAACTTTATGCTGCATATTATCCAGCAATGTTCCTTATTATAAGGCAGGAAAGGATGGGCTGTGCATCCACTTGATGTCGAGAGCAAGAACATAAAAAGAAACGGGAGAGTAGACGTTATTGATAAAAATGGCATACAACTACCGAATGAGTAAGTTAGTAATGTACTGATGCCGTTACAGATGATTAGCAAGTTAGCAATGTACTGATCTCTCCACAGAAGAATGTACTGATGTCTCTACCGATGATTAATAACCATGTTGAAGGCTGCAGGATGAGGACCGCGGAAGCAAGGTGCATTATCCCCACATGCAATATCGCAAGACTCGTGTGCAAATCATACGGTACTCACCAAACCAAATCTATACTGAAAGGATTGCAGAATGATTGTAGGCATACTGACGGGTCAGTCTCTAGCGGTATACGGTAAAAGAATGGCACTTATGAACTACGACAATTGTAGGAAATGTGGGAAGCAGGGCACAAAGGAATCTTTCAAACATCTCCTGTGACTATGCCTCGCAATCTCAAAAACGCAGCTGGCACACCTGGGAGCCTGGAGGAGGTCTCTGCATTCAAGTCTAGTTGTGGTACTATGTAGTCTGTTGTTATTTGTGTTAGTTCCCTCGGCATTGCTTATAGCACCCTACCATGACCTTGTGGTCGGTCAGCCCAGCAACCTGTCGCTTTTAACCTTAGTTCACTATTGTAAGCCAAATTTTTAATGTAAAGGTCTATGGGGAGAAGATGAAGCATTATATTGAGTGCCTCAGACGGACATGTTCGCCGACACCCCGCAACGCCGGCCCCAGCTACTATTTGGACTCTATTGAGTCTCTGAACAATATAGCATTTATCTAGCGCCAGCCACCAAACTATTGAGCCGTAAGTGAGTATTGGACGCACGATTGCGATAAGTGATATGGGGACGTGGTCCCCATTTTTCCCCGAACATTCTTTTACATGAGTAGAAGGCTACATAGTCTTTCCGGACCCATAACTCTATATTGGTTCTCCAATTTAGCTTGGTATCCAATATAAAACCTGAGTATTTGGCCTTCTCTGAAAGTTTTAGCTGTCGTCCATTCAGAGTCGGAAGCTTAAAGATCGGAATTTTGGTCTTGTTAGTGAAGAGAATCAATTCTGTATTTTCCGGATTCACACCTAGTCCACATGCTGTGGCCCAGGAATTCAGTTTGCCCAGCACCTTTTGCATAACATCACCTATTGCGCCGGGAAACATGTCTGATACAGCTATCACCACATCGTCCGTCTTAACTCCCATGGAGTCTTGTATGTTTATTGTCAATGACCAGTAGCCACAATAATGGTGAAATCACCCCGCCTTGTGGTGTTCCTCTACTGACATGTTTTGTGAGAACTGTATTGCCAAGTTCTGTCATTCTCTAATGTATTGGGTAATTTGCCGACAAGCCTCCCTGATTGCGAGAACTTCTGCCGGAAAAAACTGTAGCCTCATCAGGTAGGCGTGTGCAGTAATTGATGTTAGCGTGTGCTGAAAATATTCCAGCGCCTACTCTAAGATCCATTTTGGAGCCTTCTGTATAAATGGGTATATCGTATTCCGTTTCTCCTAGTCTTAAGCATTGAAACTATCTAATCCCTAAGAGATATCTACCCTGTTAAGAGAGATCAGGATTATTGCTAACATTATTAAAGCAGAGAACACAAAGAAAAGAAACTTAAATGTCAAATGGCAAAGCAGCGAAATAAAGCAGACGGACATTGTACATGAATCCATATAAAATCGTGGTGAATCCACTAAAAAATTGTGGTGAATCCACTCAAAATCGTGGTGTGTCCGCTACGGACGCTGGCAGCCAAAAATACTTTATTTTTCTGTCTTCTCTGGTTAAAAGACCCTTCTATATCTGTAAAACTGTTTCGGTAGATTGACCTTTCAGGTACGCATGTTGCGATTGCGAAATGAGAAACTGGTCCTCTGCATTCCTAAGGTGGGTTTCCAAAACCCTCTCCATCGTTTTGATTAGAAACAATGTAAGACAAATTGGTCTGAAGTAATTTGCTCACTCGTGGCCAATTTTTCTTGCCTTTAGAATGAAGACCACCTTTATTTTCCTCCAACTTAGGGGGATGTAATTAAAACGTGTGCATGCCTGATATATCCCTTTAAGCCATGGGACCACTACAACCTGTAGCTTCTGCAACATGGTCGGGTAGTGGATTCCATCCAGGCCTGGTGATTTATAAATCAAATCGTAAGTAATTTCTTATTAGTGTGAGTTTGTTTCTAATGTGAACACCTCCTCGGTTTTGTTTGTTCATCTCCCCGAAATTCAGCCCTTCGTAAAAATCGGCATCCCACTGGCAACTGCCAAGCTCCATATCAAACGGAAATATCTGGCTGACGCCTACAAATCCTGGTTTGGCGAGGAATCCTGCCACACGGCTAGACTAACTTGGGCAAGAATGGACAAAAACAGAACCAATCAACTTCCTTGACTGCATCGCATATCACTGTCGACAACTGTGTCTGTTTTGACCGGCCACTGCATACTGGGACAGCACGCAGAAAGACTGGGCCTACCCTCAAATGGCTTTTGCCGAGGCTGTGGCTTCGAGGAGGAGGACGAGACGGTTTTCCACCTCTTATGCCACTGCCCATCCATGGTGAGAAGAAGAAATCGCCCATTTCTAACAAGTCTGACAGAGCTGTCATCTTTGAATATTAGGGACATAGCAAAGTTTATCAAGCTATCTGGACGGTTTCCTGCAACAAGATGGGGGAGTCGTGCCTTCCCGGCGCTGTCCTTGCATTGACTATCACCATCCCAAGTAAGAGAACTTTTTAGTCAGTGCTTAAACGGCGCCACACCGTGGTATCACAACTATGTGTGCTCAAATGTGGTTCTGGCAAACTAGGCGGCCACTCCGACCTACCTACCTATCTCCCCGAATTGAAATGAACAACCGCCTCTGTCTATAATATTCGTACACTTTATTGAATCAATTCATTAACTATTTCCGACTTACAAATGATTTAGTTCAAGTAATTTACATACATTATACCGCGCAGAGATGACTTCCGCATCTCTATTCCGCGCCTTCTTTCATTTATAGTTTACGTATAAAATTTAGTTTTCTCAATTCATTTTGTTTCACTTTGTCTTATTCATGAATAGTTCTCATAAATTTGGCTTAAATTCATTTCGATTTGTAAATCTATTGTTTTATTACAAGGTTCTTTCAAGATCTTCTCAAGTCTATCCATGCTAATTGTAAATTATTTTTCATTATTCCATTTATTTATAGCTAAAATGTACTTTTCATTAATTAATCTGTTAAATTTGTTTACGGTTCTTCCGTTAATTCTTCTTTATATTTAAGTTTTGTGTTAAATTTTACAAGATTCTCAATTTTTATTATGCTATGGAAATATAATTCAATAGGTTCTAATGTGAATTGTATAACAACAATAAAGAATTATTTTAAATTTATTTACTTGTTTGTTTATTTGGTTTCTCGTTCTCGTATTATTATTAATTAATAAAGGCTTAAAGCTAATTTATAATTATTAACAATTCAGTAAGTTAAGTTCTACTTAAATGTTTGTTTTCCGGCTGCTTTAAAATTTACACTCATACTTAAAACATAGACGCATAAATTATTTGCAATGATTTTTTTCTTTTGTTGTTATTAATTATGTAAATTTCTTTATAGTTATTTTTTTACTATTTAATTAATTTATCATTTTGCATTTCACTCTTTGAGTTTTCCATTGTTTTAAGAATTCGGGGGAGTTTTATTATGTACACGAAGGAGTTTCTTCAAAGAACAAAACATTCATAATTATTCATAAATTTCCTATCATTTGTGATTCTTTTCATTTCTTATATAAATTGTATAATTGCAACAGTATTTCTGTAGTTTATTTCAACTGAATTTGTGTGAAATTCGGCTCAGTACATTTGTTCGACCTTCTTACTCTGCAGTTTGTTTTTGTGGTTGTGGTTCATTACTTGTATAGCGAGCATTTTATTTAAGTTTAACTTTTAAATGCTTCAATTGGCAGTTGTTCGTAATTGTAATTGCGTGGATGTTTGTTTGTTACCTTCGTGTGCCGCTAGTTATGCAGTAGTGTCGTCATCACATTCCATTATAGTCAGATTACTTATTTTCAGCGTGTCACGCTATTAAAAGATGCTTTCAGTGACCGTCAGCTTTGATGTACTCTCGCCCTCCAGCATACTGGTGGATTTATTCATTTACCGTCAAAATCGCGTAGCATGATTTCTATCCTTGGTAATTAGAACATCTTCGCCATTTATTTGATGATGCACTTCTTCCGGGACAGTTTTTAGAAGTCCAGAATTTGTGTTCTACAAAAACAAAAGGGAGACATTGAGAGAGAAAGGAAGAGAATAAGTATTTTAGTTTGAAATTAGTAATTAACTGATGATGGATGGAATAACATTCAATTACGCCTTATTAGGGTTTAAAAATGGTTTGACGAGTAAGGTAGAGGTGCGGTGTTACGCGGTGGTATCGCAATGGACACTAAGGGAATATTGCACAAGCTGTGGCGAGGAGCAAACTGTGGTACACCTCTTCTGTAGGTGCCCGGTTCTCTTCCGGAAATGACCTTCGCGCCGCTCACTTCCGGAAGAGATGCTCCTTATTAGGGCTTCGAAGTAAAGTAGAAGTGAACTATTACGCGGTCGTATCGCAATGGGCCCATAGTGGTCTGAGTGAGTTGGTCTATAGAGCGGCTGCCACAATAACCTAGTGTAACATTTAATTAAGAATGCCTCGCTTATGGGTATCCCCCGAATTTTTTATAGAAACACGAACACTAAGCAGAGTTATCATAGAATAAATCAGGAGAGCTCTCCAAGATATGTATTTAGTTACACTATCACCCACATGATCAATACTATGAAAATCAAATATCTTCTCTTCTCTTCTGTTTTTTTGCTACTATGATGAAAGATCCTGAACAGTATTCATGATCCCACATATGATGGCCTCATAATTTTTAATTAGTGACGGAGTCGCCTGTTAAACATATTAACGGACGTTGGCCAAGAAGTAATGAAGACATTTCAACATTTGAAAACCTTCCCTTCCAACCTCACACGCCTAGTAACATCAAAAAACCTTCGATTCCAATCTCATCTTCCCAGTAAAAGCTCTAAAATACCGCAAAAAGAAAGCCTTGTTTCTCAAATGCAACTCGGTTGAGGCCGAAAGAAGTATGGCATTGGATATGAACGAAACTACACAAAAGGAAAGCGGCAGGCCATAATATGATAACCGCAAGGATTTTGAAGGAATTATCTCCACATCCTGTAGAACACATAATAGTGCTTTAAAATATCGCAAACAGAAACCCATGTTCCTCAAATGGATCTGCGGTTGAGGCCGAAAGAAGTGTGGCATTCTATCTCAACGGAACTACACAAAAGAAAAGCGGCGGGCCATAATATGATAACCGCAAGGATGTTGAAGGAATTATCTCCACATCCTGTAGAACACATAATAGTGCCTTAAAATATCGCAAAAAGGAACCCATATTCCTCAAATGGATCTGCGGTTGAGGCCGAAAGAAGTGTGGCATTGGATATCAACGGAACTACAGAAAAGGAAAACGATGGGTCATATTATGATAACCGTAAAGATGTTGAAGGAATTACCTTCACATGCTGTAGAACACCTAAAAATAGTTTTCAACACAAGGCCACTTTCCTTGAATCTAGAAGCTGTCAAATGTAACAATGATACCAAAAGCTGGCAAAAATCCAACCCAAGTTTCGTTATACAGACCAATTAGCCTGCTACCCGTTGTTTTGAATCCTTTTGAGAATCTATTGCCAGGCAAAGTAACGCCGCATCTGCACAACATAATACACAATCCCCAATTTGATTTTCGGAAATAAAACCACACTCCATGTCATCGTTTAGTGTCACAGATGAGAAAGGTGATCGAAGGAGACACAATACTGTTCTGGCGTGTTCTTGATGTCGCTCAACCATTTGATGAGGTGTGGTACAAAAGGGCCTTGTTTACAATATAAAAATTCTTTTACCTCCCAGCACTCATAGTCTCCTGGAATTTTCCCTGAAGGGAAGAAGTTTTCAAGTCAAGGGCAAAGATTACCTTTCATTGGATATTATGGCTGGTGTGCCATAAGGTAAGACCTGATCTCTATATATTATTGAAGTCAGATCTGCCAACAAATTACCACTTAGTTCCTTCCACATTTGCTGATGATGCAGCTATTTTAAATACAAATAACTAACTTACTTTGACTAGCACCTGAATACAAACAACTTTATTATGAAAGAATCGGGAGTTGCATGTCGAAGGGACTGAAACACAATTAGGCAATACGACAATTTATATCGTTGAAAAACAACAGAGGAAGCATAGCTTTTCTGTGATCAGAGTAAAACCAAAACTCCTATGTGGTATATTGATGGGGCTGTTATAGTGTGACATCAATATACCATAGAGGAGTAAGTTTACAAATGAGATATAATGAGAGCAGTACTCAGAAGAGCTAATAAATCATATACTAGTCACATGCCTTATCTTCTGTAACAGTGTCTAAGCCAAGTCTATGCTGATGCCAGAAGATGATTCAACACTTTTGGTGGATGATTTCAAGAGCAGTGCATAGACACCATAGACGAACCAACGGCGATATCATAGGTGTAAATGTTTGTGGTACTAAAGATGCCTTCTTTTTACTTCATAGCAAATCAGTGGTAAATCCCGAATGAATTTAAGAAGCTGGTCAATTGAATCAGTCTAAACGATGCCATTTGGTCAGTTGAGTCGGTTTTAACGAAGCAACAAATTATACCGGCTATTTTTGAAGATAACCGTTGGTGTATAAACGATAGTTCATTATTCTAGAGAGTTATTAATTCAGACCCGCAGGTTATTTGTTGTTGTTCTGAGCAGAATTTGGTTTTACAGAAATATACAAAATTGTTGATAAATTGTAATAGATTATGCAATCTTTTAAGTATTTATTTTTCATGATATCACACGCTTTTAAGTTTTGGCTAAATTTCAAAATAACATCAATAACTCGCTCGGACTATCCCCAAGTTACTTCCACTAAGAAACAATGCTAATTGAAATCATTATGAAACACTGTCAACAACTGAGAACACAGAGAAATTTAAAAGTTAAACGGCAAAGCAGCGAAATAAAGCAGACTGACGTTTTACACGAATCCACTCAAAATCGTGGTGAAGCCACTTAGAATCGTGGTGAATCCACTCAAAATCGTGGTGTGTCCGCTACGGACGCTGGCAGCGAAACAGATTTTCCTTTCTCTGTGTTCTCTGGTCAACAGTCAGTGGGCAGTGCTAGGTAGTCATTTTCCAATTCGTACTCACAAAACTTCCCTAGCTCTTGATTCCCTGGGCTGCGAAATCGAAGAAGAAGGAATGACTCTGATCTAATTCTCATAGATTAGGTTACATTATCGTGGCAGCCGGTCTACAGACCAACTCACTCAGACCTCTATGGGACCATTGCGATGTCACCGCGTAACACCGCACCTCTTCACTCGTCAAACCATTTCGAACCCCTAATAAAGGGCAGGATATGTTTGACCTTCGCGCCGGACACTTCTCATGAAGCACCACTAACTTGTCATCAAGCTAACATTCATTCTTGCATTTCTCATTACACAAGAATCTGAAAGATTTTCTTTAAGTCTGTATAACATATTTAAATTCTATTTATAAGAGTTAATTTCTGAACCTAGTCTAGTTTTTCTATCGTTTACTGGAACTCTGGCATAAGCATAACTACAGGTGCCAGGTATCAGTGTGTCTCATATAATGTTAGATATAGTTCCATCAGCGAAACTTACCACTCCACACCTTCTCCAACCTGACCTCATTTTAAAAATGTTTGACATATTTTTGTTTAATGTTTCTTACGACGCTCGAGTACAGATCCTACAGCATCCTTAAAGCACCCCAGTGAAATATTACACAACTAAATTCGCAACAACCCACTTACAAGGATTCACTTAAAGCATACTTTGTGTAGTATTATTATGAGAGAGCTAAAAAAGTCAACTCACGCCCACAAAATAATAATTACAGTTGAAATAAGAACAAAGAGGCAAAAAAAGGAAACTACTTGAAAATAAATGCAAAACACACTTAAATGCGACATCCACAAAAAACCGAAGCACTCCATGACTGTGCTTAAAGTAAATGAGGCGAGTATTATTTTAGTACTTCTCCACTGCACTCTTCTGCCCTCTGCTCTGTGAGCTCTGCCTGTCACCCCTGCCTCGTTTTACGCGTAGCGCACACTGCTCCGCTTTTCTAGGACATTTTTATCCACTTGCTCCCAAAACAAATTGTTAAAATTACAATCATTACGGTCATAATTACGCTGCAGTGCCCCTTAGTGGAGAATATGGCAAAACAAGAGCACTACCCCGTGCTGGTGGTGCTGGTGGTGGCCGTCGTCGTAGCGGTAGTTGATGAAACGCCGGCCAGGGGGAAGCTAGCTCTCTCACACAATGGAAGGAGGCGAGTTGCAAAAAAACACAAAATTTTACAATTGTGTTTTTGCAAATTTTCGCAGCTATTATGCGAACTAAAGCTACGTTTGCAGCGCACAAAGTACTGACTGCACGAACAATAAAGTGAAGCGCTTTAACGACGACTTTTAACACGGAAGTGGCCGGCAATTGCACCAAAAAGAGCACAGCCTCAAATGCGCTCAACGGCTTCGAAAAGACCACTGTCAAATATTTCAAATTTACTTGACAGTGTACGAAGCTGCTGTGAGTAATCTATACAGTTGGAGATGGGAAGTTAACTACACTTAATCGATATTAGATGAATAGTAAGTAATCGATGAAAGAAAGTCGCTTAGTGTCTTAACTGTCAAATTCTGCTGTGAGTTATCTATACAGTTAGAGATGGAAAGTTAACTAAATTTAATCGATGTTAGATGATTAGTAAGCAATCGATTAATGAGGGAAGTTGATTTGTGGCATACCTCTCAAATTATGTGAGTAATCTATACAGTTAGAGAAGGGAAGTCAACTAAATTTAATTGATATTAAATGATTAGTAAGTAATCGATTTGTGAGGGAACTCGATTAGTGGCATAACTCTCAAATTCTGCTGTGAGTAATCTATATAGTTAAAGTAGGGAAGTTAACTAAATTTAATCGATGTTAGATGATTAGTAAGTAATCGATTTATGAAGAAAGTCGACTAGTGGCGTAAATCTCAAATTCTGCATTTCCTGTGAGTAATCTATACAGTTAGATATGCAAAGTTAACTAAATTTAATCGATATTGGTGAGGGAAGTCGATTAGTGGCATAACTCCCAAATTCCGCTGTGAGTAATCTATACAGTTAGATTGGGAAGTTAACTAAATTTAATCGATATGAAATTATTAGTAAGTAATCGATTTATGGAGAAAGTCGACTAGTGACATAACTCTCAAATTATGTGAGTAGTCTATGCAGTTAGAGAAGGGAAGTCAACTAAATTTAATTGATATTAAATGATTAGTAAGTAATCGATTTGTGAGGGAACTCGATTAGTGGCATAACTCTCAAATTCTGCTGTGAGTAATCTATATAGTTAGAGTAGGGAAGTTAACTAAATTTAATCGATGTTAGATGATTAGTAAGTAATCGATTAATGAGGGAAGTTGATTTGTGCCATACCTCTCAAATTATGTGAGTAATCTATACAGTTAGAGAAGGGAAGTTAACTAAATTTAATTGATATTAAATGATTAGTAAGTAATCGATTTGTGAGGGAACTCGATTAGTGGCATAACTCTCAAATTCTGCTGTGAGTAATCTATACAGTTAGATTGGGAAGTTAACTAAATTTAATCGATATTAAATGATTAGTAAGTAATCGATCTATGGAGAAAGTTTACTAGTGGCGTAACTCTCATATTCTGCTGTGAGTAATCTATATAGTTAGAGATGGGCAGTTAACTAAATTCAATCGATATTAAATGATTAGTAAGTAATCGATTTATGAGGGAAAACTCAGCGTTTTCCAAGCAGTCATAATTTAATCGAGTACCCTTTTAAAAGCTCGAATCGATTATGGTTTTCTAATACTTTGAACAACTCCCGATGTTCCGTTATGTGGTGGAGTTGATAATTCTTGTTACTACATTAGAATCTTCCAATTAGTAGGCGACAAACACAGGCTTTGGTTAATATACTGATTGAGGAAAGGTCATTTCATAAAATTTTATTGGGTAATTAAAAACAAACCAATAGTTAGGCCTGAACCAAGCGACATTATTTCATAGTATAGATGGCAGGATAATGGGAAATGCCATTGTTGACATTGATAACAATTCCGACAGTCAATTATATGCATTCAGGAATGGTCTTTTATAAGCAAAGTATTCGATTATATAAAATTACTTTTGGTAATTCTTGCATGAGAGATTTGGAGATAATTTACCAACAAACGATAATTGTTAACTATGATTGTAATCGATAAAAATCGCTTTATATATTATCTATTATCAAGAAAAGAAAATCTTATATTAATATATCCACATTTTAGGATAAATCGATTGCTTACAAATACCTGAAGATTAATTAGTCAAACCTCAAATTCTGGGCACTGAGGGAGTCGACCTACAAATCGAAAGTTTTAATCGATCCCTTTTGAACCAGAAATGAAGTGAATTGTATTATCTCATATAGAGATGAGTAAATAAACTACGATTTCAGCAGAAAATCGATGTTCTATCACTTAACTTTATACCTCTCCTACAATCAATTAGATTAAATGTATTTTAAGATAACAAAATTAACAGAAATCTCAGTTACATAAAAGATTTCGTCCTTCAATTGGAATTCATATGTTCCTTTCAGGCCCTGCATCATACTGGAGTTGGACAAAAGTTCACTATAAATAAAAAACCGATGCTTTTAATCGAAACCAGTTCGAAGAGTCGTTTAATCGACTGTAATTTTTCTTCCCTTGTGTTTCCTAGAAACGAACATTTACAGAAAAACTTGTTTATAAATTTTTTCTCAGCTCCCTGGGGCCCCTCCCACAATATAGTTCAACCACATAATTTACTGCAAAATAATTTCTATAAAAAAATTTCATTTGCTCTAAAGTAGATTTTGCAATTCGTGTCGTCATTGAAGTGTTAATGCTGCGCAAAGTTACCGAGCGAAATTTATCGCTTAAAAGTGTACAACTTTAAAGAGCCTTTTAAGGACGGAAGTTTTTCTGTTTCAAGTGATTTTAGCTAAAATACTTTTAAATAAGGTCAATAGCTTTTCCACTCTCCCTCTCTCTCCATTCCTACACCCACTCCTTCAACCACTCATACACCAACTCCTATACCCACTCCTACACCCACTTCTCTTCATTCTCTCCCCTCTAACTCCCTCCCTCAGCCTATCTAACAATTGGCGTTAGACCGCCAAAGGAACAGAAAAGCGGAAGTATATAAAGTAAAAGTTTAAAATATATTTACCGCATCGCCATAACCAGTTGCAGCCACTCCAACACCCATGCCCGCACCCACGCCAACGATACTTCCGTTTCCGCCTTTGCAGGTTGGCGGCGATTGCGGCTGCTGTTGCGCCGCTGCACATATCAAAGTTGCGGCTCCCGAGTGCGTTGGCATGCCCATGCAAACGATGCTGCCCGCTGTGACTGGCTGCATCAAGCCATTGCTGCTGACTGCTACGCCCACACCTGGGCCTCCGCCCACCACCGAGGCCGGTGGCAGCGACTGCGATTGTGCGGCCGCGACCACTTTGTGCGCGAAAATGGGTGGCGGCGGCGTGAAGGTGGCCAATTGTGATGGATGTGACATGGTGACGCCGGTGATGGTGTTAGTGCCGAACATGGGACTCGTCGAGTACATGGGATGATGAGCGAGATCAATCTGCAAGTGAATGATGGATATGCGGTGTGTGCGGTTAGTGATGTGGCGAATTGTGTGTACATTATTTTAAATGTTTCAATGTTTTATTTACAACAAAAATGCACAATTTTTTAATCTATTTCCGAGTCGTGTTGAACCGACTTGTCGACGCTCTGTCGCTAACGTCGGTGGTTAAAGTGTACACGGCATTTATGTGGCGTCTCACCGCCCCCTTTGCATGAACATTTTCACTATTTTTCCATTAGCAATAAAACCATTCGCAAAGCTCCCACTTTCCCCCACCTCAGACACACACGCCCACTGCTATTTCCGCCTAATTAAAAGTGAAACGATGTTTACCAAAACACTTTAATTGATTTATGAGCTGCGAGCGCGGGTGATGTGTCTGTGTAATGTGCTTAGCGCGCGTAATTTCCTTTAGCGCCTCATTATTCTGAGGGGAAGTGCATCAGTGTGTGTATGTGTGTGTGTGTGTGTGTGTGTGTGTGATTGAGTTAGAGTGTGCACATTTCAAATGAAAGCAGTTAAATGAAATTTAATTTTTCAATCAATTATTGAATAAAATTATTTAGAATTCGATTTGTGAGCAATCCAAAAATCGGTTGAAGTCTGTGCAAGCAGTTTTCGTATGTTGATGTCGAGTTGGATTGTAACAAAAGAGGAGTGAGTAGTTGATGGCACTATGATGATGATGCTGGACCATTATTATATATGGAAGGAATAGTATATAAAGGACGAGAATAATACCAGCATATATGGGAAGAAATATATGAAATATATGAGGGAAGGAAAGGCCCCCAACCATCACCAGAGCTAAAGATGCCAGAGTGCTATTATCGGCTTCGTGGTTTAGAAGTGAAAGCGGTGAAAATTTGATTGAAGTATTCATCAGTTTTCTAGTAAGGAGTCAGACAGAATCACCAATTAAATTATAGTTTTTGTTGGTAGGAACTTTCTTAGGTATTGAAAAAGCATACCAAATTATTAAAGAATGTCTCTTAGGCTAGATTAGAGTTGCAGCCTTCTTCATGAAAGCTCACTTGGACCCAAAGAAAATTTCTTGTTTTTTGTTGTGTAAATTCGTGGGGATTGTGTGCTTCCGACGAAGTCTTGGGCGATCAGATAATTCCTAAAATGCTCATAGAAATACTTCACTGATTTCATTATTTGGAGGGAATTGCTTCGTTGGGTAGACCAAGTATGAGAATCTTAGATATAGAAATAAACTAAATAAATTGTTGTTGGAAAGACAATAATACAATTTCCTCATTATTCCCTTGATTGGGGAGTTCCCTTGATTTGGTATAAAGGGATCACAAAACATAAGGTTACATTTGTAGGGCGAAGTTTACTTTTGCAGGGCGAAGGTTACTTTTGAAGAGCAAAGGTTACTTTTGTAGGCGAAAGTCATCGTATTAACAATAAATATATTAATACTTGTGCTTGATATAAAAACGATTCTTATCGATATATACATTTATATGCCTCTTAAAGCATAACAAGCCCATTGTTGGTGAGCTTTTCTGGTATGTTTGAGGGATGGTTTCACTAAATACATTTTGTGATTAGGAACCCAACGAATTCTGTAACAAATTTTTCCACCCTCTAAAAAAAAACTCAAATGCTGAAAATATAACTGGAAGTGTGCAGATTCTCTTGGATTCATTTCGTGAAACTTTCCGGGTTGAACGAGAGCAAAGCAAAGTTGGCAATTTCAGTAAAATACTGAAAAAATAAACAAAATTTTCCAAAAAATTACCAACAACTTCTAAGGCGTTGTAATAGTTTCAAGGACTCAAAAAGAGTATAAAAATCAGACTGTGTATGTTCTTCATATTTTGTTTGTTTGTCAGAACAACTAGTCATGTATAGCACTCAGGCTACAAGACAGCCTCTTCATTACAATTGAAGTTCCACTTTTATTTTTCTTTGAATCCACCTGATTTGTGAAGAAAGCTCAGCAGATCCTGTGTACCCCATTTGCCAAAGTTTGCACTACTAAGGCTATCAGTGCCAGAAAGTGGTCAACTGTCTCATCTTCCTCTTCACAACTTTGGCGGAGTGTACTGTATGCAATGCCTCTCATTTGCATATGCTCTAGCCCAAGTAAAATGACCCGTCATCAGTCCCACCTGAAGTTTGCAGTCCCTGCTATCAAAAGAAAGAAGACACCTTGACATTCCATCGAAAATAAAAAAACTATGCTTAGTCCAAGCAAAATGACCCGTCATCAGTCCTACCACAAGTCTACAGTCTCTCCTACTAAGTGAAAGAAGAAGCCTGGACGTTCTATGGGAAATAACTGGTAGCATAGTCTTAACCCAACTGCTGCCTCTTACAGCCCCACATACGCGAATCTGTGAACAGACAACCCATTCTCTAAAAGTGTCCCTAATGGCAGTAAAAGGTACGGGAAGCACAGATTCTGGAACAGAAAAACTGGTCTCATATCCATTCTTCGCTGGTTCATCTGCGACTTCACTCCACATAACGCCCATGTGTCTTGGAACCCATGTTAGCATCAGACTATTATACTTTCCAACATAATTCATTCTGGATTGGCACAACAGCAAAAACTTGGAAGGCGCAAGGGGCTGAGCAGGGCCTTCAACGCAGCCTGACTGTCCCCGCAGACACAAATACTTCTGCCACGCCATCTGCTTTCCACCACAGAGAATCGCATAAAGTTCCCCTGAAAGACAGAAGTATGACGACCAAGGACTTAATGGACCGTTGAGTGCCACGAAAACCCCAGAACCCGAACCAATATCTGTTCTGGAGTTGTAGCTCTGTTCTGTTCATATAAAGTTGCAGTTTTTGTGGAAATCAGAAAAAATGTCCCAATTATACATCTCCAAAGTATGATATGATAAGAATAACAGTATGTGGGCATTTTGATTAGTGTCAGTATGTGGGCATTTTGAGTCAGTTATATGCGCCAAAATTGTGTTCGGAATTGAGATTTTTAATAATTTTTAATAGATTATTCAGGAATTTTTACTTGGCAGCTTAACTGGAAATGTTCCAAACTCCATTATAAGGGAATTTATACTTAACTTCATAATAATTGTGAATGGGGTAGGATATAGTTTGCGTGACACAGAAAGACATGAGATCTTAAACTTGTTGGGGGCAGTTGGTGGCTGTTTATGATTGATCTCTCCACATTTGGTTACATATTCAAGCTTGTGAACTTAGTAGAAGCGCACACTGGCATCTGCAAATTAAGAATATGCATTTCTGGAATTTCTGAATATTTGCTCTAGAAACTAACCTACTTAAAAACCCATTCGATTGAGGTAATGTCTTCGTCTATCGCTGAATAAAATTTTGTTTTCGTTTATTTTATTTCAACATTCAAAATGAAACCATGCCATTTGCTTATCACACGAGCGTGAATCAAAAATCAAAGCACACATTTACATGAAATTCGTGAAAAGTATCCTCAATGGTGAAACTAGACGGCAGTAAAACTAAAATTGGCGTCATAAGACTCGTTGATGCGAAGGAAGTGCACAATTTTTGCTGCATAAAAGCGGTTCAAATTGCAGTGTGCCACGTACAAATATGAGACAAAAATTGCGTTATGCAGTTATTGTTGTCAATAGCAACAACAACTACAACAAAAACAACTACACCAACAACAACAATAATCACAATGGCAATGACAATAAAAACGTCAACAATAACAAAAAACGCTATATTACGGTTTGCTTGCTTCCCTACTCCGGCTCCAACACAGCAGCAAGGCTAAAATCCTTTAAGTTGAGCCCACACACACAGTAACGCAAACACACATCCTCGTACCTGGATGTGAAAACGCGTGCAAGGTTGTTTGTAAAAAGCTGCAGAAGAGCCAACGTAACATGGTGTACTCATGTGCCAACGAGAGGGGGAAGGCTTCAGTTTCAGGCACAGGGCTTTCAATGCACAGTATAACTCGTATGAGAAGCAAACTGTGTCTAAGCCCCAACGGCCGAAGTGAAAATGCAGGATGGGGTGAAGGGACTAGACACTCTCGTTTCTAGCAGGCAGCTTATTATTAAAGAAGCAATAAATTTGCCAGAAATGGTAGCAAGGATGTGAAGGTTTTGCGGGGGAGGGGCATTCTAAGTAACCAATAAGTCTGAAAACGCTTGGAAACACAAAGGAAATGCATTATTTTTAAAGATTAAAATTTGATTCTGTTCCAAGGCAGATTCATGTCCACAGCTCGGGAAGGGGATCTAGAAATTATGGCAGGTCTAAGTGAATATATTGTGAAGGATTTTCAGGAACTCGGGTAACTGTTTCCAGGCCACACCTAAATGAGTGTAGAATGAATAGTTCACGCTGGTGACACAAGCGGGTGCTTCGATGCTAAATTGTACAGAATCTGTTGTCCTTCGAAGAGACAACCTGGTCATTTAACGAGCTTGTGAAGAGACGTGTTTCAGTTCGCCAGTTATAAACTGCAAAGCAATACAGAGTAGTTGTATTAGTGAAAAGTTCTTCCAGTCGAGGTTGAGTGGGTGACACATGTGGTTGTTTCTGTGCTAAATTGTACAGAGTATATTTCCCTTCGAAAAGAGAATCTGGATACTTAATGAGCTTGTGATGGTGAATGGTGTCTTAGTTCGCCAGTTATAAACTGCAAAACATTTGAGAATGGTTATTTTTTGTAAAGTTCAGTGTAAAGTTCTTCCAGTCGCGGTTGAGTGGGAATTTAGCGGAGTTAGTTGCGTGGCACTATTTTCCGGTAGTTATGCTGTGGATAGTATTCAATTTATAGGTTTATGATGCTTCATGTACGGTGATATGGGTATGATTTTAAAAATAGAACAATTAGAAAGAAAGCATGCATAGTAAAAAGGGAAAATTATTCATAAAATAAAGATGAATACAAAAAGAAATTGCAAATTGTTTTAGTGTGCAGTTTATCGGTGATTGTAGTTCCACAGCTGACACGCCTTAACACATCCCTCAGAGTATAACTCGACACTGGTGTTAAACAAGGTAACACCCGTTCTGGTTTATGAAATAACATCGATTACCCGGAGGTCTTCCAGGTGGAGGTGTGCTAATTAATATCATCCTCATTTCATTGAGCATTTCAGATCGCACTGTTTACTAAACTTTTACACTATCTTATTCCACTTCAACGGGTATAGTCAGATCTGAATTGGCACATTATTTAGATGCAGTAGTGCAGAATTTACCAGGACTTAAACCCATCAAGTTCTACTGACACAAAAGCCATGTCACTCTGAAGTCTCAATATATTAAATCCACGCAGAGCACTCCTTAGCCATATGCCAACTACCGCAATATGGAAATGTTTGTATTTAAATAAATTTTATTATATTTATATATACTTCTTATACTTCTTTTATAATATTTTAATAAATTTTTTTAATATATAATTTAGTAAATTATTATTTCAATTTAATGCGATTATCTCTCGACTACTTCATCCACAAAATGTTCCCATTAAATTTTATACTCTTGTAGAATAACCGGCCACATATGGTGGCAGCGTGTCTGGTTCAGCATCGATCATTTTTATTACCTGTGAGTAGATGTTTGGCTCTGCACGCTTCAAATCAGATTGTCTTGGTCGTCCTAGGGTGGCACTGCAGTACGATGTCATGCGCTGCTGGCCGACAGGTGCAGCCAACTCCGCGTAAGTTAAATCAGTCTGTGGAAGGAATAGGAACAGATTCTTTTATAATGAAAATTATAAAAGTTGAATTTATCTTTTAGAAAGTTTCTTGTACAAGTAAAATTAAATGGAATTATTCTTTTAGAGTAGTGAAGCCTCTTAATATAATACCAATAAATACTACAATAACATTCAATTAAGGAATCAGAATAAAGAGACACTATAAACACTGTTGACATTTCAAAGAAGTCCACAGTACATATTGACTATTTCGTTACATGATGGTCGGAAGAGGTCAAGATGTCTTTGCCAGACGCCCACTGTACATATCGATTATTTCACTACATGATGGTCGGAAGAGGTCAATAATTCAGGATAGCTTTCATTCAAGGTTTTTACTAACATACTCCTATTTGTATGAAACGGCTGAGTATTATATACAATTCAATTCACTGGAATCACTACAGGTTTTCGGAAATATAGTTGCATTCTTTAATAACTTTGATAGACTTGGCGTCATAGGAATATATTTCTTATGGGTACCCTATCGGCTACGTGCTGCACAGGCGCTAACTGTAAGCGGTAATTATAATCGGCTTGGATGGTCAATGCGTGTGCAGCCCATCCATAGTATCTAGCACTATTTGTGCCTAAGTATGCTTCTCGCTGCCACTCCAACCAAACCTAACCTAACCTACCCGCTACACTCGTTGTGCTATGGAACGGAACATTCACTTTTGACCCTTTTATCAATAACGAAAATGGTGTTCAAGCACTTTACGATGTCTATATATGAGTATATCGACATAAAGCAGTTGGAATCTAGACGAGATTTGAGTTTCACGATATGCTATAGTAAACTATTTTTATATATCTGCTTCATGTAAATAGTTGAGTCCACATTTCAATGCTATTTTAATAAAATTATTCTAGGTTCATATATTTTCTGACTCCTTCAAACTTGTCAATTTGTTGTTGATTTGCTGACATAACATTATTTTATTGCCAGAGTACCCAGCACTGTCGTTGCGCTGACTATCACCATCCCAAGTAAGGGAACTTTTTAGTCAGTGCTTGAACGGCGGCACACCATGGTCTACCTACCTGCCCATTATATTTAGTTACTATAACTCTATGCGATCCATTAAATATTCTGTTTGCTCTTCGTTTTAATGTAGTTACTTCTGGTGTCCTTGTGCCAACCACTATATCAGAGCATTTCCACAGTATAATTAAGCATGACAATTTTTACTAAATCCCAATCGCTAAGTCGTATAAGCAAATCCATACCAAATCCCACCCCACAAATTTCTAAAGAAGCGACATTAAGCGAATTGAAGTATGCTAATTGATTGCATCTTAATTATATAAGGATACTTCTTTTTCCTCAATAGACATTGACTACTTTCCAGTAGCTCACTAAAATTTGTTTTTCAATTCCAGCACCGGTCTCCACTCAAGTAACCTTCCGAACACTGCAACAAAAATGCCGGTCATTGTGCATTTACAGGCAATTGAAACGGATTCAGAAGTGTATTTTTCATTGCAATCGTCTGTCCGGCATACACACTCACGCAACATTAATTTTCCGCAGAACCTTGAAGAGATATTCTTGCTTAATGCAAGGAAATTACAAGCGATAAACCATGCTATCGTATACGAAACCGCAAATGGACAATAATGTGCGAGCACATACGGCTACATATGTATGTAGAATGCATGGCACTAAAAGCGCACATCCCCGGAGCGGCAAAGAAGTGCCAATGATTTTCTCATTTCCTGGTGATCAACACGGACAACGCCGAACAATGCCAGCAAACAATGCATCGAATGAACATTTTTCAATAAACCACACATAAACCCGTCAAAAAGCCAAAGTCCGCACACGAAAACGAGGCTATCTCGCCTCCGGGCAAGTTACGAGTATCTGCTGCAAATGGTGTGGCGCTTACGAGTAACTGTCCTACCTTACCCCGGGCTCCTATGCTGCTAGCGGCGAGAGGTGGCCGCCGTAAAACTGAAAGTACTCTGCAGAATACTCTGAATAGGCAGTCAACGCTGGCTGTTCGCGCCGCGTAGGTAGCAAGTAGCATGGAACATTTTGAATTATCTCCTCTAAAAGCTGTTTTGCTGTTTCGAGGCCGCGCCATCCTTTGGCGCGCAACTTTTGCCTGGCTGGCGAAGTGTTTATATTAAGTGACGTTAAGCGTGCGACTACTTCCTGTGCTATGCAGTTCGCAAATGTCCCAGGAGGAATATGAAGCACTACATTAACGATGCTCGTGTCTTTGCTTTAAGTAGGTAATGGATTTTTCCTTTTCAATTTATATGCCAAGCTTACTCTGGAGTAAAATTGTGTTTGGGTGGTAGCAGATATCTTTATCTCTTACCAGGTAATGTAGAAGGAGGCGAGTTAGTTGAATTTGTGGAAATAATTTCATTTAGATCAGTAACTGTCGTAGCTCACTGTGGTATCAATACAATCTCCATGTCTGTCCAAACCTTCATCATTGGTTGTAAACCTTTTTCTTTCGCTTACTAAGTAATGTAGAGAGAAGTATAATACATAAGGGGGGTGGGGGGTGTGGCAGGGTTTATGGGCATTTAAAATGGACGTAATACAACAGCCTCTGATACTGCTCTAAAGATGGCATCCTTTAAGTGCTTCCTGGGAGATGTGGATTATTTAGGTAGGACCCACGGTGCGGCTTTACCACCTATACAAGAAAATATCAGTTCCTGAACCACCAACCTCAGTTGCATTTTATTTGTTCCCTTCGTGTTTTTGTTTACCAGGTAATGGATAAAGAAGAAGCCCTCGTGAAGTTATATAAAAATTCTTCCTGGCATTATTCATCACTTCGATCACGTAAGACCCTCCACTTTCATTTACCAATGGCAATGAATTGTTCAAATAAACGTTATTGTTTTCGTTTCGACCTTAACAAGTAAGGGAGGCATACTGCTTTCAATCAAAAGAATTACTGTTTCGAGGATTTTCCCATCACCGTGTATATGGAATGTCAGGTAAGGTTCTAATGTATCAGTTTCATTTACTTTCCTATATTATTTTCTAGTCCACCAACATTTGCATTTTAATTCATCACTTTCTTTTGTCCCTAACTAAGTTAAGTAGACATACAAAGGAATTCTTCATAAGATTATTAATAGGACACCATTGCTAACTTCATGATAACTTCATAACAGTGTAGGTAATGCATTCTTTTCCTATTATATTCGATACACAAATGTCACTGGTTGGTACTGAATATATTGATCACTTATCAAGAATAGCTGACTTAGCATAATTTATAATATTACAGCCATTACTTTAGGCATGTATTTAATGAAATTTTTAAACCAAATTTGGGAAACCTCGATTTCCAACTCACGTCACATTACCTGGTAATGCACTAACAGCATAAATGAAGTGACTCTCCTAAAGTATCCAATCCCTTCAAAAGCTACTCCTTCACATTACCTGGTAATGCAGTAACAGCTTGAATGAAGTAAGTCTCCCAAAGTATCCGAGCCTTTTAATAGCTACTCTTTCACATTACAAGGTAATATAGTAGCAGCCTAAATGAAGTAACTCCCCCAAAGTAACCGAGCCCTTTAATAGCTACTCTTCCACATTACCTGGTAATGCAGTAACAGCTTAAATGAAGTAAGTCTCCCAAAGTATCCGAGCCCTTTAATAGCTACTCCTTCAAATTACTTGGTAATGCGGTAACAGCCTAAATGAAGTAACTCCCCCAAAGTAACCGAGCCCTTTAATAGCTACTCTTCCACATTTCCTGGTAACGCAGTAACAGCCTAAATGAAGTAAGTCTCCCAAAGTATCCGAGCCCTTTAACAGCTACTCTTTCACATTACCTGGTAATGTAGTAACAGCTTAAATGAAGTAAGTCTCCCAAAGTATCTGAGCCCTTTAATAGCTACTCCTTCAAATTACTTGGTAATGCGGTAACAGCCTAAATGAAGTAACTCCACCAAAGTATCCGAGCCCTTTAATAGCTACTTTTCACATTTCCTGGTAACGCAGTAACAGCCTAAATGAAGTAACTCTCCCAAAGTATCCGAGCCCTTTATATGCTACTCGATTAGCATTCCCCACAAGTTGCAAAGCAATGCCTACTTTCAGCCCGTATCCTCATGACAGAATGTTCCTTGTCATTTCCTACTGGGACATGTGTCGGCCTCTTGGTGTTTGCTGACTTTTGGCCTTATTGTTGCGCTGCCATTACTATTTCCGCTGCTGCTGTTACTGCCTCTCCTTGATTTGGCTGGCTGGCTTTTCACTCTTACGTCTGTAAGTCATTTATTTTTATTAAATTCGCCTGCAACATTAATTTCGCCACATTTACTGCGGCAGTGAATGATCTGCTGCTGCACTTACGAGCGCTGTGCCGACACTGACATTGACTACGGCGAAAGGAATTTCATTTTGAATGCAGTTTATAATGCGGTTTCCTTAGAGCGATGACATTTATTTCGCAAATGATATTTAAAGTGCACAAATGTAGCCACAGTTCTTCCGCACTGCTCTCATATGTGTGCTTTGCGCTCCAGAGTTTGTTGACTTCCTTTTGCGTAACATGGAGTTTTAATATCCTCGGGGAGTCTACATGTGCTTACGTCGAAATGGCACTCAATCAATTGTAATAAAAATATATTACCCTTGATGTTCCTGTAGTTCGGTGTACAGGCTTTATACTAAGTAGCAAACTCCTACAGGATGCGCTAAAGTTGCTATAATGCAGTTGCTGCAACACTGTTGCCCCGTTTGTAGTGTAAGGACCGAAAAAGGAAGCTTCTAAAGGGTTGTGTAAGAGATGCCGAACACTTTTGTGATAGCAATTTTGGTGAAAATTTGTGTGACTTTACGGTATTTCTATACAAATAACAATATTTGAAGTATTCTTCATGCAACTAGTATCAAATTATTTATTTAAGGATATTTTGTGCAACCAGTAATGCTACTTTATTGCACTAAATATGTCCTTCGAAATAGTTATGCATTCGCTGTGCAACTCCTAAATAAATGTGCCAATTCTGTGAAATTATGAATATCCTATTTTCAATTTTGTACAATAAACGGATTTTTCTTTAACTTGAATGCAGCTACTGAGCCACTGAATATAGTCTAAGCAACTCCTTTGTAACAGAATAAGTGTGGCACCAAATTTGTTCTAATCATCTTTTAGATCACTTCTGTGAATTTAGTTCAGTTTCTTCCACTTCTCTTTAGTCTAGTGAGTCTATGAGACTTACGACTGAGTTCCGTGCCATAAAAACTATTTTGGAAACCTAAGTCAGCTCATCCTCATATTCAACCGAATCTAAGGAACCAATCGCATATGATCGCAATAATTGATTAGGCTCAAAATAGTTTCTAAGGGTGTAAGTGGACGGACACATATTCATATCCCTGTCAAAATATCCATCCCAACTAGTTGTATGCCACCGATTTCTTCGCTCTCCTCACTTAAATATATGAGCTAAAGGCATATCTTAAGCAAAATTTGTTCCACAGAAACCCCAGTCTGGTGAATGGTGACACTTTGTAGATAGTATTACACACAACTCCCTGCAAGTGTCCACTTTTAATTCCATGAAGAGGTGTACTCGTATGTTAAATTGTTCCTTGCCTGGCACACGTAAATTAATAGTACCAACATTCGTGGCAAATAATTATATACCATGAGTATCCTGGTTTTAGCAATAATATGTGGGAATATCTGTCCCATTTACATGTCGATTCAGCTGCTGTGTACCTACAAGGACATCCGTCCAACTGCTTGTGGCAATAATTACCTTAATTCTTGTGATCGATTGGCAAATAATGGATTTACATACCTGGCGTACCTACAAACATTCCATCGTACATCAGGACGAGAAAATTGATAACTACAACACACAATGTTGGCCCTCAAGCCTCTACTCCACCAAACCCCCACTCAACTCTACCTCCCCTTAACTAAGCCTAATTTGTACAGGACAATTATTCAGTTAAAATGGGGCAGTGCTATCGCCAGCTCTAGCGCCAGCAGCACAGTTGCAGCTTCTCTGGTAAGCTGCTACAAAAGTGATTACAATGGCCATCAATTGTGTGGGGCAGCTTGGAGACTACTTAACAGAAAGTTTGGGATACCTAAACGAGTGCTGTTGGCACTTAATAAAACTATGCATCGGTATGATAAATGATGGCTCCGAGCGGCCGCAGGAGCAGGGCAGCTGCCATAAATTAGCGCCAGCGGCTGCCTTGCACTGTTTGGCTTGGCTTGCCTTATGCAGCTTGGCTTGGCTTGGCTTTGATTACCTTATTCTGTTGATGTTGCTGCTGGTGCTGTGGGTGTTGTTGCTGTTGATGCTGTTGCTGAGGGTGTTGCTGCTGCTGCTGCTGATGCAGCTGTTGCTGTGATGGCTGCTGCTGCTGTTGGGCGTGAGCAAAGCCGCTCATTTTGCTAACAGGTATAAGCGTGTTGTACTGTATATATTGGCCATGGTGCTGTTGCTGCTGCTGTTGTTGTTGTTGCTGTTGTTGTTGCTGCTGTTGTTGCTGCAATTGCTGCAAATGATTTTGCGCTGATTTCTTGTCGACGACGGCGTATGTGGGCACTAAGTGATCATAGTTGCTGGCTGTGATTACGGCATTCTGCTCAGCCAAGGCGGCTGTGGCGTACGCCCGATTGTGCCCCTTTGTGGTGGTCCACTCGTCATCGTCGTCGCGACCATCTAAACATACACAAAATAAAAACAACAACAAGAAAACACCAATAAATAAAAACATTTCCATTTAAACATTTCTATGTGCTGCCCCCCACGCTCCACTTACCCTGCGGTATTATGTCTGGATTCTTGTCGATGCTGTCTATGCTGCTGGTCACGTGACAGGTGTCCCTGCCGATGCGCATATCCTGTATTGATTGACCATTGTGCAACGTCCCGATACTAACATTGCCATTGTTATTGCCTCGTCCACTTACGGTGGCCGGATGTGTGTAGTTATTGCGATCTCGCCCCGTCGAGCCACGTAGCCGCACAATGATGACAATGATGAGAGCCACGAGAAAAATGCTGCCGACAATGCCGACCAGTATGCCCAGAAATGGCCGGATGTCCTCTATTACGGGCGCATAGGCAAGTGACAGATCTGTGTGTATGAAAATAGCATGAACGACAAAAATAAACCCACATCCCCCACATACAAAGAAACTAAAGAGCAACATGCAAAATGGCGGTGACGACGGGAGTTCTCTACTCGCTCTAATGAATCTACTTGTAAATGTTTACTACGCGTATGAGAGTGAGCGCTCTAAAAAAATGGGGTCATTATCCTTACGCTTGTCGTGCGATTTTTGCTTAGGTACGTCAATTGCAATATTCAGATTGGGATTGTCATCGTACGGCCACAGTTGCACGCCCTTTCTGTATGTGATTCGTACTGAAAATTGTTTTAGCGTCGCAAATAAATAAATAAATTAAATAAGAACTTTAAGTGAGCATAAAACTGAGTACTCCGGCGACGAAGGCTTCGAGATGACATCGTCGAGTCAGGTGTATAAAAGCCGATGAGATGACCAACGCATATTTACATATATCGGGTTTTTCAATAAGACCGCTACAAAAGTTTTTTTAAATAAAACAAAACCGGTTTTAGATATCAATGAAATTCTTTATTCCTGTCAAAGTACGTTCGATGCCATTATATATGGAACTCGATTTCTTTTGCATGGCCACCACGGGCACGCTTGCAGAAGTCCAGACGCTGAACCCAATTTTCAACGGTTTTCAAGCATAAATCGGCCGATACTGCTGCAATTTCACGTTCGATATTCGTACGAAGTTCATCAATCGTCGCTGGCTTGTTGGCATAGACCATAGACTTGACGTAGCCCCACAGGAAATAATCTAACGGCGTCAAATCGCACGACCGAGGCGGCCAATCGACTGGGCCATTTCGTGAGATAACACGTTCACCAAACTTGGTTTGCAGTAAATTGATTGTGGCATTCGCTGTGTGGCTTGTGGCGCCGTCCTGTTGGAACCACATGTCCTCCAAGTCCGTATTATCCAATTGGGGCCAAAAATATTCGGTTATCATTGAACGGTAGCGGTTCGCACTCACAGTAATGTGCCGGTCTTGATCATCACGGAAGAAGTACGGCCCAATGACGCCGCCGGCCCATAAACCGCACCAAACCGTAATTTTTTCGGGATGCAATGATGACTCATGGAGTACGTGTGGACTGCTGTCTAACCAATAATGCATATTTTGCTTATTGACGAAGCCATTCAGCTAGAAATGAGCCTCATCTCTGAAGATGATTTTCCGATAAAAATCCGAATCATATTCAAGTTGTTGCTCAGCCCAATTCACGAACATACGACGCTTATGGTGGTCAAGCGGCTTCAGTTCTTGCGTCAATTTGATCTTGTAAGGATGTAGGCCAAGATCTTTTAGCAAAATTCGCCACAACGACGTCAGAGAGATGCCCAACGCTTGAGAACGACTTGTGAGAGACATATTTGGGCTTTCTTGAACTGAAGCCTCAGCGGCAGCAATATTCTCGACACTACGGGCACTTCTTTGTCTCACTGGCACGGGAACATTTTGTACTGTGCCTGTGGATTCAAATTTTTCCATTAGACGCTCAATTGTTGATCTGCTAGGACAATTATGACGACCATAAATTGGACGTAGCGCTCTTAAACTTGAGGCGACTGACTCCGAATTTCGGTAGTAAATTTTAATAATTTCGACTCATTGTTGGCTCGTATATCTTTGCATGATGAAATGGCAAACCTTACTGAAGAGAAATGTTAAAAGAGCGGGAAAAAACATGGCGTCGTTTGCTGTCACTATCGATTTACTTTTGTAGCGTTTCTTTTGAAAAACCCTTTATACTCGTAGTTGGGAACATTGGAAGAAAAAACTAAAGGCCATCCCGGCATCGGCCTATAAGAAGTGTATGGATGACTGGGTAAATCCTTGGCATAAGTGTATTGCTACAGAAGGAGCCTACTTTGAAGACGATAAAATAAATTTTGATAGTTAACTAAAAAGTTTAATGAATTCCCGGTCAATAGTTGACAGAATGTATGCTTACAATTGGCGCAAAATTTGGATTTGGAGATTTTTTTTATAAGGGCGAAATATTGGATTGGCAGATGCTGACATTGTCCAAAACTTGTCGTGCAGGGACGAGGGAAAGCAACTGCTTTCATTGACTTAAAGCTTGGAGTAACTTATTCCTTGCTCAAAAATTTATTATAGGTCCACAGTTTTTGTACTGAGCTGATATGATAATGATGAACTGATAATTCAATCGAAGACCCATGTAGGAGAATGTCTTCAATTGTACTAAATAAGTATTGAGAAAACCCCGCGTAAGTATTTTGTCATCACAATTCAATGATATCTTGAAATGTGAGGAGCTAATAGTCAGCATAGTTCTCCAACACACATTAATAAGTGTTATAAGCGACTATAAGTCCAATACGCTAAAATTGTTGATAGTTCTTTAATACTCATATCTGTGCAGACACTCTGTAAGATGGTGTCCTCAATGACGTCAAACTGGAAATTAATAAAAATCTGTTTTGATTATAGTTTATTAATATTCATGAGGAAATTTTAGGGACATATTGTAAGGACTCAGTCAGCAAGACAATGGCTGCAACAGTTTGCAAGACAATATTGTCATGCAAGACAAAATATAAAGCTCTGTTTCTTAAACGCCACTATTCAATGGACTTTTTAAAGCAATTTTTCAGCTACAGACAGTTTTTAGGACAGTGTCTTTAATCTCATTATACCAAAAACATAAAGAAATCGGGGACTTTTTTCTAGAACTGCCGAGGTTCAGTAAGAATATTGTCATTAAGCACTCATTTTGTGACAGATATTTGAGAAGACCGTGTCTTTAGTCACGTCATGGATGAACAATTTTAAAGGATGTGCTTTATATCACGGTTCTCTAGGGTACCTTCATAAACTAGTATTCAGCTTAGTTTCTAGGCCCTCAGTTAATGGCATTTAGAGTGCAAGACCTTGTACTCAATGATGTCATACATGAAAAATAGTCACAGGTAAAATAAACAAAAATTTGCGGTATTGGTACATCCTCTGCCTTCAGAATGCCGTTCCTGACGTTGTCATGAACGAAGCTGTGCCAACTGGGCTCACTCAGTTTCATGACTTTGTTTTTGCTCTCTTTTCTAGTGGTCTCAAGGAAGAAGCAATAAATAAAAATTCAGCCTTTATAGCATTCTCAACAGCAGCATACTGCCCACTGCACACTTACCCGTCTGCTTTTCAGGATCCTTAAGCGTGTAGACTTGCAAAATGTTGGCATTGCTCCGTCCCTTGCTGTTGTTGGCAATCAAAAAGACATTGTAGCCAGCGCCCGGCAGCAGACCGCGCACCTCAAAGTACGGTGATCTGTTAGCGTAAAATCGAAATTTGAATGCATTTGCAAGGGAAATGCAAAACCACAGAGAACCAACGAGCAGAAGAAGAGAAAGAAAGGGGGGAAAAAAGTACAAAAAGTTAGAGCCGAAAAGGACAAAACGTGTTGAGCCAGTGCAGTTGCAGTGCGCTCTCTGCTACTCACTTTGATTTGTAAATTTTTGGATGACGTGTCGTTCCATTCACATACACTTCCATGATGAAATCTTGCTGCAGACCACCATCGAAACCCTCGATGCATTCGATTTGAAAACCGGTCGACGTTTGATTGAGCAGCGTGCAGTTGACCAAAGGATCTGGCTTCCCTGTTGGTGGCCAAGAATGAAATTTGAATGAGTGAATGGCGCGGGCATGAAAGGGGTCCTTTTTCCCTCCAATTACTGCAAACGCTGTGTGCATGTTTAAAGTGATTTTTATTATGCAGGGAGTAGAATAGAAACCGTTTGAGTGCTTTTACACTCTTAAATAATTAACGCTGTGCGAGACCGATTGGCGCCGAATTTCTCCTCGGACCAGTAGAGTTGCAAAGTTGTTGAGTAGATACAAGATTTGTGCCGGTGTGGGGACAGGAAATGTGCACATTTTTTGGAATTGTTCGAAATCGTTGGTTGCAACACAAAAAGGCAGCTTTTGAAGTGAGCTTATGGTAAGTAAGGTAGGTTAAACTGTTGTTAGTTCAGACCTATTTTTTTAGAAGGTTCAATCGATTTTGCTAATGCTCACATAAACAACCTTCTATTGGAGAGACAGGGTTTTGATGGTCTCAGAAGCGAATTTATTGACTCAATCTAAAATATTCCTAACAATGGGCGTCTCAAACTCTCTTCAGAGCAATAGTGTCTTTCCTTGTAAATGCAAGTAAGCTACTTTTTGTGGTTGTGATATCTTTTGGGATAGTTCATTAATTCAGACTCAATCATTATGCTGAAGTGGGGGTACTGATACTAAACAGAAAAGTTGATCCTTGCAGCAAAACTAGGTTTCATTTTTCCTTAAAGAAGACGGCAAAAGGACGAAATCGACAAAAAAATAAGACCATCTCGAATTCTTTTGCGTAGGTTATGTGAGAGAGAGAGAGAGAGAGAACAAAAATTATAACGAAATAATTGATTGAATGAAATTTGGATTTTTAGGTGTGATGGACCCAAACATTTTTTCAATAAGGATATTAAAAAGTCTTCAGTGAGTTTTCTAATTATCATTCAATTAACTTAGTGCATAATATATTATATTTGCTAGGGTTTAAGACATTGAGTATAAGGAAAAAACGCTTTAGAGTCGAAGAGAAAAGGTTTTAGAAATAAGAATTTCAATGCAATGCCCTGGACAGGACTTGCACTCCTGTTCCCACGTTTGCGAGATTAACATGCTTACGATTCTATTCCTGTGTTTAACAGTAAATTTAAAATTTTGTAGTTGCTGCTTTCAGGGAGGTACTTTCTCAACTATTCTTATATAATTTTTAAGAAGGTGTTACATATGTTCAAAACCCCTTCTGAACTGTTTTAATACTCCACTGTTTGACATGAGTATTGATACACTCTTCAAGATTATTATGTTGTCTGGCACATGGAAAATAAGTTTGTGCTATTATGGTTTACTTTTGAACTAGTTGCATAAGTTTATCTTTTCACTGCAGGGCTATTCAAAGTTGGGTTTTCAATAGAGCAGGGAGCCAATATTTGAGTGTTACTAATTTCTGCAATTAATAGGAGGAGAATTGTGCAGCTTTGCTAAAGGAATTTATAGAAAAATCAATCATCTTCTCAAGGATTGAACTTTCAAGAGTGCTATTTACAGAAAATTGTCACAACATGCTTGAAAGAACAAACAATTCTATTAACTAAAGACCTGCAAGAAATGAATGTGGAACTGATGCAATCAGCAACAACTCTCACAGTGGCACTTGTGTGACAATTAAAAAGCACATTAAGACTACTTGTGAAGATTATGTGCCAGTGCGAGTATAAATTGAGCATTTTATGCTACTCAGGATTCAAGCTTAGTGCGGAGCATGTTGGCAACATTCGCCTCATGAAGGGGTGCTTTAATGGGCGTATATTGATTAACAATATCGCTAATAGAGTGACACAAATACGCTTTTATCCCTCATATGCTCAGAGATTTAGTGCATGCTTTTAAGTTTCAACTCATGATTGAATTGGTTTACAAATGGACTTCAATTCTTCAAAAGAAAGAGGAATACTTGCTGACTTATATGTCAAGGAACAAGTTGATTTACTGTTATATGATTGAAAGGAACAAGTCTGGAAATTCCAGAATTATCCTGGTATACCTTTTTTCTGAATATACTCTATCATCCTGGTATGAACAAACTCACATATATATTGGAAGTAAGACACTGATAAGGATTCGACTGATCAGATCAGGATGTTTTGTGACGTTATCTTCAACAATTTTTGATTTTTTTATACTAAAAAAGGTAGTATGCAGGCCAACTAAATGTTGAAACTTGATTATTCCTATTTAAAGACAAATCGAACAAATTTACAGGGAGTCTTCCTCGAGTTTATCAGAATACTTTAAATCTCGAAATAGGTTGGTCAGCATAAGGATTAAATAAGAGATTATACAGAATCCAGTTGGTAAAATCAGATACGGTCTCGTTTAAGTAGAATCTGTTTTCAAAATACGTTGGCAAAATATTATAAGAAAATCAGATACGGTTTCGTTTAAGTCGAATCTGTTTTCGAAATGACCAAATCAATATCTCGATGGAAAGGTCTTAACCGTTAAGGATTTATTAGCATAGTCAGTGAACTATATTGAAGTGTATTTAAACGTTTCCTCAGTGCAATATATCAAACGTTTACTCAACAAAATTGACACAAAAATTAAAATCGATATGGTAACAGAAGGGTTAAAAGGTAGATAATTACTTCACTAGGCCCAAACATTTCATAGATTTATCCCCATTGTTCACAACAAGTACTTACAAAGCACAAAGTGTGACCAAAATTACTTGCCGACGAAAGGGTTAAGTCGCAGTAAACTGTTTCAATAACCCCAACCACGCCATGAACTGTTTTATAGACCTCTAAAACTCATTTTCTCGTATGTCCTCAAAATCGAAGTACTAGTAAAATTGATGAAATCATAGATCAATATTTAAATGGCAAACAAACAAGTTCACCAAAAATATCTGCAACAAGACCACGGAATGGTTTTTCAAAATCAGTTTTCTTGTAAACCACCATTCCGGTGTCCTGGTAATGCGCATTTGTCCACACTTGTGCCAAAAATAAAAGTCAGGCGAGGCATTTGCATGGAAATGCACAAAATTCGAAACGTTATTCAAATCACTTCAACAATGCGCAGAGTGTTTGCTTTCTTTGATAATATGAGCTGCTGCCACTGTGCTTGCTGCGATACGGGCAGGACGAGCAACGGCAGTGACAGCGGCAGCAGTACTTGACCCGCCTTCAATGCAATTTGTGCTCACCTGCTGGCGTAATTGTGTAAACGCAAGGCTCACTTTGATCACCAATTTCGTTGCTAGCCCAGCACAACAAAGTGCCGTAGTCCTGCAAAAAAAAGAGCACACACAAAAGCCCAAATCAATAACAGAGTAGCTGAGAATGTGTGTGTATATATGTGTGCGTGCATATGTGTATGTGTGTGTGTGTGTGCCTGTGGGGAGTTCCATAGAAACTTTAAATCTGCAATTCAGTTGGAAAATTGTGCGACTCTATTGGAAAATTGATGATTTATCGCACACACACACAATGTCCCCACGAAATTGCAAGGCTTTTCACATTTCACACACACACACACACACTATATTGCTCCTAGCCTCATGCACACGTACACACACACGTCCACACATGTTGTGACTTGTGCCTTCATAATTCATGCAATGGCACTCGGGCTGTTTGGTGTCTAGTGCCAGAGTAGAGAGCACACTTACATTTTCCGTCATTGGCGTGTAGTGCGCTATGCTGCGTCCGCGGTCCACGGCTATGAGTGATGCGGGTATATCGATGGTTTCCCCAAGTGTTGCATTGAATTTCCAAACGTATGTTGCCTCTACCGGATTTGCTTCGATTTCACAAGCGATTTTTGCCGTCTCGTGTCGGCCAGAACTGTACGCAGTCCGCTGACCAGGTCGACAGACAGGAGCAACTGTATTGAAAAGAGATGAAAAAACAACAAAATTCTTATTATCTCAATTTGGAAGCAACAGCGTTTAATCAAACGAAACGTTCGCTTCGAACTGGTGTGGCTCAGTGGTCACCCAATCTTCTGAGGCATAAAGCAAACTCAATTTAAACTAGGAAAGGATGATTAAGTAACCAATGAAAAGACTAATTATGAGTGAGAGTTCATTGATTGGCCTCATTCAAGTAGGTTAACGCTTAATACTTCAAATGGTTCTTAAGAGGTTCAGAAAGAGGTTATAAAGCATAGTTTCTAGGGGTTTATAAAGGGGTGCCCACTCATGATGCCCCATGGATCCATATCAACTAAAGTTATCCACTTTTCACACACTGAATCTCAAAACTTTGGGAGAAAGTTAGAGCCATTTAAAGTTTTGTCAGTGTTTCATTTTGAAGTCATGGATAGCATAGCTTTGACCGATATTTTACTGGGAAAGTTTCTGAACCAACTACGATCACAACTTCTATAGAAATGGTTCTTTTCTCCCATTGATAGATGCCGAATCTTAAGAAATGTTCCTGGAATCCCTCTATTACCTTTTGAGTACTTTACTTGTAGGAAATGAAGAATAATGTGGATCTCATTGTCTAAAGGTTTTAGCAATATATACCAGCTTAGAGCAGATCATTTGAAATGAAATGTCACCAGTTGCTTATATGGGAAGTGTATATATTCATGGTATATTGAAACCCAGTTCCATCTGAAAGTCTCGCCAAGTTTGTTTGCAATATCTTCAACAGTTTAAAGAAAAAGTCTCACAATTAACTTTAGAAATCATGTGGATATATACTCGTATACGAATATGGATACTATACGTTGCAAGCTAGCGCTCCAACTACAAAAGTTCTTAACTCATACCCCAAGTACATAAAAGGAAGTTCACACAGGAAATGTCCTGCCTAAGTGATATCAGACAACCAGCTATTTGGAGGGTATCATTGCAGACTATTCACTAAGGAAATTATTTAACTTCCACACAATGATAGTGAGGGTGAACCGTTAAAATTAATCACAATTTAAACTTCATGGGTATTCCGAGGTCCTCACAGATGATAACTTCTCGGAAGGGATCCAGTGATTTGAAAAAATATGTGCAACTTAGTGGAGAATATGTCTAAAAAAAGTACTGTTAGACAGTCAAAACATTTGTTTTATTATGACAAAGGACCTTTTCCAACCAGCTCTCGTATAATAATATATAATATGTGACTACAAGGATACCCATATGCTGGGTTATACTGATATAACTGATTCACTTTATATATAGTATATTATATATTATACATTGTATATATAAGTATTTTGAGGACCCTCCACCCAGATGAGCACTTCCTGGAACAGGACCAATAATTTTAAAAAATGTATTCAGGTTAATGGAGCATATGTCGAAAAATAACATCCTATTCGGTATTCCAAATACAGGGAATTTTTCAACCCGTCTTCATCTATTTTATACATGCTCTGTGTATATACCAAGATAGCTAAACTGGTCCACTATATAATATGAAATTGTATCTTTTTTTATTGTTTGGGATAGAGAACGTTTGAGTACCCAGATTAAAGTCAGAAATTGTATTCTTTTTTTATATTTTGGGATACAGAATGTTTGTGTACCCAGGTGCAAGTGAGTTAACCAAAACTGACCTCATTGGGGATCTTCATCGAGGGGTTTTTAATAGAATTTGGTATATATTTGAAAAGAATGCTCCGCGATGACTCCGGGAAAAATAATCCATACCGGCTGACATATTCGTATTGTGGGTTTATCTACAGATGTCCTGGATGCAAGTCCCCATTTCTGTCAATCGTTGCACTTCAATACAACTTCACTCAAAAATTAAACTACATAAAAGAATTGAAACCTTGAAGAAACCTCTCCGTGAATACTGACAAGATCACACCTAAAATAAGTGCAGTGCTATACAGTGTATGTCCTGTGCCAGTAGCAGTGTTAGATATCTTCCACCACAGTATTTGCATCCAAATTTTCTATACTGACTTTCAAAATTCTCTCAATGAATACATAAACGAGGCTTTTCTTGTTGCATCTCTTGGATCCTCTTTGACATTTCCTACTGGGAGGTCACTGGCCTTTACTGGCATGTTTATCTGTTTGTGTGGCTGTGAAAGGCATGTGCCAGCATTTAAACAATTTAAAATATTTAAACCAATTTGCTGACATCTTCGTACGGAGATGTCAGCGCAAATATGTGCACATAAGGACAGACAGAAACACGTACATATTTGCACATGAACGGCGCACACGTGAGCAGCACATTTGCCGTGCACTTGTACACAAATATACATGTGCAGATGGGTGAGTGTGTTTATCAGTATATAAAAACCATGCAAAATGGACATAAAAGCAAATTAATTTAGATAGCAAGCATTTGTAAATTATTTTGGCCAAGTGAACACACGCACATGCTGACGTTTAAGTGCTCGGTTGGCTGTTTAGTTCATGGTTCAAATAAACAAAATTTTATAATGTTATCACACACACAAATTCGTTAGTAAAATAATAAGAAAACAATTATTTCAAATTTGAAGTTTATGGTCATGGGACACAAAAGTTTTAATCGGTGTGTATCTAGTCAGAAGCTAATCTCTTAAGGGTGTGCTTAGCTATGTGACAAGAATTCAATGTCTTGAAACTCGCACTCAGGATTTCTCAGTCCTTTAAATATTAAAATTTGAAGTCAGTTTTAAAGAGTTCGTATAAATCTAGTAGGCAGGTAGGTAGGTAGGAGTGGCCGCCTAGTTTGCCAAAAGCATACATAATGTCCCATTATGATACAACGGTGTGGCGCCGTTCAAGCACTGACTAAAAAGTTCTCTTACTTGGGATGGCGATAGACAGCGCAAGGACAGCGCTGGGAAAGGCACGACTCCCCCATTTAGGTTGCAGGAAACCATCCTGATAGTTTGATGAACCTTGCTATGTCTCTAATAATAAAGGATGACAGCTCTGTCAGACAGTTCTGTAGGAAATGGGGCACCAACGGTTCTGAATGCTTCTTCTGCTCAAAGATGGGTAGTGACATAAGAGGTGGAAAACCGTCTCGTCCTCCTCCTCGGAACCACAGCCTCGGCAAAAATCGTTTGAGGGTAGGCCCAGCCTTTCCGCGTGCTTTCCCAGTATGCAGTGGCCGGTCAAAACCGACACAGTTGTTGACAGAGATATGCGATCAAGTCGAAGAAGTTTATTGGTTCTGTGTTTGTCCATTCTTGCCCAACTTAGTCTAGCCCTGTGGCAGCATTCCTCGTCAACCAGGATTTGTAGGTGTCAGCCAGGTATTTCCGTGAGACATCGAGCTTGGATGTTGCCAGTGCGATGCTGATATTTACAGAGGGCTGAATTTCGGGCAGTGTGCCTGCCTTTTACAAAGCGAAGAAGGTTGTTAACACCTGACTGGCATATACCATATATACTTGTTAAGAAGTGGGATCCTAGTAAACGCTCCCTATTTCTAGCAAAAGCTGGACATGTACAGAAGAGATCGTTTCCAGTTCCTCCTCGCTCCTGCAGCTGCGGCAGAAATCATGTGTATACACTCCTATATCTAGTAAATGGCTTGCAACACATTTTTGAATAGTTTATTTATTTATATAGTCAGGGAATTTCGCAAGACCCCAGTTGGTGTGTAATGACAAATATGAAAGATTGATGAATGATTGACTAATCCTGCTTGTTGACTGAATTGGTCGACGACAGATAATTAGTCGACAATTTGGAAAATTTCATTAGGTAATCGACCATAGTTTGTGACCACGACGTACGTAGTTGACTAACCACCTGTGTAAGTACATGAAATTTAACTTTTGAGCTATCAATCACTGGGTATCAAGTCCCGAATATCTCACTAATATAGCACCTTCCATGTGATGGTAGGTTTTCCTGTCATCGGCAGCAAAAGTTGGGAACATAATTAAAAATTGGTGCCCACTTTTTAGATAAAACCTTCATCGTTAATTTTACCAAAAGGAAGTCCTTTTCAGTTTAGAGACCCAAAGAAACCAATGACGGTTGAATATATAATAAAGTGAAATTAGAAGAAACGATTTCATTGATATCATTTCCAAGTTCAATTGGAGTATTTGGGTACCTCACTGGCAACTTTCAACGCACAGAGAGACTTGCAGAACAACTTGTTTTCTGATGAATATTGCTGCGAAAAGCTCTTTTAAGATGAAAACTTCATATTTATTTGTCCTTCATAAAGTTTTATTCGCTTTTGCCATGGGATCCACTGAAATTTGAGTTACAATTGAAAACAGTCTGGCGCAGCGATGTCTGTAAGAAAAGGTATACAGCTGAGTTGTACTAACCTGTATTGTACTAACATATATAGTGGCACTGATTTTGGAAGATTGTTATGGCACTTTTGTACGTTACAAACCAACGCTCCAACTACAAAAGTTCTTGCCTCATACTCCGAAGGATGGTATGGTAAAGGAACTTCCCAAATGAAATACCGTGCTCAAGTGATATCAGACAACCAGCAATTTGTAGGGCATAGTTGAAGACTATTAACTAAGGCGATTATTTAAGTTCCACACAATGATAATGAGGGTGAACAATTAATATAAATCACAATTTACAACTTCATAATAATAATAATTTAGTTTTAAAAGTTTACCCCATGGCCGACACTGCGACCTAAAAGATCTTTTGTGTCATACTATATTTGTCATTAATGATCGACGTGCTAACAACTGTCCGATCTAATATACCCTATTCGTTTAGTACCGGCATTTCTTCCGTAATTCCATAGCATTTCGTCCATGTGGTGATGTCAAAGCGTCACAATTACACTCATCAGGTCCTTTACTACCTAGATGCTCCTTCTCTAAAGAAAGGAAGTAGTTGAATGTCTTGTTATTTCATTATCTTCTCCGCTTTAGGGATGAATTTGAGAATACCATAACAGGAGCATTCTTTATTCCTTCCAGGGCGGTGGAATATGTTCATTCTAGTTTTCGCCAACGCAATGCAGATGCACAGTTTGTGTTCTGTGGTTTCCTCTTCTTCTAGACAGAGCCGGCACTCCGTATCATCAAGAATGTGGATTTTAGTCAGCTGATATTTCAGGTAGTAATGACCTGATAGAAAACCTACTATTTTCCCTATGTCTGCTTTGCACATATTGCGCAGTTCTTTATTGTAGGTGAATGGCCTTACCAGTCTTTTGACTTGGCGAAGTCCCACTATACCTTCTCAGTGTAACAGCTACTGAGGCCATGTTCCCAGCTACCTTCCCTGGATTTAACTTCAGCCCAGTTGATACCACAGTATGGCTCTGGATCTATGAGGCTTGCTGCGGAACCAGCCTTTGCCAGTTCGTCAGCAATTTCGTTGCCTTCGATGCCTGAGTGACCCGGGACCCAGGAAATTGTAACCTAATTTGTTGCACCTAAGTATTGGAGGTTGTTGAAGCATTTTTCCACCAGTTTCGATTCTAAAGAATATGAAGCTAATGCCTGTAATGCAGCTTGACTATCTGAATAGATAGCTATGTGTGCGCCATTGATACCCCTTTTTAGATATATCCTTAAATAGATTGAGATTGCTTCAATTTCAGCCTGGAAGACGCTAGGCCACCTGCCCATTGGTTCTGAGACTTTGGTATTTGGCCAATAGACCCCTGCACCGACTACGATGTTTGTTTTTGAACTGTCTGTGAACCATTCTAGACTTCTAGGGTCGATCCAAGATCCTCCTATGTCCCATTTATCACGGTCTGAGATAATAATCTGACAACTGCGGTCAAACTGTCGTTTTGGGATCATATAATCCTTTATTGAGTAGATTATGTTTTGATGCGGTATGTTTTTTAAAATATTGAAATGACCATAGTCATGAAGTTCTTGTCTAGACAAGATTTTCATCTTCAATGCGCATATGTAGTGGGGATAATCCTATTATAACTTCAATAGCAGCGGTTGGGCAGCTTCGAATGGCACCAGTGATTGCCAAGCAAGCCGGCCTTTGAAAACTTGTAAGTATTTGCTTACCAGATTCTTGTTTTGTCTAAAGCCACCATACGAGCGATGCATAGGTAATGATTGGCCCACCATTATTACATACATCCAGTGTATCATTTTTGGGTCTATACACCATGTTATACCAAGGGGACTCCGACAGGCCCACATTGCTCTTGTGACTTTGTTTATCACCGAATTTAGGTTAGAGTTCCAATTCAGGCGCTTATCCAGAACTACACCTAGATATTTGACCTCATCGGAATATTTTATATTGATTCCCTCAACAGATATTGTACCAAGGTTCAGTTTTAATCTGTTTGTGAAAGGAACGAGACTGGGTTTGCTAGGATTCATGCATAACCTTTCTGCGCGACACCAATCTGAAATGAAGGTTAGAGCCTGATTCAAAATGTAGGATATTGTTCTGTCAAACTTTCCGCTTATAATGACAGCAAGATCGTCAGCAAATCCACTTGCCTCGAAGCCTAACCATTGTAGTTTGACTAAGAGTTCGTCAATAACTAAAGAACATAGAAGGGGTGACAACACGCAGCCTTGCGGACAGCCTTTCATTGCCTTGACTGATACGGATTTGTCTCCCAGAGATGAGCTAATTTCTCTACTTTTTAACATAATTTTAACCCACCCAATAGTTGGTTTATCGGTATTATTGCAGAGCATAGTCCCCTCTATAGAGCGAACAAATACAGTGACATATATGTAAACATAAAACTTCATAGCTTTTGATTGATTTCATGCTCCACAAATCATTATTTTTTTCAGATATAGTAAAATTTGGTTTTTACTTAATGTATGACTTCAGTTTCCATTGATTGGGACTCCCATAAGGAATCACTCCTCACTTGCAGACCCTCAGAGATGGTTCCACTAACATTTTCATTTACGTATCCTTTATCAAATAAAACTTTTAACTTTTAACTATGTTGCTTCTTTTCGAGTAGAAGCGACCTTGATCAATGATAATCCACCTGTGGAAAATTTTTGAAGGCATAAGAGATCTTTTCAAGAATGCCATGAGATTTGTTTAAGTGTATATTTCTATATGGAACAGGCAGTATTCAACCTAAACAATCATCCAAATTGTGTTTAAAAGAATAAAGGAACTATTTTCTTATAAAATTCAACCCGTCGAAAAGTGTTTTTCAGGGTGTGAATTGGTTAAGATTCAGGATTCTAGATTTAGTGGAGTTCTTTAAATTGGAACTTATATAGAAAGCACGTCTGATTATCTTTATATGAATGTGACACGTGTGACCATCGAAAACACAGACTAGAATCATTTGCATAACAGACAATTCAGAGCTGAAATCCTTGTATTAGTTAGGATGTGATTACCACCTAAAAAATTGACTATTTACTGAAAAAGTTGTTGCCTACTTTTTAGGCTGCATCTTCATTCTGTGTTTGATGATCCGAAAATTTCTTGTAGAATAAATATGTTGACTCATATTTCCCACAAAAAACTCGACACACACTTTACTGGCTTACTGCCCACTCATAGACTTTTCAGAGGGACAGATACAAACATTTTAATTTGCCTGCCGCCTGAAAGCAGGCATTGGCAATTGTAACTGCCATTTACATATGAAATAAACCACTCTGTGGAAGCGGAATGTGAAAAGTTACTTCGCCCTTTCACCCTACGCTACATGCATTCATATATAAATTATGAAATCAACATTTTAGTACGAGTGTACGTAGAATGCATGCGGTTAATTTATGTGTTTGTGTGTGTGTGTGTGTGTGTGTGGTACGTACATCTGATGTCCAATTGCACCGGATTACTCTCGCCGTCACCCTCCCGATTGCTGCCCACACAAGTGTAGATGCCACTGCGCGCTCTGCTCACATTCTGCAGTACGAGACTTTGGTTTGCCACGATGATGCCTTCAGCAATATTGTTTTCCAATATGTCGCCCTGCAAATAGATCGTGGGAAAACAAAAAACAGAAAGAAGGGGTTGGGATGAGAAGCAAATAGTGTTAAATAATTGTGATTTTAAAATAAGAACGATTCTATTACATTGTTTAGCTGCTGGGTAAACAAATAAATATTCAACTTAAAATGAAAGTTTCAGTTGCAGTTGCAGTTTCAGTTTCAGTTCGTGCCACACTCTGCTCAGTCCTCCCTGACACACTTAGTAGTCCATGGAGTCTGGTAAGGCGCACACACGCACTCCATTGGCATCTCAGTAGGAAATGTTAGCGAGGATTGTGTTAGGTGCTTAGTTAACGTCACCGCTGACAGAGGGATACTTGGTTGATATGCTGTTTCCCTGCAGTATTAGTTCATGGATATGTTTCTCCTACCAGAGCTGACATTATTGACCACATGTCAGCTCTGAGTAGTCGACTGAGTAATCGACTGTAATTTTGAGTACTTTTTTTAGTATACAATCCTTTATATTTCATCTGACATACTTGGTGACATGTCATTGGACCCATTAGTATATCAATACTATGTTTGGTGACTGCCAGACTATCTGCTATTTCCCACTGGGATGAATAAACATCGGTGCGTATATTTGTATGGATTTGTATGGATTCATATTGGAAAACCCCAAACATTTTGTTCGCTATAGCCTCAGAAACCAATTGTCTTGCTCTTCCTTGCCGGGAGTTTTGTTCTATATTTATGAGTAAACACACAACAAAGCAAAACTTTTCAATATATTCTTATTTATACAATAATGTCCTGCAATGCGTGCAATTTCAAAAGGATTTAGCTCGCTCTGGATCCTGCATTTTATTGTTGAGCTTTACGTATCTCTGCGTGATTTACATGCGCTCTACAAATACGGTTTTTTGTTGTGTTCATAGCCATTTTTGTTTTAATTGCAGTTTATGTGCTGAAAATTGCACTTTAAATTTTAAATGTGAAACGGCAATTCTAAAGGATTAAATTCTCTCAGGGCTACGCTTTAAGCCATTGGCCAGATTGAGCAGGCTATGGCTTAACATTTGACCTCAAATATGTGTGTTTATGGCCATGCGAGTTGAGTGAGTGTTGACATACATTTAATTGTGCTAAAATCAAGCAATTTCTTAATTTTTCAATATGTTCAACTAAAATATGGATAATAATTTCCTTCTGGCTGTTCAACCTGTCAAATTTCTAAGGATTAAATGTTTCGGTACTGCAGTGTCTTTGAATGTGTTTGACAGTATTTTAAAGCCTCTGAATAATTACTGTTATCATTTCATGAAATGAACTTATGAGGTATCTCAGATTCATTCTTGCGTTCTTTAAAGCCTCAGGAACTAGATAGGTAGGTAGGTAAGGTGGGGGCCCGAAGGGCGCACTTAGGCCAACATTGACCTTTTGTGATACCGCATGAAACATCAATAGGAACTACATAACATTTACTTGAGATGACTACTGAGATGACTGCTAACACTTCCTGAGCTTAAGTTTTCGGTCCTTCAGTTTCGCTTAATATCTGTTTGAAAGTCTCTGATTAGTCACTGTAACTCTACCCTAATTCCTCCAAGTTAGCAGTTTACCTTTTACTGATATTATTGCCAGTAAATTCGTTACTGTTGTCCCCATTATTGGATCCTTAGAATATTATAGCTACCGAGTCTGTCTGAATTTGTCCAATCACTTTAATTAAACGACTTCTTTGGATGTGAATAAATTAATTGTCTCTCATAAAATGTTGCTTTGTTTGTCATGGCGCATTGCTCAGTAATAATTTCAGTTGCTCTGATTTGTTGCCATATACTCGTATGTGGCAAACTCTGTTGCAAAGCAATTGGTATCCTTCATTCTGGGAAGGTTTGACTTCCCTGTAGCATTGCGTACTACCTTCTGCTCGATATAATTCAATAAGCTAAAATCGAATTAAGTTTCTTCCGAGTTCAGAATTTCGTTGTCGCTTGTGAGGAATTGAATGAACACAGCCGCCTTCTGTGGTCTAGTGATAAGCCTGCTAGACTCACAATCAGAAAGTCAAGGTTTTAAAATTGCTTCGGGCTTGGTCTAAAATTGCTTATTTCTAAAATAAATCCTTTTTCACTTCGAGTCGAAATCCTCAATTCTGTGCAGTCAAAATTAATTATGGTGTAGGTTAGGTTAGGCTACGAAGGAGTGTGCTGATACTTCTCCCATTATCATCTATGTCCATTGCGACTACCTTCAAAAATGCCAAGAGGAAGCATACTCGACCTTACCATCGATTTCCGTATAAATTGAAAGTACCATCCCTATTAAACCATTTGGTTTTCTAGACGAAAGTGAGAAGATCCGATAAATCCACCTTCGTTATCTCTGTCAAGCTTGTGAACAAGCGCGACCCCAAACATTGAATTAGTTTCAACTGTATTCTTGGACATTGAAATAAAAATTGATGAATCGGCTCTATCTCTTCTTCATCATGGCAACTCCTGCATAGCCCGCTCGACGGAATACGCCAATGTTGAAACATTGGTGCGATAGCACAATACCTGGTAATGACCCCCGTAAGCACTTTTACTGCAGGTTTGTTGAGCCCTAAGAGAACCATCGTTCTCTTCATGTCTAACCTAGGCCATAAGACCCTCGAAACTTCACAGTTGTCACGAATAATCCATAAGTTATTTATCACTGCAGTAGATATATGTTCCTAAACAGTTCACATAACGGGATTTGTAGTGAGGTATCTGCTTCGTTAATGTCCATTTCAGAGACCCTTCTGGACATCTCGTCCGCTAATTCACAGAGGGTAATGTCGGAATTACCCGTCACAGAGCCTGACTCTCAGTCTTCCCTGGTTGGATAGAGAGTTGGAATTCTAGCTCTAAAGTCTAGAATAGAAGTCATGCAGTCTGTAGCCGTTTCTAAGTCAGCCGTAATTATCCTTTGACCCTTCGGTGTTATTTCCCTGAAAATTGTAAGCTATCGCTCAAAGCTATGCTACCCTTGAGTCCCAAATCAAAGACTGATAAAACTTCAAATGGCCCTAACTTCTATACGGTACGTCCTACACCTATGAAAGTTTGCCACATACAAATGCTTGTAACTTTTTACTGGAGCGTCATATAACCTTGAAATTTTGTAACAATAAAGTACTCGAGCCTCTTGCCAATTTAAGCTATCGCTCAAAGCTATGCTACCCTAGAGTCCCAAATCAAACACTAATAAAACATACATAGTTGGCAGATTTCAACATTTTGCAGTCCCTTAGTCTGGCGGCACAACCCTGAATGAACACCCCTAGTGGTAAGAGGTGAAATAATATGTTTAAGCTTTCTTGAGGCGCGCTGCTTACAGCCCCTGAGATTACCAGGCTAGCAAGTCTTTGTACTTTTCCAATACGGTTTTGATTACATTTCCTTCCCAACGCCTTCCACCAGACGATTGACCCGTAGGTTAAAATTGGTCTAATGATGGTGGTGTACATCTCTTACACAATTTATGGTGTAGAAAAATAATAATGAATAAACATATTTGCTCTTTGCTACAACCATCCTTCCTTTCTGTGGATTTTCATAACACTCGTCAATTAATAATGTCCATCAGCACATTATCACTTACCACCACGAAACTATTCGGAAGTCATATAAACAAAATGACGTTTACCTTTAATATAAAACATCTGCACAAGAATATGCTGTGTTATTGTTCGGACTTAATCCTTGTACGAGGTGTGATCAAAAGAGAACCGTTATTGTGTGATCAAAAAATAAAGTATTTATTTATTCATCAACAACTTTCTTGTCCCCTTTAAAGTAATTCCCCTCAGATATAATACACTTATGACAGCATTTTTTTCAATCCTCGAAACACTTCTGAAACCCTTTTTTTGGTATCGCCAACAGCTCCTGTTTCGATTTTTCTTTTATCTCCTCAATCGTAGCAAAACGCTTTCCTTTCATCGGTGTCTTCAGTTTTGGAAAGAGGAAAAAGTCAGCGGGGGCCAAGTCCGGTGAATACGGTGGTTGAGGCATGATAACGGTTTTGTTCTTGGCCAAAAAATTACGCACAAGCATCGATGTGTGAGCTGGTGCGTTATCATGGTGCAAAATCCATGATTGGTTTTTCCACAATTCTGGGCGTTTCTGACGAATTGCTTCTCGCAAAAGGCACATAACTTCAAGGTAGTATTCCTTGTTGGCCGTACGACCTTGTGGCAAGAATTCATGATGCACAACGCCATTGCAATCAAAGAAAACTGTCAGCAAAACCTTTACGTTCGACCGAACTTGACGTGCTTTTTGCGGTCTTGGCTCATCTGGACGTTTCCATTGGGATGGTTGGGCTTTGGTTTCAATGTCATAGCCATACACCCACGATTCGTCACCAGTTATGATCTTTTTGAGGAAATCTGGATCGTTGTTGACGATGTTCAACAGCTCCTGAGCGATGTCCATGCGACGATATTTTTGCTCAAAATTTAGCAATTTTGGAACAATCTTCGCTGCCGTAAGTTTCATACCTAAAACATCCGTAAAAATTGCTTGGCATGAGCCGAACGATATGCCAACATCATCAGCAACCGACGATTCGACGATTATCCAAAATCATTTTCTTCACTGCGTCAATGTTTTCATCGGTTGTTGACGTGCTCGGGCGACCAGGACGAGCATCGCCATTGACATCTTCTCGGCCTTCCTGAAACCGGTTATGCCACAATTGAACTTGTGTTCTGCTCATAGTAGACTCGCCAAAGGCCACAGTCAACATTTCAAATCTCCTTGCGCATTTAATTTCATTTTTTACACAAAACTGAATACAGTTTCTTTGATCCATTTTTTCGAATAGTACAAAATCGAATCGGGCACACCAGAACACGACTAACCTTTTTATCTGTCAAAAATAAACTGACAATCCAAAATGGTTGGTATTGCCAACATATATAACAGACATGTGTACCAACATAACAGAAAAAAAATGCGAACATCTAACATACGTAACTCACGAAAAGATGAAAATAACGGTTATCTTTTGATCACACCTCGTATACTTAGGAATTCTCTTCGAACTTGATCAGCGACACCTGTTGCTCTTTCTACAATACAAGTATGTTCGTGATTTCTGTCAGTAGGTGGATAAAACCCCTCTGTTACAGAGTCACAACTATTACTCAAAGAAATTGTGAATTCGGGCTACCAAACGAACTTACGGCTGATGATTACTTGTTTGGTGATCTAATTTAGGGGCTGGTTTGCTTGGTTGATTGGTTCAGGTGGCTCATCCACGGCATCCTTGCGTGAATCACAATTAGCGCCTTAGCGCCGTTTTTTAACCACTACCCCTCCTAAGAGCTGGAAAAAGATCGGTTGTTATCTAGATCCAATTTGTGGAAGTTACGTGTTTTAGAAAATCCCAGACAGCCGAGACCGTCCTGCTAGAAAATAGTTTTTCCCAGGGCCCTATTTCTTGCGGCCGTCAGAGTTGGGCATTTGCAAATAAAGTGAGTTATTTTTTCCCTCTCATCCGACTTCTACAATAGGTATTGAACGGTCATTTTCTACGCATGCGTACCTACTTGCCAGTGACCTGGAAAAACCGCCATTTGTCGGCTGGTGTCTCTCCTTGTTTATAAGCACCCTTGACCTGCTATATTGTAGACTGGCCAGGTCGCCCGGGATGTATTGCACGTTGTAAGTGCCCTCCATCTTCTACCCGCCTAGGTGAGACATAGAAGGTAGATCCCCCTCTTTATCGCACCCAGGAACACAGTTACTAGTTCTGCATATGTTAGGTCGAGCTAGGCCCCTATGCGCGCTAATTCATCAGCCTTCTCATTCCCATCGATGTTCCTATGGCCTGGAACCCAGATGATTGTGATGTCAGCATGAAGACTTAGCCCCCTAAATTCATCCCTACACTGTCTGACCAACCTGGAGGTGATGGTGTGTGACTGTAGAGCCTTTATAGCAGCCTGGCTGTCCACAAAATGGCAACCTTGTGTCTACTCGTATGTGCTTCTCTAATGTATTGGGTCATTTGCCGATACGCCTCCCTGATTGCGAGTACTTCCGCCTGAAGAACTGTAGCCTCATCAGGTAGGCGTGTGCAGTAATTGATGTTAACGTGTGTTGAAAATACCGCAGAGCCTACCCCAAGATCCATTTTGGACCCGTCTGTATAGATGGGTATATTGTATTCCGTTGCAAATTTCGCCTTGACCACTCTTCTCTTAAACGAAATCTAACCGTGAAGTCCTTTTTATAGTTTAGCTGTGGTACTATGTAGTCTGTTGTTATTTGTGTTAGTTCCCTCGCCATTGAGTATAGCACCCTACCATGGAAATACGGTCGCTCAGCCCAGCAACCTGTCGGCCGGGCTGATTTAGTCTAAGCTACATTCTCAGCTATGCAGTTCAGATATCACTCAATTCAAAACACTGATTTAGGATACTATTTTATAAAAAGAAAAAAAAACTATAAAATCCTCTCTGCCGATCATTCTATTCCTCCAAATTTCTTATAATTATTCTGTTCTTATAAGTCTTGAACCTGGGCCACGCCAATATTCTAATGCAGGACACGTCCGTACAGACGGACGTAGACTATACGTGCTGTACACCTAACCTAAACCAGGGGTTCGACACTTACATTCCAAATAGAGAGGAATAATCTAACAATTTAGTGGTCACTGGTAGTTCCATTGACATATATACGGATGGCTCCAAACTGGAGGATAAGGTCGGTTGCTGCATTTTCTCCATTAAACTAGGCATCAAGCTCTCCTATCATCTCCCTGACCATTGCAGCGTATTTCAGGCGGAAGTAATGGCAATATTCCAAGCGTCCAAGTGGCTTATTCACAATGAAGTATGCGATGTGAACATTCGCATATTCACGGACAGTCAGGCGGCAATCAAGTCCCTAACTGGTGTATTCACTACCTCTAAGCTCGTACGTGATTGCCGCTCCTCCCTGAACGTCGTCTCGGGTAACTCACAAGTTCACATATGCTGGGTGGCTGGACATAGCGATATTCTGGGAAACTGCGAGGCCGATGAATTGGCCAAAATAGGTACGCTGCTCCCTGACATCTCCCCCTTTTTTGGTGTAGGTGTCCAACTGACCACGGTCAAATGGGCCATAAAACATGCCTACCTTGAGGCAGATAAAAGAGCCTGGGTAAATTAACATACTTGTAGTGTTGCCAGACAAACCTGGAGCACTATTGACACAAGGCGTACTAGTCAGCTACTCAGTATTAACAGGATCTCCATCAGCACTACAATAAATGTGCTCCCGGGACACTGCCTGATCGGTAAACATGGTGAAAGACTAGCACTGCCCCATAACGACTTCTGTCGCAGTTTCGACTCTGAGGAGGAGGAAGAAACAGTACTTCATCTCATGTGTCAGTGCCCAGCTCTGGCCAGGCGAAGATTAAAATTCCTAGGCTCACCTTTCTTCACTACCTTAACCGACCTATCTTCCATCAACATTAAGGACATAGCTAGGTTCATTTCGGAATCACTGTGGTTCCCAAAATTCTAGACGGGGGAGTCGCATCCTTAGTGCGATACCACAACGAGCCATTGTATGTGCGTAAGTGTGCTTTTGCATAGAAGGCTGCCACTCCTATTAGTCTGGACTTTTAATCCTTTGAATTTAATTTTATTGTTGCATATTGCTTAGCATTGAATTTGTCAAACCTCTGAAATCTCGTTATGGAATATTGGATCACTCCACAACAGATCTAGATCAGTGAGCAGTGTATCCGAGTTTCAGGAAGGAGTACGATGAGTCTGGCTTTTTCTGAATTATTATTTCCATCTACTTAGTACAGATCCATTCACAGAAGCAGATCTCTCCCCATCAAATCAAATCCCATTTCCATATCTACGTCAGTCAGTCTTTCAGTATATCAGATCGTCACTGTTATTTTGAGCCTGACTACGGACAGTAATACTAATACATTGAGATTAAATATACTCCTTACAATAACTATCAATACTCTGAATAGGTTAAAGTCTCAAGAGATTGAGGAGGCTTTCTTTACTCTGTCTTCTGTGTTCAAATTCCAGTAGATTTTAATCAGACTCGAACAAAATTTGTATTCGTCCTTGACAATTTTTCTCTGAGTGTGCCTTCCTGCAGGCAGCGCTGGCAAAAGCGCCGTCACTCTGAAAGCCACTGTCAAATTATCCCTATTTGCAACTTTAACCGAAAAAAAGTGAAATAAATTTGAGGCAAACTTCCTATCAAACGAATTTCATGCACAAAATTATGCTCCAAACTTTGTTAGTTAAGTGCCTGGAGAGCAGAGTGAGTGAGTGAGTGAGCTCCAAAATGAAAAAGTAATAAAAAAAAATGCGCCGTTAGCCAATTTTAACATATGTATAGAGGTATCCCTGTGTGCGTTAGTGTGTGTGTTTGCGGGTGGAGTGTGTATTGTGGAGTGTGTTTGGTTTTATAGATATGTGCGAATGCTAGTCTGGAGCTTATCCTTGTTGACTGTTTGTGGCTGCGGGCTAATTTATATGTAAATAGCAATTTTCAATTAGGTCTGAAATGGGGTTGGAATGCTCCCAGCTCCCGGCTCCAGCAGCGAGTAGACGCGGTGCCTGCTGATGTACTTACAACATGGGAAAAAGGATAATGGAGTAATTTTTTCATTTCAAATTTTATCTAATATCCATGCATATGTGCGCTTTTATATTTTCGCTTTAATTTCGGCTCTTTTAGAGTGGGGAACAAATCAACCATTTCGTTGAGTACCGGCGGCTATTTGTCCAAAATCATGTGTGTGTGTGGTAATTGCAATAAAATTAAATTTGAAATAATAAATTAGAAACTGCGGCTTAGGACTCCACACTCACATTATGGCGCCAGCTGACTTTGTACACCCAAGGATTCGATTTGATGTTGCACTCGAAGAAAACGTCGATGCCTTCGCGGAAAGTGGCGTTCATGGAATTGGTACCCAGCTCCAGGCTGACGACGGGAATATCTGCAAATAAAGAGAGAGAGAGGAGAAATGTGTAATTGGTATAAGTTGGAATATGCTCTGAGCTAATTCGAAAAACAATTTTCCGCCACACGGCGTGGTTAATAATTTAATCCACACTCTTGTATCACATAATTACGCATATGATTACACTGAAGAACCCTTTCGGCTTTTTTGCGTTCACAAAACTTCACCGACGGCACTCACCCCCGGCGCGCTCCCTTTTTTGTTTCTTTTTTTTTGTGAGCAGGTGGATTGGGGTGGAAGGCTTTCATGTTTCGCTTTAAATTAATCCGCATAATTGACTCAATTGAAAAGGTTTCGGTTTTGTGCGCTGCTTTTTAATTGACAGCTGTTTTTGTGGCCGCACATTTCCCAGCAGTTAAATTGATAACGAAATTTATTGAAAAATTACTTAATCTATTTTAAGCTGAGCGCCTGTCAGAAACTTTTAATATTATGAGATAAATAAATTTGCCCAAAAATGTGGCTTACGTGGAAGAAAAAGTGACGCATAAATAATGTCGGTGGGCGTAACTAAGTTTCAGGAGCCTACTCTAATGCTCGTAAAGTACAGGATAATCTAATAATGCAGAGACAGGTTTGAGGGATTACATGAGCCAGAGATTTACCTGCTATAAATATGAATGGGGAAGTAAATTGAGGGAATTTGGATAAATAAAATCAGAACATTGTTTCACTAATCAGATCCTAAAGTAGACATTAAACTAAAAGACACTTACGGACTAAAAGACACTTACTTATGTAGCTCTTTATAGACAGACAGTTACTGTCAGTCTCTCAGCATGTTTTCATCAAGGGTAAATCGCGGTCTCAACCGTTTAGTCTCTAGTATTGAGTGCTCTCTGCACAACAGGGAGTTCTCCCTATTGGCTTTTCTGGACATTGAGGGAGCTTTTAACAACATAATAAGCAATAATCGGTGCGATGCGAGACTAGGAGGTGGAACCCGCCATTAGCAGGTGGATTGAAAATATGCTTAGTAGCAGGATAATCAATTCACGGCTGGGGACGGCGTTGGCCGTGTGCAGAGGCACACCACAAGGTGCAGTTCTTTCACCCCTACTCTGGAATCTGGCGGTAAATGATCTCCTTGTTCGACTGGAGAGGGAAGGGTACAAGGTGGTTGCGTATATGGATGATGTTGCTATTAGTATCTCGGGAAAATACATGTCTACTCTGAGAGACTTGATGCAGCACATGTTGAACATTCTCTCTAAATGGACTACTGATAGTGGGTTGGGGGTTAATCCGACCAAGATCTTCACTAGGAAGTATAAAATTCTCATTTCTTTCCAAATGGGCTACTGACTATGGGTTGAGGGTTCATCCATACAAGAATAAGCTGGTGCTCTTCACTAGGAAGTATAGAATTCCTCAATTTATCGATCCAAAAACGAATGGGTGTAGATATTTGTCTTGTCGAGCCACAACGAGTCTTGAACAGGCCTAAGTGAGTCTTAAGACAGCCATATACCCCTACCTTGTATTGTCGAGGAAGCAAAATATCTCAGCGTGATCCTAGATAGAAAGCTGAATTGAAAGGCTAATGTAAGTAAGCACATTATAAAGGCTCAAGTAGCTCTGTAATCTTGCAAAATAGTTGTAGGTAAGATCTGGGGGTTATAGCCTAAGGTAGCCTATTGCATATACGTAGCTGTGGTACGACCAGTCCTTTCTATGGGGTACTTGCTTGGTGGACAGCACTAAGTAAGTCCACATACAACAGTTTGACAACAAAGGTACAAAGAACGGCAGAGGTATTCAAAAGTAGTGCCATTAGAACGACTCCAACGGCAGCATTGGACATTATGCTCAATCTGCTGCCTGTCAGGCTTTTTGGCGAAAAAGTGGCTGTAAACTCAGCTATTTGGCAAAAAGTTAGGCATCAATGGGTTGACAGGAACATAGGTCATGCGTCTATTTTAAGACATTTTGAGGGTATTCCTGACTCCTTCGATTACATCACTCCAATTTATGCCTTCAATGGTGTGTGCAGGATCTCCATTCCCTCCAGGGACGAATGGAAGGATGGCATCCCCTCTCCTGCAAAAGGGATTCGCATCCACACAGATGGATCCAAGTTACATAGTAGAGGTAAGAGGTGGTGTATTCTCAGAAGATTTGGACATTAACATGCCCTTTAGGATGCCCGACCACTATAATGTTTTTCAGGCAGAGGTCGCGGCTATAGAGGCAGCACTGTCTTGGCTAAGTAAGAAAAAGGTATCTGGACATGATATTTGTATACTATCTGACAGCGAAGCAGCTTTGTACTCCCTGGAATCGGCTTAACTCACTTCAAAAGCCGTCAAGAGCTGCCGCAAATCTTTAGATGAGATAGCTAAGCAGACCCGTCTGCATCTGTGCTGGGCTCCCGGCCACAGAGATATTCCAGGGAACTTTAAAGCGGATGACCTTGTCCGTGAGGGTACTACTATACCGATTGAACCAAATAGGTCGAACTTCGGTATTCCTATTGCCACATGTAAGCTCTTAATTAATGCAATGTCCTTAAGCACAGCGGGCTGGCGCTGGTCTGAAGGAAGAGGATGCAAAATAGCTACACAAACTTGGCCAGAGATAAATATCAAGTACTCTAAGGACCTAGTGGCTCTAAATAGACAAAGTATAGGTTCCGTGATGAGTGTCCTAACGGGACACTGAAATCTGGGCACTCACGGGCGTAGGCTGGGGATTGCCTCTCACGACTTCTGCAGGAGTTGCATGGACGAGGAGGAGGAAGAGTCCATTGTACATTTGTTATGCACGTGTCCAGCGTTGTCCAGAAAGAGGCGCACTTTCCTAGGCGACTACTTTCTGGACTCTTAGGGAGATATCTGAAATAAAAATATTAGCTCCATCAACTGCTTCATTAGAAGCTCCAAATGGCTGTACCTTTGTAAGGGATGGGACCTGATGTGTCATCCGGTATCACAAAGGGTCAATGATGACCTAAATGCGCCCTTCGGGCGGCCGCCTTACCTACCTAGCTTCACATATGGAGGTGCTGTAGGATCGCATATAAAAGTGTTTAGTTGGGAACAATTAATAGTGATGGCGTTAGTGTTTAGTGGTGGTATAGCTGATGTGCTGTGCTGTTCTGTATATACCACTGTAACTTCAGGTCGGTATATCACAAAATTCTTCAATGAAAGAGTCTCTTAATCGGTTTGGAGACTCCTTGAAATGAAATCTCATAGTAGACTATGCTGTTTGATACGTTCTGTATAGACACAAGTGACAATTCCATATGCAGAATTTGCTGTTTATGACTCTTCTATGGCAATCCTTCAATCTACAAGAAAGTATGATCTCGTGTTGATACACTTTTGTTTTAAAATCTTTTTAATACGAGAAGCACGGACAGGAAACAAATCAATGGGAACGTGCTCGAAAAGAGGAGATCCCCATACTCACTGAGGGAGTTACAGGAACTCTCCGACTAGCACAATTTCTTGTTCAGTACTACTGAAACCAATTGGCCATTAAGCATAGAGCACACAAGCTCCAAAATAGAAATGTCAAAGACTCGTTTTGATAGTCGTGCTCTGTTCAAACAGTGTCTTAATTCCTGCATAGACGTGGTCTCCTACAGAAATTCGCCAAATACTCCCGATGGATTGTTTGCGCTCATACCTTAAACCACCGTCAGAGTGCAGTTCCCTTGGTCTCGCAAAAGTAAATTCTTGATGTTTTTCGAGTAACAGTCAAGCTTTGAGCTTGAAATTAAAATTCCTCTTGTGTTGTTGTTGTTGTGAACGCTTCAAACCCTCATTCCAGTCGTTGCTTGTAGCATCCTTAAAAAAGGTGTAAATATTTGAAAGCCAAACAAATTAGGCAATTTGGGTGGAATTTGCGCTTTTATTGTTCCCAAGGCGAAGAGTTTTCTTCTACCTAAGCTGCGGAGGCATGTAGCTGGGAACATTGTTCTGTTAATTACCTACACAAAATCCCCCCGCAGCGTCAGCAACCGCGTTCGGCTCATTGGGGGAAAGAAAAGCAGCGTAGAAACATGCAATTAAATCACATTTAACTTGAAACTTTTATGTCTGCATTTATTTGCCGCTAAGCTTTTTCAGAAAATGCAAATGCGACATGCCACTAACTGAATGAGACTTTAAAGGGTGAACATCATTTAAAATTAAGTATACGCAAAGAATTCACAGACAGAGAAAACTAGGTTGAGAGGGTCACAAGATGACAAAACGAGAGTGAGTGTGACAGTTTTCTTGTGTAGTGAGGAATCTCGAAAGAAGGAACCAAATTTGAATGAACAATATTTGGTTTTGTAGTAAAAATGTTTCAGTTCAAGCTTTCAAGGCTAGCACGGAGTGTCAAACACAGCAAATTGTTTACTAGGTAAAAGAATATCGGACAGTTGACTTTGTAGTTGATAAAACATCATGGAGAGTGAGAAATCCAATAAGACCCAGATCAGAACCAAATTATCTTTTTCCAGATGCTTTATTTTATTCAATATATTCTTCTACTGTTAACTATTTTGTGAGCCTTAACTTTGATTAATGCTATCTTAGGCGTTTAACTGGTAATGATTCCACCATGCAAGATGTTTTGATGTGCCCTTCATCGTAATTTTCAGCTTTCGTAGCTCACAATGTCGACTGGTAGACAAAGGGTATCTACGTAAATACTCTTTGCGGTAGACCACAGCTCAACAATATAGTGATGTAAGCTCAGAGCGCCTGTCATTTAATGTCACCTCATTAGATAAAAAAGAAAGAAAAGCAACATTTTTGGTATCAAGAAATAAATCATTTATAACAGAATAATTCTGTGCTCTATGTACTGCACTCTATTTCTCTTTTACTGCTTATTCTCTTTTCAACTTTTCTCTTTCCCCTTGAATCAAGGGGAAAATATATATATTAGAAATATTCCTGTCTTTAATATTTCACCATCGAAATTACTGGTAGGAAGCAAATTACCTTAGGATATAAAGCAACATTTAAATTTAATGGTTGAATATATTCCATATAAGAATAGCTGAAAGCTTCCTATGAATGTAAGGATTCAAAATTATGAGTCATGTCAAGAAAACGGGCCTTTCAGTTAGGAAAAGAGAAGACGTCGACTCCTTCGTAATTGATTTTGTGATTATACTGTGGTAAGTTCTATTAAAGAATTTATCCCCCTGCTTATTTGAAAATTTAACTCTATATAATAATATAGTGATGGTGTCTTGCATTGTAATAGGCTTCTCAAAGCTATGACGTTATTCGACATAGTTATGAAGATATCATATTGAAACATAAAAGATTGCATACTTTTAGAATCCCATTTGAAGGCTGAGAATGAGTGCACCACTCCATGTATTTAAGCCAAGACACAATCCATGCAGATAAAACTTCTTTCGAGGTGTATATAATGGTCTAGAATGTTCTCGAAAGTCAAATCTTACTCAAGAACACTCTTTCGAGGTGTAGATAATGGTCTAGAATGTTCTTGAAAATAAATGCTTACTCAAGAACCCTCTTTCGAGGTGTAGATAAGATTCGAGAATGATCCAGAAACTTCTTAAATGGTATAGAGAATATTCTAGAATTTTCTACTTCAACCATTCAAAAGGTGTATAAGCCACTACCCTATTAATGTGTAGAGGCAGTTGAATAGCAATCGTAACAGTGTGTACATCGTGCATTTTATTTGTAATAAAGTGATTAAATAAATTATTATATAAAGTGCAGACAGTAATAAAGTAAACTTTAAGCCTAATATTAAGTGTGTAAATTGCAATAGTTAAATAAAGTTAATCATTTTAATTTAAACAGTGACTGTTTGATTACTACACAATCCAGTGGTACGAATCCAAGTACTGAGAATTAGAGTCAATTGTCAGGATGGCAGTTTCGTGACAATATATTTTGCTGGTAATTGAGGATAAAAACACAGCAAAAATCCTTTTAGAGAAACAATTTTAGATAAACAATTCATTTGCTGCGTAAATTCCAGTGTATATAAGTGGCTTCCTTCTTAGGTGGTATGGCGTAGACTTTTCTGGTATAGTAAAGTAGTTTATAGTATATAAGAATATAACAAATGTCCACTTGGGTTGATGAATGCCAGCTCTGCTCTATAAGTCAAACTGCCTTACCTACAATATACGTCGCTACTTGACTGCCCAAGAAGGTAGCCAACAAGGTAGATCGACTCTATAGAGCAGAGCCACTATTCATCAACCCAAGTAGACATTTTCTATTTTTGTATTCATATATACCACTTGGAACACCGGAAAAGCTTCCGTGATATTGCACCACGATTTTGAGCCAGTACCAAAACCAACACGTTCCCTTACAAGAGATGTCGAGATTGCCGGGCTTTAGAGAAGGAAGTTTATAATGTTTACTCGCAACTCAAATCTATATGTATTTGGCTCTAAATTTGATCGAGGATAAGAAGGTTCAACCCTAGTTAGAACATTTGATTGCCAACTTATATGGGAAACTGCAAAACTTTGAATTCAGGTGGGTATTGTGTGGAGTCTTGTTATTTTCTTACTTTTCTCCTCTTTCTTCCTTTCCCCTTTTTCCCTTTCCTCTTCTTCCCTTTCCTCTCTTTCCCTGTCCTCTTTTTCCCTTTCCTCTTTATTTCCTCTTTCTATCATTCCTTTTTCTTTCTTTTCTTTTTTCCTATTATCACCATATAGCATTGCTGGAGCTTTCTTTCCACTGATAATATAGTCACTTGTATTGATGACTTCGAAAGCTTATCACAATATCCCGTTCAATCAACAAATAATTGCTTAAACGATAAAACTTTAAACAGTGAAACTTTTGTAATCGACAAGTGGAGCCAAAAATAGCAGCTCTCATTCTTCGGGCAAGTGGCTCGTCAATTAAGCTTATTAAGCAATCAATCAATTGAGCGTAGTGTATCAAAACAACTCAAATACTCGTACTTAATTTAGTTTTATTTAATTAGCTCACTGTCGCGCACACAAAAAAGGTTAACAAACTGAAATTGAAAGCAAACAGCAAACCACCACTCACTTAAAAGGCACCAGGGAAGCGGAACTGATTACAAAAAGGATGCCGAACTGCCTGGAAAACGGTACAAATTCCACTTGCGCTTTCGCCATAATTATGACGGTTTCAAAAATTGCTTCATTGTTGACCTGAGCATACCGAGCCGGTAAACAACACAAATGCCTACAGAGTATGCAAACCCCACACCCAAGCACCCGCCTTCGTCCACCCCGCATCCTGAGCAACACCTTAAGATTACACGGGTACACAAAAGTTCACCCTTCATCAAGTTAATACAGCGGCAGCACAGCAGAGCCGCGCAGCGTAGGGAAGAGCAATGAAGAGCCACGCAGCGCAACTCACTTTATTAAAAAAGGAAGATAAATCGCGCTCGAAACCTGTGAAATTTCCGTGTATATTCGCACAATACAAATTCAGGCTAACAAACACTTCGCATTAAAATTGAATGCTGAGTAGACGCCACTTGGTGCGCTGCCAAATGACAAAACATTTTGCAGGATGGGTCGTGGTGCAAAGCAGCCTTAATTAAAAATCTTGTCGGCACATGATGCCGGAAGTGAGGTCGAGGGTGGTGCACACAGTTAGGGTTATGGGGATGGCAGGCACAACATGAATCAAACGGAAAGGCGCAACATGAACAAATTTGTTGTACTTGTATTGAGAGTCGCGCACAAGCGGAAGTGCCATGCTTGTACAGTTGTACAGTTCTACTGCGGCGCTTGTGAGTCCTTGCCAAAGGAGTTTATTTGGAATGTTTAATTAACTCCACTTGAATGAATCACGAAGGTTTTGGCTGTGTGTACGTGCCAAATGCTTTTTTCCGTTTGTTTTTTTTTTGTTTCCTAAAATATTAAATAAACACATTAAAAAGTGTACAGAACTTATTTTGTGCTGTATGCCAGGATTCACATTTCGGTTAATTGTCTGTAATTGTGGTTGGCCGTGTCAGCACAATGCGAATTACAAACTTATGTAGAAGTTAATAATTAAAGCGCTTACGATAGATGTCCAATTTCCAGCCGTCCTCCATGCCCGATTCGGGTATCATGCCTTGCTCCGCGCGGCAGGAGAGAAACTTGCCACGATCGTCAATCGTCGGCGTGAATGTCAAAATTGAAGTTGTCATGTTACCATCCGGATTTGCCTGAAACAATAACAGAATAAATGGTATGAGAAGCTGGAAAAGAGTGCTGGGAGTAATGGGAACAAATTTTAAAAAAGTTTGGCAAGTAATGAAATACTTTGGTGTAATTAAATTCCAATTTAGTTGAACCAATCAAAGTAATTAATTTTTTTTTATGTGAACTATAAAGCCATTACTTTCATTTTGACTATTTGTAAATAAATTGTAATTAGTTTCAGTGGAATTACAGAGCTATTACAAATACTCAATTACTTTTATATTCCACAAATATTTTATTATTCTTGAAATATTTCCAAAAAAATGGTACTCATTTGAAAAGGATCAAAAGGTACTGGTAGCATTGGACAAAAGTTTAAAAAAAGTTTTAATAAAAGTACTTGTATTATTACAAGTAATCAAATATTTTTCTGTAAATAAATACCAGTTTCATTGAAAGTAATCAAAGTAATTGATTTTTACTTATGTGAACTATGAGGGAATTACTTCCATTTGGTTTTTTATAAAGGAATTGTAATTGGTTTGAACTGAACTATTGAACATTATTTTCATTTCCAACGTCTACAAGAGAATTGTAATGGAGAATTCAATTAAATTACTGACTTATTACAAATACCAATTACATTCACTTCCATTATTTTCAAATGAATTGTAATTAGATGCAAATGAATTACTGAGCTAATACAAATATCCATTACTGTCGTTTTCAATATTTGTGGCTAAAACAATAATAAAATAAATTTTGAAGATGTGAGGAGTACTTAAAAGGTACTGGAAGGAATGCAAATAAGATTAAAATAGGTTTAATTGAAGTAAATGGAAAGTAATCCATTACTTTTTTTTTTTATAATCCATTTTAGTTGATCTTAGTATTTTATTCAAACTTAAGTGAAATTGGCAAGCATTGATCTCGTTTCTTTTATTTACAAATAAATTGTAATTAGTTTGAACTTAACTAAAGAGCGATTTCAAATACTCATTAATTTCATTTTCAGTATTTGCAAGCGAATTGTAATTAGTTTGAATTGAACTACTAAGCCTTTAAAAATAGTCATTACATTCATTTCTAATGTATACAGAAAGAAATTATGATTATTTGAACTGAATTATTGAATGATTACAAATACTCACTACTTTCATTTCCAGTATTTACAAGGAAATTCCTACCAGTTTCAACTGCATTACTTAATTACTACAAATACTCTTTACTTTAATTTATAATGTGTACCCAAAGGTATTGTAATTATTTGAAATGAACTACTGAGCTATTACAAATGCTCATTACTTTCACTTCTAATGTACATACAAAGGAATTCCAATTAGTTCGAACTGAATTACTGAGTTATTATAATTACCCATCACTTTCATTTCTATTGTATACTCAAAGGAATTGTAATTAGTTTCAACTGAATTACTTAATTACTAGAAATGCTCTTTACTTTCATTTCTAATGTATACTCAAAAGAATTGCAATTACTTTAAACTGAACAACTGAACTATTACGAATACTCATTACTTTCATTTCCAGTTTTGATACAAAAATTCGTATTTGTTTCAACTGCATTACTTAATTATTAAAATTACCAATTACTTTCATTCCTAATGTATACTCAAAGGAATTGTAATTATTTTAACTGAACTACTGAGCTATTAAAAAAACTCATTACTTTCATTTCTATTGTATACTCAAAGGAATTGTAATTAGTTTCAACTGAATTACGTAATTACTACAAATACTCTTAACTTTAATTTCTAATATATACTGAAAGAAATTGTAATTATTTGAACTGAACTACTGAGCTATTACTAATACTCATTACTTTCATTTCCAGTATTTACAAAGAAATTCCTATTAGTTTCAACTGCATTACTTAATTATTAAAATTACCCATTACTTTCACTCCTAATGTATACTCAAAGGAATTCTAATTAGTTTCAACTGAATTTCTTAATTACTACAAATACTCATTACTTTAATTTCTATTGTATGCTCAAAGGAATCGCAATAGTTTGCACTGAATTACAGAATAATTACAAATTCTCATTACTCACACTTCTAGTATATACAAATGAGTTGGTATTAGTTTGAATTAAACTACTGAGCCATTACAAGTACTTATTACATCAACTTACAACAATTATTTAGGAAGCATTGTATATTAAATTACTGAGCCATGACAAATAATCATTTCTGTTTTCAGTCAATTATTAATTATTTTGTTATCTTAGAGATAAATAAAAAACTAATTACAAATCTTTTCACTTGATTGAAAATACTTCCTCAACCATTTTGCAGTAATCGCACATTTTAATACCTAATTACAATTGCTTGTAATTGGTTTGCAAATCTACTAATCAATTCTTGTGAAACTGGAAGATGGAATTACCAATAACAATTACTTGTTATTGCAGTGAATCACATTTTAATCTCAATTCTCAGGGATTTTATTTTTCAACTCCCAATTATGATTGCAAGTAATTAGTAGCAAATAATTTTCCATTTAATGAGAATAAGTTTCCATTTAATAATTATAAAGTAATTCCATTTAATAATAATAAAATAATTACGAATAACAATTCTCTCACTAAAATTTAAATAATTCTTTTCATTATTTTCAGGATTTTAAATTGAGCTTCAATGAAATTCCTTTCATTGCTTTCATTTCTACCCAACTCGGTAGTTGTGTTTAGTATTTTGGTTTAAATAAAAGATTTCTTACAATTTCATGTGTATTCTTCATGGGAGTGCTGCCCTTCCACCATGTAATCGTCGGCGCTGGACGTGAGCCGATAATCACGCAACTTAGTTGATACGAATTATCGGCGGATAAGGGGTGATTTGCTCCTTCAAGTTTCACAATCAATGGACGCACTGCAAGCAAGCAAAAATAAAAATGAAATGATATCGGAGAAAAACATTGAAAGAGAATCGTAAATAATTACAACAATAAAAATGAAACACGCGCCAATGCGTTGAGCTGAGCGACAATAATTTTACGCTAGAAAGAAGTCAGCCAGAGTAGTCTGGCATTACGAGTGGGTAGGTAGCCATGCCCTTGTGTACCCGCATGTAGCCGCCATTCTGCACACCCTTCTGTCACTGCCACTCTATGTGGGTATGCGCTTCCACGTCTGTATACTTCTCGTATATTGCCAGCTACATAACGTTTGGTGGATGACGATGTGTCAAACCGCAAAGAATTGCTTGCAACATGTTCGTACATATAAATCGAAACACAGCTCTGAGGCAGGCGAAACTTCAAAAACCAAAAACAAGAATAAAAATGAAGAATGAAAAATTCCCATTCTCACCACAAAAACAGTTTTAATTTGGCACGTACAATTAAATTTAATTGCATTGTATACCGATGTCGCTCCAAAGCCGTTGGTATGGTACAGAGGGTGACATGGAGCAGGCAGACGCGGGGCTGGCACAACACGAGTAGCTGTAGTACCGTTCTGACTCGCTTGAAAAGTGCCAACTGCCAGTTCAAGTGGAGCACTACGTAGCCAGCTAGCAAAGTCAGCAGCAGTAGCACCAACAGAAGCAGAAGCATCGGCAGCAGTAAATATAAAAACAGCAACAGCAATTGTTGGTGTTTGAGTTGCCTGCTGCAATATCCATGACACTTTGGCTTGGTGCGGCAATTAAAATACGCGCCAAATTGAGCTGAAGTGAAGAAGTGAGTGTTGGCAGCATTATTAAACAGTAAAGGAAAATTTAATTAAGCTATGCATCATTTGCGTGGCGTATGAGCAACTTTTATTTGCTGTCGGTTACAACACTTCCACTTCCTTGCACCTTACTCACCCTCCCAGGAGTGATGTGAATATACGACGATAAAGAGAGGTTGGAAGGTGAAGCGTATGTATTTGCAAATATAGATTGTTTGTCGGTGCAAACCCAAATGACATGTCATGAGTGGCGTCAGTAGTCTCAAAAGCCCATCACAAAGAGACAGAGGATTTATTATATGAAACGAGAAGTCATGCTGCTATATTACCAATCACTGATATTGAAAATGACACGTCATCTGCAGTGTCAGCAGTTGAGAAGTTCTCTTGACAGGTCAGTAGAATTCTGAAACTGGTTTGTTTCATCGGACCTCAACAAACAATTCTAATGATCATAACATTTACACAAGAATTTGAGCTGCAAATGACATGTCATCTATAAAGGATACAACTGAAAAGTCAACTTGTATTGAGGACCGACTCGTAGGACAGACTTTTGAATCATATAAAAGCACAAGTATGGCAAAAATGACATGTGATCGATTAAGTCAGCGATATATGCCATATCTGGTTTCAAATGACACGTCAGCATTACTGTCAGTACCTGATACATCTATTTGGAGCAGGAACTAAATGATAACTCAGTAGACGACCTTAGTAATCATCATCATATCATACCATACCGCTGTCAACTATATGTCATCTATAATGAAGGCCACCTCTGGCACTGAAAATTTTATGTAATGCAGTGTCAGCTATTAAGAGACCTACATTTAATAGAATTAACATTCTATAACGTTATTAATGACATGTCATCTGTAGTATTAGCAATTGAAATATATACTTTTGGTGTTAGTGAATCTTTATTTCACAATCTAGATTTATATCATAGAGCAACCAACAATGGCACCACTAATGACATGTCATCTACCATGTCAGTAGGTAAACAAGTTACTGATGAGACGAATGTCAGCACTCCAATAACATTAAGTGAATAAAAACACTCCAATGAATTTGTTTTTTTTATGCAGTTTAACAGTCACTGACACACCAAATGACATATCATCTATGGAGTCAGCACCTGAAACTTTTAACTGCCATGGCAAATTAATCATAACTCTCTATTTGGTTAGGTTAGGTTTTCGTGGCAGTCAGTATACAGACCAACTCATTCATCTTTTTGGTTAATTGGAGCGACTATCAGAAAACTATGATTATAATATTATTACATGTCACCTGTAAATGACATGTCATCTACGAAGTCAGCTTTTGAAACTTTTATCTTCTGTGTTAAATGGATAATAACATTATATTTAGCATATTATATGGACTCCTAGCAAGCAATGACAACACAATTGCCATGTCATCGGTGACTGATGCACCAAAGGACTTGTCATCTGTGGACTTATCATCTGAAGCATTTATCTTCCAAGACAAATGAATCATAACTCTGTAGCTGATCCATTATATCGATTGTTGGAAACAGTGACTCTACAAATAACATTTCATTTGTGCTGTCAGAGGCTGCTGACATGTCATGTATAGAGCTAGTACCTAAACTGTTAATTTAAATATAAATGTACAGCTGACTCTACATCTCTACTTGGCTTCAATGAGCACAGGACAGAATCGGCTGGCAGAATTTTTTGGTCTAGGCCGAAACCGACATACGATTGTAGCGCCACTTAAGTATGTACTCGTACTCATATATATATATATATATATATATATATATATATATATATATATATATATATATATATATATATATATATATAGCTGACTTATTGACATCAACTTATTTCTATACAAACGACATCTCATCTAGGATATCAGTAGTCATTGACGCTGTGAGATTTCATCTTTATCACGCATATACCTGCGCGAACACCGCAATTGGTGATTACTGTAACATATGATTGGTTTTTACTCTAACATATGATATGAGTGAATAACACTTTCAATGACATGTCATTGATATCAATAACACACTCAATGACATGTCTTTAGGGTGTCATTACATTTACATTGTATTAATCATGGATGCAATAATTGGTTCTTACTCTCCCATATGTGTGATCAATAACACTTTCAATGACATGTCATTGATATCAATAACACTTTCAGGGTAAAGCATTAATCATGAATGCAATAATTGGCATAGCTCTTGTAGAGTCAATATTTAAAGCACATTTTCAAGGGCGGTGAACTTTTCCCAGTGACGCTAAAAAGTCACATGCCATCAGGATCGTCACTAGTCAACGCCACCGGAGACATTCCTACTTTTACACTAAATTGTGTGTACTGATAGCAATGTCTCCGCTGACCGAGTAAGTACCGCCTTAATTTTCCTCCGGGTGTGTCTGGCCAAGTCACTTTGTTCGCTCCTCGCATTTTCAGCTCGTTTGAGAACTGTTCAGCTGCATTGGCACGGCAATTAATCACTTTTTAAGAATTTTAAACAAAATCCCCTCTCAAAAAGTCCTTAAAAACACTTACAGTTCATGTCGAGTGTGACTGTGCTGGTAATTGGCGCCGTCAGGTTGTTGTTGGCGGCTTGGCACGTCAGCTGCATGTGCAGATTCTTGCGCTTCAGTTTGCCCAGCGAAAGGACATTTCCCACACGCCGGTCTGACAGTGGATGTGAGGAGCTGTCGAGTAAAGTGTTTTCGTGCCACCAGGTAACCTTCGGTTGAGGTCGTCCTATGGGAAAAGAGAAAATAGGTACTTGAGTGAGTATAGAAATATAAGCGTTGAGCAGGTGCCAGCGAGTGCAGAGCATGGCATGGCATGGCATGTGTGGATGAAGGAGTTTGTGTACTTGTTGTGAGTGTTCGTGTAGGTGTTTGTGCTGGTGTCATGCAAAGGGACGTGTGTGTGCGCTTCCTTGACGCTACTTGCTATTTTTGTTTATTTCGTTTGCTGATTTTTCTATTTGTCTTTCACATTTGGAAGTGTTGTGACTGAGTGCAAGGCTGCTAACGAAATTAAAAGAGATAATGCTGCAAAATTGCAAAAACAAATACACAGAAGGCTTGAGCAATGCTAACATCTCCTTTGAGTCCTTCTGGCTTTCAGTCTTAAAAGTAATTTACGCTAATAGAAAAGTTCTTTGCATCGCACACTGCAAGTTAAATACTTGTGTGTGACGTCACGCAACATTCCTGACACAAAGAGTCATGCAAGTACCAGAAAGTGTGCGTGAGCGTGTACGCGCCCTCTGCGTTTGTGTGCGTGTGTGCTTGTATTCCGTAATGCCTCCTTCCATAAGCGCCCATGCTAATTGAGGCGAAATTAACGTCATGTGCTTCCAGGTAATAAATAATTCCCTTAATAGTTGCGCATATTAAACGGTAATTAAAGCAGGCAAAATAATGTAAGACGGAATTGCGGCACATTTACTCCATTTCCTTTTAACCCATCGACTACCTGCTTTCTTTCGCCGCATTAATTGTACTTTAATAAAAGCGCTTTTCATACTTTACGCGCATTTTAATTTAAATGGAATTTAATTTTAAAACAATTATGTGCAAAACTGTTGTATTGACTGAGTGAGTCCTGGCGCGGCTCAAATGACTGAAGGGAAGTTCGAAAAATTATGTAAATGCCTGTAAGGGAGCCGCAATACGAGTCTTGCTCCATTTATAGAGAAAGTAGAAAATGCGTATATACAAGTATAACTTTAGACAGAGTGAGGAGAAACTCAATACCCACTCAGGAGAGTGTCGAAGTAAAATAATGTATGATCATTAGTAAACAGTTTAACAGTACACTGGACATCAATGGCTGAATGCTAGGAGACCTCCTTATTCGGCGGCTCTCCGGCCTATCCAACTTGTATACAGTTTGATCGCAGAAGCTATGGGTAATCAACGTCATACAAAATGAGGTAATGACTCACCTAAATCTTCTCACTAATACACTTAATTCGGTAGCTAATGGAACGTGTTAAAATGATCTCAAAAGTCACCACACCAAAGGTGGAAATTACTTCAGCTTATTTGGGTTCCGGGACACTTTGGTGTACGGGGAACGAATTAGCTGATGGACTTGCAAACTCCGGATCTGCGGGCATTCCAATGGTATAAGTTTGGTTGGGGCTATTGATGGGGCCAAGAGCCATATGAATAATATTAACAAGGACCGATGGTGCAGTTGCCTGCAATACCAACCAAGCACACCCAAACAAGAGAATTACAGATTTCCTCCTAACAGGCAGGAGATGCATTGCGGATTCTCGATAATGCCTATGGTCGCCATATGATGGCCCCATGGAGTATGCCCTATGTTTACCCCAATGATCGAAGATCTTTCCTTCGTAATGTCAGAAGGAAATTTGCATCTCTCCTGTTTGGACTTTCTAGGAAGCACTTGGTAGCTTTGCAGGCAACTAAACTACACCATCGGTCCTTGTGAATATTATGCACATGGCTCCTGATCCAATCCATACCCCCTTGCTAAACTTATAACGATAAATCGCTCTGGTCCCATTGGAGTACCCGCAGATCCACAGTTTGCCAATTCATAAGCTAACTCGTTCCCCTGAACACCAGAGTGTCCCGGAAACCAAATAAGTTCAATCAAATTCCAACTTGCGATGTAGTTAAGTCTTGACTTACGTTCTTGGACAATTTTTGAAGTGGTTTACGCGTTTTCTAGGCCCTTCAGTGCAGCCTGACTGTCGAAAGTTTTTGTCGAATCCCCTACAAGTAGTTGTGGATCTCTCCATTGCTCTCTTGTCGGGAAGCTGACTTTGTACTTTCTCCCAAAAGAAACTATGGGTAAGAGTTTGTCCTTTGGTGTCAGAAACAACGGGTATTGTTCCGACAGCCTCTTGAACATCATTCTGTGCCCAAATTTCTTGTCGTCGTGCCAATATCCAAAAGAATATAACCGACATATCGTTTTCAATGCCTCCTGTTGAATCATACGATCCAGTGGTGGCAAGTTCAACAAAGCATTCAGAGCGTCACCAGATGTGGTACCCAAGGCGCCCGTAATGGTCAAACATACACTTCTCTGTAGTCTCTTTGACACCAAATATGTGGACTGAACCCCAGTTCTACGCCACCAGGCCACTGCAGCATCCAAAATTATTGGCCTAACTATTCCTGTGCACAGCCAAAATATAACCGCTGGTTTCAGACCCCAACTCTTACCAAGTGCTCTTCGGCACTGCCCAAATCTTTTTGGTGCCCGACTAACCTTCACTTCAACATGCGTCTTCCAACTGAGTTTCCTATCAAGAACGACGCCTAAATATTTTACTTCCCTGGAAAGACTGATATGTGCACCTTTTAGTACCGGTGGTTTAAGTCCTACCAATTTTCTTTATCGTGTAAATAATACCGCAGTTGTCTTACATGGATTAATAGTAAGTCCCTGGGAAGTGTACTACTCAGCCATTTTGTTCAGAGTTCTCTGCGCGTTTGCACATACAGTCCTAAGGGACATTACACATGCCAGTGTAGATACATCATCCGAATTTGCTTGGATGTGTATTTCATAGTTCTGTAACTCAGTCAGAAGAGAGTCCACCACAAAATACCACAGAAGAGGAGGAGGCACGACACAATGAGGACATCTCGAGCAAACCTCTGCTACGGTACAATTGTCGTTCGTCTCTCCAACAGTTAATAGCCTTTTTGATAACATGAAATGGATTCACTTGGCAATAGTTTCGTCCACCCCATGTCGTCTAGCAGCCGAGCACCTAGAGTCAAAAGTAGCATTATCGAATGCCCCCTCAATATCCACAAATGCCCCCATTGTGTATTCACCAGTTTCCAGCCCAGCTTCGATTTAGCACACTATATCATGTAGAGCTGATTCGCATGACTTTACACTCTGGTATGCAGGCTGATGGATACTAAGGGGGCTATTCAAAATTAAACCTGCCCTAATATGCTTTTCCACCATACGCTCCAAACCTTTCAACATGAACGGTGTCAAACTGATCGGCCTGAAGCTTTTCGCTAAAGTGCAGTCATCCTTTCCCAGTTTGGGAATGAAGACCACCCTAACCTGTCGCCAAAGAGATGGTACGTAACCCAGAGCAAGACAAGCAATGTAGATCTTTTTCAATGCCCCATTGAACTTATCCCCTTCTCTCTTTAACATTATTGGGTATACATTATCAGGGCCAGGTGACTTAAAGTTGTCAAAAGAGCAAAGAGAAAACCTCATTGATTCCTCCGTCACAATTTTTGATGCCGTATGGCAGTTTCGTCTCGTGATTCCACCATTCGGCTGTCACCCTCCACCCTAGTTCTTGTGTCAGTAATGAAGTGGGTGGGGCGGGAAGTGGGTTTTCAGAAGGGTATTGTAGGTATCAACCATTGAATTGGTATCAGAACCATCAAACCAGAGAAAAGAGTCTAGCCAAACTCTACGGTCCCGCTTAAGCAGCCAGCACAGCCTAGCCGACTCTTTCATATTGTCAATTTCACTACAGAAATTTCTATAAGAGTCCTCTTTGGCTGACCTAATGTTCTTGTACCATAATTAATTATGACTTCAAGGGTTTAGGGGAATGAGGAATTGTTACTGAGCCCTTCGACTTGAAGGAAAATAAACACACCAACGCCATTAAACTCTTCAAAGAAAGACTATTGCTAGTGATTCGTATAGTATTGCTAGACACAATCCAGTGATTCGAAATGGATGTTGTTTCGATGTAAACTACTTTTCGTAACAATATCCTTCTTCACTTATTTATCCTATTTTATATACTTTTCTTAATAAACATTATAAAGACAATCACTCATATTCTGCTTTTCGTTTTCGACCTCCCCTATTCTGATCTTCACCAATTGAATTACTAAATGTCCACAATTGAGACTTAAAGTGTCACCCATTCCGTGATAGTCAGAGAGTCCTTCAGGTCCTGAACTGTTTCATTTTAGTTTAAGAACATCTTAAAAATGGATCTATAGAAAATCCTCTGTCACCTATCGCATAAAATTTAATTGATCTGTGATTTTCAGTGGAAAATTATTGAATTTCAGAAATTGCCAAAGATTTCTTTAATGAAGATTACGTGACATTAACGACTCCTGCCTCAAATTGTAATTTATATAAGATTTCCTTCATATCTGCTTTCTTTTTTCTTCTCATTTGCTCTTCCATATACATATTTTTTAAGACAACATTCTTGTTTTTATATGGAAGTGATTAATCATTTTCGCAAGCGACACAAACTGTTAAAACTTTTTCTCCATTTTCGTTTCGTAGTCTTTGTGTGGCTGAGCCTTAATTAATTTATGCAGGAGCATTCTCTTATCTCCAAGCAGACTGCCACTGGCTGTCCTGTCCTAGTGGCAACGCACGCACGCAGCCAATCACTCACATAAAAACAATTAAAACAAGGCAAATGGCACAGATGCGTCTACGAAAACAAACACGAAGCCCGCACACAATTACACCAGCCCAGCGAATGTCCTTGAGGAGGAAACTTAAATGTTGTTCTGTTGTACACGGGCTTTAATGCCAGAGTGGGCACGCACCAGTCGCAAGTCTCAAGTGTTCAGTGGGTGAAATTCATATTGAAATAAGAAAGAACAAAAAGTAATTCAATAAAAAACAATAATTTATTTTGGCACGAATGTGATTACGCATAAATGACTCGGCCAAATATACCTAATCAAATTTGACACGGACGCCGCTGGCTTTGAAACAAATATCATGCTTGTGGTGAATTAAAATAAGAATTAATAAACACGATTTTATACGATTTAATTACAATTTAAAGAAGGCGATACATTTTGTGTTGACTACTCCGTGGATACAGGAAGGATTGTGCAAGTGTATGCGTCAGGCGCTGTGTAAATGTTTGTGTAAGTGTCTGATCACTGTCACTTTTCAGTCGAACTACTTACCACCAACGGCGACACATGTGATGTTGATGATGGCACCCTCATTATATGGGCCCAGTGTGTAGTCATTTATTGTGGCACCTTTACTATCCAGTATAATAATTGATTCGGGTTGCGCTGCGGGGAAGAAAGAACAACATATTAGTAAACTTAAGCTTGAGGCCTACGCTGCCAAAGCTGTATCCAAAATATATGCTTAAAATTTAAATTTTAAGTTAGTTGCTTTAATAAATAACTAAATATTAGTAAAATATCCAAACACTATTTTAATGGGCAGCAATTGATTTATAGGCAAAACAAGGAACTTTCAGTAGAGAATCACTGATGTAAGCTCACGACACTGAGTGTTAGAATATAAATAAATATAATGATGCGTTCGCTGGTAATCTTAGTCAAATCGGAAAAACGGACTTAGTTGAATTTGAAATCAAAAGAAATCAGGACAAACCGATATCGCAAAGGACTTATCGTATACCGGAACCAAAAAAAATTGTTGTGGCTGAAATGATAAAAGAATTAGCAGAAAGCGATATTATTGAAAAGTTAGAATCATCTTATGCAAGTCCTATCTTGCTGGTGATGAAGAAAACCGGTGCTGAACGATTGTGTGTAGATTATCGACGCCTAAACGAACATATAATGAAGGAAATGCAACCAATGCCGAATATAGAGGAACAACTACAGTAAGCAGCGCAGTACAAATATATGACAGCGTTGGATTCAAATAGCGGGTATTATCAAATACCGATAAAGCAAAGTAGCCGTAAGTATAATGCTTATATAACCACGGACGGATACTCGTACAGCCCGAGTTTAAAAGAATGCCCATGGCATTCCAACGGTTAATATTGGAATGAATGAATGAATGAAACAAAGAGGGAAAATGTATCGGGACCAATTTGATCTATTGTACTTCTCCAGCATGTACCTATTAAAGGTCTTCTATTAGTCCAAGCGTTCTAAGGCAGCTTAGCACTGTGTTGGGGTTCATCGCCCTAATGTCTCTGCCCTCGTGCCAGTAATGCCATTATTTCTTCCCACTGCAAGCAAAGGCTTCGCAGTTCATTGAAGGTGCTCTGGGTTTTCTTCTGCCACCGTGCAGAACCTATACGCGTTTACTGGTGAGAGCCCCAGTTCCAAGAGGTGGCTTCTTAAACGACAGTGGCCTGTGAGGTGATCTGTCAGAGTTCTGAAATTCCTTAACTGTAGACATAGTACTGCACGTTTTGATTTGAAGTCCCCAATCATGAGCTTGGATTGTCTAAGTTTTGGTAGTGAGGCCCAGTAGCATGATATTCTGGACTTTTCCTCCTGTCGTAATTTATCTATTATGCTATTTGCCCCTATGCTAAAGAATGGTGCAGGCCCAATAAAAGTAGTGGCTGCCCCATTCCTGGCAAGATTATCCGCCTTTTTTTTCCAGAGATTCAGTGTGTCCTGGGACCCATATTATGGAGAGTTTATTGAGGCTTGCTAACTTGTTTAAAAGCTCCACGCATTCCCGAGTTTAGAGTGAATCTCGTATGAATTGAGTGCTTTTATAGCTGCTTAACTGCCAGACATGACAGCAATGTCTTGTCCCAAAAGGTTACGTCGGAGGTTAAAGACAACACAGAGGTGAATTGCATGTATCTCTTGCCTGGAATGTGCTGGGTGATTTCCCCATTGGTACGGAGTGGTTGACCCTTGGTCCAAATATGCCGGCTCCTATCGCTTTTTCTGTTTTTGAACCATCTGTGAACCAATTGATTGTATGATCTTTGCGGATATCTTCAAGTGATTCAAGTTTCCATTCCTTCTATTTCCCAAGCACAACTGTGAAGCGCTTCTCAAAGTTATACCTTATGTTCATATCGTCTCTAGCGGTTAATGTTTAAAATAAAGGAGAAAGCACGAAAAGTCGACATGATTCACTACATGGACGATGTTTTGATTGCTGCAAATACAATTGACGAAATGTTGGACAAATTAGAGCGGGTATTGGGAGTGTTACAATAATCACATTTGACGCATAATTTGTCAAAATGCTATATTGACTACGAATTTACTAAGCAGTCACTCGAATGTTTGGGTCATCAGTTGACAGCGGACGGGATAAGTCCTTGGATAGCGAAGACGTCAGCTGCCCAAAATTTTTCAACGCCAACGAACTGTACTGATGTGCAAAGACTCCAATATTGCCTCACAAATGGTCAAGAATTGGTTACTAAAATGGAAAACTACAGTCAACGAGTCGAAAAGCGTTCACATAACGTGTACTTTAAGACAAGAAACATGCCCTCCTTTATCTCTTAATGGAGTAATGATCCCACAAGCAAGCGTGAAAGTGAAATATCTTGGAATTCATTTGGATATCTCCAAGCTCCATTCGTCCTGCTCTGAACGTCCTGAAAGGCCAGGATGGACACTCATAGCGACAGATTACAATTAATTGAGTCATCCGCCGGAGATGAACTTCGTAAGAAGGTCTCCAAGTATATCTACAAAAATATGCAAGTAAGGTATGTAACGGATCCGCCATCTAACGTTTTTTTTTCAACTAGTGCTTATTTCGTGAATGGTAACACTTAGCTCATGTCTGATTTGACAGATAATTAGTTTTATCCTTCCGCTGAACGAATATGATTGCGTATACGCTTGAACAACGATGGGAAATATTGCGACATTACTTTGAAAATCATGGTAATGTTGCAGAATGTGTGCGAAAATTGTGTACGGATTTTGGAAGAAGAGAAGCACCGTCAGCTCCGTATGTTCGTTATCTTGTGAAAAAAGTGAAAGAAACTGGAATCCTCATCGATAAACCAAAGCGCGAAAAGCCAAAAACAGTGCGTACACCCGAGAATATTGCTGCTGTGGCAGAAAGTGTGCGTGAAGCGCCATCAACATCAATTCACCGTCGTTCTCAACAATTGAACATTTCGGAAACATCATTGAGACTAATTTTGCATGAAGACCTTGGTATGACGCCATACAAAGTCCAATTGGTTCAGGAGTTGAAGCCAACTGACCATCCAATGCGTTTTCGCTTCGCTAAGTGGGCCTGCGATCGACTTACAGAAGATGCCGATTTTGCCAAAAAAATCATCTTTTCAGATGAAGCTCATTTTGATCTTGGCGGGTATGTAAACTAGCAAAATTGTCGCATTTGGGGCACAGAAAACCCGCACGCATACATTGGAAAGCCGATGCACCCAAAACGAGTCACTGTTTGGTGCGGATTTTGGCCCAGAGGCATAATTGGGCCATTTTTCTTCGAAAATGAGGAAGGAGTGGCCGTTACAGTCAATGGCGATCGTTATCGGGCCATGTTGAACCAATTTTTGTTCACAAAAATTGAAGAGGAGGATATTGGCAACATTTGGTTTCAACAGGACGGCGCTACGTGCCACACAGCCGAAGCTACACTCGATGTTTTGCGCCCTGTTTAAAAAAAAAATGTTATTTGGCTATTGCAAATATACTACATACCTACCAACAAGATTCTTTTTTTTCATTAAGAATTGGATTATATTTAAATTTACAAGAAAATGTAACAAACGGGAAAGGCATTGGCAGACATATTCATAAAAATGCTTTCTTCTATGAAATAGGTTCACAATTGAGGTCCTAGCTCAACTTAATAAACTTATAGAAAATTGACTTATTGGTGTTCTGACTTTCAGAACACTTTGAACAGCTCGCATTGATTTTCAAGCACGACTTCATATAAAATCGGAGTCCTCAGCAAAAACTCATACGCATTAACCTGTAGAGACTCTGTAATATGCTCAGACCTCACCTCACCTTTCGAACTCATGGCTGTGATGAGTCCTTGAAAAGCATTCAGAGACAACAACAATCAAACTAACTTTGGCAAACATATTTTGTTCAACTTTGACGACATTTAATTTCCGTCGTATCGTACACGACATTTAATAAGATTTTCTCCATGTTCAACTAAAAATCGACCGACTATAAAAATACACCTCTCGAAATGCCGTGTTGCAGATGACACTTGGCAAATCTGCTGCGGTGGAGATGGAATAAGCAAGGAAAGAACTGCTGAACTTTAATAACAAAGAAAAAATTGAGGAAACGAGAAAAGTTTCTCACATGCACGATAAAACTTGCTCAGCACAGTTGCTGCAAATTAAGAACTTTTTCTTACTCCTCTGGTGGTCGGGTTTTTCGTATAATTAAATATGTGTGTATTGAAGGGAGTGTCCTTGTATGAGTAACTATGCTTGTGTGTCTGTATTTTTGTATATGTGGGCAATTTGAAAACGAACTTTAAAGATTTCATGTTCAACTTAATGTTTCATTTATGCATGCATTTCACCCCAAGACATGACACTTTCCTCAACGAAAACAATTTTTATATTAAATGCTGCCCCACGGCAACCGTCGTCAAACTGTCTCTCATATGTGAGATGCATGTCATTTATGCTGTATTTACCCAACCCTCGCCTGCGAGTCCGTACAGTTTTATTAAATTCTTCTGCAAGTTCGCATTCATCTTGCGCACCCACTCCCACGACAGAAGTAACTTAACTTATTTCCAATAGGAATGCAGACACACAATTCGTGCACGGAGCTGCGTGCGAAATGTGTTCAGTTCAGTTGTTTTCGTTTGTTTCAGGATGGGTATTTATGTTTCCCAAGAGTTCATTGATTTCAATTGCGTGTATTTCCATTTGGAAGGCTGAGTGAAATTTGTAATTTCAACAAATATTGTCACGTATTTAAGTACTCAGTTAGAAATTGAAAATTCAGGTATGCAAATGGTGAGAAAAAAGAAGAACGCGTGGAACTGAGTGGAAAAGAATTGTTTCGCCAGCCGAAAGTAATAAAGGTGGTACAGCAACAGAAGCATCTCCTTCAAACGTGGTTTCAGTAACAGAACTAAGAGCAATACTCGTAAGAGTGGTAATTTCGAAATACTCAAGTGAAGGTGTTGTGGAATTACAAACGAATGGACTATGATTTCTCTTAATATTGTTACGAAATCAACACGCCATCTGATTGGTTGATGATTTTAGGGTGAGCGTCGATTTCAACCCCTAAGAATGCACACGCGAGAAGGCATGCGTCACTGCGTTCAAAGGCTTGTGGAAGTTCTTGTATACAAGAAGTTTATAAGTGACTGCACAGTTGACATCGAGATCAGTGAACAAGTGAAAGTGACCAAGTGGACTTCATAGTAGCAGCAGCAGTGAAACAGTGAGCGTAGCCGAAAGTGAACATCGTTGCAGCAGATCAGTTAACCAGTGACAGTGGCAAAGTGATCCGAAAGTGAGTCGAATCCTGAGAGTGGCAGCAAGCAGCCTGAGAGTCGTACTAGCAGCGAGAGTTAACAAATGATAGTCGCAGATCGCTGTAAATAGAAATGAGTGGTGCAACAACTGATTAACTGAAGCACACTATAAGCGAAGACGAAGTGGGAGACGCAGGCAAAGTCAATAGTAAGTTGGAAGAATACTAATAAAGCCAATTGTTCTAACTGAAGAAGGAATTGTTTGCTTATCACACAATCCATCGACACGAATCCAAGTATTGAGCTTGGTAAAAATTGTCAGAAAGGCAATTACGTAACAATATTAATAATTTCTACATTCTATGCATAAAGTTGTAATTCAAGAAGGGAATACATCTGGACACCAAAAGAAAGGCCAACTTATTCTAATGCGAGAAGCGAAAAGAATACGGAATGTTAAATCTTGCCTAATGCAGATCATATTTTTATACTGAAATGATTTAAAAAAAAAATGATTACAACTGTGAGGAACAGCCATAATTACACCTACAGGTGATTAAGAATGTTTCCCATATTAACAACTTTGGGGAAAAAGCAACAACAACAACACGTAATAGACTAGGTTAGGTTAGGTAAACTGGCTGTCCTAGGAGTCACTTAGACCTGTGCTCGAAATATACTAAATAGACTATACTAGAGCGTTCTCACCAGTGGCGTAACAATACAATGTGAAGACATTAGCAAATTTTTAGACGGGAGAAAAGTACTTGCATTGCTCATCACAACGGTGCGGAGCTCTCGAGATTCTTATACGCCACTGATTCTAACCATAGATACTCTCAAGGGAATCTTACATTTAAATGATTGAGGCCATTCTTACTTGAAAAACCAATCTGAATGTAAATTCACATTAATTGGCAACGCAAGTACACTGGACCCTGGAGGTCTCAAAGGAGCCATGGAGGTCTCAAAGGAGTTACAAACTAGCAACAATTTTCCAGGCTAATAGCCATAGAGGCATGCACAATGTAATGCTTACACAGGAAAATCTCTGGTGCACATATATATATACTATCAGACGGCCTTAAAGGAGTTACAAGCCTTTATAGTCACATCAAGACTAGTCAAGGATTGCCGAAAACTTTTAAATTAACTGGGAGAACACAATACATTAGAATTGACTGGATCCCAGGGCATGAAAGACACCCAAGCAATGACTGACTAGCCAAAAAAAGGCGTAGTAAACCCTCATAGGCCCTGAACCATTCTGTGGGCTTTCAAAAGGACACATCCAAGAATTGTTCTGGAATAGCGCAGATCGGAAATTCACCAGGCAATGGACAACTAATTTAGGAGGAGTATCTAAAAGCTCCTTATGGAAAACAGAGACGACCTCCGAATCCTCAGCGGGTACTTGACGGGCCATATAGACTCAGGTATCGTCTCAAACATTTGGGAATTGCAAATTCCTCCACGGATATCAACAGATTATGCAACCAGAAACTGGAACCCTCTGTGCACATTCTCTGAGAATGTCTTGCGTTTACAGAAGCCGAGTGCTGCTATAATATCACCCGAAACTGTTAGGAATATGGAATCACACAATGTGCTAAAGTGATAGAGAGCCGTTGGACCGTTAAAGAATCGCTACGCAGAAAGGAATATTATCATTATTATAATTATAGCTTACACCATAATTAATTATGACTGCAAGGTGTTGAGGAATGAGTACTAGCTACACAGGCCTTCGACTCCAAAAGAAAATGATTTTGGATACCAAGCCCGTGGCAGGATTTGAACCTACAACCTTCGGGGTGTGAGTCTAGCATGATTACCACTCGACCATACAGAGCGCCTGAAGAAAGAACAATTTGGTCGAAGTCACTGATAATAGTAATAAAGATTCAATAGATTCAGGCTTTTTTCTTGGAAGTGTGATGAAACTATCCCTATAAAAATGGAACCTACAGACAATCTACTGCCACCTTGTTTAAGGTTTCTTGGTCATTTTACAGTCTAAACGTCACAAGAGGCAGTCAGCTGATAATCACAATCGTTATAGAACACAACTTAGCAGCGAATCTCCGATTTTCTTGTCAGAAGAAACTGATAAGGTCAGCTGCGAGAAGAATACCAATTACTAATTAGTGACCTTTGAGTTGGAGAAGTTTATTCCATTGGTAATAAATGATTAAGTTTGAAAGATGGTACAGTAAAAAGTGTGGGAATAACTCCTAAAAGCCATGTCCTTTCACTTCAGGTCTGTTCTACTACTAGAACATAGATAAAGGAACCAGGGAAGAATCAGACAAAAATGAGCCTGGCCTGGAATTGTTGAAAATGTTGGACGATTGTATGAAATAAACACTTTCAGATAGGAAGATCATATTTACATGTGGTGAGTATATTTTAATATCAACATTAAAAAATGGAACTTTTCTGAACTATAAAACTGCAATTTCAGCATCTCAAGATACGCATATGATTATTGAAAGCAAAAAGCCTTCTCCTCCTGCGGGTCTCTGATAAGTATCAACCTCCGTCTGCAACTAGTTTCCTGAAGAGCAACTCTATTAACTAATTAAGTATGCGACCTCAAATAGAGACAGTGTGAAAGAAGTTGATACGATTACCACTGAACAGCGTTTTATTTTGCTTACAGTCCCATCTTATTTTTCTCCAAGCAAACTGAGGTGCACATAAATCCGTGTACTTAACAACATTACAAAAGAAACCATTGAAAAACGGTTAAAATTTCCGCTTATTTTGCATAAATCAACTTCTCCATTATTTCGAACTCGTCTTTAAATCATTTTAATTGCGAAAGTTGCCAACACTTACTTATAACGGTTAAATTCACTTTGGAGTTACGCGTCGGACTCTTCTGAAAGTCCACGCGACATCGATACTCGCCAGTGTCCTCCTGCTGTGTCTTCGTGATTGCCAGTGTTCCCGCTCTGCCTTCGACGGTGAAGGACAAACGCTCGCGATAATTTTCGTCTGACCAGTGTGTGCCCTGCGAGAAGTTCGAGTCACGCGTATCGACACTGAAATGAAAAGAAAAACAGAATGCATAAAAAATATTGTTCAACGACTCCTGCACACACACATAAGAGAGGGCAAAAGGAAATGAAGGATTTCGCACTGGCTGGGCGCATAATAATGAAAAACTTTTAGTTTAAATCAATTAAAATGCCAGCGAGCCTAATTGCAATTCATCAGCAGCCGCGCAGAATAGTTTCGCAGCTCATTAGATGGGCAACGAACAAAAAGAAAAAATGCCGAACTGGCTGTGGAAGTGACAAGTTGCAAAAGGAAGAGCTAAAAGAGTGAAGGAAAATAAAACTAATAATGACGCTAAGTTGGAAAGTTAGCAGCAGACAAGAAAATAAACAATCTGCAAAGTAATCGAGGGAACTATTATAGCAGCAGTCGCTGGGAGGATGAAGTGAAACCACTCAAATGGGAATGAAAATTATGAAAGAAAAGTGATTTCAAACTAATTTCAACACACTTGAAAAGTATCGAGAAATTGTGCCACGAAGCTAAGAAGCGCTTCAATTTACTCAAGGATACTTTGAGAGATTGTGCTGAGTTCCACAACCGTGATGGACAGGGCGGTGGTTAGTTATGTGGTATTGGTGGTAGTGGTACTAGGAATGAAAGCAAGGCACAAGTGATACCAGGAAGCAGTGTTTTCAGTTCTGAAATAACCACTCCGTGTGATTCAATCTCTTTTCTTTGAAGAAGTCTGGAAGATGAGCTTATATGAACTCTCAAGGTAGGACTAGATCACCAGATTGTTAACCACGGTTTCTATTATGAACTGCCATGAATGAAGCCATTTTTGGCTTTTTGTCATTTATTTATATAATAGAGGGAGATATTTGAGCATCGTTTCTCTTACTTAGTCGAAAATCTAGAGAAAATAAATAATTCTCTTAGAATGTAAGCAAAAACAGTGGTCACATTTGTGGGAAACTGTTGGCATGGCAATATATGAATACCAGAAATTAAGAGGTCACTCAGCCATGAGTTCTCAATCAGTTCTTATAAAGTTATTTATAAAGTAATCAATGAAATCTGAAATTCCTTTCAGAAGGAACCCTGAACGCAAAAATAGCTGAACTGATGTTTAAAGTTGCGTTAACAACAATGGAGGAAATCCCTATGAATAGACCCGCTACTATTGCAAGTATATAATGTCTACTTGAAACGAAGGTTGTTCTAGATCGGCAGTGGTGACTTAACAAAGTAGCTCAGAGGTCGGCTGGAGATTTTCAGTAAGTAGTGACTTAGCAAAGAAGTTCAAAGGTTGGTTATAGATCTTCAGTAGTGACTTAACAAAGTACCTCAAAGGTTGGTTATAGATCTTAAGTTGTGAGTTAACAAAAAAGCTCAAAGGTTGATTTCAGATTTTAAGTAGTGAATTAACAAAAAAGCTCAAAGGTTGGTTATAGATCTTAAGTAGTGAGTTAACAAAGAAGCTCAAAGGTTGATTTCAGATCTCAAGTAGTGAGTTAGCAAAGTAGCTCAAAGGTTGGTTATAGATCTTAAGTAGTGAGTTAACAAAAAAGCTCAAAGGTTGATTTCAGATCTCAAGTAGTGAGTTAACAAAGTAGCTCAAAGGTTGGTTATAGATCTTAAGTAGTGAGTTAACAAAGAAGCTCAAAGGTTGATTTCAGATCTTAAGTAGTGAATTAACAAAGAAGCTCAAAGGTTGCTTATAGATCTCAAGTAGTGAGTTAACAAAGTAGCTCAAAGGTTGGTTATAGATCTTAAGTAGTGAGTTAACAAAGAAGCTCAAAGGTTGATTTTAGATCTTATGTAATGAATTAACTAAGAAGCTCAAAGGTCGACTGGAGATCTTCAGTAGTGACTTAACAATGTACCTCAAAGGTTGGTTATAGATCTAAAAATAGTGCATTAACAAAATAGCTCAAAGGTTGATTATAGATTTTCAGTGGTAACTTATCTAAGTAGCTCAGTGATGGAGGTAGTAATTTCCTTTCGCACTATAAGTCAAGGGACATATAGAGGTCATAGAATAGCTGCTACTTGGCGTTGTTACCACCTATGTTGAAGTAATTTTAGTTAAACCCGATTTAAATTGTCATCCACTAAACTAAAAGTGGTCTTGGTCATAGAGGAATTTTAGGTGGCTGTTCCACTTACCTATATATGGGTGTTTTCAACCCAACCTTGTACCAAATGACCAGCGCCACTCGATCCTCCAAAATGGGCGGTGTGACATTGCAAGGTAGACGTCCAAGTGTCCCTTGTATTGATTCCGATAGCACTGGGGGTCCTGAAAGAAAGAGAAAGAAATTAGAAATGGTAAAAAAAGAAGGATCCAAATTGTATTATTATAATTATATCTTATACCATAATTAATTATGTCTGCAAGGTGTTGGGGAATGTAGCTAGTACTCATTGAACTAGCGAGTCCTTCGACTCGAAGAGAAAAATAATTTTTTGAATTTCAGGACTTCTATAATTGTTCAGGGTTGGGGAAGGTTCATTGAGCACTGGGCTTGTAATGGCTGTGATGTAATGTTAAGGGTTGGGCCATCGCCCTTAGGTACTCCGACCACAGAGATCTATTGTAGTAAGTATGCCGGATCGCCATGTGGTGTAAGTATGCAGGATCACTATGTAGTATTTTTGGTCCTCAATCAGATTTACTGATACGTGGCCAGACTGGTATTCAATGTGCGTGGTATCTGTTAATTTAAAGAAACCTAGCGAAGCGGATTACGCCTTGGAGTGAAGCATGTAACCGGCAGAGTTTGCCGTTGGTTACAATAGGGTTAGTGCTGATCTTGACCAGACCTAGTCAAGAGCGCAGAGAGTAAATGAAGAGTCTAACAGATTTAGATTTCATCTTTTTATATCGTTTACAGTTATTTCTTTCTTATTCTATCTAATTATAATTACTATCTATCTTAGTCTAACCCATCACATTCCATATCTGAATTTAAATTTCGAATTCACTCAATTTTGCTGGGCCGAAATATGCTTAGATCAACATGTGTCGCAATAACGACATACTTGCAGCGACTTCGGCATACGCGAACTGGATTTACGCTTGTGTTTAAAGTGGTCGTCAGTGTACGCAGGTACACTACACTATTATGTCAACCCATTAATTCAATCAGTAATTACTGTGCTCAGGAATTGAATCAAACCAGTCTGCGATGTTTGCATCAGGTCGTCATCTCCGAAAAAATGTTTGCCGAGGTGCTTTACTCTTCTTCGTGCAAGGGTCGAGCAACTGGCGATTAGATACCCTATAGACTCATCATCTTCTAGCCAAAATCTACTAATTTGGTATTAGCGAGGTCCTTTCTGTGCAGGTGCTCATTGCAGGAAAAGTGACCCGTCAACGCACCGCACAGTATCCTCAGTTGATATCCTCTCAGTGATAGGGCCACTTTAGCCTTTACTGCGTTGAAACCCAGGAACCTCTTCGAATGCCTCAGACCCTCCAAGCTGTTCCAGTACTCATTTATCCGCTGCGTCGTCCAGTTTTTTAGATCCAGCTTAAGACATAGCTTGTTGAATCCGAACATTGGACATGGTCCTATGTAGGGGTTGTCTGCCCCTGCTTTAGCCCGTATGTTCGCTGCTTCGTTGCCTGCGTGTCTCCCTCATGGCCTCGAACCCACACCAGAGAAAGGCTGTTGAGTGCACAGTGGCACTCCTAAAATGTTTTGGGAGTGTCACATCACATTGTAATGGAACACATTCAGATTTATACGGAGTATTATTTCAGAAATGAGATGAGTGAAAGTTACAAAGAAATTTTTAGCATTTCGCTCCGAATTATTTAGATCCTTTTTTGAGAAAATTCTGACAGAACATTTAAGTACAGTTTGTCTTGAAAGAAGACTCTATACTATCCCTTTCCTTTTACCTCACCCTAGGATAATAATTCATATACAAAAGTGTTTCCCCAGTTCACCCACAACATAAATTTAGACTTATACTATTTATTTCGCAAACATCAAAAACGCCCGTTGAGCGGTTATAATACGTTCAAGTCGTAAATTGAATGGAGTGAGATAGCAGAAAAAACACAAATTTAAAGGAATTCGCACATATTTCATTTGCGTGCCTTTTGGCGGAGTTGTTGTTGGAATTGTTGTTTTTGTTTTACTGTTATTGTAGGGATTTGCAATTAGGACTTTTGTTGTGCGTTAAATTCTTTTACCATTAAATTTAATGAAAATTCCCAAAGGAATGACTGCTTAAAATAAAACAGCGAAAACAACGAAAGCAACAACAACAACAACAGCAATAACAAACGCAACAACAACATTGAAAATTTGGCAACAAACAGCGAAATAAACAAAAACAAATTACCGGAAATGCAAACTTCTACTTAAGTATGATTTAAATGCGATATCAAAGCAAGGAAGAAGACGGTCCTTTTGTGAGCGAAACTGCTGCGAAAGCTTAAGCAGTCTCAAGTTCTTACTTGTGCGTACAATTTTCTTGCGAACTTTATTTCCAAGAATATTTAAAATGCAATTAGTCATGACAATGACAATGGAAATGTAGAAAAAAAATTAAAACAACACACACCCACACATACACACCCCAAAAGAGAAGCAAAAAATGTCCGTGTTGCATTCGCAAATACAGATAAAGAATTTTGAGAAATAAAACTTCACCATGAGTTGTAATCATACCGGGTACACCATTACACTACAAAATTAATAGGAAAGAGTCTCCAAGCAGGCTCCTAGGCTATGTGCGACTGCTTGTTGTCTACCATGCAATTACCAGTCCCACCCACACAGCTGCATGACATCGCTGGCTCGCTTAATAATAATTCGAATTGAAGTAATTCAGTCATGCTGCCACAACATCCTGCAATGAACTTTACAAAAGACGCTTATCCTTAACGAAAACAGCATAAAACGAGGATAATAATGTAATGAACGAGTATATTGCCAACGTACACATACTCGTACTCGTACCACACACACACACAACCACAAACGCACGCATATCCTTTCTCCCCCCATTTCCTAGTTTTATCCCAGTGACTGACGTCGTCATCGTTATTTGCGTATATTATCATCCTGCATAATGTCGAAGCTTGTATTTATACGTTGTTGTTCAGCACACATTAAACACAAAGGAAGCAAGGAAAAACGATACGAGAAGTGCAGAGAAGAGCAACAGCAGTAATAATAGATTGAACCTTAGGAGCTGCCATTATTTAACAAAAGGATTAACCTCCTTCAGAGTACGACAACAGCATAAAAAGTTAGTATTACTTTTACGCAACAAAAACAAATTGAAGCAAAGGAGAACAGACAAATAGAATACATTTGAATGGATTCCTCATTCCGTACTACTCAAGGTAGGCTCCGTACTGTTGGGTACCTAGAGAAGTTTTTTTTTCTGTTTGGAAATCACTTTTATTATTATTAATATCCTACTTTGGCGATGGACAACAAAGTTCACCGTTGGAAGCCGAATGGCGTATGACTCTTTCTCACTGCCCCACTTGTAGGCTCCCCGCTCTTCGGTTTTCAATTACCACGCACTCTGACGAGCTCTCTTCCTTAACTTACACCGCAAATAAATATGTGTGGACGATTTGTTGACAAGAGAGTACTAGCAAGAAGACTGAGCAGCCAGAAAATTGTAGAGTGGATAAGCCCAGCTTCCTTAGCAATGATTTGAATCCACGACTACAATGATGGTAATGCTTTGGTTACGAGAACGAACGTCTAAGTGGGAAAAAATTATCTACTTTCAAATTACACTGAAAACTAGTTCGATTACTGGAACAGAGTTGCTGGGCTTCCGTTGGAAACATGGTTCAATTCCCATTTACCTTGAAATAGGATCAATATCTGATATGCACACAAGAAAGATTACCGCGTATGCGAGCGTGTGCTGACCTCCGAAATGGCACTGGAAATTACGAGGTGCACTATTTATATTTCGGGAACTGGCAACACTAATGTCAATAGCTAAAATCTGGCAACACCATAATAAAATTTGACATTTTTTAGCATAAACGTACTCACAACGTGTTGATGTACAAGTGCTGTTTGTTTTGTTTGCAGTGAAATCAATTTGGCCAAAAAATGGAAATTTCAAGAGAAGGTTTTCGTTGGATTATTCTTCACAACTTTCGACGTGGATTATCTCAACAAGAATGTGTCGATGAACTCAGTTCTTTGTATGGCGATAAATCACCATCAAAAACCACAGTTTATCGCTGGTATAGGAAATTCAATCGTGGTCGTAGTTCGGTCGCTGACGAACTCCGTGAAGGTCGTCCGAAATCGATTGTTGTGCCACAAAACATCGATACAGTGCGGGAACTGATAATGCAAGATCGTCATGTGAAATATCGTGAGATAGAGGACACTTTGGGCATTACTTCCACGTCCATACATTCAATATTGCATGAACATTTGGCTGTAAAAAAGATTTGTTCGCGTTGGATCCCACATAATTCGACAATCGCTCAAAAAAAGTCTCGTGTCAATTGTTGTAAGGAAATGATTAAAAAGTTCCACCGTGGTCCTTCAAAAGACGTGTATAAAATCGTGACAGGTGACGAATCATGGATATATGCGTATGAGCCGGAAACAAAACAATAATCGACCGTGTGGGTATTCGAAGACGAGCTAAATCCAACAAAAGTTGTTCGTGGAAGAAGCACAGCGAAGCAAATGGTCGCCTGTTTCTTCGGCCGAATGGGTCATGTGGCCACTGTTCCGCTTGAGCAACGTAGGACGGTCAATTCTGAGTGGTACACGACCAATTGTTTGTCGGAAGTCTTCGGAGAAATTCGTAAAACCAACCGCCAATGCGGCTCTCACTCAGCTCGTCAAACAGGTGAATTTTTGAGCAGTCAAAACATCGAATTGATGACTCATCCTCCAAATGGGTTACAAATAAAACCAGTGAAGGAACTCCAAAAACATTGCTTGGATTTGCAGCCAATTTTCACTGACTCGGAAGGACTATTAACAATAATAAATTATTCATTATAAGGTAGGTAGGCTATATGGCTGTCCTCAGACTCACTGCGGCCGGTTCAAGGCCCATTGCGGCCCGCCCTATTTATTATAAATACTGTATAACATTTAGTAAACCCCTAAAATATCCATCGTTTGCGTATAATTTATATTTATAGGAATCTCAAAAGACACAGTCAGTTGAATTCACTGATACTCACTCATGGGCAGCGACCATGTGGAAGATGACTTGGTTAATTGAGGCAAACTTTGCCTCACCAGCCTTAACGAGAACTTGAGTCCAACAAATTTATCTATCAGTTGTATCGATGTGATTGTTATCAAGTAACTCAAAGTGAGTTCCTGTAAAGGATACATTGGTGTACCGTAGCAGAAGATGAACTAGTTTGCTTTGCCAGGCTTGACAGGAACCAGGGTCCAATCAAGTTTTCTATCAATTGTCGCTATACATATATACATATATAAAGGAACAAAAAAAGGTCCGTGATTGTTATGAAGTGTCTCAAACTGTGTTAACTGAGGTTTCTATGTATAGATCCAGTTTAAGAATTCTATTCAATGAAGCAATAACTGCCTGAAGGTGGCAGAAAACTGATTTCTTTAATGTTCTACCAGGAATCATGGTTATGGAAGAAATGTTGCATTCTGTGAACAGGGAACAATACTTTCCTAATTGCTCAGCTATATCCTAATACCAACGCTATCAAAAAGTGTAGCACAACAATGCTGGAGTGTCAGGACAGTAATAGTGCCTCCTAAAAGTATGCAACTTTATTGTAGTTCATCAAAATGCGATATGTAACCACATAATACAACTCATTGTGATATGTAGACACATAATTCCACATAACCACATTCATTGCCTGCTTTTTAGCCTGTGTCCTTATTGTGCGTTACACTTTACCAACACTCGTTTAATTTCCTAGACTGATAATAGATCACCAGAAACACTTTGCAAAGTTTTGCACTCTAGAAAACAATATGTAAATCATATTTCAATGCGGGTGCATTCTGTCAACTTCTCCGCAAGAACTAAATTTCTTACATAGAACCACACAAAAACTTGTAAGTGACAATACAGAATTAGTAGTCAGACTGATGGCAGGGAATTTTCTCGACTACTGAGTTGCCCAGACTCAACAAATCAACCGGCTGTGGGAGAGGTGGTACCGGGGTCCTTTGGAACGTCGGCCAGAGTGGCGTCACAGCACTTCACTTTGTTGTCAAGACGCACGCAATTGATTGATGGCGGCCGTCTACTTGCCACAAAGTTGCGAGACCTCTTTGGAATCTGTTGACTAGTACTCACACCAACACCCCTTGGGATGGTGAGAGACCGATACCTTTCGGAAAACTTGCAAGAACTAGAAATTGCACAGTAGAGCGCTTAACCAGCGATAAGGATGGCCAATTCTGGTGTTCTTTTCGTTTCGGCGTACTGAATTCACGGTTGAGGCTAATTTGGTGCTTGTATGCTGCGTGTGTGTGGGCTGCTAATTTCGCATTTTGCCGTTCGAAATTTTGTTTTTAACCTCGACCAGGACCAATTAGCTAATTGCTTTGATTAAATGCTCCGCTAATGCTGCTGTGTATTGATTGCTGGTGTGTAGTAATTGTGTGTGTGTCGGTGTAGGGGAGCGTGGGTGTTCGGTTCATCGCTTGTGCGTACTCGTATTAGGAGTATCATTAAATTAAATTGACTCATGCCTATGCGGATGTGTGCGAGGACGGGTACGTATGGAAATTTGGCTGCCACTCTGCCAACATAATGGATAATGATGGCTGGCTGGTGACTTGGTGGTGACGACATTATGAGCGATTGCATTTGCATAATAAATGGACGAATTTAGCATATATGCATGCATGAACATAAATCAAGCATCCAAATTGTAGCTTAAATAGTCCATCCCAAACTCCCAGCCTGATGGCCTTGTCCATGAGCGTATCGGAGCATTGATAAACAAAAATATTTGGCAAAATTAGAAGACCTCAGTCACATCAGGTTGTGGCCACGATTATGCATGGCAATAATTACTTCTGGCAAGCGAAGTTGAGCGTACAAAGATAAAATCACGCACACCAGCACACAAATATACACACAAAGGCGCAAAATCAGCTTACACACATGCACAGAGTAGGCGGAAAATTAAGATTTGTTGCCCTTAAAATTTTGTCTGGCAAAATTTACTAATGATAATATTGCAAATATTACACAGAATTTATGCCTAATACAGTAAACATAATTACTGCGTGTTCATGGGCATGTGCTCGTGTATATGAGTTAGTATACATGTGTTAGTGTATCTTTGTTCGTGTCCATGAGTTCGTGTACATGTGTTCAATTATGTAAGTCCGTGTATTTGTGGGTATTTTGGAGATTTTATGGCCTCACACGCTCAGCATTGTCTTCCATTTACATAAACAGCATTAATGAAGTACAGAGCCGCATGTTTAATTATTAGCATTGGATTATCTTTACTTTAATTACACATAAGATGTATTAGCCTCCACATGCCTGCGAAGATCAAATAACAAACCGTAATTAACATTCACTGGGACTGCTTTAAATATCACGCATACGCGCACAGTCAGTCACACAAAGAAATAAGTAGAGACATGCTGGCAACTATTTCGAATACAAGAAATTAGTGGCACAGCCCGAAGCGCCTCGCTCTCTAATTATATAATAAGCAGTTTCACACTTTCACCCAGTCACTTTATTTCCAAAGTCATTTCACTATACAGAGTGAGAGTCCATCTTTCCACTAAAGTTGTGCCACGAAAATTGCTCTCAAATCGGGGGTATGCCAAAACTCCAAGACACCCTTATAAATCGTGATATAAAGATCTGTTATTCTCCACTAAAAAGCGTCCGCAGAAAAATATATAAGAACATTGAAGGATGGTTTTGGTTATGACGACATTATTTATAGATAGATAGATTTATTTATTTACGGGTGTTATACACTGCGACCTGAAAGATCTATTGTGATGCCCCTATTTATTTGAAAGATGAGAATAATCTTATCTATAAATCTTCTGTCAGGTTAATTTTCGACAGGAATTCATATATATTGGAGGAATCAAGTCGACGGATCTTGCTATATCTAAGATATATCCTCCAAAACACCTGAGTCTATTGTGTGCCAATGGTCCGCAGTCTGTGATCAGGTGCAGTGAGGTTTCGTCACTTTCTCCACAGAATCTACAGATGGCATCTGAACTCACCCAACCCAACATGTGCAAATGGTAGTTGAGTCTTCAATTTCCGCTTAAAATGCATGTGATGATTCTTAATTTACTCCGAGGCATATTTATTAACTCCTTAGCTAATTTAGGATTCAAATCTCCCAGATGAGCTTTGGATTAAAATATTTCATGCTAAATTCAACGTGATCCGACTGAGGTTTAATTCCTAATTCACAAAAAACTTTTCACTTTGAAAACTTGCAACTTTTGAAATGACTTTTCAATCTGAAAATACAGAACAATTTATGTAAAGGTTTCTCATAAACTTTTTGGATCTGTCACTAGGTTAGTTTAGGTTAGACAGACCGGCCGTGAAGGCCACACAAGGTCCTTTGCGGTGCCAGATGGATACTCATTTAAGAGCTATAGTATGAATCGTTGAACAGGGAGACGCTTGTAGCAAATCTTAAGAGAGAAACTCTCCCTAGTTGTGCTACCTCTTCTAGTCCTTCAAACCATAGGGCTCCCTCATGTGATGTGATGATGTCACTAAATACATAAAAATTTCAACACAGGTTTCAACAAAACTTTTTGGATCTGTCACTAGGTTAGTTTAGGTTAGACACACCGGCCGTGAAGGCCACACAAGGTCCTTTGCGGTGCCAGATGGATATCCATTTAAGAGCTAGAATATGAATCGTTAAACAGGGAGACGCTTGTAGCAAATCTTAAGAGAGACTCTCCCTAGTTGTGCGACCTCTTCTAGTCCTTCAAACCAGATTGCTCCCAGATGTGATGCGATGATGTCACAAAATACATAAAAATTTCAATAAAGGATTCACATAAACTTTTTGGATCTGTAATAAAATACAGAAAAATCACAGTGAAAAGACCCAAACAGTTGCAAATGATGAAAGTGTTGAGTGAAAGATGGCTCTGTTGCCATCACATCGTAACTAATTGGTCAAAGTGTTCCTCACCTCTGCTAAAGTACACATCTACCCGCTGTAAATCTGATCTCATGAAAACAAAAGAAAGTCCTTGAATTTCGTATATACTCCTTAAAATTAACGTCTGCCTATGCACGAGACTGCTAGTGCAAAATAAGGCGGCTAGTGGAGCAGCAGCGGCATCATTAAATCTAAATACAGCTACCTTCAACATTGATTTAATAAGCAAGTGTATGCGTACTACGGTCTTAATTACTAATTATAAAGATTGTTGTGCCGAGTAGTGGAGAAGCTGAAGCTAGCTGCGTAATAGGAAACAGGACCCGCCCAAATACATCATACGTAAGGCCACAGCAGCTACAATGGCAATTGCCTCTGGGTTGAGGAGTGGCATGCAAAGAATACTTAAGTAGGTATCTGGCTGTTCACTTTTGTAGATTAATGAGTAGGCGTGTAGAGTGCGCGCTTGTGTAGCAAAATAATTACTTTTACAGTTATGTAGGAGCGTAGCCAGCCACTAACGGGAATGGAGCGGAACGCGTTTTATGAGATCCTTGTCATGAGTTGCTGCTTCTTAACGCGCACACCAAATTGCAATTTTCGTACATAAACAGAAGATAATGTGGCCACTTCGAAAATGCCAACCAGCCATTCAGTCTTACGCAGCAGCATTACAGCAGTATGGGCATCTTTTAATTAATGTAGCATATTGTGTGCCATGAGCGAGTGGTGCGATATGCGTGTATATGCCGCATCTCAAACATCCTGCTGCCATATCATAATTCATTATTCCTTTTGGCTACGCATACCAAAAAGGCGCACCTTTTGCCGAAAACTTATAAATGAATTTCGGTTCACTTTACTTGAAATTTAATTTTAATTTATGGCATTACTTGCAGGCCAAGGAGCCAAGGTTGTCCGTCGTATGAGGCGGGTAACGTCTGCGAACAATATATAGAGGAGGCCTAAAAGTTAAGCCGGTGCAATAATATTGCAGTACTAATCCCAGAACGTCTTTGTTAATATCCAAAATGATGGACGAGGAAGGCTTAAAAGATTATATGATTTATGCACGCTGGATGCTTCGAACTAGAGCCCCAATATTGATGGAAGACACGAGAGATACAGGGAACACTAAGAAATGTCAATGCATGTGACAGACAAATATGCTGCGAAACATCTTTCTAGTTTATTGAATATGAAAGTCAAATATTCAGCGCAGTATTTTTCTGAATCAATGTGTGTGAAAGGCCAATATTCTGCGAGGCTTATTTCTAGTTTATTCAATGTGAAAGAGGAATATACTGCGAGACACTTTTCTGGGTCAAGAATACTGCAAGGTATATTTCTAGTTTACTGAATGAAAGCCAAACATACTGCGACGAAGTTTTCTCGGTCAATGAATGTGAAAGCCAAATATTATCCCAGGCATCTTTCTAGTTTATTCAATGTGAAAGAGAAATACACTACGAGACACTTTTCTGGACCAAATATTCTGCGAGGCATCTTTCTAGTTTATTGAATAGGAAAGTAAAATATTCTGCTAGGTACTTTTCAGGTTCAATCATCGCTTGATTAACGATGAAGAAAGTTCTCTTAACGAGCTTTAAATTAAGCGGTTGTACTGAAATCATGAAAATTAACATGACAAAAGATGTATAGATCAGACTATCCTCATCTTTCAAATAAATAGCGGCATCACAATAGATCTTTCAGGTCGCAGTGTATAACACCCTTAAATAAATCTAATCTAATCTACTGAAATCATTCTAGGAATCAGTTCATGGTTATAGTGGGTCCAACACAATTTTAAGATACGTAACAAATGCTCGTCCACAGACCCTCAAAACTGGAATCAAACAGAAGAATAATCGGTATTCTACAAAGATAGATACTTTAATAAACCCGAAGTATGAATGTAAAAGAATAAGGTATATCTCAGGAAGAGATTGCTTCCGACATACCCCAGGATTTGTCAACAAAATAAAAGCTGCACATTGAAAGATTCAAAGGATTCAATGTAGACGAAATAACAGTATAATAGGCCGTACTACAGAGATGTTAGTCAAAGAATAAGTCTCAGCAGCAATAATATATAAAAGAGAATGCATCATATAACAGGAGTGAGCAGTTATGATTTAAAAGTAGTTATAAACTACCTTAATTAAAGCTAAATTATCAGACAAGTATTTCATCTATTCCTTGACACAATCCAGTGATCAAACTATCAGCAAAACTATTTTCTGCAGCAATACTTGCAAAGGGTTTGGTCACAATAGCAACTTCGTAGTAAATTGATATTTGGAAACATTACAATTGAAAATAACAATTGAAAATACGAAACGGTTGCATAATTTTCAAAGAGATCAGACCATTTCAACCATTTCACTGAAGAAATATTCTAAAAATGAGCTTCAAGGACTCTCCAAATCATTTTTGTGAGACATTTAATTTTAATGCAAAATACGAGCAGAAGGAGTCACATACAACAATTTCCCGTCATGTGTTCCTCGCTTCCATTCAAGCTACTATTTGCATACCATTTTCAGTGTGTCCTTCTTTTGTTCTTTTGTTATTGGCTGTCGCCATTTTCAGACGTCTATTGTTCCAACATGCTATGATTAAAGTTCACAAAAGAGAATAAAATATTTTAAAATTTTATTTCTGTTTCCATTAGCCAATATCTATCTCTGAATGAAGAGTGGGCGGGCAAGGTGAAGTATGCGGCAAATAATAAAAATAGAGTCATAAAAAACATGAGAGAAATTTTGCAATTCTTTCCGTTGTCCCCCCACTGGGTAGGGTTATTATGTTGCCAGGCGCGTAGTGGAGAGAAAAAAAGGACATCACTGCGAAGAGCCACCCACACCATCATTGGTGGGGAGCGCGGTAAAGTAAGCAATAACAACCCCGGGGCTATTTTTTTTGATAATACCAGCAATTGAGAAGGCAAGGCATGCGGAAAATTGTGTAGCGGAAGAGTGAATGAAATATTTATATTAAATTATTTACAGAAAATAAAATTTTCATTTGACTTTTGCTACCGGCTTTGCAAGAATGCAAAAATAAACCGCTCCGTTCCTTCCTTGCTTGCTATGAATTTTACATAATTTCATTTTAAAACAGAAAAAATAATGATTAAATTAAAATAGAGTGCAATGAGGTTGAATTGCAAAGAAAGATTTGTATTGTTTCCTCTCAATATATCGAGATATGGTCTATTCACAATTCAGATCTCCTCCAAGATGAAGAACCTCGTGAATAGTTTGATCCAGTAGATGAATAATACTGTCAGAAAAATGGTCACACAGAGGCGTAAAGCAAAGTTAACTTGGCGTGCGTCATTGAAAAATGTATTAGAGTCCTGCTAATAATACCAGAAATCTCGACTGTGTCCTAGAAACTGAATATTCCTCAATATTCTATGAAGCAGTAATTGGCGCAGTAACTCGCCGAACTAACACAGATTACTTCCAAGTACATAAAAGGGTGGGGTAGTCCGGAGAATCGCCGAAAAAGGAGGCCTCCAAGCACTCAGGCATTGATGCCTATTGTATTATTATAATAGAATAGAAGTGGGGTGAGTTGGGCATAGATGTATAATCCTTTAAGCTGTTGTCGAAATCCATTCCTCTTATCAAGTCCATGTAGTGAGCGGATGGATTGATTATTCGACCAACAGTCTACTATCCACAAAGACACCAAAGAGAGATCCAATCATTTTATTAAAGAGTGGTTACAATGCCAAACACATACAATGGGGTTCTGGCTCAACTAGTAACTCAATTAAGACAGTTGAGGTGTACTAATACCAAGGACTATATCTCCTCGGAATGTTCAACATATCCCAGTGACCGACAGGAAACCCGAAGGCTTAATTGGCGTAGCTAAAAACATAAAACATCAACTACTAAGAATCCTTTCTGAAATATCTGGAGACCCTTTCCCAATAGTATTACACATATCGATGGACTACATTCCGGTATACGTATCAAATATTTCGAAAGCCAATTCCACAAATAAGCCAAACTACTAAAAATACATAAGTACCAATAAAATGCAAACAAGAAAAGGACATAGCAAAACACTCACTGCCAAAAATAATCATCTTAGTAAAAGAGGTCGGAAAATACAAAGGGTCCTCAAACTAACAACTAGCAATATTTTGCAAAAACTGCACATCAAGTCGAGAATAGCAAAAACATGGCTTTCCATTGGTGGAGCAGGACAATTTAATACAGCTACTCAAATGAACAGAGATCGAAGTAAAAAATGAATGGCAACTTGAAATATATCCTAGAAAAACTCCAAAGAATAAACTGAAATTCCCCAAAGCAGAATCTGAACTTTAAAAACCAATCTCAGAGGGCATAATCAAGATGAAGTTGGACTAATCAAGATGAAGTTGGAACAATCAAGATGAAGTTGTAACAATCAAGAAGAAGTTGAATCAATGAAGATGAAGTTGGAACAATCAAGAAGAAGATGGAACAATCAAGAAGAAGTTGGAACAATCAAGAAGAAGTTGGCACCACTGCTTTCGAAAACTGAAAAGGATTTGCAAAACAGTTCCCCTAATTTATTACTAAAAATCATTGCTAAATATAAACATCATAAACAGAGAAACACACGTATCGTCTCCAGTTAGAAAGTTGTCAAAGAAACAGGCAAACGATTAGATACCAAAAAGTCACCTGGACTTGGCCACAGAACAAAAAAAGATTTACTTGAAATGCTACCGAAAGGCAGCTGTCAGCAAACTCACAAATATCATAAATAATAATAGAATATTAGAAGGTGACTGAAACATATCACACAAGTAGGTGGGAATGATACTCCCGGCAGGATAAATATCAAACACAAATAACTTCATATAATTCAATTAGGTGAGTGCCTATCATGTCAGAAGTTTCTAAGAACTAAGGAAGCAAGAACGTGCACCCCACTTGAAAAGGAACAAGCAAACCACTCTGCCAGTTTGACTACGTTATACAGCGGAAGGCAACAGAGCAACTGCACAGAATTGTAGGAAAAAGAAGAATATGTTTAAGAAGAAAACAGTACTGCGACAGTACTGTGGACAGTACTGAGAACAGTACAGTGGACAGTACTGGATTTCATTGTACTATTTTGTGGAATGTGGCACAAGTGTTGTATGGAATTTTTCAGACTTGGCTACAATAAACACTTTTTTAATGCTCAAAGTGGACATTTTTACAGTTCAGACTCTGCCATAGAATTGTAAGAATTATTCTTTGTTTCAAAATGAAACCATCCAAGAAGGTTGGCTCAAGAAAAGTTTGTTGGGTCAGACCAATGTTGTACCTGTTCAGTGGATTCTTAAGTCATAAAAATCGAACTACATGAAGGATTTCAACTGCGATTGATTTCAAAGTTCCCATCAAAGTTTCCAATTCAATTACTGTTGCTATGAAACTGTAGCACCATCTTTGAAATATAGAACAAAGTCTGATGAAGTGGAGAATTCTAATACGAGTGAAGTTCTATTCACACTTAATTGCCTTCCCACTAAACATACTACAATAGAAGTGACTACTTGAAACTGGAGATATTAAATCACTTCCCACTTGGAACATGCTTACAGATCATTGCCATTAGCAGACCTGATATAATTCCTCCTAAAAAATGCCGAAGTGAAGTAAGTTGTCCAGAAATTTGTCGAAATCTTTAAACTTCGCTACTGAGAAACTGAACATTTCAGTCATATCCAATTGAAATACTCTAAAACTGTAAATTTTAATATATATTTTCAATTGCTTGAAATGAAAATTATAAATTAATGGAATTGAATTTGAATATAATAGAATCGAACTTTCACAGCTTCAATTTTGCTATGCCTCTGAGCACAATTTACCAAGTGCTGCTCTTAAATGAATTGTTTCAAAACCGGTCAATGGCACAGCAATCCTTGGTATAACAAAGTTATAAGTAATGTAGGAGTGTATTACGGCCCACCACTTGTAACTTTGTCGTTATGAACCCTTCAGGCCCTTGTTGCCAGTCCAATTATTGCCAAGTAGCGACACAATTGCGCACAACTGAAAGTGTAAGTGACTCATCAGTGGCACTTGTACGTGTTGGCAATCGTTTTATAAGTGTACGTGCATCGAAAACGGGTGCTCAGTTTTCTGCTGTTGACAGTTTCGCGAAACTTCCACACGACAAAAACACAATTCGTAGATAATTAAGGCCATTTATCAAAGGAATATAAAATGGGGGAACAAATAACATTCATACAAAACCAAAGTGCGTGGAAGATATTGTCTCTGATAATACTGGTGGGTCTCTGCTAAATCTCATAAGTACAAACCGGGAATACTAGTAAAAACTTTAATAATAATCAGTCTGTTTTTATAAACTTGCTTTGGAATTTTCGGAGTCCAATAAATCGTCATTCAAGAAAAGCAAATGGATAAAGAAGGATTTTGAGATATTATATACAGATGATATTACTCAATTAGTGTGTTTTCTTCTATCATCGACAAAAGTTGGATGAACAGCTTCCTTGCGAGCCTTGCACAAAATAGTTGTCACTTAGCGAAACGCGTTTTTTTATGTGCTGTGACATTGGATCGTGGACGAAATAATCCTTTTCAGTCTACTTCTTCTCTGGCATCAATTTTAAGTGCTGGTTCATAAATCTCAGTAAGAGAAACCTGGGTCGAATGATTGTATTTTTTAGTCTAAAAACTATATAGGAGTACACATGAATGATCTAAGCCGCCACTATTGAACAGTGAACTTAGTCACATTTGTATTTCTAGAAGAGGATTGCATGAAACTGAGTGCATCATTAATCGACTGAACACTCTTAAAGCAAATTTATAATGTTTAAAAACATAACTATCGAAGAACTTCCGGAGAGTTCATTAGAAGGAAAATATGATGAAACAAGGATTTTCTCTACTCTAAAATATTTCCCAAATCATCGCAAATAAGAAGGGGTCTACCGCTAACATTATGCATGAGGTAACTGCTAAATCTGTATATATAAGATAACTACTAAATGTATGCATATAAGGTAACTACTAAGACTCTACATATACGGTATACGAGGTGTGATCAAAAAATAACCGTTATTTTCAAATTTCGTGAGTTACGTATGTTCGATGTTCGCATTTTGTTTCTGTTATGTTGGTACACATGTCTGTTATATATGTTGGCAATACCAACCATTTTGGATTGTCAGTTTGTTTTTGACACATAAAAAGGTTAGTCGTGTTTTGGTGTGCTCTTCGATTTTGTACTATTCGAAAAAATGGATCAAAGAAACTGTATTCAGTTTTGTGTAAAAAATTAAATTAAATCCGCAAGGACATTTGAAATGTTGACTGTGGCCTTTGGCGAGTCTACTATGAGCAGAACACAAGTTCAATTGTGGTATAACCGGTTTAAGGAAGGCCGAGAAGATGTCAATGACGATGCTCGTGCTGGTCGCCCGAGCACGTCAACAACCGATGAACACATTGACGCAGTGAAGAAAATGATTTTGGATAATCGTCGAATCACTATCAGAGAGGTTGCTGATAATGTTGGCATATCGGCTCATGCCAAGCAATTTTTACGGATGTTTTAGGCATGAAACGTGCGGCAGCGAAGATTGTTCCAAAATTGCTAAATTTTGAGCAAAAACAACGTCGCATGGACATCGCTCAGGAGCTGTTTTTGACCAAAAACCAAACCGCCTCAACCACCGTATTCACCGGACTTGGCCCCCGATGACTTTTTCCTCTTTCCAAAACTGAAGACACCGATGAAAGGAAAGCGTTTTGCTACGATTGAGGAGATAAAAGAAAAATCGAAACAGGAGCTGTTGGCGATACCAAAAAAAGCGTTTCAGAAGTGTTTCGAGGATTGGAAAAAACGCTGGCATAAGTGTATTATATCTGAGGGGAATTACTTTGAAGGGGACAAGATAGTTGTTGAATAAATAAATACTTTATTTTTTGATCACACAATAACGGTTATTTTTTGATCACACCTCGTATACTGTTATATAAGGTAATATTATCCCGACATTAGTTGATATATTCCAGATTATGGCTAGATAGGTAGGTAAAATGGCTAGCCTCAATTAGCAATAGTGCCGTTTTGTTGTCATCTCCTCGCGAGCCTAAAGAAAATGGTAATATACTTTTGTACATTTACAACCATCCGGAGTTGCTGTAAAATTTGAATAGGTCTGAAAGATGTAGAGTAGAGTAGACTCTCCAGAAAAGAACTTCTGAGATATTTGAGTCTCAAGCGAGTGAGGACTGGGCAATCACAAAGAAAGTGTACGACTGTTTCTTTCTCTTGTGGGTCTTTACAGCTTCTGCAATGAGCATTGAACGGGATGCCATTTTTTTCAGCGTGTGTGCGTAGTCCAATGACCTGTGCATCCTGCTATAAGGGTGCTAATTTTATGTCTTGGTTTACTGAAAAGGTGCTTAGATCATTTTGCATCTGGCCACATTATTCTAGAAATGGTACATGTCGCAGTGTTTTTCCATCTATCGCGAGTCTTGCGGAGTAAGTGATTGTAAATATTTCTCTTAACAACAGTTAAGGGGACGCCACGTCCATAAAGGAAAATACTTGATCGATTTCCGATGAGCCTATTTATGCTAGCTCAACAGCCCTCTCGTTGCCCTAATTATCGATGGAGAAACTTAAAAATTCACTGCTACTGTCACTCAAAGGTAGCACTCGAGGACATAAACCCGCATATTATTTGTCGTTACTGAAGTATGTGTCAGTCATCAATATCAGTGCTATGATGAGCTTCAATGAGTAGGTGGCCAATAACACTGATGTGAACTTGCGCTAGAGATAGATGAACTTGCGATCCAAAATGACAATAGGGCCAATTGATATTGCGAATACAATTCACTTAGTCGCAAGGAACCCATTAAACCACCTATAAATTCTATAAGAGCTTAGGAGATTGTATCTTCTTCTTACAGTATATAGGACACCTGACAGTTTGACTTGGCTACCAAGAACGTTCATGAAATAAGCTATTGAAGCGAAATGTTAGTTGGTGACTAAGGTTGGTTTTCGTGGAAACGGTGCATGTTTAATATTTAAAACCACTTTCCAAAAAACAGAGGTCGCTTGGTAGTACCAAACACTTAAAGCACCGATATGGATCAGGTCCGAGGATACCATATTATCATATTCACTCATCTTCGCATCCATACGGAAGTCTTGAAACCAAACACAAGTTTAGAAAATATTTTGTTGAGAACAAACTCATTGTAGTTCCTTCCTACAGGAATTTTTGACAAATGGGACACTATAAGATCTCTACTAATTGAGGGATTTGACAGAGTTACGCATAAATCAATTCACAGAATATAGTGACTAATAAACGCAAGATATCTAGAGAACACCTCATATATGGGAACTATAGATCCATTGCTATGTCTAATTGAGAAATTTTGGGGGACTCAAATCACTGCACCAGAGGAAAAGAGAGATACCACTGAAGTAAAATTTAATGTACTTGATGAGAGAACTGAATAGCCACCTACGTCGTTTTTTCCAGTTGTACAGCTATAATCACGATGAAGAGGATAGTAAAGAATTTGTTGAAAATCGAACGATACCTCTTTTTTTATGGTTACCTCTTCGTTCAACACAACTACTCCTATACGAAATACTGATGGTGGAGTAACGAACACTGGGACTTCTATATGAGGCAACTGTATGTCTATGTAGAGACTTCAATAAAGATTGAGAACACTGGGGCTTATGCTTGAGGCTACTGTATGTCTATGTGGAGACTTCAAGAAAGCTTCACATTACACCAGCTGAGACTCGACTAGGTTATCCTTGAGAAGGAGAGGAATTTCAATGGAATTGAATAGATTATTAGAGTCAGGTCGGTGTGAATAATCCGCTTCACATATCACCAGCTGAGACTCGACTTGATTATCCGTGTGAAGGAGAGGTATTTCAATGGAATTGCATAGCTCATTAGAGTCAAGTCGGAGTCCAATGACAAATTCTACCAAGAAGTGAATTCTTCGCATGGAATTGTGAAGTTATTCACACAACTTAATAGACAGTTAACCTCCATCGTAGTCTCTTCTCCAATACAAACTTTCATCAGTGATTTGAAAAATAAACTGCTGAGTTTTCAGGCATTTCGGCAGGTGTCCATTTAAGTTTCGTTCATTTTTATATTAGATTTCATTTGCGAACAAAAATCTTCACCTTCACAACACTTTTTCTGTATTTTATAAAAGCGCTCCACGAGAAAAACGGGGAGCACAAGTAAAGTTTTTAATACTCAACCAGCTATGCACATAAACAAAGATTGTGCACTTCGAACTTGAGATTTTGTTCTTCCCAAGCTGCTGCTTGGCTCCGTTTTCCATGGTAAACTGGCGAATTTGAACCACCTCAATTTCTGGAAAAATTTATGTGTGGTCGAAAGTTGTGCTCGCTATAACTGAAACGCAATCACTTCTCATATAAACTTTTGGCCAAAAGCAATCTCTGCACAGGATTAATGAGTATCTATGTTTTGTCTGAGCGTAGTGCACACAAAACTTCCTCAACAATTGAAGAGAGTCGACCGACTGCTCCAATACGAGCACGAGTAAATGGGTAAATAAACATGAAATGCGATATTTATGGGGGCGAGAGGCATTTAACAAGTACGCTTAAGTAGCGGGAAAATCTTTAATCTTTATTCATTGCCATAAAGCAGTGATATTTGATGCCCATAAATGTCAATTCAATAAAAGGCGCACATGACATTTAAGTGACTCTACGTCAAACCCAGCAATGAACACTGAGCACCCAGCACTGAGCACCCAGCACTGAGCACCCAGCACTGAGCACGGAGCACTTATCAATTCGCTACTCCACTGATGCCCCTGCTATTTAACCTATCTACCTACATTCCTAGATTCCTTGCTTTTAGCTAACACACACACTCACACACACAACAGCTTGTTCTAATTCACATAAAAATTTTCTCCGTACACCGGCAGGGGGGCAGTATCAGGTTGATATACGAGTATGTGCGCTCGCGTATACTCATATATCTGTGAACATTATTCCCCGAGTTACCCACAGGGGCAACAGCAGTGCATATTTTTTATACTTCCATAGAATGTACTCGCACATTCATCCTCACTGCTGCCTGGCGCGTCTCCTCCGCCATGCTGCAATGAATATTTATGTGTCAGATGAGATGGTCGCTGCTTCTTTGGCTCTTGTTGAACTACACAAATTTATTTGTCGGTTGCCTGACCGACCCCACTTGTGGCTCCGGCCGGTGCTGAGCTCTCAGTCATGTGTCAGCAGACCCACGACGCCATTAATACTCGCCACAACAGAAATGATGCGCTGGCAGCCACTTTACCTACAGTTTCCGTTGCGACATAGCTGGAAATTAATTTACTCCAACGCCAACTCGCACACACTCACACTCACACCTACACCCTACAACAACCCAACAAGTCGACCGACCAACCAGCCGACTCAGTTGTACAATCAAACTCAAAGTCGTATAATGCAGACCTGCAAACCGACCACGCTCACTTTTCTCTAATAATAAAATAGGACCTATTAAGGAGACAGCGAGCATGATAGGAAATTAAATGTCAACGTTTTCCCATGTATTTCGTTTTCATTTTTGTTCTAGTCCCTGCTTTTTTCCTCTGTCATTGTCATTGTTATTGTTATTGTTGTAGGTTTTCTTGATTTTGTTTCGTTGGTTCATGTTTTTCGCCTTGTTTGTGTATGTTTTGTTTTTTGGTGTAGTCATTGGAACCTGCCGGTCTGCTCTCCTATCACCGTGTTTCGGCAGTCGTTGTTGGTATGTTTTTGCTTTGTTTTTTTGCCGCCCCCTCCCGTTCGCGTGTTTTTTCTCACTGGATTCTCCAACACGGCTACTACGTTCTTTTGTGCTATTGCGGCTACTTTTTATTTTCTTTGGTCTTCTGTGTGTCGATGCTACATGAGCTTCGTTTCGTTTTTCTGACAGAGACATTAATTTATGGTTTGTTGGTTAAGTATTTTGGCCTTTTTTACTACCGCACCATGGTATTGTTTGATGTTGTTGTTGTTGCTGCTACTGCTGCTACTGCTGTGCCACTGCCTGAGTCTGCGCTTGGTACAAGTTTATTTTTCATTGTAAAAACAATAAAAGAAATTCGGTTCTAGCTCAATTTAAACTTTAATTAATCGTTAAAAGCTTAAATGCAAAAATAATTAAATAAATTGTCCATTCTTCGCTTTGGTCGAATTTTGCGTCTTGAACCCTGCCATATTGTCAATTATGGCAAATTTTCTTTATGTTCTGAACACTTTCCAGACCAATTGTTCCTTTCTTTTCGCTTCATTCACCTTTAAAATTAAAGTCTTCTTGAAGCTTAGGCTTTGGCGTCATTTTCATATCAAATTCACTGGGTTTTTATTTTGTTTCTGGTGCTTCTTCCATATTCCGTTTGTATCTTTTTTTGTTGTTGTGTGTGCTTCTTTTCTTCCGGGCATGATAGTGCCTCCTGTGCTGGCTGCTCACAAAATAAGGAAACTACATTATGCAAATCGCTGCAGACTCAACTTGAATTTAGCATACTTTGCATGGCAACACCAAAGTCAGGAAGAATGCAGGTGATTCGGCAGGACTAGTACTGCAAGAAATGTGACATACTTTGTGAATTTTTGAGCGTTCTTTAGTTCTTTAGTTGCTTTTTTCCGGTGCCTGCTGCAGAAAGGCTCAAGAAAACGAAATGCTCAAAATTTTATAAAATCCTCCAAGGATTTCAAATACTGGAAACATGAAGTCAAGTTTGCGAAAGTACTTTAAAGCTGCTTCCATCATTTAAGAACCGTTTTATTATAAGGAATATTTTGTTAAGATAAAGTGATATGAGTCCTACTTATACTATAGTGGCGGAAATGTGTGTCTGTATATTGAGAAATTAGAAAGGTGCCATTCTGGTTTAAATCGACTTGGTTTGCTAATAAGGACCAAACGATGTCATCATGCCATCATTGAACTAGAGTATTAGCAAAGAACACAGAGAACCGACACTTAAACGTCAAATCTTATGACGTTTAAAAAAACTGTCTTTGTTTATCATTAGCTGCGTATATGGAGAAGTTTGTTTATCATTGGTAAACCAGAATTCTGAAGAAAATCAGCGACACTACTACAGTTTTTCGCATGTGTAAGTGCGCACAAAATGAGAGACGTTCAAGTGTCATGTCTCTGTGGTCTCTGGTATAAGGTCAGACTGTATGAAAACAAGAGAGTTAGGTTAGAGTGGCACCCTTTTTTAGGAAAGCTCCCTTAAGTACTTAAAGGTTCATTGTGATAAAATAGGATATATAAAGAGGAGAGTTTGTGTGGGCTTCACCGTTGCCATGAGTACCACTCCACATGACATGTTCTATGTTAAACTTAATCTTTATTGTTTAAACCCATATATTCAAAGAAAGAATTGAAGGCCAAAAACCAAGTCATATGGCTCGGATGCCATAAAATAGATGCAGGATTCCTTAATACATAACCAGAAAATTGTCACTGTTTTCATTTCAGGTTTCCATATCACATTTTGTATAAAATATGACAAGGAATATCAGAAACTAAATCATCTAAAACTCTTCCTGCGGATTGGCAAACATGTTTTCTATGCAAATTGTGCCTAAGCATTGGAGGTCAGCTGAACTGGCAGGCGCTGGGAGATAACTGAACAACGAGTCTCGCTTTATACCAAAAGCAATGGCCCTGGCTTTACAAGAGAACCTCTTCAGAGATCATTTCCATTTTCAATGTAGCCAGCTAGAAAAGGATATACGAAGTACGAGGCTACATTGTTACACAAATGTCACTAAATGGACCTTGAAATCTTGAAAGATTGTTTGAATATCATGGGGAAACTAGTGCTGCAATAAAGAGTGTCTTCAGCATTTTAGGATTTCAGTATACTATGAAACATCACAGTGTACTGAAATACTAAAATACTGAACACACTCTTTACTGCAGCACTGTTGAGTTTTCCCCCTGATATTGCAGCACTGATTAGTTTTAAAGGACACTAAACAGCTGATTAATTCATACCCAATGAATCCATTGAATCCAATGATATTATTGGATGATATCTGAAGTAAAGAATAATACAGTGTATAACACTCAAAGGTACACGTAATTAGTCTACAGTTGGAAGTCTTCAAAAGAATGAAGTTGATTTGAAAGAACTGAGTAGCAAAGAAACAGCTTCTTCCTTCATCTGGTCAGAAAAATGATCGCGGAAATATCGGCCTTTCCATAGAAAGTTTGTTCAATAAGAAACCAGATTGGATGTGATCGATGATCCTACATGAAAATTCTGTATTTAGATAAATTCCAACACTACAGAGGATATCTCTAGAATACACAGTTTTCAATAGACTAGGCAGTTAGGTAGGTAGGTAGGTAGGTATATAGGTAGGTAGGGGGGCAGCTTAGTTCACCAAAAGCACACTAGAGCACCCCTAATAGCCCGTTTTGCTACCACGTTGGGGCGATGTTGAAGTAATAGACTAAAGAAACGCTTATTGTGATGGCGATTTCTTGAACAAGGGATTATCTCTATCAATGTTTCAACCTCCCAAAACTTCTGAGGGTCCTCATAATAATAATAATAATTTAGTTTTAGTAGTTTGCCCCATGGCCGACACTGCGCCCTAAAAGATTTTTTGTATCATACTACATTTGTCATTAATGATGTGATTTGACATGTGATCATAACTGTCCGATCTACTATGCTGAGGGTCCTTATAGAATTATAAGAGTTTGTGAAGTGATAATATTATATACCGAATTCTTTCACATACCTACTCCTTATGGAAAAGTGTGGGAAAGTGTATTCATAAATTGCTTACTCTATCTGAGCAAGGTACTTATAATCCGCTGGACTGCCCGGAGGGTTACTTGTCGGAGGTCTAAGGGTGAGATGAATAGGAGAGTGTAGAGAATGCAATAGAAGATGCTTCTGTACCGGTATGGCATGAACCAGGCCATTAAAGGTCACTGACTATTATATACCGAATTCTCTCACATCGTTATTTCTAATCGAAAGTGTTTTGTTAAATGGTCTACTCCAGCTGAGCAAGGTGCAAATGAACCGCTGGACTGGCTGGAAGGTTACTAGTCTAAGGTCTAAGGGTGAGATGAATAGGAGAGTGTAGAGAATGCAATAGAAGATGCTTCTGTACCGGTATGGCATGAACCAGGCCATTAAAGGTCACTGACTATTATATACCGAATTCTCTCACATCGTTATTTCTAATCGAAAGTGTTTTGTTAAACGGTCTACTCCAGCTGAGCAAGGTGCAAATGAACCGCTGGACTGGCTGGAAGGTTACTAGTCTAAGGTCTAAAGGTGAAATGAATAGGAGATAGTGGAGTATACAATATAAGATCCTTATGTAGCGGTATGGCATTAACAACTGACTATGTCTGATTTGCCTAGGCTCATAACAATACTACCATAAAAACAACTGCTTTAATACTCAGTGTTGATTTGAAGGGCTACCTGACTTAATTCCCACTGACTACCACACTAAATCATGACATCAAAAGTTCATGATTTCCAGGAATGGTCCATTCATGATACCCCTCAATTAATTGTCATATAAAACAATCATATTATCAATAGATATGCATGCAATCACACCAATACCAATTCGCCAAGCGGCGTTTTTGTTCTGCTCCAATGCAACACTCTTCAAAACAAGGGCATTTCTATGCCGCATGATGACGCAAGAGGACGGAAACGGAAGAATAAACTTTACGCTGCCATATGCGCACCGTGCTCTCTTTTATGATACCGAACCGAAATCGTAATAAAAGAACTTTGCCCATAAAATATCACTTGGTGGATTTTTTCAAACATTTTATTCGCCTAATATGTCGCTCCTTATTTCTGTCATGTTTACACACAGTTTTTTAATTTGGTTTTTTTTCTGTTGCTTTTTTTGTTTTTTTCGAATTTTTTCATACAATTTATTACTAAAGTTTTTCATTTTAACTGCATGTTATTTTATGGAGCTTAAATTTTATATTAAGCGCACATGTTTTGATTTAAAACAAACTAGATACGACCGAGCGAGGAGCGCGGGTGGGAACGGGCGAGCGAACGACTCTATGAAGAGGTGCTTGAATTGCTGTTTTTGGCAGACTTTGAAAGAAGATAAGAAAGTCAAATGATATGATTTACGGCACTTAAGAGTTCCTTTTATGGCTTTACATGTGCTTCGTCCGCTGGAGATACACGTGCTTTTGCCGTGAATGCGGTGTCTTCCGCGCTTAATAGCCGCACATTTAAAATTAAAGCCAAATAATTACGCGCATATACGAGGATATTACTCATAATTATGGGCATGTGTGAGAATCAGTAACAAGGATGATGATGATGAGGTATTCCACATACACGAATATAATAAAGTTAGCAATAATTTACATAATTCAAATTATTATCAGTGTAAGATCTTCAATGATGGTGCATAAGCTCTGAAGAGATGATATTGAACAAGTACTGTAGCGGGACTGAAAAAAATCTGAACAATAACTGAACAGCAATTGAAAAGCTGGCGAACAAGGACTGAACAGATGCTAAATCAAAACTGAACAGAACGGAGTAGATATCTCAAGAGAAACGGAACAAGGTTGATATCTCAAGAAAATGACAATTGATCAGAAAATTGAATAGTGGGAAAAATATCACCCTGAGCATAAACAGAGTTTAGAAAAGCGTCGCAGAGTTGTGGCATAGAGTATTAAGTAATCTTGAATAAACATTGGAAATAATCTAAATACAGAATGAATACTGTCTGACAGGCTGATCTGAGACTGATCGGAAACCATAGAGATACTGAAGAGAATCCAAAGCGAGACTTAACAGAATGCCAAAAAATTGGAAAAATATAAATCACAGTCTGTGGCGAAATCAAAAATAAACTGATGAGACAGATGTTGAGCAAAAACTGGAGATGAACTGAATACAGCACTGCAGCAATACTGAATACAAATTGCAAAAAGTTAATATGAAAACTGAACAGTCAATAAAGCCCAGGATGCAGATGGTATAGATGGTGTAAAGAGATTGTACAAAGAACAGAAACTAAGCAGAAAGTCAAAAGAACTGGCAGGCTATTGAATATAGACCGAATAGAGTAGAGGCGTAATATAGTCTGAAGAAAGTAACTGGACATAAATGCCTTGACCGACACTACAGACAAGTTGCAAATAGTATAGAATAAAGAGCGTAAATATATTGTTCAAAGTACAGATACTTGGCAGAAAGTCAAAAGAGCTGACAGGCTATTGAATATAGACTAAATAGAGTTCAAACAGAAGCGTAATATAATGTAAAGAAAGTGACTAGACAGACTCGTAAAAGACTGAGTAGAGTTTTAGCAGAAGCTGCATATAGAGAGAGGAAAATCTGTACACAGACTCAACAATGATTGAATAGAGGTTCAGTGGAGCCATCATAGCATGAGCAGAACATAAATACAGAGTGATCAGAACTCTGAAAACATATAACATAGAATGTAACACAGATTAATAAAGAAAAGGTTGATCTTAGATTGAACCTACTATTAATCATGATTGAACAAAAACTAGCACATTGAACTCTGAAAGGTTACCTGAAAAAAACTAAGGCGGAATAGAAATTCTACTTTCCAAGAAGAACACAAAACGAGGCGGCAAGTCTAAGAAACAATATGTGAGAAAATGTAGGCGTAGGTGCCTGAAGATAAATTTCAAACTGGACACAGAACTAAGTCAATTTCAGGCAATGCTTAATAAAGGTAGGAATACCTCCTTGAACACACAATCACCATCGAACAGGGATGGACAAATTGAACAGAGGCTGAATGATAAAAACTAAACGAAGGCGGAATAGAAATTGTATAGAGACTAAACTGAAACTGGACAAATGCCGTAAGCAGTGTGAATATAAACTGAATATAAAAAGTAGAAAGACAAAGATTGAACATAAGTTGAAACTATACAGAACAGAGACAAAGCAGAGAACAGAAACCACACAGAGAAAAGAGGAAGAATATAGAAAAGTTGCAGAACAGAGAAAAGAGGCAGAACAGAGAAAAAGAGACAACAGAGAAAAGCGACAGAACAGAGATAAGATGCAGAACTGAAAAGAATCTGGTTAGATACTGATTGATGCAGAGAACAGAGAATAGAGAATGAACAGCGAAAAGCGACAGAACAGAGAAGACAGATAAAAGAGAGCAGAGGCAGAACTGAAAAACATCTGGATAGATACTGTTAGTGATAGTGAACAGAGACAGAACATAGACAGAACTTCGAGAAGAGAAAGAACAGAGGATAGAAACATAACAATAGAACAGAGGCAAAACTGAAAATAATCTGGATAAATACTAAACAATCAGAAACTATACAAATACAAATGTACCCATACTCAATATAGGCACAGCTAATTACAGGCGAGATCCTTAAAAATTAGTTTACATCTCGTTAGTTTCATGGGTTGGCATCCCACGGACACAAGACTTCATACGCTACTGAGCATTTCTCTTTCACTATGAAGAGGCATATTTTTAAACATAATTAAAACTATGCAAATTACACGAGAAAGAATCCAAGCTAATTATTTGTGGCTGATTAAATGGATTGAAATTACGATATAGAATAGGAAACATTTAGGAATTTCGAAAAATAAATTCAAGAGGGTTTTAACCACGTGCAAGGAAATAGGGGAAATATATTGAGAGTTCTGACCACTTAGATCTCAAGTAAGACCAAGAAAGAGAAGATTGGAGGAATACTTAATACGGTGGGGTGAATTTAAAAGGAGAGAATAGAATGAAGGAATATGAGAGATTGAGAATGAATTAGATAGAATGAATGCAAACGGAACTCAAAGTATTGATGCAACTGTAAGTCATGGATGCCAATGTGATACAAATTATAGTGATAATGCTAAATGGTTCTATTCTTGCAGTTTAATTTAAATAAAGTTGTGCCAAGAGAGCTATATTTCTAGAAGACTGAAGGGTATAGTGCTGAACAAATTTTAGTTTGATTAGTATCTTCCAAGCGGTTATGAGTTTGATGGTCGGGCCAACTTTCTCTACAGTACTGTAAATAATCAATTGGGTATGATCATTGACCGCTCGTGTCGTATATCTCCCAGTATTACCTAACTTAGCAAATATTTTCTGTTTGAACCTGAATTTCATCTGGATTAAATTAGGCCTCCAGTTTCATCTTCACTATGTGTGTGTCTAGAACCTGCCACCACAGGGGTTTTGTTATGACATACTGACTGTAAAGAAGCAGTTTTTCTCATTAACTGCTCTTCAAATGCTGCGTTATAATAGAACTCAGTTTGCGACATTGCACCAAATTCCATTTCCGTCCCTCAACAGACTTCAAAGACATTTTTTTTTTTTTATATACAGAGCCTTCCATTGATAGTTAAAATTATCACACAAATAATAATATACAGTTAAGAGGATGTGAAACCTTGTAAACTGCTATTTGAACAGGACATGATGACATGGCTAAATGGACTTAAGTCAAAATCCAGTTAAAATTGAAACACGCTGTCCAAAAGCTGCCATGCTCTTTATTTAAAAAAATGTGCTCCCAATAAATGCAGCTCAGCAATTTAAATAGAATCGAGGCAAAAAATTTCCACGAAATTTTCATGGCAAGCAATTACGAATTTATGTCATTTTATATTATTTTGGACATATTCAATTCATCAACGCAAGAATGCATCCGAAAATGGTCGCACAGCGGCAACAAACTCTGTTAACTGCCTTTAAATGGGCACAATTGAAAGAGATTATTCAATACAGGAAAAGGTAAAAAAAATAATATCTTTAAATTTATTTCAAATTGAGTCTGGGAACAACTTTCAAAGAAAACGAACACAAAACGAAGAGAGAGAGAATGAGAAAAAATGTGTGGGAAAATGTAGGAATGCTTACTAAGGGTAGCTTGGAGTGCCTCCTAAACCCCACTCACTATTCTTCAGTACCTCACTCTTCTTTGTGGGCCTCTCTCTTATTTAGTCACTCGCTCTTTTTCAGTATCTCACTGCTCTTTAGTACCTCTCTGTTCCATAGGATCTTGCTTCTCGTTAGTACCCCACGCTTTCTTAGTTCCTCACTTTTCTTTAGTTCCTCCCTCTTTAGAATCTTAATATTTTTTATTATCTCACTGTTATTTAGTACTTCACTCTTCTTTAGTACCTTACTCTTTTTTAGTACGTCACTCTTCTTCAGTACCTCTATTCTTCAGTACCACACTTTTCTTTACTACCTCACCCTTCTTTAGTAGGTCACTCTTCTGCAATACCTCTCTCTTATTTAGCCCCACACTCTTCTTTAGTTCCTCACTATTCCAGTACTCGCTTTTAGTTCCACAATTTCTTCTTTACTACGTCACTCTTTTTTATTCCCTTACTCTTCTTTAGTACCTCAATTTTCTTCAGTGCAACACTGTGCCTTTAGTCACTCACTCTTCTTTAGTGCAACACTCTTCTTTTGTACCACACTCTTGACTATCTTACTCTATTCTATTGCCTCACTATTCTTAAGTACCTGCCTCTTCTTTAACACCTCACTCTGCTTAAGTCCCACACTTTTCTTTAGTCCCTCACTCTTTCTTAGTACCTAACTCTTCTTTACTACCGCACTCTTGTTTAACACCTCAGTTTACTTTAACACCTCACTCTTCTTAAGTCCATCACTTTTCTTTAGTACCCCACTCTTCTGTAACACCTCACTCTTCTTAAGTCCATCACTTTTCTTTAGTATCCCACTCTTCTTTACTACCTCATTCTTGTCTTGCACCACAACATTCTTTTCTTCTCTTTACTACTCTTCTTTAACACCTCACTCTGCTTTAGCACCTCACTCTTCTTTAACACCTCACTCTTCTTAAATCCCTCTCTTTTCTTTAGCACCTCAATCTTTACTACTTCACTCTTGTTTAGAACCTCAATCTTCATTACTAACTCACTCTTCTTTAACACCTTACTTTCCTTTAACACCTCACTTTTCTTTAGCACCTCACTCTTTCTTAGTACCAACTCTTCTTTACTACCTCACTCTTCTTTAACACCTCACTCTTGTTTAGCACCTCAATCTTCTTTACTACCTCACTCTTCTTTAACACCTCACTCTTCTTAAGTCCCACAGTTTTGTTTAGTACCTCACTCTTCCTTAGTACTTAACTCCTCTCTACTATTTCAATCTTGTTCAGCACCTTAATCTTCTCAACTACCTCACTCTTCTCTAACATCTCAGTCTTCTTAAGTACCCTACTCTTTTTTAGTACAGCAGTCTTCTTCATCTAAAAACTGGCTGCATAAAAGGATATCAAAAAAACGCATGATTAAATTGGGTGTTAACAGTGACAACATTTTAGCTTTCAGGCTTATTTCTAACACCAGCACTCCTCTCTGGAGCGTGATTCTGACCTAGTAGAAACAAAAATAATTTACTTTTCTGAGGTGTCAATCTCCTTCAATCGCCCCCTCGCTATATGCATCAATTAGAGCACCTCCATGTTTTTCTTATTTAAAAAGTAATTTGCCATATTTTGAAATTGCTGTCATTGTATTGATTCAGCGTCGGAAGCAGTTTACAAGGACAAAAACATTTCAGTCCACTTATGAATGAGTGGCTTCTGTACTCTTCTTCACCCTCCCTCACTCTTAGAGTTGTCTCTACTTTTTAGCCATGTTTCACAATACAAAATGTCAATGTTATAAATTCAGGGCAATATTGCCGCCGACGCATAAAAGGATTCATAATATTTTCGAATGTGCTATGTCCTTGGTTGAAGAGTTGTTGTTTGGCACTAGCATCATTTTTTGGTTTTTTGTGTCTGACAATGGCTTTCTTCGTCTTCCTTCCATTTGCTTGCTCACTAAATTGTGGCAATAACGTGTCCAAAATGTTCAAATATTACATTTTAATATTTATTTCCTTGCTTATGTATATATTTGTACGCTTCCTATGGCTCTCTATAAAAAGTATCCCCCCTTCAAAGGATATTTGTGCAAATGGCAAAAAAACGCTTTTCCATACAATTATATCTAAGTGAGTGAGGGAGTGTGGATCCCTGTGAGTGACTGTGTGTGTGTGTTCGAGTGTGTTTGTGCGTTCGTGTGGGTGTTTGTGTGTTTCTATGTGTGCGTGGACCGTTACAATTGCATATGGCAATTTAATGCCGACATCAAGACGCCATTGACTGACAGTCAGTCTGTAACTGCTCATATGACCCTCTCAAATTTTTGCATATTTTGAACAAAATTTCTCCCACTTTCATTTGCTATTTAAATTTTGAGCTTAAATTTACAACGAAAGTCAATTTTATGGTAATTCAATTTTACCACCGCTAACTCCACTCTCACCTGTTGTCCTATCATTACCGCCTCGCAACTGCTCTCCCTGCCAATTGATATTTAGACGCCAAGTTTTTATTATGCCATCAAAGTCATTCGTATGCAATAAGTTTAAAAAGAAAATCTCGAAAACTTTTTTATGCTCTTTAAAATATTACACAGAAAAAAACGACAAAGCAGCGACAACGAAAAAATTGCAGAGATTGCAGGAGAGCAATACCATAAAAGAACTGATTTCAATGCTATTAAGATGCCATTTGCAGATAAGCGCTCCCCGCCTTCCTCTGCCACTACCCCAGCTTTAACTGTCGCAACGGTTGATTTAATCTCGCCTTCATTTTATGGCAAGCCAGCCAGCATCCCAGCATCGCAGCATTCCCGCACCCGAACGAACTACGATAATAGCAAAACTAACAAAAAGCAAATCAAGTCCTTTATTGCGAACCCTACCGTACTCTCTGGTTTGTCATGCCAAGCGATAGTAATGATTTTAAGGTAAGATCCTCACAGAGCAACGACAACAAAAAGGATACCTCTGAAATGGAAAACAAAACGACATAAAATCTGCTTAAGTGTCCCCATTTTGTAACGTTCCAATTCGTGTTGCGAAAATTCCTTTCCTCATTTTATGGAATTTCACTTTGTATTATTCGTGAGCACTCACTCCATTCAGGGGCGGCAAGTATTGAACTGCTTGGCACATAAATGTGTGCAATAATGTCGTAGGTAAATAAAACATATACACGTATGTGCGTACGATTACCCCGAAAGGGGGTGGGTTTGTTGTATTAAGCTCAAATAATTTAAAATAAATAACATTAAAGCTGAAACGTGCGCTAACAAAGCAACCAGAACAACCCCGTTAAATCCCTAACAACACGAAATACATTAACTCCGCTCAAGTTTTCGTGAATTTATGTGTTATCCTTAGACATCTGACATGACTTGATACGTATAATCTGTCAAAAGTGAACTGAAGTGTGGTTGAAAAGAGTTACGAAAGTTTGCTTTTATGTTCAGTCAGATACGAAGCGAAGAAATGTTTGATACTCGAATTTAGGTCATCATGATTGGTACTCGTAGAAAATGAGTGACGTGCCTTCTCAAATCGGAGAAGTCCTTGCTAAATGTAAGTAGCAATTGTTTTCTTAAATGATTCAGTGTTTTACAGTGAAGTCATGCGGATTCACTGGAAAGAATTAAATTCTGCTAAATTTATACGAGGATGAATTCTCTAAAAGGGTACAAGGTTGTGGGTACATGGATCTTGATATATTATCATGGCTTCTAACTGAATTTCATACCCGAAGGCTCCTCGATTTCGATTTTAAAACAAACCTGTCAATAAGAGAACAGTCAGAGCAGAGTTATGGACAGGACTCTCGTAGGATCATGTCATAGCATTCATCAAAGTAATATCGGCATACATTGCACCTCACATCCATAACCCTCAGAATAATTTCTGTATATATTCCAACTGGAGATACATGCTCTGACAACCGTATGCAGTATATAAAAGAAAGATCGAAATGAATCTTCAATATATATATATCAGTGTTAATTAAATATATCACTGTAGATAGATAGATAGATAGATAGAACTGGGCTAGGCCGGAGAACCGCCGATGAAGGAGGCCTCCAAGCACCCAATCGCCTCTTCGATTTTCGCTATGGTTCTGAGTTTAGTAAATCTGGAAGTTCTCTGGTCAACAAGAACCCCAAACTTGTCCCAGTCCGCCTTTTGTGGATTTCGACCTTCGGCACTATTATCTTGTCAACGTCCAGTCGAAATTCTATCATGGAGTGATCCGAGAGAGATGCCTCTGCCAGACTCTACTATTTTATGTGATCTGTCAGTGTATAACTTCGGATAAAAAAACTGACAAGGCAGAAACTGACAAGATCGAAATTAAGAATCTTAATTATATCAGTGTTAATTAACTATATCACTGTAGATAGATGGATTGATATAAAGAAGTGGGGTAGGCCGAAGAACTCCCGAAGAAGGAAGCCTCCAAGCTCGCAATCGCCTCTTCGATTTTCGCTATGATTCTGAGTTTAGTAAACCTGACAGTTCTCTCGTCAAGAACCCCAAACATATCCCAGTCCGCCTTTTGTGGATTTCGACCTTCCGGCACGGATTTCAATCTTGTCAAGGTCAAGTCGAAATTCTATCAAACAGTGATTCTAGAGAGATAACTCTGCCAGAACTTCCACTGTTTTATTTGATCTGTCACTGTAGAACTTAGGACCAAAAAACTGACAAGACAGAAACGCAGCAGTTGGATTTTACTTAAGAATTTTCGACGGTGATGGAGGCAAATACTGAAATTCATAGGAAAACCTCATGCAATCTTCGATACTCGTACTCTAATAAGATAAATGAAGGGAATCAGAAGACATTGAATGCACACAGATCAGAGCTCAAATTAAAGTATGATGTATTAATGCTCATCTCCTGATGTCCTGAGGTGAATATATCACGAGCTCTATGTTAATAAGTGGTAAAATGGACTCATAAGAGCCACCTACAACAGTAGCGATAAAAAGGACCTCCCACTAAATCGGTTTATAATATTCTGCGAGAACTCTAGGATAAAGCTCTAGAAGGATCATATCTAGTATATTATATTTTCGCTGAAACTGTGAAAAAGAAGGGACTAAAGGAAAAATTTCCTATGGTATTTGGGATTGTTCAGGACTAATATATAGATGCGGAATGTACTGAAGAAACTATTTATTTATTGACCTTGGATATATAGATGAGAAAACATCTTTAGCAGCCTCTTAAAATTCATTAAAACCCTAATTTGGTGTAGCATGCCTGCAGGGAATACGGACTGCCACTGCAAGTGATCTCATAATGGAGCCTGTTGTGGCTAAGTTAGTATGCTATAGTTAGTATGCTATAAATATCACTAAGTTAGTATGCTATAAATATCACTTATTTCCAGGGTAATCTAACTCCATCTTAATAAACTTTTCTTATATGATTTATCACCCGAAATCGTCAGAAACTCTATGGGAATCAATAAAACACTATTCACTTGTTATATTTCAGTTCTGTGTAGGAGAAGATTTATTTCTCGGTTATCATTTTAAATACTTTCAGTCCACAAAAAACTATGTTTTTAAAATTGAGAATTATTCCATAGAATTGGCACGCAATTGATAGTCCTTCCTTCTCATACAAATAGTTCCAGGCTCGTAAGAAATTATGCGGAGAGGGCAGATTCTCAATCACTGATTAAAATTGCTGTACAGCAATCCTGGCAGCAGTTTGCCAAGCAAATTTGTTACAAAAGATTTTATTGCAGTACTTGTGCAATTTTTAATACCCTTGCATATAAAAGAGCTTTTTCCACGCTCCTTGAAGCTTTCTTGTGAGACTCTTGACAAGCTGTGAGCCAGTCCGTTTGTTCACTTTGCGTGTTGTCACATTCAATTAATTAAAATTTTTTACGCGCTCTGCCAAATAAAACTTGAACATATTTCGCAGTTACTGCGTATTTAAAATCAAATAAAAAATGTTCACATTAACTTAACAAGGCCAACAATTACGAGTCTTTCGTTGCCATTGCAACAGACCTAAGAGCATAATTGTTACAGTGTGCGGGAGAGGGGACATTAACGTACGCCCACCCCCAACACCCCCAACACCCCCAACACCCCCAACACACCATCATCATCATCATCATTGTTAACACAATAGCCGACTGCTTTCCAAGCTTGCCGAGCTGCCCGCCGACAAATGTGGTGTGTTGTGGAGCGTCCCTCAAAATTTATTGCAGTAAATTGCTTAATTCACACTTGAATGAGCTGTTCTCTAATTCAATTCAACTGAAATCATTTCTATCGTTTTCACTTTCAATTACACTCCGCTTTTCTTTTATTTTACTTTCATTTTATGTTTTATTTCTATTTTTATTTTTACTTTTATTTGTGTTTTTTTATTGTCCAAGTGTACTTTGCTTTATCGCTCGCCATTGTCCTTTTATCTACAAATTTCAGCATATCCAGCATTGAAAGCGGGCAGGGGCGTTTGGAAACAATCTGCAACGCCACTCCTCAGGACACTAATGACAATTTAATTTCCCTGTTTTGAAGGGAGGCATTCGTCATATAAAAAATTTAACGCCACATGACTAAGTGACGCAATTAAAGTCGTGTTCAATTCGTTGGTTTGGTGACTGGCATGCGCACCTAAGGAAAATTTTGCACCCAAATGGCCTCATAGGTTTAGAGCACCAACTCTGATTGCATCTGATATTCATGTATATGAAAAAATATCTGCACAAATCATAAAAAAATGGACTAAGGACATCTGCGCTTCATTGAATTCCTTTTGCCCATAACTATTTAAAGTTGTGTTCTCTTTGTATGGAGTAAAATTTACCAATCCCACTGTAGAGTAGTCTGCTTATTCTATGCCGCCTAATCCTACAAGAGTCACAAATGGCAGAAATAAGACTTCAAGGATATCAATAGATAACTTGTACTACAATTTCAGTGATACTAACACCACAATCAGTGATACTAACTCCACAATCAGTGATACTATCACTACAATAGATAAATTCCAAGGGGGAGTTAGTTTAAAAGTTGCTGATGCTCCGAGTTGTGGTCAGAAGAGTTTTCACTTTAGGGAGTCTGAGGGAGTCTCCCTTTTTTACTGTTATCTCTGAATCCTCTATACGTCCATTAAGACACGAATTCTCTTCGAGTTTTGCCACTTTAACAACAACAACCAGTATAAAATAAAATATTTCCAATGAAGACAAGCAATATTTCAGGATAGAAGTGAACAAATAGGGAAACCCTTTCCACATTTTCTACTTTTCTATTTAATTCAGAACCCAGAGATCGAAGATGATTTGGTAAGATTAATAATTATTAATTAATTATTAATTAATAATCGAGTATTACTGATAATTATTTCACATTTTAAACGGGTTTCCTGCTCGCAATTTAGCAACTGGCTGTCAAGGAGAGTTGCTTTTGTTTAAACGTACAAAATAACTACTCAAAGATTGAAAACATTTGAAATCACCTCAAGTCCTGCATCAGAGGTATCGGCAACCAAAGTTTCAAATTTTTATTATTGAATATTAAATGTATAAAAAACCCTTGTTTAAAAGTTTGCCACACTTTGTAAACTAACTCAAATAAACTTCAGTGTTTCTTAAAGACAGAAAGAGATAGCAATCAATTTGCTGTGGCAAACAGCTTTTGTGACATAAAGAATTCATCTAATTTAAACTTAAGGCAATCATAATATCCCCTATTATTACCGCTGTTATCATCATCTTAGAACTCATCATCATAGTTCATCAGCGTTGTTATTATCATCAACAGCACCATCGTCACCATCTTCAGCAGCAACCCTTGATTGCCTTGATGTTCCTAATTGAACCTCTTCTATGAATTGTATACAACATAGTTGAGACATTCTGTCACAGGCACCCCTCTCTCCCTCCGCGCAACGGCTACGCAGAGCCCTCAAGTTAACCCCAACAAACTACACTGAATAGCAATGATAATGAACGAATCCTTGGAGTAATGGGGTGGGGAGGCATGTGCAAAACACTCATTCATAGACAAGGGTTATTCTTTTCTTTTGCTTGACACAGACACTTACATACTCGTGTATGCCCCATTGTGTGCATTGTTTCAGCTGGCACCTCAATCAAACGGGGTAAATTTAATTTAATTTTAATAACGGCAACATAAGCCTCTTAAGGAGGCGTGTATATCTTATTATTGGCAATTTCTTAAAATGGGGTGTCGACAGATTCGGGCATTAAATTTCACCCAAACGGCTTGCGTCTGAGTTATGCATTAAAGCCTACATTGGCTGGGGGCTTGGAGTCCTTGTGCGGGAGTGTAAATAAATTTATGATGAAGGTATTTCGAATTTAAGTGTTTATGCTCGCCTTAAAGTGGAGTGGAAGGAAAGCTTCTAACTGCAGGAATATATGAAAGAAATGATGTGTGGTGAGCTACTCAAGGTCAGGTTATGTTAGGTCTAATGTGGTGCGAATGGCTTCAGCGACTATAAATAGGAATTAGTTTGTGTAGACAGCAATTTGCGGATTTTGATGCAGGCATGAGTAGGGTTCCCAAATCTTCATTTCACTTATTAATGATCCATAATACAAGAAGCTGAAAAAGGCTTTTTCGTTACAGACGTAATTTTCCCAAAGAAACCCTGAAGAATTACGAATCTAAATGAATTAGGGAAATTCTTTACTACTCCTGGAAGAGTATCTACAGAGGACAGTATCGTGTTTTTGGAGCTTTTGTGGCCCACTTAAAGCTTTAACAAGAATCAAGAAAGCTTCAATAATACTGAAAATGAACGCTTAATCCTAAATTTTAAGTAATTTTTTAAAATTATTTGGATATCATTGAATTAAACGCATACTTTGTTATTAGAAATATGATTCCGTACGTTTACCAAATGACCCTCACACAATAGACGGTTTGAGTTGCCCTTGTGCGTTCTGAAATCAATATGCTTCCTTCTGGGGTTTTACCCTCCTTTGATTACACCGAAATCAACGCATTTAGTTTGCCAACACATCATTCATTCATCCTTTCAGTATTTAAGCCCACTTCCCAATGTACGAGTATACAAAAGCACACGTTGGGATTTATTGGAGCAAACTAACATTCCAGAAACTTCAACTAATTACTACTGAGTCATGGTGGCTCTCATTGTGGTATTGCATTTGCCATAATGATGGCGTGAATTTGCAGTAAGTAGCCAGCTTCATTAACCACACATTCCGAATTGACGTGTTAATTTGGTCTTAGCATAGATTATGCAAGCTTACGTGGGCGCAAATACCGTCAGAGGTTATGCCCTGATCCTGATTAGTTTTGTATTTATAAAACCCGATTTGTGATGCTGTTTGAAATTGAGACTGTGGAAGATACGTAATTTAGCAAGGATAATTTGTAAAACAATCTTACCCATGATTTACAAAATGATTTTTCTATCATAAGTATAATAGGAGAGTAAATTAGTAGCGGCAACTTACCTGAAAGAAGAAAAAAATGATTAATAATAAGGAGATATTCGTAATTTGTGTTTAATAAGTGTCAATCTGACAGGAAGAGGACACATATACAATAAAATAAATTGATATATGTGCGACTTATTATCGCCCAGATAGATCATTAATAATGGTGCGACACGCTAAATACTATTACGCCAATTTGTGGTCACAAGGAAAATGGGTGGTGAACTCCACCCAGAAGAGAAAATTACTAGTTCTGCCATTATCGGCAACTCTAAAGTGATTAATAGTTGTATGCCAATTGCTAATATGTCAGACAAAAGTTGATTAATATCATGTAATTTATACTTAATCAAGCATATTGTTTCCCAATACATTAGTAATCATCTAGTTTATAACTAGTTCTAGTATGTTCAGCCAATTCAGTCCCTCCAAGTTATATAGTAGCCAGTAAACGAGTAATGAAGTACTTATAGCATATATTAATTTCTCGTTTACAGATTTTTTTCTTCCTAAACGTATCCAATAGAGGTATTGGATCACATTACTAGTTCATTCATTCACTCATTTCATACTATCAGTTTGTGGTATAGCACCGACAGTCACAATTGTGGTACTCAAATAAAACTGACATATTCCATCACCTTCCAAACTAAGATATTTAATTATATTATTATTTTATATTATATCATATCATCATTTAGCGTTGCAGCCCGGGGTGGACTTTAGTTGCTTCAGCAATCTTCTTCCATTCAATACGATCTAGAGCCACTGACTTCCAATTTTTCACTCCAAGGCCATCCAAACAGCTTGTTTTCGGCCTCCCGCGATGACTTATTTATATATATTTTCTTTATATTATATATACGAGTATATTATTAAATTATTCACTTAATTTGTAACTTTTATTCTAATTTTATTCCAATTGATATTAAAATGTTTTAGTCAAACAGTCATTGAACTGTAGAATTCGTATATATATTTGTAATCTTATTCTATTTTGTATTATGCCACTGCTAGGAAAATGGAACTGAGGCTGGCTGGAATCTGAATGAAAATGTCAGATGCTTTTCGGCTATGGGAAGTATGACAACGGTATTCCAATCGAAAGTGTTTGCTATACTGAAGGTAGCCGAATGGGTAATTGAGAAGAAATGGTGCGGTAAGGAGATTAGAGTCTGTAGCGACAGATTGAAGGCCCTAGAAAATGCGGTAAACACTTCAACAATTGTCCACGAATGTAAGTCAAGACTTAACTCCATCGCAAGGTGGAGTTTGCTTGAACTTATTTGGGTTCCGGGACACTGTGGTGTTCAGGGGAACGAATTAGCTGATGAATTGGCAACTGTGGACCTGCGGGCACTACAATGGGACCAGAGCCATTTATCAGTATAAGTTTGGTAGGGGGTATGGATTGAATCAGCAGCCATGTGAATAATATTCACGAGGGCCGATGGTGCAGTTTAGGTGCCTGCAAAACAACAAAGTGCTCCCTAGAAAGCCCAAACAGGAGAGTTGCAAATTGACTTCTGACATCACGAAGGAAAGATGTTCGATCATTGGGGTAAACATAGGGAATACTCCATGGGGCCATCATATGGCGACCATAGGCATCATCGTCAATCCGAACTGCATCTCCTGCCTGGAGGAAGAACAGGACGACACAGAGCATTTTCTCTGCGCTTGTCCTGCCTTTGCCAGAATGAGGAGGCGCATATTAGTGTGACGTGTGTTGGGAATGGATAATGTACATTCCTTAACCCTGGAGAGGTCTGAAGTTCATAAAAGAGTCAAAGAAGTTTGAAAGGGTGTAACTTCCTTTCCAAAATCCTCTATATCCCCCCATTCCATGAATATTCTTTCAGGCTTAGTACAATGGGCGTCCATGCCTGAGTGCTTGGAGGCCTCCTTCTTCGGCGATTCTCCGGCCTGCCCCACTTCTATCTATCTTCTATCTATATGCCACTGCTAAATATTTTTTAGACGCAAAAACCTTTTTAGTAGACTCGCTTAGTTTATTGAAGTTAAACTACACTCAGCGAGATCTTTGTTTCCTTAAGAACTGTTGACTTGTGGCGATTTTAGAGAATTCCTTTCAAACCCGACACGTTAAAAACATCGCCCATTCCAGATATATAGCCTATATCTCTAGTTTATTTTTCAACTAGGATACACAGTATACAAATGTACGTACTAATCCTTTGCTATCTGCTTTCAGAAACTGGTTTAAATTATTTTTCTGCTGGGTTGCTAATTAACTCATAATTCAAAATATGTTTGCAAAGTCGTATATGAGAACGCCATCCCTGCAGTAAAATCAGAAATCAATTCTTAAATATTTTAACTAGTTCTCCACACAGTATAATTTTGATTTAATTTTAATTCCAAATGAATTGACTTTATATGTGCTTCCTATTGGTGCTTCGAAATCACTGCTGGAAATGAGAGTTCTTTAGAATATTTCAAGGGTACTTGGTGTGGGAAAGACGAACCTTAACATAATGGATTTCTTATCAGTTTGATGGATAGTGTGCTTAGACAATTCTAAGTATATTTTCAACCACTTCGCAAACTGACCAGAATTCTAGTTCAAAATCGGCATATTACTACATATTTATCTCTTTCCAGTGATTAAGAACATGAGAAATTTTGACTTTTCATTCTTAAGACACAAACAGCAGAACAACAACAGGACACCAGTAGACACACAGACCCCTCCCAGTGGAAATATATTGTCCAAGATAATAACTTTTGGCATTTGATTACATCACACATGAAAACACAATGCCTTCTAGATTGTCAGTAATCTAAAAAGGAACCTGTACACCAACTACACACGTATTGTAGGCGACGTACCCACTGCTTTACTTTTAATAATAAAACCATGTTGAAATAATGTTCCCGAAAAGAGATATAAAAGTACTGCACAATAAAGTTTCAAAAGGAAGCTCATGACGGCTTCTAAGTTCCTCATTTTTTGCCAAATAAGTTAAGTTAGGTTAGACTGGCCGGCCGTGAAGGCCACATATAGACCTACAAGGTGCTTTGCGGTGTCAGATGGATATCCGTTTAAGAGCTATAGTATGAATCGTTGAACAAGGAGACGCTCTTAGTAAATCTTAAGAGAGAAACTATCCCTAGTTATGCGACCTCCTCTAGTCCTTCAAATCAGGGGGCTCCCAGATGTGATAAGCGCGTTTTAGATAGTGCGGGGCATAGGCATAGTAGATGCTCCAAAGTTTCTCTTGTGCCTTGCACCCCACATTTCCTGCATTCATTATTGTTTGTGAGTCCCATCCGTTTAACGTGTACCGCCTATAGTGACCCGTCAGTATTCCTACTACCGTTCTGCAATCGTTTTTCGAAAGTCCTAATATCCATTTACTCCCCACATTTCCTGCATTCATTGTTGTTTGGGAGTCCCATAATTTTAGCGTGTGCCGCCGTTAGAAAGTGACCTGTGAGTACTAGTATTACCGTTCTGCAATCCTTTCTTGGAAGTGCCAGTATCGATTTGGACTGAGTGCCGCACGGTTGAGCTTTTCGATCCTACATGTAGCAATACTACACCGTTCTTTCACCTTTCTCATCATGTCAACTTCAATACGGTTATTGATCATTCTTAGAGGCATCAGTACGTTACGTACTTGCTCATTTGGTAGTTTGGTAGTTTGGCAGATAGACAGTGAATACTTTTCAGTTGCATCACACTTCCAATTCACTGCAGGGATACTGCAATAAATTCGATACACACATGGCTGGCAACTTAGCCATGAAAAAATTCTATTAACGCTGGATTATTAGGCACGCCACTATACCCTATTTAAATCACACATAAACACACCCACACGCTCGCACACATCAACACACAGGCTCTCACATATGTGTGAACAAGTGTTAGTGTGCTTATGGCTTATTACGTAATTATTGGCATCAATACCTTTCGCTCATTAGGCGAACAGCACAATCACCATGGCCCACAACGTTGCAAGCTTCACACACAAATTATTGGCCTTAAATAATGGCTGAGGAAGAGGGGGCGTTGGGGGACTAATATCCAGATAAATGAGAGGAATATTTTTATGAGCGTAATGGCCAAAAGTAAAGTGAAAAAGTTACGAAGGCACACAAATGACCATAATTTACACATACTGTGTGGCGTCAAAGGTCACGGCATATAATTAATGAACCTACTCCTGCTGGTGTGGTGACGTCAAGAGTAGGCAGAATGCAAAGTATGAAAGACTGGAGGCTGCAGGAGTTGTAGCAAACAAACAGACTATGAATGACACATAGAGACAGGAACTGTGTTCATAGCACACAACATATCCTTTCTATACGGCTTACAGCATTGACAGCGCCTGAGTTTGGTTGCCTGTGTTTACTATGATTATTCGTTTAATAAATTTCATTGTAAACCTTGGCAAGTTAATTGCTTCGCCCCAAATCCCCTGGAAATAATTTTGCACTTATCACTTTCCAGCTAATCGAGTTTAATTTAAATTTGTGTTGGGTCTCGTTTAAGCTCAATTCTGCCTCAGGCCTTGTTGCGTCTTCTTTTTCAGCATAATCCTTTCGTGTTTGTATCAGGTATGGAAAAGTTTCTGTTCTCTTTTCCGCTGCTTCGGCTGATAATCACTGCTCATTTTCGAGAGGTTTGTCTTCCTTTTCCAGCCATTATCTACTCGTTAAGTAAAGCGCCGCTCACAGTCATTCGAAATCCTTTACGTAACGCGGCTGCCAATGTTATTCGCCGCCTCAGATATAATTTGCTTTTGGTCTCGGCTTTTTTTCCTGTTTGTTGGCTTTTTCCATTTCTTTTAGTGTTTCGTTTTTATTTGCTCGTCTCATCATTAATCTTGACGTGACTTTTTACAACATGGCGAGATTTTGTGCGGAACGTGTCTATCTATTCTGGTGCTGATGTCGTGGCAAAATTAAATTAAAAAAAGCAAAATTGTTCCTTTACTAGTGTACGCCTCAAGGCTCCACCACCAACGCCAACCCCAATATGAAAATGCGGGCGTACCGAATGCGAAGAAAACCATCAACAGGGAAGCCATGGAAGCCTACGCTGCTGCGGCAATAACTGACAAATTGACTTCAAAACACAAACGGCAAATAAAAACAGCACTTTTTCCTACACATTTGTCGTATTAATAAAAATCAATGGCTACGCTGGCAGCGGCGTTCGGCATCGCTTCGCATCAGCAGTGCAGCCGCGTTCATGGCAACTGTATCGGGCACATCACAGCACAACACGAAAAACCGCTAATATGACCATAAATCCTGGAAGGACGTGGGGAACCTCATTTCATTTCACTTCATTTCGTATCGGATTTTCCTTTTTTAGTTCCAATACACTGATTTGTATTTGATTTAATGTGTTTGTTGTTATAACATTCTGGAGAAGCAAATCAAAATCAATGTGAACTCACAGCTACTGCAGGGTCGATGCCCAAAATGGAGCTGCAGATTTGCGTCTTGCCGAGACTTAAGTGCCTGCATTATGGGGAAGTGCCACGAGCTTATTGCCTCTGACAAATTAAGGACGCATGGCATAATTTATTGACGACCACCAAATGCCGCACTACAGAAGCCACACCATCATTAAAGCGTCTTAAATGGCTGCCGAACTTAATAAATAAAGATTATCAGCGGAAAATATATATAACAAAGATTGATCCCACAATTCAAAACTTAAAGCTGCATAGATGCCTTAAATACATATCCTTGAATAAACTGCGATAATTTTGTGGGAATCACTGAGATTTACATAAGCTGCCTCCGGTTTCATATTGGTAGAATCCTTACAAACCAAAAGGAGATCTTAATATCAATTATCGGTCGGTGTTAATATCAATTATCGGTCGGTGTCGCTCGGTATTAGTTTCATAAACCAGAGGTGTGACTTCCGCACTTATTTATAAATAGCCTCTAGTTCCCTTCTGTTTCACAAAACCTCTATCTCCCCCCTTATAGTTCCAGGTTTCCGATACTATGAGCATCGGTAGGCTGAGTGCTTGCAGACCTTCTTTTATGGCGATTCTCCGGGCCGCCACAATTCTATCTATCTATCTATGTAATTGACCTATGGCAATAATAATTGATGCATTTAAGAGTAATGTTCAGTGACAGTGACGACCGTGACGTCAATGAGCAGTTGGTGTCTCTACCGCAAAAATGCCCAAGCGAACATAATTTGTCAAAAAAAGTCTCATATATTATAATGAAAATATTTTTTATAATTTATAATAAAATAAAATTAAAAACAATACAAATAAAATTCAAAATCTACTAAAAAGGATTCATTAAAGATTGTTCAGAATCGATTGAAAACCGATTGTTCAGAGTGGTGACCTCACAGTGTTCAAAGTGTGATCTCACAGAGCTTTAAATGATTAATTCATGTTATTGCTTTAAAGAACGCTTCTTCAGAGTTCCATTTAATTCCACTGACAAAAGATACTTAACGAGGCACTTAAAGAGGCATAAAGGAGGCATAAAGGAGGCATAAATGAGTATTTTAAGAGCAGTAATGTTGCTTCGAAAGAGCAAAAACAGCTGTTCACAGTTTAGAGCAAAAAATACTCTGGAGTCCAATCTGAAATTTGTTTATATACGAGTAATATTAAAACATTCCAACCAACTTTGATATCGTTTCATCAGTTTCTTTGTACATGAAAAATTTTGAAGTAGTGCTAAGTGCTACTTTGATCAGATCAGATTTATGCAAGGCTCCCTTCGGTCGTTGAATTCGAGTAGACTCTGATCTACTGTATACTCGTACATCTTGGCATTATACTTCAATTCAGCTATTATAAAATTTCCATACCAAGTGCAGCAGAATACCTTCAGCAACACCAAGTTCACTCCTTGCATAATTCCAGTCATGTTTGCTGTGTAGCTTATTCATGATTACTGCAAAAATTAAGAATCACATCAAACGCAATTGATTAGGTAGCCTAAAACCCATGAACAAACTAACTAAACTTATATCAAGCCACAATTGGTTCTAACAAGTAGAATAGGTCAAATTCTTGTACACCCAATAAGAATCTTAATGGATTCTTCCACAATATCACATGCTAAGTTCCTTTTTCTGAGTACATTAGTCTGTGCATTTGAATTGAAACCACTAAGACCAATCTCAAGAACTCGAGCAAACCCAAAACTCACAACTCTACTACAAAATTACGTCGCCTTGTTACCACAGCAATCAGAGAAATCCTCCATAATCTCAGATGTTTAATTACTCTTTTAATCAATGGTTTAAATACTAACAATGTTGGAGATGGGACTCTGGTATGCGTGGGATATGACACAACACACAGGAGAAGTAAACGAGAGTTCTCCACTAATATCGAATATGAAAACGCAAAATTGCCAAGTAAAAATTAAAACCCTTGAATTTCCACTACAAAGGAAGGATTTCTACTACCCACAAAAGGAAACCTTCATAAAACAACCAAGGATTCCCTCTCTACACCAACTAATACGTAGCCACGAAAATTCCACACCCACCAACACTCAGCACCATGATTAAAGGCTTGTGGAAAATACGCATCTCACACCCTTGTCCAAACGTAAGACCTGACAAAGAGCATTTTCATACAAGTTGTTGGTGGAAGAGATGTGATCCTTCTGTGCACTCTCACCCTCCCCTCAAACACCTCTTCGACAGTGTTTACAATCAAAACTCAAATGTGCACACATGCGTTCGGAATAATTTGCAATGTTGTTGCTTCAACAGTTTCATTTGGAATTTTTCATTTTAGTGTGAATTGAAAGTTTTCTGTTCTATGGCCCAGCCTTGCTTTGCCATGCACCCACACAATAACACACTCCTGCATACGCATACGCATTCGCATACACTCACAATACACATGCAGGCATAACCATGAATGCCCGCACAACTACAATGCGCACATTAATTACACATAATCCCGAGCGTTCGAATTTACATGCGTATAATCAGACGCCATGACAAGAAGACATTTTTAATGTTTAATGTCAGAGCATATCACAGGAGATTTAAATGTAGGCTGGCAGCCTCCGGCGGGCCCCGACGGCAGCCGCATCTCATATGCGTGATCTCAAGATGTGGCAGCAAATATGAACGAGGAGCACTGGTAAGACGCCAAATTACAAATGTCAAAGTATGTCAAGCTTACTGGCACAGTCGACGTTTGCCTGGCGCTAAAGCCGTGCAAGTGTACGGGAGCGGGGACGCTCACATGGATGAGTGGGAAGAGGCTACACTCAGCGCAAAGTATTCGCAAACTTAACCGAACTGTTGGGGGAGTTTACAAATGTAACTACACTGAAAATAATATTTCAGTACAATTTGTGTAACAGGGCGATTACAGTGAAGGGTACAATTGCGGTTATAATTACAATCAGAAAGAAATTACATTAACAACTGTTATGACAGTGGATATCACAATGAGACAATAATGGAAATCACCATGAGATAACAATCGCAATTATTATTACAATTAAAATTACAATAACAATGAATATTAGAATAACAAATATTCTTACAATTATAATCAAAATAACATTAAATATTACAATATCAATTATTATTACAATCTCAATTATTATTATATCACAATTAAAATAGCAATGAATAATATAATAATATTATTAAAATCAAAATTATCATTACAATTACAATTACAAATACAATGAATATTATAAGTATAACTATTATCATTACAATAAAATTACAATTATAAAGATAATGAGAATAATAATTATTATTATAATACAATTGTATTTTTAATGAAATTTACACTTTAAATTACAATTATAACGACAATAATAATTTCTATTAAAATTACGATTACAGTTGCAATGAAAATTATGACCACCAGCAATTATAACTACAATTAAATCTATAATTACAAAGAAAATAACAATTACAATGCATATAGAATTATAAATTCAATTACAATAACAATTATAACAATGAAAGCCACAATTACAATGGCAATTACAATTCCATTGAAAATTACTATTACAAAGAATATATTATAACTACAATTGCAATGAAAATTCAATTGAATACACAATGAAAATGATTAATACTATTACAATATCAATTACAATTACAATTACAGTTGCAATAAAAATGAAGATGACAATTATGATTACAATAATAATAACCACTTCAGTGAAAATTTAAATTACACAGAAACTTATAATTAAGATGAATAGTACAATTAGCATTGCAATGAAAATTATAATACAAATTATTATAACAATGAAAATTATAAACACAATGAAAATTACAATTACAATGAAAATTACAATTACAACGAAAATATATTATAATCACAATTGCAATGAATAATACAATTAAATTTATAATGATAATAATAATAACTATTACAATTACAATTATAACTACAGTTGCAATGAAACTTAAGATGGAAATTATGATTACAATAATTATTACAATACAATCGAAATTATAATTACAAAGAAAAATACTATTACCATAAATATTGTAATTGCAGTTATTATTAAAAAGAAAATTACAATAACAATGAAATTTACAACAACAGTTATTAAAACAAAGATACTTATGATTACATTGTAAATAACAACAGCAATTATCATTAGATTTAAAATTAATCTTGAAAAAAAAAAAATTAAAACAATAAAATTACATTTACAATTTCAGTGAACATTACAATGACAATGATAATTACAATTATAAATACAATTAAAATGTCACATAAAATCGCAATTGTAATTAAAATGCATACGACAATTACAATTATAATAACTATATTAATTACAATAACAAATATAATGATAATTACAATTATCACCAAAAAGACTTATAATTACCATGAAAACTGCAAATACCATTAAAATAACAATTAAAATGACAACAACAACGAAAGTTACAATGAAAATAACATTTACATTAACAAAGACAACTATAAAGACAATTGTACAAAATACAAATATTTTAATTAAAAAAAAGCATAATTACAATGGTATTAATAACAACAATGACAATTATAATTATAACTACAATTGTGTAAATAATTACAATGACAATATATATCAATTAAAATTACAATCCAAAATTATAATTCTAAATGGCACTATAAATTTAAAGCACTCGTCAAATTTTATTGGAATTGGACAATATCATTGCAAGTATTGGGAAAACGACCGTTTTGAGAGGTCTTCGTCTGTTTTGTGGTCGTATGTAGGTTATGTAACAAGCAGGACTTTTAAGAACTTTAATACTGCGAGAAGAAATAAAATATGTTCATTTGGTCCTAGGTTATGTTAGGTTAAACTGAAGGCCACACATATTCCTGCAAGATTCTCTGCGGCGCTAGATATCTGCTTAAGAGCTGTAGTATAAATCATTAAACAGAGAGACGCTCTTAGCAAATCATAAGAGAGAAACTATCCCTAATTGTGCGACCTCTTCTAGTCCTTCAAACTGGGGGGCTCCCAGATGTGTTAAGCGCGTTTTAGATATTGCGGGTCATAGGCATAGTAGATGCTCCAGAGTTTCTCTTGTGCCTTGCTCCCCACATTTCCTGCATTCATTGTTGTATGTGAGCCCCCATCCTTATAGCGTGTACCGCCGTTAGACAGTGACTTGTCAGTACTCCTATTACCGTTCTGCAATTCTTCTTGGAAGTGCCAATATCGCTTTGGTCTGTGTGCCGTACGGTTTGCACATGAGCTTTGCGATTTTTCATGTGGCATGCATCATGCCATCTTCAATGCGGCTATTGAAAATTTTTAGAGGCATCAGTACGTTTCATTTGGTCTTATATTGATTTTAAAATCATACCAATACATTAGTGCGAAAGAGACAGCATATACTATGAGACGGGACGATTAATGACTTATCGACAATGACTTATGTCTTAGGTTATTCTTTTGGGTGTAAAAATCACAGTTGCAAATAAAAATATCGTTTTTTGGTCTAAAAAATTTAAGGGTCGTAAGGGAGAGAATTTGTTTGAATCGAGCCAATTAGTCAGTGTATAGTTTCGGTTCAGGAAGGTATATTATAATAGCTTAGCTTAGCTTGGAGGGTTTCGTTCCTAATATTACTGTTTATATTTGTATGGTAAGGTTTTAGGGAATATTGATTGAAATTGTAAAATGGTCTAATAGGAACATTTTAGTTGGGTCTTAGTACAGAAACGTTCAACAAATTCATTGGCTCTTTACCTGGGTACAGAACCCCGTTGTTTTTCCATCAAAAAGTAACTGAGTTAATGTAAAGTATGATTTTGTATTTTGGCTCTGTCGCTATGCGTTGCAGGAGTTCCGATTAAAGAGTTGTAATACCCTTTTCTACTTTTATACTGATTGATCGTCCTTTAAGCAGAAAATAGTATGGTAGGGTAACGAATGTTGCAACTTGGTTGTTTGTTAGAGTAGTTGTTAGAATTTGTATCATGATTGTAGATGAAAGTGTGACTATTCAATATTATTATTAATATTAATCTTGATACATAGAACAATGTTGCGAAATGTGCAGAGATGGGTGTAAACAAGGGGTATTTATGAGGGGAGGTATTTAAACAGGAGACAGATTTTTAGCATAAGTGATAAGAGGTAAAGAAACTATTTCGGCTTTGCAGTATTTTTTAAAATTATTTTCCAAGCTCGCACAGGTTTCCAAATTGGAAGAATTGTGCCCAACTTCAAAAAGGATTTAGTGTGCACTTTGTTCACTTCTCACTAAGCGTTTAAAAGGCAATATGGAGCACTTCAGTTGTTCTGAAGTACAATTCGAGTCTTTTGATGTGTTTTTGATACGGCTTCTCGATATGTTTGTCTAAGAACTTTACACCCCTTGATTTCAGGATCCTAACGCCTTTTGAAATGAGAGAAGAGCTTCTTTCATATGTTCACGTAAAAGTCGCAGGGGACTGTTTCACTTCCCCTTCGACTCATTTATATGTATTCCAAATTTGAGCATTTGATTTCAATTAGTACTGGGAGATTACATCTCTGTTATCCAGCAATGATTCATAGAGAAGTGATCATTCGAAGATTTTATTATTCTTCTTATTATTATATCTTACACCATAATTGATTATGCTTGCTAGGGAGTACTAGCTTCTGAGGCTGTCTACTCGAAGAGAAAAATATGTTTTATAATGAAGCATTTTTGCGCCCAAGCCCGGGACAGGATTGAACCTGCCACCCTCTGAGTGTGAGTCTAGCACCTGTCTGCTTATCACTAGACCACAGAGGGTGGCTCGAAGATTCTATAGACAGATCTAATATGACACAATTTGAACATTTTGGATGATTATAATAACAGACAAGTTCCAGTCAGTCCTCTTAAAAGTGTTGAATATTGTAGATGCAAGAGATAAGTGAACTATACGAATATTTGGGAGTAGTTTCAGCAAGATGTCTGTAATGATTTTATGACTTAATGTGTTTAGCACTCGTAAATTATGTCAATTGCTTGAATTTTCCGCCTTTCAGTAAACGTACCTTGAGATTTCTGAAAGAAAAGGAATCAACTAGTTATGCACAAATTATGTAGAGGTGCGTATTAACGATTTTTTCGAGCTTAAATCCTCCGACAAAAGAAGAACCTGCCATGCACTTTAAATGAATGAATACTTAAGTTATTTAAAGCCCTCTACGCAACCTTTTTCTGGGTGCGCCCCTGATCTTGCTGATGATCTGTGAAATGCTACAGAAAATCGCATTTGTTCTTTAGTTTAGCAACATTTTCGTCTGTTTGGCAACTTGATACGTTAAGTTTACGCAAATCCTTGAGTGTGTCCCTCGCTCCAACCCGCCAAATCGCACTCCCTTGTGGGTTGCCAAACAGTTGTTCCTTCCTGTGCATGTGGCAAGTGTGCCTACATGCATGTCAGTACATACGCTTCTGTGTGTCAGCGTGTGCGTGTGTATTTATGTAGATGTTTTGCATGCTCAGCAATTTAGCTAAATGGGTGCATGCAAGTTTTCCCTTGGCCCAATTTCATAGAGTTCGCTTTCATTTCTTAAGCGCACACACACAGTTTCCATGTGATGTGTAAGAAAAAAGAGAATGCTACATACAGCATAATTCTTCAATGTTGCATGTTGCATATAGCAGCGATGTTGTTGTTGTTGTGGGTACTGGTGTCGTTTTGCTATTGCTGCTGCTGGTGATGCTGCTGCTGCAGCTGACGCTGTCGTGCAGCACAATGCCAGTAATTACGAAATCTCATCCTTGCGCTCTTACTTGCGCTGAGATAATGTGACTTCCTTGACGTATCCGTATGCTTTTAATGGCAAAAGTTTGCTCGCATTCCCGTACAGCAACAACGATTCTTGTAATTCAATATTAAAATGTTGCATGTATGCATTCTGTGTGGATGATTACTTTAATTGCAGTGAAATGAACTCCATCACCGAACGGGAGGAAGGCAAAGCGTCGTGTGAGCTGTTGCAGTGCCAGTGTCAAAAGTTGAGTCGAGGAAAAATTGGTTGGCATTTAAATTCTAAACTGGCGCTTCTTCAAATCAGCTTTAATTGACTTCACTCAATTGAAGCAAGCACGCATTAAGCCCTACAATCATCAGCCGGCTATTAAATTTGAATTGCGATTTAATTCTCATCCTCACTCAGAGTGCTAAATGCGGGGTAAATTGAAAAATACCTCTTCTCATAAGTTTCACTTTTAATTTTCAAATATCTGCGAAAATTTATGTTTACGTGCTCGTATTTTTGCCTGACACTGCGGCGTTGCAGTGCAGGCGTGTTGGCTGGTGGCTTCATTTTCACATGACGCTGCGAGTGTGCTGAGAGCAAACTTGCTGAGTTCAGCACTTGCTTGCAGCAGCAATTTCGTGCAGTGTGCCGCCAAGGCCTTGGTAGGTGGTCCTTGTCGGTAGCATCATTTTCGGTTAGGGCGGTTCCCAGCTTACACAGCTTTGCGTTATTGACAGAGCACTAAAGTCCGAAGCACTAACAAATAACTGTTAATTGCACAAACAAAGTTCCGGTAATGGGGTACATAATTAAATATGCTCAACTATTTCTGGCAATATTACAGCTTTAAATATGTCTACCTCAAAACTACGCAAGTATTTGCAAGGATTTTCTTAGCAATTTGTTAACTCACAACTGTGTGCCTGGAAATATTTCTCATAACATGCGTCAAGGTATGCTGCAGGCATTCATTTGGCTGCAGAACACAAAGAGCAACAATTAAATTTATGAACTTCCTGCTATGCAGGCACTAATTGGGTTTGCTAGTGGAGCTCCATCAGAGAAGTTAGTTTCATTTAAATTGAATGAAATTCCCATTTAATAAAATCAATTACTCTGATTTAATCTTAAAGTGGAAATATGCGAATATGTTTAAACTAATGAAAAGCAAATCTTTGGATCAGTTTTTAAGGATATGAGACAAATATAAATGTGGAGATTGTAGTTTCTTGGAACGTCTCTGAATGAACGCTATAGGGAGAGAGAGAGAGAAAGAGAGAGAGAGAGAGAGTATTAACATATGCTATGGGACTCGCTATCGTATCTTATATTAATATATTGTGTTTGCTCGCCTTCTTCCTCTGTGTCTTTCAAGTAATTTCTTTCCGCTCTCTCCGTTCAATAGGGCAGTTTAATATCAAACCCAGATACATGTATAATTATCTAGGAGTAAGTTTTATTTGGAGAAGGAACTTTACTATCAAGCCACCCACACAAATCTTGGCAAATTGCAAGAGATCGTAATGACCAGAACCTTAGATGATCCATTGTTGGTAAATTTGCACCAATGAGTCCTACTCGTGATGAATATTTTTGCACGTGATGGCTTCGCGGGTCATGTCCTGGTTTGTTTAGCAATTTGCTCAATGTTGACGAATCCAACAAACATCCAAAAAGTCGCGAAATTTATTACAAACTGATTAAATCAATCTATTTGTATATTTTGTAGCTGTTTTTGTAGTTGTTAAAGTCTTTGATTTGAATGGAAGAGATTTTGAGGGCATTTAGTAGAGTTTTGCGCTAATTGATATTCTCTTTCAGCTTCATAGAAAAAAAATATTTCCAAAGAAACCCAAGGAGCCATGGATATGTAAATACAAGGTGACCAGAAATAAGTGTATACAATATTGTTTCCCATATAAGAAGATTTTCTTTCTCTAATAGTAGATTTTCTTGCGAAATGTTTTTGTTGTTAATATATTTACAGGACTCCCATTGACTGAGTTTACCGTCAACAAAACTAAATGGGCTATTTCCACTTTTAGACCATTCAAATACCCAGGAGTCGATAATATACAACCGTGCCTACTTCAGAAAGATGTTGATCTTTTGGCACCTGCGTTAACAAACATTTTCAGGATAAGCCTAGAATGAGGTATAGTGCCTAAACCTTGGACGAAAGCAAGCAAAAAGGCGGACCACTCACCGAAAGCCTATCGGTCCATTAGCCTAAATTCATTTATGTTAAAAGTTATGGAAAAAATTCTGGATCAATATATCAGGGAAACTTATTTTATAGACTCGCCTCTTCATATTGAACAATCAGATAAATCCACCGAGTCAGCCATGCATAGCTTAAAGAGCAAAATTGAAAAGGTGTTTGAAGGCAGAGAAATAGCTCTCATGCATCGGTTGACATTACGGGGGCTTTTTATTATGCTACTAGTTGAATTGAGTTGAGTTGAGTTGAATTGAGGAGGGGATGAACAGGAAAGGTATACAAAGACTGATCATAACATGGGCTCTCAATATGCTGAAAAATAGAACAATAAACTTTGAAACAGGGGTAGAAAGGTTAATTGTCAGGTCAACCAAAGAATGTCCCCAGGGAGGCGTCCTATCGCCACTCCTATGGTTACTGGTTATTGGCGAGCTTTTACAAACAATCAATGACCTCGGATACGAAGTTCAGGGCTCTGCGGATGATTTGGTAATTATGGTCAGAAGCAAGTGTGACTCTACTATAACAGATCGCATGCAACCACCTCCTCACAAAACGCAAAACTGGTGTCAGGAGAAAGGACTATTGATAAATCCATACAAGGTAAACGTGGTAATCTTCACCAGAAGAAGCAAATTTAATCTGGCGACCTTAACTTTAGGGGCCACGAACTGAACAATATCCAATGAAATGAAATATCTGGGAGTAATCCTACGTAAAATTCTACTTGGAAAAACCATTTATCGTACATAACTAGTAAGGCCTTAAGGCAACCTACGCCTCCCAGAGGCTGTGCGTTAAAACATGGGGACTACGACCAAAAATGACGGCGTGGTCATATAAAAGAATAATAGTACCAATGATCACTTATGTTTCCTTGGTATGGTGGATAAAAGTAAATCAAACAAAGGCTCAGATGACCCTTAACAAGATTCACTGAATAGCCTGTTTTAGTGTGACGGGAGCAATGAGAACGTGCCCCACACTAGCTTTGGGAGTGATCACTGGACTGACTCCTCTACACCTTGTAGTTAATGGCGGCCAGCGCGGCCCTAAGGCTACCTAATCTAGCCCATCTTAAAGAAGGCAACCGTTCGGGGCACGCAAAGATTCTGGACACTGTCTGGAATTCTCCGTGCCTCATGGTCTTCGACAAAATGGACTGAAAATTAGACTTCTCCAAGCACTTCAAAGTGGTCATCAGTGTGGAGAAACAATGAAGTAATAATAAAAGAGGACTCACAGTTGTTGTATACAGATGGGTCCAAAATGGAAGATGGCAGTGCTGGAGCGCGAATTGTAGGGCCAAATTGCCAAAAAGCAATCCCAAAGGGAAAAACAGCTTCCATTTTTCAGCGGAGGTCCACGATTAGAGTTATCAGCTAGAGAATGTCTACGCAGGGGTACACGCAGCACCAAAATATGCATTCTCTCAGATAGCCAGGCAGCTCTAAAATCATGAATAAACTTCTCATTCCAATCAAGGCTAGTCTGGGAATGCTCTAAACTCCTCAATATTCTATCAGCGAGAAACTCTGTTACTCTAATGTGGGTACCGGGATATGAGGGACATGAAGGCAACGAAATGGCGGACTCTTTGGCAAAAAGGGACACAGTCACACCCTTTAATAGGTCAAGAACCCTTCTGTGGGGTAAACAGCAGCTTCATAAATAACTTGTTGTGCGAACAGGAAAAAGGAGATCTGCTGAACTACTGGAGAGCCCAAAAAGGCAAGCGGCAGTCGAGACTACTCATTGACCCTGAATACACCAGGATAGATGCTGCTTTAAACCTCAGCAGAAATGACCTTAAAATCTATACTGAACTTTCATCAGGACACTGTAGACTCAATTACCATCTGAAAAATATAAGCGTGGTAGAAGACGATTCCTGCCGACTCTGTCAAGAGGAGCCAGAAACAGCAGAACACATTCTATGCACTTGCCCAGCGGTGGCAAGACGCAGACATAACTACCTAGGCAGTGGGTTCTTATCTCCAAATTACTTAGTTAAAGCTAAGCTCACACCAGTTACAAGATTTATAAATAGTCTAGGATTGTTTTAGTTGGGTACGAGGCTGCACAATAGATCTCTTAGGTCGCGGTGTTCTTTTAGCCTGTTAATTAATATATGGACTGAATTGTTCCTAGCAAAATAGGAATAGGTCATTTCAGCAGTACTTCAACACTACTTTCAAGGGTTTTTGTCTGGCTGCGGTGTGCGACACTACCGCCGCCATTATGAAAGACCTCCGCCACCTGAAGTGGCGCAGATGCGCAATGGGAAATAGCTAGGAGAGGTCCGCTGACCACACTACCCCCTCGGAGAAGTATTAAGTTGCATCTGTCCTGCCGTGGAGGCTGCGAGGGAGGCTGCGATGGAGGTGGTTTTAGTGGGTAAGAATCCGACACTACCGGTGCCGTAATGTTACCAGTGTCTTTTTGAAAATTTCCAATTCCGTTCCAATATTGGAAAACCAAAAAAAAGTGTTTTTGTCTGATTTCATCGCTTGGCAATAGTAGACCCCTGACTAGCCGGCCCTGAATAGCAGCAGGTTTACTTTGGTTCATCGATTTTAGAAAGCAAGCCTTCCTATAAGCCACACAAAGTTTTGTTTTGTTGTTGAAGATCAAGAGCGGAGGAAACAAAGGGAGAAATTTAGACCCAATAATATTAGGTATACTAGAGATATACGTTTGTACTTTAACACTTAACTTTCCTCAAAAAATATTTTTAGATCTTGGATCGTTTAAGAATAGAGTCAGGCGAATTTTGGGCGAATTTTGTGTGATGCTCACCGTCATATCAGAATGGGCCTCTTAGGCAGAAAACTGTTGTCGGTTACTTCCTCCCCGACCTTAGTAGATGATTGCACTTCCTCTCAATGATTGCACCTACTCTCAATTTAATAGAGCATAACAGTTGGAATTACACCGAAATCTATTTGACACATATGTAGCTTGGAATTTGTTTGATCCATTTGAAGAGCAGCTCTCGCGGCAATTAATCTGGATTAAATACGCCAACACAAACATCACATACTCGTATTCGCATGTTAAAAATAAGAGTGAATGTTTCTTCAGGTTCCAGAAAGCCGCTTAAGTATTTCCATCAGCTTAAATTAGATGAGATTAGCTTAGATTAGCTTAAGAATCTGTATAGGAGAGGGAGTGAATATCCTTGTTTGACTAGTAATCTGACTCTGTATTTAGATGAGGTATTAAGGACCGTCAGTGTTTAATTTCGACTAATCTTTTACTGAATGAATAATTAATTATTTACCGAACTACTGGAGTACTTCTTCCTCGCTCTTTTCATAAGCTCAGCAGATAAATGGAGAAATTTTTTAGCGTTATTTTGAACAATAGTTTTTTGTACTCCGCATTCAGACACAAGTTCATACATATTTTATTTTATGCATCGTAATGTATGCCGCACTGTTACGTGGGCTGCTGCAGCTCCGCTTTTTGTCGAGCTTCCCCGCATTGCAATCCAGTGACCTATTTTAGCAGGGCTCCCTATGCTCTCGCTTTTGTAATGTGTTGTTGTGGTTGCTGCTGCTGCTGCTGCGGTTCTGCTCTAGAGAGCTGCATGAAATTTATTTATTAATACGCTCTGCTGGCGTTATTCCTCCACTGCATATTGCATAAATTATGATGGCAAAGATGCTGCACTGAATTTTAAACTATTGCATTTTATACGATTTTATTTCATTTTATTTGGCCGTTTTTTATTGCAATTACTCGAAATGATATGTAGCTGCGGTAAGTGAATTTATGCGCGCACACCGTTGCCCACCCACAGTTTCGACAGGCCCATCAATCGAGCTGAGGACTCTACAAGGCGTTGGCTGCAAGGATCTCATTGTGCGCGTCGGCTGGTTAATAACTCTTAGCAATGGAAGGCATTCATTTCTGCCTCTGTGAATTCCTTTATTAATGCCAAATTGTCTGTGTAAATAGGTTTATTTACCTCACTCAAGTCTAGTCGACTTCCGCTTCACGCACACACCCTTTCGCACACGCAAACGCACACAATCGCACAACAACCTTATATGTGAACATAAATTCACACTTCTTCGCACTCAACAAGCGCATGAAAAATACCTAAATAAACAATACCCCCTCCATCCGATCGGCCGGTCAGGCCACTATTGGCAATTATGGTTAATCGACAGCAAACAACAAAACAGAACAAAGCACAAGCGATATTCTCAATTACCGTCCGTCAGCCCTGAAGGCAATTTAGGAAAAATGTAAACTTGTATGCCAATTTAATTCCAACAAACGAATGCGAAAGCGAGACGGAGCTATAAGAGGAGGGGGTGAGTGTTCACGCTAAGCATTTCCCTAATTACAACCAAATGGCACCATTCACTGGCACCACTACAATGCCCCCACATAGACGCTGCATAAGTACCCAGTTGGAAATCATGTCACTCACGCCCCTCAATCAACAAAAATCAACGTCGGCAAAAGTGTCTAAGATGATGATTACCATTATGATGACGATGATTAACATTACGATGACGATGATTAACATTATGATGACGATGATTAAGATTATGATGACGATGATTAGCATTATGATGACGATGATTAAAATTATGATGACGATGATTAACAATATGATGACGATGATTAACATTACGATGACGATGCTTAACATTATGATGACGATGATTAAGATTATGATGACGATGATTAGCATTATGATGACGATGATTAAAATTATGATGACGATGATTAACATTATGATGACGATGATTAGCATTATGATGACGATGATTAACATTATCGATAGAGCCCACTTTATTAATTTTTATAACTTACTCCGTAACTAATCAGATTATTCCCTACTCTGTGGTATAGTGGTAGGCATGCTAGACTCACACTTATGGGTCGCAGGTTCGAATCCTGTTCAGGGTGTGGTCTCAAATATGCATCTATCTACATATTCTTCTTTTCGATTCGAGGATCTTAGTTTCTAAAACTCATTCTCCCAACTCCTTGCAGACATAATTAATTACAGTTGTAATAATTGTGATTTTAGGTAATTATTGTTGGAAGCAATTGTTATTGTGAGTGGAAAATTTTAATATGTTGGTAATGGAGTGTAGGAATAAGAATTAAAGAATTGTAATCACTCATACATTAAATTCTCCAACATGAATTAGGAAATATTTTCATTTAATTGCAATGAGTTAAAATGGCAGAAATGTGAATTCCATATTAAGGAGTTGTATACACTCACACATTAAATTCCTCAAAATGAATTAGAAAACATTTTAATTTAATTGCCAAAAATTGGCAAACTGTAATTTGCAATTCCTTAGTAATCAAATTACAAATGTTCCTCAATTCATATTATTCACTCAAAGTATTCGTGATTACAATTCCTTAATATGGATATGCAAGTACTTCCATCTGCAATTTTATACTATTTAGCAGATATCCTTTAATCAATTAACAGAATTGTAAAATTTCAGTTCCATTAATGGACTAAATTATAATTACTACTGCTTAATTTTGTCTGAAAGGGACAATGAACAATTTTTTACCCATTACAAAGGATTGAAAATTATGATGTCTCACAAACTGAATTGGAGTTCCTTGGATTTCAAGCACTGATAATTGTGTATTGAAAATTTGTAATTTCATACAAATTGAATTGTAGGAATTTCAGTTGCATTACAGAAACTTCTCATGGAGTACTGGAAATTTAAATTCCTCTCCTATAAAGGGGAAAAAGTTCCAATTCCATAGAAAGGTTTGGTAATCGTGTATGGAAATGAACACTTTCCTATAAAAATTCTATGTATTTAATGGGATAAATCAGAATCAGCATATTTGCATTACAATTATTCTGAGTTCCATTAGAAAAGAACACAAAATTTCGCTTAACTTTATCAACTCTACAGTGGAAAGTGTATTTTTAAATAAGTAAGAAAATAAGTTACTTAATTTAATTTAATATACTCGTATAATAATTTAAAATTTATAATATTATAATTATTATATTATTCCTTACAACATAATTAATTATGAGTGCAAGAATGAGTACTAAATACAGAGGCTTTCGACTCGAAGAGAAAAATATTTTATAGAAAGAAGCATTTTGGCGACCAAGCCCGGGGCAGGATTTGAACCTGCGATCCTCGGGGTGTGAGTCTAGCATGCTTACCACTAGATCACAGAGGGTGGCACATGAATACTGGATGCTGGGAGCTTATGCGAATTGCTTTGAAGTTCGTTTGGAACTACTTTATTTGTATACCGCACACCCCACCAAATTTCCTATTGGGTACCTTGGGCACAATCTGGCCACGAAAGCATGGATGGCTGTTGTTTTACACGAATCTGTTGGACATTTATTATGGCAAACACAAAAATAACGGCACATACAAATGGTTCACATGACGCTTTAATTTTGCGGTGCGGAGGAGGGGTGTTTATGTAGGGGTGAGACTGATGTTTTTGTTAGTATTATCATGGTGAAGGTTTGGGTGGTGAGTGAGCGTAAATTAATATCTTTCGGCGGTGACTTCTTTGTTCGCTTTGTTCGTCGTCTGAGCCATTTAATGCGCAACCAAGGCATGAATGTGTTGTTCACTTTTATCTTCCTTATATTCCACTTGCTAGCCTTCGTTTCACGCAGTACTTCTTGCAACTTATCAGAAACTACAAGTCACTCGGTCGTTACGGCCATCACCTCTATTATGCCACCATGATTATTATGTTGTAAAGTTTAAAAAAGGAGTCTGGGTTTCTTTATTTGTTCTCATTCTAATCTTTAAATAAAACTTTTCTACTTTTTGTGGGAAATTCACTTGAAAAGTTTTATTTATCATCATCAATTTATCACACTGGCATCAGAGATGGTCAATATCCGGGTAACATAAATGTATGCTCATTTAGTTTAATAGAAATTTTTCCGTCTTTAATTCCATGATTTCTAGTGACGAGCTTAACGAAATCAAACGATGGCGGAATCAAATAACGTGGTGCATCCTATTAAACGGCTTCTTCTTATCAGGAAGTGGTGCTTGGTGGTTCGATGTCAGACCCAATTTTTATGTTTATCCTTGACACTTTTCTATCGAGCAAATTTTAGTGGTTTCATTTACAAGTAGAACATACAATTTTGCTTTCGTTTATGATTTCTTCCTTAGAAAGGATCGGTATTCTGGACCTCCAATGAGGCGTAATATAAATGAGACTCTACTTTAGCACCAACTGTGTACCTCTTTAGCACCAACTGTGTACCTCTTTAGCAAAAACCGAGTACCTCTTTAGCACCAACTGTGTACCTCTTTTGATCCTTATTTTGTGTCCTCTTAAGCGGATCTTTCTTTTCTTCTTGTTACTCCTTTTTCTATAGAAATTATTTTCCTTTTGGCTGTGTCTCCGTAGGCTTCATTTTCAACTTTTCATGAGTTACGTATGTTCGATGTTCGCATTTTTTTTCTGTTATGTTGGTACACATGTCTGTTATATATGTTGGCAATACCAACCATTTTGGATTGTCAGTTTATTTTTGACAGATAAAAAGGTTAGTCGTGTTTTGGTGTGCTCTTCGATTTTGTACTATTCGAAAAAATGGATCAAAGAAACTGTATTCAGTTTTGTGTAAAAAATGAAATTAAATGCGCAAGGACATTTGAAATGTTGACTGTGGCCCTTGGCGAGTCTATTATGAGCAGAACACAAGTTCAATTGTGGTATAACCGGTTTAAGGAAGGCCGAGAAGATGTCAATGACGATGCTCGTCCTGGTCGCCCGAGCACGTCAACAACCGATGAAAACATTGACGCAGTGAAGAAAATGATTTTGGATAATCGTCGAATCGTCGGTTGCTGATGATGTTGGCATATCGTTCGGCTCATGCCAAGCAATTTTTACGGATGTTTTAGGCATGAAACGTGCGGCAGCGATGATTGTTCCAAAATTGCTAAATTTTGAGCAAAAACAACGTCGCATGGACATCGCTCAGGAGCTGTTGAACATCGTCAACGACGATCCAGATTTCCTCAAAGAGATCATAACTGGTGACGAATCGTGGGTGTATGGCTAAGACATTGATACCAAAGCCCAATCATCCCAATGGAAACGTCCAGATGAGCCAAGACCGAAAAAAGCACGTCAAGTTCGGTCGAACGTAAAGGTTTTGCTGACAGATTTCTTTGATTGCAATGGCGTGGTGCACCATGAATTCTTGCCACAAGGTCGTACGGTCAACAAGGAATACTACCTTGAAGTTATGCGCCTTTTGCGAGAAGCAATTCGTCAGAAACACCCAGAATTGTGGAAAAACCAATCATGGATTTTGCACCATGATAACGCACCAGCTCACACATCGATGCTTGTGCCAAATTTTTTGGCCAAAAACAAAACCGTTATCATGCCTCAACCACCGTATTCACCGGACTTGGCCCCCGCTGACTTTTTCCTCTTTCCAAAACTGAAGACACCGATGAAAGGAAAGCTTTGCTACGATTGAGGAGATAAAAGAAAAATCGAAACAGGAGCTGTTGGCGATACCAAAAAAAGCGTTTCAGAAATGTGTCGAGGATTGGAAAAAACGCTGGCATACGTGTATTATATCTGAGGGGAATTACTTTGAAGGGGATAAGATAGTTGTTGATGAATAAATAAACACTTTATTTTTTGATCACACAATAACGGTTATTTTTTGATCACACCTCGTATATGAGCACTACAGGACACAAAATAATTGCACCTTCTATTATTTACTTGCACTGGGACACTTGTTTCAAATGATTCCCATCCCATATCATCTGATCTCATATCAACTCCAGATATATTTTCGATTGTGTGGCTCGAGTTTATATGGCGTGTAGAAGGGACATCATGTTGGCACCCCACTCTATGCAGCTTTAGGTAATGATGAGTGGTTTAAATGCATTTGCATGGGTGTTGTATTCTCATGGTACTTTTTAAGCTTAACTTTAGACATGTTGAAGGATCCTGTATTATTGCTGAGTAATATAATATGTCCGGACAGTCCCTTGTTACTTGAGAATTAACTATTCGTACAACATTCTTATGTAATACTTATAATGATATAAGAATAATTTATTCTAAATTAAGGAAAGCTCTTTGTTACTTTAGAATAAACTATTCTTATATCATTATAAGAGTGATATAAGATTGAGAATATTTTCAAGTAACAAGGAACTTTAGAAATAACTATTCTTAGATCATTATATTATATTATATTATAAGAATGATATAAGAATATATTAGTCTCGAGAACTCCCTCTTTAGAATTAACTATTCTTATATAATTATAAGAATGGTATAAGAATAGTGTATTCTCAAGTAAGGATAGCTCCTTGTTGCTTGAGTATACACTATTCTTATATCATCCCTATAATGATATAAGAATAGTTTTCTTCTAAAGTAAGGAAGGCACATTGTTATTTGAGAATAAATTATTCTTATTGATATTAAATTATTCTTATATCATTATAAAAATGGTAAAAGAATAGTTTATTCTCAAGTAACAAGGAGCTATTCTCTAATGAACTAGTGATTTGTCGAATATTTCTAAGGACATCCTCATTTTTTCTTAGTCTCACCTAAAATTGCTGGCTATTTCTTTAAAGGTTTCATAACTTGTGCAACCCTAGTTATAAAATACAGCTTCAAATAGAATAACTCCCACTTTCCTCTTTCAAGCACTTGCTTTGAATTTTAATATTTTCAAATCCAGCGTTTCTACGATATTGAGATTTATCCCGCAGAGATTGCAGTGTGCCTCCAATGTCGAATGGTAATTTAAAGACACAGATATGCGCAACAATTTCTCCCTTCCCACACAGAAATGCTCGTACACAAATGGCAGTCAATTGTTAGACGATTCGCTGCCTTGGAAGCCGTATTGAATGTTCAAAGACGCAATCTCGACTGCCTTTACGCCGCATTGTTGGGTCGTTTGCTTCAGATTTCGTTATCTCTGTATAGAGCACCCGTAAGTTGTGTAGCTGTAAACCCGAAATGATGTACCAACTGTTAAGTGGAGAGGTTGAACATTTGATTTCAAACATGTAATTTTGGTAGATTATGTGTAGACACAAACGCTGCTGGGGTTACAGTTGCGGGGGTTGCTTCAGAAGCGCCCAGAAGCTGGCTCACTTTAAAAGCAATAAAAAGTAACTCGCCACAACCTATCGCGAGCGACCCACAAATGTGAATCCTCTTCTAACACAGAACAATAAAAATCAAATTTAAATTTCAATTTGGCACACACTCACACATACACACACACATGCACGCATGACCGACCACACAGCGAAATAGCAATACCAGCAATGCCAGAACACGCAAAATCGATGCGAAGTCCTGCTAAAGTTGCCCAGCGAAGCAAAAGTATACGACTGTAGGTTGGCATGGGTGTATGTGCATGCATGTGTATGAGTGAATGTGTGCCTGTGTGCCTATGTATGCGCAGATAAAACATGAGTAATTGCTTCATATTATTTCGCAAATGGCTCACAATTTATTTGTTTGGCGGGCAATAAAATATTTTCTGCTGATTATCAACAAAATTCTGCAAATTTTCTTGGCCATTTTAAAAAAAGATTTAGCACAATATTTGATATATGAATATAACCCAGAAAATGGGTGCAGCAGTATCGACATCAATTTCAGCAAATTCGGAAAATTGGCATATAAAAAAAACATAAAAATCTTTGAAAAGAATCAAATCCGGAAAAATAATAAATAAAAAAATAAATAAAAATAATAATTATTTTTTGAGAAAAATCAATAAAAAACTGTTAGAAAATTATTTTTGGTTTTGCAACTAACTTCGAAAACATATTGGACCAACACTTAGCAATAAAAACATGTTTATATTTGTCATCAGACCATCCTCCAATCCTATTGACCCTTCAAAGAAAGCTGGATGCAAATATATCTGGAGGCTTATATAATTACAAAACAGACTGGAACAGATTTCACCGATTGATAGAAAATAGCATTACAACAAATATTTCATAAAAATCAAATAAACAAATTGACACAGAAATAGCATACTTAAATGACAACATCGTCAAAGCAGCAATTCAGTCAACACCAATTCTAAGCCCATCACAAATTTCTACTGGCCCAGCTCTTAAGTATAAAATAGGACAAGATAGAAGACTCAGGAAAAAATGACAAATTCTAGACACCCTGAAGACAAAGCTAAATTCAATAAAGCGGCAGAGAAACTGACGGCAACGGTAAAACAATATGAGGATTGCAAACTAGAAAGTTATCTAAACAATTTAGGGACAACGGCCGCTACAAATTATTCCCTTTGGAAGGCTACTAAAAAACCAAATAATAATACATAAACCACCCATAAAAACAGAAAATAATACCAGGGAAAAAACGAACATTCAGAAAGCAACTACTCTCTCACAACACTTCGCAAACATATTCAGTAACGACATGGACACTCAAAATATACAATTCAACAACCCCCACAAAACAGAAATGACGACAATAGCTGAAATTAACGCACATATCTCGAAAGTGAAAAACAAAAAGACACCTGGATACGACCTAATCAACGGAGAAATAGTAAAAGAACCACCTGACTCTATAATAGTATATATTAGAAATATATTTAGGCTAAACCATTTTCCAGTCTTGTGGAAGGTAGCTCAAATAATAGCAATCCCGAAACCAAACAAAGACGCAAGAAGAAACACCTCTTATCAACCCACCAGCCTCTTGCCAATTCTTTCAAAGGTATTTGAGAAAATACTGTGTGATAGAATTGAACCTATCTTGACACAACAAAAAGTTATTCCAAGCCACCAGTTCGGATTTAGAAGGCATCATTTAACCGTGCAACAAGTGCACAGAATTGCAGATAAAATTCTGGACGACATGGATAAAAAAAAGTATTGCGTGGCGGTATTTTGGGACATTGCTAAAGCGTTTGATAGAGTTTGGCACAAAGGACTTATAAATAAAATAAATAGTGCACTATCTTTAAACTATTATTACTTATTAAAAAGCTTTATAAGCAACAGACACTTTTACATAAAATACCACGATGAATGTTCAGATAGTGTACTAGGACCACTTCTATATTTAATATAAACTGCCGACATTCCAACCCCCACAACACCAGGAAGCATAATAGCAACATTTGCGGATGATACTGTACTCCTAGCGTCAAACCACGATGAAAAAATCGCGACAGATGCGCTGCAAAGAATTATCAAAAATTCAGTCCTCTGGTTCAAAAAATGGGGTATAGAGATAAGTAAAGAGAAATCTGTTCAAGTTGCATATACTAACAGGAATTTCGAGAAACATCCTCTAACAATTGAAGATGAAATGATTAAAATTGCACCCAGCTCAAAATACCTTGGCATAATAATCGACTCCAAACTTACGTGGAGACAACACATAAATAGTAAACAATACGAAATAAGAAACAAAATCAGGCAATTAAGTTGGCTACTAGGTCCTAGTAACTAAGAAGAAGTTCGAAATTATCACTATATGAAAAGCGAAAAATATATAAGACAATATTATACCAATATGGAAATGAGGGATAGAAATCTGGGGGACTACGAGCAAAGCCAACATACGAGGACAACTGATCCAAAGAATTCCATCAACAATTCTCCATGCAATAACGAAGGCTGAATAACTGGTACGTGACGAATAAAGAAATTCACAACGACTTGAACATTGACACGGAGGCGGAAACCATAAAAAATGTAGCAAAAAATACACGGAGTGTCTAAAGACCCATGAGAATCCTCATCCGCGACAACTATCGAGAATGAAAAATTTCCCACAAAGAAGACTAAAACGAATCGCACCCACAGAACTTCCACATAGGTTTAAACATTGTCTTTTGATGTTTTGTTTTTCAGGAATATTAATATGTATTTAGGTATACATTATACATTTTCATGATTATATAATATGTGATAGTTGAGTTCACAGTGTCCGCTGTGATGACTCTTAATTTACTTCGAGGCGTGTTTATTAACTCTTTAGCTCTTTTAGCATTAAAGTCTCCCAGAAAATCTTTGGACTGCCTTAATCCCGGAAGATTTTTCCAGATTTGACTTCTTTATGCATCTGCACACTTCTTCAGCAGATCTCCAATGATGTTGTTTGTTAGTACACAGAAGGATTCAGGGGCGTTGAACTGAGAGGCCGCCGCCTTCCTTACTAAGCCTTCTAGTATCCCTCTACTCCTATGTGGCCTGGTACCCACAGTTAAGCTTGTTGATACTGCTGAGGGAGTTCAGTTTCACAATACAGTCCCATACAAGTTTAGACCTCACTTCTTAACTATCGGATGGTATCATGAACTATATAAAATTGGGCCACAAATTAAAAATGAAATAGACAAACAATTTAAGGAAAGAGATAACAAAATAAAGAAGATAATAACTGAAAACAAAATGGTTAAAAATAATCCAGTAATGATAATAAAATAATGTTTATAACAATATAAATCGGAAAGGACTATAAAAAGAAAAGAGGAGATAACATCAACCGCTTATCTAGTTTATATATTCGGAGATAAATCAAACATTCAGTTTAAATTAGCTCCTTATAATATGCTCCAAATAATCTTTTTGTCATTTTAGCTGACCAGCAACTTTGACCCATAAGTTGCACAAAGTAGAGAGTCCTGCCCTGGTCTCCCAACACTTGATACTCTGTATATCCTAAACCGTAAACAGTCAGGTGGATATACGAACATCTCCAAATGGGGCATTTTTGTGCTCGAGTCCGAACAAAAGGCAAATTTCCTACAGAAAAATGCTGTCTGACTAAATTTAAGAGGATGGAAAATTGCTCATAAAAAGGAGTAGAACGCCGGTTGAAGCACTGGGAACGCAGTTCTGCCACAAAGCAGTGCCCTGTTCCATTTTATATGCGGTCAGTTCCGCATTCGCAACAAAGCAACATAACATAGAACCCAACAAAAAGGAGGCAGGCGTCTTAAGGAAACGCTGAAATTTGCTACCTCTCACCTAAGTGGTCCCCGTCTCCTCCATTTCCTTTGTGACGCTTGTGACGTGGCACACAATTTGCTAGGAATTTTTCTTGAAGCGTTAAATAAGCGGACCTTTGGGTAAAATTAATGGGCCAGAAAGAGTATTGAAGCAAGCGGAGAAAAAAATGGAAATGCGAAAATGCGGTGGGTGAGGGGGATGGTTGAAAGAAATAATGCCGTGAGGCCGTGCCGTTTACAAGGTGTGTACAATGCCCGCTGGCAGGAACTACGACCGTAAGGCAAGAAGAAAAATTACTTTTTTGGCGTAAGAAGATCCCAGCCGAGCCGAGCTGCCACCTCACTTTGCTTATGATTTACTGCAACCGGAGTAAAGTGGAAGTCATATATTTTTTTGATGAGGGTAAATATGGGAAACATTTAGTTATGTTTATCAACTTGCTGTAAAACGCAGTCGAGCGAAGGTGACTCATAGGACAAACTAATCAAAGGCGCATATTCTACGGTGTTCATTATGCGAGTGAACAAGAAGCAGAAAAAAACGAGGAAAAAGAACCAGGGAAAATGTAAGGGAAGTAAAGAAGTAGAAGGGAAGTAAAAATTTAGAAGAAATGAAGAGAAAACGCAAGAATGCAAGCAGTGCCCATGGAACTCGTTTAAAATTACTTTAAGAATTTAATTTTAAGGCGGTTGCAGTTTAACGGGACGACGAAGCTCACTTCTCCTTAACTCAGTAACGGAGTAGCATCCAATTTTATTTAATTTCGTGTGGCCCAGGAACCACTTTATTTTATCTCCTACAGTTTTCTCCATTTTTTTGTAGTTTCCTGGTACGGTATTCGAACAAATTTGACATAATCTTATATCGCCCTTTTTCAGCAAATTTTCCTTGAAAATTCTCGCTGTCCTGTCCTCCCACCAAATTCGCCAGTGGGCGGTTTACTGATTTAAAATGGCTTTTGTTATTTATAGCCTCACAAAAAAAGTAAAGGAACTTCGGACCACACACACACACACACACACACACACACACACACACACACTCACTCATATACCTACACAGACCCGGCCATACATAAAACCATTTAGGCGGAAATGCTGCATCATGTTTGGCACAGTTGCCCCACTGAAACCGCAAAATGAGCGCAAACTGGTGAAATATTAAGTTAAAATGACACTGAGACGCCTATTTTTGAATTAGCATTTTCCCAAGTACCAAACAAAAAAAGACCAAGGACGAAAACGCACACAAAGAAATGCGCCACTGAGATAAATTTAAGTTATTGGCAGTAGGACGAGTGTACTCGCATTTAGTTGCAGAAGAGTTTAAAAAGTCAGCAGAAAAGGAAAACATTTAACAATTTAAAGGAATATGGAAAAAAATATCATTTTATCGGATTTTTAAAAGACTTGGGGAATTAAACTTGGACCCGAGTTGAAATTCCCTGAGAAATCATGCCTTTAAGAACAGAAGATGATACAACTCATTTCTGAGCAGTATCTGAAGAAACTCATTGTGGAATTTTCGACTACTTTATGCTGACCACATATCAAGAATTCTATGAATAACACTTGAAACATGATATCTGATGCTAGTGACGTCATAGAACCACACACGAAATAATAAGGAGGTGTCATAGAACCACACACAAAATAATAAGGAGGTGTCATAGAACCACACACGAAATAATAAGGAGGTGTCATAGAACCACACACGAAATAATAAGGAGGTGTCAAAACATACGATCTTTCAGCCCAGTGAACAGAATCATTTCTCGAAATCTCAATGTTGCTAAACTGTTATTATAATTCGTGAATTCTTGCAGAACAATTAAGTGGAAACCGCAGCTCCTTCGGATCAATTGGAATATATGTGCCAGCACTATTGAGCATGATGTGCACTCTAAACTAGATATTACAAGAATTTGGCTACTATAATATTACGAACATATAAAGCTGTAGATATAGTAAACAGTTATGGATATAGGGGACATATAAAGCTCTAGATATAGTAAATAGTTATGCATATAATGAACTTTTTTCAATCGTTTCTGAATCGGTCTGACTGCAATTTTAGTTATTAAAATACCCGTTCAATCAGAAATGTACCTCTTGAATGAACATTGTTAGGTTAGTTTAGAGTGCCATCCTTCTTCATGAAAGCTCACTTACAGAAAATTAAAGACTCATTGTTGTACCATAAAAAACCGACGGGACTACCCCATCTGTCTCATGGAAAAACCACTGTGATTCCGATATTAACCAGGTGCGGCCCTGATACTTATGGATGATAATTCGTTCAAATCATGAAGGAACGATGAACTTAGGAACATATGTCTTCTCATCGCTAGTGAGGGACATCGATATATGATATGAAGAGCGGAAGTTTTCGCTTTTTCAGCATCGCAGCTGTGATATAAGTCAATGAATGGTAACTCTATTCTTTCAGCATGTCTACCAATCAAGCAGTGAACCGTGTGGACGAAGATTATTGTGCTGGTGGAGTTTCAGCGGAGATTCATTAGGTGACCAGTTCGTGTCTTATCCATGGCAGTATAAGTTTGCTTGCAATACCAACTCTTCTACCCAGGATCGTTTTGTGTCTGCTAAATAATACATAATAAATAGTAACATCATAATTTTGCGATAAAATACAGGGTCAAGGTTCAACTACTCTAGGGTCTAATCAGCGAACTACGCCATTAGTGGTAGTATCTATCATCATAACTAGGATCCATCATTCATATCTAGCATCTAAATCCTGTAAGGGTGTACTACCAGATCTTACGATAAATCGGGATACTGAAATGCAATAGAATCCAAAGTAGATTATTACCATTGGCAGTGATGATATTCTGCCTTCAGCCTGAAAAAAATAAGGAAAATAAAATCATGAAAGATCACTGGCTAATGGAAGGTAGTTAAAATGGGTGACAAACCCAAGGGTAGCCAAATTAGCACTAGTGCCGTATTGATGGCATATCCTCGCGATCCTAATATAATATAAATTACACCCAGAAAAATTTTTTATACAGTTTTGATATATTTGAATGTTATAATCTAAAGCAATGCCTCAAACTCTCCATAAAAAGAACTTCCGAAAAATGTGAGTCTCATGCGAGCGAAAATCACAATCACAAAGAATGTAGACAATTGCTTCTCTCTCTTTGTGGGTCTTTACAGCTTCTGCAATGAGCACTGGCTAATGAATGTTTAAAAATGGTACACAGACAGCGCCAAAAATTGAGAGAAGAAGGACACTATTCTCTGTATAGAAGACCACTATTCTCGTTATGCATCCACATATCAACATATTCATAGAGGCAACAATATTTAAAGAAGAATCAGGTGATATATTTACTATACCACTAAAAATCCTTAAAATAGAGTATCCAAATGCCTGTAAAATGTCTGCTAGGAATAATAAATTTATTTCAATACAGTTAAGGGAGGATTGAAAGTTCCACCGAAGGACGGTATATCAAATCAAATTTTAAAAAAATTGTTGATCTATTGATGCGACCATAAAATTTCGTCACAAATTTCCCGATATGAATGAGAGGAATATTGTTTATATATGCGTAATGCAATCGATGTCCAAGTGGTCACTGCACAATCCGAACATTGACGAATCCGACCAATCCTGCGAAGTATAAAAGCTGCATTAATAATTAGCACAATCAATACAATTCATGAAGATAATGCAGAGTGTGAGAAAATATCGAACGACATTTCGACAGTCCCGGAACGGTATATTCCATATAAAAGAAACACTCATATCTTTATCAGGAGCATATGAAAAATTGCCTTCCGACAATTTATACCACTCCCAATACTCGGATTCGTACCTCTGGATTGTGTAATAATCAAACAATCGCTGATTAAATTAGAACAATTAATTTTATTTAATTATCGCTATTCCCACACTTAGTCTTGGCTTAACGCTTGCTTCAGTCAGTCAGTTTTGCGCTACACTTATTTATTTGATCACTTCAACTGCTGCTGTTACTATCACGATGTTCACTTTGCCACGATCACTGTTGCTATCATGATCTTCACTCTGTCACGATCACTGTTCAACTGCGATGATGTCAATTGTCTTCCACTAGATTTCGAACGCAGTTTCGCAAACCTTCTCGCGTGTGTATTTTACGGGTTGAAAAGGAGCATAGAGCATACCCTAAAAGTATGCAAATATTTATGTTTGAATATATTCTGGAAGCAGCCGTTTATATGGAATAACCATTGAGATTGGAGAACACTCCATAAAAAGAGCTAGTCAAGAAAGGTAACAAGCATGAATATAGAAAATAGTGGAATAACATGGAAAGCTGTCGATAGGCTAAAATGGTGCTGAAGATTTTTATGAGTTTTATTCAGTGATATTACCCACCTATGAAATTGTTAAGTGATATGTCCAATTCTGAGCATTATTCTGTGATGTGCCCGAAATATAAGCTTTATTGAGTGATGTATGCCAAGATGGAAGATAGAAATTCCAGCGAATTATTTTCAATTGGTTCAGAGGCATTTAGGCTCAGACTATCGTAATTGCCTTTCAGACAATTTTTATCAAGCTCAATACTTGGATTCGCATCGCTGGATTGTGTAATAAGCAAACAATTCCCTCTTCAGTTAGAACCATTGGCTTTATTATTATTCATCCAACTGTATATTGGTACATTAAAAGTTAGCTCGCTTCTCACACTTCGTCTCCGCTTATAGTGTGCTTCAGTTAATCAGTTGTTGCACCACACTTTTCTATTTACATCGCTCTGCGATGATCACTTCTTAACTCTCGTTGCTAATACGATCCTCAGGTTGCTTGCTGCCACTCTTAGCATTCGGCTATGATCACTTTGTCACTGGGGGCTCGTCCGGGATTCGGCTATAATCACTGATTCACTGTCTTAGTTAACTGATCTGCTACTACGATGTTCACTCTCGGCAACGCTCACTGTTTCACTGCTGCTGTTACTACGATGTTCACTTGCTCACTTTCACTTACTTACTGGTCCCGATGTCAACTGTGCAGTCGCTTATATACCTCTTGCACACGAGTACCTCAACCAGCCTCCGAACGCTGCTTCGCATGCCTACTTGCGTGCGCATTATTAAGGGTTAAAAACGACGCTTACCCTAAAACCACCAATTAATCAGATGGCGTGCCGACTTCGTAACAATATTATAAGGCCTTTGCGGATGATATTTACTGATGATTTTTAAATAATAAATAATACCTGAGCGTTTTAAAGGATAATGATTACACAGAAAAGAGGACGGAAACTGGCTGATAACAATAGTTGTCATAGGATAAAATTTAAAGTGTGTTTTTTAAACTAAATGGTTCATAAAATGTTTTCACAAATACCTATAGTGAAGAAAGGGGCAATGCTGAGTAGAGACTTGAAAATATGTTCAAAGGAAGGCTGGAACTGAAGTGGTTTTCTGCGAACCAGAGTATTATGAAAATATATTATAATATAAAGACTCAAAAGAAAACCAATAAAGTTGTTCCCCGTAAAGGAGAAGAAAGCTCTCATATTTTTAGTGTAATCATTACAATAGTTACTTGCATTCCAATGACCAAAATATTTCATCAGTCAAAGCTTGAATACTATTCAAGTGATTATGTGGAAATTGCTCGTATCTAAAGCAACTTGAGGAAGTGGAAATAGCTACTCCCCTGTTTTTATGCATATTCTATTAAATTTCCACACACCCTTGTATCCTCTGCTATTCAACTGTTTGTCAAACATTAAATGCAGCAAATTTTTTCAAATTTCGCCCCCTGCCTTGGCTCCCATCCGGCCATCCATCGATGCATGGCAAACAAATTAATTGCGTTTAGAGCACATGCTTCGAAAATACTTGCCGGCAATCTTGTTGTAAATTCCTCAAATCAAAATATTTGCCTATATTTTCTTTACAGAACATGGAAAACTGAAAATCTTCAAAAGTACTCCCGCACTTTTGATCGCTCACAGTTGGCAACTTGAGCGCCTGCAAGCACATATTGACAACTGTTGTCTCAAATCACATTGTTTGTGGATGGAGATACTCTTAATCATGTGAGTGTGTGTGTGAGTGCCTGTGTATGTGTGTGGGTATGTGTGAATGTGTGAGTTTCTTTTGTTTTATGTGCCTTTGTTGACAACGAATCTCGCACAGTTTCCGTGCATGCTAGAGCAAGGAGCCAGCCAGGAAGTTGTTGGTCTGTTTTTCTTTTTGAAGTGCAAAGCGTCTGCCATCGAAGCAAGTTTGCACTCAGTTGTGTGCGAGTCTTTTTTGCCCGTCGTTCCTGGCATTTATTACAAAATATTTGAAATTTTTTCCTTCTGCAATTTCTTTTCAAATTCAACAGTTTTCTCCCCAACTGCTTCCTAACAACATACTCGTATATCATCATATTAATAAAAACATATTTACTTTTTGGAACTAAACTGCTGCTCCTTTTTTGTGTGTGTTATCATTAGCAGATAATCCTCGTCAGCATATGCCCCCATACTGGTGACTTTCCGGCTTTTGTGTTTAAATCAAAAACAACATATTTCAGGCAGATAATAATATTGCATTACCCACATTCATCCACTCACTGCCTACAGGCGACTAGTGTACGGGGGAAATGATGGGGCTGTGTTCAGAGTGAACGATTCGTGGGAGTGCTACTTTCATAAACCATGGTGGCACAACTCTAGGGATGTATGCTTAGCATAATAATAGATTACTTCAGTGAATCCAATTGAACACAATTTTTTGCATTAGAAAACTCATTTGTAATTATTTGAGTTGATCAACAGAAATAAACATTCAATAATTTGGAATACATGGAATTACTCATGCTAGAATGATGATAATGGTAAGAAAAAAACGTCGATTCGAATTGTCCCGTGAAACGATTACGAGAATGTTCACGTTGATTGTCCCGTGAATCGATTACGAGAATGTTCACTGTAAGGAGTAAAGAAATATGACTCACAATTACTCGGTTTGTGTAATGAGATCATTCAAAGAGTAAATTGTGTCGAGTGTCTCTATACAGTCCTTTCATACAGTACTCTTATAGAGTCCTATTTGACTTGGCTCTGCCTACTTGTTTGATGTATTTTCCCAGATGTTCCTAATTTGGAATTTGTAGACACTATTTTCGTATTGGAGAACTACTTGTACATTCCTTTATGAATAAAGGCAACGCCCTAGTGGGGATTTGGTGTCACAGTGTATCGAAGGCACGTTTTGATTTTTTTTCATACTGAATAGTTGGAGAATTTGTTGAAGTAGACAGGATACCAGACATTAACATTATATTGGACCAGTGACTTCCTTAACAGAAATATATAAAATGTCCCTATCAAATTGTCCAAACCCCACAAATATCTTCTTCTGAATAGTATACTTACAGACACTACTTAGATATATAGATACCTATATACTTACAGACACTTAAAAAAACTTCCCTGAACACCACTGACCATGCCTCAAGTTCATCTGTTTTGTGAAATGGCATAAAATTAACAGAGACAACTTCCACAACGATTGTCGCAGTTTCTCCTCTCCACTGTGCATTCAGCCTAATTGAAAGGCAAAAATTGACACGTGTGCCGTTTCTGCTGAATCGATGGCCTTGATCTGCATATAATTCCTTTCATCTAACCTGCCGGCAAATAAATCGACTTTTTTTTTAATTCCTCCAAAGAATTTTGCTGATTTATTTATCATCATTTGCTTTCACTTCCACTTCCTTTGTCGGCGACTACGGCGAACGAAGCAGCGGCGCCTTTATTGCAATTATAAGAGGAATATAATTATCAATCGCACTCGGTACCTACCCGTACATCAAACGGGAAGTGTGTATTCTGATTGAAACCCAAGTCGGAAATATTGGAAGCATGTGAAGCAGATTTGAATTAATTTAAGCTCTTAAAAGAAATGAAACAATTTATGTTACATTTCGTTAATTGCACTCTCCACGGAGACGAATATACAATTATGTCAATGAAAAAGCTCTCATGTAACTGAAAGGCGCTTCAAAGGCTATAAGGATTATCAGCACAATTAAGGAGTTTATTTCTAAATCAGAGATGAGGCAAACAAAGGCTTCCTTAAAGATGTCAGCAGTTTTGTGAAACCCTGTAGGAAGCGTACACAATCATCGCACACATCAAATGTATCAGTTTCTGAAAAGGTTTCAGTTTCTCCGAGAGCCCGATTCACAATAAACCAAATTATTAATTTGGGGAAACAAGAAAACATCTTCTCAATACCTCCTCACAAGCCAAGTGAGCTATGTCACAGATTTCAATAGTTAGGACGTTTCAATTAAGGAATCTTCACCTGTATCTTAAGTATATTGTCCCTACATCGGCACTATGTCGAGCCTCTCCACCCTAAATAGATTGGAACTTGGCATTGGGGATCCTAATGATAGCAATATATCTAAGCTATAGTTACTTCATGAGACTTTATACAGCTTTGTGCCACAACTTGTAATGTTTATAACTTTATAGTATGGATTTTGTACAATTTTATAAAACTCCTTCAGAGCATTGGAAACTATATAAATGTATATGCTAGACAGAATTGCGGATTTATAAGCAACTGTTGTCATTATCTTGATTTGACGGTATAAATCTCGTCTTTACATCCTCAAAAATTTAATCATTGAAGTTTATAGAAACTTCTCAGTACAGGATGGAACCAGATTTTCAGCCCTCCATAGATCACTGACATATTGAGTTCTAAACCAATAAGAAGCGAAAAATAAATGGAATTGAAATCCAATAAAATTCCAATGAAAAACTATATTGAGAAATTGTATTTCAAAAAAAGTTCAAATGATGAAGAAGTATAAGTAAAAATATACACAACAAAAAAAATGTGTTCACAGTTTTCTACCACCTCTATAACTACTTTATAAAAGCTATGTAACACTGCTCTCCTGTAACCTGTATAAGATCATGGTATTACGATTTATGCAACTTATATAAAATCACTGTACATTCTATATAGGTTAGGTTATCGTGGTAGCCGGTCTACGGACCAACTCACTCAGACCACCATGGCTCCATTCTGATACCACCGCGTAACAACGCACCTCTGATTTACTCGTCAAACCATTTCGAAGCCCTAATAAAACGCAGGATTTGTTTGCCCTTCGCGCCAGATACTTCTGTCAGAGAGTTAAAAGCGTATTTGCCTAACGAGCCCGCTCCGCTTCTAGCCAGAGCGGGGCACTTACAGAAGAAATGTTCCACACTCTCCTCCTCCTCCTCCTCATGAGAGAATACTCCCAACCTGAGAGCATGCCAGCCGAATAGCCAATGACCTGTTATACAAGCCACGACCATAGAGATATCTTCTCTCGACAGGGCAAGCCAGTCTCTAGATTTGCTTCTATTTAGCTCCGACCACATTAGCCTAGTCATTATGCAAGTGCTCTCATGTGCCCAAGGCTCATTGGCCTCACGCACGACCTTATCCATCAGCATCAGTTTACAAATGGCAATTGGTACTGAAACCTCGCATCTGTCCGTACACAAAGGAAGGTTGGTGCCCCGTCTGGCTAACTCATCAGCCCTACAGTTCTCCTCAATATCCCGGAACCCATAATACCCTGAAAATGGAACTGATTTAATTTAGAGCTGCCCGGCAGTCCTGAGCAACCTTTGATTTCAGTGCCACCGAGTTCAGTGACTTGATGGCCGCCTGGCTATACGAGTGGATATTTATAATATTCTTTGTTACAGCATGAGTTTTTATATAAACGGATACATCCTTTTTCGCTAGGATCTCTGCTTGATAAACACTGCAGTGGTCGGGGAGACGAAACGAAAGCTCCAGTCCCAGTTCTTTTGAGAAAACTCCAAAGCCGTAAAGTTTGGATGCTTCGGTGTAGAAATTCAGTTCCATCCTTCTCCATGGCATGAGTGTTTGCTTCTCTCTTTTAGACGGAATATGTGTCTGGAAGTGTCTATCAAAGTTGAGATTAGATATAGAGTGGTCAATGTATTGGATAAAACTATTCCAGAGGTATGCACGATAGTCGAGTGACCAATCTGCCGATCATGCCATAACGCCGCACATTTCAGCCTTAGTGCTGATGCGGCGGCCACTTGTTTCCCTATCAGCTCTAATGTACGTAGGTTGAGTATCACTTCTAATGCTTTAGTTGGGGTGGTCCTTAAAGCACCAGAAATGCACAGAAAATCGTTCTTTGGACCTTGCTCAGAAACTTCGAATACCTATGTTTCTGAGTGGCTGCTCGCCAACATTCTATAAGCTGTAGAGGAATATTGGTTCAGAATTTGTACCGCCTCTATAAACACTTTGCACAAGCTTAGTAACATTGTTGTTCCGTGAGCTGTATAACAAGATTTTATTGGCATTTATGCAACTTTTGTAAACTTTATAAGAATATATGTGCAGAACTTCTACCACCTCTATAAACAGTTCGTACAAGCTCTGAAACTCTTTTGTTCTGTATGCTGTATAAAAATATTGCTTCAGAATTTCTACCACCTTCATAAACACCTTGTACAAGCTCTGTAACACTGTTCTTCTGTTATCAGCACTTATACAAAATGCATAAAATCCATGTATAAGTTCTGTAACACTGTTGTTTTGGAATCTCTAAAAGAAGAATGCTTCAGAATTTCTACCAACTCTATAAAGAGTTTGTAATACTGTTATTCTACAAGCTTTGTAATAATATTGGTTCAGATATTTTACTACCTCTCTATAGAAACTTCGTACAAACTCTGTAACGCATTTCTTTTGCTAGCTATATTCCATTATTGCTTCAGAAATTCTACCGCCTTTATAGACTTCTTGTACAAGCTCTGTAACAATGTTCTGTTATCACAATAAACACCTTGTACAAACTCTGAACATTGTTATTCAGTAAGCTATATAAGAATATTGTTTTAGAAGTTCTACCACCTATATAGACACTTTGCAATACTGTTATATATGCTGTGTAAGACTATTGGTTCAGATTTTTACCACCTCTATAGACACATTTTACAAGCTTTGTAACCCATTTGTTTTGTAAGCTATATACGAGTATTGCTTCAGATTTTCTACCACCTCTATAGACACCTTGTATTATCTCTGTAACACTGTTCTTCTGATATCTATGATTCTATAAAATGCATGTAAAGGCTCTGTAACACTGTTGTTTTGTGATCTGTAATATAATATTGCCTCCGAATTTCTACTACCTATATAAGCACTTTGTACAAGCTCTGTAACACTTTTGTTTTGTAAGCTGTAAGCTAATTTTGAATCAGCACTTATTATACCACCTCTATAAACACTTTACAAATGCTATGTAATTCTATTGTTCAGTAAGGTCTATAAAACTTTATACGAGTATCAGCATCTTTAAAGGGTTAATGTAACTATGAACTACTACAGCTTTACAAGGGATTTGAAGTCTCCTTTAGAGTTCAGAATCTTTTTCTAAAGGTTTGTAGAATTTACATGATTATAAAAGATTTGTTTTATTTTTATTTTTTTAAAGATTTTCAATGATTTCGAAGCCGTTCAACCTTGGCATTTTTTATGAATCTGTTCAGCTTCTTCTAGAGTACCGTTCGCCCCTGGTATGGGTTTGAATTTTCAGAATATCCGTCATTCTCCCATGAATGCTTGTTCGCTATTAGATTTCTGGTGTGAACCGCCCTTTGAACGAGTCAATTATTCTTTTGCCGTTGTGTTGCCCCTGGAGGTAAATTATCAATTAACTTCATGATCAGATAAATTAAATTCAATTATGCGCCTTCACTGTTTATGTATTTTCATGTGGATGGGGGTGCGGATGAGTGTGTTTATGTGTGTGGGAGTGTGTGTATTGGTGTGTGTGTGTGCGCCAGCATATATCTCTGTGCTTGTACATTTTAATTAAAGCCTGTGACTTACGTTTCGATAAAGGTTACGTACCCGAATGAATGGAATAATGTATAAATTTCCTTTTTTCACACAAACGCAACGAAAGTTATTGTTTTCTGGGAAAATAAACAACAAACAAACACACAACAACAACAACAACAAGCAGTGTTGCGAACAACAACAGGAGTTCCTGAATGCCATTGTTTCGTGTGATGTTGCATACTTTTCCCCGCATTGAAAGATTCTCATTGTATTGAACGACGAGTGTACAAGCAAAATGCCAGGAAAAACAATAACAATTACAATTACAGCACACAACAAATACAAATACAATGACAACACGAGTAAGTGGGCGATTTTCTGGTGGGCTAGAGTGTTGCTTTGCGTGGATCTGTGTGTGTGTGTGTGTGTGGGTGGGTGGTTATGTGACAAAAATAAAAGCTCAGATAAAATGTTCACATTCATACGTTCATTTGTTAAAAAGCTAGAAAAGCGAATGCCGGCAAAGGATACGCGTGAATGCATACATATGTATGAGAGACTCTGTAAAGGACGGCGAGAGGAGAATGGGGTAAATGCTGTGCATGGAGGGGGGTGGTGTAACGATAATGTATGTGCGCCCCATAAACCTGCTTTCTTTGGATAGTTGTTGGTGTGCCGGCATGTGAAACACATTTTACGTAAGACTGTTGCGTGCTCTCATTGTCCTGCCACATTTAATGCCGTTGATATGTTTTGATTTCGGTGTTTGGCGGTGTTTAGCTGAAAGTACGGAAGTCAGCGAGCAACACGTGCACACAACGTCAGCTATTGTCCAATTAAGTGGTGAACGCATTTTGATTGCGTACAATTAACTCACAAAGACTTTAATGAGGCGCTTAATGCGAGTCAACTACAAAGGACACCTGAGCATGCTCATGCAAAGAGTGGACGACTTCCGAAGAATTGAATAGCGCTGCTATTTCGTATGTGTTGCGCATATTGAATGAAAGGGGCTAAGATTGCTTTGTCCAACTTTTTGTGGACAAAGTAGGGTGTTCCTTTCTAGGCGAATACGTGCTCCTCGTCCGTGTAAGCACAAATGAGGCTTTTGTACTGTGCTATATTTGAAATTAGGGATAATGTTGTGCGAAAAGTTATTTGATACCAGCAAATGTTATATTAAAAATACTATGAGCTCATTCAAGGTACTCCTTTATTAGTCCTTCGTTCTCGCTACTGCGGAAAGTATCTAATGCAATTTTAGCTCCTTCCTAGCATATTCAAGGTCAACAATGTATTTTAATCATACACAAAATCGCACTCCACATCAGTATGTAAGCACACTTGCTCCTGTATTCCCGCTAACTACTCCTTTGTTCCTCATTTATCCTGATAAATGTTATAATTTTTGTGACCTATTTGCGGAACATCCCAGAAGGCATTACTCTCAGGTTTACATTCATCTCAAACACACCCGCATCGCTGTCGTGTATCATGTGCACATAAAAGGCTTCGGGAGATTCAACGTGGCACATAATCCCGGCAAAGAGAAAAATGTGAGTGCCTCACGATTAAGCACTTAACTTCAGTTTGGCAAAGCGTCTGAGTATGCGGAGTATATCCCGATTGCATTTTAAAATTTCCTCCTGGATTTTCCCATTTGAATATTGCGCAATTTTCCCTTTTTCTCCTTGCTTTTTACTATTTTTTCCGATTTTTCCCACTTTCTTTTTTTATTACTTTTTCTTTTTATTACCCTTTTTGCTGTTGCCGATTTGTCTGTGCTTTATGGCCGTGTTTTTGCACTGATTCTATTTATGCTGCGAGTAGTTTCTGCTTTTTGGTAGCAAATTGAATTGAATTTAAATAAATAATGAAGGAGGTTTCAGTTCAAATATTGTTTTAAAACTGGATAACAACAGAACAGGTGAATTTTCCAACAATTCTCGTTCGCTGTCGGGCCATGTGCCCGCCTGGCTGTGTGTGTGTTTGTGTGTGTGTTCGCATAAAATGCATTTTATTCGAGTCTGCAGGCGAGCAAATAATACGCAAGGATCAGCTGTGGTTTATGCACCGAATGGAGTGGAATTTATTGCGGAACTGGAACATAAGCACGCGAATGGGCAATTTGACTATTGAATATTTGCATGCAATGTAAACAGTTTGCTTTATAAGCAATTAAATAAATTGCGAGAAAAACATTGGCAACAAACTGTCGGAGTGCATGGAAGCGGCACGGAAACAGGTGCTTGCGCTGTGCGTTTTGTGTGAGCATTTGTGGGGGAAAGTGTTTTCAATTCAAGCATCAAGAATCACACCTTTTAAATTATTATTATGACAGAAAATCATTTGAATATACATGATAAACAGCGGAAAAAGAAGCACAGTGAAAACTAACACCCATTCTGTTCCATCTCATGCTCTCATAATGGCTGTTAAGTTATTATGGAGTTTAGTTCCAAATTATGTTACACAGACTAAGCTTTGTATTTTATTGATCTTGGTCTGTGCTTCAATTCATTCACGAGCGCAACTCATCTCAGAAAATGAACAAGGTTCAGTGCGCCTACGGCAATCGTTACTTATGGAGGAAACGGACACGCAAAAGATTAATCTAACCCTAAATGACTTATGCCACCCTAAGCATAACTTTATACACAACTTCAAGTTCCCGAGTAGGGTTAGCTGGGAACAGACTAGACCAATGCCTCCTTATAATGCTCATGTATGGTACACAGACACTTCAAAACTCAGCAAGGAGTTGGGGCTTTGGTTTATGGGAGAAAAACAAGAAGTCACTTATTCATAAGCATGGGCCGAGAAAACTGTTTTTCGGGCCGAAACTTAGGCTGTAGAACTCTGCCTAAGAGAGGATCTTGATAGAGGTGCAATAAATAGCCTCATGCTTATCCACTCTGGCAAGAAAGCAGCACTACTAGCGCTGAATGCTTCTATATATATAAAATGGAATGTGTGTCTGTTTATTTGTTTGTTTGTACCTTATAGGAGACCAAACCTCTGGACCGATCTTCCTGAAATTTTCACAGCATTTAACTGGGACTCTGGCATGAATAATAGGGTACTGTTTTTTCGACCACGCCCACTTTTACGCCCACTTTTCTGATTGGCAGGTTAAAGAAAAATTATTATATTTTAGCAAGCGGGAGCTTTGTTTGCATGCCTTGCATTTATTTACTTTCAACGCTGCTGGTCAGATCGTACTTAACGTGTATAGTGAAAAGTGTTAATATTTTAATTGAATCGAGACAGTGCAAAACAGAAATTACTAAATAAAAAAAATTATAATTAAAAAAGAAATAAGTGCAAAGTTTATTAAAAACAAAAAGTGTTATACGTTGTTTTTTTGCTTTAACAATTGAATATACAGTGGTCAAAACCAAAACTTCGTAAAAAACTTATTAAAAAGTTCGTGTTTTAATTACCATCAAGTTTTTTTTAATTACCATAAATTTCTGATATTAAAAGTTTTAAAAGTGATAGCAAAAGTTTTCAAGTGATACAATTTGCCATCCAGAAACTATTGTTATAAATAAAATAATAAAATGCCTCCAAAAAAAGCATCACTTACGCAACGTACTAAAAAATCTAATCAAATAAAATCCCAAAGAGAAAATGAAACATCTGAAGAACACAAAATACGCCTTAGAATTGAACGATCTCGAGCCTCAACTTCAAGAACTGCAGAGACTGCAGAGCAACACGATGCACGTTTAGCAACTCAGCGCTCTCTAACTTCAACCTTAAGAGCTGCAGAGCCTTTAGAGCAACACGATGCACGCTTAGAAATTCAGCGTTTACGAACCTCATCATCAATGGCTTCCGAGACGTCTCTTCAACGAGAAATACGCTTACGAAGCGCCCGATCGCGATCATCAACATCAAGAATAGCTGAAACAATTCTTCAACGCGAAACACGCCAAACAACCGATCGATCTCGATCCTCATCATCAAGGGGTTCCGAGAACCCAGAGCAAAGTGATGCACGCCGTATACAAAATCGTTCTCGAATGGCGCAATTTCGCCGAAACCCTGCATCATATGAGCGAATTGCATTCCAATACACACCCGCAATCAATTACACTCAAGATGAATTAGTTGCAATTAGAAGTATGAATAAAGTTTGTCAATACTACAATGCTTATAAATATCAAAACGAAATTGCTTTGCCCGAACTTCTTCCACCACCAGAACCACTGTTATCATTACTTTCAGGTAAGACAAATCAAATATATTCCACTTCTTGATTATTCAAAACAATAATATTAGGCTTGACAGGAACAACACCAGATTCGCGACATTTTTTGACCAACATACGAAAATATAACTCATGTTTCCAAATGACGTCGTTTGGTGCTACTAAAGTAGTTCGAGCCAACTTTATGCCAACGTTTCGAGTTCAAGGCCAAATATATCACCGAATGGGCTCAATACTCCCAATTCCAGGTGAAGATCCTAAGTTCTTACAAATTTATTTCATCGGACAAGCGGATAACAACAACCAAGTGCAACAGCGTCAACATTACAATCCAGGTACAAAACAGCAAATCGTAGCCGATTTGCAAATAATGCTTCATGCCAACAACCAGTTGGTAAGAACATTCAAACAAGCAAAAGGTGATCCCTGATTATCTTCAGATGATCAGTTTATTGCAATTCATGCTGATAAAACGCCTGCTGGGCAACACCAAGGACGTTACAACGCCCCTACGGTTGCTGATGTAGCAATATTGATGATTGGTGATCCTGTTGCACCACGTGATATTATTATCCGTCGTCGTGATGAGACAGTTACCAGAATATCTGAAACACATCGCTCATATGACGCACTTCAGTATCCTATTATTTTCCCATACGGTGAAGATGGGTATCACTTTCAAATACGCCAAATCAATCAAACAACACGTAAGTTAAAAATATTATTTTCATAATACTTTTTTGCATTAAATTTTAGCTATAAAGTTACTTACGATTTCCCAACATTTTATTTCTTACATACTTTAGATGAACAAACGAGTAAAAAAGTGCGTTCGATGAATTTTTACGCATATCGGTTAATGATTCGTCAAAACGTTGACAATCACATTCTGAACTGTCGCGAATTATTTCACCAGTATATCGTCGACATGTACGCCAAAATTGAAATGGAACGTTTGTCATACATACGGTATAATCAATCCAAATTACGAGTAGATAATTACATTCATCTTCGTGATGCAATGAATAATCAAAATGACATAAATCCCAATGAACTTGGGCAATCTATCATACTACCAGCAACATTTACAGGCAGCCCACGTCACATGCAAGAATATTCACAAGACGCAATGACATATGTGCGATCATACGGCCGGCCAGATTTGTTTATCACATTCACATGTAACCCGAAGTGTGAGGAAATCGTATCCGAATTGTCTTCTGGTCAAACATCGGTACATCGACATGACATTACAGCACGTGTGTTTAAACAAAAATGAAAATCACTAATGGATTTCATTGTTAAGTTACGTGTTTTTGGAGAAACGCGGTGCTGGATGTATTCTGTCGAATGGCAGAAACGTGGATTGCCCCATGCTCACATTCTTATATGGTTGGTTGACAAAATTACGTCCGATAGAATAGATGACATTATTTCTGCAGAAATACCTGATCCTAACATTGATCCACATTTACATGAAGTTGTGATTAAAAACATGATCCATGGTCCATGTGGAAGTATCAATACAAATTCACCATGCATGGCCGATGGGAAATGTACGAAAAGGTATCCAAGAGAATTACTTCAAGAAACAATCACTGGTCAACGGATGATGGTGGACAATCAATTACACTAAAGGTGCAAAACAATGAAATTGATGTTGATAATCGCTGGATAGTACCATATTGTCCATTGCTTTCAAAAACGTACAAAACGCTATCCGCTTTATCGTCGTAGATCAACGGATGATGGTGGACAATCAATTACACTAAAGGTGCAAAACAATGAAATTGATGTTGATAATCGCTGGATAGTACCATATTGTCCATTGCTTTCAAAAACGTACAAAACGCATATTAATGTCGAGTATTGCAATTCGGTCGAATCAATTAAATATATCTGCAAATGCGTAACCAAGGGATCGGATATGGCAGTGTTTTCGTTGCGAAATCCAAACGATGAAATTACAAAATATCAAATGGCCCGATACATCAGCAGCAATGAAGCTGTTTGGCGAATTTTAGGGTTTCCAATTCATGAACGTCATCCGACTGTTGTGCATTTATCTGTTCACCTCGAAAATGGACAACGCGTTTATTTTACAGAAGTTAATGCACAACAAAGGGCTGCAGCGGCACCAGCTGCAACGTTAACTTCTTATTTGGATATATGTACTTTGCTCAAACATTGCTGTATGCTCAAATTCCAACATACTATACGTGGAACTCATCAACTAAAAAATTTCAACGCCGCAAGCAAGGAAAGCAGTTGAAGGATGGCCAAATTTATTTTCCACTGATGCATTAGGTAGGCTGTATTCTATTCATCCCCAGAATGCAGAATGCTTTTATTTACGAATGCTTCTAATAAATGTTCGTGGACCAACTTCATTTGAAAACTTGCGTACAGTTAATGGCCAAATATGTGCAACTTATCGAGAGGCATGCCAAAAACTAAATTTATTAGAAAACGATTCGCATTGGGAAACAACACTAGCAGATGCATCAATATCTAATTATCCATGCCAGATAAGAGCATTATTTACTATCATATTGGTAACTTGCTTTCCATCCCAACCGAAACAACTTTGGAATACATTTAAAGCAAATATGAGTGCAGACATACTGCATCGAAAGAGAATTACCTGCAACGACGAAACAATTGAATTTTCAGACGCAATTTATAATGATGCTTTGATTCTACTAGAAGACAAGTGCTTGCAAATAAACAACAAGACCCTCTCGCAAGTTGGTAGGATTAGTCCTAATCGATCAGGCGATGATGCGTCTGACCAAGATGTACAACGAGAAAGCAATTACAATCCACAAGAGTTAGAATTATTTATGGCTGCAAACCTACCACATTTACAGCAGGAGCAACTCTCGGCATACCACACTTTAATGACAGCAATTACTAATGAAAGTGGTGGATTGTACTTTATTGATGCACCAGGCGGAACAGGAAAAACGTTTTTGATTTCGTTGATTTTGGCTAAAGTTCGATCGCAAAATAATATTGCACTAGCCATTGCATCGTCCGGTATAGCAGAAACACTTTTGGATGGTGGCAGAACAGCGCATTCGGCACTGAAATTACCTCTCAATCCGCAATTCTCTGAGACGCACACATGCAATATTAAAAAAACTCCTCCATGGGTAAAGTCCTGCAAACATGTCAGATCATAGTATGGGATGAATGCACAATGGCCCACAAAAAATCTTTAGAGGCCCTTGATCGCACGTTACAGGATTTTAGAAGCAACAAAAGACTATTTGGAGGAGCACTAATAGTGTTAGCCGGTGATTTCCGCCAAACATTGCCTGTACTTCCAAGTGCAACCCCAGCTGACGAGCTTAATGCGTGTCTTAAATCATCTGTTCTTTGGCACCACGTTCGCACACTGAAACTAACAACAAATATGCGGGTGCAGCTGCAACGCGATGCATCAGCTACTCGATTTTCAAAACAGTTGTTGGAATTTGGAAATGGAAAAATAAAAACGGATCCAACTACAAAATGCATTACGTTTCCACCTGACTTTTGCAAAATGACACAATCCATTGAAGAGTTAATCGATAGTGTATTTCCAAATATCGAACGTAATTTCAAAATCGAGCAATGGTTATCTGAACGAGCGTTACTTGCTGCCAAAAACATTGATGTCAATTCAATAAACAGTGTTATTCTAAATAAAATCAGCGAAACTGCAGCAACATACAAGTCCATCGATACCGTTATGAGAGATGAGGATGCTGTCAATTATCCTGTTGAGTTCTTAAACTCACTTGATGTCCCAGGTTTTCCACCACATTTGCTGAAACTCAAAATTGGAGTTCCCATTATTTTACTGCTGAACATCGACCCACCACGGCTTTGCAATGGCACTCGACTTACAGTAAAAAAAATTCTAAACAATTTTATCGAAGCGACCATTATAACGGGCAAATATAAAGGAACAAATGCACTGTTGCCACGCATTCCTATGATACCAACAGATTTGCCATTTGATTTCAAAAGATTACAGTTTCCTGTTCGGTAAGCGTTTGCGATGACAATTAATCTCAATCTCTGCAAGTTTGTGGCTTAAATTTGTCAAATCCATGTTTTTCTCATGGACAGCTTTACGTTGCATGCTCCCGTGTTGGGAAACCAAACGATTTGTTTGTTTATGCTCCAAATGGACATACTAAAAACATTGTATATCCTAGAGCGTTACAATAGTTAATTTATAATAAAATAATTTATTTCTCACTATATAAACACTTTTTATTTCATTTCATAATGATGGGGGTAGCACACCGGGTTCAGCCTTTTATTATAAAAAAATATATATCATTGACACGAAATTTGTACTTAATTTTGCTCTTATTTTTAATGTATTACACATTTCAATTATCATTTTTTATATTTTAAAAACGATCATAAACAAACTAAGGCCACCTAACTTATCTCAATGTAACCAAAGTTTAGTGATAACCATGACTGTTAAATTTATTTGAAAATATCTGTGGTTAATTAAACCCCTACAATTCAGGGGTAGCGAAGCGCACCGGGTACAGCTAGTTTATTATAAAATCAAGACTTGGGATTGTCTTCAACTGCTGAAAAGACTACCAACTAAGAACAGAGTACATCTGATCTGGGTGCCAGGTCACAGCGCACATATAGGGAATAAAGAGGCAGATGAACTCGCTAGGAAAGGGGCAGCCAGTAGTTTTATTTGAACGGAACCTTTCTGTGGGCTGCCATGCAGTTCCACGAAGTACAGCCTAAATCAATGGGTAGAGGTAAAATCCAATCATTTTTGGATGGAAAGAAAATATATGGGTCCATAAAATCTTCATATCAAAAAGATCCCGTAAAAGAACTATAGAATTTCTAGACTTAACGAGAACAGGTAATCCCACATTCTCAGGCTTTCTAACTGGGCATTGTAGGGTAAAAAAAACACCTATATAACATGAAGGTAAGCTCAAATGCCAAATGGGTTGGCCTAGTTTTTTTTTTAAGCAGAGTAAAGCTTCTGATTGCCTTCAACTTGATGATATCCAGAGCATTCTCTGTTTCAAACATTAGCAAGTTGACATTCAGTCTACACGTGGGGCCACCTGGGTAGTTATCTCAACATCCACTGGATAATGAGCTAATGTGTGCAGCGAGTCTTCCCTGACGCTAACAGGGTTGTGCGCAGGGTTTGGGACCTGCCATTCAAAAAACAAGTCCAGTGAAGAACAAAACACATGCCTCGGATGAAAACCTACTTAACGTTGAAACCCAGCGCAAAATGAAAAGGGACAATGATTTAAGGATATGCACCTGGAATATCCCGACCCTCAATAGGGAAGGTGCCTCTATCCATTTAGCGAACGCCCTCGAATAAATCTCCTAAGAAAATTTCAGAATTCTTAATGAATTCTGAACTCTGGGATGTACTGTAACTCCAGAGCTTGTCACAATAGGTCCAAAGGTGACCGCAGTGACTAGGTGACTTGTTCCCGCTCTCACACAATCGAATCTAATCTTATTCTTTGCTTTATTTTTGGCAAACAGTATTACTTAACTAGAGGGTATGGTTTTCCTAAAAGTTCTACCTACTTACCTACATACCTACACAATATTTCATGGAAATTTTGTTACAATATTGCACTGACTCTCTAGGAAACTTTATAGAAGTATTGTTTACACCACCAGTCCTAAAAGAGTACTATCGAAAGGTACCATCATTTCCCTAACAATGTGCTACATTTAAAGCATTCTCTAGTATCAAATTAGAAATTCGTCCTGGCATCTTCTGCATCTCTGCTCTAACAGCAGAAATATGCCAAAGTTTGATATTTATTAAAATCCTTCACAATTACGCACACAAAGGACGAAAGAAAAGTCTTCATTTCACAAGCACAGAAAGTTTTTCGAGCGAACACATTTTTGCAGAAATACACTGAAGCATTTCAGAGTCAATTGTCATAGTGGCAAGCAGCGTGATTTGCAAAAGGCTACCAGAGTCCTTTCACAGGTTTCCCCAACCCAGGGCAACGAAAAGTTGACTTTTCTTTTATTGACATAGTTTTAAGGACGATCGATTTCAATTGCGTGGCAAGGACGATGCTGAAAATGTTTACAAAACGGAAATCTCCACAACCACTCTCTCTCTCTCTCTCTCTGATGGCTCTGGTCTTCTAAATAGGAGTCCATTAATGGTGTGCTGGCTTTTATGCAGCTTTTGCTCCATTTTTTAGCAATCAATACTAAAGTAATCCGATCTTTTTAGCACAACGGAGCAACACAAAAAACGCCAAATACAAAAATGCCAAATATGTCCGGGAAATTCGTTTCGTTAGTTTGACATACAAGCAGTTGACAGCTGTATCAAGTTGCGCCGTTTTAATTTGCAACATGTTTTTTGGTTGTTTCCATTTCAGATAATACAAGTATGTGATTTCGTTCGTCGTTTGTGCCGAAATGTGCGCCGCAATATTTAAATTTGAAAATTTCATTTTAAAATCTGAATTCATAACATAACTCAAATATTTCTCGTTTTTTTTATCAACCTTTTTTTTGGTTCTTTCCCAACCATTGAAAACGTCAACCAAAAAAAGGTCACAGGCAAATTTGCATATTTTCTGCTGCGCAAACACTGCTCCGAACATACACACACACATATACACTAAATAGGGCTATATCTGTATATGTGTGCGTGGGTAATGTATGTGCTTACCCACACACACACACACACACATAAATGGGTATTTCAGTTCAGGGTCCATGCTTTGATTTCGCCAAACATTGGAAAAAGATTACACAGAAGTGAAAGCTGAACAAGAAGGATTCTTTATAAAGCCTATTAAAGGCAACAAAAAGTCGCACTGATTGTAAATATGAAAGCCAAAAGATTTGTGAGCGCATTTCCTTTCGACTCATTTCTATATGGAGTGATAAGCCTACGTAGCACAGATATCGCACACAGCAAAAGTAAAAAATTCGCTTTTCCAGTTGCTCTTGTTCATTTTGCCAGTTCACTTGTGAAAATGTCGTCAAAGATGCTGAAAATGACAACTTTAAAGAAAGTAAGACTATATTCGTGGAGCCCGGTGCGACCGGCATGACTCAGGCAGCGTGAAACCGGTTTGGTTGGGCAGTTTGGAGCACTGTCACTCAGCCATCTTTGGAGAGGTCTCTGCAATGCGAAGTAGAAGGAAGTAGAGGAGTTTATTGACAGAATTGCATAGAGAAGGTAAAGATATACGGAGAGCGAGAGTGAGATAGAGAGAAATAGAGAGAAAAAGAGATAGCGAGAGAAAGAGAGATAAAGAGAGAGGTAGAAAGAAAGAAATAGAGATAGAGAGAGAAAACGAGAGGGAAAGAGAGAGAAAGAGAAAGAGGAAAAGAAAGAGAGAGAGAGAGAAAGAGAACGAGAAACAGAAAGAGGAAAATAAAGAGAGAAATAGAGGAAGAGATAGATAGAAAGAGAGATGAAGAAATGGGATAAGGATAGAGAAGATGTAGAACTTGTTATAGATAGTTAGAGTTAGAAAAAGGGAAACGATAGAAATGCAGTTAGATTTAAAGTCGTGTCTGTCTTCTAGACAGAGATATATATTCAGTTCCTAGTATTACAAGATAACTGAAGTGAAGATGGTGATACAGATAGAAATAAAGTGTTTGCAGTAGTTAAGAATATACTGCAACATAAATGATTGCATACTTTTAGGATACTTCTGTTAAGTGCAGTTACTACGAGAGAGATATGTATAAGTCAAGACACAATCTATTGGAAAAAAAGCTTACTCAAGAACCCTCTTTCGAAGTGTAGATAAAATTCCAGAATGTACTCTCTTCCAAAGTGTAGATAATCTTCTAGAAGATTCTCGAAAATTATAAGTGTAGATAATGAAGGCTCTCGAAAATTATACAAAGTGTAGATAATGTTCTAGCACGTTCTCGAAAACTCCTACGAAGTGTAGATAATGTTCTAGAATATACTTCTTCAACATAAGGGGGGTATATAAGCCACCAGCAATTCAAAGTCGACGGAGTTGAATAGCAATCGTAACAGTGTGTACATCGTGCATTTCACTTATAGCAGTTACAGTGTTCAGAAGTTATAAAGTGATTTAATGAATTATGAAGTAAAGTGCAAATTGTAATAAAGTAAACTTTAAGCCTAAAATAAAGTGTGTAAATTGCAATAATTAAATAAAGTTAGTTATTTTAATTTAACCAGCGATTGTTTTATTACTACACAATTCAGTGGTACGAATCCGAATGTTGAGAGTTACAGTAAATTGTCAGGAGGGCAATTTCGTAACAATATATATTATATAGGCAGAGTTGGAGAATAATATAACATGAAATAGTGAAGAATATAGAGAGGCAAAGTATATACAGAGTTGGAGCATCATATAAGATGGAAATAGATATATGTCAGAGTTAAAGATTGTGAACAGGTGGCAATGGAAATAGTGTTAGAATAAATGAAGTATAAATTAAGATGGGAATAAACAAGCAAAGAAAGCTTAAGCCCTTTACCCTTGTGCTTGTCAGTCATGCCAAGGCGATGTATATTTTATTCATATTTCATCATTAAGAGCACATCTTGGGTACATTTTATTCATATATCATCATTATGAATATATCTAGGGTTGATTGTAATCGAAGGACGCGTGGTCAATTCCTGATCGTCCGCATTTCTTTAGAATTGCTTTGTAGCATCAACATACTTATTCATATAAAATTGGGTAAAAGAATATTTTTCAAAGATCCTAAGTTTTAAAAAGGGCGTGGCTCTAAAAATGTCCCGCCAATATTTTGTTTGAAGTTTTATACAAGCACTATGGAACTTTTATGTAACATTTCGTTGCTGAATCTTGCATAGGGACCCGGTAATAAATATTGGTTAATTGTGGGCGTAGCAGTAGTAATAATCTGCCCATATCTTGCTTGCACACTAGTATAGAACTAATGTATACAGTTACTAATTTGTATTCATATATACAAGAATTTGTTCCCTGAAGTTCCTTATTTGGAAAGTGGGCGTGTCCTTTCTCTGATCAACCATTTCATTCAACATTCTTGCAGTTGGGTTTGTAATGTTCACATGGTGCTTCACGTAAAATCGTCAATAAATATCTTATAGATTTTAAGCTATGAATATTTGCTAATAGTGGGCGTTGCAGCTATTATATGGGGCTTATATTTTGCATAGTATGTAATTGTAACCATATGCCATAATGCCAATGGGAAGAATCCAACTCCTCGCTGCACTTTGCATAACAGACGCGCTGAGAACCACTCCAACGGCTGCTCTCGAAACGGTACTCAACATGCCGAGTATCGACCTTGAGGCGCAGAATCTTGCAACGAAATCCGCGGGGAGACTGACTCCTACAGCAGAATTTACTTGCAGAACCTTCGGGCATAGCTCAATATGCAAAAGGGATTTGTGCAACACTGATTACATGACTCTTTTAATTGGAAAAGAAGCTATCTAACTACAATCGAAAAGGAGGGGGGGCCTAAGGGCATGAGGCCGAGCCGAAAGACCTTTAAATTTTACACAGACTGCTCTGAAACGATGGATGGTGTGTTGGCGGGTATCTACTGGTTGGGATTTACGCAGCCTTTAAAGCTGCCTGACCAGAGCAGTATCTTTCAAGCGGAACTCTTCACTGTTAGGAAGACCGCAGAGCTAGCCTACAACAAGACAGGAAATGACTCTTAAATAAACATATACGTGGACACCCAGGCAGCGATAAAGGCGATTATCTCTTACAGTATAAAATCTAAAAATGTCCTACAGAGCAGGGAAGCCAGAGAAATTCTAGTCGCAAATAGAAGACTGCATACCTATTGGATACCTGGTCAAAAGGGCATAAAAGGGAATGAAATAGCAGATGAGATTGCAAAAAGCGCTGTCTATTTACTTGAACAAGAAAACGACATACAGAAACCTCTTATAGAACTATTAAACGAAACGGACGGACACATGAGATGGCAGATAAAAGCAAGGTGGCACAGTTTAGACACCTGCAAAATTGCAAAAGTTCTGTTTAAAGTCAACGATAGGAAACAAAAGCGATTTATACTCGCGCTCTCACGAAAAGACTGTAGAACTATCAAAGGTACAATGACAGGCCATAATTTACTGGGGGCACATGCACACAAGATAGGAATTGCGGACAATGACGATTGTAGAAAATGTAGGGAGGTTGGAGTAGGGGAAGCTCTAGAACATCTCCTTTGTGTATGCCCTGCGTTATCAAAAATGCTTAGGAGCCCCACAATTTGGGTGATTGGAAGTCGTCTCAGGAATGGAGCTGACAGCATTGCATAAATTCGCAAAAAGCGTTGACATCCTACGAGATGTCTGCTGGAAATCTGCATAAAGGTCAGAAAGGTATCGCTAGGGACGAATCGGTCTATGCATGGCTTTATGCCAGCAAGGTTAACCTAACCTAACCTAGTTGTAACCACATCTACAGAACTACCAAATTACTATTCCATCAATTGGACCGAAGTTATAGTCATTTCAAAAATGGTGCATAAGTTCAATATATGGAAGCTAGGCGTGATCTTCATTCAAAAGGACTTATGTAGCAATGTGGTTCTGTGTTTTGGTCCAGATTAGACTTTTGCAAAGTTTCTCTAGTGATGTGGAAAAATAGTGACCACAGACGGACAGACTGACGGACAATATCAAAATTTCACAGAAATTGTTTCTGATAATTTGTGTATATACACGTATATGTCCATACCTGCCACGCCTCCTTCTGGTAGCTGAAAAGTTACTTAACCACAGAAACTTAGTATACCTTCTTTTCATTTTTGAAGGTATTGAAAGCTAAGAAGGACATAAGGTAAGTAAAGTTTGAACACGGAAAGTTTGATACGGATTTAGACCTATAGATACAGTTGGGGATAGGGATCTAAAATTGGAAACATATACCAGTATGGATAGAGGAAGTTGGGAACGAAGACTGTGGTGTAAATACAGTTGAATTTAATGGTAAATATATATAAGAATATAAAGTTAGAGATAAATAGAGATAAACACTTTGTTAGAGACTGAGATACAGGTGAAGAATGCGTTAACGACAGAGATGGATGTAATGATGGAGATGCAGATGGAAATATAGATATACTTGTATATATATATAGGTATATATCGAAATAGTCAAATATACAAAGAAAGATAATTAAAGGTTAGGAAAACATAGAAAAAGAATCAGTCGTGGCTTGACAAAGCAAACGAGATGGTAATAGTGAAAATGATAAATGAAGAGACAGACATAAGGGAAGAAACCTAGTTACATAAATGGAGACAGATACAAATAAACGAAAGGCCACAGTTAGAGATATATAAACATGGAGATAAAGTTAGAGAGATACGAATTTCTACATATATTTTTGGTGGTGTTCAGTCAATTATTAAATGAGTCGTTTTTGGGCCCGAGAGAACATTCTTAACTCCCTTTATCACATAATTGCTTGCATAAGAATAAAAAAAGAAAACCTAAAGTTAGAGATGCATAAATATAGAGACAAAGATACAGAAGAAAGACAGAAAGAGAGAGAGAAAGGAATAATTACATAGATTTTGTATGGTGTTGATTCAATTTCTATATAATTCGTTTGTGGGGCTCACAGAACATAAGTAACTGCTTTCATGTGAATAGCGACATAGAATAACTGCAGCTTCTTTGTCTCTATTCAGAGATACATAAAAATAGAGATAAAAAGATAGAGAGAAAAGGATAAAAGAAGAGAGAGATAGTGAGAGAAATAGAGACAAAGAGATAGAGTGAGAGAGATTGCAATTTTATTTAATTTTTGTCCTCATTCAATTTCTAAATAATTCATGTTTGAGCCCCACAGAAGCACACTCAACTTTTCATTGTCACCTGCCCACTTTCCATATGCATGCTGCAGCTCACAATGCCACTGCGCACCCTCATCGATGCTGCAATCACGCTGTTTAAAGTGCAGCACTGTCGAATTTACAACTGTCACTCAGCTCATAATTTACGCAAAGGTGGAGCGGGTTCATTGTAACCCAAACTGAAGCAAGAGCAATGCGACTACCAACGAAATTCAGCTGCCATGCAAACACAAGAGCCTGGCAGACCGTTGGCCAGACAGTTGTGGAGCCGCCATTCATTATGCAGGAGTCATACAGAACTTCCACGAGCCAAGCAGCTCCTCTTTCTTTGTCCACTGTCCACTGCGTAGTGCCCCAACTGTCCCAAAACTTTGCTACACCATAAGAATTAAAATGTAACTTTTACATTTCCACAATTACAACTTTAATTAACTTGTTCACACTTACTCAACACAAACACACAAACGCTCACTCACACATAAACGCAAACACACTCTCGCCGAACACACTCATACAGAGCAGTCACACTCGCTGGCGCACAAAGGAGTGCTGGGAATATTGTTTGAAGCGGAAACACTTGGCGTTTAATTAAAAATCTGTAATTGCAGACAAATGTGCACCGGCCACACGGTCACTCGGAGGGCGGTGGGGTGCAGGGACGGGCCCTTTCATTGACCGTGGCGTTAATTGTGCTTTTCTTGAAAAGCAGCAGGAAAAGCGGCCGCACTGGCGGCATTTAATTTGCCCTGCTCGATTGGCCTTTTAAGTGAGAAATGTTATAGAAATGTTAATTGTGCAAATTGGGGCGAACATGCGTGCATATATAGACCCCCCGCCTTTCTGTGTATAAATGTGGGAAATAATTGTTTTTACAGAGTAATTACAGGACTACAAAATAATGCAATTAAGTAAAGCAGTGTTGTGATTAAGTTTTAACTCGGCAAAACTTTTACGCTGAAATTAATGAAAACTCCTTTCGAGCTGGTTCTAGTGACAAATTAAAACGCCACAGAACAGCAACGATAGCAAAAAGTAGGAAAAGGCAATACCCCAGCAGAGAATTGATACGCTGATGAGGATGCCAGTGCTGAGTTCTACAGCAAGATGGTCATGTCTGAGACAGTTTAGGTTGAAAGGAGCAACAAAATATGTAGACGAAAATTGTATAAGTTGTGTGTGGTCTATATAGGGCTGACAATGTACCTGACAATGTAGCTGACATATAATTAGTAGGCTCAGAGGTCACAGCTCATATTCAGCAGCAAATATTGTTGGTCCTTATACGTATACGTCACTGGAGGCAGAAACAGCATTAACGATACAATTACAGACGTTCCAGAATTGTTATAGGTGTATCATCGGTTCCTCAGTTCATATTATGTATATAACAATTCTGGAACGTCTGTGATTGTAGTGTTAGTGGTGTCTCTGCCGCCAGTGACATACTTCCTGACATTTACAGACAATTTATTGATGAGAAGCAGCAACAACAAATATACTTGGAAGGTTAATTGTTGCTCCCTTCGACAATGTCAGCTGTGATTTCAGCGATGACATCCCAATTTTCATCATTTCTACCTTGAGAACCATAACAAATTGGGAAAATATACTTTATATAATGCCTCTAATGTTATCTCCCACATGACCTGTCATCGATGGTGTTATTGGTTGTTAACAATTTTAATAACCTGTCATTTATAGCTGCAAAAAAGCAAATTTTATATAAACCATTGTAGTGTATTTCACATATCCTACTTATAGTCGCTGACACGATAAATGACAAGTCAGCGGAAAGAGCTGGAATCGAAAGATTTCCATAGACATTCCATTAATGATATTCACATGTTTCTATTGGTCGCATGTGATTAGCAACTGTTGATTCAAGGTGTTTCATGACTGGCTGCATGATATGTCATCTCAAGATGTCGGAACTGATAAGCAACATGGTAGTTTATAACAAAACATTAAGTTTATCTGCCATATGTTTGTCATTAAGTAGCATCATAACCAATCTATCATTCTGGATAATTTCATTGCTGACATCATACATGACTTGTCATTAAGTAGTATCATAACCAACCTATCACTCTGGATAATTTAGTTGCTGACATCATATATGACTTGTCATTCAGAAGCATCATAACCAACCTATCACTCTGGATAATTTCGTTGCTGCCATCCTACATGACATGTCAGTGAGGTGTAACACCCTTCCTAACTCGACGATTGCACATGGAAATTTCAATACTGAACCCAAGCATCAGCTTTAAATGCTTTTGTCGGATCTGATATGCACCCTGACAACCGCTGTCAATTTTCTGCTGGGTGAGCTACACAAATTCAAATGCAAACTAACTGGGTATTTGCGTGTGTGCGGCTGTGTGAGTGTGTTTGTGAATGAACGAATTCATTTCGGTGCTGGTCGCGTATTGTTTTTAATAAAATATCGTACCACAAATAATTTTAATTCTTGTTTTCCTCATGTTTTCCGCCTCGACGCATTTATGCTGTCTCCCGTCCTGTGCTGTCCTGCTGACCGCTTGTTTCGCTCTTCGCCCATTTCTAACTAAATTCATTGTTTATTGTGTGCTGTTTTCGCCTGCCACCCCTCCCTCAGGCCCCCTGCCTTCCTGCAGTCTTCATCCCTTTAATTGTTACCCCACTATTTCCGTAAAGGTCAAAAGTTCAAATGTTGTCCTGCTCTGTGGCTGGCTGGCACTGCACATTGTCATACTCGAACGCAAACTGTTTGCCTGCGCTGCTAACTGGACACGAGTGTGTTGGCTGGTTAAAATTGCATATTTGTGTACAAGAGTGGCGAGTCGAGCCGTGCCGCCTGAGCGCAGACAAACCAAAAATTATGTCCACTGAACGGGCTGTGCACATGTACACAACAGCATCCTTGCCGGCCGACAAGGCCCCTCCTACCCGTAGGGTATGTTAACATTTCAGGAAAATTTTGTGAAAATGTTGCAAGTTATGCGCCATGAAATATTAATTCCTGCTAAGGATATTAAAACCTTGTACCGAATTAATATTTTTTGTTGGTTCCCTTTTCCTCTTCGCTCTTTGCTGTCCTTTCCACTCTGAACGCCTAACTCACGAGCCTTGAGCGAGCGTCTAATAGTGAACCCTTTGTGCAGTGTTTGCTGTTTGCTTTATTAAATTTAAATTTAATAAATACGCACTTCAATTTCTTTTTCATTTTATTTGTTTAAGTATTTTTTTCTGATTGTTGTCGGTTTTTTTTTTAGTTTTTTGCAGTAATCCAAAATTAACTTAAAAATTCTTGCTTTGCATTTTGCTGCGAGATTTGTTCCGCCTTCGTGCTCGCGCTGCGCTGCTGACATTTCATTTCGCAGCACAAAAGACACAAAAATGAAAAGTTGACAACTCAACTGGGGACCCCGCTGTTCTTCAGCTCTGTGCCCGTTCGCTCGCTCGCTTGCTCCTTTGCTCAAGCTGTGCCGTGCTCCGCTTCTGCAGTGCCACAAGTAATGCTCAACTTGTGTGGCTGGCGCTCGCTCAGCGCAGCTGAATTTAGTTGAATGAACTCGAGAACAATTCACACAACGACGACAACCGACGCAAAATGGAGAGTGTAATAGGCGAAATTAACAAGACAAAAACAACAACAAGAAAAACAACAAAAAAAAAACAAAAAATATACGCGGAAAATATCCGCAAAACAAAATCGCAGTGGCGCCCACTTCGGTGCTGGGATTTTGCATCCGCGCCACTCGCAGCTCAGAGATACTTGGAAAAATGAGCACAGAGTACCGGGTAATTGCATGAGTGATTGTTTAAATGTTCATCACGTTCCTCTTTTCAGGGACTTACTTTTGTTCGGCTAAGCTTGTTGTACGATGCTCTGTTTTGGAGATTAACACGAGATTAGAAACTTTGACGGGATTCACTCAGCTTGGGAGATTAGCACAATCTTTGACGGGATTCAGTCATTAATCCTGTTAAACTTCAACACATTGGAAATCTTATTTATGTTTACTCTTTGCTAATATCTGTTCCAATATTCCTTGAAAGAGAATTGTGTATTATTGAAATGACTGATAAAATATTGTAGGATCCCAGCAGTCCCCACACAGATGCACACAGATATATAGCCAAGAAAATCAATGCAAATTCCTCTGAGTCCTACAATATGTTGGAAGCGAAGCAGCCTGACATAGATACACAAAGTTCCACAGACAAAATCTATGCAAATTTTTCCTATAATCTTTTGGAAAGCCAGGAATCCTCACATAAGTATACAAGGTTCACATAAGTATACACAGTTCCATAACCTAATAAAATAAGTGCATAATCATAAGTTTTGTGGAGATCAAGTGTGCTTACATAGGTAAATAAAGTTCTATAATCAAATAATATCAATATGCACATTTTTTCTGCAATCTTTTAGAATCCCTGGCGTCCTTATATAGGCACACAAAGTTTCATAACCGAATAAAATCAATATAAATTGTTCCCAAGGATGCCAGGAATCCTCACATAAGAATACAAAGTTCTATAGTCAAATAATATCATTGGAAATTTTTCTGCGCCATGAGGCAGGAGGTAAGGATAATAACCGAAGGAGTCATCCACATAATCTGAATGAACATGCCTCTTATTCTCACACTAGGAATTGATGGATATATTTCAAGGTTTGTAGGGAGACTAATGTCACCTGCGACGTTGGACATTTTTCTGGGCCCAACAGTGCCATGAAGTAGCAACTCTTTTAACGATAATAACCGAAGGAGTTTTCTACACAATCTAAAGGAACACGTCTCCTATTCTCATACTATTGTTGATGGATACATTTCCGGGTTGGCAGGAAGACTAATGTCACATGCGACGTATTTGGGACACTCTCCAAAATTCCGTGACAATTATAAAATAATAACTAAAATATACTCGTATGACAAAAATGTAATTGAAAGTGCACTAAACTAAAGACCTCATTGCGTCTCTTTAGCACACCAACAATACCAACTCACTTGGATAAGGATGTTAGATCCCTAGAATTCTTTAAGTGTGTTATACACCGCGACCTGAACAATCTATTGTGAGGCCCCTATTTACTTGAAAGTTGAGGATATTATCATCTACAATTCTTCTGTCAGGTTGATTTCCGACAGGAGCTAATGTATTTTGGAGGAATCAAATAGAAGGGATCTTGCCTCATATCTAAGATATATTCTTCAAAACCCCTGAGTCTTTTGTGTGCCAATGGTCCGCACTCTGTGATGAGGTGCAGTGAGGTTTCGTCACTTTCTCCATAGAATCGACATTGATGGCATCTGAAGATATACCCAACTTATTCATATGGTAGTTGAGTCTACAGTGTCCGCTTAAAATGCCTGTGAGGATTCTTAATTTACTTCGAGGTTTATTTATTAACTCCATAGCTCTTTTAGAATTAAAATCTCCCAGAAAAGCTTTGGACTGATAAGGATGTTACTCCATTTAAAATATAACTCGGGAGATACTATGAAATTGCTTTTAATTCTTGGATTCTGAGACTAAATTCGTTTACGCTAGACATGAAATATAATCTGAACTTGTCATCTGTAGTCAGAGAAGCACTTCGACTTAGAGAAGAACCAAATTACTAATAAGCCAGTTGAAGCCTGCAGAAGTAAATATTGTAAGAAACTATTCAACTCCTGTTACCACACATATAACCCTATCTTTTTAGATTCGTTTGTTTGATGTTTCACATCATACAATAATTCGTTTCTGCGAAAACGTGATATCTAAAATGTTACAAGGACACTCTCCGAGAGCAGACTTCACTATTTAAGTTCAACATTTAACCTTTATATTTACATATCTGAACGTTAGCTCACGTCAAGCCCATCCAGCGTGTATTTCACATGACTTCAATCTTCACTTAGAGTGGAACTACCAAGCTGAAATGTGAAGCCAGTTGCAGATGCTTGAGAGATTGAAACGAAGTTTGTGGTACAAGTAGGTTTGGTTAGGTTGCGAAGACGTGTGCGGATACGGTATACGTCCTTCCACACGGAGACATCTATGTCCATTGTGACTGCCCTCAAAAATGCCAAGAGGAGGCATACTCGTCCTTACCCTCGATTTCCGTATACATTGGAAGTAGCATCCCTATTAAACCATTTTGTTTTCCAGATGAAAGTGAGGAGATCCGATAAGTCCACCTTCGATATCTCTGTCAAGCTTGTGAAGAAGCGCGACCCCAAACATTGATGTTTTTTTAACTGTAGTCTTGGACATTGACATAAAAAGTGATGAATCGATTCTATCTGTTCTTCATCATGGCAACTCCTGCATAGCCTGCTCGACGGATTACGAAAATGATGAAGCATTGGTGCGCTAGCGCAATGCCCGATAATGGCCCCATAAGCACCCTTACTGCAGGTTTGTTGAGCCCTAAGAGAACCTTCGTTCTCTTCGAGTCTAACCCAGGCCATAAGACCCTTGAGACTTCATAGTCGTCACGATTAGTCCATAAGTTGTCTGTCACCGCAATAGTGAATTCATCTATGCTCCTAAACAGTGGTTTGGTGCAAGTAAATTGGATACTAGTATTCAAGTGGTGAAAAATTTTCAAGTAATCGAAGGTTCGGTTAATTTATCACTAGGTAACATTCCCTGGGATTACAGATTCAGGAAAGATTATTAGGGAGTTGATTAGAAGATGTTACCACGTCATCTGCATACTTCATAAACAGTTGCAGCTACGCCGAGAGCAATGGAGAAGCTTCTTAACTAGATACAAACGATGCAGCAATATCCTTAGAAGGCAACAACACCAATTAAGACACACCTGATAAAGAACAATATCGATAATATAGAGAATAGATGCATGCTGACTAGTATAGACAAGAGCAAGTAGCAATTTCTTTGGTTGTTTTCTGATAACTAGCGATATTGCATTCTACGATGATACATTCTAGCGTAATGAGCCAGAAGGATATTCAGATGACGTTGCGAATTGTGCATTAAAATAAAATAATAATAATGTAATCATATAATAAAAGAAAATCGCTTATTGTCTGAACCTGATAGGAGAATGAGTAAAAAACTTCTTGAAGTCATACTTTTTCTTCGAAATTGTTCTACTCTAATATCGTTTTCTGTTCAAATCTTCATGAAAACATTCGTAAAAGCCCTCCGAATGGTGTTCACGCACTCCATTATAATTTAAACTTATTTATTGACTGAAAATTTTATTTTGCTGTGCTCCTGCACCTCCACAGTGCATGAATTCAGCGAAAAAAGCTTACAACTTGATTTCGGTGTTCCTGGCGTATACGCAACAAAAAATGTTGACACACTTCTGCAGGGGAAATTTTGTTGACTCTGGTTATGTGCGCGATTCGTGTTTATATTTGTGTTTTTGGATTGTTTTTTATTTTATTTCAGAACTCCAAAAATGCACAAACACGTCAAATAAACTGTCGACACTCGGGTGTTGATTTTATTGTAATTAATTTTTGTTAGAATAATGAGAAGAGAGCAATTAATTAGCATGATTTCGTGTTGTTCCGCCACTGTTTATGTTTTAGTTTCCCACAATTTATCTGGAATAAGTTAGAATAAAATAAATAATATTTTTAGTTTGCTAAAACCGCAGAAAAGCGCTCTGCACGTGGCAATTTGGATAATTAGTTTACTTTTAGATGCACAAACATAATGATAATCGCACACATGTTCACTCACAGATACTCAGGGTTGTTCTGTGTCAATATTAGTTCATGTAATGTCCATTAAAAGTGCACTAATTCAAAGTTTTCAAATGCAAACAAATGTTGCAGTATGCCTGGAGAAATTTCTGGAAGGTTCGCATTTGGAACTGGGGAAATACAATATTTTTATACTCGTAGTTATCAAAATGATATTTCACTTAGTTAAACGGGACTTTTTCAGCAGAGCTATCATAGTTCATTTCGAAAACCCAAAGGACAAAGTTGGGGAATAGCACAGAATAATTTCCTCACAAGAAACATCCAAGTTTTCGGCATAACGAGGAAGCAAAGGACACGAGTGTAAAGATGAGTAAATCAGGAACAAAGCAAATATTTCACTGAAGATACTGGACACTTGAGGTGTGGACGCGGCACTTGATGTGTCCGTGAAAGTCCTCAAGCGCAATGAGGCTCCGATTATGGTCGAATGTTAAGTGCTGACTTCATGAATAGAGTAAATAAATAAGAGTCACAATCTCGAACCACAAACTTTTTGTAAGGTGGCGCTGCTAATAGCGCCAATTATTCAATAGATCTTATTTTCATATAGCAGCGCCACTCTGTTTACTACCCCCGACCGATTTTCTTCTATGTTGTAAAATGAGTGACATTTCAGATTGTAACTCTTATTTCTTTACCATATGCTTCATATCACACATCGGTTATGGGAACATCCGGCGAATGATGTTTGAAATGAAGGCAACACAACATCAGTGTATGGAGTAGCAGGAGATGTTGTCACAAACTGCCATGTTGGCAGCAGTGAATGCGTTCTTCAAGACATTTACCACAATGAGTAAATCATGTCCTAAGTACACCCATCACTACTCCTGTCCCATCCTGCCCTTTAATTCAACAGAACCTGTAGAAGTCAGCTCCCATACGCGTGTGATTGAAGTCTGTATGCTTCGGCATCACTGACAATCTCACTGACAAGCTCACTGGCAAACATTGACCATTAACTTCCGGCATATATCGACCTCGCTTCAACCACTGGAATTTTGCTTTGTTCTCTTCAATACAAATGCAAGCGTACAGCTAAAGCCCCTCTGTTCCCGTGCATCTTTCACAAGTTTCTTTTTCGTTGATGTGTTCAAATTTTAATCCTTTCCTTTAAATTGCAGTAATTTTTACCTAATTACTAGATACAATTTCTTTGGGGAAAACTTTCGAAATCCATAAAATGTGTTTGCCAACATTTTCGGTTCGCAAAGCAGAGCTCAGCAGCTGCTGCGCTCTGGTATACGCCTATTTAGTAGACTAATTGCGAACATTACACATCCATATAAAAACTTTCGTTGCACATGCAATCAAATAAGTTTTACTTCTTAATTACATACTTGAGGAAGCTGTTACCGCTTATGCACACACACACATACACAGCCATTCTCGCACCCAGTCTTATTCATACATGCTCCAGTAAAGCGTACAAGGAACACCACACACTTTTATATGCATAGCCAGGAAGGGGAAACAACAACGCACGGAAAGGACATGACAACAACTAAACGGATAAATGGAAGCAGCATACACGCGCTCGCACTGGCAGTATGTGCACGGAATGCCAGCCATGTGCGAGGCTGTGCGGACTACTTGCCAGGCTGTAGGGTGGCGTGTGAGTGAGTGTGCCAACAAAGCAAAACAAAAGATAGGATTGCGAAATATTTTAATTAACTCATTTAAAGCACTGACAGCCAACACTGGTAGCAGTTGTGGAACTTTCTCGTGCTTCAGAGCAGTCATGCAACAGGAAAGCGTACGATACACACGCATGGGATGTGGTCGTATGCAATCGTAAGGAAAAAGTGTGGCAAACACCACCATTGAAATGCAAAATTTCCTAACGATCGGATGATTCCTATTTTCGAATACGAATACTCCCGTAGATGACAGTTTGAATGCGATTGGTGGCAACTTAGCGAGAGTTGAGAAAGTTCGCAATTTGTCCAAACAGTATCATCAGCTACTAAGCTGTGAGCAGTTGGAGTTTGAGGGGGTAAGTTAGGAATACTCAGCACTGGGAAGCTCAGTCATAATTTCTATAGAAAAGTGGGGAGAAAATCGCAATCAGACTGTAACGAAAATGTGGCCTTCAATTGCATATATGAAAGGAACTTTGCTGCAGATAATTAACGACGTTAAGCAACAGCAGTCAGAGCTTGGAATCACGCAAAAGGAGCTTCTAAACTTGTGAAGTGGAAACCGCGAAGATTTAAATTCCTTTGGGGGTGATCAGATAGATCCAAGTCCTTTAGGCTCTCTAAAAAAAAGTAGACAGATCCTAGCCATGAAGGCTTTTTAAAGTAAAGTAATGGATCATATATTTGGGAGTATCAAAAATGTTGGGATAGTCCCTTACGATGCAGATGAAAATGGAGTTACTGTGGTATCATTATGCTTTCAAGTACAAATATGCAACACATCCAAGTCCTTTAGGCTCTCTAAAGTGAAGTAGACTGATCCTTCTCATGAAATCCCTCTAAAGTAAAGTAATGGAATTCATATTTGGGATTATCAAAAATGATGGGATTATCCCTTACGATGAAGCTGAAAATAGAGTTACTGTGGTGGCATTATGCTTTCAAGTACAAATATGCAACACAACCAAGGTGGTGAATACAGTAAACCAAATCATGCAAAAGATCCTTACAAACTTCTGATATACACATCCCAAAAATTTAGAAGTTGTTTTTGGGGTCTTTTGTGAGGAGAAGTTATCTAAACATATTTAACTGCTCCAGGCCTCCCTCTAATTGTCATCATTCAAATCTGATTGGAAGAAGGTGATATCGCTCGAAGGAAAAATATGAGCCAATTGAGCTCTCTTTGTTGTAAGTTGTATATACGAGGGTTGAGATAGTTGCATATGCGAAGTTGGTGTGGAAGTTTCTTGTATGAGATCGATTAGAAATAGTTTGTTTTTGCAGCTGAATACACTTTTTTCCAAATTTGCTCAAGTTTCTGTATCACTTTCAGGAATAGATCAACCTCAAAATACTCATTTAAGACTGATGAAAACTTCTTCAAGAATAAACAAGTTTTGATCTTTAGAAAAAGGTAAACTTTTGTTTGTAAAACTTTGAAATACCGCAAAGAACCTTGAGTAATGGTCACAATCGGGTGGGTTTGAAAAGCAACCTCATCGAAATCTCTCCCCTGAATATTAAGAGAATGCACATAGGTTTCGGAATATAATGGTTGCTCTGTGTTCTGTTCCGGCCCTTATACCTACAGGACATTTTTTTTATGTATTTTAAAAATCATATTTGTATTTGCAGGTGTCTTTTAATTAATGGGCCTTTGAAAGGGGTGGAACCTTGTGATTCATGAGGTATCTCACAGGGTCAATTATTGGCCTAAGTACGCCGTTCGGGCGGCCGCTTCACCTACCTACCTACTTTAATTGATTTCAGATGTATAACATCGGTAAAGAGTGAGTGTTCAAAGCTACACAAAACAGATTGGACAGCATTGAGATTCAAAGGAAGTGGGGGTGGGCTGGAGAACCGCCGAACAAGTAGGTCTCCAAGCACTCAATCATTGATACCCATTGTACTATAATCAAGGAAACTAAGGAAACCAAATTGACATTTACATCCGTTGAGAATAATCTTGAAATCCCTTCATTCGATACGGACCACAGCTCAGTTGCGGAGAACTATAAGCTGGGCCTACAAGAAGAAGGGTACGACATTACTCAGTGGAAAGTTATGCTTTCTATAAGATTAATGTTCCTGCGGATAAGAAATATGCTCAATTTTAGAACAAACTGATTTTGAATGTTAGATAATCAACATAGTGTGGCTAAGAAACACCTGCTGAATATTAATGTAGACCCCACCTTTACATGAATAATGTTGGCGGAAAAAGATGGAAAAGTTGTACAAATATTTATATTGGCCCAACCTTCATATGTGATGGAAGAAGGCGGAAAGGTCAAATAATTGATCTGCGACTACGATGGTCGAACTAGCGCAGGATATTGGCTTATAACTTAGATTTCTAGCTAATTCTATACTAATGTGTCAACTGTGATAAAGATGGAGATTCACAATAAGCCCACAGAGTCCGCATAACTTTAGCTAAGAATGTCCATCTCCCTTTAGCATCGATATACAGTCATGTCCTTAAATTATGAAGCTCCTGCTTTCCGAAGTTGTTTAGCAATAGCGTTCGAAAACTTTAATCTAGCAAATCTTTCCATCCATCAAGAGGAGACCGTCTCTAAATGCACCCCAGTGCTCCACACTGAATGAACTGCGAGTCTAGGGTGATGATGGGATCAAAATGGAGTTCTTCAAGCTAATTGTGCTCCTTGCTCAGTAGCAGTAAATCCCACCTCAACCGACCAACCAACCAAACACACACAAATTCATAAATTAAATAAACTTCAAAATCATCGCTTGAAGTATTTTATTAAAACCCAATCGCAGTGAACCTTCAACGAGTTTGTAGCATAAAAGCGACGATGATGATGACCTACTTTGAACCGTAAATAAATTTAACGCTTAAATTGAATCCTGCTAAGCTTACTTACGTGCGCACCCACACAAACACACACACACACACATACACCCTGATAAACGGAGATTTTTGATTTAGTTTTGGGGGCAGATTCTTTTAACTGTCCACTGATAGGGCAAATGATTTATCATGTACTACCCACATCAATCACAACAACAACGCCAGATCGGAGCAAACATTGTACACACTTTGTTAAACAAGTGCAAGTGGTATAGAGGAGCACTACAACAACAACAACAACATCAGTGGCAACAACAATATTGAGAGCTCTGAAAAAAATCTATTTATGCGCTGCTAATCGGCTTAGCTTACTTCTTCTTCTCCGGCTTTTGTGTTCCGCTGTGCCTGTATGTGTGCCCATTTAATATTTTCCTCAGCTTTGATGTCCTTTTTGATTTTTTTTTTGATTCTTTCGTTTTTTTTCTGTGATGTTGACTTGTCGCTAAGCTGACATGCGGCGCATTTCTTTTCATACTTGTTGTGCCGTGCTTTATTTTTGTGTGGCGGCCACTTTGCAGTTAGTTTTGCTTCCCTGCAGGATTATAGACGGGCCGGACCGCCAGCCTCACCGAGTTTGCGAAAGGCCGTAATGAAGCTTACCTTTAAGATGGACGCTATGCATGCAGGGGAATGTGTAGCGAGCGGCTCAAGTTATTTAACAGTGCTTTAGGTTCTTTTTTCCGTTTGTTGACATAGTCGTGATTCGTTTGGCAAATTACGTCCTGGCAGACGGTCGCCAGGCGGATAAGCTAAGCTGGCCGCATACGCACTTTAAACATGATATTTCAGTTTTGTCTAAAAAAAATGCTAAACAAAGGCAGGCAAAAGGCAATTGTTTTTATGGGCTGCGACAAGTGTGCGTATGGGCGCAGACTTTAAGTTGTGAAGCACACTTTGCTGGCGACAAACCACGAGAAACCAACTGGAAAGTGTAAAGTTTATTGCTAATGTATGGCGATGGATTTAGGCAGAACAATCGAGGAGGCGTCCCTCGAGAAACGGAAAAACGTTCTTCTGAGAGGCCATAATAAAGTTTTTTTAAGGGCAGGGTTGGAGAAATCGGAAGTTCACGTTGGAAGAATGCAATGAATATCAGAACTGGAAAATCCTGAGGAGGTTTGCTAACAATTATTGAGGGGTTGTAGTCGGTTGTTAGCAATAAAGCGACCTTCAGAGCTCTCTTACTATAGAAGACCAAAGATTAGTTGCTATAAAGAAACACAGAATACCACAATACTGTATCCTAGGCTAGGTTCAGTTAAACTAACAGTCTCGAGGCGGGAACTAAAGCCAAGTATCTTCTTTCTCATCTACTCAGAAAACCTTCCATAAAATTTAATATTCCTTTCAAGGATCAAGTTGCCAAATTCGTATTCCTTTTCCCACTAAACTCGGGTCCAAGAAAAAGAAGACATACTCGGGTCCAAGAAAGAAACACCTCTACAGGCAGTACGGCACCTACATCCCGGTCGGTTTGTATAGTGAAATTGAATAGGTCAACATTCAGGAGGGCTGTTTTCTATGTCTCTGGGACATAAACATCTCAGAAGGTTATTATAAGGATAATATTTATGAAAGCTCAAAGAAAAATAAATGGACACGGTGAAAAGCTAACGTCACTGTTGCTCCTTATTAACCTCTCTAGTGGTGTGAAATTAGTGCCGCAGTGTAATTGAGGGCTGTTTTATAAGTCTCTGGGATATAAATATATCAGAGGGTTATTATAAGGATAATATTTATGGAAGCTCAAAGAAAAATAAATGAACACGGTGTAAAGCTAGCCTCACTGGTAATCCTTATTACCCTCTCTAGTGGTGTGAAATTAGTGCCGCAGTGTAATTGAGGCGTTGTCAACTGAATCGCGTAGGAACTCATAACTGCATATAAACTGGAGAGATAATAGATTTCTTTAAATCATGGCTGCATTTAGGGGACCACTGTGGTGACAAACAGGGAGTGGACTCAAGCCGACTATTTAAATACGTGTGGAGGCGAGTAGTGTAGCACAAATAGTTGAGTGCCAGAAAGATTAAAGGTTAGTTGCTGGCCTCATAATAAGAATGTTATTCCTGATGATCTTAGCCAAGTCAATCACAGCATTTAAACAGAGACCTTCCATATGGAGTTCATACTATACACAATGGCCGTGGGCGCAATTCTGATTTGTTCCTTTAAGTCTCAGCTGGTTTCTGAAAGGTTCCACTCATTAGAGCAGGACTCGTATGCAATTCCACAGTTTCACAAGTATGGGTTTCGAACACATAATGCTGCTTCAGATGAATACCCTAGCAAAGGGAAGAAACCTCAGCTGGTATAACAACATCTAAGTACACAACTAAGACGAAGTTATGGAAGCAAGGCTGTATACAAGATAAGGGTATCTTTATGCTTTGAGTTCCCGTTGTGTTCTTTTTGCCAGTCATCTTCTGCCGAGTCGCCCCCTTACTCAGGACATTGCTACCTGACAGCCTTTCTGCATATATTAAAAATGTCCCTTTACTTTTCTCTCGTCTCTACTCGGACTTCCAGCAAAATGGCTTTAAATAAAATTTCAATAAAGAAAATCCTTTTACGGCCGATTGAAACGAACTTACCTAATGACAATGGTAATGAGCACAAATAAATTCTTCTGGCCTGTGGTGAGGTTTTCTCGTCTTTATATTTGCTCACTTTGTTGCTCATTTCTAGCTAATATCTAACAAAATTATACAATATATCAAGCGAAGTAAAAGTGAAGAGGGATACAGAGAAACTGTATAAGTTTCATTCCCTCATAAGGAGAGAATGTTTTTCAAGTTCTGGTAGCGGCTTTTTAACGGCTGACGTCATTGAAAAAAGGCTGCTCTGTCACTCCCGTCTACTTGGAAATATGACAAATGTGGTTTCGGACGGAGTGGTGGGTCGAGGGACTAGGAAATGAATAAATACTTGTGTGCCCACCGCAAACAAGCGCCACCGCCACCATCACAATGTCCTCATCAAACAAAACGAAGGGTCGAAAAATGGAAAGAGAAATTCTGCTCCGCTCGAGCATGTAAGCCAATACGACCGAAAGTATACCTACTACAACCGTAGTATACCCCACCCCCCACAACATGTTGTGGCCTGTTGTGTCCAATTGGCTGAACGCCCACACCATGTTTCCAGCGGCGGCAGCAATGTCAGCTTCCATTGTCAATCTTGTAGGTTTGTATTGTCGCTGGTCTCGTTGCTGCCTGCCTTTCAATACGCCGTCAGCAATGACGGCTCCAACCGGGAAAAAATTGTGCATCCACAAGAAACCCTGGGAAGCAGTTTCAACAAGTGAGCTGCAAAAACCCAAGGTAAAAGTTGCCAAAACAGCCCGTGGCAAGAAAATTTTCAAATCTCCAGTTTCGAGCTGAACATGGCTCCTTTTTCAGTGTGCGACCGCTCCTGTTCGCCAGACCGGTCTCTGTGGTGTTTTTTTCGTTCTTAGCTCGCACATATTTTTTCCTCTAAATGGTGTGAATGCTTTTAGTTTTTGTCTCATTGAATTCCAGTTTGCAAGCGCCTCCTGCCATGTTCTTCTAAATTACCGTGCAGTCAAGTCGAAAACTACTCAAAAGCGCTTAGCCACGTTGTCTCTGGAGCTCCGCTAGCATTACGCAGCCAGCGTGTTCCGGCCCAAACTTTTTCTTTTCTTGTGAATTTTTAGTCGCAGTTCCTTCCTTCTTTTTTTTGCTTTTTTATACATCCTCGCGAGTTGTTCGTCACTTTTGCCAAAACTTTTGTTTGCTCGCCATGAGAATTTCCACTCCTTTTCGCTCCTACGCAGCTGTGCTTTTTTTGGGACAATTTTTCAGTTTTTCTTCTCAATTTTATTTCGTTTCTTGCTGGCCTTCGACTTTTTGACCTTTTCGCAGAGGCGTTTCGGCTAAATGACATGCCTTTAAGTCCCAGCACTCGAGCACTGACCGAGCTGGACGGGATTTCTCTGAACTTAAAACCAATCAAAATCAATAATAACAATAAATTAAGGACAAAATAAAGTAAGGACGATACTCACACAGCGGTTGGAAAAATAAGAAAAATAAATACAGTTCAGACTAAAAGAAGGCTCCGAATAACAGTCATAATTACCATCATAATAGACTTTGCGTTTAACTGAAAAGAAATCAATAAGAAAAGAAAATGATAAGAAAATAATATTAGTTAAAAATAAATAAGAAAATTATAAATAAATAATCAGAAACAAATAACAAAATATATTTAAATAACAAAGGATAAATAAACATATCCTGCTGTAGACGATGGTGGGATGGAATCACTCACTATAAATTGAGTAGTATAAAAAAATGAATTGTGAAATGAAGAGAAACCATACAAAAGTAAATGAAAATTATTAAATGGCACCACATAAGGATGCATGACCAAAAGGTCTGTGAGTAATTGAGTTATTTAACAGGATCAGGTTCTGGACAATCCTCTCAAAATTGTTTTCTCAAAAAGCTACTGAGGCTTTCGACTTTAAGAAAAATTTTTATGGAAAGAAGCACTTTTGAAACCAAGTTCGGGGCGGATTTAAAGCAGAGTAAAAGGGAACACTAAGTGCAGTACAATGGATATATACTCTGTCTGAGTGCTGCGCTTACTAGATTGTTCCAACAAAAAAAAATAAAAAAAAAGTCCGGGGCAGGATTTGAACCTCCAACCCTCAAAGTATGATTCAGCAGGATTATCAGTAGACTATAGAAGGCCTATCCACGTTATTAAGTTATTAAGACGTTTTTAAAGTAGTCATGAACATACTAATCTTTAAGTAGCAATGAAGATATAATATGTTATTTTAGATCTTACATTTTGAGGGAGCTGTTTGAATATTTCGACAGTTATTAGGTCGAATCCCAGCGACTTGTTGGACTTTAATTTTCTTATTTCTGTTCGTAGCTCAATGTCTGTAACCGGAGGGATTTCGACATTTTTATCATGGTGACGAGATTCCATTTCCGCTACACTCGATGTGTCATTCGGCTTAAAAATACCTTCAAGGTACTCCAAGAAAGCTGCAGCTTCATGACTACCTGCTTCTTGACTACCTGCTTCATGACTATCTGCTTCTGTAAACTCAATACTAATGCTTCTGGAGGAACAGGTGCCATCTTCATTTCATATCCATCAAAAATATCGATTCAATTTCATATTTTTTACTTGCATATCCGAATTTTTTGAAAATTTTCATGTGTGTCATTAAAATATAAATGCAAACTATTGTTACCACACAGCAATTCCAATATACATGATTAAAAATGAATAATCTTCCAAAAGACCCACGAAAATCAAATCGATATCCATCATCTCCTTGCTGATTATAAACCTGCGTTTGATAGACCGATGCGGAATAATGCACCACACACATCTCATCCTATACGCGACTATTTGAACAAAAACCACATTAATACCGTTCCGCAAGATTCGTATTCACCGGACATGACCCTATGTGACTTTTCCTGTTTCCACAACTTAAGTTACCACTTTGAGGAATGCTTTTTGAGATGACTGAGCCGATAATTCTCTTTGTTGATTATAAACCTGCGTTCAATAGACCGATGCGGAATTGCCTATACAAAACAATGTCTGAGTTCAGTGCACCTGCAAAAATGATAAGACTCTGCAGGATGTTGTTGAGCAAAATGAGCAACTCCATCCAGGTGGGAAATGACTTTCCGAAACCTTTAAAACTGAACGAGGTTTCAGTCAAGGGATTGATTATTATCCTGCGATATCTTCAATGTCATCATGGAGGGGATCGATCCTACGAAAGGCTGGTGTGCATGGCAATGGCAATATTTTCTACAAAGGTGTCCAGCTCCTTGCGTATGCTGATGATATCGATATAATCCTTAGGACCAAGAGAGATGTTACTGCTGCTTTCAATGTTATTGTAAGTATTATCCTGCGATATCTTCAATGTCATCATGGAGGGGATCGATCCTACGAAAGGCTGGTGTGCATGGCAATGGCAATATTTTCTACAAAGGTGTCCAGCTCCTTGCGTATGCTGATGATATCGATATAATCGGTAGGACCAAGAGAGATGTTACTGCTGCTTTCAATGTTATTGTAAAGGAATCAGCCAAAGTGAGCTTGACGGTAAACGAGGGCAGAATGAAGTATATCCTATCTGCAAACAGGGGAGCGTGGCGTCATATTCAGTGGGCAACTACAACTTAAGAGCCAAGAGTCACTGAAGTAGTCAAGGAATTTACATACCCTGACACCGCCGTTAACACCAATAATCATGTCAGTCTGGAGATAAAGCGAAGAATCACAATTGCCAATTGGTGCTACTATGGGCTGAGTAGGCTCTCGATCACAGAAGCTGACACTCTACAAGATACTCATTCTACTTGTGGCTCTTTATGGCGCTGAGGCATGGGTGATATCGCAAACAGATGCAGCCGCTCTTGGGGTGTTCGATAGGAAAGTTCTTCGTAATTCTTTGGTCCTGTTCGAGTTGGCGACGACTATCGCATTCGAATGAGCCGCGAGCTGTATGAGCTCTAGGCCGATATTGACGTAGTTGAGAATTTAAATATTCAGCGACTACGCTGGCTGGGTCATGTCCATTGTATGGATGTAGAAACTCCGGCGAAAGAGGTATTTGAAGACAGAGCCGATGGTCGACGACGAAGAGTGAGACCGTGCCTCCGGTGGATAAACCAAGCTGAGGAAGCACTGACCACTCTTGGTGGGACTAATTGGGGAAGGTGCACGCGAAGCAGAGGGGCCTGGCGAGAGGTGCTCAAGTCGGCCGAAACCTGACCACGGGTTGTAATGCCCACCTAAGAGGAAGAAGAATCTTCTAAAGGTAGGTAGGTTGGACGGCCGTATCACTAATCAACCAGTGCTGCCACTTAGACCACCAGTTGGGTCCATTGTGAGCCGTGGATGCGAAGCATAGCATCCCTCTCCAGATTGAACCAGCCTGAGCCTTTTACAAAGCGAAGAAGGTTGTTAACACCTGACTGGCATAGACCATCTATACTTGTTAAGAAGTGAGCTCCCTATTTCTAGCAAAATCTGGACATGTACAGAAAAGATGCTGGACCGTTTCCAGTTCCTCCTCGTGCCTGCACCTGCGGCAGAAATCATGTGTATAAACTCTATGTGTATAACTTCTTCTTGCATGATTTCCTATTAGACAACGTCCCGTGAGGGCTCCTATTAAAGTCCTAATTTGTAGTCTATTGAGTCTAACGATATTCCTAGATAGACGCAGATTTAGCCTCGGCCATGTTTGCCTGGCGATTTCACAGGTAGTGGCACAGATCCACAGTTGATTGAAGGAATTAATAAGTGTCTCCCTTATGAGAAGCTTACAAGTCGTGAGAGGTACACCCATATGCCTACTGACATTTAACATACAAATGCCATCTCTCGCAAGTTGATCAGCCCTGCAGTTCCCTGGATTATCCCTATGTCCTGGTATCCAGCACAAATGGATATGGAATTGTATAGCCATCTCATTTAGAGATCGGCGACAGTCTAAGACACTCCGTGATGTTATTTGGAATGCATTCAAAGCCCTTAGTGCAGCTGGCTCTCTGATAAAATACAGATATCCTTGACGGTTACCTCGTTTATCCTCAGCCAAGAAGAATCTTCTAAAAGTAGCACATTTGAATGAGAATATTTTATAAGCTTGGTGTTGCTATATCCTTCAACTTGAGTTTATAACTAATTAGACAGAAGTGAATAGTTATGTTGCCTCTCTTTCTCTCTTTCTCTCTTTCTCTCTCTCCAGCAATCTCTGACGCTTTCTCTCCCTATCTCTCTCTCTCCCTGTATCTCTCTCTCTGTCTGTCTCTCTCTCTCTCTCTCTCTTTCTTAGTCATTCTATGAGACAAAATCGCTGATGCTGTGTTATGATTTGAACTAATGAACAACTTTGAATAGCAGAAATTGCCTATTAAGAGGCTATGTAGAATAAGAGCGTAGTTCAGCTGTGATTTGGAAGTTAGCCTTATGAATAAAACTTTTATTTTGTTTGTATCAAGTAAACTCTTTGCTAACTTAAACTCCTATTATAATAGTAAAACAATGTAAGCTTTTATACTGTTGGACGCAAACCAGCGCTGGAAGGAAAAACAAATTTTCGTAATTATTAAATTCATTTCCGAAAGCAGATTTTCAAACCGATCTTACTGAGTTGGTTTTCATTTTTGTCTCACTTCAGGCCTGGTGGACAGATTGTATTAACTCAATCACAATCCAGCTTCTGGAAGCTACTAATATTCAGGCTTTTGCTTCCTCATGTCTCGAGGGTGTTACCATCAACTCTATGAGATTGTTGTATATGAAGTCAGTAACACTCGCATAAATATATTAGTAAACATTAGGAAAAAGGTTGGGTTCGTGTTGTTGACTCAAAGGAGTCAGGTTTGGTCCAAACAGCTTATTGTGTACTCAACCGGTATCCCAATTCTCGTTCACTCTCCATGAAGTTTTTAACTGGAAATTGTTTAGAGTAGGTTTCGCTTATAAAGTTCTTGGATCTTTCATCGTGTGTTTTCGTCTTTCCTTTCACCTTTCCTTAACTATATGAACTTTTTTCTCCTCTTCTACACATTCCCCACTTTTGCATAAATATGAATTAGGGTTAATTCCTACTTAATAACTTTGCAGTTCTACAGAAGAGGGGCTGATTGAGCAGCTTTGTGATTCTCCACTAAAGTTCATGGTATCTGCACCAGAGAATACAGAGAAATGACTCTTGTTTTGCGCACACTAACACATGAGCAAAACTGTAGTAGTGTGGCTGATTTTCTTCAGAATTCTGGTTAACTAATGATAAACAAAGCTATCCATATAGGCAACTAATGATAAACAAAGACAAATTTTTTTTAAACGTCAGAAAATTTGACGTTTAAGTGTCCCGTCTCTATGGTCTCTGATCTGTACCACTTGCCAACTTCTCCACCTCAACACTCGCCCATTTGATATGAGTATTTCGGACCCATTAATGCTACTTTAAGCGTATACTACACAAAGAGAGACAGAGAAATTCCCGCTACCGGAGTTGGCGTGACCATCACTCCTTAAGCGATCCGCCCCGCTGCAGTCGCAGTGTCAGTCGTGTCAACCGTTCCAAGCGTTTCCTTGGAGAATGCCTCATGACGGCTGCGGGAGTGCACACTTTTGCCAGCTTTTCGGCTTAAGTACTCGCTCGCGTATAATAAATAGAAGTGTTTTTGAATAAAATGCGCAACAATGTGTAAAAAATTTAGTTTCAAGTTCAAAACTTCGGCCAAGAAAGTTTTTCATGAGTTGGCATTGCATAAAAAAAAGAACACATTTCGTGAGGCGAAAAAGCATTTCTCAAGCATCAACACGTTCGTGTATTTTTCGCTACCCGTTGACGCTTCAAGGAGCAAGTTTTCTGCATTATTGTTGTTGTTGGAGATGTTGGGGTTGTTGTTGTTGTTGTTCTGTTAGTTTTCGGTACTACTTGTACGGCCGCTGTTGCTGCTTGTGCAATTTTTGCTGCCAGCTCTTTCGTGTGGCTTTCAACTTGAGCTGCTTTTTCACTTACAATGCTACCCAATTACAGCAGGAGGATTTTTTCTTGATTTTCCAAACATTTTCTGACCATTACCGCAGCACCGCTTGAGTGAAAGAAAGTTGCTCATGAAATCCATAACTCTACGAAAAATTCCATCAATCTGTAGTTTTTATTATATTTTCTACTTGATTTTTTATTTATTTTTTTTTTTTGTTTTGTTCTTTTGGCCCGTTATTGATGTTGTTTTTGTTGTTCTTATTGCTGCGGTCGCTGCTGAAGTTGATTTTGTTTTTGTTTTAGTTTGAACGAGAGCGGCAGGGTCCGGCCTTGTGCAGAGTTCGATTGCGTTATTGGTTTTTAACTTTCTCTCTTATCGGTTTATGTGGCCATTTATTATTAAGTTCCTTAATCTGCCACATTTTCCTCTTCCTTGAATTCTTTTGTTTTTCTTCGCTCAACTTGGAGTTCCTTCACGCACATGCGAGTGTTTCTGTAGGTCCTAGGTCGGTTGTCGGGTTCCGGTACTGACAGTGTTGACCAAGTTTATGCACATTTGCCCAATTTATGTTTTATGTGTTTTGAATTGAAATTTGTTGGAAACTTTTCCTCGAGTCGGTTAAGCGTTTTCGGCAATTTGGCAAAATTGTTAAAAAGTTTTAATGTGCTTGGCAGCGACCAGCGATTAGTACGATCCTTTTGCGTTTCATTTGCTACTTTTATAACATTTATAAACGCCCCTGCCCCTGCCCTTGATGCTTGTCGGTCTAACCGTAATTTCCGCTTATCGCAAAGCCTTTTGTTTACGCGCGCAAAATATTGTACTCCGAAAGGAAACTCCCTCTTGGCAATCAGTTCTAATCCTTCGCAACATATTGGAAACCACAAAAGTGAGCGTGTGGCAGTTAATGCAGGGTTTGCTACTAAATTATGTCCACTGAAACTGTAAAAGTCGGCTGAAAATGTGTTCGGGGATGGAGCGCTGCTAGAAGGCGACTCAACTTGGGAACAAATATTTATAGAGAAGTGTATTTATAAAGAAGTTTATAATATTTGTGAAGAATTACGGAATATTTATAAGGAATTGTAAAATACATAAGGAATTATGGAGTACTTATAAGAAATCATAGAATACTTATAGAGAAGTATAAAATATTTGTCGAGGAAATATAGAATACTTGTGAAGAATCATGGAATATGCATATCGAATTATGGAGTACTTATATAGAAGTATAGAATATTTAAGGAGAAGTATGGAGTACTAGTGAAGAATTATGGAATTTGTATAACGAATTATGAATAATTATATAGAAGTATAAGATATTTATATAGAAGTATAAGATATTTATTAAGATTATATAGAAGTATAAGATATTTATAGTAGTATGGAGTACTAGTGAAGAATTATGGAATTTGTATAAGGAATTATGAAATACTTATAAAGAAGTATGGAATATTTATAGAGAAGTATAAAATATTTGTCAAGAATGATGGAATATTTATAAGGAATTGTACAATACTTATAAAGAAGTATAGAATATTTATAGAGAAATACAGAAGAGTGAAGAATAATGAAATACTTATAAAGATGTGTGGTATTTATAGAGCAGTATAGAATATTTGCTAAGAATTACAAAATATGTGTAAGGAATTATGAAAAAGTATACAATATTTATAAAGATTTATGGAATAATAATGTAATATGACACAACATAATATAATAAGACAGAATAGATGAGAAGAATTTAAATACACAAAAAGAGGGTTAATAACACAGGATTGCAAATTCGGGTCAACTTTTGTACCCGAAAAGAATAGAGCACTTCTTAATGTAATTTAGCGCGCTGAATTCAAATCCGTAGCCAGATTTTCGCTAGTTCGTCAGAATTTTGAGATTTTGGATGTTGGCAGCATTGTGCTTGCCAACAGCTGTCAGCTGGTTGAATCAGTAGCTTTTTCATTTCAATTGGACGCAAAAAGTATTTGTAATAGAAAAATAACATATAAAAATGTCGAAGAGATCGTGCAAAGTCAACCCGAACTATTTATACCCTCTACCTTTAAAAAAGGTAAATAGGGTATACTAACTTTGTGCTTTTGAGAGGGGTTACAATTTCAAGAAGGAGGCGTGGTAGGTATGGACATATACATATATACAGATATGGTCAGAATCACTTTCTAAGCAATTTTGATTTTGTCCGTCCGTCTGTCCGTCTGTCCGTCTGTGGCCACTTTTTTTCTACACCGTTAGAGCTATCTTAATGAAATTTTGCAAAAGTATAGTCTGGACAAAGATATAGAACCAGATTGCGGCCCTGAAAGATACAGGGCCGATTTGGACAAAGACCACGCCTACCTCCCATATAAGGAACTTTTTTAACATTTTTTAAAATGACTATAACTTCTGTCCGATTGATGGAATCGTGTGGCAGTTATGGAGATGTGGGGCCCACTAAACACCGTGCAAAAAGTGGGCGGTATATATTAAGTGCCACGCCCACTATTAACAAATATTAATAACTTAAGTTCTGGCGGAGATTTACGAACGAAATTTTACTTGAAGGAACATGTGGACATAATAAAGCTATCTGCAACAAATGGGGCTGATCAGGGAAAAGACACGCCCACTTTTGATATACGGAAGTTTCGGGTCAAAAATTAAAATTAGCCTAACTATGCTCGTATTGATGCTAGCGGAATAAAAATTTGCAGAAACATACAGGGGGTCCATAATAGTGTGTGTGCAGAATATGGAGATCATACTAGAACTGCCACGCCCACAGGTAGCCAAAAATCATTACAAGCTTCCTACTAAAGATTTAATAACGAAATTTCACAGGAATGTCGCGGGTAATAACATTAAACACCGCAAAAAAAAATGGGCGTGTTATTTTTACAGCCACGCCCACTATTGACATATTATTATAACTTTCGACCTACACAATATTTTTTGACGAAATTTTATATTGGTGGTTATATTGACACTACAAAGCCATTACAAGATTCGGGGTCGATATAATTAATTCAAGGTACCCTACCAAAAATTCTCCTAATGATGATTTATGAAGAAAACTTCCTAATTGTTGAACTTGCACGCACAAGAAAAGGTAAAGGGTGTTTTGTTGTCGGTCTAACCCGACTTCAAACTTCTTTACTCGTTTTGTTATGTTTTCAGTTGTTATATTGTTGCACAGACTGGCAAAGTTATAACAGATTCGCTGAAAACTGTGTATCTGCACCACTTTACTTCGCTGTAAGAGATTAATGGAAATCGTGGACGCTTAAATTGTTTTCTAATGCGTGTAGAACAAAGTTATACATATAGTCGATAGGCGCCAATGCTTTGGAGACAACAGAAAAATCACAGGAATGACTGTTATTTGTGGTCCATGAATGTCTTTGGTATTAGTACAAGAACTGTACGAAACATAAAGTATGCTGACGTTTCATCAGCATAGAAGCCAGTTGAATGTTTACACAATGATCCATTACCGTAGTGTCCGGGTGTCAGAGATGTGGAAACTTCTAATCCCAATACGAGCAGGGGCAGCGACAAGGCGTTCAACGGAGAACATTTAGTAACACAAACAGAACTGAATGATTTGTTGCGCGATTTGTATTTATCCAAAGGAAATGCTGAAATACTGGGATCACGTTTGCAACAGTGGAAATTTCTCCCGAGCGACATGAAAATCACTCATTTTGGAGGAAGAAATAAAGTGCCATTGCCATACTTCGAAAAGATAAATCAAATTTGTTTCTGCAAAGACATCAATGGTTTATTTCGAACAGTGGAACAGCCACACGTCAAAAGTGAATGGCGACTTTTCATCGACGGTTCTAAATACAGTTTGAAGGCCGCTCTACTGCATATTGGACATAAAAAACCGTCGATTCCAATTGCTAATTCCGTCAACACCAAAGAAAGTTACGAATGGTTGATCACAACGGACCCAACTGGTGGTCTAAGTGGCATCACCGGTTTATTGGTGATGCGGCTGCCTAACCTACCTACGAATGGATGAAAAAAATTTGGGATGGTTGAAGAACCACGAACATAAATGGAAAATTTGCGACGATCTGAAGGTATTTGATGATTTCGAATTAGGATATTCATTTAAACTAATTGATTACGCACCTATTCCAGGATAATGGCATATTGATTGGGATCCAGAGAGGCTTCACGAAGTACTGTTGATTTCTTTGTCTGTGCGATACTCGAGCAACAGCGTACAAAAGAATGGCCTTCTCTAGACCATTATTCACCAGGAACACAAAACATCTCTAACACAATTCACTGATTGATCCAAATAACGTGCTACTTCCTCCACTACATATTAAACTGGGCTTCACAAAGAATTTCGTTAGAGCGCTCGACCGAGACGTGGCGGCTTTCCAGTACTTAACTCGTCTGTTTGCGAAGATTTCTTACGCCAAAAGGAAAGAAGGTATTTTCGTTAGACCTGATATAAGGAAACTGATGACTGACGACCACTTTACGCGACATTTAACACCCACAGAAAGGGCAGGATGGGCATCTTTCAGGAGCATTGTCCATAACTTCCCTGGGAACCGGAAAAGTGACAACTACAAGCAAATTGTCGCGGAACTGTTACTGAATTACAAGAGAATTGGTGTTCGTATGTCGCTAAAAATTCATTTCCTGCATTCCCACCTGGATTTCGTCCCGGAAAATTTAGGTGACACGAGTAACGAGCAGGACGAGCGGTTGCATCAAGATTTGCAGAGAACTGAGAGAATTTACCAAGGTTTCTGAGACGAGGGCTGGATGAGCGATTATATTTGGAGTCTATTACGTGAAACAGACCCACAAGAATGCAAACGAAAAAGTTACTCCGCACTCCATTTCTAAATTTTCATTTATTATTGAATAAAATGGTGGAAAATTACAACAAATCTCCGTTTCAATTATCTCGACAAACTGACAACAGAGGGAGACTCGGACTCCGGATTCGGAATCAGCATCGAATAGGAGTCCGTTTGAATAGAATAATAACCTAGGAACTCACTTTGGTTTGTCAGGTACAAAACTGTGTATTCCTGTCTAATTATTAATAATAATTATACAAATGTTTGTTCTTTATGCAAATATAATCAAACTGTCTAAAATTTTGTGTTCTTAGAAGTTTTCACAAATATTCTAATACGATTTCTATATCAAATGTAATATGAACACTGCTCTGTGAACATTCGTTCCACAGTCCAAGAAGAAATGACACTTACTCAGAAGGTTACTGCATTCGTAATGAGATGGAAACCAGTCTTCCCGTTTCTTTTTTTGTAGATATTTCTTTAATATTTAAAAATTGTTTCTAAGTACAAATTTTTTGGTTTTATTTATTTTGGATATATCATTAAAACTTCCAAATTGTTCCCAATCTCCTCCGCAACTCATAGTAAAACTTCTATAATTACCTCGAAATATTTTATTATATTTTATATTTAAAATTTCTCCAAAAATTATAATCTCTTTTAACACAATTCTTGAAGTCTTGGCCATGTCCGTCTATTATTCTGCTTTGAAACTTTGGCAGCTTAAATCAAATTCCATCTTTGTATTTAGTCTATTACTGTAAATCGTTAATTTATTCTCCTTTAATATTTTCTCTCCAGGATTAATTCCTTACTGAGAACATTGAATTGTTCTTTAGTTCAGCATTTAGTGTCTGAATAATACAATCTCTGGATGTAGGTAGTCAGGTAAAATGGCTGGCGACCTCGGGTCGCCTCAATTAGCAAAATAGTGCCGTTTTGTTGCCATTTCCTCGCGAGCCTAAAGAGAATGATAATATACTTTTGTCCATTTACAACCATCCGGAGTTGCTGACAAATTTGGATAGGTCTGAAAATTCTAAACTGGAGCAATGCCCTAGACTCTCCAGAAAAGGACTTCCGAAATGTTTGAGTCTCAAGCGAGAGGGCTGGGCAATCACAAAGAAGGTGTACGACTGTTTCTTTTTCCTTTGGGTCTTTACAACTCCTGCAATAAGCATTGAACGGAATGCCCCATTTTTTCAACGTGTGTGCCAATGGTCTGTGCAGACCGCTAGCCGCGGTTACTAATTCTATGTCTTGGTTTATTGAGAACATGATTAGTTCTTTTTGCACTGTATGCAGGCCACGCCATTTTAGAAATGGCACATGTCGCAGTGTTTTTCCACCCATCGCAAGCCTTACGGAGGAAGTGACTATAAATATTTCCCTTAACAACAGTTAGGGTTACGCCCACGTCCATAAAGGAAGATACTTTATCGGTTTCCGATGAGCATCTTCGTCCTAGCTCATCAGCCCTCTCGTTGCCCTCAATGTTCCTGTGTCCCGGAACCTAGACAAGGGATATTATACTATTTCTTGATAATGATTTAAATTCCTCTTTGCAGAGGCCGACTCTGGATGTGAATGTTTATTATAAAAACATCTCTTCAGAAGATCTTGTTACATTTCCCCTACTTCTCTGACTAAATCGAGCGCACTTCTATATGCATTTATATGCTTATATGCCATGGAACGGATTATCAATTACTTAGATCAGAAAAAGTTTATCTTACAGAACTTTACTCTTCACTTACTCAAAGAAGAGCTACCATTATATCTGCACAATATAGGCGAAACAACTATATATCCCAGAGGTCTACAAACTCCTTTATTTTTATAAAAAGATTTGGGTATTTCTTCTTCAGTACCAGAACGCTACTCCGACTCGACGCAGCTTCGACATACCGACCTAGAATGCATTTTCTTCTCACATATACTTTAGACAGAGCCAGGAGTTTATGGTATTCTCCGACTCTCCATGGGATCTAGAGAGACTTTAGACAGAGCCAGAAGTTAATGGTTTCCTCCGACTCTCCCTGGGACCTAGACAGACTTTAGACAGACCCAGGAAATTATGGTTTTCTCCGACTCTCCCTGGGATCTAGACAGGGTATAGACAGAGCTAGGAGTTTATGGTTTTCTCCGACTTTCCTTGGGACCTAGACATACTTTAGACAGAGCGAGGAGTTCATGGTTTTCACCAACTCTCGTGGAGACCAGCGCGAATACCGAACAACAACAGTGAACTATAGAAGGAACGCAGGCTAAGACTGGTCAAGGAGGCTAAGAGTGGTCATTTAATGGATTTAAGAAATGAAGATTACATATGAAATCCACAGAAGTTCTTCACCGATGGCATTCAAGTAGTGATTATTGTGCTCAGGAATTGAATCAGATTGATGGTGTAATGTATAATTATATTAATAATAATAATAGTATTTAATAATATATTATATTTTATTTCCTTGCAATAGAAGCCCGATTCCAAAGCCACTTTCTAGGAACAAATAGATAGATTTAATTAAGGTTGTTATACACCGCGACCTGAAAGATATATTATGATGCCCCTCTTTATTTATAAAAATGAGTTCTAGGATAAAGACTCGTTAAATTTTAGTGTTATAAAGTTCGGAATACCATCAAATTTAATATAGGTAACTCGTTGTCTGCAATATAACACAGTTACAGTACTCTAAAAATTGAGAATTTATTTCCCCTTCTTCATTATGAGATTTGACATAAATGACAATATGACTTGAATATCTTTAATATGACCCAATCTAACTGTGGGGTTCTTTGCGCCTCCTCAGAATCATAGGAATTAGATTTAATCCAAACTAATCGCCTTTGTGGTCCTCATCATACCACAAACACAGAAAACATTCGGTATCATTTTTTCACTGACTTAACAGATGACCTCAGTATCGTGTGTTTATGGATGGACGCCCCTACCTGAGCCTATTTCCTTGATCACATTTCACCTGACAGTGGATTGTAGTACAATCCACAATGCACTCATAGAATGCAGAGTGGAAACCCAACTTATCAGAATATTCTCATTATTTGCCCAATAGCTCCATCATGTGGCTTCGGTATAGCTATGAATCGGTGGACGGGTTAATCCCGTCCCTCCTATCTAACATAACTTAACCTAACTGTGACCCCCACCATAACGCAAACATGGAAGATATGGGAATTACACTTAATTGCCCATGGGAATGAGGATTTGACTACACACATTCCAGCCGCAGATGCTCCTTGAGCGCTCGTGTAGTAAGGGGGGATTCCCTTATTTTGTATGAGCCACTCTGAGCTGCTGGCTTCGGGGAGTAACAAACGTGGACTTAATTGTAAAATAAACAATTTAAATGAGTGGAGTCAGTGAACCCTGGAATAAGGCCGTGGCAATATTTCAATTTTATTTTAAATACAATGGCGGCAAGTAACAGCACGGAGCAGGCAGAATGTAATTTATAAATTGGGGCCATAAATTGCAAGGGGGGCACAACGGACGCGAAGTAAGCACACGCCTGGCGCTTTGAAGTTGTCTTTGTGCGAGGCGTGCGACTGTTTTTAAGTACGCTCATAAATCCGACTGAGGCGCTGAGGCTCTTAAAATATTTGTATATACTTGCATATTTTTACGAATTTGCATGCTTTAAATATTAATTTATTTGTTTGACTGAGCAAAACTTACCATTTTCCTCCTCGATGTTGCGCGTCATTGTCGAAGGACTCATGCGTACACGCGACGAGTGCGTGCAGCGGCTGGTGTAGAAGCAGACCAGCATTAAAATCCAAGGAAACGTCCAAACTTGCCGGGACGACATTGTGTGGAGCTGCGGTTGCGGCTGCTCTGTGGAGTATGCTGCTTTGTTGTTGTAGTGGTTGTTGTTGTTGTTGTTGTTGTTGTTGTTGGAGCGTTCTGCCCGATATTTTTAGAATGTGGCACGCTGGGCTGTTTTAATTTGCAGCGGTTGCTTTTATTAACGCTTGTTTATATTTCATTTAAACATTTGTTTTGCGGTTATTGTTGGTTTAATTGTCGCTGTTACTGTTGTGGTTGTTGTTATTGTTGTTTTAGTTGTTTTAGTTGTTGTTGTTGTTACTGGCACTAAACATTTAAATGCAGTTTAGTTGCATTTAATGCGAAAATCTCACATCCAAATTCCGTCGCACTCACTCACTTTGCCCACTCTAGCAGGGCAACGCTTTGGCAGCTGTCTCGCTGTGTTGTTGCGCTGTGACGAGTGCGTTGTGGGGTGGGCTGGGGTAGTATTGATACATAAATTTTATATTTTATGGATTCTGTAGATTTATTTGTAAACGAAAACGCTGCGAAACGATACGAAAGGAATTTTAAATGGGGTTGCGGAGCAGTGTGCGCCTCGTGATTCATGTTAAATAAATGCAAATTTATTTTTGTTTACACTTTAACGCACGCACACATGTGCAAAATTTGTTTGTGGGAATTTCTGTGCTGGTATGCGTGCACAACGGATTATCGGAGAGTATATCCCAAAAGGAAAAGGTAATCAATGACAGGTAATCAATGCGATAAACCAGAACTCAGCGAATCAGTGTCAACGGATATACTTCAAATTGACAGGAGAATATAAGAAGATTTTAGATACTCTCAGATTGCTGATTTTCAGATTTTTATGACATATTGTTCAAGCATATAATGCATGTATACGCAGTTCACAAAAAATCTACTGGGAATTTGTCCAATTTCAGCTGAAATTGCGAACAAATTTCGCTTGACTCTTTCTTGGCGGTTGTTAGTTGAGTTAGTTTAGGAACAGAGGGGCGGGAGGTTCACTCAGTGTGTAAACCAACAGAACTCCGTGTGGTCATTTTCAGAATTATTCTAAACCAACCTTGGTTTTATTTTCAGAATTATTACTCTACTTCTAAACCCACCTGAACTAAGTCCTTTCTTGACATGAACATTACTGATATAGGTAAAGAGAATCTTACCCTACAGCCACTTAGTAAAGTGCAGATTAATTCCATGCAAAGTTTGACATACCAAGTTGATAAGAAAATTTGAAAGTTCATAGGTAAGTTTGAAAGTTCATAGGAAAGTTTGAAACTTTATATGCAGAAACTTCCTTAAAATATTGGTTCATATTCACATTTAGCCTCATCCTTCCGCCTCGTCATGGTCAAGGATTTTTCCTCAATTCTTCCAACTCATTCTCATCTACTCATATATTTACAAGATAGACCTGTCAGACATCTCTGACTGCAGATTCTGTGGACACAACTCTGAAACATCAGAACACCTTCTATGTGAGTGTTCAGCGATCAAAAAAAAGAGATTGAAATTTCTGTGGGAGTTCTTCACAGACCCTCCCTAGCAAAGAGCTCCAATTTATAAAAAGCCTAAGGCTAGAGTGGATCATAGGGGTTAGCACAATAAGTCCTTACCGCGCTGCTAGTAGGTAGGTAGGTAAGGCGGTCATCCGAAGGGCGTACTTAGGCCAACATTGACCCTTTGTGATACCGCATGAGACATCAGGGCCCATCCCTTTCAAAGGTCCAGCCATTTGGAGCTTTTAATGAAGCAGTTGATGGAGCTAATCTTTCTATTTGAGATATCTCCCAAATAGTCCAGAAAGTGGTCGCCTCCTTCTGGATAGCGCTGGACACGAGGATAATAGGTGTGCTATGGACTCTCCCTCCTCCTCGTCCATGGAACTCCTGCAGAAGTCGTTAGAGGCAATTCCCAGCCTACACCCGTGAGTGCCTAGAGTCCAGTGTCTCATTACGGTGGTGCTAGTACTCCCTGAAACAAATCTATATCTACTCATAAACTTGTATGTAAGTTGTCTATACAAAATCTGGACAGTGTCAAAGTTGGCAAATTTAATTTGCTGATTCTTACTGGATTCCACTAGAAGATATCTGAGATTACTGTGACCAATGAAGATGCCAATAAACATTCCTCAATTACAAGTGATTTAAAGCTAAATACCTGAACGTCTTAAATTTTCCTGGTAAACTCTGATGCACACAATTTCTTACAGAACTCTTGATCAAATGAAGTAAATCATCGCGCAAAAATATGTTCTGGAAATGAGTAAATGCATAATTGCATAACAAGGAAACTTTTTATATGACTGTACTCTAGTTTTATAAGCTCATCACTCTTGCAATCCCCTGCTGGGCTTATCTCTCTTCGTAATTTTTAATGAAACAAAAAAATCTGGTCCAACCTGAACAACACTAGATTCAGCAGACTACTTTTCCTCAATAGAAAAGCCTACCTCTCTTTTGTAGGTGTGATTTTTTGAAACTTTAAAAGTCATATCTCGAGATGCTACTGGTGAGACTTCCTCCTAGAACCTCGCCCTAGCACCTTGACATGGCAGCTTGCCTCAGATGTTATCTGAAGAATTTTTGGATAACTGGAAAACCATGAAAGGATCAAAAAAACTTCCAGACATCTGCCGTGCGATGTGAAGAAGCAAAGCACCCTTCTGGATCTGCTTTCAGAGCAATTTCCATCACTTAGCTAATGATGATATTGCAGGCCGAGAATTGTTTATAGCTATGTTTGCTTGTTGCGACTAATGTAGTCCCACTTTTTCAACCTCCTCTTAGTATGACAATAGAACTAATTGAACCGACGTATGAACTAATTGAACCAATGTGTGAACTAATTGAATCAATTATGTATTCGAAATTAATATGAAGAATAATTTTTTATTATCAGGTTGGAAATTTATGAAAGTGGTGAACTAATCAAGGTCTCCTGTTTTACTATATATAAGGGGGAACACAAACAAAACTAAAATAGGTCCCATTATGGTCGGATTTATTGATAATTTACAGCGTTAAATCTGAAGCAATCGCTATTATTTGCTTTGAATCAATGCGTGTTGGGCTTTCAGTAACAACGATATGTGCAGAATATGGATGGGATTGATTTCTAGTGTCATTTTTAATGTTCTGTGACAATACTAAAAGCCAAAGTTAGTCCCAAATAATCTGGGGTGCAAAAGTTCATTTGTCACTACTTCTTAAAGAAGCCATATCAGCTTTTTATACCAAATATAGACAAACATAATTTAAATGCTACAGAGAATAATCCAGACATCGCCGCCTAAAGAAATATGCCGACAGTTAGTGAAGCTATCATAATTTACCGTCCAGGACATGTTTGGAGTTCTGAAGAGCATGATGGAATCTTCACTTTACTTATCGGTAACGAAATATTTGGCAATGGAATTTTATCTCCGAAAAATTTTCCATGCACTCATCCAGAAGAGCTTCTAGACTACTCTACAATGGAGGGAAGTAAAGATTTCTTCTTGAGTTACTTTGGAGGTGTTCAATCTGAGATACAATCAATCAGGCTACAAACAAAACAATTAAAAATTAATCCAGCACCGTAAAATGTTCCTTAATAATTCCAAATTTTCTAGCTTCACAAAAGTAGAAGAAAGTCTGTGAGGTTCTTAAGAGGAACTCGTACTGTATAGTTGTGGTAATGAAGTGGACTGTAGAAGACTTGAGAAACACTCTCAGTGCTGAAGTAGTACCGCTTTATAATGAATTGTAGGGTCCATGAGTGTTCAAGCCTCTCAGACAGATCAACAGAATTGATGAGTCAAACCTTAGGAGAATTATGAACTTTATAGTTGTGGTAATGAAGTGGACTGAAAAAGGCTCGAGTAACACTCGCAGGGCTGCCGTAGTGTCGCTTTATAGTGAATTCTAGGCCGTCGCATTATAGTGAATTCTAGAATTAAAGCCTCTCAGACAGATCAACAGAATTAATGAAAGAAACCGTAGGAGAAGTATGTACCCGTACTTTCTAGGTGTGGTAACGAAGCGGACCATAGAAAACTTGAGAAACACTCTCAGGGCTGATGTAGTACCGCTTTATAGTGAATTCTAGGCACCATGATTGTTAAAGCCTCTCAGACAGATCAACAGAATTGATGAAGCAAACTTTAGCAAAAGTATGAACCCGTAGTTTATAATTGTGGTGACGAAACGGACTATAGAAGACTTCAGTAACACTTCAAGAGCCGATTTGTTACCGCATTATAAGGAATTGTAGGATCTATTAGTGTTAAACCCTTTCAACCAGATCAACAGAATTGATGAAGCGAATCATAGGAGAAGAATGATAAGAAATGGATAACTTAAGTATGTAACATAATTGTTCGGTATTACAAATTTATACAGATACGCAGTTAGAGTCTCGAAAAATATTCCCACTCCACCTTCAAGCAATATCCGATAACTTTGAATCCCCAATCCAAGCCAACTTATACAGCCACAAAATTTTCATATGGGTTACGACGATAGAAACTCTCTCATAACTCCCGCTAGAAGCATTCAATTACCCCAGTCATTGCCTACACCGCTGCAGTCCTATTCACTTTTGTATGCTAGGACTGTCAACTATTTAGCAAGGAGCTTTCCTGCTGGGTTGCTGGCGGAGAGTCAAGCAAGTTGTTTGAAACCTCTGAAAGCGTTTGTTTACTTTCAATTTGGGCTGCTTTTAAGCAGAACGTGGCACTTGCGCAAATTAATTTTTAATATCTTTACACGAATTGTTCAACATGGCATGAAACACACGTAAACGCTTACTTTGACACCCTGTATTAAATATGTATTAAACATATATATGTGTGTGTGGGTAATTGTATGAATATTGAGTGTGTGTAAGTGTATGTGTATGAAGTGTGTGTAAGTGTATGTGTATGGAGTGTATGTGTGACGTAGAGACGTTCGCTCGTTGTAATTCATGTCCGCACCACGTGCAGAGCACATTTTTTTTCGCGTTTTGCACTACAAAAACCTGGCAAAGCCAGCGCCAGAGCCAAAGCCAAAGTTCAACTCTCGAGCCGCGGCAGCAGGAGCGTTTATGATGGCGAAACATTTAAAAGGCAAAAGCTCAATAACGATAAACAGGAAAACGGAAATCGGAAACTGTCTGCGCTCATGTACAATGTCTGCGAGCTGGCGATGTCGGTGGCACTGGCACTGGCGATGGCGTTGGCGCTAGCAGTGGAGGACGAGTGCGAGGACACCACCAAGGAAGCACACGCACACACTCACAAGAGTGTGTGTGTGTGTGTGTGTGTGCAATTTGGCGGGCCTGCTCCTCATATGATAAATGGCCATTTTTTTTATTTATTTTTTTGCCCAAATTTTGTTTTTGTTTTGCTTATTTGTGGCTTAAATTTTGGTGATTTGTTTTCATTTATTTTATGTTCTTTTTTATATAGAATTTTTTCCGACTTATTCGCCCCTACGTGTCGGTGACATTTCATTCCGCTTTCCTGTGCGCTCTAACTTTTTGCGCCAACATATATTTTGTACTATAAATAATTTCGCTTATGACACAATCTCTTGCCTGGCATCTTTGCACAACCGAGTGAGCGCTCTTCTCCAACGGATCACCAAGAAACGGTGTCACTTACTGTGTGTGCCTGAAAAGGGGCTTATTTTTAGATTTAGATACAGATATACAGAGATTTCTCTAATGAAATGTTTATTATTCCGTACTGAGGTAGAGTAATGTAATTATATTTTCGTACTTGCTCACTTCGCATTGATTCCATGCAAAAAGTTGTGTTTATTAAATGAGTCCTCATAAGAGTGTGAACCTGAATGTGTTCTCATAGGAGGGGTTCATGACCCCTAATATTAAATGGAGAAAGTTGGTTGACCTTAAGCCGCAAGACTTCCAAGTCAATTGATGGCAAAGGAGAGGAAATGTTTGTTGATACCTGACAGAAAAAATTGAATAACCAATGATTGTTGATACCTGACAGAAAAAATTGAATAACCAATGATTGTTGATACCTGACAGAAAAAATTGAATAACCAACATATTTGGATAAGTACTTGAGGCTCGTTTAAGTGCAAGTAGCTTGGGCACAAGTGACAATTCAATACTCGTATGAAGAGTGAAGTGAGATATGTTTGAAGTTTAGCGCTTAAATTGTTAATATTATTCAATGAAGTTAACCGCCGACTGTCGGGCATCTCCAGACAAGTGGCCACACGTGAGCCAAAATAGGATTGATATACTCCTTCGGCTCAGTAAAAGAAAACTCAGGGGTATCGAGGAGGTTCTGACAGGGCACTGCGTCATAGGCTGAATGGCAGGCAGGTACAGTGCTCCTTTCAGAGATAATTGTAGGAGTTGTAGAGATGAGGAGGAGGAGGGGGGGGAATCGATGAGACATCTGCTCTGAGATTGCCCGGGTCTTCAGAGGAGGCTAGCCAGGTATATGGGCTCGTGCTTCTTAGAAGACAAGAAGTAGTAGAAGTAGCCGAGCTGAAGCTAATTGATAGTCGCAACTTCTGGTTGGTTGAAAATCACAAGGAGGGTTTTTTGAAGGAGAGGGGGGAGAGTAGTTTCTTTCTAAAAACAGGTATCACAATGGATATCACTGAGTGCAAATTACGTAACTTGGAAGCTACCTGGATAACTTAATCTAACCTCAATGCTACAATGACTGGATAATAAATAAAAGAATTGATAATAAATAAGAAATAAACAATAATAATACAAGAAATAAATAATAAGGAAGAAAAATAATATTTTAAATATACTGAATAATTAATATAAAGAAAACAAATAAATAAATGTGGTAAATGTACTAAACAAGAGCATCGTGTGCTCCGATTAAAAAAGGTAATATAAAGCAATCGGGCGTGAATGGAACTCAAAACTGGATGCTATGCTAAAGAATATCGGGTTTCATCAGCGCCAGATGCAGTCTTGTGTATATAAAATGATGTTAAAAGGCAAGTTAATTCTATTAAACCGTGTACTTCGATGATTTAATTATAGGTAGCGGGGTCAAAGAAGACATGGAACTCATTAAGGCAAAGGTGGCAAGTGAATTCAAGTTGGTGGATAATGGGCCTCTTCCGTATTTACTTGGTTGGGAAATTGACCGGTGCCTTGTAACCGGCGCAATAGCGGTCAGTCAGAAGCAGCATATCCGCAGTATATTGTAGAGATACGACATGAAGACTTGTCGACCAGTTTCAACTCCTTTGGATCCTGGGTTTCATATCAGATGTGATGACGATTATGATGAAAGAGTTGACAAGACATCTTATCAGTCAAGGACTAATGTATTTAGCGATCTACACGAGACCTGACATACTGCACTCTGTCAGCAAATTGGCATAGAGTAATTCACATCCAACAACCCAGCATCAGACTGGCGTGAAACACGTTCTGAGGTATTTATTGAAAACTTGGCAGCTAAAACTATGGTATCATCCCAGCAGTGAGCGAATATATGGCTACGCGGATGCAGATTGGGCTGTTGATAAGGAAGATAGAAAGTCATATTCTGGCGATGTGTTCATGATGAGTGGCGGATCCGTGGCATGGAATCGAAGAAGCAAAGCACTGTGTCATTGAGTACAACAGAAGCAGAGTACGTGGCATTGTGTACGAGCGCTAAAGAAACTGTTTATTTAAAGCAATTGTTAACAGAGCCTGGATTCCATGCAGGAGGCATGCCTATAGCATTAAAGGGCAATAATTTAAGCTCTCAATCTCCTGTTCAAAGTCATGTATATTATTCAAGAACAAAGCACTGAGATTTAAAATATCATTATGTGCGTGAAGTTGCTAAAAACAAACTTGTTGAATTTGAGTATGTCTCAACTAATCAAATGGTGGCTGATATCTTTATGAAAAACCTATCTAAAGACACAATGTTTATCTAAACTAACTGAAATGATGGGTCTAAAATGAATTTTGTGAGTTGAAATTATATTTTTGTATATAGTTTTGTAGAGGATATGCGTATTGAGACGGAGTGTTGAAATAGTAGTATAAGTAGGCAACACGAATATCACGATCTCCTGTTTACCATTTCTATTCTTATGCTATTTCTTTTTGTTACGTTAGAAGTAAGTCTCAAATATACTGTCAATGAGTTGAGTCTACTCTCCGCGTGTTTTTACTTCTTGGGACTAAAGCATTAAAATTATGAAAAAAGAATAATAATAAACAATTATAGTGGGTGATTGTAATAAGCAAAACGAATACAAAATGTTAATAAACAAAGCAATCAAAATTATACAAAAAAATAAGATTATTTCTCTCGAATTTATTGACAGACAAGTTGCACACGGTAGATCCAAATGTGTGGTTATGTCATTGTAATAATTGTTAGAAGGAGAATTATTGAAACATTTTGGTGGATCTGATAGTTATTTCGGACACGCCACTTATCCTCATCCGACATTTTTCAATGAAAGGCAATTTCTTCCAAAGTATTTATTATGTCTCAGAAATCAACAGCACACCAATTATGAATCCTCCCAGGAAACGAATCTAGGCCTTCAGCTATTATACTCTGTCCAAAGGCAGTATACAACGTAAATACTCTTTGCTCTGTCCATCCAGACAACTACCTAACTGCAGGTGGTGAACTCACTGATCAAATTCTGTCAATGTACTCATGTCTCATTACACCGCACTCTAAACTACCGGGTCTCATTATTACCCCTCATTTGTTTCGTTAAGTTGCTCTCTCTATTTTATTTATTTTTATATTTATTTGAAAAAATTTACAAATAATAAATTAGTATACAAAATATATAAATTAGGCAGCACTAGCAACTTAGGCTTTCAACTGTCTATTTTATTACATTTCAGTGGTGAGAGAAAAGAGAAAAAAACTTAATTTCACTGAATTGACGACTTTTGACCTACCCTCATATATAAAAATAAATAATACTACTAAAAATGCATACTACTTAGCCTACCAAAACAATCCACAAATCCCACGGTTTATCGACAAAGTTTCAATGAGCTGAGGTATACTAGGTCCATACCAAAGGACATTCATTTGCACTGATGGGTCTAAAATTGAAAACAACACCACTTCCTCCGAAATTCAATATAATGGCCAATTATTTACTGCCACATCTATTGGGCTTCACTGTTCAGTTTTTACTGCCGAAGCACTAGGCTTAAAGACTGCTTCCGAACATGCCACATAAACTAAAGTAAAGTTTGTTATTTGCACCAACAACTACAGAACAATGGAACCAATTAATATGCTGACCATAATAGCGCTGTAATTGGTGACATTAGAAAGATTTGCAACAAACATCCAAATAAGATTACACTACACTGAATCCCTAGTCATGTGGATATACCAGGAAATGAGTTTTCTGATGACACAAACAAATGAAGCTATTCGCTCATCTTACTTCTTGTTTTAACACCTTCGAAGAGAAGGTCCTTTTGCGGCTCATCTACAATCATCTAACGTCAATTAGATCCGTTGAGTGGTAAAACCATAGCCACCATTGCAACAACATTAACTCAAATGACTAAAAAGTCATCTACCCAGACGACACATCCCCCAGCACACAAAAATCTTCGCCCGTCTTAAATTGGGACACACAAAGCTTACCCACCTACATTTGCTGTGTGGGGAACTTGCAACTACTACTCGTTTTTCACTATCCCAGCATATTATTGAACATATCTTCAACAATTGCAACCAACTCCGCTTTAGCAGAAAAAATGTATTCTGTCGAGTCTCTCAAAATTTCGTAACAAGGAAAATATTGTGAATGTCGAGGAATACTTCCCAGAATGTAATATAATTAATCATATTCAATTACTTTCCTAATTGGTTATTTTATAAGAAATTCTCCGCTCAACAATCTATCAGCAGATTCTGACAAGAAAACGAAAATTTCCACTCTTGATGGCATGTCTCATAAGAGAGGTCTGTTGACGGTCACTGACCTATGATTACATCGAGGAATATTCGTATTTCTAACACACAAAATTATAAGTTTGTTCATAAATCATTTAGAGTAAGTTTTCTTTGAGTAAGTTGAAAATTTAAAGAAACCAAAGATTGCTCTGACTCAGGTTTACTGATGATTTACAAATAATTTGTTCAAAAGCACATTTCTCTATTCAGGTTTAGTGATGAATCACACATTCTTAGTTCATAAAATAAACACATTTTCCTTGAAGCTAATAAGGCGATACTTATACAAACTGTGGAGAAAGTGAAGAAACCTTAGTGCACCTGATCACAGAATGGAACTGGTGGAAGATTGGCTCACAAAAGACTCAGGTGTTTTAGAGAATACATCTCAGATATAAGCAAGATCCCTCAACTTGATTCCTCCAAAATATATGAATTCCTGTTGGAAACTAACCTGACAGAAGATCTATAGATGAGACTATCCTCATCTTTCAAATAAATAGGGGCATCACAGGGGTCGCGGTGTACAACACCCTTAAATAAATAAATCTAAAATCTATACTATCATTTTATTAAATCCTCTCTTAAACTATATCCAACAAAATAACTCCACAATTGAAGTGCTACCTATATTTATTTATGACTTTAACTTAAACTCTCTTCATGTCTGATGCCCACAAATTTCAAGTGACATTCTCACAGCCATTTGGAATGAAGGCGTTCTGCTAATACACCTGTCCACCTAAGCCTCGTCCATATCACTGCGTACAAACTTTGCTCCAACCACGGAGCATTTGACATTATTCTCATTCAGGCTCAATTTACGCAGCCATAATTACACCATGCCTCGATATCTATTCGTATGTCCAAACTTACTGGTTTACCAGCTGTGGCCTGGCATGACACCTGCCAGCAGCTGCCACTCTTCCTCCGCTTTCCTGTTTTAATGCTTGTGCCTACCCTAAATTTTGTGGCACTTGTGTTACTTTCAAGTATCGAACAGTTTAGCTCCGTTTCAATATTTATAAATAAATTGCTCAGACATGGAACGCCCGCCCACTGAAGTAACTTACGCATTTTGACGTTTAATGTCACAGCCTTGACATAAAACCGAACAATATTTTTGTGGCTTAGATATCATTATCTGCTGGAGCTATCAAACTTCCTCCTTTATTTTAATAAAACTTAGTCTAATAGCCTCACAGTATTCGGTGTGGGCAACAATAAGCAGCATAAAAATCACGCACACGGTAAAGCAATTTTCTCATCAGCGCTGTTTGCCGCCTGAGCTGATTCTGTTGTTGAAGCAAGTGTGAATTAGGTGCAACAAATAAGTGCTCTCTAACAAGCACTTGAAGGCAAACAGATTTCTTAATTAAATTTTATATTAAATAAAATATTCATAAATGAGCAAAACGACGCACTCACAACTTTTGCTTATGTTGAATTCAAATGGAGCAGTGACGGAGCAATTGACACGAAATAATTTAGTTTAAAATTTATTTTTAGTTGGTGACTTCCTGGAGTTCCAGGTTGAAAAAAGAAAGGAAGGGAAGTTCTGTATAATTATTTTGTGAATTTAACTATGTCCTTTTTTGGTCCTTAAACTCTTGGAGGATACCAACTATTTGAAATTCAAACAGAGATCGATAATAGATTTTGAAATTCATATTCTTTACATTTATTTTACAAATTTAACTATGTCCTTTTTGGGCCTTGAACTCTTGGAGGATACGAACTATATGATATTGAAACAGAGATCCATAATAGGGTATGAAATTTATATTCTTTATAATTATTTTGTGAATTTAACTATGTCCTTTTTGAGACCTGGTGGTGGTGATGGTGGAAATTCACAAATATTTCATATTGAAGAGGAGATTGATAATGGATTCTAAAATGTATGTTCTTAATCATTATTTTACAAATTTAACTATGTCCTTTTTGAGACCTTGTACTAGTGGAAGATAGCAACTATTTTATATTGAAGAGGAGGTCGATAATATATTGTTTATATTGAATTTATTTTCTTGCTAATGAAACTTTGCCTTTTTATCCTTATTTAATTTAAGGCCATTTATTAAAGAAGGAAACCTATTTTTATTGAAGCAATAAATTTGTGTGTTGTTTACCTGTCCAAACTCTTCCACCAGACTAAGCAGAGGCCTAACAAATGAGCCTACGAAGAGATGAGGAGCGAAATTGATTTACATGAAGAAGTAAATATCTGCTGAATGTCCTTGGCCTTACTTTGCATGTCGTTGGCCTCAGATTGAATGTCGTTGGCCTTACTTTGCATGTCGTTGGCCTCACTTTGAATGTCGTTGGCCTTACCTATGTAATCATATGGAGTATTTGATACAAGCTCTTCCAAAATGTTTTCTTAGTGCCCCATTTCATAGCAATCCAAACCAGTAGAACAGAAAAGACCAAATGCTACAATGGAGCTTGCAGAGTACTTCGATGAACACGTCATCCATCCTGCTTACAACGAATCGTCGGTCCTTTTGTTTCCAAAATGGACGCGTATCTACTCCCTAATTATAGGAGTGTTTCCCTCCATGCACCACAAAAATTCTTTATGATCCTCTACTACCTAGAAATCTTCATAACTACCTTAACTATAATTTTCCTTACCGCTTTCGCGGCGGTAGGTCTATATCCCTTAATCATATTTAAAATTAACCTACAACGAAACAACGTCCTTTTGTTTCCAAAATAAGCGCGTATTTACTCGCTAATTGTAATAGTGTTTCCCTCATGAAACAACGTCGTGTTGTTTCCAAAAAGGACGCAAATCTACTCTCAAATGGTACGAGTGTTTCCCCTCCGTGTACCACATTTATGATTCTATACTCCCTAGAAATCATCATGGTTATCTTTGCTCTCTTGATTGTGTAATAAGGTCTTTTTATGAGGAATTTCTGAGTTATTACTATTAGAACTGTTCTTTCCCACTACGGGGCGGGCAATCAACCGCTCCAAGATGGCACAGCTACTGTGTAAATATTTCAATAACTGTTTAGTATTTAATTGTCCTATGTGAGTACATATCTACAGGTAAAACTTACTACTCAATATGACCATATTATTATTATCTTTACTAAACTCTCTCTCTCTCTCTAAATATTGAAATACAATTTGCCATGATTTATAACAATGGGTACTACAACTAAAGACTTTGCTTCATCGAGATAGAATAAGAATTTCCACCTGTGAATAATTCATACCCGTCATACCATTACTGCAAGACTTGTGTGAGGATATGACGCGTGCTTCCCACTAAACCACAAACTAATCCGATTATAGCATAATATATTTATGAATTAATATTGTGCCAGGATACCCAATTTATTGCCAGCTGTAGATTGGGTTGTGACATATGTACTAAAGTTAGTAAGGCTGCTCTCTTAACAATATTCTATAAGTGAGTTGATGAAAAGCGTACATGGACGACTTTTTGGATATAGTGAAATTCCCAAAAAATCACCATTGAATGGAGAAGTTAGAGCCATTTGAAGTTTTATCAATGTGTCATTTTGGACTCAAGGGTAGCATAGTTATGACCGACAGCTCAAATTGACAAGAGGCACGAATAATTTATTTAATGGCTGCATAGAATCATATGAAAACTTGAGACAAATTTACGAATTCCTTTTGTGGATTGCAATCAAAAATTTTTTTTAAAAGTTAGCTCAGAAATAAGAAGAACACGATTGATGTGTCACGTCAACTTTACGATGAAGTAAATTGTGAATTGGAAACTTAGCTTTCTATTTGTTGCCAAAACTCTCTGATCCACACTCGTTATGATTTTCGAAATTTCATCAAATATGTTTACTACTTTTCTTCTGATTGTGTACGGTTAAGCAGGAAGCATATATACTCGGGATACCTTGAGGATTGGGATAAATTCTATAAGAATTGGAATATAAAAACATTACTGTTGTTATTAGACCTGGCACAATAATTAATAATGTGTGCCATTGTTGGAATAATGAGTAGTAAGGACTCGACGAAAAGAAATAGAGATTTAGAAAAAAGCATTATTAAGACCATGCCTGAGGCAGGATGAGAACAATATATAAATAATTCGAAATTGAATAATTACTCTATTAAAAAAAGGACCAATTGGCTATGATAGAACAAAATTTGTAGTATTTTTCTTTAAAAAGAAGGAAATATTTGCTAAATAAGCAATTGAAATACAGTTCTATTGAATTATTAGTAATACACTCAGAAGCATACACCATAGAACTATAAATTTATGAGTAAAATCCAGATCAAGAAGACTTGATTGATTGACAGCATTAACATTATCGCATAGTGATAGCTCCAACTCTTACTTTACAAAAGTTGCTCAACCTCAAAAAAGGCTCATCAGGCTTTTAATGGGCTACAATGCAATTATTACAATGGGCTAAATTGGGGTATAGAATTTAAATATTTATTTCCATACCCATATCGTCCTTCGTGGTATAGTGGTAGTACCAGTCTAGTAGTCGTGGGGTTTTGGTTTCGATCACTGAGGCCTAGAAATGCCTATTTTAATATATTTTTGTTTCCACAAGTAGAAAGCTTTTCAGCACTCAGGATTTGCCCACATAATTAATTATGTTGTCAGTTATAAATAATAATAAATATTATAATAAATTATTAAAGCCTCCTCCCTCTGTGGTCTAGTGGTAAGCATGCTAGACTCACACCCCGAGGGTCGCAAGTTCAAATTCTACCACGGGCTTAGTCTCCAAAATGCTTCTTTCTATAAAATCCATTTCTCTTCGAGTCGAAGGCCTCTGTAACTAGTAAACATTCCCCCAACACATAACATAATTAACTATGGTGTAAGATATAATAATAATAATAAAAATAATAATAATAACAAATTATACAATTTTCCTAATCAACTATTTATTTACCATCTAATTTCAATTACGCGAATGTTTGTCTAGGTTTGTATGTGTGACACCAGGCTTAAAGCATACTTCCCCAACTATGTAATTGAAAAAAGTCGTCGAATAACAGAAAAATAACTCGGGAGTTCTTCAAACCACTCCATTGAAACATATGAGTACCAGAGCCGACACAAGGTTTAAAGGCAAATTGAATACTTCAGTGATTATCTAAAGTGCCCATAATCAAGCATTATTTTATGCGTAGTACTTCAACACAGATTTGGTGTCAATTGAGGCTGCCGCCCCGACCCGGCCTTCAGTGTTGAATCTGGACAATCTCCACTTGCTCATCATATTCATTGCCAGCGGCCTGTCGCTCAAATCAGTGTCAATTGCAGACGGCAGACGCACACACATTTCGGAACGCATAATTTTCCATCAAGTACTCGCAAAGTAGCCGCAAACACAGAGCACACACAAATTTCGCAAATAGGTAAATGAACATAATAACGATTGACAATGGACAATTGCGCTTAATGTGAGTGAACACGTTCGCTGAAACACCTCATTTGCATCATCAGCAACATCATCGGCCGAAATAGTCCGGCCGAGGCAGCAGCGCTTTTTTAGATTTTAAGCAGAAACAACGCAATTTGCAGATTTAGCGTAAACAACGGCACTCACTCGGCCAAATAATTCAGGCACATAACTAATAAAAACGATGCGCAGCTACCCCGGCAGAAAAGTTGACTAACCAGGGAGAGGCAACAGGAACAATTAGGAAGAGTGTTCTTTTATGATTAAGTAACCCAAGCATGTACCGAAGTCAAGGACACAACTTTTCGAGGACCATATCAGTTTTTTTGTTCACAATGTATATGGAAGTACTGCTTTGCGGTACTCAAAACTTGTGATTGAAAGTAGTGTCACTGCTGAAGTTGAAGTAATCTCTCAACACATCCATAGTGAAATCTGTGACGACTTAAGACTTATGTAAAACTTGAGGAATTGCTGGAGATGGAGTTTTTAGATAGGACTGTAAATATTTCCATTCAAATGTATTTAAATTCTATCCAGCTAACAGTAAAGGATTTCTGTAAAATGTTACAAAAATATATCTCCATGAGAGTTAATAACATAGTACGACTATATCAACCAAGTCCCTAAAATATGAGCCAGTTTCTATGAATTTGCTCTTCGGCTGAAAGTTAAATCCTATTAAAATTGTACTGATGGATTTCTATGGATGCATAATCTCTCAGCTCAGATTTCAATGGCTGCTGCTATTCGGGGTTTGAGTAGTCGCTGCAAAAGTTTGCCCGCCGTGTCTACCATACACAGTGGTCGATATGCTGACTGTGATTCGGAGTTTCCTTTTCGCTTACTGATGAGCACTAGCCGCTGTCTTTTCCATACGTCTGGGAATATTCCTTCTGTCCAGCAGGCAAGCTATTTGAAGCTATTTTTAGGACTTCTCCTGATAGATAGGTTTATTGAATGTTCAGCTCAAAGGGGTACGTGAACAACCTTATCGAATGGACATCCCAGCGGGATACTTTTTTTGAATGAAATACTTCAAACATGAAGGAAATTCACATAAAGTCGTCAATGTGCAGCCTCGAATTATATTAGATACTTATTCGAATTCTCTTATGGATTTCTAGGGCTATGTTAAGATCACTCTGTGATTGTTTATGAGTACTCAGATTCACGTGAAGTATAAATATGCCTGATATGGATATTCTTTTAAATTTGGTACCCATATTTGCTGGGAAACTTATTATAAATAGATTTGCCTTTCACATTTCCTGAAATTCCTTGTCCCAGCAATGAATTATCGCTACCCAGAACATTCCATACCAATTTAGACTCCCAGGTTTTACATGGAACCAAAAGCTAACAATCCTTACCATCCATATTCCGTCACAATATTTGTGCCAGGATTTATGTGAAGCATTACTACCGTGAACTAAGTCGCCCTAGTATTTTGTAGAACCAAATCTAAGTATAGAACTAAATCTAAATATCCTTACAATCTGCATTCCTTCCTAGGTTTGACGGGGAACATAAATATTGCAACAGTGAAGACTCCTTCGAATTTAGTCTCCCAGGTATAATGTGGAGTATAAATATCCCTACGGTAAACATTATATTCAATGTTTTCTGTCAGGTTTGATGAAGAATCGGATAACGTTATTATATTCTGCTGCGAATGCTCTTTGAATTCCATTCAAACCTTATTTAGATTATGATAAATGTTTGTACATCTATGAAGATTGATCTGGTGTCTCTAATAACAACCCAAATAGTCATTCCATGAGTATTTGACAGAATATATTCACCTCATATTTAAAAAAAATTTTGCTTGGAATAACATTATATTTCAGTGACTGATAAAAGAAATAATTAAGATCCAATAATTTGAATAGTGGAAGGAACTAAGATCCAATAATTTTAATAGTGTTTAACTTGCCAAGGGTTCAATACACGATATTGGATATTCATACCTCAAGATACTTCTCTTAAGTCGCAACAAAAGGTGATAATAAGTCAACCATATACAACTGGTGATTAAGTTGTAACAGAAGATGATAATAAGTCAGCCATATACAGCTGGTGATTAAGTTGTGACAGAAGATGATAATAAGTCAACCATATACAGCTGGTGATTAAGTTGTGACAGAAGATGATAATAAGTCAACCATATACAACTGTGATACTGCAAAGAAACAGTTTCTACTCTCATTCATAAAAACTTTTAAATTCCTTACATCGACGTTCATTATTATTACTTCAGACTTTACATACAATAGATTACTATAACATGTCATTACATAGCATACATTACTATAACTTATCATTACATAGCATACATTACTATAACTTTTCTGTACATAGCATATATTACTATAACTTCTCAGAGTTGCATTACTATCACCTTCGATCGGAGTTAATATACCTATCATTACCTAAACCAGTAGTCAAATATTTATTGCTGGGTGTGTGTGCCAGTCCACCAGCACCCCAGCTACTTAAATAAATTGCGGTAGACGCAGAGGCGCACACACATAAATAGTGAAAAACACATACGTGCGAGTGTGTGGGAATGTGTGTGAACAACAAGAACACAAGTTCAAAGTTAAGCGTTTTGTTGCATATGCCAACAATTTAACAATTATCATACAGACACAACACAAATGCAACGCACACAGCTACAATTGTCTCTGCCCATGCGGTGTGCAGTTGTGGGGCGCTCGCAGTTTCCGGCTTTTTAAATCGCTTTTATCACTCTTCATGCATCATGTGCACAAATACACGAGCAATTAATACTCACACAAGGAAAACTAGCACACAAATCTTACAATTGGCGTACACAACACACGGTAAGACAATGTAACAAGCGTAACGTAAGTTCCAATCGGCGGTCGGTCGGACCGGAATGCAGCTGATTAACAACACTCGCGTACGCACTTACGCACCGTCACCGCGGACACACACACTCAAGCACACGCGGCAAGCACGTTCAGCTCAGCCTGATCAGGGTTAAACGTTAAGCTGTCGCGTAATGTTGCAGCACTTTTCCAGCACAATTGATGCCACGCACATTTTGGCAGGCGATTTCGCCAAACAAAATTTCCCGATTTAATTTGAATATTTTTCTTAGTGCTCGCACACAATTTTTGCACTCACTAAATAAGTACAAACAGCATCAGCAGTAGCCGAGATATACTTGGAGGCCTACAAGCAAAGCGCGTAAATCCCGATTGTTTCGACCGTACCCGCGGGATCGCAAACTCTCACTAAAAGATTTTTATGGTACACACAGATAAATGCCAGCACACAGCACACAACAGCGCCGAACTGCACAGCATAGCGCAGAGGGCACAGCCAGCATCCGACCGAAAGGCCATCGTTATGCGCACGACTAGCACACGGTGCCGCAACGATGGCCTGCTCGAGTGGTGCTCGGCACCAGTGCCAGTGCGAATCGTGTGTGGCCAGCAGCGCACGAACGGTGGCAAGAGATTTTTTGTAGCATACTTTTCGGCTGAGCGCATACTGGCAAATCGCACATTGAGACAAGCTTTTCGCACGAGTCAAGCGAGGAGTCCTTTCGTTGGTGTTGCGTTTGCTGGTACTGCGAGAGAAATGTGGAGCGCCGCAGAGAGGCAGAGAACTGATGCTGCACGGTGCGTTGTGATTCAAAGCTTTTGCAGTGGAGGGAAAACACCCGTGGAAAATGTAATTCACAAACGAAATAAATTCGGTTTTCAGACGGGAAAAAATTTTATGAAAATTTTATGATTAATTGGAAATTTAATGCAATTTATTAAAATTGTCCATAAAATAGCTTGAATATGCATTTGAAAAAAAATACAATATTAAATAAAAAATTGGCTCTCTTCATCTCTCGAACACACACTTTTTCTCTCTGTTTTGCTCTCAATTTTACTCTCAGTTGTTGAAGATTTTTTTCTCTATTAATTAAGCTTACTATAGAAATCGTGAAACTGTGCAGAAATCAGCTGCTCCATTATACATTACAGGCCATATTTCAAAACAAAAGGAGTCTTCAAGAAACGTGGAGGGAATAATGACACAATTTCTGTTGTTGTTTAGCATATAAAGCAGAGTTGAACATCCTGTTCGCTAGCGAAGCTAACCAGAAGCATGTAACCACCAAGCAAGCTGTGAGACTCAGTTGAATATTGCATTGTAGAATATGCTGAAGAGACAAATGTTAAAATAAATACAAATAAAATAAATGAAAATAGTTCAATAAAAAATAGAAATAAATTGGCAACATTTTAAATTTTATATTCTTTGAATTAAGTTAATTATTTAAATTTCTTTTCATTTGAGAAAAATTTCATTTTATATTCTTTGAATTAAGATAATTTAAATTTCTTTTCATTTTTGGTACTTAATATTGGTATAGAAAAAATACAAATTTATAAAGAGAAGACTATAAAAATTTGAACTAGGACTATCACTCAGTCTATTCATCTAACTGAGATAGTGTAAAATACATAAAAGGAAAACAAAATGAGCTTCACTAGTAAAATAATAAATAAATTCCATGAAAAAAGTAGCTTCTCCATATGAAGTATGAATCTATCTATGTAACAATATATATGGAAACAAATGGTGCAGCTTGCTCCAAACCCCACTAACGAAGTCAAGAGAATTAAACTATAAACAAATCGCATACAATATTATTTCATTGACACATAAGAAATAGTTAGAAATTTAATAACAGAGCTTCACCTGTTGAAGTCAGGAGACTTTGTCCTACCTCTTAACAGAATACGATCGAGCATACACCAATTTACTTACTCCTCATAACTGCTAAAAGTATTCGAAAACTTATACAAAATTAAATTTATGTTTGCCATAGCAATAAGTCAACGCTTCATATCAATTCAAACTTAGAATACCACACACTGTAATAGAACTAGTTTAACGTATTGTTACAGCTATCCGTAGAATCGCGTTAGATACTCGTTTTATATCAATTCAAGCTTAGAACACCATACACTGTAATAGAACTAGTTCAACGTATTGTTACAGCTATCCGCAGAATCGCGTTAGATACGCGTATTATATCAATTCAAGCTTAGAGCACCTCACACGACCATAGAACCAACTCAAAATATCATTACAGTTATCTGTAGAACCTTTGAAGAGACGGAAGAATTGTTCAATGGTCTTCTTGGAATTTATGAAGGTCATCAACAATGTGCGAGCAACCGTGGATATATAAAATCATATAAAGCCTGCCTTAAAACTGGATTGCTTTATATTATTATTATTATTATTATTATTATTATTATTATTATATCTTACACTATAATTAATTATGACTGGAAGGTGTTGGGGGAATGGGTAGCTATATGAGGCTTTCGACTCGAAGAGTTTTCTCTTTTGATTTGAATTTTTGAGAAAGAAGCATTTTGGAGACTAAGCCCGTGGCAGGATTTGAACCTGCGACCCTCGGGGTGTTAGTCTAACATGACCACAGAGAGCGGCTGGATTGCTTTATAAAAAGTACTCTAACGTATGAAAACTTGTAGTTGCGATCGATTGATATACAAGATCCACAAGTGGAGTTTCTAGTCCCATTGGACAGAGCTCATCATATGACAAGCCAACAAGTAGTCATAATATCAAATCATAAATCAAAATTTACCGATTATGTTGTACTTTGATCAACAGCTACATTAGGAGGCTTACCTGAGCCAATTGGAATGGTGCCAACGAAAATGGGGAACAACTATATAACCAGTGAAAATATATTCGCGCTTAACCAAAACTGAACAGTTTCCTGGTCTTTGGACAAATAAAACTATATTTATTTACATAAAAATTTCATTCTAATTTTTATTTTTTAATTTCATTTAATTTGTTTGTTGTTGTTGTTAACACTTGCCCCTAAATATTTACCAGAAGGGTGCAATTCGCCTAAAAGACCACAAGCAAACACTTGCACTTTATACCAGAGTGCACTCAATCTGTGGATTTACATTCAAGCAAACTCTCAGCGCCTAAAAGTATGTTAAAATAAAAGCGAATGTCGATTATGCTTTACTCAAATGGCGAATTGAGCCCCTCAAACAATGCTCGGCGAAAAAAAATGTGCTATAAATAAACTGGAGTAAAATGTACGCAACATACTCGACTCTTTGATCCTTGTCAAGCAGAGTTTCCGTAGACAGCTGTATGTTCAGGTAAACATGTTGGTAAAATAATTTGGTATTCGCCTTGGATGCTGCTATGTTAAAATACAGGAGGAGTATTTTATAGCAAAGTTGCACTTAATACAGAGCAGCAAAGGCACAGTCCTGTTAATGCCAAAACACATTACTTTCAATCTGCTGCCGCTGTTTGTGGTAATCTGCATTGTAACCGCCAAAAAGTGTGCAAAAGCTCTCTCCCCCTTTTTTTCTCTCTGCTCTCACAAAGAGGAGAAACTATAAGAGAAAAAATTAACTTTCTATAATTAAGCGTCCTACAGTTCAGTGTAAAAGTTTGCGTCTAGTCTGAAATTATTACGAGTCAGAATTATTTTATTACACCGTTAATATGAATAATTAATGTAGAAAAATAATTCAGTAATCATCATAAAGAGTCTGGCGGAAGCAGCAATGAAAAAGGAGCTTGTAACCGCAATTTAAAGTGCTGTAAACAATCAGAGACAATTCACTCAGGGATTATCTCTGCCATCTATGAAGAAATATTTGACAAGGTTTTATTTCAAAGAATATTGCAGGATAGCAATCAAAATATATTGAACATGAAGACGTAAATTATGCATTTGATACTTAATAAGTTTATAATACATTTATGTGTATGTTATTGTAGTCGAATGTTATTATAGTCGAATGTCCTTGTAGTGAAGCACACAATAATGTGGCTCAATAAAAATAAAGTTATACTCTGTCGTGTATGGTAAACTTAGAGAACTGAACTACTTCACATAATATTGCGGTTTTCTTATTGAATGCACTGTTATGGTATGTTAGACGATATGAACAAGGCTTTCAGTTGGGAGTAGAGCATTCCTTTTGTTACGGTGTTAGTAAAGTAATATTTCTCAGATTGTAGAGGTTAATAACTTGAGAAAAGTGGTACTCAACGAAAGTAATAGCCAAAATTTGTAGAATTGCTGTGAAAATATAGATCATTCTGAAGAAGGATTTACCTATATAGCAGTGGCAGTGCGATTAAATTTATTTACAGATTAGAAAAGGTTATAGAATCAATAGGTTTATAGAATCACAAATAAATCTTCTTATACATTAAAAATTCTCTCCGTAATATTGGCAGGGAAAGTGAGTGTCAAGATTATAGAACCAAAAGATTAGTAAAGGGAAAGCAAAAGGGAAAATAAAGCAGACAGATGCAAATATTGAAGAGAAGTAGAATGCTTTTCATAGTTGTTTAGAAAAGTTGGAGGAGATCTCAAAGTAGAGAGAAGCACTATGAGGTGATGCGTTGTGCGCTGAGGCAATGTGAGAACGAATTAACGTGGACATGAGGAAGTTATGTATTAGAAACCTTAACAATTTATGCCAGCAGCTAAATATATTAACAGCAAAACAGGAGAATTGGGTACCTTTTGTTCTGAACTAACTAGTACATGGTTTAACAGTAGGTAATATAGATTAATATTGAAAGTAATCACGGAGTTAGTGTGTGATTAAGTATAATGAAGCTGCTAAGAATTGTTAGCAAATAATATTACATTTGTTAACGCTCTGCCAATATATCCTGTTTATCAATTCTTTGATATACCTGGCTTCAGTCCATTAATGTTAAGCTGAAGTACTATGAGTTTTAAAAGATTCCGTGGACCCTAAGGTATACAATATGTTCATCAAAATGATGTGGTCATTATGCTTACACCCTGGCGATACTGGGTCCATTTTACTTAATAATTAACATTACTCCCTCTAGGGATATATTTCATAACGTTGAAGCTGGCCGAGTCTGTTGGCACGTTACTCTTGATTTGATTATATTTTTTAAGGATACACCACTACCTGTAGGATCTATTGTGATGCCCCTATTTATTTAAAATATGAGGTAAATCTCATCTATATATCTTCTGTCAGGTTTATTTCCGACAAAAATCCATTTACTTTAGAGGAATTAAGCTGAGGGTCTTGCTAATATCTAAGATATATTCTCTAAAACACCTGTTTCTATTGTGTGCTAAAGGTCCGCAGTCTGTGATCAGGTGTAGTAAGGTTTCATCACTTTCTCCACAGAATCTACAGATGGCATCTGAAGATAGACCCAACTTATTAATGTGATAGTGGACTCTACAGTGTCAGCTTAAAACACCTGTGATGATTCGCAATTTACTCCGAGGCATATTAATTAACTCTTTAGCTGTTTTAAGATTAAGGTCCCCCAAAAGAAGTTTGGACTGGCTTAATCCAGGAAGATTTTTCCAGACTTTGACTTCTTTTTGCATCCGAGTACTTCTGTAGCAGACTCCAATTGTAACGAATCTCCTGTTTGGCCGGGGTGACGCTCGCCGGATTACCAGGGTTCGTGATAGAAATCAATGACTCGAATTTCAAATATTTTATTTCTTATATTACAACATCCAATTTTGTCGTCCTTTTTTACTACTTAGGGTATTGTATTAGATTCCTTTGGCTGAATTCTCCCTATGATTGAATTCTTCCTGTAACTGGACTTCTGCTACTATTGAATTCTTCCTGTGGTTGAACTTCTGCTATTCTCAATGGAAACTGTGTTTGCCCCATTTGTATCTGAACTACTCGTCTTTGCTTTGAACTCTCGTTTCAACTACGAACGCTTGTTTTCCCACAACGAACGTTTGTTATTCCACAATCTGAAAGATTCACAATCACTATTTAACATACTAAAAGTTTAACGTGATTGAGAATTCGTTTTATACAAAAAGACGCAACAAACGAAGTAAAAATCTGACTCGCCTACTTTCGGTTTTTTGTATATTTTGTACAAAAAGATTTAATGTGGCTGAAATTTATCAGTGGAGAAATTTCATCATCACACAATGGTGTTGGATAATAGTCCACAGAGGGTTCAGGCCCGTTGAACTGAGAGGCCGCAGATTTCCTAAACTTTCAGCCTTCTCATTTCCCTTTGCTCCTATACCCACAGTAGACCACCAAGCACCAAAGCACCATCAAAAACCACAGTATATCGCTGGTATAGTGAATTCAATCGTGGTCGTAGTTCGGTCGCCGACGAACTCCGTGAAGGTCGCCCAAAATCGATTGTTGTGCCACAAAACATCGATGCAGTGCGTGAACTGATAATGCAAGATCGTCATTAGAAATATCGTTAGATAGAGGACGCCTGGGGCATTACTTCCACTTCCATACATTCAATATTGCATGAACATTTGACTGTAAAAAAGATTTGTTCGCGTTGGATCCCACATAATTCGACAATGGCTCAAAAAAAGTCTCTTGTCAATTGGTGTGAGGAAATGATTAAAAAGTTCGACCGTGGTGCTTCAAAAGACGTGTATAAAATCGTGACAGGTTACGAATCATGCGTATGAGCCGGAAACAAAACAACAATCGACCGTGTGGGTATTCAAGGACGAGCTAAATCCAACAAAAGTTGTTGGTGGTAAAAGCACAGCGAAGCAAATGGTCGCTTGTTTCCTCGGCCGAATGGGTCATGTGGTTAATTCTGAGTTGTACATTACCATTTTTTTGCCAGAAGTCTTCGGAGAAATTCGTAAAACCAACAGCCAAAGACGAATCATTCTCCATCATGACAATGCAAGCTCTCATTTATCTCGTCAAACAGGTGAAATTTTGAGCAGTCAATGCATCGAATTGATGACTGATCCTTCATACAGTCCTGACTTGGCACCCAATGACTTCTTCTTGTTCCCGAACTGCGTGGTCAACGAATTGCGAGCGCCGAAGAAACAGTTGAATCGTTCAAAAACCATGTTTTGGAGGTGTCTCAACAGGTTTGGAAAAACTGCTATGACAAATGGTTTGAAGGAATGCAAAAGTGTATTGATCGTCAAGGGGAATATTTTGAAAAACGCTTATCACATCTCGGACCCCCTAGTTTGAAGGACTAGAAGCGGTCGCATAATTAGGGTCAGTTTCGCTCTTAATATTTGCTAAGAGCGTCTCTCTGTTTAACGATTTATACTATAGCTCTTCAATGTGTAAGCAGGAAGTCTTTATTTAGCATGACCAACAATGTGAACATGACACTCAGTTGTGCTATGGCGTCGGTGAGATGTGGTCTTCTGATAAGCACCATATTGATTTATATAATTAATTTTTTATAATTAGTTTAAATTTTCAATTAAAGATTAAACCTATTTATTTGCATGTCTTTTAAATAGATATCCATCTGGCACCGCAAAGGAGCTTGCAGGTGTATGTGTGGCCTTCACAGCCATGCAGTCTAACCTCACCTAATCTACAATGTTTTTCAAAGGCATCCGATATAAAGTTCCAGAAATTTTCCGTATTTATACAGGCGGCTTACACAGGGTCCTTTAGAGATACCTCAAACTTCAGTAATAATTTGGGATATCTTCAATGTTCTTTAAAGAAAAGGTACATATGTCAGAAATTTGACCCCATGTCTAAACAACGATTAGAAACCGACGCTACACAACTGCGAGACTAGCATGCTTACCATGAGACCACGAGGGACGGCCTAATTAGAGTGTATTCTAAGTGCTGTGTTAATCTAATTATATTTTAAGGATCCCCTCTTTATTTTATAATAATTGTACTACCAATTCGTGATTATTACACAGTGAATTGGCTCTTTTGTAAATTCCCCGACGCACTTTCATCACTAATCTCTTCACTTGCTGGCAAATTGCTCGTAAATGTATCTGTGAAAACCACACACTTTCAATATACCATGAAAGGATTATAGGCAGCAGAATCTTCTTAAATTAACCCATTCGTATGAAAAGTTAATCACATTGCCACCATACTCATTTGAGTGCAACATTGCGGGCTTCCAGCTGAAGAGATTGTAATTAAAATCGATGTGCGTTTACCATTAAAAAAGCGCTATGCCCGTGTACAGAAGAATTATGCGCTTAATCCGCTACCGAAACTAATTAACTGGAAACGCTTTTTAACCGCTTTGATGATGGTGCAAATGAATGTTGCATTGAAACGAGCAGTAATCAAGGCAGTCTGATGCTTTAATTGAGGGTCAATTTTGCTCAGCCAACGCCAGTTAATTTACCATAAAAGCATGTGTGAGTTTTCTTTCACACACAGAGGCACCTGCATCAGCATTCCACCCTTCTGCCCACAAACGTTCCGTTGCCGTAAGAGGTCTGTCATACTGGGTGCTTATGACGATTATTAACCGTATTTGTGGTAATTGGCTGAAATGACGAGCATGAAAATTTTTCAATTGCTGTTATTCGTAAAGTTATTAAATAAATAAATAAATGTGCAAAATAGGGGGTTGCGTTTTCCCACCAAACGTGTTCATGGCGTACTTGAACACTATTTTACAAGGCTCGGTTGGAAATGGCTTCAAATTATTGAGGGAGTTGGAATGAAGAAAAACGGTGTGTGTTAAAGTATGCTGCAAATGACTGATGACGCTTTTGTAGATGACATGTCCATTTGAGTAGAGAGGATTCCGTCAACTCTAAAGAGAACATTAAGGCAAACTTCTTACAACTTTCCAAAAGTCTCCTCATGCAACATTTTCAATTACATATGTAACTAAAATCATGATGACGACATTATTGGGGACATGTTAAATTTAAGAACAATCTTGTCAGAAATGTTGCTCAAATGAATTGATGAATCAGACTCTTTTTTCTATTATTTAGGGCCATCACAATAGATATTTCAGGTCGCAGTGTATAACACCCTTAAATATATCTATGGATAAATAACTGAAGACAACATTGCTATAGTAGTAACAGGAAAGTACCTAGGAACAATAGGTTTTAAGAACAATAGGTTTACAGATCAATTAGCAACTCAGGCAAGCCTCTGGGTAAACTCTGGCAAAACTGACATGATACTATTCAGAAGGAAGTATAAGGTCCCTTCATGAAACCTCCCGCAGCTGAATGGGAATGAACTGATTGTCAAAGACTACATAAAGTATCTTGGAGTGATTTTGGACAACAAACTGTTGTGGAAAAGCAATCTTGAAGAAAGGACGAAAGAAGCTGATAATGCACTATACGCATGTAAAAAGATGCTAGGATGGTTACAGGGGGTCTATGCTGTTGTTGCCATACAACAATTGTCAGACCCTTCTTGCTTTATCGTGCTCTGGTGTGGTGGTCCGCAGTAAGACGATCAATGTACTGTAACCCAATGGAAAAGATCCAAGAGTCTCGCTGCGTTGTGCATAACGGGAGCTCTAAAAATTACTCCAACGGCTGCTCTGGAAATGATACTGGACCTGCCGCCAATGGTTGCGGAAAGCATAGCAACGAAAGCTGCGGTGGGGTTGGCCGCGACCGGCGAATTTAGTCGCAGAACCTTCGGACATAGCTCAATAGGAGAAGCGTACCTAATAATATGGACTACATGGGTTCGCTTTTTAATTGGGAGAGAAAGTTCCTGACTATAATCAAAGGAGGGGGTGACGTAGTGGTATAAATCCTAGTCAAGGGAGCTTCAACATCTACACCGATGGCTGACAAATGACGGACAGAGTAGGAGCTGGCATCTACTGCGCAGAGCTAGGCCAGCTAAACAGCCAATAACGCTGCCTGATCACTGCAACATTATCAAAGCGGAAGGTTTTGCTTTGAAGAAAGTCGCGGCAATTTCCTCATACCACATAACGTCTAAAAATGTTCTAAAGAAGAAGGGAAGCCATAGAAAGGCTAGCGGCGAATAGACGTCCATATATCAATTGGGTAACAATGATGTTGATGAAAATCTGAAGAGAGAGGAAAGGACGAGGTGGAATAGCTTAACCACCTGCAGAATGGAATAGCTACGCCACCTGCAGAACTACGAAATGTGTCAAACCTAGGAAAGTATACTCGACTTGTACTGGTACTGTCATGGAAAGACTCCAAAACTATCATAAGTATACTGACGGGTCACTGTTTGCTAGTGGCACACTCATACAAGATGGTAATCCCAAATGAACATATATAGGAAGTGCAGGGAGCTGGATAGAAAGGACACTTGGGAGCATCTCCTATGTATATATCCTGTGCTTTATAAGGGCTTCGAAATGACTTTAAGGGGGCTTCGAAATGGTTGGACGAGTGAATCGGAGATGCGTTGTTACGCGCTGGTATCACAATGGACCCACGGTGGTCTGAGTGAGTTGGTCCATAGACCAGCTGCCACGATAACCTAACCTAACCTAACCTATGTATATATCCAGCTATATCACGAACACACTTAAAGTGCTTGGAGGCCCCACAATTTAGGACGCTAGAAGACGTTTCAGGAGTGGTACTTAAATCACTCCTGGAATTCGCTGAAACCTCGACATCCTTCAAGATGCCTACTACAACTCTACGTAGAGGATTTGCTCCATATGATGCCGCTAGGCACCAATAAGTCTAAGTGTGGCTTATGGCCAGCCAGATTAACCTAAACTGAACTAAAAATAATCAAATCTGAAATCCAGTGATTTTACTTTTGGCAATACTAATTTTCATCAGACTATACACAATTTTAACGTTCGAGGACTATGCTGCTCACAGTGCAATATCAATTAGGACATTTTCGAGGACTGCTCAGAGTTCGTATTCCTAGCTCACTTTACTTTCCACTTAAGTGTTGAATCTAACACTCCCAATTTGATGATTGCAGACTTGAATATGAAGGTAATTAGGAGTATTACACAATATTTGAGGACTTGTCACAGTTCATGTTCACTCACCTCATTTTATCTTTTACTTGAATATGAGTAATTTGTCTTTACCTCTTCCAAATTGATGGACTCTGACTATTTCAGGCTTATACAAACTATTTCATTTGCGAATTACTTTCAAATAAAATAATGATAATGACTTGTCCCTGAAAATGTCATCATAATTTTTTTTGTTGATGCTGTGAAGACATTTTCGGGGACATGTCATTATGCATGTCGTAAATAACTTTCACTTCCCTTTATACTAAAAATTTCCATTTATTACCTAAAATTCTACACAAATACTTGTACAACTATACAAGTCTCATGATGACATTTTAGCGGACATGTCAACATGCGTCTTAGTATTTCACTCTGTTTACTAGTGAAAAATTTTGTATAGGAAACTTCTCCATTCAATGATTCACCTTCAATTTTCACAGCACATCTCTACAATTGTGTTGAAGACATTATTGCAGACATGTGAGTAGTTGTGGCCCATTGCTCCCACGCGGAATCATAGGAATATTCTACTAAGAGCGAAAATCGTAACTATTTGTATCCCCTCCCCCGACCTTATCGGCAAAAATTCGTTCGACTATCCATTGAAGAGTTCCCTGTATCCTACTTTGTCAAATATACAACTAAATACGAGTATATAATGAAGACATTTTCGTCGACATGTCCGCATGCATGTTATCTGCCTACCTCCCCACATATATGAGGGTATAAACTGAAGCCATTTATTAGTAGTGGAAAAAATTCAAGGGCGTTTTGCAGAGGTCAGTCATCGCAGTAGAACTTCCATCGCTGATCTGTTTTCCAACGGGGTCACACCGAAGCTCATCTAATTTGTATTGTGCGACTGTGCACTCTATCGCGGACTGCTTTTGTGGAAGTGTGCACGAGAGTTTGTGTGTGTGTGTGAATTTAACTAGATTAGTTCGTGTTGTAGTGCAGAAATGTGTCCGCGACTGGGGTAACTTTTTATTTGACTGTGGGAAATTTTCATTTTAGTTGGACTGTTTATGTTGTTGTTTTGATGCTGCTGCTTGTTGTTGTTGTTGTTGTTGTTGTTTTGATAATTACGATGTGTTAATTGCAGTAAATTGTGTTTATTCGCAGCACAGCCTTAAGCTATCGACCCTGCCTGCAGTTATGTATGCCAATATGTGGGAGACCAGAGTTGAAAACGAGAAAGTTGAGTGGCGGGAATGCTTATTTGTGGGGGCATTGGGCCAAATATCCGCTGAACTTGACTTTTTTCTATTTTAATTTTGCGTTTTTCCACAATTTTTTGTGTGCTGTTATTAACCGAAAGAATCAAAAATTTGCATACACAATTTTCGCGCTGAGTGTGAAAAGTTTTCAGCAAAAATATATTTGAAAAAATACAAAATAAACGAATCGCAATTTTCTGCCCCATTTGCTCACAAAAATACGACTACAAATAAAATTGTAATAAATTTAACGCGTATATTTTTCCTTCTCATTTATTTCAAACCGAAACACTTCTGCCTTAACCGAGCATGGTGTGTGGTTTGTGGGTGCTGGCGGGTAGGGGGCGGGTAGCTTGTTGTACACCAGCCACACTTGAGGAGTCGCAAGTCGTATGTGGGGCCCGATTATTCGGCACCTACTATTTCAAAAATTCGAAGCGAATAATGTGTACAAATTCACAAACATACACATACTCACGCTACCATATACTCACACATACCCAATAGAGCACACACATTCACCCACACACACTCACTGAAACACTTGAGCCCTTGAAATTATAGAAAACTCTTTTCGCTTAGGGAAATAGCAGCGAAGACACATTAAAATTTAGCGCCTATGCTGGCACTCTTAGTGACGTACTCACTTCTTCACTGCTGTGAGTTATGAGGAGACATAAATTTTAATAGCACGAGTAAATAAGCGATATTTGTTTATATTCAAGTCGCACCCGTGCTTCCATTTAGTGATTTGAAGTGGGGAATAGCGGTGGAAAGCTTTACGACGTCACTTTATTTGCACGTATTCAAGACTCTAAGAATCTGAGTATTCACATGGACGATCCATGATTCTGTAAGGACAGATGCCTCCCTGTTCCCTGGTACTGTAGTTATCTGCATTTGTTTATATTTTTGTTGTGTTTCTTCTCGTATCGAGCAACTTGCAAACTTTCATTTCACAGTATACAAAACTTTCTGTTCCGAAAATTAGTATTGCTAATAATCCGATCACTGGATTGTATCAAGTCTGATCCAAAAATACTCCTTTAATAAATTCCGTTTAATTAAAGATAGTTTATTTTAATTATATTTCACTTACACAATTTTATTTTTTTTTCACATTTATAAACATTCCTTTAAAGGACATTTATAAGAAAATATTAGTTCTCTACATAGTTCATAAATTTCATTTATCCTGGCCTCTGTGGTCTAGTGATAAGCATTCTAGGCCCATACTCGTGGGGTGGCGAATTCGAATCCTGCCCAGGGCACGGTCTCAAATATATTTCTTTCTAAATATTTTTCCTTTCTGGTCAAAAGCTTTAGTTGCTAGTACCCGAATTTCCTTGTACCCTTGGATACATAATTCATTACGGAGTAATATATAATAATAATAATAATAATTTGAATATTTCCTCTTATATCACCCACATTGACATCCAAGTTGCAACTGCACTCACAAGTCACGACGAAACCTTTTTTATATGTTTCAACTTCTTTCAAGGTCACTTCAACTTATTACAGAGCTAAGTCAATTAGCCCAAAAGAGTTTATAACTTATAGTTTATGACTAATTGTTTGTGACTGTTCAATTGTGACTTGGCGTTGCTTTCACTATTGAGCTATTAACAGTGACTTATCACTGATGTTTTCATTAATAACGTTTTACTAATCAGTAATAACAGGGAGGATGACATTTTATATACATTTTTCACCCACTGCAAACTCCAGTCACGCGAAAATAAACATACAGACAACTGCTCGAACAATACACAAGCTGCACAAACATATAAGTACAAACTATGCAACGCAGATCCATACTATTCAGTAGGAAACTCCCGTAATGATAAATTCTACCAACAACGACGTTAGCACTGGTTGACATAATTTTACCGAAGCATAGGGCGAGAAATCAGTTCACAAGCATAGCATAATGCTAAAAGAATTATAATAATATAATCGCACCAATCAGCATAGTACTTTTTCGGGAGAATCAACTACAACTGCCTAGCCACTGAATTCAAAGAAGATTGACCCAAGGTCGAATTGCTACAACAACTACATACAGAGGTACAGGTAGAATTGGGACCTGAGAAGTTAGAACAATGAGTTGTAAGTGATTCAAGGGTGAATCTCTGGCCTATATATGCGGCAGCAGCCCAACAACTCATCCTCCTATGACGCCAGCAATCAACGAAGACACATCGACGAAAAACTAGCTCCTGTTTCTTCTCCAGCACGCAATCGACGCATAGGAAGACTCGTCTTCTCCAGCACGCAATCGACGCATAGCGCAACTCTTCTGACTATAGCACGCAGCATAGACACACCGATTTAAAACGCTTCTCGGACTCCAGTAAGCAAGTTAGATATATCGGCCGAGAATGTCTTCTCAAATACAAGTATTACTCCAAAACTTACACATACAAAACACACAAGAGCAGTCTAAGGTTTTCACCGATTATACTGAGACTTATACACACGAAAGACAGAACAGCCGTCTAAGGTTTTCACCAATTCTGCTGAGTCCAATGCTCACGTAAACTAAAAGCGGAGCAAACTAGGACGGACACCATGTCTAGGTTGCACTACTTTATGATATAAATAGTTTTAGTAATTGAATTAAAGGTCGTATAAATTTTAATTATACAACTACGTTAACACTTTTCTGTAACCAACTTCTGGAACCCGCTGAGCTTACCGCAGCAATTTCAGTCTCTACATAACTTATCAGTTTTTACTTATCTGTAATTTATTATCAATATTAACTTTTCACCAATAACTTTTCTCTAACTTACTTTGTCATTCAGGTTTAATTATTTCGATATAATAAAGAAACCACTCCTTTAACTCCACTCCTTAACACTCCTTACTCCTCTATCAAACTAGAAGAGAGATTTGTAGGACTCCCATTCAAATGTTCACTGATGTTCCAGACGGACAATTTCAGGGGACGGTTCAAATAATAATCATCACACTCCTCTACATTCTACCCGAACAGCTTTAAAATCACTTTATGGAAAATCACGCTGGACGTTGTTCTCGATTTCCCCCGATCCGCAAGGACATCTAGATTTTTTCTTCATCGTACCACTGATGTCACTTATTAAGGAAGTATTCCAACTTCTTAATTGTTTTAGTTGCTGCAGCATACGACATTATTGGTCCTTTTTGGTGTGTGCTGAAAAACACGATCTCATACCGCTTCGCTTATACGGAACTCATTCCGTCTAAAGTCCTCTCTTGATGAAATACCGCGCAATATTGAACTGTTATGATAGTTTGCGTCATAGACATATAAATAGATAAACACTATGTGGTAAAGAGACAGTTATATGTACACCTTTACTATGAATTATGGTCGTTTATCTCTTGTTGGACAGATAGTACAAGATACACCAGAGATTGGTATAAATTTCCTCATGATTGCTTCGTCTGGGTAACCATCTTCTTCGTTTCCAATTGACTCACCGAAAGTATGTTGAGACCCCGTGCGAACTCAGTGCCTCTATGTTAGTCATTCTGAGCCGACTTGAACGTTGAATCTTGTTGCCATAGTCTCCGCGGTTCAGCTACTCTCTTAGGCAAATCCTTAGATAACTTCTTCAACTTCTTCGCATATTTTCACTTCTCCATGCGCACAATACATAAATGCATCACAATGCGTGAAGATTGCCTGACGTGCGAACAATCACGTGATGAATTTCGTGATACGGCTGCAATAAAGGAGATTCACCCCCTTCGCAGCATTTATTTAGAATATTGCATATTGAAAATTAAATCCAGTGTCGCTATTGTACACATGCGAATATGTCAAAGATTTGCCGGAGGCAATAACAATATCCCTCAACTTATTTCCTCGTCGCGCTTGTTGTGTACAGCAAGGAACGTTCAAAACGACACATTCGCGGAGTATTTCTGAATTTCTGAATTTCATATATCAATTGAATTTGAACTGTAAGCGGAACGAACGGATACAGTTACAACTGGGTATGCCAGTTGGCGTGTGTGGGAGGGCACAAGCGTGGTGTAGTGGGGTGGGGTGGGATGAGTGCCTACATTGACAGTTTTGTAGATGTTAAAATAATTTTCCGCAAAGTCGAATGGAAAATATGAACGATGTCGGTGGCTTCACAGCAAACCTGCTCCTCTGCTCTGATGATATTTGAACTGTTGCTGGGAGAAGCGGTGTTGCTGAACTCTTTGTTGGAGTCACAAACGAAGTTGTTAAATTTTTTCACATTTTTAATAGAATCGCTATAAACTTTTAATTAAGAAGAGCGAATTCCCTTAATTTCAGGTTGGTCTTATAAGTTGTTATTAATGCTACAGGAGGAGATTTGATTTGATTTATTAGACTTGGACAACACCCAAGCTCGATATCAAACGGAAATACCTAACTGACAGCTACAAATCCTGGGTTGACGAGGAATCCTGCCACAGGGCTAGACTCTCTAACTTGGGCAAGAATGGACAAACACAGAACCAATCAACTTCTTCGACTACCATCCAACGATTTCTGCCGAGGCTGTGGTTCCGAGGAGGAAGACGAGTCGGTTCTCCACCTCTTCTGTCAATACCTACTTGAGCAGAAGAAGAAATCGCACCTTTGGTGGCCCATTTCTTACAGAACTGTCTGACAGAGCTGTCATCCTTTAATATTAGGGGCCTAACAAGGTTTATCAAACTATCGGAATGGTTTCCTACAACATAATGGGAGAGTCGTGCCATTCTCGGGGCTGTCCTTCTACTGACTATCACCATCTTTAAGTAACAGAATTTTCAGTCAGTCATTAGGTGTGCTCAAGTGTTCTTTTGGCAAACTAGGCTGCCACTCTTAACTACCTACCTACCTAGGTTAGCTGGCCATAAGCCACACATAGACCTATTGAATTTTAGGGTCAAGATGGTACTAGTCCTCTACGGAGATTTGTAGTAAGGATCTTGTAGGATGTCAGCGCTTTTAGCGAGTGTAAGGAGTGCAGTCTAAGAAGTTCCAGTCCTGAGACGCCTTCCAACGCCGCAAATTGTGTCGCCCCAAGCATTTTATGCGTGTGGAGTTGTGTTAACCAGCACCTTTTCGCAACTGATTCCAAAATATATTTATGAATCGGCAAAGAACTCCTTTATCAAAAGTATTTAAACTTACCTGTATAGTCCTTTCCCTATATCCTTTATATATATCCTTCCATAAGTATAGTTACATGCACAATAAGTGAACCAAAGCATTTGTCTCAACTGAAATCATCTTTTACTCCAGGTCTCGACTTAATCCCTTCTTTTATTCTTAAGCAATGTTGTCGTGAGCTTATCTTACTTCGCTTATTAGTGCTTCTCTTATATATGGTCATTTCCCCGATATGTGGAAAACGTCATATATTTTTCCGCTGCATAAATCGGGCAGTAAATCTGCAATATTCACTTACCGTGGGATTGCGAAACTTACTATTCTTCCTAAGCTACTGGAAGCAATCGCAACATCCCAAATTTCGTTCTATGCTCATACGTTTACGAGTTCCCAGCAGCATGGTTGCCTGCCTGGAAAGTCAACTGTCCCTAATTTGCTGGAGTTTTCTTGCCACGTGATATCTGGCTTTGGTAAGGGTACGAAAAGAGACGTTATTTCTACTGTCTTTAGTAAGGCATTTGATGTAGTAAACCATACACTTCTCCTCCTTAAAATCTCTATGTTTCGTTTCCCACCATTACTTTTAAAATGGGTAACATCATATTTATCACAGCGTACCCAACAGGTGTTGTTTAAAGGACTGTTATCTGATGAATTTCCTGCGTCTTCTGGTAGCCACCTTGGTCCCTTACTATTTTAAATTTTTACAAACGACCTTCCTTCGCATATATCCCATATCAACATTCTTATGTTTGCTGATGATGTAAAAATTGTTCATTCATTCGATAGCCCCAATGAATCGCAGTTGCTTCAAGATCATTTAAATGTTCTTGGTGACTGGTGAACTACATGCAAACATTAGTGTTTTCCAGGTCATCCCACTCTGCTCATCCATACTTCATTATCAATCAACCATTGTTATCCGTTGATCATATATGCGACTTAGGTGTAACCTTTGAACAAAAACTTACTTTTGGTAAAGACGTTGCAACTATAGTAAACAAAGCTTCTCAGATTCTAGACTTCATAGAACACTGGGCAAAGGAGTTCAAAGACCTCTTTATTACCAGACTTCTGTACACTTCCTTGGTACGCCCATCATTAGAATACTCAAGTGCTATTTGGTTTCCTAGATATGCCTGTCACTCTGATGATATTGAGTCAGTTCAAAAGCGGTTTTTATTGTTTTGCCTACGTTCCTTTACAGGGAGCTCCAATTTTCAACTTCCCTCTTATGTGAGTCGTCCTAAACTTATTCGTCCCCCCTCTCTTCAAACCCGTAGAAGTAAGCTTAATACATGTGTTGTGTTTAAACTCATGAGTGGGGAAATAAGAAGTAGTTTTTTGCTTGGCATTCTCCACTTTATTGCTCCTGCAAGAAAAACAATGAATTTCACTCCCTTGTATCTGCATCCTTGTAATCGGAACTATTTAGATTTTGCGCCGTTTCGTAGTGTTTGTTATTACTTCAATTTCGGAGGTGATTTGTTTGAATGAATCTAAACATATTGAAACGAGATTGCATACTTTTAGGATCCCATCTGGAGTTTGAGATTGAGTGCACCACCCTGTGTGTTTATTAGTCAAGACACGATCTATTCGAATAAAGTCTTCTTTCGTTGTTGAGATAGTGGTGTAAAGAATGTTCTCCAAAATGAAAGCTTTCTGCGAGGTGTGTATAAGAATCCAGAAATATCCAGAAACTTCTACGCTATTGTAGAAGTTTCTACCTCAACCATTCGAAGCTATAAAAACTACAAGACTGTTCAAAGTCGAACACAGTTAAGCAGAGATCGTAACAGTGTGTACATCGAGCATTATAATCGAAGCAACAGTATTTGTATTGCTATTTTGTAAAGTGATGAAATTCATTATTAAATAAAGTGATCATTGTGAAATAAAGTACAAATTGTAATAAAGTAAACTTTAAGCCAAATATTAAGTTTGTAAATTGCAATAAAAAAATAAAGATGATTATTTTAATTTAACCTGCGATTGGTTGATTACTACAAGATCCAGTGGTACCAATCCGAGTATAGAGAGTTAGAGTAAATTGGAGCGCAAATTCGTAACAGAATAAACTGTCAAGAGGGCAATTTCGTAACAATATGTTTAAATCGAAAATAACATTCTTTCTTTCAAAGCGCGAGTAGGTCTCTTTGATATCTCTCTATATTTCTATATATATTGTTTAATACCCTTCCTAAATCTCTCAGGCCTTTGAGGCTTAGCATACCTGTGTGGTTACGGAAGTGGTTTTAGTGAGTGAAAATCTCACAGTCTTGGGTGGTGCGTACCCCCTCGTGTCCTTTGTAAGATTTCCCCTCCCTCTGGAACAAAAGCCCTTCTGGTATTCCCAAGAAATATCTATGAAAATCGTATATCCGCAATGAGAGCTTTCTTTAAGGGTTCTCTTTCTTACATCTATGTACGGATATATGTATCCTTCCAGAAAATGCTGGAATAGAACGATATACTAATTTTGTGGGAAGTAGCTCCCTACTGATATTGAGAAAAAGTTCCAAATCTCCTGTGAAATGTTGGTAGATTTTGCTATTTGCATATTTTTCAAATACTTATCTAAAGTCCCCGCTTGTTCTGGATCTCAAATGGAAGTATAATAGTTCAAATTTGGTGGAACTGGAAAATAGTCGAAGAAGAAATTCTATACAAAACACTGAGTCGTGTAGCTTGGAAATATTATTATTATATTATTTACGAGTAGTATATAAGAACCCTTCTGTTGTGTAGGCAAAGCTGTTCAACCAGCGTAGGATCGATGAGGGACACCATATGTACAAACATTGGGTTAACACACCAGGCCTAAGGGTATCAAAGAGTCTGCTAGGGACATACCACCTAAAACGATTCGAATCACTCAGCAATCTCTCTAAGAATATACTTAGGATGATGACAGGCCTACTCACAGGGCACAGTAAACTGAATTCATATATGATGAGGATGGGGGTCACCTCGGAAGGCTCCTGCAGATTCTGTATGCGGGAAGATGAGACGTCTTTGCATGTGCTGACACAATGTCTGGCTCTCATGCACACCCACAGGAAATACGAGTACATGGGTCTTCCAGGGCTCTGCCAGTGATGTGAAACCTCTGGAGCCAATTGTCATCACATTTATCCAGAGGATAGGATTCAAACGTGTACGGTGTATGGGGGCACATTAGATCGAAAGGTGGCAGTTGTTGTGAGTCAAGATACGGCTACCTACGAGTAGTCGACTCACGACATGACTTCCCATACAGTGTTAACCAATGCAAGCTTTCAGGGTGACTCGGTACATGCAGCTGCGGATCAAAGTGCATGATCAGCACGCAAATGAAATCAGGCCAGTTAATGAACTGGTAAGGTAAGCAGTGCATGACCTAGTTGCCGCGAAAGCAGAATAGGTGAAAGTAGGTTACACTGTATAGCGTAAATGTAAGTTTATAAATATATGTGTTTATAATTTAATAAATGATTTGTATTTTTGAAAGCGAAACGGTAGTGTCTTGTTTTTGGCGCCGCAGTTCGGCACAGTCTTAATAGAGTCAGTGCTAAATTTTCAGGTCCAGGAACCACCGGACAACTGCCGTGAGTGTCGCACCATTCTCGCCGAGGAGGTACAACACAGTTCCCCACAAAATAAAAATAATAATAATAATAATAATAATTGTATATTATTGTCAACTCCTTTATACATATATAGAAAGTTTCAAGAACAGAGTGTTCTGGAACTCACTAGAATAGCAGTATAAAATTAGACAACTAATTTATGACAATATTTCCTTAAATAACTGATATGTGCAGAAGTAAATAAATTATGTGAATATTGGAAATGTCAGTTATCTTTTTATTCTGAATACTAACTCAAGTCTGGCGATAGCTTCCTTCAGTCAGGTGACGATCCTTGACATTTCTATAGAGGCGATTAACCGAGACTTTAGCGTGTACCCAAACGAGACTTTAGCGTGTACCCAAATAAAGGGTTTTCCAACAAGAGGTGTTATTTTGAATCATCCGGTATTTCGGTAGCTGTCACTTTTGAAGCTTTTATTCTTTGACATTTGACAAGTAGAAACTACGCCATTACTAAAACTGGAACGATACACACTTCAACAACGCATTGAAGTTATTAAAATTCACTACAAAAATGGTGAAAATCTTGCAGTCACAGTTCGCAAAACTAAAGCATTTTTGGGTCGTCGTGAAGCACTTTGTCGGACCGCAATACAGAAATTGGTGGAAAATTTGGAGCTGCTGGGACAAGTTAGTGATGTGAAGAATAAAACCCGTGCACGTCGCTCAAGAACAACTGAGAATATTGCCGCTGTAGCCCAAAGTGTTTGTCCATTCCTCGTCGTTCTTTGGAATTGGGCATTCCACAAACGTCATTACACCGTATTTTGCATAAAGACTTGGGTCTTAAGACTTATGAAGTTCAGTTAACACAAGAACTCAAGCCGGCCGATCATCAACAACGTCGTGTCTTTGCTGATTGGGTCCTTGAAATGCATGAAAATAATCCGGAATTCCATCGAAAAATCATATTGACTGATGAGGCCCATTTCCACCTCGGTGGCTACGTCAACAAGCAAAATTGTCGCATCTTGGGCTCGGAAAACCCAAGATTTATTGTTGAGAAGCCTCTCCATCCTCAACGTGTGACTATTTGGTGCGGTTTATGGTCCGGCGGGGTCATTGGACCTTACTTCTTCGAAACTGTGGTTGGATCAACAGTTACGGTGAGTGGATTGCGCTATCGAGAGATGATTAATGATTTTTTATGGTCGGAGTTGGATGGTATTTATCTGGACAACGTTTACTTTCAACAAGACGGCGCTACGTGCCACACAAGCAACGAAACCATTGCTCTTTTACGGGAAAAGTTTCCGGACCGTGTTATCTCTCGAAGAGGTGATCACAGTTGGCCACCGAGATCTTGTGATTTAATAACTTGCGACTTCTTCCTTTGGGGCCACGTGAAAGATAAGGTCTACGCCAACAGCCCAGCATCGATTCAAGACCTCAAAAATAGAATTCGAGAGGCAATCGAGGACATAGGTGACTTTGTGATTTGGTTATGGAAAATTTCATGAAAAGGATATGGTCCTGTAAGCGTGGTCGTGGTAGCCATTTGGCTGATGTTGTTTTTCATTATTAACGGCATACCTTCCTCTTTATTATGAAATAAACAACCGATCATTTATCTCAAAGAGTGGCATTTTTTTTGAATACCAAATTAACACCTCTTATTGGAAAACCCTTTACAATACTCGAGGTCTTTACCAGAGTTCTGAATGACCACGAGAAGGGTGAAATAATGTTTACTCTGGTATAAATATAGTTGAATGAGTGTGAGGTGGGACCACTCCACCGCAATGCCAGCATACCGTGTTTCACCAAAGACCCCGGGCGCTAGCTGATTAGTGACACGTCAGAAACTTTATTGATCTTACAAAGGCTGTTTGTTTGGGCCTATAAAGGCTGATACCAGTTTTATTACTTAACTAATCTATTGAAAGTCCACCCATGATTTATTCTATCCTACCTGATCAGCAACAAAAGAAAGGATTAAGGCATACCTTAAATTTGATGCGGGGTTCTACCGCTCCCATAGCAACTGCATCATTTACTTGATTATCACCACGCCAGCTTTTCGAGATATCATGCTAGCACCTCATTGCTCACAGTAAACCTCCTCCGGGGCCACGAGTGTCACCTGAGGCTAACCTGCCCCTGGGTGTTTGGTGTTCCTCTCCCTCATTATCCTCTTTTTGGGAATTTCCTGTGCGAATTTTTGCATTGTCATGTGTGGGTGCTGCAGCTCAGAGATTGCTGCCGGTGCGGGCGTATTTAGGTTGCTGCTGCTGCTGCTCTTGTTATTGTTATTGTTGTTGTTATTGCCATGTCGATATTGCTACTCGTTTGGTGTTGTCGTTGACATTTTTTCCCTCATGTTTCGGCTTTTTTGCGCGCCCCACAACTGGAAAATAATAATAAGTTTGCATGTAACTTACACCGCCGCACGCCGCAGCGGAAGTTGCAAATTTAATACTCGATGTTAAGTGTTACGCATCGTGACGTATCGGCGCAGATCGGGCGCGTATGTGTCACTGGCGCTCGCTGTTCCCAACTTGCTGCCTGCACATATTAATACTGGTACGAGTACGTGGCGCAATGATGAACTGTGCGCTGGAGTTTGAAAAATGTGACACTTTTCGTGGAACTTTTTTCATTTGTCGCATTTGTGGCGCGCTTGTTGCACGCCGCTGTGCTCTACATGCGAGCTTATTGATGCTTTATTGGTGTCATATTTCCTCTTATCGCATCTGCTTAAGCGCTTGTGCCACCAGATACCGCTCCGCTGTGATGTTAAGAAAGTGGTAAATTTCAATATTTCTCGCTTGTTTGCCACCCAGTTTTGCCTTATGGAAATTTGTGGCGTCGCCGTTTGCTGCTTGCATGTCACTACAATTTGGCTGAATACGTTGATGTCAGCATTTTAAATTGCGAAATTAATATTGCTGGAATTTATTTGATTAGGTAAATGAATTTTGCAAGGTCTTCAAGCTGGTGGGTTGCATCAATTATTATTTGAGCGTATGAATCGTCTCAGCAGATGAGGAGTCGGGGGTGACCAAACAAAGAAGTCGGGGGTGACCAAACAAAATGTGTTATGGTAATAATATATTTCAGTATGTGGAAATATATTCCAGTCGTTAATGTAATAGAAGTCTATTCCAGTAATATTTCTACTGCATTAGCGAATAATGCTACAATGATATTTGAAGCACCGACTCAATTGTGTCTGAACCACCCAAGGGAGTTTTGCCCTGTCGCAGTGTGAGACACACACAAAACTGGAACAAATTCTATTTTTATGACTTTGCAGTACGCTCATCATCTATCATTCACATTTCATTATCCTTCAAGGTATTTTCAACATTAAGGGAGAAGCGAAGAATTGTGTCCCTGTGATGCCTCTGAGGTTTCATAGAGAGAATATTTATAGAATGAGTATATTACACTGGATCTCTCTCAGTCATATACGGAATAAGCATGAATGCCTGATCTTGCTAACTTTTTTTTGTGGTGAATGCAGTTCATTGCTACCAATAATATTCCATAAGAAGTCGCACAAACGTTATTGAGTTCCTGACACAATTCAGTGATCGAACAAAGACTAATTTTCATAACAATATTAAAGAACAAAAGTCGAATGGTGTCGGTTTACTGAGGGTACTGCTAATAAACAAAAAGGAATACCAAATACAGAGCCAACTGCAACGAGAGAACACAATGAAGAGAAGCGAAACACAATGAAGAGAAGTGTGTGTCTCAAGCACTGAAATGTCATTGATACACACAATTGAATTGATGCAGTACATGACTGATTAATTACATAAAGGTGGATTAAATATAGATTCATATATTGGCATTAGATTGATATATGACGAGACTATTAAGTTATTGATGTTGCTATCTGGAGTTGTGAGAAGGAAAATTTCAACAAATTGATGAACTAGTTAGTTTCATAACTATCTACGAGTAGAACATATTCTAATTGAGGCCTTTACAAACAAAATACAATTATTGATCTGTAACGACTCTTTTTCGCTTTGGTAAGCTCACCGGATTGCCAGAAGACGTTTACAGAAAATAAATAGTAAATCAACTCTTTGATTGTTCGGTTTTATTCAATACATTATTTATGTTATTAAATTGAATTTATCAAAGAGCTAAACTACTGGTAGGTACAATAAGTAAGTACGCGTTTGTAATTCCGGAGATTGGTACCGGTTATAAACCACATAATCCACCAATTCTGAATGGTCTCAGTAAATAATTGTACTTCCCCTTAATGTCTTCGTGGGATGTCCGAGCGTTAGTCGATGTTGCTGCTTCGAATGCTGGAGTCGAAAGAGACTGAGTCAGTCGATGGGTCTTCGTTGCTTGCTGGAGAACAAAGAGAGTGAGTCCTTCGGCTGCTGTTGCTTTTATAGCCCAGCTTCAGGGCATGGCCTCCAGGAAGTGTTGTTGTTCTTTAGCTGTTATCCGATTCTTCCAAATCCATACTCTGTTGCTAAGGCCGTGGTGTTGTTGGTGCCCCAAGTTGGCTTAAGGCAACTGTCACTATCGCTGCGGAAATCAGCTTGTCGTCAAGCATGTGGCATTGTTGTTGTTGCACTCTCTGTTGTTATCGTTGGTGATTGTCTGCTCGTCGATCGTTCTGTCTTTGCATATTGTTAGCAGAGAACACAGAGAAAGGAATGTCTTTTTCGCTGTCAGCGTCCGTAGCGGGCACACCACGATTTTGAATGGATTCACCACGATACTGAGTGGATTCACCACGATTTTCAGTTAATTCGTGTACAACGTTCGTCTGCTTTATTTCGCTGCTTTGCCATTTGACGTTTAGGTTTCTTTTCTCTGTGTTTTCTAGTTGGCAGTGTGGCTCTATTATGGGTGGGTTTTGCCAATTGCTTATGATACATGGAATAGACTAATTCTTCTGGAATAATCTACGCCATGTGAAGTCCGTGGCCGCATGAGAAAAAATGGTGGTGTGGCCGAAGAATTATGTTGGAATAAAATTTATAGAGAAATTTTTGGAGTAAAATTTATGGAGAAATTTTGCTCCCCTGAGATCTTGATGAATTAAAATGTAAGCTAAAAGAAAGAAGAAACTTCCTGAACACAGCGGACGACTTAAACTCTATTCCCCGAAGTTTCTTCTAATTTGATCAACTTCATCAGCGTAACTGGTTGATATTTTACATCAGTATACAAGAAGTGTACAAGTACTATATATAAATCGATATTTCATAATATTATATTGATGAGTTATATCAACCGCGAACCATGCTTTGTTTGACAGGTTTCCTTACATATCAGCAGCATCATTCATTATCTCCATAGACCTGCCATTCTTGACATCCGTAATAAGTACTGTGAGGACCGTAAATCCGACTACATGTATACTCCTCGCACAGAAACCACCAATCAACACCAGCAACAACGTCTCCCATAAATATATCCCCACACACAGCAAGCAACAACACCTGAACCACGACATTATAATTACGAAAGTACAAAAACAATACCACACAACCAAACTGGCTAATTAAAATGAAGTCTATCTCTCTTTTCTGACCCCAGCACGCATCGTACACACATCGACTAGGGACATTCACTCTTCTGACTCCGATTATAACGACCACGCCATTGAACATACGAACATACTGCAGACATAGCAGCAGTCCAAGTTGTTCAGCGATTCTACTTGAGACTTATACGCTAGAGAGAACAGAAGCCTTAGGAGCTTACCGCCGATTCTTCTGAAGCCTTTTACTCCAGACAGAACACCAGTCTAAACTTCTCACAAACTCTGCTGCAGACTTGTACTCAAGAGAGTACACCAGTCTAAGGTGTTCACCGATTCTGATAAAGACTTTTACTCCAGACAGAACACCAGTCTATGCTTCTCACTGATTCTGCTGAAGACTTTTACTCCACACAGAACACCAGTCTAAGGTGTTCACTGAATCTGCTGAAGACTTTTACTCCAGACAGAACACCAGTCTAAGCTTCTCACAGACTCTGCTGCAGATTCATACTCAAGCGAGAACAGCAGTCCAAGGTGTTCACCGATTCTGCTGAAGACTTTCACTCCAGACAGAACAACAGTCTAAGCTTCTCAACGATTCTGCTGCAGACTTATACTCAAGACAGAACACCAGTCTAAGGTGTTCACCGATTCTGCTGAAGACTTTTACTCCAGACAGAACACCAGTCTAAGCTTCTCACAGACTCTGTTGCAGATTCATACTCAAGCGAGAACAGCAGTCCAAGGTGTTCACCGATTCTGCTGAAGACTTTCACTCCAGACAGAACAACAGTCTAAGCTTCTCAACGATTCTGCTGCAGACTTATACTCAAGACAGAACACCAGTCTAAGGTGTTCACCGATTCTGCTGAAGACTTTTACTCCAGACAGAACACCAGTCTAAGCTTCTCACAGACTCTGTTGCAGATTCATACTCAAGAGAGAACAGGAGTCTAAGGTATTCACCGATTCTGCTGAAGACTTTTACTCCAGACAGAACAGCAGTCTAAGTTTCTCACCGATTGTGCTGACTTATTCTCAAGAGAGAACAGCAGTCTAAGGTGTTCATCGATTCTTCTGAAGACTTTTACTCCAGACAGAACACCAGTCTCCGCTTCTCACCGATTCTGCTGCAGACTTGTACTCAAGACAGAACACCAGTCTAACGTGCTCCTCGATTCTGCTGAAGACTTTTACTACAGGCAGAACAGCAGGCTCACCTTCTCACCGATTCTGCTGCAGATTTATACTCAAGAAAGAACAGCAGTCTAAGGTGTTCACCGATTCTGCTGAAGACTTTTACTCCAGGCAGAACAGCAGTCTCACCTTCTCACCGATTCTGCTGCAGATTTATACTCAAGAGAGAACAGGAGTCTAAGGTATTCACCGATTCTGCTGAAGACTTTTACTCCAGACAGAACAGCAGTCTAAGTCTCTCACCGATTGTGCTGACTTATTCTCAAGAGAGAACAGCAGTCTAAGGTGTTCATCGATTCTTCTGAAGACTTTTACTCCAGATAGAACACCAGTCTCCGCTTCTCACCGATTCTGCTGCAGACTTGTACTCAAGACAGAACACCAGTCTAACGTGTTCCTCGATTCTGCTGAAGACTTTTACTACAGGCAGAACAGCTGGCTCACCTTCTCACCGATTGTGCTGACTTATTGTCAAGAGAGAACAGCAGTCTAAGGTGTTCATCGATTCTTCTGAAGACTTTTACTCCAGACAGAATACCAGTCTCCGCTTCTCACCGATTCTGCTGCAGACTTGTACTCAAGACAGAACACCAGTCTAACGTGTTCCTCGATTCTGCTGAAGACTTTTACTACAGGCAGAACAGCAGGCTCACCTTCTCACCGATTCTGCTGCAGATTTATACTCAAGAAAGAACAGCAATCTAAGGTGTTCATCGCTTCTGCTGAAGACTTTTACTCCAGACAGAACACCAGTCTAAGCTTCTCACCGATTCTGCTGCAAATTTACACTCAAGAAAGAACAGCAGTCTAAGGTGTTCATCGCTTCTGCTGAAGACTTTTACTCCAGAGAGAATACCAGTCTAAGCTTCTCACCTAGTCTGCTTGAGACATATGCATAAGAGAGAAAGCAGTCGAATGTACTCACCGATTCTTTTGAAGACTAATTCGTAAGAGAGAACAGCAGTCTCAGCTTCTCACTGATTCTGCTGGCACCTAATGTACATATACCAAATACGGAAGAGACACCCAACAAACACTAACTTGGATGTATATCGAGTTTAAGTTATATATAAGAATTATAGCACATCATTATTGCAAAAACAAATTTTATTATTTGTTTAACTTAATTATGTTATTAAGTTTCCTTTTGATACAAATTTTCTATAGTCGACTCCTGGAGCCCGTTGAGCTTATTTAGTTTGCTCGGCAATTTAAGTGCTTACAGTATTCATATATTTTCTTCCAGTGTTTTCTGTGGTCAGAACAACAATGAAACAGCTTGCAATATGCCATCCAACAGTCACCGCCACTTATATGTTCTTCTAGGGGCCCTGCAAAATGTTTCTAATCTTAGATGCTCAATGATTCATGATTGTCTATTTTGATATATAATTTACCAGTATGACATCTCTGTATGCCTGACATGATTTCAGACCTCTCATTTTCCCACATAAATTCTCTATAATTTATTTTATATTTATTTTTATTTAATTTATTATCTTTACTTAATTTTAAAACTAAATTCTTTGCTTAATTTATTATCTCCGCAAACACAAATTAAAAGAATTTATTTTGTACTTAAATTATTATCTCACAAGAGCACCAACTAATTGACACGGACTTACTTCCTCTTGTAGGAGATGGTCCCCACACACAGACTACTTAGAGTACTACAAGTGGTGGCGTAATTTGAACGACGCCCCCCGCAGAGGCGTGTGAGCTGTTGAAATGAAAAGAATTTAAATAAAAACCGCTTTGTCTGACACGATACAGTTGTGGCTAAATTTAATAAAAACAGCCACTTTTATGAATGGGTGTGTGTATGCGTGTGTATGTGTGTTTTATTTAGTATATGTGTGCGATGGCAGCCATTCGTTGACTACTACTTGCATGCCTAAAAGTAGGCAACAAAACTGAACACTAGTGAAAATGAATGTAGACTAAAAATTCAATTATTGTTTAAAATCGCACAGAAAGTCTCTCACTTCAGCGTCGCAAGTCGCGACTGCCAAAGCGCCATGAAAATACTTAATATAAATGAAAGCAAACCAAGGAGGCAGCGAACAATGCCAGGCTGGCAGCAGTTGGGTGTGGGAGAAGAGAACTGCAGCAATACGCAGCCACGCAGGCAGGTAGCAGCTTCCCTGTAAGTGGCTTAGGAAACCACAGTGGAGCAGAAGCAACTTAAGTAAACGTTTCCCATTTATTTATATACACGTATATGCCTCTAGGTTTGTGAATGAGGATGTGTGTGTGTAGATACAATGATGTGTATGTTTGTGTGTGTGCTGCTGGCAAATACTTTGTGCGTACATTAAAAATCGTTCGCTGCGTAATTGTGCGCTTCGTGCTAGTGTGTTAAATTACTGTCTATTAACATGTACGCACTCACAAAGAAGTACACACGCACATACCAAACACCCAACCGGAAATGGTAGACATGAACTGGCGCTCTGAAGAACATGATTTGATGGTATGGAAATTATAGAGTGAGACATGAGTCTTTCTTGTTTCGAATAGAAAAAGGAATTAAAAGCTTCCAAGCGGGAACGGAAACCCAAATTAGAGACAAGCTATCATAGAAATGAGGAGAATATGGACATTGAACAATTAGGTCACAACATTCATATATGCTCTCCTCCTGTTCGGTTCCATTTTCTTTGCAAAGGAGCACACGAGAGCTCGTTCCTACTGTGCCTCTTCTCCGAATGTACTATTATCATTCCCTGAATAACGAAGCAAAAATGGAGAACATGAACTGATGCGGTAAAGAACGTTATCTGATATTATGGAAGGAGAGAAAAAATATAGAATGAGACATGAAATGAGACATGAAATGAGACATGAAATGAGAAATATAATAATGAAGAAGAAGGGAATAAAGACACTATAAATATAGGTCACACAGAAAATTGGGCTCCAGTTTTGTTCGCTTTCTGTGCGTTTGCGATAGAGGACATCTGAGACCAAAAGTACTGCAGATATTCTACGAATATGCTATTAACTTTCGCTGCATCAGGTATGATATGATTGAACCCTTGACTTAACTTCACTCACGCAAATGTGACACACAAACTTAACTAAAGCCATCATGATTCTCTTCACTTCTTCTCATGATAAAACTCTTCTTTGTCAAAAATTTATGACACCACAATTTCCATCATTGTACATGGTTCCCAGACCAAATTATCTAAACCCCAGTATCATAACAACACTTCAATTAATTTTACCTATTTTCCTACTGGGGTTCATTTATAAGCGCATAATGTACAGCCACACTTACAGTCCTTTGTGTGAGTGTATTTTCGGCATATTTGAGTTGTGGTCTCTTTAATGTCGTCTTGCGTGCAACGCATTCTCCCGCGTTGACTGTAGCGGTGTCTATGAAATGGCTTCATTTTATGGCAAGTTGCTTTAAAGGTGATAAATAGGATTATATTAGATTTAATTAAAAGGCACAAGAATGTGAAATAAATGAAGAATTTAAATTATTTCCCTTTGTATTTGATATTCTTACAATTCCTGTGTAATAAATCAATCACGTTTTGGAAATTCATTTTTAACTTTTTAATGAAATATTTCGAATATTTGTGCCAGAATGTTATTATTTTGCACCATAAAATATGACAAATTAAGATACGGTAAAATTGGGTTTTTAATTGCCAACAAAAATGCTTAGAATAGAATTAGGGTAGGCCGAAGAACAACCGTAGAAGGTGGTATCCAAGCACTCATGCAAGTGAATCCTTAACATATATATATATATATATATATATATATATATATATATATATATATATATATATATATATATATATATATATATATATATATATATATATATATATATATATATATATATATATATCTATATATATATATATATATATATATATATCTATATATATATATATATATATATATATATATATATATATATATATATATATATATATATATATATATATATATATATATATATATATATATATATATATATATATATATATATATATATATATATATATATACAGAGCCCTGAGCATTGTTGGAGTATATATAATTTATTATGTTTAATGTGAGTATATACTTTGTTGCTCCCTAAAAGTATGCTTGTTATATTTGTAAAAGAGTACTAGACTTTATTACAAACCCATCAAACAAAGCATGAAATTACTGCCTACTTTTAGGGTGCCCTTATTTCTCCGAGTAATTCAGTTAGATGGGAAAGATGACATTAATGTTGTAGATAAGTTAAATTAGGTTAGACTGGCTGGCCGTATAGGCCACGGTGACTATTTTGTAGATGGGTGACTATTTCATCCCCATTCGAACTACTCAATCGGAAAAAAGACAACCAAATCGCTAGGTCCTTATTTACTTAGAAATTCAGCAGCAGTGGCAACAAATTTTCATTAAAAATTCGTACTTTTATATAAAAAAAATTCTTATTATTTACACAAACCATGGAAAATACAATTTTCTGCTCCTATCCAAGTCACTAATTAGTAAGGACACTAATCTCAACTCGTTAATAATAACGACTGCACAAAGATTAATTGCTCTACTCCAATGCAAATTAAAAATTAGCGGTTAAGTCTGATGAACCCAACTCAAGGATCAAAATACTGGTAAGTTTGCGAGTACCAACTTTCATGATTAGCAGACATTGCATACGTGTGTAAATGTAAGCTCGCCCCTTCAGAGAAATCCACTGGATTATCTTCTCAATAGCTTCTCACACGCCGAATTTTGCCGCATCTACCCTCTTTGATAATTCAGCAAACATTTGCATATCATTTTGAGTAGCATACGTTTAGAGTCACTTCTAAAGCTTGCCGCCACTCGCTTGGAATCATATTCGATCAGAGTATTGGAGCAATACTCTGATCGATTAAATGATATAGAAACTAATTTTAGAACAAATGCATAAATAAATTTTATGGAAAGTGCTTTTGAGCGCCAATTTGACGGAACGAAAATACAGGGACTCCAGCAGCATGTCGGCCCACCAGCAACTTAACAAAACAAAGTGAAATGAAATTATATCGCATATTGCTACGTCGATTATGTTGTTCGCTGCACAATGACAACAACCACAACAACAGCAACAGCAGCAGCAACAATAACAACAGTACTCGTAACTATAACAACAAAAACATTGAAACTAAAAACATCAAAATTGAAATGAAAATTATGCATGCATCATTGCGTCACGAACACACACGGAACATACTCGCACAATGCAAATATTAACCTTGCTTTTGAATTTTGACCCTTTTAAATGGGGGGGGGGTGTGGAACGGCCAGTCGGCAGCGTACTGAAATCATCAACCAGCATCTAGCAGCTGTGCTGACCATCTGCCCGCCCGCCTACTGCGCTGTGGCTACGTGCGTTGTCATGGGGTTATCACAATAATGTCACATTTTAGGTTCACTAAGTCAACAATTTATGTCCCACATTTCAGCCCTCGCCCACACGTGCACACATCCCCACTCACACACTCATGGCTTTGGTCAATGTGTTTCGTCAAGCCATTGCGCTTCGCTCACGCTCGATTGCACTGGGCCCTGTCGTCGTTATTATGCTGAATACACCCTACGAGTCGGTGCGAGCAGAGCCGGAGTCCTGGCGAGTCGATTCGAGTCGAGCCCGTCCAGCCTGCTGAGTTCGTTGGGCGCAAGTGGTTTCTAGGTCGATGGAAAGTCAATTTGAGCGATACATTTTGTAACCAAATCAAGTATCCCCAAAAATTAATTGATTGGAAAATTATATTTCATGTATTTATTTACTCATTTTTGGTGCTTGTGTTTTTTGCACTTCTCCGGCCAGAGATAAACTTACGCTCGTTTTCATTCTGGAGACGGTCGCTGCGTGCGTGTAGAGGGATACTCACTCAAGTGTGGTCGGGCACATGCCCGGTAAGTGTGTTTAAGGATATGTTAAATATACTTCGCAGGAGGGAGGAGAACTTAAAAAGTTATTTATAATAACGCTAATTGGTATAGCAACCAAATTGAAAGGGAGCGGAGAAGGAGAGGAAGACGGAAGTGATAAGGAATGGTAAATGAAAAGCAGCGCGGCATGAATGGCAGATGGTAGTGTTGAAGGATTGTCACTGTCATGATGGACTCAGAATGAAAAACAGTTCGGAGGGAAAAGGAGGTGATGAAAAATGTATTTTTATTGGATTCATAGCAGGATTGTCGTTTATCAACGACTGATGTAGTGATGCAATAGCTGACGACCACTGGGAATGGTACTCAGATCGATTGAAATGAAGAAGTCGAATCTTAAAATCAGCACTGAAAATAAACACTCGTTCAGTTGAGAACACAGGTGGAAGTTGAAGGGGTCATACCAAATATGCGATAGATAATACGAGTATAGCGAAATATGTCATATATCGCATTTGGGTCCCAATGTTCAGCTTCTTATCATTCATATAATAAGCCACGAAAGATATGGGTCTTATCTCTCTTACGGCTACGTTCAGTAATGTTGCTGTTCTTTGCACTCACAAGGGTCTGATGCTTGGAGTCACCGGGAATATTTCGTCATTACTGTCATCTTGCCATGTATGTGATAGAGAGAAAACAGTAATAACGAAATATTCCCGGTGACTCCAAGCATCAGACCCTAGTGAGTGCAAAGAACAGCAACATTACAAAATAAAGCTTATATCATACTCATGTTTTAGACAGAAGTTTCCTCAGCACTCCAAACACACTATTAAGCAGCCTACTCCCATTCTGAATTAGACTTCCTAGACTAGCATGAATTGAACTTCTTAGACTAGAATTGAACTCCTTAGCAACTCCTTCTTATTCACTGCTAAATAGTTAAAACTGTTTTCTCTAGCCAGCTGAAGCTCCCCTCTCGTTACAATCCACAATTAAATCGATACACACATTTTTCTTCCACTTTTCGGTTGGATTCATTTACATAAACCCATGATGACATCTTCTTTGGAAACAGGTTGCGTAATTCTGAACTGCGAGTATATTAAAAAGATTAATTTTAAATTGGTTCAAATATTTCAATTTCCGTCGGCCTTGCGTGTGAGTTTATCTTGTGTGGCTCACACGCACGCTTTGATGACATCAAAGCGGCACATCCAAATTTAATCATTGGAAGAGTGCTGCGTGATTTTTACTCACATGGAAGCAATTTTAGGCATTTCCACTCAGTCACTTGACGCTGCGTGCTCTTTTTAATTTGGAAACGCGTTAACATGCCACACACACACATCGACTAATTAAATTAGACACACATTAAATTCTGCCCGAAACCGCAATAAATAAATCAGTAGCGCGTGTAGAGAGTGGGAGGAGGAGGCGTGTTGTGACAGTGACGCAGCCAGATTTGTTTGCAGTATTCATGGAAACCCTGCTGGGGTTTTCGGAGTTTTCGTGCAAATGAATTTTAAGGAAAGCATCAAATTTGTGGAATGGATTTGGAAATTGGAATATTAAATTCTCGGAGAAAACTTCTGTCTAAATCGGGACGTTCTGGTTGTGATCGCCAGAAGAGTTTCCTAGTAGTGGGCATTATAGAAATAGTGCCTAGTTGTGGACATTCAACCTTTTGCAAGTTTATCTATTCCTTTCGCAATCCAAAAGTCTGAAAGTACCGAAGAATTGAACAACATCATCTTCTTCAAAACTAGTTCACCAATGTTCTGTTTGAAGTTTGGTTTCTGGTTTGTAGTGTTGATTCCAGGCCTGTGTGTCGCAGCAAGCTAAGTCAAACTACAGCACAAGCTAAGATCACCAGAGTATAACGAGTGGGTTGTCTCTACGCAACAGGAGCCATGAAGTCAACGCCAACCGCTGATCTTAAGGTTATGTTAAATCTAACGCCAATACACTTATTCGTCAAGAAAGCAGCACTGCAATTTGCGCCCAAGCTCATCTTAGAGGATGAAGAAGAAGCGGTAGCTTAGGTTAGATTCGAGTGGCAGCGAGAAGCACACTTAGGCACAAATAGTGGCCCATTGTGATACCACGGATAGGACGCTGCACCCGCACTTATCATTCAAGCCAAGTATAGTCACCGCTTGGACGATGAGCGCCTATGCAGCACCTGAGGCAGCACGTCTCCCCCGATTAAAAAGTGTTGAACCAACCTGACAGTTTTATAAATTTGGCTACACCCCCAATCTTACAGGATGCGAGCTCTGTCAGGCTGATTAAGAAAGGAGCCCCAAAGATGTGCATTCTTCGTCTGGCTAAGATGGACACTGACACATAAGGTAATAGCACTGTCTCTTCTGCTGCCTCAGTACCACACCCACGGCAAAAGTCGTTAAAGGACAAACCCAGTCTAACCGCATGCTTCCCCATCATGCAGTGCCCCGTCAGCACAGAAACTAGTGCTGATGGATTCGCGTCCAAGTTGAAGTAGCTGAAGCGTAAGCTTCTTGCTTCGGCTAGCCCAGGTTAGCCTTGAAATACGGCAAGAGTATTCCTCCGCCCGTTCTCCTTATGGAAATAGTTGCGTTATATCACCAGCCTGGCTGTAGCGAGAGGGATGCCTATATACAGAGAAGGGTCTACTTCGGATAGCAGTGTGCCTGCTTCAGCAAGTTCATTTGCCTCGCAAAATCCTTCGATATCCATGTGACCAGGTATCTAGACTAGGTGAATCGTAGAATGCGTAGAGAGCTTGTTTTGAACTGACTGGCATTTCCGTACGAGTCTTGAGAACGTACTGACGCCCGCAAGAGATTTAATGGCAGCTTGGCTGTCCGAGCAGAATTTGCTTTTGACACCAGAAACTTCATTTCTTAGAGCCCAATTCACTGTGTCGTAAATTGTCATTACTTCTACCTGACGTAGCAATGGTCAGGGAGTCTAAGCGAGATGATAAGTTCCAACCTGTTGGAGAAAATCCCGCTACCGACCCTGTCCCCAAACCGAGAGCTGTCTCTGTAGATATCCAGAGTGTCATCGGTGATCACTCTGTTTCTGATCCAGTCATCTCTGCCTGGGATAGTTAAAGCGAACCGCCGATTAACGTTGGAATTCGGATAGAGCAGTGGGTACGCAAGTCCTGACTGAAGATACTAGCGTATCCCAGGTCTGTCCTCACCCACCGTGTGTTGAGTCTGGTAGCAACCATTTTGGCCTGTAGTTTCACCAGAAGCTTTAAGGGTAGCCAGCAGAGAAGTGCAAAGAGAGCCCTCTTAGGTGTGGAGTATAGTGCTCCAGTGATCAACAGAGCTGCACTACTTCTGACTTTCTCAATTGGATTCAGGTTACAAGCCTTGACAGTAGCCAGCAACCAGAAAACTGCTTCGTATAATAGGTTTGGTTCAACTACGGCTGTGCAGAGGCAGTGCATGATTCGAGGTTGGAGACCCCATCTAGCAATACAGCACGCACGATGCTTTACGGACCCTCTCAGCGGTACGTCTCATGTATATTTTGTGGAAAGATGATCCCATACTTATTAAGAATAACTTCCCCTAAGCGACTTCTGTCAGATCAAATTTAGCTTTCAGTTGTCAGGCTCTTAAGCACAATGATATTGGATGGGATTCATTCTGTTGGACGAATCCCGATCCAATACAATTGTGCTTAAGAGCTTGAAAAACTGAGTCTCATATTGCTCGACTGACGTCTTCTAGAGTGTTCCCCAAAGAACTCAGCCCTAACACCAGATATGAGGCTAATATACGGACAATTCGTTTGGATCGGGATTTATTCTATTGGATTCCGATCGAATAGAATTGTGCTTAAGAGCGAAACTAGACAGATCGACCCTTAAGTGTTACATTTATATTCACTCTGATAGCAAGGAGGCTTTACTAGCACTTAACGTCTTGGAAATTAAATCGAAATTAGTTTGGGACTACGCAGTACTTCTCAAAAGACGTGCATCTTATAACAAAATGTATCTTATATTTGTGGCAGGCCACAGTGGATACATAGGAAACGAAGAGGCAGATATGTGCGCTAGAAAAGGAGCTGCCAGTAGTTTTAGTGCACTGGAACCATTCTATGGGTTACCTCGGAATTCAACCAAACTTAAAATCAACCAATGGCTTTAAGGAGAATCGCACCAATATTGGACAGAAACTAAAGATATTAGGGTGGCCTTCATGCTGACACGCTCCCGCAAGAGAACCACAGAGATACTTAATCTCACAGGATTTTTGGCTGGTCATTGCAGAGTATTGAAACACATAAAAAGCGAATCAGTCATACTGAATTTGGTAGACTATGTGTGTGCGAGGACGAGGAAAGAGCAGAGCATTTGCTATGCCACTGAAACGTCTAATAGTGACCCGACATACTTATCTTCTCACTACCTAGAACCGCAAGAAATTGCGGACAAATCTCCCAAGAAGAACTTTGAATTCTTAATGAATACTAGGCTCTCAGGGTGTGTTATTGAGTGTGACAGAATAGGCCCAGTTGAGGTCACAGTGACTAAGTGACTAGATCCCGCTCTTCTTTAATCTAATCTAATCTAAGTCTAACCGAAGTCTAGAACGCTCAGCAGTTACTAAGGAAGTACTAACTGGAGATTAGGGACCGTTACTGTCAACTGATAAACTTATCATAAACATATACTTATCGAAAGTATCATAATTACCAGTTAAGATACCGACCAAACCTTGCAGTCCTTCCGACTGAGAGAACTAAGATATAACGAGTATTTCTTCTCAATATTAGATATTGTAACCCTAGCTATGCTACTACCAAAAGTGTTTCACCATCCGTGGCTATGTTGGGTGAAAATCCATTCACGAATGCAAGATTTCACTGATGTTAGAGACCAACTAAGTGTCGATTCGGATCATATAAGTTGCTCCTCATAGCCTTGTTTAGTAACCTCATCAACCAACTCATTGCCGGCAAAGCCCTTGAGGCCTGGATAGCTAAGCAAGAGGGCCTAGTTGTCAAAACTAAATTTATACATGTTAATTCTACAATTCTTTCACATTAGCACAGCTGTCAATTGGTATTTAAACGCCTGCTTGAGCGTTATTTAAGAGAGAAAGTAGCCCCAGCTGGTGTTCTCCGGTACATGCTTGGGTCACAGGAGGCCTGGGATACAGGAGCGGATGTATTTGTCGGTATCATGAAGCAAGATACGACTTTAGCGAGCTAAAGCCGTTAGAATGACCAAGATACTAGAGTGAGGAAAACTCTCAGCCCGCCCTGTGAAGGAATACCTTAACTGAATGTGCCACGTGGACCCACGGGATCGAAGCAAAGGTGGTTTTAGTTGAGACCCACACCTCGGCATGATGCTTTCCACCTAAAGCAAAAAAAAGAAGAAAAAAAATGGTATAGAGCAAAGCCTTGAGCGTGGCTTGGATACCACTGAAGCCATAGACCGTTTAGCCTAAGCATTGGTTATCCCTGGTACAGTGCATAGGCCTAAGTATGGCAAGCTGTCCTGCTTGAAAAAGCAGCGTATCTTCTCAGAGGATAGTAGAGCTTGACATTGTGCTCCTCAACCTTAGTACCTTCATTGAGGATAGTATAGTACAGCAAAGTATAGTAGTAGGCTTTGATCTCCTCAACGAATATCTCGCCCCAGAATCGAGTTCTGATTTGGAATCATTTGTGAAGGTTGTGAAGGCCCGAATAAAAACTAAGCAGATTCTTGCATATTTAAACCATTTAGCACGACACTACATGCACCCATTGACATGAAATTTGACATTTGACTTATTAAAGGATGGAGGCTTTTTATGATAAATGAGACCCGAATACGCAAGCTATGGTAGCTTATTGTATCCTATATATCCTTTTCTATTGTTCACAATATATTATTGGTTATTATTCCTAACAATTCACTCACAATAGCACAGCTCTCAATGGTATTGAGCAAAGCCTTGAGCGTGGCTTGGATACCACTGAAGCCATAGACCGTTTAGCGTAAGCATTTGAAGAAAGGCAAGCTTTCCTGCTTGAAAAAGGAGCATACCTTCTCAGAGGATAGTGTAGAAGATGAAAGTATAGTAGTTGGCATTGTCCTCCTCAAAGAATATCCACGCCCTAGAGCCGAGTTCTGATTTGGTTCCATCTGTGAAGATACAAGAGTACCCCAGACCTACCTGGCTACGGAGCTTCTTGCATATTTTAACCATTTCGCAGGATACTTAATGCCACCAGTGACCTAAATTTGACATTGAGCATATTGAAGGATGGATCCTATTTATGATAAATGTATCCTTTTTCCTAGAAAAATGCTAATAAAAATTACAATAGTTTCACATCGGATCCTTGTATACAAACTGTTGTGTTTTTCTTCTGATTCTTGCAACGAAAACATTTTATTTCTAACCCAAGTATATATGCTGGTATATAATTGGAAGCAACTGCTTATATTTTCAGCCAGTTCAGCGCTTACCAATGTTCCTTTTTTCCTATTTCTTAATACCCACTAAAACAGATCTGATCTGATTTTGATGCCGCCAGGAATTCCGGAGGCAACTCCATACTCTATAAACTAATCACATACCCAGTAAGCGCTGCTAGGAAAACACAAGGCAATAGACCCGAAAACCCAACTTCGATGCTGCTAAAGTTTAACTGTCTATTAACAGGCCAACACGAGGTATTAAAAGACAATATAATGGTTATGTTGTATTTTTATTTTATTTCAGTTTCTGAAAAGTGCGCTTGTGTGCACTCGTTCGCTTCTGTTCAGTAGTGAATGCCGCAGGAAATTTGCAAACTATTCCATCTAAGGATGAACAGAACAGAACAGAACGAACAAACGAACTAACGAAACTAAGTTTCTCTCTTATCGCAAATGCTACAAAATGTTAATATTTGCAGTAATTTCAGTTTGAAAATTTTCTGCTCGAAAGCATTTTCTATCTAAATACATACATAAAATGATAATTATAAACCACATTTCTAGCTGCCTCGCCCCTCCACTCTACACCTCGACAAATTCCCCCAACGAATTGCCGTTATCCTCATTATTATTATCAGCAGCATCAGCATTGTCACTATCCGAGTAGGAGTAAATGTTGAGCTATTGTTTGCACTACAATACACACACCCAACCCACACTCACACATACCAATACTTACATGTATGGATAGTGTGTGTACACTTGCATGTGTATTCATTATTTTATGGCAAATTTTGATGACTTTTCTTCTGTTGCCACAACACAACCAAAACCAAACCGATGAAAGCGGTTTTCAGTAGCAACTTTTAATTGAAATCATTATGGCTGCCATCATGGTATGCAAATGAATTTGTCTGTGAATATGCGTGAGTGTGTGCGTGTGTGTGTGTGAGTATATGTCTGAGCGAACTTAAAAGTTCAATCATGCAGCTCTACTACTATATTGAAATGACTATTGAGAAGTCGCGCCTAGACTCGTACTTATACGAGTACACTCGCAGAAGAAATGAATTGCACACGCCACTTCCAGCTGTTCAGGCCACCTCCCAGCAGCCACTCTCCGCGCTCTAATTGCACGAGGTCTGCTGATTTTGAATAGGCGATCCTTTATAATTGTTCACTTAACTGTGAGTGAATCATCTAATATCCTTGCTAAACAAACGAACCACCTTCTTCGCATACTGATTAGTATGTAAACATATGTACACAGATATTTGTTGTTGTGAGGCACTGTGCTCCAGATGAGCAGGAGGCTGTTAGGTGTAGCTACTTCACTAAACAGTAATATTTAAGGCCAAAGATTTCCAAGTGTTAACTAGTCACTCCATTGAAGGACTTGTGATGATAGGATGCAGTGAGAAATCGAGGAAATTTCTGGTACTGGTAATTCAGGAAGAACAAGTTCAACCAACTCTTCGGCTATCCATAAATAGTCGTCCAAGTGGAAAGCTAGTGTAAAGGTGTGATATCATGCAAACAGGTTAACATGATTAGAACATGAAATTACTGGATCTTTTAGCCTCCGGAAGACTGATGACTTGCTCGTTGCACCGTTCTAAACTCCTTTCGCATAGGTTAAAATGGAACTTATAGTTCCGGTTAGTAATCTACTCGAGCATCATGCAGGAGTGTCCACGAAGTAAATTTACTCGCAGTAATTATGAAGACTTCTTTCCAAGTGTTAACTAGTCACTCCATTGAAGGACTTGTGATGATAGGATGCAGTGAGAAATCGAGGAAATTTCTGGTACTAGTAATTCAGGAAGAAAAAGTTCAACCGAGTTTTCGACAATCCATGAACACTCATCCAAGTGGAAAGGTAGTGTAAAGGTATGATAGCATACAAACAGAATAACATGATTAGAACATGATATTTCCGGATGTTGTAGGTGGACTTATTATGACTACCGAGTGTATATACTAACTTCCTTTGGTAGCCAACGAATTCCATAGAGGTTAGGTTAGACTGGCCGGCCGTGAAGGCCACACATAGACCTACAAGGTTCTTTGCGGTGCCAGATGGATATCCATTTAAAGCTATAATATGAATCGTAGAACAGGGAGACGCTCTTAGCAAATCTTAAGAGAGAAACTATCCCTAGTTGTGCGACCTCTTCTAGGAATTCCATAGAGAAAATTTCTAAAATTTAAGCTTACCATTGTATTCTTCAGCGCTTGTACCACTACAAAGATCCATAATTATGAGCCTCAAAGCTCACTTGTATAGGAAAATATAATGTGATTTTAGAAAGAAGGGGCCTTTTAGACTATGCTTCCAGTAGGTTCTGGAACCAATCTTTTGCCGTTCTACAAAATGCTTTTATAATAATTTCAAGTGGAGGATGAAAATTGATCTGCCCGATGATACCCATTCTAGTGTTCGAAGTTGTATCATAGTCCTTTCTGGTACACTCCTCACTACACTTCAAAGTTCATGCAATTACTGTACTTCCCATGGTTTAAACAATTTCCTAAGTCCTCATTATTTTATTTTCTAATAACTTTTATATAAAGAAGAAAAAGTCGATCAATCTCTTCATCTGGTCTATGAAGACATAAGAAGCCACACTTCCACCAAAGCTGCTTCTCCTGTCACTATACGAAAAGAGCCTCCGGAAAACTGATGACATATTCATCGCACTGTTCTAGACTTCTTTCGCATAGGTTAGAACGGAACTTATAGTCCCGGTTAGTAATCTACTCCTGTATCGCACTAAAAGAGGGTTCACGAAGTAAATTTACTCGCAGTAAATAAGAAGATTTCTTTCCAACAACAATTCTTAGCATAATCTCTTCCAGAACAATACTAAAATATTCTCTGAAACATCCTCAAATCTTTCAAATACCCTACTAGATTAGTGGAACAAAGAAGAAGTTTCCCAAGCTTTAGGGTTTCGGAATGCTGGCTCTAAAAATTATGAATCTAACCTTGTAACAATCTCAATTTTGTTCTGTTTACTACTTTAAAAAATCCATTACTTCCATTGAGTCCTCGCCAGAACTCATTCAATATCCGTTTGATGTTTATTCGCAGCAGCATTTGTCTATTTTCCTTCCTGACGCTGATGTAATTCATATTCTTTTTCCTACGCTAGTCTACTCGTTTTCGCTTCCTTCCTCCCTGCCTCACACTCGGCTACCCATGACGTTTAATTTCAGCTTCTGATGATTTTATCTGTCCATATTAAACAAGGGAGCGTTGCCTGCTTGCTACACAAGCAGCTGCTGTGTCGTTGCTGCCAACAGCTTGGCTGGTATCTGCATCTTTACACGAAGATCGCATGTGGGTATTTATAATTGCTTTAATTAAGATTTTCCACCCAGATTAATTAGTAACAATAAAATCCTAGCACAAACATGAAATGTTTTCAAATGAAGAGACAATCTTAATTGTCATTTCAACTACGCAATTATAGTAATAACAATGCATAACTATGTAAAGTTGATTGTTATTAACATGTTGATTTGTTGTGGCAAATTATAATTGAAATGATTTAATGGAGATAACTCCAGTCGCCACACTAAACCCCCGCATAATCTCGTAATATGCAAAAATAGCACATAAATGTGTTCCTCTGCAGCTGAGGATGTGTGACTAGCAGGACTCGTGTTAGCAGGGGTGTAGAACATCACCAAGGCGAGGAATACAAAACTGAATTTACATGTGGCACAATGCGATTGAAAGCCATCAACATTTTCGTATGGTTTCATGGAGGGCAAGAGCGAAAGATTTCTAGGGAATACGTGCGGAAATCACAGAGAACTGGGCGATATATGAGAAAAGCAAATGTGAAAATGTTCTGACCAGACATGGAACAAACGATAAATGGAAGGAAATCTTCCCATTGGAACAACTGAACTGCATTCTTCTATAAAAAAGCAGCATATAACTGGAGTGCTTTTAAAGCATAATATATGGATCCAAGAGGAATGGAGCGTCGACAAAATATAATGAACGCCCTCCCCTTAGAGATTGGAATCCTATTAAGAGACATACTCATAATGATTCAGTAATAATTATCCAGATAACTGCAGCTGACAGAAACGCTTCCTCGAGATACCACAATTTAGCAGGAGAGTGTTATTAAGAGTTATCCAAATTATCATGAAGCTTATAGTATTGAAAATATTAAGCAATGGGAGAAGTAAATGAGATTATTTTGTAGTAGAACACAGCATTGTTGAAGTGCGTTTTTAAGACCCCTATTGATAAACTACTTTATGGTATAATGAAGAATAAGGAGACATATATCAGTAGAATTGAAAGATACCAACCTTCAGCTGAGAATAAGTTAAGTGAAGAATGAAATGAAGAATTATAATATCACGATAGCAATAGTACGTTGGTTATGATCGTGGAATAAAGATTGTACATAAAGTAGTACACAGTAACACTGGAACTCCGCTACGTGGTCTTATTAAGAAGCATACTTTAGGGTCCTCCTGCAAACACTTTTTAGTAAATATTCGCTACCACTAAATCGAGTACTTGTCTTACTGGGCGTTGATGTTGATGATCCCAGAAATTGCTTTAGCTTGCTACTGATCTAAACTGTGTACTCTTAGAATAATGAGATCATGGGAGTGACCAGAATTCGAGTTTATTCTACATCGAGAATTCGAGATTACTCTGTCGAAACATGAAGCTCTGACGCTCATGGTCAGTGACCAGAATTCTGATTACTCTACATGAAGCTCTGACGCTCATGGTCAGTGACCAGAATTTTGATTACTCTACATGAATCCAAACATGAAGCTCTGACGCTCATGGTCAGTGACCAGAATTCTGTTTACTCTACATGAATCCAAACATGAAGCTCTGACGCTCAATAGGTCAATATGGCAAAAATACCAATATGGATATATTTAGAGTATTGAGAGTGCTGAGATCATAGTCATCAAATGCGAGAAGACCAAGTTGCGAATATCCAATACCAAGAAAGTTCCACAACATAATGAATATATTCATCTACAATGAAGGGGACAATATGGGAGTCGAACATGACAAATCTATGAGCCGTATAGATAGATAGATAGATAGGAAAGGGGTAGGTCAGAGAGCCGCCGGAGAAGGAGGCCTCCAAGCACTCAGGCATTGAGCCGTAATTTGGATGTATTATTTGTGTACTGAAAATCAATCCATTCCTTGAAGATCAATCCTGATTATGCTGTTGACTGCCGCGTCGAATTGGAGTTTCCGATAGTTCTTGAGAGTTGGATTCTATAGTAGGGAGTTTCTTTCCTGTGAATGTTTTAAGGCTACCCTTTTATTTCACCGACTCGATGATTTCAATACTACTTTGGTTACTGCGTTACATCCATAGGCCAAAATGCCTACCACCTCATGAATTTGAGACTATTATTTCCAAAAGTAATGCTCAATTCTTCAACATTACGAAACTTCCTTTAAAAATAATTTCATTTGTTTCTGCGCAGTTATTTACAAAAGAAGTGCTCTGATGTTTTCTTCTTCTCCATACTGATTCAACACGAAATTCCATCTCTATCGGCAGGTGGATCTCATTTATGTTGGAGTGTTCCGCCTACAAACGTGTTGAAGATACGACCAGCCTGTTACGAATAAGTTATGTTAATGTATCAAATTTCTATAATTTTCAATATAAATGAATGCTTCTTCAAACGCTTCTTCTCACCCTCGAACAAAAGCCCCAGCAGTAAATTGAGTGAATGTGGAAGGCTTCCTTACAGATTGTAGTGGATCCGTGCTAACTTGTAAGTCAATCATGTTTTCAGAAGGAGCCCAAAATAAATTTAAAAAAATGTTTTATTGGCACTTTAGTTTCTGTAGTGCTGACACTATAAATGACATGTCATTAACAGCAAAGTAGCTTCTTGTAATTTTAGCTGACAATCCATGTTTACAGATATGCGATGAAAACGTTGCGAAGAACGTGTTACCAGCTACTGCAGGTAAATGGCATAGGACATGACATGTCATCGTCTAACAACCTGACATTTCCCTCAATTCAATAACAACATGAAGTACTCGTCTTCCTTTGCTTGTTGCTGAATATATTATAATTTCGGTTTTGACAACACACATGACAAGTCATCGACATGAGCTGTCAAGCTCCTCAGTTAAAAATGAAAAAAGGAGTTTTTGGTATCCATATACTTCTTATTGGATAACCGTTAATTTCGATTAATTCGAATGACATCACACATGACATATCATCGATTCTATTAAACTTATTAAAATATTACAATGTTAAAAAAAGTGTTGATTTCCTTCTGCTTGTCATTAGATATTAGCTAATTCGGATAATTCTAATGACAAGATGCATGACATGTCATCGACGTAACCTCACATGCTCCTAATAAACTAATAATAATAAAAAACTAATAAAAGCTAAAAAACAATACTGTCTTATCAGTAATTTTGTATATGATAATTCCAGATAATTGAAGATATAACACCACACATGACATGTTATTGCCCTAATCTGACTTCTAATTTGCTCCAAAAATGCCAGCATCTGATTTGCATTTTCTGAATAACCGATTTCACATATTTCTGCTACTTACAGAACATATGACACGTCATTGGCCTGACCTGACAAGCCTACTTTCCTATAAGAATACTTTTTGTGACTTCCATTAGATATTATTCACTATATGCAATATGCCACTACTGACAGAACACATGACATGTCACTGACTTGTCCTGACAAGCTCTAAATTTTGTTTAAAATGCCTCTACTAATTTTTAAGTGTCATTAGACACAATATATATTTTTCAGCTACTGACAAAATACATGACATGTCATGGGCGTGTCCTGACAAGCTCTACTTTGCTATAAGAATGCCTTTTGTGACTTCTATTTGATATTATTCACTATATGCCGTTTGCGTACTACTGACGGAACAAATGACATGTCACTCACTTATACTAACAAGCTGTATATACAAATTCCCGCTATTGATTGCAACTATGATATGTCACCAGACAGCATGGTGAGGTTATACATTTTCAACAAAAATGCCTCTTGCGACTTTTACGTGGCATTATTCACTATATGCCGTTTGCTTGCTACTGACAGAACACATGACATGTCACTCACTTATACTAACAAGCTCTATAAACAAAGTCCCGCTACTGAGAGCAAATATGACATGTCACCAGCTTGACTTTCGAAGCTGTACACTTTTAGCAAAATGTCTTCAGTGACCTTTAGTTAACATTATATATTATATATATTTTCCCGCTATTGACAGCAAACCTGACATGCCATGAACCAGTCCTGGCAGTGCATCTGTATTAAAATGCTCTTTATTTGCATTTATACATTTTTCAGCTACATGACATGTCACCAACCTGACATTTTTATCGAAATAGCATTCGAGATAATATATATTTGTCCCGTACTGACAAAGCACATGACATGTCATGGATCTGAACTGACTCAAATCTATTAAAATATCAATACTGAAACTCATGTGAGTACTCTTACACATTTAGTATGAAGTGTGTTTTCTTTGGATGCATCATCAACGACTTCCTCTGACAATTTTCTGCTGGGTGGGCGAATGCTAAATAACTTCACTGTCAGTGTGGGTGGTTATAAATACAAAATTCCATAATTCCTTATGCAGCATATAAAACAAAGTGACTAGTACTACCCTCAGTTACCTTCTGCTCAAAAGTTTCTGTGGGTACATCCACCGAACAACTGAGTTGCTTACCCTCAAATGTTCGCGTACTTATACATTTTAAATGAGACTAAGAAAAGCGCAGCTACAAAGAAATCAAAACTTAAACAAAGTATATATGAATGAACTCACTCCGCGCTCATGTGCCATCAAATTGGGTCAATTCGGCGAGTTCAAGCACTCTGTGCGAAATTCTTGTGAACATTGTGCGAGCGTAGTCGCACACAATGCGCACGAGTCCTGCACATCCTGTGTACTCGTAATAATGTCGGCATGCTGCTACGCTGCTGTTGTTTAGTTGATTGTACTTGACGCTTGTTTGATGTGCTGCTAAGTGGGGGCGCTTATAACACGTCCCCATGCCGCACGCCAGCACAAGTCGCATGCAAATTGCAATTACACGCATGCCTTGGAGGGGGCTAGCAGCGGCTGCTTGGCGCGTGGATAGTACGACAAGTGGGTTGTGTACGAGTACGTGAACGAAAAGTCGAAATCCTCTTGAGCGGAAACATGTTAAAGTTCATTATTTTCCATGTTTATCGATTTAATGTGTACGGAAGTATTTATGTGCTGTACACTTAAGCGCAAATATGCAGAAATTACACAAACAAATACCCAGTAGGAAATTCTGCATGAACACCAATGGGGACGGACCAGTTTTTAGGGAGGGAATAATTAAAGGAGTCAACGAATAACATAGGAGATGTGAGATGAATTCGATCTGATGAGACCCGATAACACTACTTCTGGCATTGCTTCTCATGGAAGCGAGTAAGTAAGACCTGCTGAGTAAAGCCTACTATTTGTACTTCATAGGTAAGTACTACCGACAGACTTTAGGTAAGTAAGTAAAATTGAGTGACGAAGGGTGTTATAGGTAGGTATGTATAGCGGTCGCCAGAAGGGCACACTTAGGCCATCATTGACTCCTTGTGGTACCGCATGAGACACAAGTCCCAAACCCTTTCAAAAGTGCAGCTAATGGGAACGGATGGAGTTATAAAAACATTTTAAAACCAATCAGTTCAAATCTAAACACCTGTTAACTCACCACTTGGGGAGGATTATTCAGCTGACTTCCATAAACAAGCGCCTCCAGATGTGATGAAGGAAATTCCTGATTTACCTGTCATATAAAAATGCGAATCTTTTAAAAATGTTGTGTAGTTGAGTCCAAATTTTGCAATGATGAACTGAGGCAACTTAATGAGAGTTCTACGAAGAGGTTGGTATGATGATACCACAAAAAATTGCTCGATCAATCTAAGGTCATTGTCAATTCAACTCAATAGTACAGTTCCTTCATATACAAAAATCGTTTGACTTTAGTATATTAATCAACTAATATCACCTTCTCCCCTGCCTAACACACTCACCGCATTTCCTACTGGGCATACATGCGCGTGTATAAGTAATTGGACCACTGGAGAAGTAAACCATTAATGGTAGTTTGTTGCAAAAATTATGAAATCATGAGTAAATCTATTCCATAAATAATAATTTGTTTTAGAGTACTCTGACCATAAGCTCCCTGATCGCATAATGCCCTCCCAAAGTGTGTCCTTAATTAGGCATGCTGAGAAAATTTAGTAGAGAACAACACGTGGCATCAATAAACTCAATGACTTGAAAATAAATGGACCGCAAAGCAAATACAGGTCGGCATGGCCACTCGTATGGACGGTTTCATGAGTGGTTGGCTGCTTTTTGTGTGCATTCATTGTCACTTCAGCCTCGGATTCTGTTTGAGTCTCGGCCAGCAGTGCATGCATGACACATTGTCAGATAGTGTCGCACACATTCGGTACGCACACGTTGTATTATTGTGGCAGTGTGTGCGTGTCACGCAGCAGCGACAACAACAAACAGCAGCAGGTGAAATTGAAACATCAACATTTCCGGTCCGGTCCGGTCTCGGTCTTGGTCAAAGCGCACAACTGAAACCGCAAAAACACACTGGGAGCCAGAGTTGAAAAATTAAAATTAATTTTGACATGCACAGCTCACATCCCACCGGAGTCGAATGGAGTCCACTCGGAGCAGCAGCAGTACCAGCAGAAGCAGCAGCAACAGTAGCATCATTGGCAGGATATGGCAACAAATTGCTACAACGATCAGAGTGCGACTCGGCTAGCTAGGACAGTTGGTGGGAGGCTTGTGGCACTGATACGTTTGTTTTGTGGATGACGCTGACAAACATTTGTTGTACGTGAGACGCTTGGTGCGAAGTACGTGATAAATGAATTGAATGCTCGCCATAAGGCGGACGCGCTCACAGGACCTTTACTGATAAACACACAAACATATACGCACACTCTCAACTGGATACAATTGCAATTTTATTGAGCAACAGCGGCAGACAGATACTGAATATACGAGCAGTCATTTCCGAGAAATCACAGTTGGTATGTGGTTCATATATTCACCTTGATTTCGCGGCATTCTTTGATATTTCTCCAGGGGAGGAGAGTAGCAGGAAGGTTTTCATGAAAAGTTCATCCCAGATAACTGATAGCAGACTTCACAGTGGCATGCTTAATACCACAGTTTAAGAAGTTGAACTTTAATACATACTTCATACCTGTCACCACAGCAACCGTTGAACAAATAAACCACTCTAGCAAATGGGTATTAATGGCTCATCGCATGAATTGAATTAATTTTCAATGTATATACATGTTTAGTCATGACTATCGATTGACTTTTTTTCCAAAATTCCAATGAGGAGAGATCGATGATTGAATTAGAGTATGATGTCGCGGGCTTCTATTGAGAGATGAAGTGTAAATTTGATAGATCTGTGTAAATTTGGTAGATCAGAGGTCCATAGGTGGGCATAGTGCCAATTGAGACTTTTTTAATTTGAACCATTTTCTCTTATTCTGTCTTAATACACAATATTGGTTGGAGATACACTTCGTTTTATGCAAGAGTTGTTCTTCATATTTCCATGTTCTACCTTAGAGAGTAAAAGTTTGTTTTCCCACCACTCGAGGTGGGAACCAGAAGTTGAAGTTGGTCTTTTCATGGGGCTGTTTTCCTCCTCATTGATATAAATCAGTGAAAGAAACGAAGCATCCAGCTAATGAGAATAAGCAAGTTGTCGTTCCTTAAATGCCACAAATTTATTGAACAAATTTCTAACAACAATCTTGCATTATTGAAACAAAAGTTCCTAGACATCCCCCACTCAAAACCCTACATTTAAGAAATTTGCCAGCAAGTTTCCTTTGAAGATTAGCTCTACCTCCCCTCCTCACACATATTAACAACTTTTTCAAATTGATGAAATTCCAGAATATGCTCCAGACATTTGTATTATGAAGTTTCATAAAAGAAAACGCCAAAGAAAATGAAACTGAATCCGAAACAGAAATTGAAATTGAAACTGGAACTGGGGCTAAGGCTGTGAAATGTGAAATGTGCCAAATTAAGCGAGTAGACAGACGGACTCACTAAAGCAGCACACCCAAAATCATATGACGACAGATTTTTGACAGTTATTATGCGTTGCAATTGTAATGTGAAGGAATTCTCACGACATTCTCTCGTATGAATGAACGTGCGCAAGTGGAGGTCTGCCAGGATATTAAGTAGCACTTGAGGCAGTTCTCACCAGCATAATTACTTTTTAGTGTCAAGTCAAGCGGAGAACATACAAAAAACATAAGGAATGTGTGCAGTAGATTCATAGCGACTGCGATATACGAGTACCTTCCAGCCTAGAAGTATACAACAAATTATGTGGTAATTAGAACGCATGTTGAGCAGGAACTAATCGAACTCATTATATTAAATATCTAAACTCGCTATATGAGCAGTTTCAAATATTCTATATGAGAAAGTGGGCGTGGTAATTGAGAGTTTATATAAAAATTTAACTTAGTAGTTTATAGTCACTATGAAGCATCGAAGGAAATGCAATTGATAAGTCTTTCATTGACTTCAGAAGTGTTCATTGCAGGGAGTTGTGGAAGTAGGAGTGGAACACATTAAAGAACACGTTTAAAGTAAAAGATTTTATTTAATTCATGTTAATAAAAAATATACCATTATGAACAACAAAAATATAGTTTTCAATATTGGAAATGAGAGTTCAACCATCACATCACATGTCACGATTGAATTTTGTTATATACATATAAGTAAACCATATATAACAAAATTCAATCGATTCGACCACGTTTTCCATCAATGTATCTTTACTATGTGCACTCTGTAAATTCAATCAGAGCATACTCCACTGACTTATGAACGTATTTCGTGTCTCCTGAAAATATGCTTCAGATTTTGTACCAAAAACTGAGCTTCCTCATCGATGTGGTTTACTTATATATAACAAAATTCAATCGATTCGAACACGTTGGCTAAATTTCATCAGTGCATCTTTACTATGTGCACTCTGTAGTTTAAATCATAAACTACTCCACTGTTTTGTGAATATATTTCGTGTCTCCTGAAAATATGCTTCAGATTTTATATTGAAAATAATTTGTGGTGTTGGAATTTTTTTAGAGAGACTTGAATATGATAACACTCTAGTTTCAACTTCTTTTTACAAACTCCCTCATATATGAACGCTTGAATACCTTCCACTATTCCTCTATTCCATTATGAACTCAATAGTTGCCAACATAGGGTGTAGGGTACCATAAAAAGCTGCAATAACAGCACTCTACAAATTTGATCTGTCAAACTGATTTGATTTAGAAGACTTTTTAGTTGCCTTACAAGAATTTTGTACGAATCATCTCGCAGTATACCCGGAACGGAAAGTGGAAACTATCGAAAGTGTAGAATTCTTGCCAGCACTTAATTTCATTTGTGCTGGTACGATTCCGGGGATGGCAGTTTTTTGCTGTAATGGACTAATAAATTATTGTTATTGCCAATAATTTTGCAAGCATGCTTGGCACATCATATCGTAAACTCACACTCACAGATAGGCGCACATGGTCAGTGGCGGATTCCTCAGTGGAGCTGATATATTGTACTGCGCTACCCCCTGAACAACTGCGGTACACACATTTGGAACTGGAAAATTATTTCTATTTTAAAAGCCTGAAGTGCAGTTCTTCAACTGTGCAATGTAGTAAGAATGCTCTTGGTGTTTAACCATTCCTTGAAAGTGAGTCATCTTTAAGAAGATACTTTTAAAATACAGAACGATTCTCTGATCTGGTAGCAATCTGGTAGACCATCGATGTCTATTAGTAACCATGCTAAAGCAGTCGCATAGTTGCGTGTACGAATCCTGCCTAGTGAAATGTGTCGAAATTTGTCTTTTTATATGTTTTCCTATGCAGGTCGCAATCCTTAGTGGCTAGTAATCATGCTCCCGAATACTTAACATTATAGTTAGTGTTATAATTATAATCTGTATTTCTGCATACTCAATAGGTTGTCGAAAGAGTCTGATATGGGGAGAAGCCTTACCGGAATAGAAGGTGGGCTCCAAGATATTTCGACAACTACGTAAAATCTCAGGTTTGATCTCACGAAGTGGTGGAAATGTGTTGAAAGTAGCCGAAGGCCATTTTTAATAGAACAATATTTATACACATTGAAACATAAATGATTGCATACTTTTAGGATCCCATTTAAAGATTGAGAATAAGTGCACCATCACAGATATGTATTTAAGACAAGACACAATCCATGCAGAGTAGAGTCTAGTACCTTATCAAAACTTCCTTCGAGGTGTGGATAATGTTCTGGAATGTTCTTGAAACTTCCTACGAATTACAGATAATATTCGAGAATGTTATCAAACCTGCTTTCGAAGTGTAGGGAATATTCTTCTAGTATGTTCCACTTCGACCATTCGAAAGGTATAAAAGCGACCACACAATGAAAGTCGAAACACTGTTGGAGAGCAATCGTAACAATGTGTACATCGTGCATTGTAATCGTAACAATAGCATTATCAAGAAATAATAAAGTGATCAAGTGAATAATTAAAGTGCTTTATATTAAAGTAAACTTTAAGCCAAATATTCAGTGCTAAATTTGGAATAATTAAATAAAGTTGATTATTTTAATTTAACGATTGTTTGATTACTACACAATCCAGTGGTACGAATCCGAGTATTGACAGTTAGAATAAATTGTCAGGAGGGCAATTTGGTAACAGTATAAATTGTCAGGAGGGCAATATCGTAACAATAGTATAACGTAAATTAGTTTTGATATTAGTTTCATCCCTGGATTGTGCGAAGTTATTCAAAAACATGTCCTTGATTGATCATGTTCCCTAAATTAAAATAATTTGTTTTAAGCGTAGTTCCCTTGAGAAGTGCTTAACCAAATTTTTTTTCTCTACACACTGTAAGGTGTTTTCTTTTACTCCTATAGCTTCTTCTTGTAAGTCGCAACTTCATCACGACACATACCTTTTTTATTTACTCGATTTTCGGGTGCTTTCGAGGTCATTCCAAACATTTCTGAATTATATACATTAGTATAAAAGGCGGATAACATTAGAATGACTCCTAGGTTGTTAAGACTCCTTGTTTGTTCTGACTTCTTATTGTTTTTTATACTCCTTGGAGTTTTGTAAGGACTCCTTGTTTATGACGCGTGACTTGTTGTCTATGACACTTAACTAATAACCTTTCATTAATGACTTACCAGTGATCACCCGTCACCGACGACTTGTTATTAATGACCTTCACCAATGACTATCACCATTGACCTTTACCAATGACTTTCACCAATGACCAGCACTATTGACCTCCACCAATGACCTCCACCATTGACCTCCACCAATGACCTTCACCAATGACTTTCACGAATGACCTTCACCAATGACCAGCACTATTGACCTTCACCAATGACCTCCAACATTGACCTTCACCAATGACCTTCCATATCGACTTAATGACTCCAATAAAAGCTGATAAACTTTACATTTAGTTATGAATAACGAACAAATTATTTCATTACTACACAATCCAAATTGGCATACTCCAAGTTAGTTACAGGAGGTCCGTTTACTACACCTATTTGGCGTATTACACACCCAGCAGCAATGATGATGTATCCACCTTCTATGGTAATATTTGTGTGTGCTTCGAATGAAGACATAAATACCCTGCTTCAACGATCTTTCTGCAGTGCAGTTATTGCAGCCGATCCGTCTCCATTTGAACCAGACGGATCGGCTGCAATCACTGTACTGCAGAGAGATCATTGGAGCTGAGTATTTGTGTCTCCATTTGAAGCTCACACAAATACTACCATACATCACTGCACTGCAGGAGATCATCTGAGCTGGGTATTTGAGTGTCCATTTGAAGCTCTCACAAATACTCACTTAGAAGATGGAATGTGCTTATGGATTGATAAGCGATTTTGAGGTGACTGGAGTTACCACAGTATTGCAGCTGTTATCTCTTAATACGAAAGTAGAAATACCATCGACAAGACCCCCTCCCTCCCTCAGGGCACACAAATGATAGCCGCCTCTCTAAAGCCTCTATATGAAAATTTTTCCCAATAGCCCAAATTTCCGTAAATCCGCCACTGCTCTCTTTCAGAAACACACAATCATGTACGGGACAGCCGGACAAAGGCAGTCATCAGGCATCCGTCATACACGTCTGGCTCGTCGGCTCGCAGCATCGGTGCGTATACGCATCCTTTCACCAGAGTGCGAACAAGTTAATTTTATGTTTAAACGCTCCATTTTTTTTCCTACCGGTTTCACCATCATTGTTGTAGTTGTAGTTTGTACATTTTTGTATTCCTTTTTTTCGTTGTTGTGTGTTTTTGTACTGGTATTTTTTGCGTTGTTGCTGTTTATATTTATAGTTGTAATATCCTTTATAGGGAAAGTGTTTTTTATGTCACGAACCAAGTGGCTACAAGATAAAGTGAAGGTTCCCTTTTTTATAGCACACACAACAAGCTATTATGGCAAAAGTCAAGAGTGTTAAACTGCGAGTCAGTTAGCACTTTTATATGTAGTGGAATGTACATGGATGTGTGTGTGTTTGTGTGTGTTTGTTTGTGTGTGTGAGTGCGAGCGTGTTACTGCAATAGTAATAAAAAATTGGACAAAGCGTTGCTGTGTTAAACAACTGCTGAAACATGAAAACTGCTGCCACTCACGCAACTGCTCCGGCAGCCGCTCATTCTGCTGATAGTTGTTGTTGGTCTTGTTTGCGTTGTTGTTGTGAGGTAATAAAAATATGAACAAATTTCACACTATTCACACCCGCTCGGTCCATCCACTCACCCCACACAGAAACACACACAAATTTGGCGAGTATGCAGGGATGAAGTAGATCTCTCCTAAGCACATAAGCGCAAATATTAAAAACGAAAATGGGGTCCTTCAATCTACTTCGAAGCTCACTCGCTTGAACCCCTTGTATCCCTGCTGTACCCCTTCGTGAGACTGGTCGCTTTTTAGTTATTACTAGAATAGTTATTTACCGAGCCTGAGTAGTCGTGTGTATTATTGCGGCACTCCTTTAGGTATGTGTGAGTGTGTGTGAGTGTTGGAGTGTGTGTGTGTGAGAAAACACCGCCAGGCAAAAAACAAATATTTTGTGTTATCACACAATTACCGAAACGTTTTTAATATTTTATATTGTTTTTGATAAGTTTTGTGCTGAATCCGCAGTAAGGTGGCCATTTGTTTATATGTGCCCGGCCTGGTGCCACGGGGTTTTTATGGGCAAAGTTGTCAAATTTATTAATGCTAAACAACTATAACCGTTGTGAACATCGTGAGGGGGGTCGTGGGTGTTATTAATGGGCAGCACTTTCACGGCGCTGGAAATATGTGAGCAAATGATTGATAAGGATTATTGTAGTTTAGATACTTTTGGGGGCGCACTAATATTAATAAACGGCCGAAAGGATCTCGATTTTGGCCTAATAATAGGCCAAAGGAAGAGGAACAGAAATCCATGCAATTATGTTAAAAGGTCTGCCAATAGTCACTCTTGAACTTTGGCAGGCGATTGCTATTATCTGTAGTAATTTCATGACATATTTGGATGAGTTCTTTCTTAGGTGGAATCGTACTTGTAGCACGGATTCAATAACTTGTCGAAAATGTAAGATTCAGGACTGATTGAAATGCCCACAAACTGATTTAACTTACTTTCAAAATTACAATCACCTTGCGTTGATTTCAAGGGCTTCGAATAGTTTCAAGTTATTTCAGGTTATCTCAGGTGCCTACTTCAAATCCCATCAGTTGCAGCCATTGACTTATTTAAAGAGAAGACAACTTATTCAAAGAAAGACATTGGAATCAAGAAGATTGAATGCCCATAACTGCAAATGCCTTGGATTAATTGAAAAGGCAAGTTCGTTTTAATGGAATTTTCACTTACCTTTTCAATAAGGACTCTAATGGCAACTTCGTGTAAGTGTATTATTTGCTTATTTTGTTATTTGGTCAATCAGGAAGTCTCAAGAATTTAAAGACTGCAGTCTTTTGTATATGGATCGTTGGACTTATACCTAAAGTTATAGCATTCTTTCAGAGCACATAATTTATGACTTGAAGATTGTGTGAGAAGTGTGGTAAAATTTTAATTAAGGAATAATTTCTCTTTTTCAAATAACTTTATATTATTAGGGTGTAACGAACTTTTCAGAGCCGGGTTAAGATCAGCTATGTCCGGGATTCGTCAACAGAAATAAGTCCTTCTTGCCGTGGAGTGAGCGTTTCCCAGTAAGACTTTTTAAAGCTGAGTCTCCTGTGGACTTGGTTGATCCTATTACGTTGTCCTTCTTATCGTGCAGTGAGGTTATCCCAATGAGACCATTTTAGGCGGAGTGTCCGGTGGGTCTTGGTTGATCCTATTTCGTTGTCCTTCTTAAGATTTCAACGGCTATTGGTCTTTGCTATTGTTTTCTGCTTGATGTTTCGATTTCTTATTGCTATTTTGAACGCTTGTTACTCCACACTCTGAAAGATCCTGAATCACTATTTAACCTACTGAAAGTTTAACGTGATTGAGAATTGGTTTCATACAAATAGAAGAAACAAACAAATCAAAATCCGACTCGCCTACTTTGATTTATTTTACATTTTGAACAAACAAAATTTTGTGTCGGTGAAATTTGTCAATGGACGAATTTCATATTCACAAGGTTTAGTCTCCTTTTAGCTTATCGTAGGGACAGTTATTCCAGTACATTAATCGACTAGTTTTTGACCCCTTTCTGAGGAATGCGAATTCTACGACCCTCTACAATAGGCACTTATTTCACTGATTACGTCATTGCCCAGCTATTTTTTTAAGTTTGGGAAAAGCAAATAGGCTAAGGTTGGAGTATATTGACGCAGAAGTAGAAAACTACCACGTAGAATAAAACTTTATATATTGTCTCGTTGTCTTGATTCAAGGAGTTACATATATTATAAAAGTCTTAGATGTGGCCAAAGCCTTCCCTGATCTTAACAGATTATCCCACAATTTCTACAGTTAGTGGGTGTAGTTAGATAGGTTAAATGTCTCGCGTCCCTCAGGTCACCTCAATTAGCAATGGTGCATTTTTGAAGCCATGTCCTCGCGAGCTTAAAAATTGTGCTATATTTGGATAAAATTTCAACCATCCCGAGAACGTTTACAAATTGGGTTAGGTCTGAAAGTTCTAAACTAGAGCAATGCCTCAGACTCTGTAGGAAAGGACATCCGAAACATCTGAATCTTAAGCGAGCAAGGGCTGAGCCAAAAAAAGTGGATGACCCTTATTGGTCTTTGCAGCTCTTGCCATGAGCATTGAATGGAATGCCAATTTTTTTAGCATGTGTGCCGATAGTCCATTGAACAATGCAGTTAGTTATATGTGTCTATTGGTTTAGTAAGAAGATGATTCGATCTTCTTGCACTGTAAGTAGGCCACGCCATCCTCGAAAAGAAGTATGTTTTTCCACCTCTCCTGAGCCTTGCGAAATAAATTATTGTATGTATTTCCCTCAATAATGGTTAGAGAGAGAGAGAGAGAGATAGATAGATAGATAGAGAGAGATACAGAGAGAGATAGATAGATAGAGAGAGAGAGAGACAGAGAGAGAGAGAGGGGACAACCACGTCCATATCGGAAAGCATTTGGTTAGTGTCCGCTGAGCCTCTTCGTGCTAGCCCATCGGCAATCTCCTTGCCTTCAATATTCCTGTGTCCAAGGGCCCAGATTTGGCATATTATACAGTTTTCCCATAATGAGTTAAATTCCTCCTTGCAGAGATCGACCAGTTTAGAGCTAGTAAAAGGTGACTAGCGCCATTATCGATACTTGGCTGTCGGAGTAAATGGATATATTTTCGGGCAGCTTGCGTCCCTTCAGCACCCTACATGCCTGCGTATTGCAAAGACCTCTGCAAAGGCATTTGATATCGATGGTAATTCGAAAGATTTATAGGTGTACAAATTAAATTAATATCTACCCCGAAGTGTCTGGATTATTCCAAATTTCATGAACAGGAACACGGAAACTTCTCCATGATCTCGTTAATGATTGAAATATTACAAAAGGAACAGTAACTATCTCATGTTATATTGCTATTTAATACAGGCTGCATCTTCTTGTACTGTGGCTCCTATACAGTGGTTCCTATACTATGGTTTCTATACTGTGGTTCCTATAATATGGATCCTATAATAAGGTTTCTATACGATAGCTCCTTTGCTTTGGTCCCTGACAAAGACTCTGTGAAAACAGTTAGGCTGATTCTTGCCTTTCGAATGTCTTCAAACATATTCTCATTACCCAATCCTCCCCTAACATAACGATTCTGCTTAATCCATCTTCAGAGGGAATTCTTTCGTGCGAAGTAGTGCCCAACTTTTTCTTTTAACGAATATCAAATCATCATCAAACGAAATATCGATCAAAGGATATGAGTTGCTACTGCATCCAACATATTCCCCTGATTTAGTTGCTTGTAACTATTTGCTTTCTGTATCGAAGGAAATGACAGGGAAGAAATATGTTTGACTCCAATGATCATCACTGAAACAGACACTCAAAGTGACGGGATGTTCGTAAAAAACCGGGCGAAGGGTCAAAAATCCATACAACCTGAATTGGCCTTCAAATTGGATATTCCGAACCCATGGAAAAGCAAAGGACTGTCAGTGCGGCCTTGTCTATATACAAAAAAACGGGCTTTCTTATGCTGAAGGATCAAAAATCCTTACAACCTGAATTGGCCTTCAAATTGGATATTCCGAATCCATGGAAATCAAAGGACTGCCAGTGCGGCCTTGTCTACATACAAAAAAACGGGTTTCTTATGCTGAAGGATCAAAAATCCTTACAACCTGAATTGGCCTTCAAATTGGATATTCCGAAGCCATGGGAAAGCAAAGAACTGCCGCGGTAGTTCGATGAGGAAAAGTGTGTATGGTGATTGCTGCGGTTTCTGCTCCGAATCTGTCTTGCCACAACGTAATCATTGGCACCATGTGATGAAGACCCATTTCCGTGGTAGTGTTAAACATTCAGCATTCATCCAACAGTTCACGCGTGTAAGCAACTATAACTGAAGCAAATTCGAAGCACCTAACCTGAATTCTACCTTCATTCCTTTCTTCCTTTCTTCCTTTCTTCCTTTATTGCCACCTCCTCCACAAACAATTGTATCCATAATTAAAATGAAAGTCTTTACGAGGAATTGTTTAAATGAATTCTCATTTGTTTTCCCTGTGACAATCTCCTCATTCAGAATTCAGGCGAAAGTAAAAGTGTATTGTGAATTATTGGAGGCGGCAGTGCAGGAAGTGGCGCCTACCAAAATAGATTTCTTCGAGCATTACGTCACATTTTGCTTTTGCCCTTTGGAGCAGAGATAAAAAATTTATCACACACAATTGACTCGAGAAGAGATTCGCTCCGGAATACTCGCATATAAAATATGCAAAAGCATTAAAATATTTTTTTGTAATAATATTTTTTTGCCACTCACAGCAATTGTAAGAGAATGTGTTGGTAAACAAATCCTTGAAGGAGCCAGCTTTCAAGGATACGGACTTCGAGTACGTGGGGGTGTGTGTGTGTGTCTCCAGTGGAAACTGTTAAGCTGTGTTATTGGCGAAATTTGAATTTGCCGTCTAAGACTCGCATGAGTCCTGCAAAGAAGTAAATTTGTAATTTATAGGAAATGAAACTGAAAAGGGTTTATATGGCTGCATACATTTGCATGTGGATAATGCGAGCATCTCTTTACAACTTTTCGTCAATGGACAGACGGACACAGGACTTCTATGAAGTATGGCTGGGCGAGGAGAGGAGAGAATAGGATAGGGCACAAGAATGAAGTGGGTGGAAGAAAAGTTTCCTTTCGAAAGACAAAACACTTAAGCAAATGATATGTAAAAATGCCAGTAGAAACGAGGCACTTTGGGGGAAAATATGAAAAACTACGCACTTGCATGCAGGATATAAGCACTGGATGTGTGTCTGTGTGTGGAAACAGCATAGAGAGTTATTGAAATGGCTGGGAGAGCAAGTAGCGCAGCAACCGCAAAGCTAAGACCAGGAACTGCTGTGCCAGACTTTTGATGTACGAGCGCACTTGGCGTGCCATCTCAACTCCCACAACTCTTACCCGTATTTGTGTTGGCAAATTTATTAAAATAAACTAGAATAAAAAAATCTATTATTATTATTACAATCTTTCTTTTGTTTTTGTGGCTTCCCATTCCATCTTTCGTTGGTAAATGATAAATTTCCTTATTTTTGTGCTTTTTTTGTGGCTTTTTTATTCACGTGTCCCTCTAAAAGTTAGTTAGATTCATTAACATTATTTCTTTACAATATTTGCTCAGCTTTTCTGTACTCTTTGTCCTGCCTGATCCATGTTCTCACTTGCGACCACCCGGCATGGGCATTTGAGGGGGGCTTGGTGGTGCCGGCATATTCGGTAATTGGCGGCGAACCTATTTTGATGGCAAAAAATTGATCATGGTCAACAAAAATGAATCATCTCATTAGTATTACCCTTGGTTGTGGTTGCGGTGGCTGATTCAACGATTCAACGGCACGGCTTGCCTATGGACAAATAAAAATATATGATATGAAAATGTGAAAGAGACTGCTCGTATATCGAAACAAGGCAAGGAAAATAATAATAAATCAAATAAAAATTGAACAAATTATTATAAACTGGAGTGGAACTTTACCCACTATGGAAGAAGAACAAATTCAACATGTTTATAGTTTTTTAAACCATACATTAACTATCTTTAAAAGTTGGAATAATACATAAATTTGTGTAAAAAAAATAAACATAGTTTAAAATTCAAATGGGATAATATTTAACTTCATACTCACACTCATAATTTAGTATTGAGAACAACACAGAACAATATACCACAGAACAATATACCACAGAACAATATATCACAGAACAATATACGACAGCACAATAAACCACAGCACTATATACCACAGCACTATATACCACAGCACTATATACCACAGCACTATATACCACAGAACAATATATCACAGAACAATATACCACAGAACAATATACCACAGAACAATATACCACAGCACTATATACCATAGAACAATATACCACAGAACAATATACCACAGCACAATATACCACAGAACAATATATCACAGAACAATATACCACAGAACAATATACCACAGCACTATATACCACAGAACAATATACCACAGAACTATATACCACAGAGCAATATACCGCAGAACAATATGCCACAGAACAATATACCACAGCACTATATACCACAGAGCAATATACCGCAGAACAATATGCCACAGAACAATATACCACAGCACTATATACCGCAGAACAATATGCCACAGAACAATATACCACAGCACTATATACCACAGAACAATATACCACAGAACAATATACCACAGAACTATATACCACAGAGCAATATACCGCAGAACAATATACCACAGAACAATATACCACAGAACAATATACCACAGCACTATATACCACAGAACAATATACCACAGAACAATATACCACAGAACAATATACTACAGAAAAATATGCCACAGAACATTATACCACAGCACTATATACCACAGAACAATATACCACAGGACAATATACCATTGATCCGCTTTTTGCGGAAGAAATGGAACTTATTTCAATTTCCTCTGTTGATCCTTTGGTGTTTCCTGAAGACCCTCACCATCCAACGTTGGAAGTGTCTGTCAGATTGCCTTTAGTAAGGTCAAGTCGTGTAGATCATTTGCTTGTCGAGTCTGTTCAATATAAGCGGGTTGATTTGACTAAATTGAAGGAGTTGTTCAATCGTACAGACTGGTCTGCTCTCTTAAAGATATTCTCTCCTCAGTCCCCAAGCGAGATTAATAGTGCAGTGGTTTTGTTTCGACGGACCTTGTTAGATGCATTCAAGCAATGTATTACTAAACGTCTGGGTGCTGCCACTTCCTCCCCAATTTGGTTTACTAAATATTATCGTAGATACAAACGTTCTGCAACGGTGGCCGACTTTAAGTCCTATATATCCATTAGATATAAGTAGCAAAATCTTTGCAAATTCGCTTATGATACCTATTTGACTAAAATTAAATTCAACTTAAAAGTTGACTCTAAATCATTCTGGAACTTTACAAATTCAAAACTTAAGACTAGTTCGAACGGGACTTTCAGCTACTTCTTTTCTCTAGAGAAGGAACATTTTGGTAGAAAAGAACCTAATAACTTTAATTGTGACGCTTTGACATCACCAAATGAACGAAATGCTATAGCATTACGGAAAAAACGCCGGTACTAAACCTATAGGGCATAGTCGATCGGACAGTTGTGAGCACATGGTTCATTAATGACAAATGTAGTATGACAAAAAAGATCTCTAAGATCGCAGTGTCGGCCATGGGGCAAACTAAAACAAAATTATTATTATTTTAAGACTAGTTCGCTCCCATGTTCGATAGAGTATAAAGACAATGTATCCAGTGATGACTTGGGTATCTTTAATCTTTTCGCTGATTATTTTAAGTCCCAATACTCTACTGGAGAATTTAAAATGGCCAATTACCCTGTATGTATACAGCCCGCCATAGTGAATCCACCTATTATTTCAAGCGCAAAGTCTCAGCTGAAACCATCTCTTACTCCAGGTCTCGACTTAATCCCTTCTTTTATTCTTAAGCAATGTTGTCGTGAGCTTGTCTTACTTCGCTTATTAGTGCTTCTCTTATATATGGTCATTTCCCCGATATGTGGAAAAAGTGATATATTTTTCCGCTGCATAAATCGGGCAGGAAATCTGCAATATCCAATTACCGAGGGATTGCGAAACTTAGTATTCTTCCTAACTTACTGGAAGCAATCGTAACATCCCAAATTTCCTTCTATGCTCATACGTTTATGAGTTCCCAACAACATGGTTTCTTGCTGGAAAGTCAACTGCCACTAATCTGATGGAGTTCTCTTGCCGTGTGATACCATCTTACACTATGTTTAAGTATGCCTGGTTTGGGAAATGAGCACTAGCAAGGCCTTCGACTCGCAGAGAAAACGTCTAAAAAAGAAGCATTTCTGAGACTCTGCCACGGGCAGGATTATTATAATTATATCATGTTTATTGGCATAATTAATTATACAAACAAACTTTAGCTTAAACAGATAGCTAGGTACTATCATCTAGGATTTTCGGCCTCGAGGCAGGATTATATATCTATACATATATATAGTCATAATATATAAAAATATACATCAAAATTCACTTACTTTGTGCTGTTGAGGTTCAATCCCCATTGACTAAAACAGTAAAAAGAGAGAGAGAGAGAGATACTTATATAAAAAATTAATTAAGTATACAAAATTTGTCGTGGAATTAAGTCTGTCCTGGTTATATAAAACTATGCAGGATCTAATCGAAGTGTTCCTGATCATATAACTCGTCATTTAATCAATATGATATTTATAGCAGTGATAGACGCAAGAGATTTGAGATGTCTCGCTCACAAAGCAATTCATTGGTAAGTTTTGAGATGTTTCCCTCACAAAGCGAGTCATTGGTAAGTCCAAAGATCTCTGGTCCTGTGAAATGCGAGTTGAGTTCCAGCATATATAAATTTTATGTTGTTCTATTCAAATCCATTTCTTCCCAAATAAACCTCAGTTTATGCTGATCATCACCTCAAAACTCCCTCAACTCCATAAATCCCCCAAAATCTTTAAAGAAATCTCCCCACCAAACAACGGACCTCCAGCGAATGGAATCAGGCACTCAATCGGTCAGTGCTTTATAGAATGAATTCATTATGAGGGGAGAGTCGACCCCCACATTTCTAGAATCGGCTCATATTGTGAAGAGAGTGTAAAGGGCAAAGATAGGGCAATTGCAGGGCTGATGAGCTGTCTAGGGAGGGGACAACACTAACTATACTTCCGGATAAAGTTCAATTTTTTTTTTATTTTTTTTTTTATTGTCAAAACAATCTAGTAAGTGGAGCACTCAGAGTATATATCCATTGTACTGCACTTAAGGTTCCCTTTTACTCTGTTTTAAATCTACCCGACCTCCGAAGAAGTAGAAGTAGATCCTGTGGTGCCAAGGAGCCAAGTTGGTTACTCCTCAGCACATCAGTGCCAAAAATCCCAAACCTGATTCGAGCAAAGGCAGGGCAGACGCAAAGAAAATGGTCCGCCGTCTCGTCTTCTTCTCCACAGGCTGGGCACAGCGCACTGTCTGATATGCCAATCCTTTCCATGTGCCTAGCCCATAGAAAGTGCCCTGTCATCACGCCAACCAACAGCCTGCAGTCCCTCCTACCTAACTATAGAAGGAACCGTGACCATCGGTCAGAGATAGCAGGTAGCATAATTTTCGTGGGTTTGTGGGTAGAAACAACCCACTTGTTTGCAGTGGCTTTGATGGCAGCAGAAGGGAGTGGCAGAACAAGCTCAGGACCAATAAAAATAGCCTCGGAGCCCATCCTGGCCAAAGAGTCAGAGGTCTCGTTACCCGCAATGCCAGCGTGTCCCGGGACCCAAGTCAGCGTCAGACTATTATGTTTTCCAACACAATTTAGCCTGGATTTGCAAGACCTGACTATCGTGGAAGTGGTGGTCGGACTATCCAAGGCCATGAGCGCAGCTTGGCTGCCACTGCAGACACAAATAGATTTGCCTTTCCACCTGTTTTCCATAACAAAGTCCATCGCCTCAAGTATCGCATACACCTCCGCCTGAAACACAGACGCATGCAGACCAAGGGCAAAGAACCGACGGGTCCCACAGGATTCCACGAAGACACCAGAACCTGAACCCTCTTCAGTCCTGGAGCCATCAGTGAAAATACGGCAGCAGTGTTTGCCGGGCTCGTTCTCGGGATCTAACCATGAACGAGCCTCTGGCAGGAACACATTGTACCGCTTTTCTAGTATGACGGTTGACGACATGGAGTCCGGGGGCATAGACAGGATTGCAGAATCGATGTCAGTGCCTGCGCCGTCGTCCAATATCGAGTACACCCCATACCAGTGGCCACTATGTTTCACTCTGCAGATGGCCTTAACGGCCTATCCGCGGATGAAGACATCTAGTGGCGGGATATTCACCAAAGCATCAAGTGCCGGGCCTGGAGTAGTCGGAAATGCTCCGGTATGGCCACAGCACGTTGTAGTTTTGATAGAGCCCCTACAAGAGAGAGTCTGCTCATCCAAACCATCGATGCATAGGTGATAATAGGTCTTACCATAGCTGTATAGATCCATAGGACCTTACTAGGGGAAAGACCCCATGTCTTACCAAAAATACCCTTACACTGCCAGAAAACTGACAGTGCTTTGGATGTCTTCAGTTCGACATGTGTTTTCCAAAGAAGTTTGTTATTAAGGATGACTCCAAGATATTTGATTTCCTTGGATAGCTGGATAGTGACTCCTTTTAGTGTAGGCAGAATAAGTCCATTAAGCTTTCTCCTTCTGGTAAAGAGGACAATACCAGTCTTGACAGGATTAGCCGATAGCTTCCATTAGCCAAGTTCCATTACCAATGCGTTTAGCAACATGCAAATTGCCAATAGATACACTGTCGAAGTGGCAAATGTTAGATGGGGACAGTTATCATCCTGCCTAACAAGTCGACAAACTTGGCCGGAATGGAATCGCGGCCGTTCAAAACTGCTGTTGATATTTAATAGGCAGGATATGAAATTATTAATAGGGGTTCTGACGGGTCACCGTTTGGTTGGTAGACACGCAAGTAGACTGGGGTGTACCCCGCTATGACTTTTGTAGGAGCTGTCAAGATGTCGAGGAAGAGGAAACAGTGGAACAGCTCCTGTGTGGGTGCATGGATATATACAGAAAATGATTCTCCACTCTTGGATTTGCATTTCTAGATAGCATTGAGAAGATTTCCCGGATGAAGCTAACGAAAGTGGCTACTTTTATCAAATCCACCGAATGGTTTAAGGAGGATCCGGAGGTGGCTACTTTCATCAAACCCACAGGATGGTTTAAGGAGGATCCGGCGATAGCTACTTTCTCCACTCTTGGATTTGCATTTCTTGACAGCATTGAAGAGCTTTCCCGGATGAAGCTAACGAAAGTGGCTCAAATCAAATCCGCTGGATAGTTTAAGAAGGATCCGAGGGTGGCTACTTTTATCAAATCCACAGGATGGTTTATGGAGCATCCGGCGATAGCTACTTTTATCAAATTCACAAGATGGTTTAAGGAGGATCCGGATGTGGCTACTTTTATCAAATCCACTGGATGGTTTAAGTAGGATCCGCAGTTGTAGGGAAAAAGCTCTAGTGGCCACAATGGGCCTTGAACAGGCCTAAGTGAGTCTTAAGACATCCACCTAGTTCTATAATTATTCTAGAATATGAATTGAAGCTGTGATAATTTTAACTAACGTATCAATAGTAGTGTACTTGGGAGGTAGGCGTGCTTTGAGTCCTTCAGTCTTCATATAGGAACCCGGTTCTTTCCTAATTCCTGGTTCTGGTACTCACCAAGATCCCGGCAATTATATGAAAGTTGTTTGAAGTGGTATTAAAATATATTTACTGATTAAAATATATATTCTTGTTTTTCCGATGGAGATTTCAGAATAACTGAAAATACTCTGAAATCTTCCGGTAACTGAGCTGCTTGTGCAACTGAAGAGGGAGAGGTGCAACGTGGTTGCGTATGCGAACGATGTTGCTATTATCATCTGGGGCAAATATACATCTACAATGAGAGACTGGATGTACGCTGCTCAATATAGTGTAGACAGCTGTGCTACAACCAGTCCTTGTTTATGGGTTGCTTCCCTGGTGGACAGCCCTACGCATCTCCATATACGTGGTTGAAGCGTATGGTTCGCAGGATGGGGATATGCGATCATAATTCTAGGAATATTACCTCCGATGGAGATTTGATTTTCAGTTGTCCGATGGACCCTACGAAATACACCCAGACAGTCGTGGGTTCAAATCCTTCTAAATCTTCTCTAAACCTCTTTCAAAATCTTTACTCTTCGAGTGAAAGGCCTTAGTAGCTTAGTACGCATTCCCCTAAACTCCTTATATACACATATATATCCATCCCAACCTCTCCTCATTTTGATCGTTATCAATCATAACTCAACCCTCTCTATTTTAATATACATTTTTTTTTTAAATAACAATTTTGTCACACAATGTGAACCCAATCGTAGGGAAAATGACATGATATGACAATGTAAATTGAAGTAGAAATAAAGTTTGGTGCTACTCAATAATTTTTAATAATTTCTTCGGTATTGAGTTTATAATAAAAATCGAAAAGGATCACAAAGGATATGATGAGGGGACTAGTAAAATTTTCCATACTCACATATCTGGCGAAGTTGCGAGTCATACTGGTGGCACGCGTCTCCGTGCCCAACAGGCCAATAAATAAAATGATTGCTGCCAAAAGAGCGAAAGAATTGTTGAATTGTTTCATTGTTGCGGCAACAAAACAAAAATCCCGTCTAGAAAATGGGTGGCACAGCCGAGCGAACGAAACGAGCGAAACGAGCGCAGCAAATGAAACGGAAATAAATTAAAATTGCGATTTTCAAGCGTACCGCACAAATGTGCAAAAACTGAATGAATGCAACGCCAAGCGGAATGCGCCTCGTATTTTATAGCGCACAGCAACTGATGTAGTGGAAATCATGCCACCAAAATCACAACAACAACAACAAAAAACTGAAAAAAGCGCAACGAGAAAATTTGCCACGAGCAGCAAATTGTGCCTCAGCCGGCAGCGCTGCTCCTGGAGTCAGAATCAGTGATTTTATTTAATATATAAATTTCCCCCGCACTATTTTTCTTTATCGTCGCTGTATCGCAGGCGACGTTGCCACCAGCAACGCACGCGTTCAACACGATTGCACACGGTTGGCACCTGATTTATGTGGAAATAGAGAGATGCGATCCGATTGAAAATTAAATATGTGCTTAATTGATGACTACTTTGGGCGCCTGGTGGGGTGTCATGGGCGGTCCATTAAACTCCGAACAAAAAAAAATAATAATTATTGGGAATTTCCACCAATTTGGCCAGATTGAATTTAATTACCCTGATCCGGATAAGGATCCCGCCATAATTTTAAACATATTTAATTTTGTGAAATAATTGAGAATGTGCTGCTGTTGCTGCTGCCGCTGCCTGCAATTGACATCATTGACAGTTTGACAACGTTGACATTGTAAATGACGGTTGCATGTCAGCGCTTATCTCCGCCGGAACATCACTTGGCGTGCCGTTGGCGACGTGTGCGCTCGTCCGTGAGTGTGGCCGCGCGTGTGTCTGCATGACGGGCACGCTGTGTCCAGGGAGCGCGACTCACTACACTGGCTTTGTGTGCTGTAAAGACCGCCATTAGCACATCGTTTATTATGTTAATTAGTTAATAATTAACTTTTTAATTAGCCTAATGTACATTTTTTGAAGTTGTTGTTGTTGCGCAATTAATTGCAATGTGCCACACACGCACAGCGCACATCATCCTTGTGTGCAGGGGAGAGCATGCCCTCAAATGTTATTGTTGTTTATGACCACTGTAGACAGTGTGGAATTAGAGCGTACACCTAAGCACGATTAACCGAAAAGCCGGTTACGCTGTGACCAGGTAATCGGTGTAATTGAAACCGAATACTAGAGAAAAGAGGGTCATCAGTGTGAATACATCACCAGTTAAAGAGCACCGGATTGGGCATTTAGGGAGGAAATGACAAGCCTATAACTGGAAACCCCCGTTTTGAATCGGGAGTAGTTGGAGTATCACCAGTGTGAATGCCTCAACAGTTAAAGAGCACAAGATTGGGCATTTAGGGAACAAACGACAAAACTAGAACATTCCTTTATGATCGGGAATAGTGTCATCAGTAAGAGAGCTCAGGATTGGGCATTTAGGGAGCAAACGACAAAACTATAACTGGAAAACTTATTTTATTTACATTCTTTCAAATAAAGAAAAACTTCCAATACAGTAAAAATTAAAGAACCGAGGGGGAGTATCACCAGTGTGAATGCATCACCAGTTAGGAGAATATGATTAGGAATTTAGGGAACGGCAAAACTCGAACTGGAACACCCCATTCATTCTTTCACTTAAAGAAACACTTCCAATGGAGTAAAAATTAAAGAACCGAGGGTAGTGGGAGTGTCACCAGGGTGAATGCATCACCAGTTAGGAGAATATGATTAGGAATTTAGGGAACGGCAAAACTCGAACTGGAACACCCCATTCATTCTTTCACTTAAAGAAACACTTCCAATGGAGTAAAAATTAAAGAACCGAGGGTAGTGGGAGTGTCACCAGGGTGAATGCATCACCAGTTAGGAGAATATGATTAGGAATTTAGGGAACGGCAAAACTCGAACTGGAACACCCCATTCATTCTTTCACTTAAAGAAACACTTCCAATGGAGTGAAAATTAAAGAACCGAGGGTAGTTACAGTGTCTCCAGTGTGAATGCCTCAGCAGTTAAAGAGTACAGGATTAGGCGTTTATGGATCAAATGATACTAAGGGAACTGGAATACCCGGCTTTGTATAATAGTTTCTTTCAGATCAAGAAATACGTGCAAAGAAGTAGAAATGAATGGACCGAGGATACTTGAAGAAGGAAGATTAACGATTGCTTCTCTCGAAGAGGTGGAAACTCCGTTTAGTTTCACTTGACAGAAGGAGCACATATGATAATCTGGCTTGAAAGCAGTCATATTCCAAGTGAAGAGACCAATGGTAACATCGTCCAAATAATTATTAAAAGATATGAAGCAAATCAGAATATTTTTCCTTAACAAATTATTTCTCTTAAAATTTCAAAGAGTTGTGCTAAACAAAGCCTGGTTAGAAAATATGTAGCACAATACAGGACTCTTCAGGACTCTTTGCATCATTATTACAACATCGTTTTATCATCATTCCGTCATTGTTCCATTACACCGTTCACATGTAGGTAGTTGACATTAAGCGAGTTTAACCGTGTAAGATAAACCAGAACCGCAAATACTGCTTCTATGAGTGGAGGATCCTAAAATCCACATTTTTTGTTGGGTATCGAAAGCCACCGGAGTGTCAATTGGCTACAAAAGTTTATCAATCCCAATAGAAAGAGTGGTCAGTGCCTTACATTCAGGCATCTCTTAATTTTGAGCATATCTTTGCTACCGTGTTTGTGCTCCAAAGTCACTGAAATAAAAAAACATGTTTATATCGTCTTTTTGTTCTTTCCAAGCAACTGCAAAGTGGATGAAGTAGCCCCTGAGGGCACTATGATACCGATTCAACTAACAAGGCCAAACCTCGGTATTCCCACTCGGTATTCCTATAGCTACATGCAAGCTTCAAATAAAGGCAGCATCATTAGATATAGTGAGCAGATGCGGTCTGAAGAAGCAGGATGCAAAATAGTTACACAAACTTGACCCACCATAAATGTCAAGCGCTGAAAGGAAGAAATATCCTTAAGTAGAAAAAATGTAGATACTGTCATAAGCGTCCTAATAGGACATTGGATTCTGGGTACTCATGGCAGGAGATTTGGAATCATATCGAATTACTTTTACAGGAGTTACATGAATGAGGATGAATCCATCGAATACCTGATTTACACGTATCCAGCACTGTTTAAAGGAAGAAACACTTTCCTGGGCGACTACTTCCTGGACTCCTTGGGGGATATTGCGAACAAATCAAGGCTACATCAATGGCTTATAAAAAGCTTAAAGTGGGTTGACATTTGAGAGGGAATCACACAAGTGTCTTATGCGATGTCACAAAGGGCCTATCGTGGCCTAAGTGTGCTTTTTAGCAACCGTTCAAGCTACCTACCTACATGCCTACCTAACTTCATTGCTCGCGATTTAACGAGAGCTGAAATAACTAGAGCGCTATCTTAGGGGAACAACCAGCAGTGGCTAATCTGATAGCGCATATGTGTGAAACCGTGACTAAATAAGAACCAGTTTGTTCTACAGTATCCACTATGATGATAACTCTGCGGAACACTGAACGCACCCGAATAGCAGCACGCCTGCGCAATGCTGAGGAAAACGTCAATAGGGGTGAATCAAGAAGTAGGACTGAAAATGGACCGACCTAACAGTGACGATTGAGCGGTAACGCTCATAACGGCCTCTCAACGTATTAGCTAAAGGTGAAGTCCCGAGAAGATAACTCGGCCGGACATCGGGGTGAATTTAGTGGATTAAGGCTCCACACTACATAGGTTTTTGACTACTTTCCACCTCGTAAAAAAAAACCTCTATCAGAGATTTGGAGTGATTCAAGAGCAATCTAAACGAGTTTTTACTCTGGTGGAATATCTAAATCCTTGCTCTATCACTTTGTTTCTGTTATGTGCTCAAGCGAATAAAGTTATATCTGAGTTCCATATTTGAGTTTGCATTTTAGGTGAACATTCATATTCTTTTCTGTCTAGCGATGCTGAAGTACTGTACATGTTCGTGCCATATCTCAATGTTGATCTCTTAAATTAAAGTATTTTTATAAACGAGGGAGTCAATTATCGTCCTAGGCCTTAATGCGTATATTTTAACAACGGACTCAGCAGTTATATCCATCCGGCATGGCATATGTGAGAAGAAAGGGTGATACAATAAGGTGATACTTGTATTTAGGTTCCGATACCAAATACACGAATATTTTTGTTGATATCGGAGAACATATCGTATAGATGCCATGGTAGCTGATTTATAGCATCGTTGCATCACTAATTCATCGCGGCTTTTCTGCAACTATCTTTCCTTCTATCCTTCACATACTATCCTCTTCCTACAATCCCTCTCCTACTATCCTTCTCCTACTATCTCTTTCCTACAATCCCTCTCTTACAATGCCTCTCCTCCTATCCCTTTCCTACAATCCCTCCCCTGCTATCCCTCTCCTACCATCTCTCTCCTACTATCCCTCTCTTACAATCCATCTCCTACAATCCCTCTCCTAACATCCCTCTCCTACAATCCATCTCCTACAATTCCTGTCCTACTATCCCTCTCCTACTATCCCTTTCCTACAATCCCTCCCCTGCTATCCCTCTCCTTCTATCTCTCTCCTACTATCCCCCTCTTACAATCCCTCTCCTACAATCCCTCTCCTAACATCCCCCTCCTACAATCCATCTCCTACAATTCCTGTCCTACTATCCCTCTCCTACTATCCCTCTCCTACAATCTCTCTCCTAATATCCCTCTCCTACTATCCCTCTCCTACAATCTCTCTCCTAAAATCCCTCTCCTACTATCCCTCTCCTACAATCTTTCTCCTAATATCCCTCTCCTACTATCCCTCTCCTACAATTCCTCTCCTAAAATCCGTCTCCTGCTATCCCTCTCCTACTATCGGTCTCCTACAAACCTTCTCCTACTATCACTATTCTACTATCCCTCTCCTACTATCCCTCTCCTACAATCCCTCTCCTACTATCCCTCTCGTACAATCCCTGTCCTACTATCCGTCTTCTACTGTCCCTTTTCTCTACTTCTCTACTCATATTTTTGTTTCTTTTATTACTATGCATAATCCAGTGATCGAAATAGACACTAATTTTCATAACAATCTAATGTAAGTTCACTCCCGGCATAAATGTTTGAGTTGACCTGTTTCGACTTTCCCGGCGTATTATGAAAAAATCCGTTAGATATATATTTATATATTCCCTGCCTTGGAAAATTGTTATGTATGACTTTATATATTCCATTAATATATATTTAAGTAGCTATCTAATGCACATATAATCGGCCGGAGGACACACTTAGGCATGTGAAGGCCCATTATGTTTGAAGAGCTCCAATCTTTGAAATCTGTAACAGTCTGCTCAACAAGATAGAAACGATGATAATTCATGGTTAAGGCGCACATTCCGATTATTTGTTTATATGTCTACGATACCAATCAGTTCAAGAATGATATGATGATATTATTTTTGATATCAGTTCAGCATTGCGCGCTACTTCAGTAAGAGAGGACATTTCACGAACTGAGCTCCGTATACGCGAAGCGGTGTGAGGCCATGCTTTTTTGGACACAGCTGAAATGACCGAATATGTCTCAGCTAAAACAATTAAGAAGACGGAATAATTCATTAAGAAGAGGGAAGCGATACGATCAAACAACCTAGATGACTTTCCAGATAACAAGAGATCGAGAGCAACGTCCAGTCGGCTGTATAAAGGAGTTTTAAAGCTGTTTGAGCAGAACTGGACTCTGAGGCGACGCGAAGCTAAGGAGAAACTTTTCAAAGAAGGAATTAAGATTGGACTCAATTCAATCATGCAGCGCACACACGAATCAAATTGTGGATATATCAATATTCCCTCCTCAGATTGTAGTTGTAATATGAGCCTCAAAATGTATACCTAGTGTAGGGTTAAGACAATTATTACAATTATAGGAGATATTAATATTTTAAGAATTTTTCTAAACTATTATGTCCCAAGACATTCTGGTGTGAAATAGTCGAACATCTTTGTAACATTGTTAATTGGCTTGTAACTATTTTTATGCCGAGCTTGGATTGTTGTAAGCTGGCATAAATACACACAAAGCCAGTGCACAGAGGCGTCGCAAGTTAGCATCTTTTTAAAGGGACAAATTCTATATATGAATGTCATGACTACCATAACTCACTCTTTGTCTGTTTGAGTATCGCGGTCCAGTTTCATATATAGGATCAAAATTATATATAAGAATATCTAAAAGAAATGATATATAGGTAATGTGGTAAATTAGGCACCTATGGATGCTATATAGAAGCCAGCCAGTGAGAAGCTTGAAAGTGTCCTTGACGTCATTGATTGACTTAGTCATGATGACTTCTTTTAGTCATGATGACTTTTTTTAGTCATAATGACCTCTTTTTTAGTTCTCTGACTGATCTGGTGCCATGACTGCACCTCTAGTCCAAAGGGTAAACATCATCCCACTTTGATCTTGACTGCCCTTACCTTGTGCCCTATTATAGACTATAACTACACTATCTCTTTTAGTACTAGTCCAAGAACCAAGTGGCCCTTAGCTCCCCCACGGAACTATAGGCATTAATTATTATTAAGGATCTCGAATTCCATTGTAAAAAAGGGACCTTATCTGAATTGTAACGACTTTCACTTTATATCAGGTGGCTCCCCTGCAAATCCTGACATGTGAGTATGTCTCTATAGTCTCTATTATATTATTATAGCAAGTTCTCAGTTATCTCTCATAATTTTTTTACTTCGCCAATTGATTTGAACCCTTCGATGTAACCGACCAGATATTGAGCTATTTTGGACACAATCACTTTGAATGTCCTGAAGGTTTCACTGTTTCCATTATCAATGATATAAAAAGAAAATATTTATGTCCGCACGATACCAGCAGCCAAAGGCAAACACCGCATGATTTAATTATGAATTTCACACACTGGAAATTATTTATGCAAAACAAGTGTTTATTTAGTAATATTTAAAAGGAATATTTGCCTAAAAGGATGCCTGCTGTTAGCCCAGAATTAGTTAAATAGAATCCAACAAAAGAGAAAGAAAAATGCCATAAGCAAACTCAGATGATAGAGAGAACAAACGAACCGAACGCACCGAACAAGCAAACCGAAGAAGAACTCTTGGAGAAATTGTGGAAATTTCGGAGAAATTCTGCCCGAAATTCTGCCCGAAATTCAGCAAATTTGCCAAATTGCATGCTATATGCAAATGATGCCACAAAATTTCTTAACAAGCTTTGACAACTTAATCAAATACGCCAGATGAAAAGGCTAAAATGCAATATACTCGTATAAGAATTGGCATTATAACTTAAAAGAAAACTTTTGGGCTAAGACACACTCTCTCACAAACCCACTTCCAAACACACACATTCCTATGCAGAGGGAAATTTGTTAAAGGCATACGCCGACGACGACGCCGCTGGAAAGTGTTACGGATGGGTACAGCAAAGTTCTGATAAAGTAAATAAAGTATTTTACCGAAAATTCATTTAAATTTCAAAGTAGTAAGCAAAGAAAACGCTCACAAAATATTGTCTACGGATTGTGTGAGCAAGTAGTTGGAAATGGGGTGGGGCAGGGAAGGGCAGAGCAGCAGATGGATGGCAAATGTAACGCACGTGGAGTCTAGCGATTGGCCCCAGTACGAATACAATCGGTTGTAGGTCTGTGGAACTCTCCGCCAGTCTGTCTGTGGGTTTCTTTGTCTATTTCCCCACATCCCTCCCAGCCAAACAACCGGAATTGTCTTTTCCTGCTGATGTAATTATTGTTTCAGAAATTTTCACACAACTTGGCATGACTTTGTCAGAATTATTACTAAAGTAAGTACGGGCCCCATTGCAGAAAGAGCGCAACTACGCAACGAGCGGAAGGACGAGATCCATCCAAGAGCCTCGCTGCCTGCTGCCTGCCTGCCTGCTGCCTGGCAATGTTAAACTTTTTCATAACTTTTTCTGCAACGAAATTTTTCCCAAGCCAAACCAAGCCAAGCCGCAGCTTCTTTGGCGAAATTGAAACTTTTCTACTTCTCTGCATATAATTTCCCATAAAAAAAAAATTCACTAAAAATATATCCCGAAAAAAATTAAAAGAAAATCAACCACAAAAAATAAGGAAATAGAGTATAAAATAGAATCGTACAAGTAGGAAAAGCGTTTGCTTTATTGGTTTCACTGTGGAGGAATTTATGCAAAACTGCTGTACTACAACTGCTCTTCAGTATGTAAATACAACGCATTTCCGCTGTTTGGCGGTCGCTTGAATAGCTTCAGCTGAGAGCTTCTCTAGTCGGGGTCGCAGTCGCAGCTGCAGTTGCAGCCGCAGTCAGGAGTCCTCCTTAAGCGCCGTTCTGTTCCTTGGCATAATGTTATGACATGCGATGCGAAGGCAAGCTTAGAAGTTTTTAGTTGGTGGACTTTTTTGCCGTACCGCTGCAATTGTTGCAGAAACTTATGGCAGCAAGAGGCAATGCCAACAATTGTGAAATATACCGCAGCGGAGCATTTACATATGCTTTCGCAAGCCATCGCAATTTGCGGCATCCTTCTACAATTAGCATAGCCATTAGATATACAGTCAACCGAAAACGTACAAGGTACATAAAGTTAATGAAAATGTTCGCTGCCCATAAGAAAAGTGCAGCTATAGTAGGCGTTCATAAACTCCAGCAAACATAAAGTTAAGATAAAGATGATTTTTCGTGGCTGAGATCGTAATGAATACTGCCAGTTAAAGTGTAGAAGGAAAAGTGGGACAAATGTAACTGTGAAGTGTGAAAGGAGTCATACAAGGACAACAGAGTTTGGAAGCCCACGATTTCATTGATCTCAAATGCTACCGGCACATGATAATATGGGTTTGATAACAAAACTCTAGCAGTAGAAGAGGAAGGAAAAGAGTGTGAAAGGAGTCATACAAGGACAATGGTACTTAGGAACCCTCGTGTTTCATAGACCCCAAATATTACCAGCATATGATTATTGGAATATGTCAACAAAACTCCAGCATGAGTAGAGGAATGAACGGAGTCAACAAAAGTGTGAAAGAAGTCATACCAGGACAATGGTACTTGTGAACCCACGATACCATAGACCCCAAATGTTACCGGCTTATGAAAATTAGGATATGAAAACAAAACTCCAGCAGTAGTAGAGGAAGGAATAGAGTAAAGAAAAATGCGAAAGGAGTCATACCAGGACAATGGTAATTGGGAACCCACGATACCATAGACCCCAAATATTACCCTCGTATGATAATATGGATTCGATTACAAAACTCCAGCAATAGAAGAGGAATGAACATAGTAAAGAGGAGTCATACAAGGTTAGGAACTTACGATTTCATGGACCCCAAATATTACCGGCAGATGATAATTTGGATACAAACAAAACCCCGGTAGAAGTAGATAAATGATAAAACCCAATATCACGAACTGACTGACAAACAACCTTGGGACAATATCGACATATATTAATACTTCCTTGCTTTCCTGCTTCTCCCTGCATCCTTCCTTTCCTGCTTCCTTGATTCTTTGATTGCTTCCTTCCTTGCTTCTTTGCTTTCTTTCTTTCTTACTGGCTTCTTTGCTTCTTTGCTTTCTTTCTTGCTTCTTTGCTTAATTGCTTTCTTGCTTCATTGTTTCTTTGCCCCCTTACTTCCTTGGTTCGTTGCTTCCTTGCATCTTTGCTTCCTTGCTTTCTTGCTTTCTTGCATCTTTGCTTCCTTGCTTCCTTGCTTCCCTGCTTCCTCACTTCCTTGTTCCTTTGTTTCCAAATGACAAAATAGTACACTTCTTGCTATGTGTGGGCTACCGGGTCTGTTAATTGTACAGCTGATGGAATCATAGTGACAGATTTCATCGATTCGTTGCTTGTTTGCTTTCTTTCTTTCTTGCTTCCTTTGAATCTTGTTTTCTTGTATCATTGCTTTCTTGCTTCCTAGCTTCGTTGCTTCCTAGCTTCCTTGCTTTCTTGCTGCTTTGCTTACTTGCTTTCTTGCTTCCTTGCTTACTTGATTCCTTGCTCCCATGGTTCCTAACTTTTTGTTCCTTTGCTTCCAAATGACAAAGTACACTTCTAGCTGGATGAGGAGCTACCGGGTCTGTTAATTGTACAACTGATGGAATCATAGTGACAGATTTCCTTGTTTCTTTGCTTCTTTGCTTTCTTTCTTCCTTGCTATCTTGCTTTCTTTCTTACTTGCTTTCTTGGTTCTTTGCTTCCTTGTTTCTTAACTTTCTGGCTTCCTAGCTTCCTTGCTTTCCTTCTTTGCTTTACTTTACTTCCTTGCTTCGTTGGCTCCTTGCTTTCTTGCTTCCTTGCTTCCTTAGTTCTTTGCTTTCTGACTTCATAGCTTTCTTGTTTTTTGCTTCCTTGCGTCCCTATTTCCTTGTTTCCTGGTTTCTTGTTCCCTTGCTTCTTTGCTTCCTTACTTTTTTCGTCCATGTTTCCTTGCTTCCATATTTCTTTGCTTCTTTGCTTTTTTGCTTTGTTGCTCCCTTGCTTCCTAACTTCCTTGTTCCTTTGTTTACAAATGACAAGGTAGTACACTTCTAGCTGGGTGGGGGGTTACCGGGTCTGTCCTTCCTAGATATCAGTCCACCCTAGATATCAGTCCTCCCAAGATATCAGTCCTCCCTAAAGCATTTTACTATAAAGATTATTTTAAAGCAATAAAAATTCTCTAGTCCAGTAATGCGAACAATTTGCATAAAGCAATTTTCATCACATACGAGTACATATTTTTTGCATAAAACATATTCAATGAAATAAAGGATCTACCTCGACATATATGAACCCTTTTATATTCTGGCCACAACGAAGGTTAGCTCCATTTTGAGCTTCCCCTGACATTGTGTGGATGGAGAAATGTCCTGCGCCACTAATGAAAATATCCTTTTTTTGTCCATAACTCGACTAAACTAGCTGAGCAGCCATCACTGGCAAATTATCACACCGGGCGCCTATAATGAAAGCCCACTTCTACAATAACAACAAAAGCGGAATCATGAATGTACCGTTGCCATCTTTCCCTGTGTGAAACTGCCGCAGCAACTCCAACGTAATTAGAGTGACAACGTTGCTAACCCCACGCAGACCGCGGGAACTGTAGTCACACTCGAACTCGTACTGGTACGCGCGCACATGCGAAATGGGCTTATTTAGCGAGAATTGATAAATTGAATTATTGATAAAATTTTCGCATTCGTTACACAGCATAATGACTGATTTAGGGGGGTGGCGATGGAGGTGGAGGCGGCGACAGACAAAGACTGCCACCGATACCACTAACACAGATGGATGTGATGCCGATAATGACGTTGATTATATGGTGACGATGATGGTGGCGCTCTGGCGATGATGCTGATCAATATAATGGTGACAGTAATGATGACAGCAACAGTGCCAACAACCACAACAACAGCAACAACAACAATGAAATTATAAATTAAATGTTATGTCAAACGCTGCTGGTGAGCAGCCGAATAAAAATGCGGGCGTCTTCCGTTGCCAACTGTCAGTTGGGATTTATGGTAATTGAAGGGAAAGCAACGCGTAATGAATGAAAGCATCCAAACATGGCCGAACGATTATGGCTGCATTAGCACACTTTTTACACATTTCAAAGATCATTAATCAAATATTTCCTGTGGCTGCTATTCGCCGAATTCACATTCTCTCTACGATGTTCCGGAGAGTTCTCAAGTTTTGCATAGAAGCGACTCAAATCGCGTGCACTCGAACGAATGAGTGATTATTATGGGTATGTTGCGAGCCTAATTGATGCTGAGTTATTGATTTCAGGGAATCAATATAGCGACTGCTGCAGAGTTCAAGTAGAGTCGATAGAAGTCGATTAGGAAGAACTACGTTTAGGCTTAGCAGGTATGGTTGGATATGATGCATATTTGTATACGTTATTTTCCATATTTGAACTTTACTGAGGTTGGTAATGCAGGTTAAAGTAACTTTATAAAAACCTTTAACAAGGTTTTATGTTAGGTAGATAGGTAGGTAGGAGTGGCAGCCTAGTTCACCCAAAGCACACTTGAGCACACATATTGGCCCGTTGTGATACGACGGTCTGGCGGCGTACAAGCACTGACTAAAACTCACTTACTTAAAGATGATGATAGTCACCGCAAGGACAGCGCCGGAAAAAGCACGACTCCCCCATTATATCGCAGGAAATTCTCCTCATAGTTTGTTGAACCTTGCTATGTCCCTAACATTGAAGGATGAGAGCTCTGTCAGGCCTGTGAGAAATCGACCACCAAAGGTACGATTTCTTCTTTTCACCTAGGATGGGCAGTAACACAAGAGGTGGAGAACCGTCTCCTCCTCCTCCTCGAAACCGCAGCCCCGGCAAAAATTATTTGAGGTAGGCCCAGTCTTTCTGCGTGCTTTCCCAGTATGCAGTGGGCGGTCAAAACCGACACAGTTGTTGACAGAGATATGCGATCAAATCGAAGAAGTTGATTGGTTTTGCTTTGTCCATTCTTGCCCAAGTTAGTCCTGCCGTGTGGCAGGATTTCTCATCAACCCAGGATATGTAGGCGCCATCCCAGTTCTACCAAGTAGGAATGACAGTAGGAAGGGAGAAATTCTCGCGAGGAGGAGTACTCAAATTTTTACTGATGGTTCCAAGATTGAATCTGGGGTGGTAGCGGGAATGTTTACCAAATCTTAAAAGTTTCTACTATCCTTCAAATTACCATGCACATCTGGTGTCTTTCAAGCAGAGTTCTTTGCAATTTGGAAGGAATTTAGGGTGCTAAACGGACGCATATCCGATATACATTTTATCAGTTCTAACCTGGTCATTCCCTACAGAGAGGAATTTAATTCATTATCGAAAAATTGTACAGTATCCCTCGTCTGGGTTTCTGGACATAGGAGCAATGAAACCAACAAGAGGACGGACGTTCTGGCTCGTAGAGTCTCATCGGAAACCGACCAAGTGTTTTCTATGTGGGCGTGGTTGTCTCCTGTAAAGAACAAAATTTCCCCATAAATTTTACCCCAACATAATTCTTGTGGCACACCACCATCTTTCAAACGAAGCCAGGGACCTCACACGACGTCGATTGTTCAAGAATAATTTAATTAGTCCACGTACTATGAGCAAATGAAGCTATGGACCATAGACCTCACATATGCCATGGACCTCACACGACTGTTCCAGAAGAATTTAATTTACTGCACGTATCATACGCAATTGGCGAAACCCACCCCTAATAAAGCCACAACAGAATGATCGACGCGCATGACATAATCAACAACAACAACAACAGAATTTGCAAAAACAAACAATGCCACGTGCTTGACAACAAGCCGAATTCTTCAACGATAGTGACGGTTGCGCTTGAATCGAATTGGTGCAACAAGAACACTTCCTGGAAGCCTTGCAACTGAAGCTGGGCTATAATAGCAGCAGCAGTCGAGGAACTATCTCTCTCTCTTTACTCCCCAGCCACCGACGAAGACGTATCGACACACAGCTCTTTACTTCCTCAGCCATCGACGAGGACGCATCGATGCATAGCTCTTTACCTCACCAGCCACCGATGAAGACGCATCGACGCACAGCTCTTTACTTCATCAGCCATCGACGAGGACGTATCGACCCACAGCTATCTATTTCACCAGCCATCGAAGAAGCCGCATCGACGCACAACTCTTTTCCTGAACAGCTCTCGACGAAGACACATCGATGCACAGGTCTTTTCCTGAACAGCTCTCGACGAAGACGCATCGACCCACAGTTCTTTACTTCATCAGCCATCGACGAAGACGCATCGACGCATATCTCTTTACTTCACAAGCCATCGAGGCATAGCTCTTTACTTCACCAGCCATCGACGAAGACGTATCGACGCACAGCCCATTTCCTGAAGAGCTCTCGACGAAGACACATCGACCCACAGTTCTTTAATTCACCAGCCATCGAGGAAGACACATCGACGTACCAAGACCTTCGACTCTGGCATTCTAAGTAACTGTGCTGAGATTATTCTGAATTAGTGGACTACATGGTTTATGGGTAGCCTACTAATACCCAGAATTACCAACGAGTACCGAGATTTAGTTACTGCACCTAGTACAGTAGTCTAGCTCTTTGACCAAATTCAAACATTTAATTTAATAAAATAAATAAAGCATTGAAGAACAAACAAAGATGTGATTTATTTATTTATTTTCTGTAAACGCCTCCTGGCAATCCGGCGAGCTTACCCAGGCGAAAGAAAGAGTCGTTACAACCCCAAAACGTTTTTGAAGGAAATATATACTATAGTTTCCTCCGCAAGGCTCGTGAGAGGTGGGAAAATATGCAACATGTCTCATTTGCTTAATGACGTGGCCTCATTACAATGCAATAAGAATGAATCATCTTCTTAATAAAACAAAACACACCCTGAGCAATCTTACAGCTGTCTGAACGGTCATTGGACTATCATCACGCAGGCTGATAAAATGGGCATTCTGTTCAATGCTCATTGCAGGGGCTGCAAAGACCCACAAGAGAAAGAAACAGTCATCCACTCTCTTTGCCATTACCCAGTCCTCGCTCTCTTGAGACTCAGATATTTCGAAAATCCTTTCCTAGGCAGTCTGCTTTGCTCTAGTTTAGAACTTTCCGACCTAGACAAATTTGTAAACAGCTCCGGCTGGTTGTAATTTTATCTAAGGCTCTTTAGGCTCGCGAGGATTTGACATCAAAACGGCACTGTTGCTAATTGAGGCAACTCGAGGGATTGTCAGCCATTATACGTAACTATCTACACCTACTAACTATAGAATACCTACCTACATTTTGCCATCTAATTAGACCTACCGACATTTTGCAATCTATTATTCCCACCTACAATTTGTCATTTATTATACCTACCCACATTTCTCTCGCTCCTTTCTTCTCTCTGCTTCTTAGTCGGAATCCAGGATACCACCTCATCATTTATTTTACTTCTCTTAATAACGAAACATCCTGTATTTCAATTGCCACCTGCATTTGCACCAGGTTCTTATCAATGGTCTATGCAAAATGCACATCATCACCCGTATCAACACCTTCAACCAATGAGTCCTTCACAGTAAACTTGCGCTACCCACGCGGAAAGCTGATTATGTACCCATTTTCCGCCTCACCACCCATACTGACATACCAGAGACCCCACAAAGAAAATATAATTGTTAATAATATTTCTTCCGAATGGATTTCACTTCATGACTGCATAACGGACTCATTAAAATAAATATCACGCTGATTATGTGCAAGTTTTATAATTATTGCTCATTACTTAAAAAAACATTATGGGCAAGTTTAATAATTATCGCTCATTACTTGAAAAAACAAGTTTTAATCTGTTGAAGTGTTCAGTAACTGTTTAAAAATATTTAACTACTCACATTATTTCAATATATAAAATCCGATAATCTGCAGTGAAATAATTTCCAGAAGAACAAATGAATATTTTGTTTATCTTTACTGAATTAATGCGAGTTAAATTCAATTGCGTAATCAATAATGACGGAATCAAAGTCTGATTCCGGTATTCATTAACAACCACAAATAAAAAAATATACGGAAATTATTAGGCGAGGGGGTTCAAGGGAGAGTCAACACAAAATTTCAATTATATTTAAAAACAAACACCAAAAAAAAAAGAATACGAAAATTATTTAAAGAGACGTGGGAGAACTCAACACAAATTATGTATTATGTGAAAACTTCACAAATTATGCCATCGTTATGAGGAAATTCGTATTGTGTAACACACCATTATGGAGGTTCACAGTAAAGATGAGGGTATAATTATTATTGTTATTATTATTAAGTATATTATTGTTACTTCTTTAGGACTGAATGAATATTCAATAAGGACTTAGCAAGTTTGTACTTAAATAGATCACAGATTGATGATTTATCGGGCTGAAATTTATTCCACGTGTAGTACACATGTCACATATAAGTATGCAATTCCATCTCGTCGGTTTTATGAATACAATTTCCATCACTCTCCCACATACACATCGGCCGGATCGTTGGCAATTTCACATTCGGTATTGTACCTAAGCTCCTCTAACGTTCTTGGCTTGTTCCCATAAATCAACGATTTAACTAACCCCATAAAAATTAATCCAACGGCGTTAAGTCGCATGGCCGAGGTGCCCAATCGACCGGACCAATTCTCGAGTTTAAACGATTGCCAAACTTCCCCTTCAATAGATCAATTGTTTGACCAGCCGTGTAGCAAAATACACTATTTAGTTGGAGCTCCATATCACTGATGTCAAGTCCATCCAATTCTGGCTAAAAATTGTCTTCCAGCATGGTACGAGAACGAACTCCATTGACCGGAAGATGGCGATAATTTTCATCGACTAAAAAGTACCGCCAATAACTTCATACCGGCAATTACATCTCCGACTCAATATCTACACCACAAGATTACTATTTGTGGATACAATAAAGTCTCTGGAATCCAATAAGGGTTTGTCGGTGTCCAATAACACATTTTTTGCTTATTGACAAAGCCATTAATAAAAAAATGAGCTTATTGTCCTTTGAAATTCAGGATTTTTCTTAAAGTTTTGCAGCGCCCAATCGAAGAAGTTTCGGCCTATCAATTGGCCTCTTGAGTTCATTTGATCTTAAAAGTGAAGGCCAAAATCTTTACGCAAAATTCGCCACAATGTTTAATGAGAGTTTCCCAATTCCTGTGAATGGCGTGGAATAGACTAATTTGGCTCATTCTCCTGAACAACTTGGACAAAACAGGTAACCATCATATTTGCATTTATGCAAGTATTATTTGAAGCACCCCTGGCCAGTGGAAGTAAAAGATAAAGAATAAGGGGAAGAGTATTACTAGAAGTAGAAGTGTAAGTATAAGGGGAAGATGGGAAATGAATTATCTCTTTTAAGGAAATAGGAAGGGTTTCTTTTTAATAAAATAGGAAATCTCTGATCCTAGATATGCTCCCTACACTTCACATTCAAAGGAAAGTTCTTGAAAATCTGAGCTTCTAATAATAAATAGAACTAAATCTGTTACACCATACAGAAATGTTGGGTCGGTGGAATCTTGGAATTACTCTTTTAATTTCTTTTATACACTCTCTGATATCTTATTTTTGGAACTAAACACTTCATTGACACTCCCCCAGCTCCCATCCGAGTTCCCTCCGCAGTTCCCTCCCTAGTTGCCTCCACAGTTCCCTCCCCAGTTTCCTCTTCAGTTTCCTCCCCAGTTCCCACCACAGTTCCTTCCTCAAATCCAAACCAAACATAGAGTAGCATCCGACACGTGTCATTACTGCCGGTTCACCACTCGAGATCTTTCCGCAAGTTTTCTAGTATGTCAACAAAGTTACCCGAAGTTTCACACAACCATGACAATTACTTCGCTAAGATTCTGATAAGATGGTTTGCATTCATTCCATCCATTGCTGTGATAATTTCTAAGTTTGAGTGGGTATTTAATGCACTGGAATGGGGCTATTAATTCAACTTACTCACTACTCACTCGGACAGTTTATAAATATTGATGAAACTCGACTCTCTGTTGACTCAAATCAGATTAATTCGCATAAAACTCTTTCGTGAGGCATTTAATTATTATGAATATCACAACTGACAGCAGGACTGGCAGTCGCATTGATGGCCGGAGGAGCAGCGAAGCTAATGAAAGTAACCAGGCAATAAATAAAAATTGTACAACAATATGTTTTCAATCAACCTAAATAGACAGGCCAGCGAACAGCGCACACAGCCACACTAAATAATTTATTTAATAATGCTAAAACACACCAACAAACAAGCCAATGAACCAGCCAACGAACCAACCAACCCACCAACCGACCAGCCCACCAAACAACCCACCAATCGACCAGCCGACCATCGAACCAAACGCTTCAGCACATGCCTACACGTAAGGGCCTTTAGTGGACGCTCAGAAATTTATCAGCATTAGGCCGGTTGTCCTGACAGGAGAGGCGGAAGCAAGAAACGCTCGTAAGAGTAAATCACTGACATGGCTGCTTCATAATGTATGAGGCCTAAAATGCTCCGAATGCTTGCCAGTAAGATGCCACTTGTCAATTTTTTCTGTTATCGTTTAAGAGATTCAATGAGATGGAAACAAATTGCTTTTTCCACTGCCGCAGTGCTGAGCTGAGCTGGGCATGAACGGAGGACTTTGGGGTTTGGATTTGCGTCAAGCCAAAAACAAAAAAAATGTTTTGCGGCATTCCTACAAATCAGTTTTAAGACCCTCGAAATTTTGGAAATGTTAAAAACACATTTATTTTTGGCCAGTTGCGGCCCGATCGATAAGTACGTGAAATTAGAATTTCATTAGTCGGAATAGATTATAAACGAATGGAATGTGGAATAAATTTGTTTTATTTCTGTTCGATTTTTCAGTCGTCAGTCAAACTCTTTTATAACTCGAACCTACCCATTGAAATTATTGGACTCTTTAGCAGGTGGATAGATTTGTATTAGTGGATTTGGGCTACTGTTTGATACTTAGAAAAGAAGGCGTGGTAAGTCCACATATCTTTATGTACATATTTGATTTACCAGTCTCACCTTTTGAATGATTAACCATGCCCTTTCATCAGTGCTTACTTGTTCTCATAACCATCAATAGTCACTTCAACATTTCAACGAAGATTCGGCAGAACACCCACAGGAGCTGTCAAAAGATTTAAGGCGTTTCTCACTGGAAACACTACAGTAACCCATACCAGTAAAGGATAACCTGCCGTAACCCAGCTCTTCCTTATAACAACCTCACCAAAAGAGCTATTTTGCTGGAATTTTCTATGACATCGAACAAGAACACCCGATTAGTTGAGTCACGTTGTGTGAAACACTCATTCCGCACTCGTACTTGCTTCGATAGTGCTTATCGCAAAACCGCAAGGAGTTATACGAATGAAATAATAAGTAGTTTAACTGAACATGTCCGCTCTGTATATACTGAAATACTCAGAATGAACCTCCAATACAACCACTTCCATAGACCGACATTTTATGAGATACCATTTCTTAGCAAGCAAGAGAAATATTTGAAGGAAATTACAATTGGCGTCGAGTTGGAATATTCACTGACCCACTCTAGTGTGGATCTCTGGTGAGATTACTCCAAACACCTAAAAGAACTTATTGAACTGAAGACAGTTATAGTCTTCGTGATGCACTCTATAAATATTCGAGGGAATTCTTTCGTCACGAGAGGTCCAACAAAAGTAGTCATTATATAACAAAAGTGGATAACTTACATTTGAGTGATCAAAAATTACCTTCATTTACCCACCTGAGATAAGAAATACGAATGCATTCTCTAAAACGTATACAAAGTTCAGGACTAAGTAAACAGGACTTTTCAACCACTCCCCGTATTTGCCTGATTTGGCAGCGTGCAACTTTTAACTGAAAAGAAAGCGTTTCGTGGACATAGAATCCATTACATTGGCTTGTACCGACATCCTGCAGGACATCTTAGCCGACGTTCTAAAGCATTCATTCCACATACGTTATTGAGTCGGAAGGGAAGAGCCAAAACCATTTTTTGTTGTTATGTTTAAAAAGTTCTGTTTACTTTGGGATGCACCTTGTATTATAGATTTGGAAAATCATATCATTTGTAATCTTCGAAAATTATTCTGATAAATAATGCTCATATAAAGATCATCTCTATTAATCTATGACTGTTTATGATAAAAGCAAGCTGTGTTTAGAGTATAATCAGATTCGAAGTAAAGTTCTGTATCTATGAGCATAATATTGGAACCATAATGGCAATTCCCAAAGAAAAAATATGATAAGTTTACGAATGTCAGTGATGTTTAAGAAGCTCTTTGAAGATATACAAGATGCTCACAATGAAAGCTAATATAGAGGACCAACAATCGGAGACGTTCGGAAAATTTTTAATATATTAAATCTTTATACCAGTCAGAGAACTTTATACCAGTGTGCAAGAGAAGAGCAGAACAATGGTCACAACTCAAAGTTTCTACAGATATAATTATTCTTCAATATTTCTAAAAGAAAAAGGATTCCATTTGGTTAGCTATATGATGGAGTTCTGAACATACTTACAATCAACAGTGCGTGTGAAATGATACCTCCATGAAGCTTTTAATTACTAGGGGTATAATTATTTAATTTAATATATTGTTACAAAGTTGCCCTCCTGACAATTTACTCTAACTCTCTATACTCGGATTCGTACCACTGGATTGTGTAGTAATCAAACAATCGCTGGTTATATTAAAACAACTAACTTTATTTAATTATTGCAATCATTATTAAATAAAGTGATTAATGAATTGTGAAATAAAGTACAAATTGTAATAAAGTTAACTTTAAGCCTAATATTAAGTGTGTAAATATTAGGCTTAAAGTTAACTTTATTACAATTTGTACTTTATTTCAAAATTCATTAATCACTTTATTTAATAATGAATTTCATCACTTTACAAATCACAATTACAAATACTGCTGCTTCGATTAGAATGCACGATGTACTCGTACACACTGTTACGATCTCTGTTCGACTGTCTTCGACTTTGAATAGTGTGGCTTTCGAATGGTTGAAGTAGAAAATTCTACGCTACTCAAGAAGTCTCTGGATTATTCTAGAAAATTATATACACCACGAATCTTATATACACCTTGAACGAGAACATTCTATACACCACTATCTTGCCACGACATAGGGTGGTGCACACAACTTCAAACTCTAGATGGGATCCTAAAAGTATGCAATCACTTTTCAATATCATAAAATATAATATATAAAATTAATAGTATAATAGGTTAGGTTATCGTGGTAGCCGGTCTACAGACCAACTCACTCAGACCACCATGGATCCATTGTGATACCACCGCGTAACAACGCACCTCTGATTTACTCGTCAAACCATTTCGAAGCCCTAATAAAGCGTAAGATTTGTTTGACCTTCGCGCCAGACACTTCTGTAAGAGAGTTAAAAGCGTATTTGCTTACATAGCCCGCTCTGCTTCTAGCCAGAGCGGGGCACCTACAGAACAGATGTTCCACAGTCTCCTCCTCCTCCTCATCCCTACAGTCTCTGCAGTATTCATTAGAGATTACTCCCAGCCTGAGAGCATACCTGCCGAATAGCCAATGATCAGTTATACAAGCCACGACCTTACAGATATCTTCTCTCGACAGGCAAGCAAGCCTCTAGATTTACTTCTATTACGCTCCGGCTACATTAGCGTAGTCATTAAGCAAGTGCTCTCGTATGCCCAAGACCCATTGGCCTCACGCGCAACCCTATCCTTCATAATCAGTTTACAAATGGCAATTGGTACTCCAACCTCGCATCTGTCCGTACACAAAGGAAGGTTGGTGCCCCGTCTGGCTAACTCACCAGCCCTACAGTTCCCCCGCAATTTCCCTTTATACCGGAACCCACATTAGGCGTACCCTGAAAGCGGTACTGATATCATTTAGGGCTGCCCGGCAGTTTCTGAGCAATCTTTGCTTTCAATGCCACCGAGTGCATTGACTTGATGGCCGCCTGGTTATCCGAGTAGATATTTATAATATTTCTTGTTCCGGCATGTCTATTTAAGTAGACGGCTACCTCCTTTATGGCTAGGACCTCTGTTTGATAAACGCTGCAGTGGTCGGGGAGAAGGAACGAAAGTTTCAGTCCCAGTTCTTTTGAGAAAACTCCAAAGCCGACTCTATCGTCAAGTTTGGATCCGTCGGTGTAGAAATTCAGTTCCCCCCATCTCCATGGGGGGAACTGAATTTCTACAAAGGGGAATCCTTAAAAATTTGAATTATATGACTATAGCCTTAGAATTGTTAGACACATGCACTAGTGATCACTTCGGCTTGCTTTATTATATATCAACCTTCAACAGGAACACGTGCAGCTCCTTATATCGACCAAAATAATGTCACTCTTAGATCAAGTAACGATAACGAAATAACACTATTAGAATAATATGACATTACGAGTCTTTAACTAATGAGAGTACATAATCGTAAATGGACAGTTTGCTACATAATTGAGATGTACCAGCTTCCGAAGCTATATTATCCTTTCTCTCGAATTTCATAACTCAATATGTTCTCTTTCTCCCGAATGAATATTCATTTATTATACAGTACGAGGTGTGATAAAAAAATAACCGTTATTTTCATCTTTTCGTGAGTTACGTATGTTCGATGTTCGCATTTTTTTTTCTGTTATGTTGGTACACATGTCTGTTATATATGTTGGCAATACCAACCATTTTGGATTGTCAGTTTGTTTTTGACAGATAAAAAGGTTAGTCGTGTTTTGGTGTGCTCGATTCGATTTTGTACTATTCGAAAAAATGGATCAAAGAAACTGTATTCAGTTTTGTGTAAAAAATGAAATTAAATGCGCAAGGACATTTGAAATGTTGACTGTGGCCTTTGGCGAGTCTACTATGAGCAGAACACAAGTTCAATTGTGGTATAACCGGTTTCAGGAAGGCCGAGAAGATGTCAATGACGATGCTCGTGCTGGTCGCCCGAGCACGTCAACAACCGATGAAAACATTGACGCAGTGAAGAAAATGATTTTGGATAATCGACGAATCACTATCAGAGAGGTTGCTGATGATGTTGGCATATCGTTCGGCTCATGCCAAGCAATTTTTACGGATGTTTTAGGCATGAAACGTGCGGCAGCGAAGATTGTTCCAAAATTGCTAAATTTTGATGACCGATGACTTTTTCCTCTTTTCAAAACTGAAGACACCGATGAAAGGAAAGCGTTTTGCTACGATTGAGGAGATAAAAGAAAAATCGAAACAGGAGCTGTTGGCGATACCAAAAAAAGCGTTTCAGAAGTGTTTCGAGGATTGAAAAAAATGCTGGCATAAGTGTATTATATCTGAGGGGAATTACTTTGAAGGGGACAAGATAGTTGTTGAATAAATAAATACTTTATTTTTTGATCACACAATAACGGTTATTTTTTGATCACACCTCGTATGTACAATCCAATGGGCATCAATGCATGAGTGCCTGGAGACCTCCTTCGTTGGCGGCTCTCCCGCCTACCTCACTTCTATGCTGTAATTTTGACTCATAAGGTCCAAATACAATGAATCATACCCTGCAAGTCAATGATGTTTATATCTCTTTCTTGCCTATGAACCTGTTAGCGAATGATCAGCAAGAAGGATATAAGAAATATAAATGTCGTCACTGAGGAGTTTTCTAGGAAATTGACTAGTAAACTCCTATTGAATTGGTAGTGATAAGTTTAATGTAAAATTGGGGTGAAATTTCTGGAACTGTGTGGTATTCGAAAGCACCTTCTCAATAACTGCGAACTGTATCTGCTATGTGGAGGAAGATCAGAACTGCACAGAGCATTTTCTTTGTGTTTATCCTTTGTTTTGCGAGAATGAGGAGGCGGTTATTAGGTTCAGATGTATTGAGAATGGACAAAGTTGTTGGAAAAGGTTTAACTTTCCTGTACTTCCCTTTCACAAATTCTTTCTCTCCCCATGCTACTTCCAGGCTTATAGTACAATCACTTGTCTGATTGCGTGAATACTTCCTTCTACGATGGTTCTAACGTCATATCATCATATTCTATCGGCCTACCACAATTCTATATATTTTATATAAAAACTTACTCGTAAACACTGACTTCTGCAGGAGTTACATGGACGAGTACGAGGAAGAGTCCATTGTATACACCTGTTATGTACGTGTCCAGCGTTGTATAGAAGGAGGCGCACTTTCCTAGGCAACTACTTTCTGGACTCTTTGGGAGATATCTCAAATATAAAGATTACCTCCATCAACTGATTCATTAAAAGCTCCAAATGGCTGGACTTTTGAAAGGGATGGGACCTGCTGTCTCATACGGACTTCTGCAGGAGCTACATGGTGGAGGAGGAGGAAGAGTCCACTGTATACTTGTTATGCACGTGTCCAGCGTTGTCCAGAAGGAGGCGCTCTTTCCTAGGCGACTACTTTCTGGACTCTTTGGGAGATATCTCAAATATAAAGATTAGCTCCACCAACTGCTTCATTAAAAGCTCCAAATGGCTGGACTTTTGAAAGGGATGGGACCTGATGTCTCATGCGGTATCACATGGGGTCAATGATGGTGTAAGTGAGCCCTTTGGGCGGCCGCCTTTACTACCCAAACACTAAGGTGAAATAATCAATCAAGGGTTTTTGTACAAGGATTCGAATTAGTAAAAAAAGTACAAGCCAATCATACTGGAAGCAAGGGTGGCCTAAAAGTTCTTATTTGAGTATGAAGACAAACATTTTATATATCTTAAAGAATATTATAATGCTTATCCAATGTTTCCTCCAGCTTTGTAATGCCTGTTCCAGGAAGTGATCATCCGACAAGACCTCAAAATGGTCACTTATGTTGCTGAAGTGCCATTATCGGTGCCCGGCCCGGAAAGATTTGAGTTTAGAAAACAGTTTTATGGGTATCAGGTTTGTGATTCACTGTATTTGAGTGTGAATCATAAACAGATTCATAACTCCACGAATGGTGATTATTCTGCTGTCATGTCTGGTTCTAAATTGAACCTGAATCTATTTATGCAGACTTATAATTTATGTGAGAACGGACCTGAATACAATTATTGAAAAGGAAAATGAGACCAGGAATCATTAAATAAGAAGGAGAAGACACTAGAGGATTCCCATGCTCAGAGTAGAATAGTGGAATGTATAACAGTGCTACTCAGGTAGCAGTAGAAGCGACTATTGATACCAACTTTACCATGGTATCGTCTGGTTTTCACACTATACAGTTTTGAAAACACTCATAGGAGTATTATCTGTTAAAATACTCTAACGATACTTATAACGACTCTTTTTTCTGCCGGGGTATCCTCCAAGAGTCGTACACAGAAATTCTTCAGACGTTTAACCTTCTTATCCTTATTTATTTATTTATTACTAATAAAACTTCCTGGTTCACAATAGTTCTCGGATTGACTTAATTTCACTTGATTGTCGTTATGATGCCTCTGCCTGTCATCTGATCCTGTAGTTGCTGATGTAGTCCAAGTTGCTTATGTTCCTTATGCTGGCGATATCTCGGCTGTGTTTAATACGTTGGAAATCCTTAGCGAACTTCGAATGTTTAGTTTTCCACTTTGACCGTTTGTTATTCAACACGAATACTTGTTTTGTACCAGCTCGAAGGCTTGTTATTTCACACCGAACATTTGTTATTCCACACCGAACGTTTGTCATTCCACCGAACGTTTGTTATTCCACCTGAATACTTGGGTTTTGGAACGCTTGTTATTCCACACTCTGAAAGATTCTCAATCACTATTTAACGTACTAAAAGTTTAACGTGATTGAGAATTCGTTTCATAGAAAAAGATCGCAACAAACGAAGTCAAAATCTGACTCGCCTACTTTGAGTTTTATATATTGAAACAAAAGGTTTTGTATGGGCCTTCACACTGCTCCTTCATTGATTTCTTGGTGTAGCCTCGCAAATATCTGAACAGAATTTCCTTCATTGATTTCTTGGTTTAGCCTCGCAAATATCTGAACAGAATTTCCTTCATTGATTTCTTGGTTTAGCCTCGCAAATATCTGAACGCCATTCCCTCCTCAAATTCTTGACTTTAATAGTCTTTCAGATATCGGAAGTGAAAACGTCACAGATATCAGCCATGAAAGATTAATAAGTTTCTATGTTTAGAGACATGATCACTGGCTGTAGAGGCCTACTTCACTTTGCGCCTGGTTGCTTCCGGCACAATAAAATTCTCTTTGGGAGGTTTAGAGAATAAATTTAAAGAATTATGGAAACACGTACATAAATCAGAATATTTGAGAACAAGGACATTACATAAACTGCGAAGACGGCAAATACATGGCATAAATGGCCATTTTGGCCGTATTATCCTCGTACGATTGGGCAAATTGTGTAGCTTTCCACAGAATGGAAATAATTTTAATTTGACTAGAAGTTTTGGCGTCACTGTAAAGTGCTTTCCACTCAAAATGCGTGAACATATTTGAAAAATCACACATTCATTTGGAGCAAAACGGAGGGAAAAAACAAGCAATGAAAAAGCCACACACACACACATACGCACACACATGGAGCGGTCCCGCTCCGAACCGAATAGGGACTGCCAATAGCATACATGGTAGACATAAAAAGCAACGGCTTAAGTGGTTTCTCTAGCCAACAATAAAGTGTTAACAAGATGCCAAATAACGTGTCGTAGACTAAAAATTTGTAATTTGGACGGAAGGAAATGCCAAAAAGGCAAAAGCCATGCGGCAATATGCGCATGTGGAGGGCAGGAGCCAAACCGAAAGCGTATGTGCCCAGGCATACATTGCGAGTATTTGCAGCATTTGACAAATGATTTTGTTCTGCGAATGTGTGTGAGCGGCGTCCTCGCGCGTCGCTGTGGTAGGGGAGCAAAAGCTTTTCTCTAAAGTTACTGCCTCAACTTGTATGATTAATAGGGACATTTGCGTAATTAAAATCCCTGATTTACTCCTTTTATCCCTGTTCACTTGAAAGGTTTTCGGTTTTATGATCCGCTCGAAAAGCACTTTCCACGGAGTATTAAGCCAAGTATTGCTCAAATAAAGTACACGAGAAGAAGGAACGATAAAATCAAATATACTTGAAGGCTTTAGTCCGGAAAATAAGGAAAAGGAAGAAGTAAGGAAAGGCTCAAATGTAAATGAATGTTTTAGAACCGGACTCAGAGTATATGAAGACCTGATGACAAAAATGGAAAATGTTTCCAACTGAGCACATAAATTTCTTACTCAGAACAACAGAAAACATTTAAGAGGTAGGAATAAGAGAATTAAAGCTACTCATGTCGTTGCTATGCGAAAAAAAGTCCCTGGGTCCATTGGAAGCAGGGTCTTAAGATCTAAACAGGTCTACTATACATTTCTCAAATGATGGACCATATTTGTGGATTTAATGCCTAGGATTCGTGTTCATAGTAATCACTTTCTAGATAATGGATAAATCCGAAGGAGTATCAAAAGGATTCTCTACACACAAGTACATTCGTCATTTGATATTCCCAAAATTCACTGTAACAAAATGGAGCGAAATGGCTTGGGAACTAATTCTGGTCAACCGAAGCAACCTCGGCGTTACATTCACAATTTAGTGTCACATTTCCTTTGGTCTTCTATAATTATGACGTTCGTGTATCTTTAAAAGTGTTATTTATTAAGAAGCACAGCATAAAATTCATTGCTAAGTCATCCCATGAGGATGAAAACTGGTACTGTTCAAGTAGGAATCTATTTGCTACATCATGTGGGAGCACATCAATGTAGGCAGTACTCGTAATATGCCTATCTCTGGTAACCTGCTCTCTACCATTAGATATATAGATAGATTGAAGTGGGGTAGGCCGGAAAACCGCCAAAGAAGGAGGCCTCCAAGCACTGCTGCCTATTGTATTAAGACTGGAAAAATATTTAGGGAAGAAGAGGTTTTGGAAAGAAAGAGTTACTCCTTTTCAAACGTCTCTGACTTTATTATGAAGAGTCTGCCCAGGGATAAGGAATGTACATTATCCATTCCCAAAACATCTGACCCTAATATGCGCCTCCTTATTTTGGCAAACACAGGGCATGCGCAGATATAATGCTCTGTGCCGTCCTGTTCTTCCTCCAGGAAGGAAATGCAGTTCGGATTCTCGATGCCGCCTTTGGTCGCCACATGATGACCCCATGGAGTATGCGCTGTGCTGACCCCAAGCAATGATCGAAGTTCTTTCGTTCGTAATGTCAGAAGGAAATTTGCAACTCTCCTCTTTGGGCTTTCTAGGAAGCACTTGGCTGTTTTGCAGGCAACTAAACCGCAACATCGATCCTTGTGAATATTACTCCTGATCCAATCCATACCTCCTGCTACACATATAACGATAAATCTCTGTAGTCCCATTGGAGTGCTCGCAGATCCACAGTTTGATAATTCTTCAGCTCATTCGTGCCCCTGAACACCACAGTGTCCCAGAACACAAATAAGTTCAATCAAATTCCAGCTTGCGATGTAGTTAAGTCTTGACTTACGTTCTTGGGCAACTTTTGAAGTGGTTTACGCGTTTTCTAGGCCCTTCAGTGCAGCCTGACTGTCACTACATACTCTAATAATCCTTACCGCGCCTTTTCTTCTCAATTACCCATTCCGCTACCTTCAGTATAGCAAACACTTCCGATTGGAATACCGTTGCCATACTTCCCAAAGCTGATAAGCATATGATATTTTGATTCAGATGCCAGCCAGCCCCAGTTCCCTTTTCAGTTTTGGAGCCTTCGGTGAAGAAAGTTTTCGTCGGATCCCCTACAAGTAGATCTGGATCTCTCCATTGCTCTCTTGTCGGGAAGCCGACTTTTTACTTTCTCCCAAAAGAACCTGTAGGTAACAATTTGTCCTTCGGTGCCAGAAACAACGGGTATTGTTCCGACAGTCCCTGGAACATCACCCTGTGCTCAAAGTTGTTGTCGTCGTGCCAATATCCGTATGAATATAACCAACAAATCGTTTTCATCGCCTCCTGTTGAATCATGAGATACAATGGTGGCAAGTTCAACAAAGCATTCAGAGCGTCACCAGATGTGGTACCCATGGCGCCCGTAATGCCCAAACACACACTACTCTACCCTTCGTTAACTGCATAAGATTCCATCAATTTTCAACAGGCAGATCTCTGATTGTCTGAATAGAGATGGTTTTACATATCTTGAAATGTACTTTTCACTATAGAACCTCAAGAAAACTTGCAAGGATTTTCACACGGAACTCTTTATTCTTTGATACATATTCCATGATCTTCAAAATAAAGGTTAATTTTCTTTTTATACCTTATTTTGTTAATATAATTAATTATGTTCTGCAAGCATTCTGGGGAATGAGTATCAGTAACTAAGGTTTTCGACTCGAAGATAAACTAAGATGGATAGAAGGGAGTATTTCGAGGCCATCCTCTAGGCGAGATTCTAACCAACGACCCAATGAGTATAAAAATACCATTCTAACCATTAATTTTGTATACTAACACTACAAAGGAAATACTGATATAACAGCAGAGCTTCAAAAAAAATATTTCATCTCCAAAACGTATAACAAATTGTTCTGGAATAGATTTATTCTAATCTGCAATAATTTAAAATCCATCACAGAATTTTTTCAACATTTTACCAGGTTCATTGCGATTGACATCGACGTATATTCATACCTAGGCCACTAATATAGCTGCTTCATTATTTGGCCTTTGATTTGACCCCTTCTGTGTGCCCATAATACCAGGTCAACTCATTGAGTAAGACTAGGTATGTCAAGGATAAGAATTTCATTCTTCCTATTGAAACTTAAATGATTGCATACTTTTAAAATCCCATTTAAAATTGAAAATTAGTCCAGTTCACTACGAGAGAGATGTATTTAAGCCAAGACACAATGCATGCAGATAAAAACTTCCTTCGAGGTGTAGATAATATTCCAGAATGTTCTTCAAACTTCTTTAATTGTGTAGATAATATTCGAGAGATAATATTCGATAAGTGTAGATAAGATTCGATAATGTTTCAGAAACTTACTTTTTTGTGTAGGGAATATTCTAGAATTTTCCACTTCAACCATTCGAAAGGTATATAAGCTACCACACAATTAAAGCCGAGACACAGGTGAAAAACAACCGTAAAAGTGTGTACATCGGGACATTAACATTTGTAAAAGTGACTGAGAAGTAATAAATTGATTAATGAATTATTAAATAAAGTGCAAATTGTTAAAGTAAACTTCAAGCCTAATATTAAGTGTGTAAATTGCATTAATTATATTATATTAATACATTATCAGGAGGGCTGTTTCGTAACAATATTTTATCTTCCTGTAACATTATTGCAGAAGATGTCATCTAGTAACTAGCAGAGTAATATGGAATTTCACATTGAACATACTTCAGGATCTAGCTCATTTAAAAATGTATTACTCGTATATTATTATTATTATTACATTATATTATTATTTTCTATTTATATTCTATTCTCTAAGATTCGAGTATATGTTCGAGTATTTGTCTGAGGCTTTCCTATCGAATTTGTGCACCTATAATATGCCAAGCGAAGGAACTACTAGAATCATACGTTCTTCAACGCTTCAAAGTACTCACCAACGTGTCAAATGATAACTTATGAATAATGACGATCCCCTTAACAGAACACTATGAAGAAAATTCTCACTTGGTGAGTATGGGCGCAGCCTCCCACAAGCATTACAGTTTCTTGTATTAAGGAAGAAAAGTTGTCCTTGCATGTTATAAGACAATGCCTTGCACGAATATGCTCGCAACGTATACTTGGGATTCTACCACGTTTTGGCTAGAGAAATCTCTGCAGCCAAAATTCGTTCTTACGAATATATAGAGGATGGGGCTAACGGCAAAATGATGAATACTTGATGGGGATCTTAAGGTGGAATCTCTCCCATAACAACAATAACAATATAAATGTCCCTTTCTTCCTCAGGAAAGCTCCCATATAAGAAACTTATCAGACCTCTGTAGTGCGCTGAGCTCAACGCTATGAAGCTAATTGCCTGTCTTGTTAAAGGGTTTATAAGCCTGTATTGTTAATGGGTTTATAAGCCTATCTTGTTAAAGGAATTATATAGAAATCTTAGAGCTATCCCCGATAGTGGCAGAACTTTCCGAGGAATTTTTTTCCTAAGAGTTTCCCTTCTTCGTATCTGTCGATACTGTATTCTATTGAGATTACGAGTGCCCACACTTCATGATCTTATCTGTTAGGGTCAATTGTACTAGTCTGTCATTTCCAGACCTGGTCTTATCACATCTTAGTCAGTTCGTCATCAGGAGGTCCCAAGGGTGTCCAAATGGTGGACAAGGGAATATGCTCAGAGTTAACTCTGCCTGCCTTTAGGTTGGAGGTATAGCGCACTAGAATATTTTCGGCTTTTATGCTTATCAGTCCTTTTCTCGCTTCAAGTACAGAAGTCATTTGATGTGTCTTCCGGTTTCCAGTCGAGGATCTAAAAGTGATACTCACACCCTAAATTTATCAAGACGCTCTGCTCGGAATCTTGTGGCCCACTTTACGTATTGGACTGCCTCGACATTCATGTACGGAGATCTTTTAGAAATTCCACGAAGATACTTTCAGCATACAGCAGCAGTCTATAAGAAACTTGGAGGTTATATAATGTGGAACACATTTCCCACTGAACTCGCTGCAAACTGATGCTCTGTGTTATTAGCAGGTAACACGGCGGCCAACTGCATCCAATGCAATCACGTGAAGACTGCAAAATATGAAACGCAGGGGGAATCAACGCATAAAACGCATTCAGTTTTTGTCTGCGCTGCACATTAATCTTTATTCCAATATAAATCTCTGCCAGAGCCGCCATCTTGTCACGCCAGTTATTAACTTTTTCTTATTGTCTTGTTTGTGTTTAGTGCTGCTCGCGTCGGAGGAAGTTTTAATCTAAGTTTGCACTACGAAATGTGAAGCGAGCAATTTTTTATCTCAGCAGCGCTATGCGCAAAAATCATAAAAAACCATAAAAGCAAAGTCAGTGCCAACGAGCAGGGAGCAGGGGTGGGGGTGTGCAAAAGCGTTTTGTGCTTCTTGTCCCCCCCACTCAGCAGTAAACATAAAAAACACGAAAGAATTTTGTCTCCTGAACGAATGCGCTGCAGATTCCAACTTAAGTGAGGAATACAACAAAAAAAAAATCAAATGGAATTAATAAAACTGTCAAAATGGCGGGAGATCTTGTTGGGTAGATTGCGGTATTGTGACCAAATCCGTAATGTGGCTCCCTGCAGTGTGCGGGCGGACCTGCTGCTGACCAGCAGTCAAAGATAATGGAGTCTGGAGCCGTAGCACTAAGCAGCACACGCGTCACTTCAGTTCAGATGCAAGCAACAACAACGATTTAGAAGGGTACAAGCAGAAAAGCGTGGGTCGTAAAAACGTGGGTAGTGGCAGGCGGTACAATTGGGGGTGGTACTAACAGCATCATTACAAGCGAAGAACACGAGCGAGTAACAATTCAGAGAGTCTTTTGTGTTGTAGTAAAATATTTTTAATTAGCTTAAATCAGTTAAGGAATGTGTGGGTATATAAACTCTGCGTCAAATGGGTGGGACAGGTTAAGAAAATAGTATGGGATGATCCAGAAAGAGGTGGCCCCTGAAAGGACTTTGTGATAATCACCAGTTGAGCTGTCGAAATATTTAAAACCCTAACAGAATGAAAAGTAGGTTCAACGATATATCTTATCATACAAGCCTCTTCTGACATATGAACCTGAATAGAGAGAAGATATGAAGTTGAATAGAATAGAGCAAGGAATAGATGGGAGATTTTATCATGCTTGAAACTATGGGATAAACAGAATATTATAATAAGGAGATAAGGATATAATAATATGAGATATAAAGATATAATGATAAGGATACAATGATATGAGATCTAAGGATATAATTATAAGAATATAATATATATGCAATATAACGATATAATGATATGAGGTATAAGGATTAATGATAAGAATATAATGATATGAGATGTAATGATGAGGATATAATGATATCAGATATAAGGATATAATGATAAGGATATAATGATACAATGATATGACCTAGAACGCTATAATGATCGGATATAATGATATGAGATATAAGGATATAATGATAGCGATATAATGATATGAGATACAGCGAATTAATTATAAGGATATAATGATATGAGATATAAGGATATAATGATACTGATATAATGATAAGGATATATTTATATAATGTATAACTATACTTGTTAAGAAGTGGGATCCTAGTAAACGTTCCTTATTTCTAGCAAAAGCTGGACTTGTGCAGAAGAAGTGGCGGACCGTTTCCAGTTCCTCCTAGTTCCTGCAGCTGCGACAGAAATCATGCGTATATACTGCCATTCTTCTTGCATGAATTCCTATTAGACAATGTCCCATAAGGGCTCCTATTATAGTCCTAATCTATAGTCTATTAAGTCTAATGATATTATTGGATAGACGATGATTTAGCCTCAGCCCAGTGCAGTTCCCCGATGTATCGCTATGATCTGGTTCCCAGCATAGGTGGATATGGAATCGTTTAGCCATCTCATTAAGAGATCGAAGACAGTCTAATACATTCCTTGACGTTATTTGGAACGCATCCAAAGAGATCGGCGATAGTCCTAGGCACTCCTTGACGTTATTTGGAATGCATCCAAACCCCTTAGTGCAGCTTGGCTATCTGATAAAATACATATATCCTTACCGGTTACCTCGTTTATCCTCAACCAGGTCAAGGCTTCGTGAATAGCGGTTATTTCCGGTTGAAAGGCACTGCAGTGATCCGTAAGTTTGATGGATTCACTGATTGAGGACGTTTCACAATAAAACCCTGATCCTACACCGGTATTCATTTGTGATCCATCTGTGTATATTTTGATGGGAGTATCCCTCGAGCCAGCCCTTTCTGGAAGGAATCCTTACCCAAAAATTTCTTTTAAAACAAAGAAAAGAAGAATATCACTGGGTATGTCCGTATAGGATTCTATTATGTCCTGTATGGAGAAGCTTTCCATTGTGAACTCGACTTGAGCCGAATGTCGCAAAAAGCCGCTAAATATTTGCAGAAGAGATCTAAGGGTGGTTGATGTAGTATGATATGCAATGCCAAGGTTGGCGTGGTTTTCATGGCGCCGCTTATTGCTATTTCTCCTGATCTTTGTGCACTTCGCAGTAAGTCAATTTCTGCACTGCGGTTCACCAGACAACATTTCCATATGGGAAAATGGGCCTGTCAACTGCTGTCTAAAGCCAATGAGGTACTTTAGGCTTAATTCCCCCGTAACTCATTTGAAGGCATAAAAAACCACCCCAACTTTTCTAGATAGAATTGCTAAATTTTATTGTATTCCAGTAGAACCCTCAAATATACTCGTAGCTGCAATTTAATTCCTTCTGTCGATAATGAACTGAAATGGAGTGGGTGATAAGAATATACAATATATCTGGAAAAATATTCCACAAATATTCATTCTGAAAGAAAATATACTTTCCTCTAGAAACCCACTAGATAAGTACGTCCTAGATGTACCCCCGTCAAACCTGGAGAAGAACGATCAACCGAGAATACAAAAGAAGCTGCGCTATGGAGGAAGTAATTAAAGGTGGTTGTGAGGTACCGAAAACTATGTGCTAATACGGTATAAAACAATGGATGATGAGTAAGAATATAATAATATTGCGCCAATCTAGGGAATAATCTATATATATCACTATAGTGTTTTCCAAGAGGAGGTCATGATGGTTCTGATATCGCCGCAACCATTGTTGCCACGTAACGGCACCAGTAACTCCGATACCTTCTTCTACCCAAGTGGTTATAAAATCACTTTCTGGGGAGGACTACACCCCTACGCTTGTGGTAATATGTCGGTCTGCTCTAAACACCCCATTGGTGCGAACCAGGATTCACCTTCGGTAGGTACCTGGTCACAGAGGTCAGACGAATTTGCGAAAAGAGACTCTACACCACAAGAATCCTCCTAAAACGTGGGTACTCTACTCATATCCACCACTATCCATCCTGCAGACATATTCATATATATCTAGTCTGAGAAACAAGCCTGCAGGATCACCAGCGAAACCTTAACTTCTGTTAGTCAGAAAAGAACAGGACAATTACTGCAACTAAGACGCGACTACCACACCACAACAGTTGCAGTCTTCACAGGCCACTGTGTCATTTGTAGAAATGCTCAGAAGGTTAACCTACCCTTCAGTGACTTGTAATGCAGTCGCGGGCCGTCGGATGAGAAGGCGGTCATCCCACACTTTAAATGCTACTGCCTTACCCTCGCAAGAAAGAGACTGCTTCATGGGGGCACTTTTCTCCAAGATCTTATTGAGCTATGCTCTATTAGTATCAGCAAGATCGCTCGCTTCTTCGGGGATTCGCTTTGGCTCCCTTTCGGACCAAGGGAAGTGTCTCAGTTTAAGGGTCCCATATCTCTGTGGTATCACAACGGGCCAAACTTATTTTTGCTATCATCCTAGCATAATCTCAGAAGATAATCGCTAATGTAGTCGGGGGTAATGTAGTAGGGGGGTGGTTTCGTCCCTGAGTTTCGTTCAAAATACGTCCTCCATAAATTTTTGGCTTCAAATGAGTAAGGAAGGTGCGCTGAAGAGGACACCAAATGGTAAGCATTCATTCTCATAGAAAATGAGATGAAGAATGAGAAAGTGGAAGATAAAGAGAGATAGAAAATAAGAAAAATAAAGCGAAATTGAAAACGAGAACCGAAATAGAGATCAAGATAAAGAGATAAATAGCAAAAGAGAGAAGGAATTAAAGAAATTTGGAATAATTAAAGATATTTTGGAAATATAGAGAGAAATAAATCGATAGTAAGAAGAACGAGAGAAAGAACCAAACACGGAACTTAATACGGAGAGAAAAAAATTGAAATAATCAATACGAAGAGGAACAAAAAAAATAAACAAAGAAAGGTCAAAAGAATGTGAGGAAAGAATTAAAAAAGGATAGAAATAGAGAGAAAAAGCAAGAAGGAATTTAAGAAATTTGGAATAATTAAAGAAATTTTGGAAATATAGAGAGGAAGAAATCGATAGGAAGAAGAACGAGAGAAAGAACTAAAAACGGAACTTAAAAAGGAGAGAAAAAAGTTGAAAAAATAAAAAAGAAGAGGAACAAGAACAATAAACAAAGAAAGGTCAAAAGAAAGTGAGAAAAGAATTTAAAAAAAGAAAGAAATAAAGTGAGAAAAATGAGAAAAAAAGAGAAAAAACTAAATAGAAAGAAGAAAGCGAAATAATTAACAAAGAAAGAGCGCCAGAAAGAGAGAAAGAACTAAAAAAGGATATATATAAGTAGAGAAAACATTAAAGAGAAAGAAGAAGGAGAAAAATTAACAAAAAAAAGAGAAACAGATAGAAAAGTAAAGAAGAAAAAGTTCAAGAAAATAATTGCTATACAAGCACAAGCACCATGGACTAAAACATTAATTATAAGCAGAAAGTTGGTATCTTTAAGTTAACTATATTTGTCCCACTATATCATTGCTGCTTTCTTTTCTTCTCTACTGAAAAGCTCAACTGTTTCTGTCCTCTTCCATGTTTAATGTCTGTGATTGCCTCTCTTAACTATCACAGATACAATTTTCCTTGCGAATTAGGAAAGATTCTGCGGAACTGCTCTTAATTATTCCGGGATTGTCGTACCTGTCAAGAAGTACTGAAACACTGAAACATTTTATCTCATATTTCATAAGTGCATGGAATCCCTACCTCTAGAGCCCGCTCTCCATCCATCCACTCCATTGAATCCATCTTTTGCTGTATGAGAAGAACTGAATCCTCGCACTTTTTCGTACACATTTCTTGCCCTCACTCCCTCTGCACCTCTTAAATATTAACAAAAAACAACTTTTAAGTGAACACTTAACTTTAATCGGCTCTTTTTTGTCTTCTGCGAAAACTTTCTGATTATTCATAAACTATTTTTATGGACAGTCTTGAAAAAGCGTTCCCTGTTTCCAGCCGCACACCCAGCAATGTCTTCCTACCAAAACCGCTCATGTCAACTGTCGTTTTACTGTTTCATCTGTCACTTGTCCGCACAAGCACACTCCCAAACACACACACCCATACACACACCTACACCCACAGAAGCTGCACACCGCAGGAATTGACCAGTGGCACACGGTTAATACGGCCAGTCGAGCATAGTCGGCCACTACACGCTTTCCGTAAGTTGTATCCAATTAAGGAACTCTCGGCCCCACACCGCCAGCGTGCCATGTGACACATTGCTCGGCGCTCACATGTCGAACATCGGACACTGAAGACGTCGGACATGCTGCCAAAGCGGCAAATGAAACAAAATGTCCGATAATTAATTTGCGGCAATGAAGCAGCAACGTTTGCGTTTACGTTCAGTTTGGTTTGTTGTCCTTCGTGCGAGAGTAGGTAAGTGAGACAAATGAAAAGAGGCTTTGTCATATTAAACTGTGCCGTGCGCAGAGCCATAGGCAGGCATCTTTCGTTTGGAAAAATTGTCATGTTGTCATAATAATTATTCAATTTGTTCAACGACGTAGCAGATTGCTGTGGTCTGTTTGTCGGACGTTGTCAAAGCACGGCCAGGAGGAACGGAATGTTAATAATATGTGACGACTGAAATAATTGGCAAATTTGTGCGGCTAAGATTGGGCAAATTGAAAACGACCGACAGCACAGCACAAGGCGCACGCAATCTTCACCCAAATTCAGATTGGACGAAATTGTCATTGGCAACGGACTCGAGGACACCACAAATGAGGAATTTTGCTGCTGCCACTGGGGTTTGTGTGAAGCTGTTGTCAGCGAAGTGGAACTTATCAAAGGAGCCTATCAAATCACTTCAAATTTCAAAGTTTCGTACCCAATTTGCTCAGGATATATTTCAATAATTTTACACTCACTGATCTGCGGCGGTACATGCTGGAGAACTTGGAGAAAGCAACGTTTAAAATCTGCGCAGTTCACTAACAAATATTCCCACCAGTACAAACAGCCCAGCAGGAAATTCTCAGGTGTAGTCCAAGCTGCTAAAGACACTTTCCGAGGGCAAGTGTGTGGCAAGTAAGTGTCATAATAGTGGTTGTGGTAGAGGTAGTTGTACCTGCAGGATGACTAAAGAATCCTTAGGAGTAGGTTCTGCTTATATGTACGTCAATCTTAGCTTCCTCCCTTCGCTGCTTACTAAATCATCACTGCAGTTCTGCAGTTTATACGTACTCGTTCTAAAACCTTTCCCTACCAGTAATTCTCTCCTGAACTGTGGCATTTACTTGCGGGTAATTTGATCCAACTAATGTAAAGTTCTACAATCAGAGTACGATAGGTGCTTAAAATAACTCTGACGTCATCAAAACAATATTTACTGACACTTAGGCAAGTGGCTCGCATAGGCACCTACACTCATTATCCAATAGAGATCATATATTTCAGGTGGTAGTTCAACCATCCCCAGTGGAACGCCATACTAAACATTTGAGTATTCCTTATTGAAGATACCTGCTTACATAGTGTCCCACAAATATATATACATACAATTCTAAATCAATCTACACTCTTCCATACTTTGCATATATCGTCTCGAGTATTCATAACTGATGCTTTTCTCACCTAAGTCTTTCACTTAGAGAGAGACCAAGAACATCCTCAAGACTCTCTACAAGACTAAACTGAGCAATCGTTGTCTCCATTATCGAAATGTCGGCGCAATCCTTCACTTATGCAGAGTCTATAGGCATCTTCATCACTATCTTGACCAGTCCATAGAGAGCAAGGTTTTGCTATCACCGTCTCAAGTAATGATCCATTGTCCAATTCTCGGTTAAGTCATTTACTTAGGGGAGTCCACAACCATCTCCAAGCCTCTCTACAACACCAAGCTGAGCAAGGTTTAGCCAATCGCCGTCATTCATGATCCAATTCTGGGCAAATTGGTTCACTTAAGGAGATTCCCAAACTTCTTTAAGACTGTCTTGACCAGACCACACTGAGCAAGGTTTTGACAATCACTATATCCATTATCCAATTGTCGGCTAAGTCCTTCACTTTAGGAGATTCCCAAACATTTTTAAGACTGTCTTGACCAGACCACACTGAGCAAAGTTTTGACAATCACCATCTCCATTATCCAATTGTCGGCTAAGTCCTTCACTTAGGGAGATTCCCAAACAACTTTAAGACTGTCTGGATCAGACCACATTGAACAAGGGTTTCACAATCGCCATCTCCATTATCCAATTGTCGGCTAAATCCTTCACTTAAGCAGAGTCCATATACATCTTCATGACTGCCTCGACTAGTCAACAGAGAATCAAGGTTCTGCCATCACCCTCTCCAGGAATGATCCATTATCCAATTCCTGGTGAAGTCCTTCACTTAGGGTGAGGCCAAAAACATCTTCAAGCCTCTCTACAATACCAGTGTACACTAATCAAGGTTTTGCCAATCGCCGTCTCTAGTGTTCATCCCTGATCTGGGAAAAATCTTTCACTTAGGGACACTCCTCAACATCGTCAAGATTGTCTTGACCAGACTACACTGAGGAAGGTATTGACAATCAGTCTTACTGTTTATCTCTTTCAATTCTCACGTGTGTTTCAATGGAAAATTCAGGGGTGGTCCTGCTCAGGGAGAAGGTACCACAGATTTATTGGAATTATACCAATGTGACATACAACTGCTTACAGATGACTATCATGATCCGAGTCCCGGGACATCAGTTTGATAAGATTTAAATAGGGAACTTCTTCTGAGTTTGCTCTCAATCTAGAGTAGAATTTAATAGTTAATGTATACGAGTAAGTGATGCCATTGTGTGGAAGAAAGGACACGCCTTGTAAAAGTGTGCACGTTAGAGGTGAAATTCTGCTTGAATCTCTTCAACCTCTTGAATGACCTTTTTCTGACATTTGATCCTAAGATACGGATTAATTCACACACCAGCAGAACTCCTCTACGTGATCTTAGATTGATAAAATGTTGGGCCATAAATTCGTCGAAACTATGTGTGCTAGCTACGTCCATTTTTAAAGTATGAGATCCTTAATTGGTGTCTGCAATATATATCTTATATCGTCTTCTTACTTGTTGCTTCTGAATCTGCTCCCATTCCAGAGAGTGATAATTAATTAGTGTAAGTGAGGTCATTGTATGGCAATATCAATGCATTTCTTTCCCACACCTGGTCCATGATACGAGTATGATAAAACTCAGAAAGAAAAGACAGCATTTCCGTTTTGTGTACTGATTAATTTGTCTCCAATATCTCCCTCTAGGTTAGGTTAGGTTAGGTTAACATGGCAGCCGGTCTAAGGACCAGCTCACTCAGACCACCATGGGTCCATTGTGATACCACCGCGCAACAACGCACCTCCGATTCACTCGTCGAACCATTTCGAAGCCCCAATAAACCGCAGTAGAAGTCAAACAAATATCTTCTTCTAGGTTTACAAGAAGCTGATAACCAGTCCTTCGATGACAAGTCAAGTATCATCTCAATAGTGGTGATATGTCTGAAGACAAACGCGGAGAAAAGTCAGAATTGGAGGTTTGGAACTATTGAATGGCCTGTAAGGTAAAGTTTATAGTCGAAATTACCTTAAAGGATCATTGGCCTACAACCGACAATAAAGGTCTCATGAATTCAGGACACCTGCTTCTAATATCAGTAAATAACTTGAAGCTGGAAATAGAATCTGACCTTACCAGTATCGTAACCAACCACTGACAATAGATATGTCATCTACAGCAGTGGCGTTCAGTTACCGCAGCAATCTGCTCTGCCAGAACTTTGGAACCACCACAAGCAATTTTCAGCAATTTGTGTAACTAATACGCCTACTATAATAGCAGTAGTAGTATTTTTGGCCTCCTCCCGTAGTCGTCGGTGTCCTATATTACACCTCCTACAGATTTCTTCCTTGGTTATTTTAATGTCAACATAGTTGAGGAATCAGTGTTGACTCTGGCACTGGCGGACTTCACTGCGGGGATTTTAAGTGTCACTAATTAAAATTTTATGCGCTCACACCCACAGACACAAACATCGCAGCGCCATTTCGAGATGATTTCCGTGATAGCGGTTTACTGCAAGTTTGCTTTCTCGTCGTTGCCTCGTTACTCTGGGCAGATCTTAAACGACCCCACCACTTTACAGGCTTCCTTGCACAAGCGGATGCATTACGTAGGCAATTTTCACAAATAAGCCACCTGCATGTGAGCGCTGCTGTGTAGGGGAGTGTGGGAGTGCGGATGTATGAGTGTTTGGATGTGAGGGTGTTTGGATGTGTGGGTGTTTGGGGGTGCTGAAGGGCATAAGTAGGCTTACATGCAAAATCCTTAACGGGCAATTACACAATTTCATTAAATATCGCGCATAATTATGTAAAACTACGAGTACTCCTATATATGTGAGAGGGTGTGCCAGTGTGCGTGTGTGTGTGTGTTAAGGTTGTTAAGTGTTTGCGCTCATGTGCAAGGATGTGTGCACTCACAAGTGCGCCTGGGTGTGTCGTGCGGCGTGTGCGCTGTCGACTGCATTCCTTTTGTGATGTGATTTCAGTTTTACGCTTCAGTCTGCTTTTAACTTTTAATGCTCTTAATTTGCTTGTACGGAGTTTTCTAATTAATTTTCAAGTGATTTCGAACATAAGACGGGTATTTAATGCCACTTCCGTTGCTCCGGCAGCCTGCACTCGCAGTAAACATCAGCAAAATATTGAAGTCAAGGTTCGCAGCATTGAATTCAGAATTATGTACGTGTAAGTATATTCCACGTATGCATGCATATGCCATAAAAAGAGCCTCTCAATAGAAGCTGCACGGCAAAGCGATTAAACAGCCTCTTAACACCCTTGCTTCCATCCTTTACGTAGGATCCAGTTGCCAGCTGTATTGCTGCCGATTATGGCTTTATGCATTCAGCAGAAATAATCACAATGGAACTCTTAATGGGAACCCACATAAATGAAGTATTGTAATGGCAGTCGTGTCGAGGAGTTGTGTGTTAAAGCGAATTTTTTAAAGTGATGTTATAAATGCAGCAAATCTATGTACAGAAAGCTGGTATTTACTATATCTTAAACTTAACCATCTGAAAGCAGATGAGGGGTAGGAAGTGGAATATGTACACCACCTCTTTATAAGCCAGTGTTACGGGGTGTAAAATTGTTTCCCGGGAGTCTTATTTGAGACAACTGCTTTAAAATGTGCACTTCTTCTGAGCCAGCTCCAAATCCAGAATATAATTTAATAGGTAACAATAACGAACTTTATCTCAGTCTGTTCTGAAACTAGAGTAGAATTTAATAGTAAATAATAGGGAACTTCTTCTGAGCCAGCTCTAAATTCAGAATATAATTTAATAGTAAATAATAGGGAACTTCTTCTGAGTCTGCTCTCAATCTAGAGTAGAATTTAATAGTTAATAAGTATAAGTGAAGTCTTTGTGTGGAAGAAAGGGTACACCTTACAAAGTGTGCTCGCTATAGGTGAAATTCTGCTTGAATCTCTTTAATCTCTTCTATGATATTTTTCTCATATTTGTTCCTAAGTGACGGTTTCATTTCCGTATAAACATGGTTTCATTTCATCATAGATTGAAATAATATTGGGACCATGAATGAACTCATCAAAATAATGTTTATGAGCTTCGTCCATTTTTGAAGTATGAGATCCTTAATTGGAGTCGGCAATATAATTCTTATATTGACTTCTTAATTATTGCTTCTGAGTCTGCTCTCACTCCAGAGAGTATTCATTAAAGGTGATGTCATTTTGAGGAACAAAGGACACTCCTTGCAGTTGAAATTCTGTTTAAATCTGTTTAACCTCTTCGCTGATATTAGTGTGGCATTTGATCCAAGTGACGGTGTAATTTACACACCAACTATGTTTGATCTTGTACTTGGCAAAATATTTAACAAAATTATGTGCGTGAGCTTAGTTCTTTTTTAGAGTATAATACCCTTCTTTGGAGTTGGCAATATAATACTAACATCGATGCAAGTGAATCGAAGCATGCCGCAGGTGGTTCACTCTGGGGCCGCCTAGAGCAACAACTCGAGCGAAGAGAACTCCTCCGTGGGATCAGATACTTCAACAATCAAAGAGGAAGCAATCTGCCGGCTTTTTTCGGACTCTTACCATTCTCCTACCGAATAGGTGCCTTCGACTTATTTCAGAGCTCTCTTTGATTTAGTACAGATCAAGCTAAATGCATCAATTATACTAAAAGTTCAACAACGCCAAGTGTGGGATGTGTAGTTGATGGAGAAATCAGTCTTTGTAGAAGAATAAACATTTTTAAATAGTACTATTTACCAAGAGTAACCATGTATGTATCGAGAATTCATGGATTTCTATACAGCATGTGATGAGGATTTATGAAGAGCATACGATGAATTGCACAGAGCTTCTGAAGTAATTTATATTTGACTCTTTGCTAAATCATATATTCTTCGCTATCTGCCTAGTAATGTGTTTAAATTGAACAGTTCTATAGTCAAATTGACTAAGAGCTTTAGATGCATTCCAAATAACATCAAGAAGGGTCTTCAACTGTCGCCGATCTCTTAATGATATGGTTCAAAAATTCCATATCCATTTATGCTGGGCACCAGAGAACTGCAAGGCAGATCAACTTGCGAAGGACGGGACTTGTATACCAAATGTTAGCAGGCATACCAGTGCCGTCCGGGTATACCTCACGCGACTTGTAGGCTTCTCATAAGGGAGACCCTCTACCGATCAATGGTGAATTTGTGCCACTACTTGCCCAATCGTCCGGCAAGCATAGCCGAGGCTAAATCTATCCAAGAATATCATTAGACTCAATAGACTACAAATTAGGACTATAATAGGAGACCGCACGGGACATTGTCTAATAGGAAATCATGCAAGAGAAATGGGAGCTTATACGCATATTCTTAACATATATAGTTAGTTGTTAACAACATCAGGCTCAGGTTGGTTCAATATGGAGGGGGAGCGTAGCCATCTCTCGCATCCGAGGCGCACAACGGACCCAACCTGGTGGACTATGTGGCATCAGTAATTCTGGGTAATTCAAGGCACTACATTAAACTCGTATCATCGTTCTGAAGAAACCATTTTTCTTGTTAACATTTTAGAACTAAATAAATATAATAGTGTGCAGTTCGGTAGGACCTACTAAATAATTTCCAATACCCAGGGTCACCATGACCGTCGAAAGCAGCTTTATAGAAGACAAAGAGAGGATGGGTGTCGATCTGTTTCTCGTGGTTTTCTCCAGGATTTGGCGTAGCTTGAAGATCTGTTCAATGGTGGACTTTCCAGGTCTAAAACCGCACTGATAAGGTCCCATCAGTGTGTTGGCATATGGCTTTAGTCTATCAGACAATACCCTAGACAGAACTATATAAGAGATGGCAAGAAGACTGCTTCCCCGGTAGTTGGCGAATATCATCGTATGACCTTTCTTCAATACAGGACAGAGGACACTGAGATTCCAATCGTTGGGGATGCTTTCTTCTAGCCATTTTTTACTGATGAGCTGATGCATGCACCCTATCAGCTCATTACCGCCGGCCTTGAACAATTCAGCAGGAAACATGCTTCTCCTCGGTCTTAATACAGGCTTTGCACCATGGAAAGCTGCAGAGCTCTCCTGCATAGCAGAATCTACGTTTCGCTATTAAGATTTGCTAAGAACGTCTCTCTGTTTAACGACTTATACTATAACTCTTAAACAGATATCCGTCTGGCAACTCAAAGGACCTTACAGGTCTATGTGTGGCCTTCACGGCCAGCCAGTTCAACCTAACCGAATACTGGCTTTAAAATTGATTTGAGGTAGACATGGAAACCTCTGACCACTTCTATAACTGAGTTCATTCACCCATTGTACTCATCAGGTTTAAATTATGCCATAACTAAGAAGATGTTATAAGTCTATGCCCTTTATTAATTCATACACTACCTGAGCAGATATGAAACATTTTTTTTTATAAAATAAAGGATTCCTTGCACAGATGCAACTCATAAACTCACTGCTCCTTGAGTGAATGCACTACAGGAAGAATACGCCATCTGCATCCTTTTGGCCATGGCCATGCATATCCAAAGTATTTCCCACTTGTGCTCTTATCGTTTACATATCTTCCACATTTCCAGCTGATCTGTCCCTCGTACATTTGCGATAGAAATTCCCTGCCTTGCTTGCAACACTTGCTGTGAGTTGCAAGCACACCAATTAGTTGCAGAACGCATAAATTGCACAAAATTGTGGGCACACACAAGCACAATTTGACTGGGTGAGTTATTATATCTCTTGATTATTTTCTTTCTTTTTAATTTAGGCGACGGCTGAAGGAAGGCTCCGGACTGAAGGCTCTGGGCTGAAGGCTCCGTGCTGAAAACTCCGAGCAGAAGACTGAATACTGAGGCTGGAGGAATTTCTTAATTATTTGTCAGACCGAAAGGAATTTATGGTGGTGCACCTCCGCAATCTGAGCAGAATTACGAAAACCGCAACAAATAGCAAAGTGCAACGAAATTTTGGCCTACATCCTTGAAGGCACGAGGACAACTGCGACTGTGAGTGCGAGGCATTAAATTTATGCAGCTGCCTTCGGTCGGCTGTAAATGCAATCAAATGCTGCAGCTCAATTTTAGCAGGGAGTTTAATTTTTCACCATAACCGATGCGGAGGCTCCTTTGTTGTTGTACAGACACAGACCCACACACACACATAGACCCACACACACACACACATACAGCCAGGATTGCTTCTTAAAGTCGCTGTGGCAGGGAGATCGTCATAAATTCTTCAAAAGTGCCCAGCAGACGTGCAGAGAGCAGCCGTCCAGTTCGTGACTTACACACACCTCAGCCACTGCAACAGCAGCAGCAGCCACAGAAACAGCATCAACTCAGCTCGCTCCTGGGCAGTTGACCGACATGTAGCTGTGGACAGCGCAAAGAAAATGAATATGTAGAAATTGTGTGGAAAAGTGGCGCACTTTTTCACAAGATGGAAAATAATTCTAAATTCTCCCTCAGACATCAATCACAAAGGGCTTATTCTGGGGTAAACAAAGCCATTTGTCACAGCGGCAGACAGAGCTGCAAACTAAGAGCCAAAGATATATAAAACTCCGGCCAGCAGGAATTAAATGCAGCAAAGACAATGGCCCCCAGGCCTCCTCGGTCACACTTATTGTTAGCAGCCGATGGAAAAATCTCGGCATTTTTTCCGTATACACCTGCATGCAAACGGGATGCAGGAAGTGGGAAGTAGGAAGTGTAAAACAGTCAGTGGGGAAGCAGTCAGTGGGAAGTGCGAGTTGGTCAGTGGGTAGCAGGATGTGGAAAGTGTGAAGTAGGAAATAGGAAGCGGAAAAATGTGAAATGGGATACCCTCGCCTGTGAGTAATTGTGAGCATTTTCAAGCTACACTTTTAGCGTTCCTATCAAGGTGACACTGGCGGGCCACATACCTAATCGCCCGACGCACAGGTCTGCGGCAGTCACTGCGGCTGTGACTACGGCTACGGCAGTTGCAGCCTGAAGCCATAATGCCACTTTATAATGCCTGCGCAGCGCTATCACAGCATTTGAATGAGTGGCTAAAGTGGAGAGCAGACAATAAAAAATAGTTTCCCCGAGCATGTGTGTCGGGTAGATTAGATAGATGGAAAAGGCAGGAGAGGCTCACATACAAACTGAGGAATTTAAGGAGCAAAAATCTGTCGAAACTTGCAGAGGAAAGGTAAAAAAATTCCTCACATGGCGTGTTTATAGTTGACTATTTAAGTTATACTGAGAATAATCTGTCGGAATTATTCCACCACTCGTTCCAGGAGACAAATGGACTGCTCAGGCAAGGATAAACTTTATATATAAACTAAAATAAACAGGAGAAAAAAGAGATAGAGTGAAAGTGACAGGGATGGAAGAAAAACATAGTGAAACAGAGAGAGATTGAAATAGAAAGAGAGACTAAGCGGTGTAAAGAGAATCTATGAGACACAGAGAGAGACAAAGACAGAGGGAGAGAGAGCAAAAGAGAGAGACAGAGGAATATAGGGAGACGCATAGAGAGTTGGAGGCAGACAGAGTGAAAGACAGACCAAGAAAGACAGAGAGAGATAGAGAGATAGAGAGCTAGAGAGATAGACACATACGAAGATTGAGACAGCAATCGGGATAGAGAGATACAGAGAGAAAGAGTGGTAGAGAACGAGGGAGAGAAAATGAGAATAAGACTAAGACAGGGACATAAAGAAACATAGAGAGAGATAGAGTGTCAGAGACAGAGAGGGACACAAAAGGGGCCAGTGTCTTTCTGAAGATGTCCACCTCCATTACAATCAAGGAAAAACAGGGAGACAAACGACGACAGAGGGAACCAGAGTGTCAGTTTCGGAGGGAAGGAGGGAGACAGAGAGAAAGGCTAAAAAGACAGAATACAGGAAACAGAAAAATGGAGAGAGAGAGATATAGAGAGGGAGATATACGGACACATAGGGAGCCAGAGAGTTCCATAGAGAGACGGAGGCAGACAGAGAGTCACAGAAAGGAGAGAGGCAGAGAAACTTATAAAAAGGCAGAGAGAGACAGATAGTTACATAAATGAACAGAAGAATACAGAGAGAGAAAGAGAGAGAAAGAGAGAGGGAGATGAAAGATAAATAGACGTAGACAAAAGAACCACCCGGAGCCAAAAAGGGCTGGAGAATGATAGAGAGAGACGGAAAGAGACGAACAGAGACGGAGAGATACGGAGAAAGACAGAGAAATAAAGAGTGAGACAGAGAGGGAAACCGACGGTAACAGAGGGAGCCAGATAGTCACAGAAGGGGAGAGGCAGAGATAAGGCAAAGAGATAAAGATAAAAAGGCAAAGAGAGAAACAGATAGTTAATCAAATAGACAGAAAATAAGAGACATAAATAAAGAGGGAGATATAGACGGAGACAGAGGGAGTCAGAAATATCCAGAAAGAGCCAGAAGAAATCGGAAAGTCACAGAGAGAGAAGGAGACAGACGGAGAGAAGACTAAAAAGTCAAAGATGGGCAGAGAGAGGAAGGATGAGACGGACAGATAGGGAGACAAATGCAGACAGATGGCGCCAGAGAGAGCCAGTGAAAGCGAAGGATACCGGCAGAGAGAAAAACATAGAATGGCAGAGAAAGGCATATAGTTACAAAAATAGGCATAAAAATACAGAGATATAGAGGGAGATAGAGAGAGATAGAGAGGGTAATAAACGGAGAAAGAGGTAGCTACAAAGAGCAATAGCAGAGAGAGACAGATAGTTACAAAAATAGATATAAAAATACAGAGAGATAGAGAGAGATAGAGAGGGTGATAAACGGAGACAGAGGTAGCTACAAACAGCTAGAGAGCGATAGAAAGAGTCGGAGAGAGACACACAAAGCCAGATTGAGGCAGAGAGCTACATAAATACACAGAAAAGGACAGAGAGGGAGAAGCGGAGAGAATGACAGACGAAAAGAGAGAGAGCGAGAGGAAATCAGATCCCTTAAGTGGGGTTTAAAGTAAAACTATGCGATATACCATAAAAATTCTGGTGTACAATAAAGAGGCCAATTCCACACTAACAAGACCACAGACCAATCTTAATCGTGGAAGAAGATGAGGCCGTGTTCCGGAACTATTCAAAAATAAATTATGAGCCCTCTGCAATTGAGGACCTCCAAAGGATTTGTCGTACAACCAGGATATGTCTGACGACAGATTAGATTATTTAATTATAGATTGATTAAAAGTCAGATAGGTGTAATGCACCGTTATACTACTTCCAGAACATATATACAATACTGGAATTACTTCACTATATACTTAATACTATAGTTCAGGGCATGATAGACTCATTGATCTCCTGATCAAATTTCATTTTATACTTTGGGAAGCAAATACAGCGGTTCCTGTGAATGCACCCAAAGCACATAGCCAAAAGTTTGTGCTATAGTCCAAGTTGTACTCGTATATGCAGGATACTGATAAAGATAGTTCTCATTTGTATCTCCAGTTAACATGTCGTACTGTCAGGGTTATCTGCGGGACTCTTTGCAGTCGAGGTTTACTAAAAAGTTATACAGTGTCACTTACCGCAACCCATTTCTCAGTTCTTTCTCTCAACTTTCAGTGGGCAGTATGGGTTCTTGTATGTTGACCTCTTTATGGATGTGAGACTCATTATGACAATGAAACTACTTTTAACTATACACTAATATAGAAGACTGATATGCTAGACCCCTCACTATAGGTTCTAATCTAATTGCAGCAATTTCATACCTTCAACGACTTAGTTTGGCAATCTACCGGGCGGGACAGTTCATGCTGCCCTCAATCACTTACAATAAGCAAGGTCATGGTTACTCTTACATTCTCCGTGACTGGAAGGTAGTTTCTCTATCAGGTCCACAACTTTAGTGATCAACTTGAATATAACAAAAGTTTCCTCAATGAATGGAGCGGAAAAGAATATTATGCAAGTCTGCTGCTGATAAGAAAATCCGCCCGTCTTTTATTACAGCTCTTCAAGCAAAGCCAACGCTCTGATTCATTACCAACCGTAAACTGAAGGTTTCCATGTTAGTGGAGCGACACACCGCCAAGTGCAAACAGTACGTGGCCGCAACCACGAGATACCAAGTTCTGAAAATACCATAAAGAGGCTTACAAAGAGCAAATATTTGCTGACGGAAGTATTTGCACGCGAGCTGTAAAACGCTGCTATAAACACGACGCTGTAAACTAATTAAACAATTAAGGCCATGAAGTAGTCAAAGACGTTCCTTGACTCCCACGCCTTGGCGCAAGTTCAACGTGTTTCTCGCTCGGCCCAGCAGATAAAGCAGATTAGATAAGCACGCACAGTGAGAATTTCGTATAAAAATGCGTGAGTCTCAAGCTGGGGAAGTCACAAGTGAACTGCAAATTCCACGAAATAACTTCTTGAAATCCAAGCGAATAGTTCAACATGAAAACGTTTGAGTGCCTCTTGATGCTTAGCTGCCTGTGGCTGACTAGCGCAGAGACACCTGCATCAAATCAACAGGACGATGATGAATTCCCCTACGAAGGACGCATTGTGGGCGGTTATCCCACTTCCATACTCAACTTTCCCTATCAAGTGTCGCTGCAGTACTACGATGACCACATCTGCGGCGGTTCCGTGGTGGCGGCCAACATCATAGTCACTGCGGCGCACTGTGTGGAAGAGCCGCTAAATGTGGCCGCTTACAAAGTGCGCGCCGGTTCGTCGCTGCACCGCTTGGGTGGTCAACTAATGCGCGTGCGCCGCATCATCAGACACGAGGAATACGCCAGTGTAACGCACAACTACGACGTGGCCATTGTGGTGCTCGCCAAGCCTCTCACCTTTTCGGAATATGTGCAGCCGGTGCAGTTGGCAGCGCTGGGAGAACCCATACCAGAGAGGACACGCCTATATGTGAGCGGCTGGGGTCTGTTCAACGAAACTGGCAGCGTTGCGTCGATGCTGCGATTCGTGTCGGTGCGGTACATCAATCAGAGGAGTTGTGTGGAGAATTATAAGCTTGTGGCGGCCATCACTCCGCTCATGTTCTGCGCTGGTAACGCCAATGGCGGCAGGGACAGTTGTCAAGGTGATTCGGGCGGTCCGCTGGCCGTCGATGTTACCACAGCGCAGCCTAAGCTTGTTGGCATTGTCTCGTGGGGAGTTGGGTGCGGTCTGAAAGCATATCCTGGAGTGTACACGAGGGTATCAGAGGTGCGCTCATGGATCGATGGAATAATTGCGGAGAACTCTCTGGAACCTAATTTAGTAAGCGTAAATAGAATTGTACTTTAGACACTTAAGCGCAGCCCTTTAGAATAATTTAGCAAATAAAGAAACAATTGAAAGTACAACAGGAAATTGTTTATCTTAGTTATACACTTTAAATAGTTATAACTCTCTCGCTCTCTCTATATGTGTCTCTCTGTCTCCCTCTCCCTCTGTATCCCTATCTCTCTCTGTCTCCATCTCTCGCTCTGTGTCCCTCTCTCTCTCTCTCTCTCTCCCTCTCTATAGTTCACACCATCTCCCTCTATCTGCCGCTTATTTTAAACATGTTAAGGAATCATAACTTAGCGAAGTCGTTACTTTAACGAGCTGCAGCTGGTTTGCTTCCACGGCTGAGCGACTCCAAACCGTGCTGCCAGGTCAGATTTTCGTGTAGTTTGTATATAGAATACAATTTGCTTCTTATAAAAATACCAATACTGACTGAGAATGGTTGCCAGTGTTGCCAACTTTCTAGAATTTAGCCACTTAATTTTTTTTTTGTCAAGCGAGTAGCTTGCAGCATATGAAGCTTCAATGTTTTAGGTATTAAACTGATTAGATTAAATGTATTAAAAGGATGTGCGACCTCAGAGCTATATTGTGATGTCCTTGTTTACTTGAAACGTTGTCCCATCTATACATCTTATGTGAAGTAGTTGTACGGATGGTTAGGTTAGGCTGCGAAGGCGTGTACGGATACGGTATCCGCACTACCACTCACAGACATCTACGTGCATTTGACTGTCTTCAAAAATACCAAGAGGAGGCATACTTGTCCGTACCCTCGATTTCCGCATACATTGGAAATACCATCCCTATTAAACATTTGGGTTTCCAGATGAAAGTGAGGAGATCCAATAAGTCCACCTTCGTTATCTCTGTCAAGCTTGTGAAGAAGCCCAACCCCAAACATTGAAGTCGTTTCAACTGTAGTCTTGGCCGATTATATCTTTTCTTCTTCACTGTGCCACTTCCTGCATAGCCCGCTCGACGGATAACACAATGCCGGGTAATGACCACCGTAAGCACTCTTACTGCAGGTTTGTTGAGCCCTAAGAGAACCTTCATTCTCTTCATGTCTAACCTAGGCCATAAGACCCGTGAGACTTCACAATCGTTACGATTAGTCCATAAGTTGTTCGTCACCGCAAAAGTGAATTCATCCATGCTCTTAAACAGTTCACATATCGGGATTTGTATTCAGGTATCTGCTTCGTTAATATCCATTTCAGAGCCCCATCTGGCCTTCTCATCCGCTAATTCATTCCCTTCTATATTGCTATGTCCGGGAACCCAGCAAAGTGAGGCCTTGTGGGGTCCAATGTTCAATAGTGAGGTACGACGTTTCATTACCAACTTCGATTTAAATGTCTTGGATTCTATTGCCTTAAGCGCTGCCTTACTATCCACACAGATAGTGATATTCGAAGGTCGAATTATACTACTTTGTATCAGCTTGGCCACTTTCTCAATTGCATAGATTTCGGTTTGAAAGACGCTGCATGCGTCAGGCTGCCGATATTACTATCTTTGCCTGCAAACCTTCCGAGAAGACACCCGCCCCTGTTCCACCCTCCATCTTTCAACAGTCAGTGTAGATGATAATGTCATAATTACCCTTTACAGAGCCAGACTCCCAGTCTTCCCTGGTTGGATAGAGAATTTGAATTCTACATGTAAAGTCTAGAGTAGAATTCATGTAGTCTGTAGCCGTTTCTAAGTCAGCCGTAACAATCCTTTGACCCTTCCGTAGTAATCAGTCATACAAAGAATGATATTCCCTCAGTTTTGTGTGCGATGGAAATAGTGTTCTTATAAGAATATTCATATTTCGGGAAACTAAGCACTAAGCTTCAGCTACAATTGAAACGATCCCTATCGTTCAAGTGTAAGCTAATTTCAACTCAAGTGAACTCGTTTATCTGCGGCCGGTGTGGACGTATCTTAAACTATTTCTTTCGACAATTCAGAAACTTATGTATCCAAAGCGAATATAGTCTATTAAACTTGTTTCAACTGGTTCACTTAAGTTTTAAAAGGGTCATTATGGCCATGGTTTAGAATTATACCTGGAAGCACGTTCAGAGGTTGTTATTTGCATATAGGTTCATGCTAAGCCTGTGTCAAATGAGTAAATCTCATATCACTCCTGTCAGTGTGGACATATCTTAAACTAATTTGTATCAATTTATTCCCCACTACCCAGAAACACGTTCAGATAGAGCTTTTTTTATGTACGTTCATGTTAAGCTCCTTTCAGTTGAAGTAATCTCTCATCACTGGGGTCAGTGTGGACATGTCGTTAGTATCATGTCTTCCCACTACCTAGAAACACGTTCAGATAGAGCTTTTTTTATGTACGTTCATGTTAAGCTCCTTTCAGTTGAAGTAATCTCTCATCACTGCGGTCAGTGTAGACATGTCCTTAAAATCATGTCTTCCCACTACCCAGAAACTCGTTCAGATAGAGCTTTTTTTATGTACGTTCATGTTAAGCTCCTTTCAGTTGAAGTAATCTCTCATCACTGGGGTCAGTGTGGACATGCCGTTAGTATCATGTCTTCCCGCTACCTAGAAACACGTTCAGATAGAGCTTTTTTTATGTACGTTCATGTTAAGCTCCTTTCAGTTGAAGTAATCTCTCATCACTGCGGCCAGTGTAGACATGTCCTTAAAATCATGTCTTCCCACTACCTAGAAACACATTCAGACTGAACAATTTTCATATGCGAACACGTCAATCTCTGTTATATTGAAGATAACTAACTCAATTGACTAGAGTCGGTGTGGACATGCCTTAAACTAACATGCAGTTAAACCCGTTGTGGCGCACGGTCTGAATGTGTGTTTATTTGAACTGTGTTAACACAAATCATAGCAAGTTATTACTACCCACCCACCACAGATCTCAATACTCGCTTCACCAGTGGTGTAGATGGGGGGGATTATTTTAAGCTCCCATTTAGAATAAACATTTATGTGGATATGTTTATAAATTTCTCCAAAATCCCAAACCTGTTTCCTTGGTATTGTATCATAAAATGTGAAATCGCTGTTCAAGTGCACCGAAACACATTCTTTGGTACCTTCCTGCCTCCCCTGCCAATTCTTCGTCGCACCACTGCATATATGCAACTTAATATATTCAGCAGCAATATCACTGAATCACAATTAAAACAAGAGATCCTTTTGTAATGCCAGCAAAGCGATAGCACAATAGAAATGCTTGAATGAAACGACCACACCAAAAACAGGAGCGTACGTAAATAGCAAAATACTCGTACGAGCATGCCAAAGGAGAGATAAGCGCCCAACGGCAGCCAGGAAACTAATTTGTGTAAGTAAATTGCCAGAGTAAAGAAAGATTTTATTTTTACAATGCCCACACTGAGGTAATTAAAGTAGTTGGAAAGGAGTTGGTTGGCACACAGCAAGGAGCAAATTGTCATAAAACCGGAGCGGCAACAAAACGAACTGATTTGCGAGCAAATGCAAGTATGTGCCAGGCACACAAATGCATGTGATGAAAGCCCTGACCCATACGTAACCCCAGAAGCAGCTGACGTGGCAGCAAAAGGACATGAAATATTTATGCAATTTGCTCTTTCTTCAACAAATTGCTCTGCGATGCTTCCTAATGAAATAAAGAGAAGTGCACACAAATTGCATTTTACGGCCACTCAAAACACAAAAACCCAACCCAACTGAAGGATATCCCCAGTTTGTACGTTGTTAGTTGTATGTTGTTGTTATGGGTGCAGCTGTGTTTGTTGTTGTTGCCATTGCTCGTTCTGGTTGAATTTATTATCGATAGGATAATTGAAAATTTGCCTTTGCCTTGTGTAAATCTCGATGAATGTTGTGCAAAGCGTGCCTGCCTCCAACTTAAACACGTCTAATATTTCACTTTGTCGGAATTCTGTTTTTCTTTCCTATTATCACCGGGCAATTTGTACCTTCCACGGCTGCCGAAATCTCATTATTCCGCCGGAGCGCTGGCGCGCTCTGCAATTTTCATAATCTCATTTACATGATTTTTATGTTGCTGTCAATTTGCGGTTGCCGGAATAATTTACTTAATTTTTCTAAATTTGAATACGTAATGCGGTAAATTGAATTTTCTTTGCTTTTACGTGCGCGGCCCCGCCCACGCGCTCACTTGCCGCCGGCTTACTTACGCACTCCGAAATGTTTTTATTTACTTTCTGCTCTTCTCTCTCTCTCTCTCTCTCTCTCGGCTGTAATCTTAATTTGCTTTTTTCCCGTACTCGTTGTTATTCAATTGCCAGCAAGCGCTTTGCTTAAATTAAGTAATAACTTTTAAAAGAAATTCTTCCCACAACATTTCCAATTACCACACGAAAGTTAACAGACGTGGATTTCTCGGCCATCCAGAGACACAGCCGGGAGTAGTTGAGAGCTGGACTCCCAAAAATTCTAAAGGTAAATATGCCACATTTTCACAATTTTGAAATTTTGTGTGATTCTACTCGTGCCCGGCCGTGGGCGTTACCAAACAGTTTAGTGGTGGCGGCCTATTTAAGCGTTTAGCACCTTGCAAAATCGTTTGTGATCAGAGCAACGGAGGCAGCTTCATCACTGACGCAGGTCTGCTAGAAAAAGAAAGCATCATTTAAGATTCATCAAATAAGTTAATGACTCATGCATCAATTAAGTTGATGACTCGTGATCCCAGTACTTAATGAAAGAAAGGGACAGAAGCGCTCATAAACGAGATTCACAAAGCACTTCAACTTGGTATTCATCCATGTGTAGTCATGAATGATGAAAGGGTGTATACTTCACAACACACTAGAATCCCATTGACACAAGTCTGCTAGAAAGAGAAAGCATCATTTAAGATTCATCATATAAGTTACTGACTCATATGAACTGCTTAGGAGCTTAGATGAATTCACTATTGCGGTGACGAACAACTACTGTGACGATTGTGAAGTCTCACAGGTCCTATGGTCTAAGTTAGATATGAAGAGAACGAAGGTTCTCTTAGGGCTCAACAAATCTGCAGTTAGAGTGCTTACGGGGGTCATTACAGGGCACTGTGCTATCGCAACAATCCTTCAACGTTGGCGTATTCCATAAAGCGGGCTATGCAGCAGTCATTCATCACTTTTTATATCAGTGTCCAAGACTTCAGTTGAAACCACTTCAATGTTTGGGGTCGCGCTTCTCCATAAGCTTGACAGAGATAACGAAGGTGGACTTATTGGATATCCTCATTTTCATCTGGAAAACCAAATGGTTTAATAAGGATGGTACTTCCAATGTATACGGAAATCGAGGGTAAGGACGATTGGAATTTTTAATGGCAGTCACAGTGGACATAGATGTCTCCGAGTGGAAGTGCGGATACCGTAACCTAATGATCATGCATCAATTAAGTTAATGACTCACAATGAAAGAGCAAAATGAAAGAAAGATACAGAAACATTCATAAACGAGATTCACAAAGTACGTAAACAGGGTTTTCATCCATTTTTAGTCACGAATGATGAAAGATTGTTGATTTCACACTGGAACACCATTGACGCAGGTCTGGTAGAAAGAGAAAGCATCCTTTAAGTTTCATCATATAAATTGAGTCATGCATCAATTAAGTTGATGAGTCATGATGGCAGTGCTTAATGAAAAAAAAGAGAGAAGCACTCATAAACGAGATTCACAAAGCACTTGAGCGTGGTATTCATCTATGTTTAGTCATGAATGATGGAAGTGTGTTTACTTCACAACACACTGGAATTATTAATTATTTTATTATTAATTCCATGACATTTGACACAATAAAACTATACTTATGCTAACAAAGTTAACTAAAAGACATAATTATAAAAGAGTCAAATATCGCTCCTAGTCGGAGCATAGGGCGGTCACAAAAGCTCTCCAACGGTTTCTATCAGCAGCCAGGTGTCTTATTTCGTTCCAGGTGGCTCTGTGGTGACTTTCTGCGTGGATAGGGCTTACCCATGTTTGTCGTGGGCGTCCTGCTTTCCGCCTACCATGTGGGTTCCATTGAAAGGCCATCTTTGCAATGTTGGTGTCTTCTCTACGCAGAATGTGCCCTATCCAGCTCCACTTGCGTCTTTTAACTTCTGTGTCAATAGGCTCGCTATTGGTGAGGCGCCACAGGTCTTCGTTCATGATCGTTGTCGGCCAGAAAATACGGCAGATTCTTCGTAGACATTTGTTGACAAAAGTTTGAAGTTGTCGAGTTATTTGTTCTGAGACCAACAGAACAGGTTTTATGCTGGTGTTAAATATTCGTATTTTTGTGCGCAGCGATATCACACGAGAACGCCAAATTCGATCTAAATTCCGGAATGCAGACCGTGCTTTGTTTATGCGTGCTGCCACATCAGATGTTGCACCCCCATATTTTGTTATGTAGCTACCAAGGTAGCAGAAGCTGTCAACGTCCTCAATGTTGATGGTGGAGTTATCATTTGTCAGTACAGTGAGTGGAAATGTATTTGCAGTTTGCAGTCGCAAAAGTTTAGTTTTAGAAAAATTGATTTTGAGGCCAGCTGCATGAGCGTTTACGGCTAGTTGGCGTATTCTTGACGAGGCGCCTGCTAACGTGTGCGTCATGAAACAGATGTCATCAGCGTAGTCCAAATCGCTGAGCTTTAATCTCCACTGCAACCCCTCCTCCGTCTCCGCATTAGTACGCCTAAGGACATCATCCAAGACCACTATAAACAACAGTGGTGACAGAACGCACCCCTGCCTAACGCCTCTGTTTATATTAAAGTTGGCACTATTTTTACCTTTATAACGCACACTAAGAGAGCGCCATATTGCGTCTCTGTTAACCGTGTCAAACGCACGTTCGAAGTCCACGAAAAGGAGAAATAGTGGCGATCTCCATTCGACAGATTGCTCCACAATTATGCGTAAAGTTTTGATGTGGTCCACGCAAGATCGGTTTGGTCTGAACCCATTTTGTTCACGTCGTAACTGGCTGTTGAGTACACCTGACACTCTATTTAAGATGATAAGAGCTAGGATTTTCAGGATGGAGTTGAGAATGGTTATGCCCCTCCAATTTTTACATTGGCTGAGATCTCCTTTTTTTGGAATAGTGATTATGATTCCCTCTTTCCAGTCAGTGGGGATGGTGTTAGTCGCCCAGATGTTATGCATGATAGGGTAGAGTGCGTGAGAGATTATATTAGCGCCATACTTCAAGAGTTCAGCAGGGAGTTCGTTCGTCAGGTCCAGCAGCCTTGTTGAATTTTAGCTTATGGATTGCTAGGTTGATTTCTTCTGTGGTGGGCGGGTCGAAAGGGATGTTTCTGTTGGGGTTTCTTCTTCGCTGTTCAGCAAAGAAGGGCGCAATGTTGTTTTCCGCTTCTACGATATTGTCCACGAAAAATTCTCTCCAGCGCGCGAGTGGATCTTCGTCAGAGGTTAGGATGCTACCGTCACTAGCCTTGATAGGCGGTATGTTAGGTTTCGTATTTGTCAATCTTTTTATGGCTGCACATACGCCCCGCAAGTTGTTACAGTTTGCTGATCGCTCTGCTACACCAGGAATTCTCTCCACATATGCCCTTTTATCAGTCCTCACAGAATTTTTGACCTGCCGATGCATAGCATTGTACGCGCTGAGAAAGCTGTTGCGGTCGGATAATGAAGCAGTGTTTACTTTGGTTTTCATCCTTCTACGTTCTTTGATATATTGCCAGGTGGTGTTGCTTATCCATGGCTTTCTTTTGCGATGTTGGAGGCCAACTGTTTCTTCCGCAGCTTGTGTGCAGGCTTTTTGAATTTGTTGCCAGGACGGTCCATGTTCGTAGAGTGCACACTGGAATACATCCAGCTTTTCTTCCAGCTGTTTTTTTGAAAGCCAGTACATTAAAAAAGGGGTAAAAATGTGAATCTGATCACATGAGCTTTCCTGATTGTATTTGTAACATATCCAAGAAAGCATGACAAGCATGGATATGTTTATACATAATTGATCAAGCACTTCCTAATATTATTGTACCATATCCATGAGTCTGACTGAGCGATCGCCAGTCGATGTACTCTCTTTTCCAAACTGTTAGAAATATTTTAATAAGAATCCACATACGAATTTTTCAGTCCTTCAGACAGACCCACTTAACTATATGAAAACAAGCGGTCAAAGGACACACATATATGCAATATATCCAACTGTCGACAGCATATGGCTGCAGTTTCAATATATATAATTATAATAAAATGATATAAAAACGAGTAAAGAAGTCCATAGTCGGGATAGACTGACTTCGAAATACCCTTTACCTTTCCTTGTGCATTCGAGTTCAACAATGGGAATTTTTCTTCATAAATCATTATTAGGAACATGTCCACGGAAATTTTCGAAAGGGTCCTTGGGACCTTGAGTTGATTATAATAGAGGGAGGCGTGGCCTTTCTTTAGCATGGCATTGTAGGGTCAATATATGTACTAATATAAGATTTCGCCCAAAATTATTGTATAAGTCGTGAGTTATAAATATATAAAAAAGTGGGAGTGGCTGTGAAAATTATCCGCCCATTTTGTGTGTGACATTCAATGCTAGTACCCGCAACTTTCCTATGAAATTTCGTTGATGAATCTTTTATAGGAACCGAGCAGATTTTTGGTTAATTGTGGGCGTGGCAATATTAATTATCTGCCCATATTTGGAATACATAATAGTACAGACCTATTATGTATTGCTACCAATATTGTGTTCATACTCGTACATCTCATTAGAAGAATAGATAGTATAATTTTTTAAAGTGGAGTCCCCTAAGTTCATTATTTGGGAGGGAGGCGTGTCCTTTATCTGATCTCCTTTTTTCTTTTATATGGCTTTGTAATGTCAATTCTATAATATAAAATTTTTTGTCATAATATAAAATTTTGCCAAAAAATATTGTATAGGTCGTAAGTTATTAAAATATGGGCGTGGCCGGTAAAATATTTCGCCCATTTTTTGTCTGACATTTAATGTTAGTACCCCCAATATTCCTGTGAAATTTCGTTGATGAATCTTCAATAAGAACTTAGTAATGATTTTTGATAATTGTGGGCGTGGTAGTAGTAATATGATCCCCATATTTTTCACACACACTATTGTGGGCACCATGTAGATTTCTGCATTTTATTCCGATAGCATCAATACGAGCATAGTTAGGCTAATTTTAATTTTAGGCCCATAAATACCTCAAAAGTGGGCGTGTCCATTCTCTAATCAACCTCATATCTTGAAGTTAGCTTTATAATCTCTGTGAAGACCTAAATTTTGTAACAATTTTAGGTCACACAAAATACCGCCCTCACCATATACCAACACCATGCGAGCACATATAGCCAAACCACGCCACACGTGGTTATGCTCGAACATGACACAACGCCGAAATACGGGAATTCCGTATGCGCGAACACGACACAGTGCCGAAATACGGGACTTGTCGATGCTCGCATAAAAAAATGTATAAAAGGCCGGTGCGCAGAGGAACCGGTCTCTTGTGATTTCAACAGCGGCGGCGACAACAGCGGACGAGCACGAGCTCTTGTGATTTCAACAGCGGCGGCGACAACAGCGGACGAGCAGGCGTTCTCTTGCGATAACCAACAGCGGCGGCGACAACAGCGGACGAGCAGGCGAGTAAGTGGGTATAGTATTCGCGGACAGTGGCGACCACGGCAGACAGTTCCTGACTTTTGAGACTTCTTACGTGATTGGTGGTGTCAGGTTTTAACCGACATCACTACCACGTAAGAGAGTGCTCCCCCCTAGACGAAGTAAACGCGAGGTTTTAACCGGCGTTGAATTTCAAAGCAGCTATTGCTTCTACGTCTGCCACTACCCCTACTTCACTGCAATTAGACGAGGGGGGGAGAATACAGGATTTAGTTATAATTAGTCTAAGATGAAGTTGTAATTTACTGAATAATAAAATAAAGTAAAACAAACTCCATCAAACGTGTTGTGTTAAGGTCAAGAAAATAAATATTGTACAGGACTCTGGGAAGACTGAGCGTACCCCAGCTAGAGATTCCTTACATCTCCTCGTGTTGCTTCTCCTAATTTTAAAATTTTATTTCTAATACATCTTAAGTTATGAATATGTGTTAATAGTGGGCGTGGCAATTAATATATACCGCCTACTTTTTGCATAGTCCTTAATAGGACCCACATCTACATATCTACCAAATCGTCACTATTCCATCAATTGGACCGAAGTTATGGTAATTTTAAGAGAGATGTAAAAGTTCCATATATGGGAAGTGACGTGGCCTCTATCCTAATCGGCCCATATAGCAATCTGGTTCTGTATCTCTGTCCAGACTATACTTTTGCAAAGGTTCATTAAGATATCTCCAACGGTGTAGTAGAAAAAAGTGGCCACAGACGGACAGACAGAATAAAAATGGTTCAGATTCTGATCATATTTGTATATCTAAGTCCATACCTACCACGCCTTCTTCTTGTAGTTGAAACCCCATTTATCCGCATAAAATTAAAATACCCTTTTTAACTTTCTTAAATAATGTTATAAAATTTAATTATAAAATATAATTATAAAATTTTAATAATCATATTTTTATATATATTAAACTTTGCTGTATCTAAACATCAATCCATCTATCTAGCAATCTGTATAGGATTCCACGCCCAGTTTTAACCAAATTTCAATATATCTCCAGAAGTTTCATGAAGGAACATTGATTTGAATAAGGATAGAAGGCGTATATTACCAAATCATAGGCAAGGAATGGATGGAGAATATATCCATAGAAAGACACGCCCATTTTGCATATAAGCATCTAACGATACCTAATTTAAGAGCACTGTGACTTAGCGTCCGTTGATGACAAAATATATACGAGTTTAGGAGTCTTCTGCTTTAAAGTCGATACTGGTATATGAACAAAATACTGGCCAGTATGAGTCAACGGCCACGCCCTCAACTCAAACACAATTTCATAATTAGCACCTAAGTAAGATCTAGCAAAGGAATGGACTTATGAAATCAAAGTGTCACTATAATACTCGTATGTACATTAAATAAATCTGGACTATCACGCCTACTTTAAACAAAATCTGTATTCCTTCAGATATATACAAGATCAATGAACAAAATTTGATATATTCGACTAAATGTGGGCGTAATATATCAGCTTTCACGATCGTCGCCATATAGAACTCTACGCACAAAAACTCACTTCAGAGTAACGAAACCACAGGTGCTCCTCTATGGACAAATGTAATCATAGTGCCCCCCTCTATGGAGAAATTGAATCTTATTGAGGCTCTTCAAAGTTATGGGCCCATCCTCCAACCTACGGACACATGTTTACCCAGTCTGATTAGTCACCTTTCTACAAAACGTGAGCGATTTAAGGTATTTATGTGCTACTCCTGGAACTCCCCGGGAATATTCTTCATTTCTCGCTCTCACTTCCAACAAGACAGTTCAGAGATGTGAGCTCGCGGAATTTCGAAAAGGGGTTATGGGATTTTTTTTTGTAGAAACAACTTTTCAGATTTAACACTCAGACCATAAGATAACCAATGTGCTTGTACATTTTGATGATTATAAACATTTATGAGATTATCAGGTCCGTTGGAAAGTTTTCTCAGTTCAAAATTTGTAGAGGAGGTATGGAGCACCTTAGATGTGTTCGGGAGACTCTTCATGATAAAAACCAATTTCGATTCAAAGGCGTAAGTGTTCTAATTGGGTCCATTGGGATTTTAAGCACACCATAAATGATTTTCGGGTCTGAGTTGGTAGCGCTGCTAAGCCATTTTCGGGTCTTGCAATTTTACTTCTCACAAAGTGAACCTGTTTAACTCCAGTTGAAGAATTTTCTTTAGTCACCGACTAACCTGGTATAACTCTATGCACAATCGAGGATGAATTCCTGAATAGTAATATTACATTATATAGCAACATGTTACGTTCTGCAAAGTCTACTGACATCATCACAAAGAGTATATAACAACATTCAGAACTGAAACAGAAGAGGGGCTTCCAACTGGAACAGAATATGACAGATTACTTGAAGGATCGGTGGAATAGCAGAACACTTCGTTTAACAGAAAAGAGCTAACATCAGGAAACGGAACAGAACATCATCAATTATTATCTAAGCAAAACTACCATTATTCATTAACCTGCCGTCAGACCGGGTTTCAAATATTCTCAGAAGCTTTCCTATAGATGGCAATTAGAGGAAAATTGCCAGCAATCAGACTACGCTCAGAGTGTTCATACTTATTCCCATAAGAGTTCAAGCCATTCTTCAGCACTCAGATCTCACAGACGGTTTCCAATACTTTCAGATTCTTCATATATATTTCACTCATAGTCCAGACCATTGTTCAGCACCCAGATCTCACACTCGGATTCCAATACTTTCAACTTCTTCATACAATTTTCACTCATAGTTCAGACCATTGTTCAGCACTCAGATATCACACTCGGATTCCAATACTTTCAAGTTCTTCATATAAATTTCACTCATAGTCCAGACCATTGTTCAGCACTCAGAGATTAGACCCGGTTTAAAATATTCTTAGAATGCCCACACACATTACAATCAGAAGAGGCGAGCATTATTCCGCAGCCAGAGTTCAGACCGGGCTGAAAATATCCTCAGGATTTTCATTCAAACTCACAATCAGATTCCAGGCCTTTGATCATCAGTCCGAATTCACACTCGGCTTAAAATATCCTCACATTCTTCATAAACACTTCAATCAGAGTTCAGTCCCTGTTTAAAAGATTCTTAAATATTTGCTCATAGTTTCAATGAAATGGCAAATTCAGGTTTAAATTATCCTTTCATCATTCTCTTCCGATGAGTTTAGACATTTGCCCTGAGGTGTGAGTTCTTTGCCCTTCATGACTGATAGGCATAAATTGAGCTAGGTCGAACCCTTTCAGGCCCAAGTCTGAAATAAGTGAAATTCTTCATAATTTAAGCACGTACCAAGTCATAAAAAGTGTTTCATTTTAGAGACTCAAACAAAAAAATAGAATAGAAAATAAAAACAGGATTAATACAAAGTATCCTTGAATGTTTTTCTTTGCAAAGCTAAGCAACAATAAAAAACTGCTTGCTGCATGTTTTATTGGAAAAGTTTTACATTCCTTTTTAATCTTAGCGAAATATGATCTGGCTTGTAAGACACATACAAACAGACCGGCGAAAAACCAACAACTAATTTGAAATATTAAACTTTATCTCTGCCTGCCTTCCCCTTTACCCCTCCTCAGTCCAAGCTGTGAAATTTTTTGACTGATTTTTTTTTTCCTTTGTTCCTTTGACATATCGAATCCGCGTCTAAGTTTTGCTGATTTTTAATGCAGTTTTCGAATTTGATGGCGTATTGAGTAGCTCAGCCGCCCACCCCCACGCCGCCTGCAAGACTCTACAAATAAGAAAAATGAAAATAAATAAAATTCATATAAATCATGTAAGTGTTCATGTGTGTTGTGGTGGAGTGGGCTGCTAGGAAATACCCAGCAGAGAAATTGCAGACCGTCCAGCGGTACTCTGTGTCCCGGCGGTTATGAGAACAAAACTCTACTATACTATTGAGATATGAAAGCTCAGTACCAGTAAATGCCTTTATTACCGCCGAATTTGTCAATACCTGGAAACATGTTCAATCTTCTGAACGAATAGGTTTGATTAAAATGGCCAATTATATGGATTAGGTATCTAACAGGTCTCCAAATGCTCCGTAGCTGATCTCTAACTGGTCTCTAATTATACTCTAATTGATCTCTAACTGTTCTCTACCTGCTCTCTAACTGGTCTCTAACTGCCCTCTAGCTGTTCTCTACCTGGTATCCAACTAGTCTGTAGCAATCCGAAATTCCCATCGTTATTCTGGTTTTAGAATATTGCTGGAACAAAAGTTATCCGTGAGTATTGAGTTGGTTAGTCTATCCAGCTTCGAAAGAGGAACTTCTATCATAACAAAGGAACCTAATAAGGAAGGTAGCGTAGGGTCCAAACAGGAAACTTTGGATGTTAGAGTAAACTCCAGCGAATTATGGGGTATGTTGGATCAGATGCTAGAATAATATTCATAATCATCAATCCTAGAGTTAATGGAACACCTAAATCAATTTCCTCCAGTACTGTAAGTGTATTTACCCACTCCTGGAGATATTAACCCACATTCTACACTTCTCTCCATTGAACGAATCGCATCTACACGAATAAGATTTCGTATCCTGAGCTGTAGTAGTCAATTGGGTTGTCATTCTAAGCAGTCGGAATCATAGCTAGGAACAAATTACATCTTAATGAATGAAGATTTCGTATCCTAAAAGGTGATAGCAAAGAGAGCCAATTGGGTTGCCATACTAAGCAGTTGGAATCACATCTTCATGAATGAGATTTCGTATCCTAAAAGGTGGTAGCAAAGAGAGCCAATTGGGATGCCATACTGAGCAGTCGGAATCACATCTTCATCAACGAGATTTCGTATTCTGAGAGGTGGTAGCAAAGAGCGCCAATTGGGTTGTCATACTGAGCAGTCGGAATCACAGCTAAGAACAAATCACATCTTCATGAATGAAGATTTCGTATCCTAAAAGGTGATAGCAAAGAGAGCCAATTGGGTTGCCATACTGAGCAGTTGGAATCACATCTTCATGAATGAAATTTAGTATCCTAAAAGGTGGTAGCAAAGAGAGCCAATTGGGCTACCCTACTGAAGAGTCGGTATCACTGCTGAGATTTCGTATCCTGAGCTGTGGTAGTCAACTGGGTTATCATTCTGAGCAGTCGGAATCATAGCTAGGAACAAATTACATCTTCATGAAAGATGGTAGCAAAGAGGACCAATTGGGTTCCCATACAGAGGCATCGGAATCAGTGCTAGAAACAAATCACATCTTCATGAATCAGATTTCGTATCCTGAGAGTTGGTAGCAAAAGAAGCCAATTCGACTGCTATACTGAGGAATCGGCATCACATTTAGGGTAACCCTAGAGAACTTACTCAATTAAGAAGTGCAGATCAAACTCTTCTCTTTCAAGAGAATCTCATCATGAATGGAATACTTTAACATAGAAACAATAACAAACAGTTCCGTTTCAAGACTCTAATCACTGAACCTTGAACAAGTTTCCATGGAAAGGAGTTGGTACCTCCAATCTAACAAGGGGACGTGATAGTAACCGATATTTGCATTGTTTTATGTGACTATTGACTTATTATGGTCGCAATAATGTTAAAAATATTTGTAAGCAATTGACGTCGTTTGCTCCTTTTACTTTTAGGTTTTTTGAAACATGTTTCCTTCGTCATTTTTTTCATACCTTTCCCTTTTTCTCTCCTTTAAGCTATTTCTCTCATAATATTTACTCCATTTGTTCCGAATGGAGACATTATTAGTGATCCACAGAATTCCATGTGGGCACTCATAAATATGAGACTCACTGATATGTTTTCTTTTTGCGTCCTGCGTCTCTCAGGGCGAACTTTTGTGGCAAAAAGAAAGTTTTGCGTCGTTTAGAAATTTCAAATCAAACACATAAATTTTCAATATTTTGTTTTTCTGCTCCTCTTTTTATGTGTATGTGTGTGTGTATTTTTGTACATATCAAGGAATGGGTATATTGTTTGCTCATACATCTCCCCGCGGAGCATGTGAGCACGTTGAAAGGTGGAGGGAGGGTGGAAGATTGGGAAAGCGATTTTAGAGTATGTTGGAAAAACAAAGGAACAACTTTTTACACGTGCTTTTGTCAAAACTTTAAATTATGCTCTGCATAAAATGTGAATACAGAAATTGGAATTGATACCGAGTATTTATATATAAGGGTGTATGTGTGTGCGCCAATGCATGTGTGAATATGTGCCAGTGCATGTGTGTACTCATTCATTTCTGTGTCGTTGAGTTTGTTTAAAGTGTTGTTGTGAATGTTTTCTCAAATTGAGACAAGCGTTAACAAAGCAACTCTCTCTCGTCTGCATAATGAAATGCATTGTAATCCGCTTTTCGCCATGTGAAAAGGGTTTTTTTCCTATCCCTGCTTGCGTTGCAGTTTTCATTTTCATTTCATCTGCTGATAAATGGGAATATTTGCAGCTCCATCAAATCTGCTTGGAATGCCGATACTTTAAAGTGGAATTTACCTGCCGGTGCTGTTCAAATTGGTCACTGTCCTTGGGAATTTCGGCAAGCAAAAGTTTTCTCAAAGTCGCTCTGATGCTGTAGCATATTATTTTGAATTTCCCAAGGTGCAAAACAAATAAATAAACTCCACACCCCCTTCATTGCTTCGTCTTCTTCTGCCTCCTTATTTTGAATTTCCATTTCAGCTGCTTTTATTACCTTTTGACTTATTGTCAGTAAAATAAGCCAAATATGTCAATAAAACATGTTGTTGCTTATCTCGGCGCGATGGTAGTCCTTTCCTTTGTTGCTCCACGCTGAATTGCTTTTTATGTGTTTAGTTTTATGGCGTCACGTTGATTTAAATGACAACATTTATCAAAGGAAAATGTTTTTCTTAAAAATTTGTCATCAGCACTTTTAAGTGGAGAACAACGAACGAAACACTTTGGAATATCAGGGTTCGAGTGGAGCGGATAAATAGCAGGAGAAACGGTTAAGAGAGTTATTATGTGTAGATAGAGACATGTTTTAAATGTCTAATGTCGTCATATACAGACACTTTTTGTTTTTATCATTTAAGGGACTCTCATTAAGATAACGCTGGAGCAACGTTGTAGAGTACGTTTGTTGGGCGTTAGAGACTCCCTGAGAAAGTGTAGTGGATTTCTCTTTACAAGAAAGTGTAATAGGAGGCAATAATGAACGCGGGAGGCACTGAGAAGTGGCGTCTTCGGATTCAAGTGATGTCACGTGATATCAATGTATCCATCAAAGCATGAGAGGTGGTTAAAATCGGTGCCGTCAGATTCAAGTGATATCAATGTGACCCAGTATAGTTCCATTAGAGCATGGGAGATACTTAAAATTCGTCTCTTCGGATACAATTGATGTCAACGTGACCGAGTTCAGTTACCTCTGAGTATGGGAGGTGCTGAAAACGAGTCTTTTCATATACAACTGATATCATATACATCTGATATCAGTGTGGCCCAGTTTGGATCCCTTTAAGCTAGGAGGTACTGAGAAGTGTCGTCTTTAGATTCAAGTGATAACAGCGTGACCCAGTATAGTTCCATAAAAGCATGAGAGGTGCTCAAAATCGGTCTCTTCAGATTCAAATAATGTCAATGTGACTCAGTATAGTTTCAATAGAGCATGGGAAATACTAAAAATCGGTCTCTTCAGATTCAACTAATGTCAATGTGAACCACTTCAGTTTCCTCTGAGTACGGGAAGTACTGAAAATCGGTCTCTTCAGATTCAACTGAAGTCAATGTGAACCAGTTCAGTTACGTCTGAGTCCGTGAAGTACTGGAAATTGGTCTCTTCAGATTAGACTGATGTCAATGTGAACCAGTTCAGTTACCTCTGATTGCGGGAGGTACTGAAAATTAGTCTCTTCAGATACAAGTGATTTCTCAGTGGCACAGTTTGCTCTCCCACTTCAAGAAAATACAATAAAACCAATACTGTATATATAATTGGAACAGTGTAAACTGTTATTCATGTTTAGTCATGAATACTAAAGTTAAAGAATGACCGGTCTTCATAGTAAGCATGTTTGTCTCACAGTCGTGGGATCCGGGGTATGAATGCCCAGGGTATAACGTCGAACTCTTTCTTTCTAAATCTTTTTCTCTAGGAGTCAAGGCTTCAAATGCTAGTAACCAATTCTCCAAACCCATGCAGACATAATCAATCATTCTGTGAGATATGATAACGATATGAAAATAATAAAGAATGGTAAATTGTCAATTGAATCTAAGAAGTTAAATGAGCCACTGAAACTTGCGCTTTTATTACTATGAAAGCTGGTGTCTCAGCTGAAGCATGATTTTTGAAAACGATGGTGAATATTTGATTGAGCTCCAGCAATGTCACAAGTGGAAGAAAGAGTCTGCCAACATTGAATCAGTAGACATGGTGGGCTCTAGAGCGAATAGTCTAAGTGTATAAGCGGCAAGATGGATCAGAACGAGTCGTTGATGTGAGAACTGCAACAGGACATTTTAAACGTGTAATCCGCTGTCTCGCTTCACAATCCACTGTCTTGCTGTACGACCCGTTGACACAGACAATCAGCCAAAACCAGATAAAGAAGCAAGTGAAGTTCTCAAACCCAATACTTTGTTCAAATTTGACAGTTGAACCCGTTTCAATAAAGGAACCTAAGATGAAAAGAAGAAGGAGCAGTCGTTTCGATTAAACTTTATGCTTCATTCTATTAATATTACCAATTGTGTTGAAAGCAGGCAGTTTGGGTCAAATTTAGGCGTTCACATTGACGGAATTGGCTTGACCGCTATTTCAACAAGCAAATAGATCCTTTGGATCTAACAAGACCATAAAACAGGACCAGACCACAGCAATGGCTAGATCAACTCCGTCGAGATCTCATAACGAATAGTATACGAGAAACCAATAAAGATTTATATCAACCAAAGATTGTTCAGTTCTTCGATTCAGGAGCCATACAGCTAACGCTAAGCGCCAACTACTTGCAGAGAATGCAAGCACAAATCTTAGATGCCCTCACAAACACTCACCATGGTAAACTCAATCCACTATCTACAAAATTAGGCTGCCCATATTAAACTTCACCGGGCTTCATCACTAGAACCACCAGAAGGAGATCTGTTGGAGGAGGAGACCTGTTGGAACTACACAAACTGATGAAGTTGAAAGCCGAACTCTCGCAACAACATGCAGTTTTCAATATAATTTTACCGTGGGCTGAGCAAGACCAATTCGAAATCTTTAATCTTTTGCTTCCGTACCCAAGTGGATAAACAACATTACGGTAACTTTATACCCCTATCTTGGCCATAAATGTACCACGTGGCTAATACATGCTAATGACAAAGTCCCATTGTGACTCTTCCAACATCATGAAAGAAGGCACACTCCTTTGCTGCAACCTGCCAAACTATATCGAGTTTGGGCTCCAAAATATGTGCATCGAATAAGCTTGTTCGATAACTACACAATGCCTAAGTCCCAGCTTAAGAAAATTGGCAGCAATGTCACCTGTATACCGTTGAACCACCAAAATCAGTGGATGTATGCAACATCATTATCCTCACGAGCTACAGCAGTAAGTGAAAAATCAATCGTTACAAAGGGTGCCGGCCTATTGACACTTTAGCCAGAAGGTGTGCTTAAACACTACTTCATTTCTGTAAAGGGATAGCAGTCAATATCCAGCACTTTGAAGGCTTCCTACAACAGTCTAGGTAACATTTCTCAACTATCTAGACATCTGCAAGTAACAACGTTACTATACGTTATTACTCACAACACACACATTCAACACAATTAGAAACTCAATAAGCGCTTACTTGAAGGACTTCACATCGCTACAAACGGTATTGGAATCACATAAAAGAAATGATCTTTCCAAACAACTTCAATCACACCGGTACCATAACTTTTCAGTCGGATACTCCGCATTATCAGTACTTTTTGTTGATCAATTAAAGTTTTCCTCTCTTGTATACTTTCAAATCAGTTTGGTGCCTTGGAGTTTCTTCTATGCAGAGCTTACCCCATACCTTACTTAGGTTAGGCTAGACTGACTGGCCGTGAAGGCCACACATAGACCTACAAGGTCGTTTGCGATGCCAGATGGATATCCATTTAAGAGCTATAGTATGAATCGTTGAACAGGGAGACGCTCTTGGCAAATCTTATGGGAGAAACTATCCCTAGTTGTGCGACCTCTTTTAGTCCTTCAAACCAGGGGGCCCCCAGATGTGATAAGCGCGTTTTAGAAACTGCGGGGCATAGGCATATTAGATGCTCCAGAGTTTCTCTTGTGCCTTGCTCCCCGCATTCATTATTGTTTGTGAGTCCCATCCTTACAGCGTGTACCGCCGTTACTACAGTGTTCTTACTACCGTTCTGCAATCGTTCCTCGAAGGCCTAATTTCCATTTACTCCCCACATTTCCTGCATTCATTGTTGTTTTACAGTCGCATCATTTTACCGTGTACCGCCATTAGACAGTGACCCGTGTATATTCCTTCTACCGCTCTGCAATCCTTTCTAGAAAGTGCCAGTATCGATTTGGTCTGAATGCCGTACGGTTTGCACATGAGCTTTACGATTTTACATCAGGCAAGTACTCCACTGTTCTTTCACTTTTCTTATCAAGTCATCTTCAATACGGCTATTGATCATTTTTAGAGGCATCAGTACGTTACTTACGTGCTCGTGGGTAGTAAGATTCCGCATTTAGCAATTGCATCCGTGCTCTCATTTCCTTCTATGTTCTAATGCCCTGGTACCCAGTAGATGTGTAGCTTCCGATAGGTGGCCAGTCTATCCATTGTTGTCTTGCATTGCAAAACATTTTTGGAAGATGCACAGCATGAAGTTATAGCTTTGATCGCAGCCTATGTAGAAGTTTATTGTGGAGTTCGTAGTTGCTGCTATGCAGGCAAGCTCTGCGGCTTTCCATGCTGGAAAAACTTCCATTGGAAAAATGCTGCAGTAGTTTGGTAATCTGAGCGGTTGTTTGATATCTAGTTCGGGGCAGTAGACACCTGCTCCAACCCCGTCCTCCATCTTCGAGCCGTCCGTGAATAGGTTGAAGGTTTTGCATTTAGCATTCATGCCTCTATGCCATGCCTCCTTTTCAATAGTTGTTATTATTTGTTTCCGCAGGCTAAGGATAATAAGGTTAATAATAAGGATAATAATAAGGATATAATAAGGATAATAGTAAGGATAACAATAAGGATAAGGATAATAGGAGTCACATAGTCAGTGTTGATGAGACTTCCATCTACAGAACTATGCCCGAAGGATCGGAGAGAGAATTGTTTAGTGGCAAACAATCTTCCACAGATTTTGCTGCAAGGCTTTCCGCAAAGAGATCGATTGGGGGTGTTAAGAGCAGCCGTTGGTGTTGTCGTTGAGGACCCCGTCGCACACAGTGCCGCAAGTCTTTGGACTCTTTCCATAAGTATGCAATAAGTTTTCTTCCTGACAGCATTCCTCCACACCAAAGTACCGTAGAGTAAAATAGGTCTTGCTATGGCTGTGTAGCACCAATGCATCAGAGAAGGAGAGAGGCCCGAAGTGCCCACAAGCATATAGAGCGTTGGTAGCTTTCTTTACCCTTTACTTCACATTGAGCTTTCATGAACGCTAACTGTCTACTATTACCCCTTTAGTATTTGGTGTGGCTTTTTATAGTGACTACCCTTCAGTTTTGGTTGAATCCACGGCGGGATCTTATACCTTCTACTGAAGAGTATCAGGTCAGCTTTTTCCTCGTTGACGCTTAGGCCTGCCTGTGTCGCCCAGCTCTATATGGTTTTTAGAATGTAGGTCCTTAGGTCACTGAGAGTCGACAAGCATTTCCCTGTTATAACTATGGCAGCATCAGCATATGCCACGAGTTTTGGAGCTTTACCGTCAAACTTTTCCAGTATTTTGTTGACAACCGTGGTATCACAATGGGCCATTATGTGTGCTCAAGTGTGCTTTTGGCAAACTGGGCGGCCACTCCTACCTACCTACCTACCTTGTTGACAACGAGCGACCAGAGTAGTGGAGATAGAACCCCTCCTTGTGGAGTCCCTCTGCACGTCTTATGTTATCGATTCGGCGCCGTTCCACTCTGCCCTTATCCTTCTACCGTTCAATTGGCTTCGAATCCATAGATAAGCCTCAACATTAATGTTTGTAGTTCTGATATCATCTAAGATGGCGTCAGTTGAGACGTTGTTGAAAGCATCAGCTATATCGAGAAATACTCCCAGGGCGTGTTCTTTATACTCCAGTGCCCTTTCAACATTTGCAATAACTGAGTGTAGTGCTGTCTCCGTGGACCTGCCTTTGGTGTATCCATGCTGTGTCTTTGACATACCTTCTGGACTTGTAGAGTTCCTCATGTCGGCATCAAGTATTTTTTCAAGCGTTTCTAGGAGCAATGACATTAAACTAATTTGTCGATAGTCCTTTGAGTAGAGATGTTTGCCTTTACCTGCCTTTGGTATAAATACAACTCTCGCTTCTCTCCAGCACACCGGAACATAGATATACGTCAAGCAACCTTTGTATATTTGCTTAAGCCGGGGTGTTACCAGATGCAGAGACTTTTGCAGCATGACTGGGAATACTCCGTCAACCCCTGGTGACTTGTAGGGGGTAGGTAGGAGTGGCCGCCTAGTTTGCCAAAGGCACATTTGAATCTAGTAGGGGGTAAATAACTTTATTGGTCATTGTATCCCTTCCGTTACCTCTCTGTGGACTATCAGCCAATACCATTGGAGGTCTGCTGAAGAAGTGTACAGATGCAAAACGAAGTCAAACCTGGAAAACTCTTCCGGTATTAAGACATTCCAAAGCTCTTCTAGGAGACTTTAATCCCAAAAGAGCTAAGGAGTTAATAAATATGCTTCGGAGTAAACTAAGAATTATCACAAGCATTTTAAGCGGACATTGTAGACTCAACTACCATATGAACAAGTTGGGTATATCTTCAGATGCTATCTGTCGATTCTGTGGAGAAAGCGACGAAACCTCTCTGCACCTGATCACAGACTGCGGACCATTGGCACACAACACACTCAGGTGTTTTGAAGAAAATTTCCCAGATAGGAGCAAGATCCCTCAACTTGATTCCTCCAAAATATATGAATTCCTGTCGGAAATCAACCTGACAGAAGATCTGGAGATGAGGCTATCCTCATCTTTCACATAAGTAGGGGAATCACAATGTATCTTTCAGGTCGCAGTGTATAACACCCTTGAATATATCTCTCTATATCTATCCCTTCCGTTGTAACATACCTTACTTAACTCCTAGCACAAGATAACAATCATTGCCTATTCACTTCCTATTTAGATACTTCGTCCAGCTCGACTTCTTTCTACTTCCTACTCAGATCCTTCGTCGAGCTCGACTTAACTGGCTTCAGCAAGCTTGAAGCTGTACTCTGCAGTTACTTGCTTCCATCACACCACCCACCCCCTCGCCCACTTTCACGTCAATGATGTTATGCCAATTTGTGTGTGTTTCAAGTACACACACTGACACTCAAAATTAATCCTTTGACTTTATTTACTGCTACGCAATACTCGCTTTTTGCCGGGTCACCCTCGAATCCACCGCACAGATTCGAAGGCGCTGTGAAAAAAGCGGAATGTGGAAAAATGTAAATACCGAGCATAAATCACGTCGCAGCACACACGCCTTAATATTTTCATTGAATTTATTTCATTAAACAGAAAAAAGCAGCACAAACACACACACGCGACCGCATAAAAATAAATATTTTCACAAAAACAAAAAACACACCGAAAAAAAGAGGAGAGAAAACTTGTCACCCCGCACAAAGGAAATTAATGCCGCAGATTTACATGGCCCCGAAAGTTGAGTGCCGGAATTTAAAAAGAGGCGCAACATGAGGCTGCGAAGGGCAGTCGCGGCGTCCATTACCAGAGCGGAAGGGCGCGTAGTCTCGGTAAACAAATAAAAGTATAAAACCAAAAAAATGCAAATAAACAACAGCAGCAGAAAGAAGGCGAATATGAAGACCAAAACAACAGCAAACAAAAAACAGTATTAATATTTTTGTTTTTGTAACTCATTTGGATAATGCGATTGGCTGGGTGGCGAGTGGGGTGGGGTGGGGTGGGTTTGCCAGCGATGGGGGTGTCAGTAGCACGTCTCTGGGCGCGTATAATTTTATTATCTATTTGCAACATTCACTGCTGTAAGTGGGAGTGTGAATGCGAGTAAGTAAGAGAGTGTGTGAGTGTGTGTGTATGAGTGTGTGTGCGTTAGAGAGTGCCTTTCTAAAGCAAGTACTGGCTCAGCTGCGTGCGTGTGTGTAGTTGGGTCCCAAATATCACTTTCAAGAAAGGACACCAACCGAAAAAAAGGCTGGAGAAGACGCATTCATTTAGTTTTGCGGCATGAATATTTAAGCAGCTTTATTGGTGGCTGGGAGCACCACCACTTTCGCCACGACCCCAGGCACAGTGGTGTGAGGAGACTGAACTACACTGATAACAATCTACACCCATGAGTAAATGGGTGCGTTATGGAGTAGCTCACTAGTGCGAAGCTGGAACTGGCTGAAACAGAGGCGTTACTACTGAGTACGAGAAAAGTAACCGAGAGGTTCACCATCACAGTGGGAAGCCATCAGATCGCATCCCAATCACAACTTCGGTACCTGGGAGTAATTATTGACTCCAAGCTCACCTTCAAAAAGCATCTGAGAGCAGTCTGCGAAAAGGCCACAAGACTAAATGGAGCACTTACACGCATGATGCCGAATATTGGAGGCCCACGGTCAAGTCAACGGAGACACTATCAACGGTGACTAGCTCCATCTTTTTAAGAAGCCACTACGGTGAAAGCCTTCTTTAAATGCATCCAGTCAGTAAATAGACTGAGCCCACTACGCGCGGCTAGCGCATTTCGCAGTGTATCGGACAAAGCAATAGGGATAATAAGCAGCAAACCACCCATTGACTTGCTGGCGAAGAAGATACACCGGCTCTACAAGCAGAGGGCGAGACCCACAAATATCGTCAACGCAGCGGAAAGAACCGCAGAGGTGGCAGCAATCCGAAGAGGGTCGCTGGACTTTCATGCTGATTTCTTACACAAACATCGTCAAAGCAGCGGAAAGAACAACAGAGGTGGCAGCAATCCGAAAAGGATCGATGAACTTTCATGCTGATCCCTCACATAAACATCATCAAAGCAGCGGAAAGAACCATTGCGTGAAAGCAGAGGAAAGAACCATTGTGGCAACAGAGATGGCAGCAATCCGAAAAGGATCGATGGACTTTCATGCTGATCCCTCACATCAAACATGGGTAACACGGACACACCGGGAATTAAACTACTATGTCACACAGTTGTTAACTAGTCACGGCTGCTTTAAGCAGTACCTCCATGAGAGAAAGTATGAGGAAGACTCGTACTGTCCGTACTGCCCTGGGGTGCACGAGAACGCACAGCACGTGTTTTTCGACTGCCCGTACTTCAATGGCGCCCGGGTTGAATTGAGTGCTGTCCTCGATGAAACACGAACAATGGACAACCTGATTACCCATATGTGCGATACGCTCGTCAAGTGGGAAGCAGTTTGCTCGGCAGCGGCCACCACTATGAAGGCGCTGAGAATCGCAGAACAAGCGCGTAACGCTGAACACAGCCGCCAGCGCCTCTCCGATACTAAGACACACAGGACTGACACAATGACAGACCTAAGACAGAGCAGTGAACACTCTGACGGCCTCTCGACGTAAAACCTGACAGTGTCTCCGGGAGGGAAAACCGTGTAGACGAGAGGATGTTTTAGCGGAGTTAGAGTCCCCACTGACGGGGTTCTGACTTTAGATGTTTTCCTTCTCGTTAAATATAAAAAAAAACACCATGAATAAAGCTCTCTACTCCCTCACCGCTGCATTTAGAGCACCCGTTGTCCTTTTTTCTTCGAACCACACTACTTTCCTCTCACATTGGTAGACATTTATAAATTTCCTTGTGTCAAAACTGTATTTTTCCTCCACTGTGCCTTGGATCTAGTTTGTATTTGTAGCCTCATGACCACACTGCACCAAAATTATGTTGGTCAGTGGGATTTGCGCACTCATAATTTATACATAAGTCAACCAAAGCACACAATAACCTACCTAGCCCAGGCGTGGAACAATACGCGTGGCCAGACGTGGCTGGGGATAGGCCCCTGCTCCAGGCAGTGCTGCCCTCACTTGCCACCATTTGGGTTGAGAGTGTTCATTTGGGTGTAACTGCATAATGTCCTCTAATATCCATGAATAAACCAGGAAAAAAATTTTCGAAAACATGCCAAAAATACGCATGAATATGCAGGATAGGCATTAACCCTGCTGCAACCGGAATTATTTAATTTGTCTAACAATTTAATTGAATTTGCAATTTGAATAGGAGCATAAATAAATAAATAGCATCGTTCTCATCATTCTGCTGTAGCCGGTGACGCTATTTGTGCCACCAAGTCCTGAACCTTTTGATGCCATGTGTCGACTCTGTGTTCTATCAAAGCAAAACGTTTTGTTGTTGCTTTTTGTATTGTTTGAGTCAACACCGTTTAAAATTCCGCACAATGACAATGACAAATTAAATACGACAACCGACTAAATGGCGAAATAGGATTTTGTTTAAATGCCATTGACACCTCTGTCGCATTTCATTTCGTCTATGGTAAAGGATAAATTGACTGCTGTGATTTTTTGTATGCATCCTGGCTGGCGAAGAGTTGATGGTGATGGAAATGCGTTCGCACAAAAAAAATTACATGAATTACGCGGCATATCGAAAGTCCAATGAGACTTTGTATAAACATTTTGTGAATAGCCCGCTTCGAGTACGAAATGAATGGTCTATGAAATGCGAGCAGGATTTAAACATGACATTTTTTAACTCACTCGTATACTCGGTGCTTAAGCTAAAAGGATTTTTCATCGTTTTAAATTGATACATGAGGAAAGATTTGTTGAATTCAAGAACAGTTTTCAGGGCTCAGATAGGCACGGGTTTTTAACATAGCCAACCACAATCAAAGCAGAAAGTTTCAGGAGTTCAGTAGAGAGCAGCGAACACTTTTACTGGTGTCCTTAGAAGATGTGGCAATAACTTTTACTAGAGGCCTAGCAAGTTGTTATAAGAGATTTTACTAGAGTCCTAGTAAAGTGGCACAATATTTTTTACTAGAATCCTAGAGAAGTGTGAATATACCTTTTACTAGAATCCTAGCAGAAGGAATATACCTACTATCACACTACTTATACCTTGATTAGGATCCTGGCAAAGTGTGAATATACGTTCTACTGATGTCTTAGAGAGATGTGTAAGTCCCTGTTAAGATAAGTCTAGCAAATGCCAATGCCTTTGTCTCGGATCCTAGAAAACTGTGAAGATATATTTTACTGGTTTCCTAGCAAAGTGTGAAGATAGCTTTGACTAGTACCCTAGCAAAGTGTGACAGTACCTTTGATTATAGTCCCAGCAAAGTGTGAATGTACCATCTACTGGTGTCCTAGAGAGCTGTGGAAATATCCTATACAAGAGTCCTAGTAAATGTCATTACCTTTGACTGGTGCTGCTGATCACCGACTGTCGCAGGGGACGAGAGAGACTATAATGAAAGCAAAGCCTGATAAATTACATTCAGAGGAGAAGTGATGAGTCTCTGCAACAGATTGTGCAGCAGGTGAAACGGTTTGCCCATCTTGCCTGTGCAGCCGAGATTGCTAAGAGATGTATGATCGATACTTCCGTAAATGGTATTCTCGATGCGGAAATGGATCGTTCAGCGATGGTAAATCCAATAGCTATGTGTATGGGAACAGTGGCTGGCGCTTTGACGTTGGAGCTCGCGGCCTTGGCATGCCAGCCAGTATGCAGAGCCCGTGGGGCGCAAGTCAAAAGCGGGTATGGTTTCACGGGCGAGTGTTTTGTCTGCAGTGTGGCTGGAGACAATGCTCGTGGTTGTCGGTGGAGACGGAAATGTTCTGCATCATACCCGCCTGTGGGATTTCCAAGGCAGGGAATTGGAGCAGTTAGCAGTCGAAAGACCAAATGGAGTTAATCTCGAGGGGCATTATCTGACTCCCACAACATGTAGCGCCAGAACATCGTGTTAGCAACGGGCAGTTGAGAGATATCGTATCGAGTGTACATCGTGATAATAGCATCAGCAATTGACCAGTTGTAGTAGCAGAGTGAACATCGTGTTAGCAAGTGGCAGTTGAACAGTGATCGTTGCAGAGTGCACATCGTGTTAGCAAGTGGCAGTTAAACAGTGATCGTCGCAGAGTGAACATCGTGTTAGCAAGTGGCAGTTGAACAATGATCTTTGCAGAGTGAACAAAGTGTTAGCAAGTGGCAGTTGAACAGTGATCGTAGCAGAGTGTACAACGTGGTAGTAAGTGGCAGTTGAACAGTGATCGTAGCAGAGTATAGATCGTGATAGTAGCAGGCAGCAATTGACCTGTGGTAGTAGCAGAGTGAACATCGTGCTAGCAAGTGGCAGTAGAACAGTGATCGTAGCCGAGTGTACATCGTGAGCCGAATTCCCCACAAATTAAGGTCCTTGAAAATATAGTCTTCATATAATGTGAGTATGGCATTAAGAATCCTAGTGTGTCTGTGACGAACCCGCCAATGACAATCAGGATTTTCTTCTCAGCTTGTGAGGGGAATAAGAGCAGACAGTAGAACACTTTTTCTCCTGGTGCCCCGCTTTCTCGAGAATCAGTTTCGAGACTTTGGGTACCAACAACATAAGTATCGTAAACATTGGCTCGTTAACAACACAGGATATACTGAGATATGCTCACAGATCAGGTAGATTCAAAGAATAATACAAAGAAAGAAATGTCACATATAATATAATGGATAATCTTAACGTCTGATCTATTCTATACTATATCGGACAATTAGTTCCTACAAGAGAAAAGTAGTTAAAGTGGGCGAGCAAAATTAAAAGATGCCTATATTGAATATATGTATATAAATTAATATTCTTATTGTTATTATTAATATCCTTCAATCAGGACTTTTTTATACTCTAAAATTCAATATTATAATGGGCGCGGCAGTTAACATATGACGCCTACCTTTGCTATTAAGTTTTTTCTCAACTATGTCTTAATTTAGTCATGTACATATCTAAAGGTTTGCTTATAAGTTAGATGTAGGCGTGTCTATAAGTTAGACGTAGGCGTGGCAGGTGAGTCAAAACATTCATTTCTAATTTAGTGTCCAACACGCCTCATTTTAGGTGCTAAGTACAAAATTAGAGAAGCATTTGTTCCCTTTATTAGGGTGCAGAATAGAAGAGGATGATTTGTTAGACTTCGGGGTGTGTGGTTTTAGGGTACACAGTAGAATGGGCAACTTTGATGGACTTTAGGGCAATGAGTTGAACTCAGTCACTCTCTCCCGCAATTTTCTTCCTTGACTTTGTCGGAATACAATATAAAATAATAATTTTATATGCCAGCGTTCTACTGAAGAACTTGCCTACTGGAAGAGCTGCAAACGACCTCCAATAGAAGGAATACAGAAGGCAAACTGTAAGCAAGTTTAGTCTCCCTGAAACAAGCATCCGAGTACCATTGAGTGTGAGCATATATATCAGTGGAATGACATATTTACATACATAGCATAACATCCCATCAGATAAATCCGTCATTGTTCAGAGTTGCTTATAATCCTGCACCTACTTCTGGGTCATCGCATTCAATCCACCAACATATCTATGAACTGATCCCCATTATAGGTGAATAATTCTTGCCAACATGATTTCCGAGCCTTAATTGGAGACACCCGAAATTAGTGTCATCAAAATCGTGGACATTTTCGACACATTTTTAATGGGCACCGCAACCAAAGCTAGAAATCGTGAACAATTGGCACACTCGTACACAAAATCCGTTTACACGAAAGGAAAAAACGACTGATTTGATTTCACACCTTAAAAAGTTTTCGCCATATGACAGCCCAGCAGTGCACCAGTGCAGCAGTGCGCAAATCCCTCAGCGCCGGCCATCGATTCATTTCGATGCGATTCACACATATCCTGGCGCAGCTGCTGTACCAGCAGCAGCCGGAGCAGCAGCGGAATCAGCAGCAGCCACGCTGCACCGCAGTTAAGCGCACACAGCCAGGCGTGACAATAGCGCCTCGTAGAGCAACGTAGCGCATCGTAGCGTATTCCAGCGAGCGCCCCACAAATGTGCCAAACAACAATCGCATTTCAATTTTCAACGGCATTGGCCATACCCACAGCTCGCGAGGTGCTCATTGTGGACGAACCGTGCCAAGCAACACGGCTGCAATAGTATCGGATTTCCTTTTCCGATTGTGTTTCGTTACACTTTTTTGTGTTACACTGTTTGTGTGTGTATCTACGTGTGGTTGTGTGTCCGTTTGTGTGTGTTTTTTTGTATGTGTGTGTTGAATTTTCCTGCCGTAGCCAGCAGCTAGTGGCTTCTTTTATTGGGTTGTATCCTTGCAATTTGTTGAGTGAATGACATGAATGAAGAATGGTACCGCAGTTGCGAATGCATACAGTGGGCCAGAAGTGCATTCTGAGTGGTCTAATTTGGAAATCTCCAATTTCTGGAAAGTTGTCGGGTCTATCTCATTTATCTTCTACGGATGTGCTGGTCAAGGAAGTCCCACCTCGTTTCACGGAAGATGAACTTAAAGCAGCCCCCATCACCCTACAGAGAAACAAAACACCGGCTATCGACGGTATTCCAGCAGAAGTCCTCAAAATAGTATCAAATGGCCATGCCCAAGTACTTCTCGATATGTAGAATGCCTGTTTGACAGAAGGAATATTCCCAGACGTATGGAAAAGACAGCAGGCAAGTGCTCATCAGTAAGGGAAAATGAAGCTTCGAATCACCGTCCGCATATCGTCCACTGTGTACTCGTATGCTAGACACCGCGGGCAAACTTTTGGAGCGACTACTCAAACCCCGAATAGCAGCAGCCATTGAACACTCTGGGGGATTATCCACTCGACAGCATGGTTTTCGCCCAGGAAACTTCACAATTGGGGCCGTAGAAGACGTCATGGAAAGTGTGCTAGCGGCACAGCAAGGAAATCACTACTCCAGGCGAGTGGTATTCCTTGTTACATTAGACGTCAGAAACGCTTTCAACGGTGCTAGGTGGGTGGACATGATCGAGGCACTCGAAAATCCTTTTCAGATACCAGTTTATCTGAAGAATATCATTCGGAGCTACCTTAAATATCGAATGTTGATAAATGAGACCTACAATGGCACCCGAAGCAAAATCATCAAGTCAGGGGCAATGGTCCATCCTCGGACCGGACCTTTGGAATATAAGCTACGACGGCATTTTGCGCATAGAGATGGCAGGTGACACTCATCTAGTCGGATACACAGACGACATTGCGGTTGTCATCACTGCAAGCCACTTGGAAGACACCCAAAGAAAGCTGAGTCAGGTGATGATCATAATGCAGAGGTGGCTCGATACACATGGTTTGAAATTGGCCACGGAAAAGACAGAACTGCTATTCCTCACGAGAAAGCACATTCCAATCGAAATTGACTCGAGATTGTGCTCCGAGACCATCAGGACACAAAAGGTGATGAAGTACCTGGGAATTCAGCTTGACTCCAAGCTCACTTACTGGGCGCAAAGGCAAAATACGGCGGCTACAGCAGCACGGGTAATGACTTCTCTCAGCAGACTAATGGCAAACATTGGAGGACCGACATCTAGCAAGTGGAAACTTCTGCAGATGACAACGAACTCCATTCTGCTATATGTTGGCGAATTGTCGGCCGACAAGCTGAAGGTGGATGCCCGAAGAAACGCTTTATCCTCCGTGCAATGAACCGCAACGCTGCGGGTTTTTTTTATATTTAACGAGGATGAAAACATCTAAAGTCTGAACCCCGTCAGTGCGGGACTCTAACTCCGCTAAAACCTCCTCTCATCATTACGGTGTTTCCCGCGCTGTACTGGAGCCGGCAATTCTGGTAATTAGCGGCTTAATCCCTACCGATCTCTTTGTCCTCGAACGTAAACACCTACGAGAAGCCAAGGTGGGTAAAAATACCAGAGTAACCGCACAGGATATAAAGCAACAAACCGTGCACCATTGTCAAAAACGAAGGGCCGCCGAGAGTCGCGAAAGATGGACAGCGAGGCGCATACCCGACATAAGGAGCTGGATAGGAGGAACAACCTGAACCGTCGCACCTCGAACCTCGCGCAGTTACTGTCTGGTCACGGAAAATTTGGAGGCCCTGAGTGCATATACGGCGAAAGCAAGGCGGATGATACAGAGCATACCTTCTTCCAAATGCACAAGGTGGCAAACAGAGCGCTCCACTCTTGAAATGATAATTGGGAAAACTCTAGCCATCGAAAACATTGGGGGGTTCCGGTAGGGTGGGCAGGCGTGTGCAGATGCGAAGGATCCGGTAAATAGCAAAGAAAACTGCGACCAGGTAGATAAATATGTGGAAAATCTCCTGCTACGGCGGAAAAAGCGGGACCGAGACGGAGAAATAATGTTGAGAGTCCAATAGGGACGAAGTGAGAATCTCCATCTTGAAGGAAGTATAAAAAGGGTTCCAGAGAGGGGAAATGTTCTCAGTGAGGGAGGGGGATGTTTAAGTGAGTGCAATCCTCACATACCAAATCTGTGAGGACAGTTTTGATGATGCGGCAGGCATTTTTACCCGCTTTACCCGAAAAAAAAAATTATAAAATATCCTTGTTAAAAATTTCTATTAAATATTTTAATAAATAATTTTATTAAATGTTTATATTGAATATTTTTATTAATTATTTTTATTAATTACTTTTATGAAATATTTTCTTACTATTTTCACTATTTTTTCTTTAAGGATCCACTCTTGTTTACCTCCTGCGACCCCAAACAAAAGTTCATGTGCATTAATTACCTTTGCTCACTGTGCCTTTCGCTGTGTTTACCGAGCGCCGCCTGACAATTGTCGCAATCCTTGCATTCAAAAATACCAAACATCCTGCTACTTTCTCTGTACACGCAAAAAGAGTGATACACACAGATTGGAGAGAGGGATAAGAGGAGGAGGAGGAGAGGAGTCAAAACGCGAGCAGTGACAATTTATCATGTGGCGAGACAACCGCATCGTCAAATATCGCCACCGTTCACAAAAGGTGCGCTCAGGCAATACACCGCACCACAGAACAGCTCACTCACACTACAGTCCGCGTCCTCGTCCTCGTCAGCAGTGCGTCCTTTATGCCATGCCGAGCAGCATATTGCAGAGCTTTTTCACAATTGCTGCAATTGCCTTGCCGTGTAGCATGCGCAAATACGATTGTATTCGGACCGTCAGTGCTGACATAATAATGACTAACTGCCTTGCATGGCTGGCGCACAGGAGTCGCAAGTCGCTGTGTGAATTCGCATGATTGTTGCGGATGTCCTGTGCTTCCAGCAATAGTAAAAGCAACAGCAACAGCACCGGCACCGGCAGCAGCACACGACAGACATTTAAACGCAATTGATTTGAGGATGGCATTTAATTTGATCCCTTTGAGAAAATATTGACATTCGTTGCTTGTTTGGATACAGTGTATCCTGGCCATTGTGAAACCTGAAGTGGCACGACCTCACAAGCACAGCCAGTCAGGTGCATCCAACTTACGTACATGTGCATTGAATGTGTGTGTGCGTTTATGTGTACATGCATCTGGTGTAACATAGGGTAGTGGGACGGTTTCTGAAGCGAACTTAGACGCAGGTGGGAAAGTAGGAAACCAGAATGGCATCGAAGTATTGCCAAAACATTCAACAATTCACTAATTCCCAACCAGGTATGATGGAATATCAGCAGACCTGGTCAGTAAACCTTCATCACGGTTCTTCCTAAAGCAAGGCAGCTCTTCTTGCCTGGTAGTCTCTCGAATACCAGTCCTCGATAAAACCTTTCTGCACCCAACTTTGCCGACTGGGGGGGAGGGGCATTAATATACGTGCCTGTGGACTATTTTTTGACCACTTAAATGTGGCCACACATCCTCAACATTTCGTGGCACACTCTGCAAGGAAAACAATTTATATAATTGAGGCAGGGATTAACTATTATCTAGGAAGGGAACCAATTTCGTATAATTACGACTATATCAGTACAAATCGAACTGTCATCAAACGAAATACTGAAATATTCACAGCGCATTCGGAAGGACATTATGCTGAGGCAGTAGATGAATATAGAAATGAGTGGGATGTTGCCATGATGTGTTGTTGGCAATTTGTCAAAGTAAATAAAGTATATGAAAATTTGTTCGGCCACCAAAATCGAAAGCATCCTCTTGATACAAAGCAATTTTTCATAGCTGTGCTTCAATACGTTAACACAAGAGAGATGGGACAGAACGATTGCATATAATCGAAGCCAATTGATAAGCAATGCTCTAATGAATTGGAAAGTCGGAGCTTGCCTACGGAAGGAACAATACTGGAAGGGGCTTCACATAGTTTAGCCAGACAAAGCGTCAAGCTTCTGTGCGATAGACTCACATGATTGCACACAGTGAAGGGTCAATTAATGTCCCACTCGATGAGAGTCCTCTCTGCGTTTCAGTCGAGGTGTAGAGTGACTTCCGTCATGTCCAGCAGTTCAATTCAATACTAGTTTAGAGGAGTTCAGATATGAATAAGAAAAGTGCCATGAATCAATAGTACTCGTGTCTATATTCAGAGTATATAAAGCAGATCAATACACAGAAATAGTCTTAAAGAGAAAAGCATTTGGAGAGAAGCATTTTTAAGGCCATAACCTGGGCAGGAATCGGACCCCTAGAGTGTGAGTATAGCATGCTTACCATTAGACCACAAAGGCCCGCCATTGTATAAATATAGAAGTATTTAAACTCTAAGAAGACACTTCCCAGTCCTCCGGACACCCTAATTTTTCACAAATTTTCCTATTACTGTGGAGTCGCTAGGTTATAATAATTGCAAATAGAGGCAAATATCCTGAAATCGTCCATAATCGGTTAAGTTCTTTAAAAAAAACTGACAAGTTTCACACTCAAACGAGCATGAGGTACAATAGTTGAGCTCAGATCGCTGGAAGACTTTTTTATAGCACTCAACTGTTTCTGTAAAATTCTAATTATCATTATCATTACCGCGGCACCCCATGATGACCCTCAACTTCCTCAATTAAGCGAACAAAAATAATGTGGAAATTGAACAAATCTGTACCAGGGTCATGCAATCTTTAGTCTGAACACATAATGAGCTCCTAATAAAGCAAACGAGATTCACTATGAACGAAGTCTTTCAAGTTACCTCTTCTTACCAGTTGAGCTCAACACTAGAGCATGAGTGCATGGTCCTAACAATGTATATAGAAAATGTTCTCCTTATCTTTTTCGTCTCCACAACTTCCACAAAAATCACAAGAATGAATATCACGTGTTCCAGGTGACATCCTAGTAAATAGTATCTAGTTATCACCCTGCAATTATTGTTAGAATACAACACCTTTGTAGTGATTGAAGGTATTTGGTTCATAGTGGTCTTAGTTCAGACCTGTGGTGAGCCGTAATCCTATTCTATTGTTCGTAAGACTCAAATTTCTTTCATATGATCAGACGATTCGACACCAGAACAGCGGATTATTTCACAGTTATTTCACAGTTATTTCACAGTACTTTTAAGGGCACCTGAAAATATGCTTCACTTTGTAGGCAATTATAGCAGAATTATGTAAAATTTTGGTGTTATTCATATACAAAATGTAGCATATTTTTAGGTGCTAAAACTAATTGGAAACTCTGAGATAGATAGATAAAAATGTGGTGGGCTGGAATTAGCCAGAGCACTCAGTCACATGGACCATTGTACTATACTTTGGATAGTTGCGGCAGAAAGGTTAGAGAGAAAGGAAAGGTTTCAGGAGGTGGAATGGGAAGAAGAAAAAGTTCATAGGTCACTCTGCTTTGAACTTCCTAGTTTCATTGATGAACCTAATAATAAGAGAAAGAGTATGAACATTATTCATACTCAACACATCACCACCCATCAGCCTTAATCTTATCCTTGCGAACGCTGGACAACTACGGAGGAAGTGATCAGTAGTGTCGTCCCTGTCAAGACATGATTAGCAAGTCGAATCGTTGAAGATACCCAATGTGGACATATGTTGACCACATGTGTTGTGACCAGTGACTTCTAACTGTAGTCTCAGGTCCTTTCTGCTGTGTCATAGAAGAAAAGTCGCAAAATTCCTGTCTAGTTATTTCACGAAGCACTTGGTAGTTCTGCATGAGCTCAGCTCTGACCAGCTCCTTTTATGGGCAGATTCCACGAAGTCATTGATCCAACGCATGATCGTTGCAGAACTGCCACCAAAGAATAGTTCTGGATCCAATGGTAAGACTCCAGAGAATTCATTGGCTAACTTGTCGGCCAACGCAATACCACAATGCCCAGGAACCCATATAAGACATAACCTAATGTGTTTTGCAACACTGTTCGATTTTGCCTTACATTCACTAACCAATTTCGAGGACCAGACAGGGTTACCAAAGGCCTTTAGTGCAACTGCCCATGCACTGCAGATCCCTAAGCACTTCTTTTGCCATTTCCTCTCAATTACCCACCACGCCACGTTCTGGAAATCGAAAACCGCCGTTAAGAAGACTGTCGTCATCTTTCCTGTGGCAATAAAGTACTAAGTTTCATCATCTAAGTACCAACCGGATCCAATACCGTCTAAAGTTTTGGATCCGTCAGTGTGGAAGACATGGTGTAGACCCCAAAGCAAATTGTCTGGACTCAACCATTGATCTCGTTCCGGGAACCATATTTCATATCTCATTCTGAAGCTGACAGAGGGTACCCAATTGTCCACTGGCATCGAGAAAGTTTGCACTCTTCCCACAACTGGTGGTGTATCTGGCTGTGCCCAAAGTCTACTTCGTCTTGCCAGACCCCGTTTAATCTGAGTCTATACGCCGCCTTTATTCCCTCCTTACGGATCAGAATATTCCGGAGAAGCAAATTCACTAAGGCATTGAGGGCGTCATGTGTAATCCTCATTGCACCAGCTATACCCAAGCATACACTTCTCTACAGTCTAGTCAGAGAGGATGTTATGGACATAACCATAGTGGCTCTCCACCAGCCTACCGAGGCATATGCGATTTTGGGTCTAATAAGATTAGTGTACAGCCAGTACTCCACCGCTGGACTTAGACCCCAAGTCTTTCCGAATCTCCGTCTACACTGCCAGAACACCTTTAGTGTACGAGAGACCTTCACGAGACTCTTCTGCTCGACATGGCTCTTCCAAGTCAATTTACTATCTAGGGTAACCCCTAAATAATTGACATCAGCAGAAATCTGCAGTGCTACTCCGTTCATCGTTGGTACTAATAGTCCTTCCAATTTGCGTCTCTTTGTAAAGGGTACTAAGGTGCTCTTATTGGGATTCACTGAAAGACTCTGTAGATCGCATCAATACTCCATCTTATCCAAAACTTCTTGCATTTTCCTGCACACTATCCATAAGGACCGTCCCGAGATCATTAAGCACACATCGTCAGACCGAGATCAGTATGCATATATCGTTCCGAGATCAGTACGTACACATCGTCAGCATACGCTTGAACGTGACCTCCAACATTTTACAAATCATTGAGCAAGGAGTCCACAACGAAGCCCTATAGAAGAAGAGACAGTACTCTCCCTTGGTGGCGACCTTTCTTCACATCTACCTTGACGCTATCGTCATTTCCTCCCTCCGTGATAACTACTCGTTTGGATAGCATGGAGGGAATGCATCGTACAATAGCTTTCTCTACTCCAAGATTAATTGCTGAGGAGCACATTGAGTAGCGTTGTCAAAGGCTCCTCAATGTCAAGAAACACTCTCAGAGTGAAGTCTCCAGCCCCTTTTTAACTATGGTAACATAGTCGTGAAGAGCCGATTCACATTCATGTTCACCTCTGATATGCGTCCTATCGGGCATTAAGTGGACTCCCTCTCAGAACCTTAAGCCCAATATGCTGCTCAACCATACGTTCCAGACTTTTAAGCACAAACGATGTCATGCTTCTTGGTCTGCAACTTTTTGGTACAGCGTACTCGTCCCTCCCCTGCTTGAAAACAAAAACTATTTTAACCGAGCGCCAAAGACTTGGAATATATCCATGAGCGAGAGACGCAATGAAAACTCTTTTTAGAATCCGAAAGAGGGGACAAAGCACCTCGCTTTAGTATGACTGGATACATACCATCGGGCCATGGAGACTTAAAGTTATCGAATGATGATAGGTAGGTAGGTAGGTTGGGCAGCCGCATCACCAATAAACCAGTGATGCCACTTAGACCGCCAGTTGAGTCTGTTGTGAGCCGCGGATGCGAGGCATGGCTACGCTTCCCCCTCCAGTTGAACCAACCTGAGCCTTTTACAAAGCGAAGAAGGTTGTTAACACCTGACTGCCATAGACCATCTATACTTGTTAAGAAGTGGGATCCTAGTAAACGTTCCCTATTTGTAGCAAAAGCTGGACATGTACAGAAGAGATGCTGGATTGCTTCCAATTCTTCCTCGTTCCTGCAGCTGCGGCAGAAATTATGTGTATAAATGATAAGGCGAACATAAATATTTCTTCGGGAACTATCATAGAGGCTAGAAACCAATCAAGCCTAGTGGTAGCAACTCCAGCCTGATCAGAAGTGTTGATGGCGCTCTGGGGAGCAGCAATCCTGCAGCCAGAGAATTGTGGTGCAAGGAGTACATCGTTTAATTCCGATCTCGAGCTGGTTTGGGAGCCATCAAGCTTGGCTGTCCGGTCCTTTTGAAGAAGTTTACATCGGAAAAGCTTACAGGCACATTGTACGAATAGGTATGGTCTGAACTTTTGGCCGGACTTCTCCGACATCTATCCTAGAAACTCAGAAATAGTCGGTAAATTCTTCGACCATAAAAACGGACACTTCTGTGATCTCTTTTCTTGCGGGTGGATAATGATGGGAAAGGAAGTTTGGAGATTTCTGTGTTGGAACTTTGTTTTCTCTCTTTTATGATTATGGATTGGTGTTTGGTCGTACGATGGAACACCTCTTGTAATGTGACTAAATAAACGATACGCACGCTCACTCTTTATGGATCTTTATGGCTCAAAATCAAAGTTTGAAGGACCAATGGAACCTATTGATATATAAAAATTTATCAAAACTTAAATAAAGGCAGGATATAAAAAGTTAACATGAAAGTTCTTGAGAATGCCTTCGTTGTTGTAATTTCTCTACGAAAGAAAATCCTAATTAATAACCCAGTCGTGATTGCTCTAAGCTCCCATTAAATTGTCTTTCAGCGTTTCCTTCACTCGATTCGCTCAATTTTTACCTGCTGCCTGCCTCGTGCAGCACTCGCGCAAGTATTTATCTCTGACAGCTCAAGATGGTGCCGCCGCACTGCAATTTATTCCACGGAATACTTCCGCCGTAAGTAAATTATCATGTTTTTCCCAGTCAGATGTTTGCAAACACACCTTATAAATTATTTACATAAAAACGCACAAAAGCCATTTGCAACACTTTTTCGTAACTCGATTTGTCAAGCTGGCGGATCGTCGGTGCGGGAGTGCAGTGGCAGCCGCCAGTAGCGGCTCCTGATGGCAGGCGGGCGGGCAACGCAGACGCTCCGCGGATGCAGGAGCATCAGCATCAACGCTTCCGTTTCGTGTCGGGCGAAGAGAGCAGCAAAAAGTGACAAATGAAATTTTGAAGTTAGTACTTTGGAAAATGTTTGTTGCGCTGAGAATGCGCCCGAACAACAACAACAACAACAACAACAACAACAACGATAACAACAACAAGAACAACAAAAACAGCGAAGTAAGAGGAGCAAAAAAGGGCTTGAAGCAAAACGACTGCAATGGGTAGTAAAAAGATGTTAAAAAGTGAACTTGCAATTTGCTAATTTCTGCTTAAGAAAGCGCTGTAATTAATTTGGCGCTGTTAATCCTTGCGCTGCCGTCCTCGCGTTTGCCTCTGAATAATTCACACACATCCTTCAGCGCGAAATTCATTGCCGAAGTTTTTGCCGCGCTGCAAGTTATTATCAACGTCGCGTTTTTCCTCGTCGAGTGCCGAGCATGTTGCGCAAGTGCCGCTCGCCTCGCACAGCGACACTTTTCATCTTCATGTATTAATTATGCGGTCAGGATGCTAAAAAGCAATGTTGACAGAATATTTGATTTTTCATAACGAATGAGTGAGGAGGGTACCTGCAGGAAGGGCCTAGAGAGATAGAGGTAGAGGCAGTGATAGTCGGAGAGATGGTGGGAGAGATGGTGGGAGACATAATAGGAGAGATAGTGGGAAAGATAGTGGGAGAGATAGTCGAAGAGATATTGCGAGAGATAATGGGAGAGATAGTGGAAGAGATAGTGGGAGAGATATTAGGAGAGATAGTGGGAGAGATGCTGGGAGAGATAGTGGGAGAGATAGTGAGAGAGATAGTGCCAGGGATATTATGAGACATAGTGGGAGAGATAGTGGGAGAGATAGTGGGAGAGATAGTGGGAGAGATAGTGCGAGGGATATTATGAAACATAGTGGGAGACATAGTGGGAGAGATAGTGGGAGAGATAGTGGGAGAGATAGTGGGAGAGACAGTTGGAGAGATGGTGGGAGAGATAGTAGAAGAAATGCTGGGAGAGATAGTGGGAGAGATGGTGGGAGAGATATTAGGAGAGATAGTGGGAGAGATAGTGGGAGAGATAATGAAAGAGATAGTGCGAGGGATATTAGGAGACATAGTGGGGAGAGATAGTGGGAGAGATAGTGGAATAGATAATTGAAGAGATTGTGGAAGAGTTTATAGAAGAGACAAAGATCAGTTGAATGAACAGGAAAGAGGGTTTATCATTCGCATTAGTCATGCCAGAAGCTTTGTAATAAATGCCAGTCAGGAAAGTGAGAATCAATTCTCATGACTATGCACTACGGCATTTTCTCTTATATCACTATGAAGAACCACGACAAGTCTAGAATTTTTGTCTAGGACCTCCAGAATATAAATCAAAGAAGATTGGTAGAAAATCTTCTATACTATCTCTTAAAGCAGCCTGTGAGATAAACAAGAAAATCTGTTAGAAGATTAATAAAGAAACCGGAAGGCATATGAAGGTGTCGACAAGGATTTCTCATCGCTACACATAATCATCACCACAGGTCTATAAAGTAAGCCTGGGGTCCGACGATGGATGACACCATAATTTCTGTTTCATCCCCTTTGCTTTCTCGCCTGCTGCAACAGTTCAAAAGTTCCTGAATAATCCACTTCAGGGGTTGAAGATTTTTATCGTTGGAACTGGAAGAAATTTGAAAAACATTTAAGTTTTTGGCCGACGGCTTCAATGGTCTCATTAATGGCCATATTTAGTATACAAAGGACTGAGTTTCCGTAGGATGTGAACTGTTCAAGGACACAATATATGGAACACAAAATGTGAAGACAATATGTGCAACACAGTATGTGGAACACAACATATGGAACACAATACGTGGAACAAAATATGTGGGACACAATATGTGGAACACAATATGTGGGACACAATATGTGGAACATAACATGTAGAATACAATACATGGAAGACAATATGTTGAACACAATATGTGGAATACAATATGTGAATCTTTCGGATCTGGATATGGGGAAGGAGCATGTTTATACCATTTAGCTTAAAAAAAGGGAAAAAGGGTATACTAAATACTGTGCAAAAAGTGGGCGGTATATATTAACTGCCACGCCCACTATTAACAGAAATTAATAATTACAGATCTGGTGGAGATTTACGGACGAAAGGAACATGTAGACATTATAAAGTTATCTGCAACAAATGGGGTTGATCAGAGAAAAGACACGCTCACTTTTGATGCACTTCAATGTGCTTTGAATCAAACAGATGTGAACCCTACTCTTAAGGATTGTTGGGCCGGAGTTTTCTAAGTTACCCTGCTTTGGGCTTTTTCAAGTTGAACATTTCGTAGAGTAAGCCTCCGACTTCAATTTTATTGGTTATACAATATTAGAAATTCCTCAAAATGTTATCAAAATTGTTTCATGATTATTATTCTTTATCTTATATAATCCTATAAATCGTTCGAATAGGGCTCTATATTAGTTGTATTAATGCACTTTAGCTTGAATGTTCTTTCACCCAAATATCCTTGAACTGAAATGTTGTTTATCTTGAATGATCCTCAGCTCGACAATTGTTTAAATCGAATGCTCCTCAACTGGAGTATTATTTGTTTTTAATGTTCTTTAATTCGAATATTCTTTAACTCGATTGTTTTTAAACTCGAATGTTCTTTAACGCAAATTTTCTTTAACCAAAAGTTATGTAACTCGAATGTTTTTTTAACTCGAATATTCTTTAACTCGAATGGTCCTTAACTCGATTGTTCTTTAACTCGAATGTCCATTAACTCAAATGTTCCTTTACTCGAATATTCCTTAAGTAGAATGCTCTTTAGCTCGACTGTTCTTTAACTCGACTGCTGTTTAACTCGAACGATCCTTAACTATCTCGAATGTTCTTTAACGCGAATATTCTTTAACTTGATTTTTCTTTAACTCGAATGTTCATTAACTCGAATGTTCTTGAACTCGAATATTCGTTCAAGTCGAATGTTCTTTAACTCAGATAGTCTTTAACTCGAATGTTCTTCAACTCAATCTTTCTTTAACTCAAATATTCTTTAACTCGAATATTTTTTAATTCGACTATTGTTTAACTCAAATGATCCTTAATTGGAGTATTCTCATTTTCGAATTTTCTTTAACTCAGAAGTTATTTAACTCCAATGTTCTGTAACCAAATGATATGTAACTCGAATGTTCTTTATCTCGTGTTTCTTTAACTCGAATGATATCTAACTCAAATATTCGTTAACTCGAATGTTCTTTAACTGAAATATTATTTAACTCGAATCTTCTTTAACTCGAATATTCTTTAACTGCAGACTATACCTGTGGAATAACTATAGAGAACTGAGTGTTGTTTACTACCTGAGAGTGAATACATTCAATGTGAACTTTTCGCATCACATCAACGTTCGGAATGTTCGAAGTGTCAGGTTTCTTTCAATATAACTAAAGGATTCCTAAGTTTTTCGTGAATTTGTACGGCTCCAAATGAGTTCAAGATTTGCTAAGAGCGTCTCTCTGATTAACGATTCATACCACAGCTCTTACACGGATATCCATCTGGCACCGCAAAGGACCTTGTAGGTATATGTGTGGCCTTCACGGCTAGACAGTTTAACCTACCCTAACCTACCCTAAAGAGTCGAAGAGTGATATAAGCTTTTGTAAACTCAATTCATAAATAGGTCATTGATATTTAAACCCAGTTTGAGATAGGACTAAGGAAGTATACCACAGAACTGCACAAACCCATGCTTTCATACTACTTCTCTCTGGCATAAAACAAGGATAACCCTTGATTTTTGCACTCTATTTTAAAAATTCACCAGGTGAACTATGAACTACTTATACTGGACTAGTATCTTGGAAGCTTTTGAGCAATTTTAGTCAGCTTGGTATTCTCATAATATCGTGTTTTTTCCACATCTATAGAAACAACATTCGAATATTCTTCAGCAATCACTGTTACAGGATTTTCAATATTTTTCTTATGCACAGCAGCACACCTATAAAAGATATTTACCCTAATTACATAAATGAAAGATTCTGTTACTGACCCTAATTTCAGCAGCTTCCGTTGTATCCCTGCTTCAACTCTCATACTAATTTCATTATCAACAGCTGCCCGAAGGGAAATGCTGGAGTAATATTTCTTATGATAATCGTCGGCAGCAGAACAAGTCACCGAGCCAATGAACCAGTAAGCCAATGGGGGCAAGGAGCGACTGCAAGTGGAGACTACAAAAGAAAGCAAGAGACACATAATTGTCGCTCGGTCACTGAAATCAATGTCAGTGAAATTGATCAAGGCGCTGGAGAGCAGAACGTTTGGTTTTTATTATAACAAATGCAATGAGCATAACAAAACACTCAAATACAATTACTAAGAGCAAAGAAAACAAAAGGAAAATCCATTGAAAAAGGGCGCACAAACGAAAAAAAGTCAACAAGGACCAAGCGAGTACCAAGCGGGGACCGTGCGAATTGCTTTGACCAAATTGAAATAAAGTTTGCAACAAAATGTCACACCGGAAATGACACCCGGCATGGCATAAACGGCGTCACCACCGCTGCCGCTGCCGCTGCCGCTGCCACTGACACTAGCGCTGGCGACGGGCATAGTGCACAGTGTCACAGCCGCAGCCATGCCATCGGCAGATACTCGAGATGAGTTTGCAGTTTCCGCTCGGTTGTAGCAGGCCTCCTCCTCCTCCAAGTCTCCGTGTTGCTCCAGCCCAGCAATGAACGGCATAAAAGATGACACTTTATGTGTCTCGTATTCGCAGCGAAACGGAGCGAAGCGGAGCCACAGCTGCAGCGGATTTGAAAGTACATAAACCTACAAATGTCATGTTTATAGTCCTTTGCAAGGATATTGTCGTTAGTCGTCGCACTGCTAGCAAACATTGCTGCCACAGTAGCTGGTGTGCCCAGCGCTGGTGCTGTTGCTGGTGGCTGTGCCCAGTGTTGGTGCCTGGTGCCTGGTGCCTGGGCCTGTGCCTGCTGGTGTTTAAGCGCTGTCCTGATACAATTTTTATTGAATCTCCGCAATTTTGCCTGCGCTGCTACGTTTGTCTTTGGTTTTGTTTCTGTCCTGTGTCGGCGCACCATTTTATGTACGCTCAGCCAGGGAGCTGGGAGCATTTGGGTGTTCTTTTCTTTCCATTTTTTCTTTGTTTTTGTTGCTGTCTTCGTCTTTGGAATCATCTTAAATTAGATTTGGCCAATTGCAGGATTTTTATTTCATTTCACAATTTTCCTCCCACTTCCTTTTCGTCGTTTTCTTTTGGCAATTACTCTAATTTTATTTTTATTTCACTTTTTATGATTTTATTCCGCCTGCTGCGCCGCTCCATTCGGTATTTGGACGCACTCATTACAACCTGACAATATAAGGACACGGCCTGTTTCTGATTTTTTGGGACAACTCGACACAGTGCTGATACGGCAAGGAGTAAAGGAAAGGAAGAGGTGAGGTACTGTATACTACGAGAAGAGGACAGAAAAGTGCATCTTGGAAGTAACCTCAGAATGGATCCTTCGGGTCAATGCCACAGGGATTGAAGTCTAGCAAGAAATGTTGGAGTTGCAGTGTGTGGCCTTCGGATACATGAGTTAAAATCTACCAACCTTGGCACAGGACTCTCAATATCATTTCAAAGTATAAAACTATACGATTGGTGGTATAAAGATTCCTTATATTATAGGGTAAATCCCTATAATATAATATCTAGGTAGGTAGGTAGGTAGGAGTGGCCGCCTAGTTTGCACACATAATGGCCCATTGTTATACTATGGTATGGCGCCGTTCAAGCAGTGACTCAAGAGTTCTCTTACTTGGGATGGTGGCAGTCAACGCAACGCGACTCCCCCATTATGTTGCAGGAAGCCATCCTGACAGTTTGATGAACTTTGCTATGTCCCTAATATTAAAGGATGACAGCTCTGTCAGACTTGTCAGAAATGAAGCACCAAAGGTGCAATTTATTCTTCTGCTCAGGGATGGGCAATTGCATACGAGGTGGAAAACCGTCTCGTGCTCCTCCTCGGAAGCACAGCCTCGGCAAAAATCGTTTGAGGTTAGGCCCAGTCTTTCTGCGTGCTTTCCCAGTATGCAGCGGCCGGTAAAACCCGACACAGTTGTCGACAGTGAAGCGCGATCAAGTCGAAGAAGTTGATTGGGGCTGTTTTTGTCCATTCTTGCTCAACTTAGTCTAGCCGTGTGAGAAGATTCCTCGTCAACCCAGGATTTGTAAGCGTTTGCCAGATATTTCCGTTTCATATCGAGCTTGGCTGCTGCCAGTGGGATGCCCATATTTACGAAGGGCTGAATTTCGTGCAGTAGCGTGCCTGCCTTGGCAAGCTCGTCCGCTTCGCAGTTGCCCGCTAGTTGTTGATGGCGCTATGTCCGGGATCGCAGACTAGATGCACCCGAGAGTGTCTTGAGAGCTCATTTAGAGATGTTCGACATTCATGAACGAGTCTTGAGGTGGCCGTAGAGCTAAAAAGAGATTTAATGGCAGCTTGGCTATCTGAGAAGATGGTTACGACTGCACCGATATCGCTACTCAGCATCCATTTGGCTGCGTGATAAATGGCCATGATCTCAGCCTGAAAGACGTTGCAATGGTCAAGGAAACGTAGGGAGATGTTTAAGTCCAGTTTGTCGGAAAAGATACCACTGCCGAATCTACCTCTGAGTTTGGAACCGTCGGTGTAGATATCGACCGTTTCGCCGACGATTAAGTCTTTTGAAGTCCAGTCGTTTCTGCTTGGAATAGTGAGGTCGAACTCCCTGTTTAAATCGGGATAGACCGATATGTAATCGATAAAGTTGGGAACAGGTGGATCGTGATTTAGAATAGAGGCATGTTCCAGAATAGAGGCATGGCCCGTCAGTGTTAGGCGCCAATGCGAAAGAGCGCTAAGTCTAATCGCTGTCAACTTGGCTTGTTGCTTAACCAGGAGCTCCGAAGGGAGCATGGCAAAAAGGGCTTTCGTAGGTGTGGTACGAAGAGCGCCAGTGATCAGTAGAGCCATGGATCTTCTGATGTTATCTAAGAATATGTAAGTCTCTTTAGCAAGGTAAAATTAGTTTTGAGTTACGTCAACTACCAGATAAATTATTCGGCAAGTCTCAAAGGTCTTTCAGTAGGCATGCTATGGTTCAATCAGGATTGTCACTTAGATAAGGTAGGTGGAACTAGTTGCCCTTCTTGATAGAGCCCGCCTATGCCAATATGGTCAATTGTTATCTAAGGAACTCATCCCTTTCTCTAGGTATCCAACCAACTGAGACTAATGATCGAACGTTTTAAGCCTTGGGGTTCAACTTCCGAGATGTCGACAAGGACTGGTACTTCTTTGAGTAGTCCACCTTCTTGTTAGAGCCCGCTTATGCCAATATGGTTGAATGTCATACACAGGACCTCATCCCTTTCTCTAGGTATCGAACCAACCGAAACTAATGATGGAACGTTTTAAGCCTTGGGGTTCAACTTCCGAGATGTCGACAAGGACTGGTACTTCTTTGAGTAGTCGACCTTCTTGTTAGAGCCCGCTTCTGCCAATATGGTTGAATGTCATACACAGGATCTCATCCTTTTCTCTAGGTATCCAACCAACCAAAACTAATGATCGAACGTACTAAGCCTTTGGGTTCAACTTCTGAGATGTCGACAAGGACTGATACTTCTTTGAGTAGTCGACCTTCTTGTTATGCCAATATGGTTGAATGTCATACACAGGATCTCATCCTTTTCTCTACGTATCCAACCAACCGAAACTAATGATCGAACGTACTAAGCCTTTGGGGTTCAACTTCTGAGATGTCGACTGGTACTTCTTTGATACTAGTAGATTATACGGAGTCGCAATCGTTATGTACCAAGTCTGACGGAAGCCCAATACTCTTTGGCTTCAAACAGACTCCGCCGACCTGAATTCCACAAACCTGGTATCATCCTAGGTGAGTTGGTTGAACCCTTACTTTAGTCGTAATTTAATGAATTTTTCTTCTAGACAAGGAACATTTTTGGTGGTTTGGAATAAGTTTTGGTGCTGAACTAAATTAGGCGACTTTGGGAATCTTCTTGGATTTGAAGGTATTTCTTCTTTCTGTTCTAAAGAATTAAAGGACTCTAGACAAGTATCACTTAATACTTCTGAAAAAGTTGCGAAGAAGAGTTATTCATGGAATATAATGTTTGGATCAGCTTTGGCAGTTGTTGTTCGTTGTTAATAAGTGCATGTACCCCTGGAACTTCCTATCTGCCCCGATACCTTGAGGGTTTTAGAAGCATTGCACTACCGCAGAGATTACAGAACACGGCTCTAGCACAGATCCATTGCTATTTGTCCTGGTTCGTTCCCATATCCTTGTATTTGGGAGTTTTTATACCCAAACAACCTTAATCACCATGATCATCCCCACGGTACCATGCAAATCCACATCTGGTATCCCTGGATACCAATATCAACATTACATATGCATAAGTCAGCTCATATTTACATACATATTAACTAAGGCAAATCAGTCAAGATTTTACGGTTGTCGTTTTCTCATGATTTGTGCATGCATTCCCTTTACACCGCTAACAATACCCCTCAAGTTTGACCTACACATTAAGCAACAGTTAGAGTTTTTTGTCTCTGTTGTTTTGCGCTTGTGTTTTGTTGTTGTGTTATTGGAAGTAAATGCAGTTTCTGCTGTAGAGTTTTTTAACATTAACTTCGAGAAGAAGGTCAAGAAGATTTTAAATGAGTAGAAAAAATAGTGTTGACTAATGAAGAGCTCCAATAGAATTAAATAATTAATAGTTAATAAAAATTCCTTGTAAAATTATTAAGAAAATAATAAATGAACTGAAGAAAAAAAAGATAAAATTAATTAGTAAAAAATGACTTTTTATTAAAAGAAAAAGAACCCCTCGTTTAAGCTTCTTAAACAGAAGCTCTCATACACTTTGCTTTTAGACACATTGTGTAGTAATTATAAAGATACATTCTCCCCGACCTCTCTTGATTACTAAGTGGCAGATGAACTGCTTTTCTTATTGAAGTAATCCACTTCCAAAATGGTGAAATCGCTCCCTATGACAGAGCCCTCAAGTCAAGCAAGGAGTAAATCATTGTTCAGTAAACCGAATCACAGCAATAAATTATGTAAGGAGACGCAATGGAGCGTCATGCTGGCGTCACGTTATGGAAAAGTTACAAATTGAATCACAGCCCACTTAGGACTACGGTTTCCTCAATTTATGAGTGAGCGATGCCGACATCCAATGGAGCACAACTTCAAAGTTACTCGTACCTACCGATCTCATTTGTACGATTAGCCACCGCAAAGCTACGCCACGTCATGCCACTCCAGACTACTCCACTCAATGGCAACTCAACAATGACAATGGCAATTGTCGACAGGCGGCAGTCGGTAATCGAACGACCTTCAATGTTAACCTTCAGCAACAAACGCCAATGGCTGCTGGCCTCTGACTAACGTAACCCAGCCCCAGGTTGACTCCTGGCTGCTAACTGCTGACTGCTGCCTGTTGTTGCTGCTCCCGCGTCTGTCTGCGGCGATTTGTCATTTTCGTTGACATTTATTTTCAATTTTCCACTCATTAAAAGGGAATTATTATTGTGATTTTATTGTCTCTGCACAATTCAATTTATCCCACAACTGATCCAACCTCGACGATTTCATTCAATTTCTTCTAATACCCGGCTCAGGGGGAGGGGAGCCCGCAATTGGGGAGTCACTCCGGCCCTTCCTCTGCTGTGCTGTGCTTTCGCTATCGCTCTGAAATCTTGATATATTAGGGCAGCTTGTTGATAGCATTCGGCGGCCCTAGCAAAGGTGCGGCGGGTGGGCGGCTAAGCACACTTCGTTAACCCCTCGAGCAACGTCACAACAAAATAACAACATCGACAAAATAATATTTATTGAAATAGAAGCAGAGTTACGGGTGCTTTTGCGCAAAGGAAGTTTTTAATCGATTACTATTTCGAGTGCGGCGAAACACCACCGAACTATGTAACTGTCTTGCCGGCGTAATTTGTTGCTTTGTTGTACAAGGAAGAAACAAGGAGCTTGTGGAGTTATCGACTGGTGTACAATAACTCAATATTTAGCGGGATTAAGCAAGGAACTTTTAATTCACTGTCGCCTAATTGGCAGTGACTTTTCAATACTCCCCCTGCGATTGTCAGAAACTTTGTCAGGACTCCAGCCGCAGAACTGCAGAGCAGTGCAAAGAGAATCGATGAGAGAAAAATTTGTCTTGTGCAATTTTCATTATGTTCTTCGCTGATTATTTCTGCAAATTATAAACGAATCTATCATTGATTAATTAGGCGTAAACACCGCAACATTCAACGAAATTGCTGCTTGGGAAATACAACGTTTTCGTTTACGTTGTCGTTGTCGTTGGAGTTGCCGTCTGTCTGTCTTCAGTGCTGTTAGCTTGCCATGGCTCTGCCGCTGGTTGCGGAGGACGGCAACTGCTGGAGCTGGGGCAGGAGCAGCAGCACCACCAGCAGCAGCAGCTCCTCTGAGCATTCAATGTGGCTGCGGTCCCCATTTGCTGGCGGTTATTTTATCTGCCATCAGTACAAGCGCGTAAATCCTCGTTAAATTCCCTCGCATATCCATCCATCCAGCACAATGGATATTGTTCCTTCTTCCCTCGCTATTATTATTGCGCTCGCTTCCTACAACAGCAGCCACAGTCACAGCCACAACTACTGATTTTCTTCCTCTGGTTGTTCTATCGTTCTTGTGGTTGTTGTTGTTGTTGGTGTTGTTTGTGTTGTTGTTGCAGTTGTTGTTTGTGTTGCTGTTGTTGTTGTTCCTGCTTTATGCCAGTTGTTATATTGTTGGTCTTGCTTTTTATTTAGCGTAAAAATAAAGCAAATTTATACCCTCCTCGCCCCATCGTCCTGTGTGGAATGTTTGTTTTTGTAATTTTAGAAAATTGTTTCTTGACAATTTCGCTTCTTCGTTTCGCGCACATTCCCCGCTACTGTCATATATTTCTCCCATCCCCCGACGCTGATACTTACGATTCACCATTTCGCTGTTGCTGGATTAGTGAGTGCGGACTGTGCGGGGGGAGTGCGCCATGGCGTGCATGTGTGCGTGAGTGTATTTGGTGTAATTTATGTAATTGTTACAGTTAATCGAGCGTAATTGATTTTATTTTGATCTTTATTATTGCAAATTTTATATTTCGCTGAGTTCCAGCAGAGTTGGAGTTGTGCGGGACGATTAGTTGCAAAAATAAAATATAAAATATGGTTGGCATCCTGCTGGGGACAGAGAGGACACCAACATTTGGTGCACATGAATCTGTACTTAGCGGTTAGGAGATTGTCCCCTCTCGGTTTACAGAATACTGCTTTAAATATTTCATAAATTAAATAAAGAAATATTTTATATTATATAAATTTTTTTGTATTTCCCGGACATTGTTTTGAAGAGAAAAAGTTGGTCTTGCTTCCCGCCTCATTCGTTCGCTCTGATTAAGCTACGCTATATTTACAACACTCTCAGTATCATTCTACTTAATTTTTACAACACTTTCCGCATTACTTTTCTTAAATATCTCCTGCTATAGTGATCGGAATATTCCGCTTTAGCCCCACTCGAGCCTTATGTGCCGGCACTGAATCCTGAAGGAAACCCCCACTGAAAAGGATAGTAGGTAAACCTGGTAAGACTTATTATTCCTCAGCTACACTTTCATAAGAATGAAGAGACACAATACACGTGATGAGAGATTCCCAACAATTAGGATGAGAGACTCCCCACCATGAGGATGAGAGACTCTCCTCCATGAAGGTTAGGTTAGTTTGCGAAGGCGTGTGCGGAAACGAAGTATCCGCACTTCCACTCGGAGACATCTATGTCCATTGTGACTGCCTTCTAAAATGCCAATAGGAGGCATACTCGTCTTTTCCCTCGATTTCCGTATACATTGGAAGTACAATCCCCATTAAACCATTTGGTTTAAAGTGAGGAGATCCGATAGATCCACCTTCGTTATATCTGTCAAGCTTGTGAAGAAGCGCGACCCCAAACATTGAAGTCGTTTCAACTGTAGTCTTGAACATTGACATAAAAAGTGATGAATCGATTCTGCTCTTCATCATGGCATCTCCTCCATAGCCCGCTCTATGGAATACACCAAATTTTTACCAAGCTCAATACTTGGATTCGTATCGCTGGGTTGTGTAAAAAGCGAACAGTTCCCTCTTCAGTTAGAACAATTGGTTTTATTAGTATTCGTTCAACTTACTTTTAAAAGCCTGCTCGCTTCTCACACTTCGCCTTCGCATATAGTTTGCTTCAGTTAGCCAGTTGTTGCACCACAATTTTATATTTACATCCGCTTCAACTGCCCATTGCTAACACCATGTCCGCTCTGTGACGATCACTTGTTAACTCTCGTTGCTAACATGACGTCCGCTCTGCGACGATCACTGCTCAACTGCCCGTTGCTAACACGATGTTCTCTCTGCGACGATCACTTGTTAACTCTCGTTGCTAATACGCGCTCACACTGCTTGCTGGCACTCTCAGGATTCTGCTGTGATCACTTTGTTTCTGTCACTGGTTAACTGATCTACTACTACGATGTTCACTTTCGGCTCCGCTCAATGTTTCACTGCTGCTGCTACTACGATATTCACTAGTCACTTTCACTTGCTCACTGGTCCCGATATCAACTGTGCAGTCGCTTATATACTTCTTGTATATAAGAACTTCCACTAGACTTTGAATGCAGTGACGCATGACTTCTCACGTGTGTATTTTTAGGGTTTGAAATTGACGCTTACCCTAAAACTATCAACAAATCAGAGGCGTGTTGATTTCGTAACAATATATACGTACAGTTTCCACCTCTCACATTACACTCATAGGACTTGTGATCTATCAGGAGAGTAAAATAATCTCCAAATACAATTCAAGTATAACCCATGAAAAACACAACTAACAACATCTAAAAATAAATTCCAAGTATAAACCACCAACTAGTTTAATATTAATCCGGTTTAATTACTATAATATGAATGCGCTAAAATCCTGGATAAGTCAATAAAACTGTAATTCAAATGAAAACGGCAGCTTATTCAAGAGCCGTAAATAAGTTCCCTAGAAACGAGTAGTCACAATGACTAACACTGAGGACCCACCTGGGGCGTTCATTCATTTTATAACGATAACGTGGAAGCACTGAACATCAAATCAGTTGAAACGATCTATTAGATAACTTATCGTGACTTCCATTCACTTTAAGTGATATTTACTAGCAGCACAGCACTAATTTGTACTCATATAAATCAAATTGCTCTTTATAAAAACTTTATAGTGTGTACTAACAGGGCCGTTCGGGGTTACATCAGCGCCCAGTTGAGAATATCCATTTTAGAATATACATTTTTTCTTTCATGAGCTTGCAAATATCTAAAGAGCAGTCATCGGGATCAGTAAACAAGTTTGTCAGATGGTTCATATATATTCACATATATGATATACTCACATATATATGATACATATACTGGATTTATAGCATACTTCCCGAGTCAGCTCAAAATTCTACGTCTCCCTTCCAATAGAATCTAATTTCTTAGGAGCATGTTTTAAGAAACAATGAAGATATTTACATTTACTGCAGCTGAGCACTCCGAGAATTAGTGTAAATTACGGTCAAATTCCAAAATCTACACGTCTACATTGTATGTGTATACGCCCATTTTTCTTATAGAATTCATATACTTTCAGGTCAAACTCATTATTGCGAAATCGATATAGAAAATCGATATTTATTGCCATGCCTGCAGATAAATGAACAGTTTAGTAAATATTGGACAACGACCGTGCCCACTTTTAATGATTTTTTTATGCAAATCTACAAAAAATGTATGCGATATGTTGGAAGACAAATTTGAAGTTATTACATTATTGATGTATTATGAAGCGTCATGTACACACGAAAGAATTATCCTGCCATGCCCATGCTATCTTCGATAACTGCATTCACTACTAAAAGGTTTTTTATTACAGGAATCATTATTATTATTATAGTACCTCACATGTAGAGTTAAGAATGCAAATTGCTCTACGACTGAGGTTTCAAGCGCCTAAGAAGGGCGTGGCTATACAATAACACAAATATAATGCGGTTATGGTCGACTGTGACCACCACAATGAATGCATAGAAACATTGTTGTAGGTGCCACCTTAGGACTATAGCAATTTTTCTTCATGTCTTCCCACCCTCTTTTTGCGCCTTTCTTTAAATGCCTCAGACCCCTCGTGCCGGCCCTGGGCCTACTGATAACAATCGCAACAATTATACGAGTAGAGCACTCGCAAAGTCATAATGTGGCTCATTTGGCTTCTGACATCACCGCAGTCACCAGCACGTATTGAAGATAGTGATTTCTTTTAACCGTCCATCCACTCATGATGAAACTCTCTACCAATGCTGACGAGTGTGTCGAATGTGGCATGAAGAAAGTTCATTCAATGAAATCTGTTTCCACTTTTATTTGCCACCTTTGTCATTCGTATACTCTTCTCTTCATTTTATTGCCAGCAGCAATTAACTTGCAACCTCTCCCCCGGCGAGGCTCCACCCGCCCTCAGTTCAGCTACAGCAGCGCACCTGCATAATTTAGTAACACTTCCAAATATTTTTGCCAGTTTTATGTCAGTTTTTATGATGAATTGCTGCATAATTAACGACACTTTTGCGTTCCACACAGCTCTGCTATGAGTTGTTGTTGTTGCGACTGGCATTGTTGTTGCGTTGTTTGTTGTTGTAGTTGTTGGCGGTGACACCTGCATTAAATAAAATGTATTATGCTGGGAGGCAGGGCAATATTTTCCATTTCAGACTTAATTTTTGAAAAACTTTTATTGTAAGTGACATAAATTCTGTCCTGGCGGAGAGGAGGAGAGGAAGAGGAAAGGAACAGCATATCTGCAAGAAATGGGTGAATCTTTTATTTTTTAATTACTTGCACACTTTCCTTTTCATAATTTATACTTTCTAATTTTTCATTTCAGGTATCATTTCCTATTTAGAACCCTAAATTCGGAGCTACAAAACTGACGAAGGAAAAGTACAAAAGTTGGCTTGGCTGAAAAGGGGGGGGGGGGGGGGGGGGGGCCTTGGGTACATAGGAGAGGCCGTGGATGCAGAAGAGGGGCCTTGGGTACAGAAAAGAGGCCGTGGATACAGAAGAGGGTCTGTGGATACGGAAGAAGGGCCGTGGATGCAGAAGAAGGCCATGGATACAGAAGAGGGTCTGTGGATGCAGAAGAGAGGCCGTGGATAAGGAAGAGGGGCCTTTCACAATGGAAGCCAGCAAACCAATGGAAAGCACTTTATTTTTAATAGATGCAAATACCACGAAGATTCCCAGTATGACAACACCAACTCTGTACACTGAAATAGTATTCAGTTCGTTATCCTTATTATTCTATTATAATTATTTTCTTGAAGAAACAGTTTACTACTTTAGAAGTAGACTATCAAATAAGTGTTTAGAGTTACTGGAATCAATTCAGTGATCGAACAATTAGCAAAACTATTTAACGCAAAAGTATTTTCCACCAACCATCATCCTCCATGAAGATTTCTTATAAGAAACAACCTGAAATATATCGACGCACTTGTAATTGGCTACCCAAGAATCCCATAATGACAACAGGGTTACAAAGCAAGTCTTAGGGAAGTTATGAGAATGACACTAAGAAATATCGGTGTGGATATCCAAAGACATTATCCTCCCAGTCACATGAATGGTGCACGAATATGGTGGAGCAATATCACTGAAGAAACTGCTAAACATAAGTTTGAGAAAGTCCCAAAACTAGTATGAACCATCCTAATATGAGCTATGAGAACCTCAACGAATGCGTTGAACTCTGGCAAACTTCTCACCACTAAACTACAACACCAAGGCAAGTAATTCAAAAGGACAAAAAGATACCCAGAATTAGATAGAATCTAAAAAGGTTTCTAAACCTTCCTTGTAAATGATCAACTACAATATTCCGGAAGTAAGTGAAGGAACTGTGGAGTAGGAGTGGATAAGAGACCACGTCCGAATGGGTCACTTAAACAAATCCATAGCAAAGATAGCCATAGGGGTTGCATATTAGACCAACACTGAAGGCATCCCTTTAAGCAAAGAGACCATAATATATGGCACAGGCTATAAATACATCCACACACTATTCTACACTAATCTATAGGAAAAATTCTCTACAGCAATGAGTCCAAGGAACAGATTAACGTATCTACACCAAACTATATAAAATATTCTCGATAACAATTAGTATCAGGAAGAGATAAACCTAATAAACAGCCAAGCGGTACTAATTACATTCAGTGACCACCATATCCATTTTAATACTTCTTTAGATCCCAGAAAAAGTAAACAGAATTAAAATAAATTCAAACGAACATCGGGGATATCATGGTAGGAAGGAAGCAAATGAACCAGCCAACTAGGAGCTGCGGAGATTGGCTTTATTAAAACTAATACCAAAGGAGATATCTCAACATTGATAAGGCAAAATGAGGTACTATACTGCTAGTAACACAGGATGATCAGACACTAAAAAATGTGCCTAAATCTTAATTGAAAAAAATGTAATGAATCATCATCAATAAACCCTAAAAGAGAAGACTAACAACGCTGATATGGTGTACTAACCTGTCCATTATACACGTGACTACCAATTGGTTAATTTGGGACGGAGCAATCCAGAAACTGGCCGAAGAGAAGAAAACAAATGAATGCTGAAGAGAAGGAAACAACGAAACCTGTTTTTGAGGCAATACTGAAGAGAAGGAAACAATGGAAGACATTCATGATAAAGAAATTATGGAATATATTTTTCTATGAATTATATCAACCAAGGAATCAAATTTAAAAACATTGAAAGTGAACAACATTCTATAAGCCGAAAGTTCGCATAGAAGACAACACTAAATCGTGGCTTATCGAACTATGACATTCTGAGCTAATCGAACAATGGCATATATGGCGCGATAGCGAACTCCATTGATCATAACATGGCGATCATTTTCATCGACGAAAAATACGATACATCGAACTATGACATTCTGAGCTGATCGAAGTATGAAATACAAGACACGATAGTGAACTGCATTGACCATAACAAAGCGATAATTTTCATCGTAAAATCACACCTTCAGCATTAAATCCAAACCACACGGTCGCTTTTGTGGTTACAATGGAGTCTCTTGAAGCACATGTGGGTTTGTTGCTGTCCAATTACGCAAATTTAAAATGGCCATTAGGCCAAAAATTTGCTTCATCCTTGAAGATTACTTTTCAATGAAATTCAGGAGTTCCTTCAAACTTATGCAGAGTCGAATCGGAGAAGTTTCGTTGGTTCAAATGATCAAGGGGCTTTAGTTCTAGAGTTAATTTGATCTTGTAAGGGTGAAGGCCAAGATCTTTACGCTGAATTCGACTGTGAGTTTCTCAACTCCTGTGAACAGCGTGAAATCGACTGATTTGGCTCATTTTGCACTGAAGCACTTACGGTTGCGATATTTTGGGTACTTCGACCGGTACGTTTTCTCATAGGAACATTACTTACTTTCGTAGCCTAATCACAGAATCTGCAAAACAATCCGCTATTGAGTTACCGGTGAACTTAACAACGCTCGCCAGGCTCCTCTGCTTTGCAGGCGTCATCTCCAATCCGTTATATCAAGCGTACTTATGGTTTCCTCGAATTGGTCTTAGCATCGGAAGAATGGTCGCCCTCCACATCATCGCCCAGCAGCTTCCGCTTCGAGCACCTTTTTCGCTGGAGCTTCTTCAGCCATATGAACGACATGTTCAAGCCAGCGCAGACGTTGTATAGTCTCCAGGGTTCCGCAACAGTCTTGCTTCACTCCGTTCAAATTCTTTGAGTGCAATATGACGGGATGACCCGAGTGCTTCCTCGGGGCGGCGTGTCGACTTGAATGGTAATTCCACCATATATTGTCCAGAGGATTCCCGATAAGTAGTTCGTGTATACAAATCTGGACATGCCTTATCACTTGAGGAAAGTCTTTTCCTTAGGTCGTTCTTCCACTTCCCAGAACTTTTGTAGGAATTCCTCGACTGAATGGTGGTCAACGGTCACCCTGGCACAGAAAGATCGCACCGTGCTCTCAGCTATTGGTCCAGTGAGGTTCTAACCAAATATCGTCTCCTGCGTCTGACTATGTCAATATCACCGTAGAGCTCATACAGTTCATCGTTCATACGAATACGGCAGTCGTCGCCGACACAAACAGGACCGAAGATTTTGCGAAAAATTTTCCTCTCGAACACCCCAAGCGCGGCTGCATCAGTCTGCGACACGACCCATGCTTCTGCGCCATAGAGCAGCACGGGTAGGATGAACGTCTTGTAGAGTGTCGGTGTTGTCGACCGAGAGAGGGCTCTACTACATATTTGCTTACTGAGCTCTTAGTAAAAGCTTTAGCAAACGTAATTCTTCGTTTAATCTCCAAGCTAACGTCGTTTTCGGTGTTAATGTCGGAGCCAAGGTATGTAAATTCCTTCACAACTTCAACAGTACAGTTGTCCGGCTGAAACATGGGATCCTAAACGCCGAGTATCCCTGTTGGTGGACAGCACATACTTTGTCTTGCCCTCGTTCACCCTCACACCCACTTTCGCTGATTATTTTCCAATGGCGGTAAATGGAGCAGTAACATCTCGCTTAGATTTATAGATGAGTTTATCCTCATCTTTCAAATAAATAGGGGCATCACAATAGATCTTTCAGGTCGCAGTGTATAACACCCTTAAATATATCTATATCGAACATCTCGCTTTCAACGTCCAATGATGTCGATGTCATCAGCATATGCGAGGAGCTGGACACTTTTGTAGAAAATAGTGCAATTCCGATGTACACTGGCCTTCCGCAGTTCCCCTTCCATGTTGAAATTGAGGGGGTCGCACGACAGTGGATCGCCTTGTCTGAAACCTCGCAAGGTATTAAATGGTTCGGAGAGCTTACTTCCTACCTTGACAGAGCTGGATGTACTGCTCAATGTCATTCTACAGAGCCGTATTAGCTTTGTAGGAATATCGAACTCAGACATTGTGGTATATAGACAATTCCTTATCGGGCTGCTTTATAGTCGGCAAAGAGATGGTGAATGTCGATCTGTTTCTCGTGGGTTTTCTCCAGAATTTGGCGTAGCGCGGTTCTACAACCGCACTGATAAAGTCCAATCAGTGTGTTGGCATATGGTTTCAGTCTATCAATATGTTAGACAGAAGCTTATAAGAGATGGCAATAATACTGATTCCGCGGTAGTTGGTGCACAGGAACATGCAATAGTGAATATGTTGACTCGTATTTATCCACTGTAGCATGCTCAGCCTGTCTGGTGGGATGATTATTACGAGTTATTCGACCACTGACTCAGAATTTCGGTGGTAACTTTCGATCATTTCCAAAGGTTACTCTTTCGTGAACTTCATCGTGATCAAAATGTAAACCTTGGCTAATATTTCAGCATTGTCAGATCATAAAAAAGCAGAACGATTACTTTTACTACATCCCAAGATAACTTTGAGACTTTACAAACTACGGAATAACTATACCTAACTAGAGTGGAAGCCTGATAACAAAAGGCTTTATAAACAAGAAAGTATTATACACCTAATCATACTATATAAACCCTTCCTAGAGAACCCAAACAAAAACCTTACAAAAATTTTATTCTGACATTACGAAGGAAAGATCTTCGTTAATTGCCTGGGGTCATTACGAAGGAAAGATCTTTGATCAATGGTTGGAGTCATTACGGGGCATAATCCACGGGCCCATCATATGGCGACCATAGGCATCATCGAGAGTCCGAACTGCATCTCCTGTCTGGAGGAAGAACAGGACGGCACAGAGCATTTTATCTACGCTGGTCCTGCCTTTGTCAGAATGAGGAGGCGTATATTGGGGTCAGATGTTTCGGAATGGGCACCGTACATTCCTTATACTTGGAGAGATTTCTGAAATTCAGAAAAGAGTCAAGGAAGTATGAAAAGGTGTGACTTCCATTCCAAAATCCCGTATCTCCCCTTCCTACAAAAATTTCCAAGCTTATAGTACAATGGGAATTCATGCCTGAGTGCTTGCAGCCCTCCTACTTCGGTGGTTCACTGGCCTAGTCCATTACTAATCTATTCTATTCTATACTGTAAAATTCATAAGCAAAGGCCAGGATCTAGTATGGTCGAGAAAACATAATTCAAATACTCTCTAAGACAAAACTTCACATTGAAGATCACAACAAAATAAAGGATGAGGATGGAAAGGATGATGAATGCTGATGCATGGGAGACCTCAGAAATTAAGTGATGAAACAAACATTGCTGTGTATTCACAGGGGACCAAAAATTCCCTATTCGGTCACTGCCAACATCACTCTACCAGCCAGTAAATAACAGTATTAGGTTCCTCCGTACCCTCATTCCACCCTTGGGTACCACAACTGAAACCTCAACTCTCAATAGATAACAAAACAAGTAACTGAAAGTTAACAATTTCGATAAGAAATCAAGTAAAAGTAAGCGAGTTGACTTCTGATGGAAAACTTGGCTGACTTCCGAGAAGAAAACCACAACAGCATTTGAAATATGAGGAGTCAAGCAAAACTTAAGCAGGCATCGTAGGAGGCTGTTAACAGAGATTCCAAGTACCGCCTTGGAATGGTAATAATAATGATGATTATGACGATGACGATGATGATGATGATGATGTTGATGCTAATGTTGATGATGATGATTATGATGACGATGTTGATGAAGATGATGATGTTATACAATCCACAAATTAGTATTAATTATGGTATTATTGTATTTAATTTGCTTATTAACTATAAACAACAAATCTAAACTCTCTTTTCAGCCCCTCCCCCCGGCGGCTGTCGCTTAATTTGTTGTCTTAATTCGTAATGCCATAAAATACCAAAAAGGCATGTCCCGTTCAAAATCCCAATTATGCCCAATCCCAAGCTCAATCTCGATGCTGGTGGCAGCAACTAAATTTACAGCAAAAACAAGTGGAAGCAACAGCGTTGTAAACAGGCTGCATCCCCCACCAGGCTGGGGGAACACGGAAAAAAAATCGCATACCAAAGGTAGCAGCTCGTAATTTATGACCATCATGTTGGCATGACGCTAATATAGTGTGACCCCTGCTCCTGCCCCTGCCCCTGCCCTAGCCACTGCCACTGCCACGACCATAGCTGCCAACGTTGGCAACTAACAGGGAGCTGCACAGCATGTCCTTGCGTCCAAACACACACAGGCTGGGTTGTAAAAATCCACAAAGAAAAACGTGTTCTAACAAATAAGCGCCTGGAGTGTCGTACAACAGCGCGCCAATGTATGAGAATGTGTGGTGTAAGTGTACGTAGCTGTGTGTGACGTCAGCGGAGGGAGTGGGTAGGCAATCTGCCTTTTGAATTTCGTTCGAATTTGAAGTGAAAAATCTCGGGGGAATTTTTATATTCCATAATAGTACGTGTTATTTCTCTGTGCCGCCCCCATATTCTCCGTTGGGGCACTTTTGCAGACTTTTTGGCGGGGTCTTTAGTCAGTCCTGCAGATGGTTCGAGCCAGCAGTAATACAATTATGCGGCATGTAGCGTGTGTCAGTGCTGACAGACGTCCCCATTGTTGCCTGACTGCGTGCGTCCTTGCTCACTTTAAGCGCAGTGAATAAATACACTTGCCTGCCGCATTCCGTGGGCAATTTAAATTTCCCGACCAAGTGCTTAATGGATTTTGTTACAACTTCGCTACGCACGCACATCATTAAAAATAATTTTGTTCCCTTTGTGCATCCCGTCAGACAAAAAGGAATTATTAAAAATATGTATTCCTACATTAACGGCTGGTTTGTGGGCATACGTGCGCATACTTCAAAGAACACGGAGACGTTTGCCCCCACTCCACACCTACTTTTATCTATATGTGCAACAAAGACATGTACTTTCCTTACCTAGGCTTATTTAAATATGTACTTCTTTCTCAGCTTTCTATTTATTTTTTCTCTGTATTTAGTGTAATTGCAGAGATGTGCTCTTATATAACATGAATTGTGTGGTAAACAATCTTAAAGTTAAGGATACTAGGCCTGATTTTTGATAAAAGACTAACTATATGATTAAACTAACTATCTAGAATATATATTATAAAATATATTTCATCTGCACATTGTTTGAGGCACATGTCGACCCTATATATAACCAAAGCTCTAATATTATCCAAAATTGACTTTGGACTCTCCATACATGGGCACTGTCATAAGCTCATTTAAACACCTTACAAGCACAATACCACGGCCAGAAGGAGCAACCGCGGTTTTCCTACAACACCCACCAAAGCTGTTCTAGCAGAAGCAGGGCTACCGGATACTACTCAAAGAACAATTAGCAAACCAATGATGCTAATTCCGAAGCTACTCCGTTGCCATAACCAGCTACTGTTCAAAGTAGTAAATTCATCCCTTCAGCAAGCGAATATTGATAAGAAACCCTCGACGCTGTCGCTCTGCTTATTGCTAGCCAAGCAACTTAACGTCATCTCTACACTTATTTACCCGGAAATGCAATACATCCCGGGCGACCCACAGTGCTTTGTCCCATGCTTGGAATATTTAAGTAATATACATTTTTGTAAAGCTAACAAAGTACCTTAAATAAATTCGTAAATAGAATTTATCATCTCGTCTTTTTGTTAACAGTAGAGGGCGCTAAAGTCAGAAAGCGTTTGAGGTAAAACTGTTGAACGGAAAAACGGTTTTTACTGTGTTACAAAACAAATTTTTAAAATTTAATTTTTTATTGTATTGCTTTGAAACTTAACAGTTTTGTTTATAACTATAGGTACAAAAAAACAAAAATAATTTTTTGTAAATATTTTATATAGAAAAGTTGTTTGTGCCATCGAAAACTTTTACGATTTTTTATTTGGAATTCCCAAAATGCAAAAGTTTGATAGAGTGAAAAAATTTTTTTTTAAGAATAGGTAATTTTTTATTTGTGATTTTAGTACATTTTAAAGGGCTTAAATAGAATATGTAAACAAGTTTTAGATTTTTCACCCGGAAATGTAAAAATGATATGAATTTTTTAAGACATATTTCCTAAGTTTCATAAAAAGTTGCAAAGACCTAAGTTTATGGTACTGCCAAAATTAAAAAAAAATAAGTTTGTACAATTTTTTTTTATTACTATAAAAAATGAATCAAATTTTGATGTAGTGTATAATTTTTATTAAATAGTGACAAAAACTTACCAAAAGTTTAAAGAATATTTTTTTTTTTTTTTTTGGCGGAAACCCTAAAGTTTTGCAAACTTTGAAAAAATTAAAAAAATATATAAATAAAAAGTAGGCGATTTTTTATTTTTCATTTATATACTTTGTTAACAAATCTAACCACTAGTAAAAAAAAAATTAAGATTTTTAACCGGAAATTTGAAATTTTGTATTTTTTTAAAACATCTATATTTTTTAGTTTTACAAAGGCCAAAAATATGATTATATAATTTTTTCCAAGTAAAGGGCTCCAGCGACGTTCAATGTTCAATTCAATTTTTGCAAGCTGTGCAATTTATAGAACGACATCCAGTAAAAAGAATCAGGTAATCAACATTTGTTTGTAAACAGCTGATTCATGTTTTCCTTTTTGCTTTTCGTTTCATTGTTTTCCCACAATCGATTTAAAACTATCACTGAAATCTGAAGAAGATATCATTGCGGCTGTTGAACACTTCAACAACTGCCTGCAACAAGCTGCGTGGGACTCCACCCCCACACTAAATGAGCGAAAATCAACGAACATCTCCAAACCTATAAAAGAAAAACTGAGAGAAAAGCGATATGAAAGAAAAAAGTGGCAACAAACTAGACATCCTGAGGACAAGAAAAAATTAAATGCGCTTACAAAAGAACTTAAAGAGATCCTTAATAACGAACGAAACACCCAACTCCATCATTACCTCAGTAATCTCGATGCAACAGCTGCTACAGAATACTCTCTCTGGAAAGCAACTAGGAATCTAAAGAGACCCACAATGTTCCAATCCGCTTTACGAATGGAAAATAACGAATGGGCTAAAAGTGACCTTGAAAGAGCAGTCACATTTGCCCGACACTTAAAAAAAGTATTTACTCCACAGGAAATCGAGCCCCCAGCATGTGTAACAGAAGAAGTGAAAAGTGTTCTGAGTAATACCCATCAGATGGACCTACCCATACGTAAATTTTCCAAATCTGAAGTGAAAGCAGCTATTGATAAGCTAAATATTAAGAAAGCCCCTGGGTACTACCTTATCACTGGAAAAATAGTAAAACAACTTCCAGAAGAAGGAGTGACATATCTTACCTACTTATTTAACGCGGTACTAACATCTGGCTTTATACCTCCCCAATGGAAAGTGTCACAATTAAAAATGATTCTCAAACCCGGAACAAACGCTGATAAAGTTGAATCGTATCGCCCAATTAGCTTGTTACCGATTGCTTCTAAACTCATGGAAACCCTTTTCCTGAAAAGACTACTCCCAATTATAGAAGAGCGAAAGCTAATTCCAAATCATCAATTTGGTTTCAGGAAAAAACACAGCACAATCGAACAGGTTCATAGGATTGTTGAGTATATACACACTGCATTCGAACATAAACAATATTGTACAGCAGCGTTTCTTGACATCTCGCAAGCATTTGATCGCGTTTGGCACGATGGCTTGCTTTACAAAATAAAAACTACACTCCCCATTAACTACTATGTGTTAATCAAGTCTTATCTTACAAATAGATATTTTTTCGTAAAGCAAGGTGAGGAACAATCTGAGCTCCATGAAAGCTCAGCAGGCGTACCCCAAGGAAGTGTCATGGGCCCAATACTTTATCTACTTCACACGTACGACTTACCATCAGCTGAAGGAGTCACCATAGGTACCTTTGCAGATGACACTGCTGTCTTAGCTGTTGACACTCTCCCACACTTAGCTTCCTCTAAAATCCAGAGTGGGCTAAACAAAATTACTGACTGGCTAAAAAAATGGAAAATCAAGTTGAACGAAACAAAATCAGTCCAGGTTACATTCACTCTCAAACGAAACACCTGCCCACCCGTTAAACTCAACGGCATAAATATACCCCAATGTAATGAGGCTAGATACCTTGGGATGCACCTCGACAGAAGATTAACTTGGAAAACACATATATTTACAAAACGAAAATCACTCGGTATAAAGCTCAGAAATCTACACTGGCTATTGAATCGAAACTCCAAAGTCTCAATCGATAGCAAATTGCTCTTGTACTCAGCAATTTTAAAACCAGTTTGGACATACGGTATTCAGCTGTGGGGCACTGCGGCAACTTCCAATGTTGAAATACTTCAAAGATTCCAATCAAAGACCCTAAGAATGATTGTAAACGCGCCCAATTATGTCACAAACAACCAAATCCATCGTGACCTCAAAGTTCCTACAGTCGCTCAAGAAATAAAAAAGCTCTCTACTTCGCACAATCTGAGACTCCTAGTCCACCCAAATCCACTGATATCGGAACTCACTTCCAACCCCTTCACTTTCATCCGACTGAAGAGAAAATCCACAACAGATCTCCTGTGCTAATAGGCAATGGCTGCACCACTGGGTGTAGTCCATAAAAGACAGTAAATACAAAAATTAGTCTTAAGTTATTAAATATTGCTGAATGTGATTGAATGTAACAGATTGCAATAAAATATTTGGATATTAAAAAAAAAAAAAAAAAAAAAAATTGTTTTCCCTATGTTTCAACTCATTTACTCCGTGAACACACTGCACTTTGTTGTTGTGTGTGCTAATAATAACCTGACGATATGACTTGTTATTCACATTTTGCTATTTTCCGTTATTTTTTATATTTGAGCAAGAGATGAGAGCGTGTTTATTTCAGTTTAACGTGATCATTTTCTAATAGTTTGCGATTGTTTTGAAGCTTTCACCATTTTTTTTTTATCAATAAAATTTGCATTAATTGTGGAATTACCACTAAAATATTAAATTAATACCTAGTCAATATTGAAATAACCTCGTGCTGCAGTAGTCATTATAATATAATAGTGACCCCTCGTGAGTTAAATAATCTCACTGGTTCATCTCGTTCGTGAGTTAAATATTCTCACTGGTTCATCTCTATATATATGCATAATAAAACTATTTTGTCAAATTTATTTACTAGTTGTGAAGCAATATTTTTCGATAATGACAAATTGTATTATTAATTCCGATATAGTTGATTTTTGGTTATCAGTGCCTTCAAAAAATAAAATCCCAGAAGTATATAAATTTATAAAAGGGAAAATTGGGGATTCAAGTCTTGAAAAAGAAGTGTTGTTAAGAAAAATTAAATTGTTTGACAATAAAATAAAAAAAATATTGGAGCGAGAGTAGATCCAATAGACAATTCTTCGATAAAAAGTATTCTAAGTGGTTGAATTGGAAATTCTGGACCCAGACAATGTAAGTTGTATATTGATATTCTTTTTAATCTAAGTAAAAAAGTTAAACTTTAAAACTAAAATATTTAGGAACCAAGCACGAGCAAAACTTGCCAACATAAAACATCTATTGTATCTGACATAGAACAACTAGAAACAATGGAATCTTCAATAGCATCAGATATGGAAACAAACGTGTCACATACTACAAATGAAGAAATAACTAAATCTGGTAGAAAAAAGAAAGTATTCAGTCAAAGTTCTGTTAGATCAAGGAAAATACCTCAGTTTTTTCACAAAACAAAAAAAGAATTCAAAATGAATTCAAAACACGGACGGGATTAATAATAGACCAAGTAAAAACGGGATTTGGAACTACTAACGACGGAAACACGGCTCGACGATTTTTTTAAAATAGTGAAATTTCTGCTGAGATTACGAGGATTGATAGAAGTCTTATTGATAATTTTCGCATAATATTAAGAGTTTTATCTTGCGGAATCCCGGTTAAAGTGACAACGTTTAAGGAGCTGCTAAATATTACTAGAAACTCATATTTAATACAGTATGGCTGGTATTACATGCCAAGTACTGTTCATAAGGTTTTAGTGCATGGGTGCGATGTTCTGGAATACTTCAACTTGCCAATTGGTAATAAAATATTTAAAAAACGTTTTACACATTTTTTAAAACTATTTTTATTCTAGGGTGTTTGTCCGAAGAAGCCTTAGAAGCCAGTCATAAAAATATAAGGAATGTGCGATTATCCCATACAAGAAAAACGACGAGAGAAAATACAAATAGAGATTTAATGGCTCATTTGTTATTAATATCGGATCCGGAACTATCGTCACTTAGGTCTACAAAACACATAAAAAAAATGATGAATTCAAAGAAATTGAGAAATACATTTTGAAAGAAAACATCATAAATTACAATTAAAATAAATTATCTTATTTGTTGAGCAAATTTAGAAACCAATTTATTTATGACCCTTTTTAAAGAGAGTATTAAATTATTTGCATTTTGATCACAAATGTAGCAAAAATTTAGTTTATGAGAAAAAGGATATATTGGAGATGGTCATGTCCTTGTATCGAATGAAGCGAAATTTCCCAGAGAGCCCAAAAATATACTTTTATAAGTTGTTATAAGTTTTCAATGCATTCTGATCACTAATGCAGATACAATTTAGTTTTTGAGAAAAATTATATATGGGAGGTAGTCATGTCCTTGCACCGAATGAAACAAAATTAGCCACTAAGATAAAAGACATATTTTAACAGATAGTTACCAACTTTCGATTTATTCTATATACAATTGTAGCTAAAATTAAACTTTAAAATTTAAAGATGTATGGGAGGTAGTCATGTCCTTGCACCGATTTTTCCGAAACTTCGAATTTTTCTTAATTAACATATTTTGAACCAGCACACCAAATTTCATTTTTCTGCGATAACTTCTCTAATTTTGCCGATTCACTATATGGGGACAAAGCACTGTGTGACCTGGCCAGTCTATAATATAGCTAGGTCAATGGATCGTATAAACAGGCAGCGTAGAGACACCAGGCGACTAAGGGCGGTTTTTACAGAACACTGGGCAGTAGGTACGCATGCGAAGAACATGCATAGACCGTTCAATACCTAGTCTAGAAGTTGTACAGAGTCAGACGAGAGGGAAACAATGACTCACTTTCTTTGCAAATGCTCAGCACTGGTGGCTGCAAAAAATTGAGCCGTGTCAAACTATTTTCTAGCAGGACTATCCGACCACTCGGCTGTAAAACCGAAGGATCTTCTAAAATACCTAAATTCCACAAAGTGGATCTAGATAACTTCCCATCTTTTTCCAGCCTTTTGGAGGGGTAGTGGTTATAACATGGCGCAAAAGCGCTAATTGTGATTCATGCAAGGATGCCGTGGATCAGCAACCTGAAATAACCAACCAACCACCCCGGAAAATATCCACGGTGGCTGATTCCTAGATCTTCTTTTATCAAAAACTTAGTGTGTTTGGTGAGGTTCACCTAAGGTAGCTTGCGAGTTACGCAAGTTGTACTCGGAGGCCCATTGACCCATTGTGATACCTGTTTTTAGAGAGAAACAACTCCCCGCCCCTCTAGCACAAAAAAAAAGCCTCGGCTCACCGTGACCTAAAACCACCCACAAGCTTTTGTGAAGTTGAGAATATCAGCTACTCGTATTTTCAGCTCGACTAATTATTGTAGTTCTCCACAGAAGGCCCTGCCCATATGCCTGATTCGCCTTCTCTGAATACCCAGGGAATCACATAGCAGATGTTTCACCGATTCTTCTATCTCCCTCTTTCTCTCTCTCTCTCACTTTCTCTCACTCTCTCTCTCTCTCTCTCTCTCTCCCTCTCCCTCTCCCACTCCGTCTCCCTCTCTCTCTCTCTCTCTCCCTCTCCCTCTCCCTCTCTCTCTCTCTCTCTCTCATGCTCTTCATGTCCACAACTCCTACAATAATTTCTGAAAGAAGCAACGTACCTGGCTGTCATTCGGCCTCTGATACAGTGTCCTGTCAGTACCCTCACGATAGCCGAAGCCGACGAGAGCCGAATGAGCATGTCAGTCCTATTTTTGCTCAGTTCCGGTCACATGCATCGCGATGTTCGATAGTTGGCGGCTAAGTACCACCGTTCATTCATTAATCTTTTTACAGTGGTTTCGATTCTGTTTGTGAATTCCACAAGAGATGGAGGATGTCCTCCACCTGCCTCGCTTCCGGCAGTTCCGATCCAAGTCCAGCACATTCGTCAGCTTTTTCGTTGCCAGGGATATCCCGATGCCTAGGGACCCAGCAGAGCTCTGTCTTGTGATGAAAGTTAGTAAATCAGCCAAAAAACTCAAATGAATACATTCAACTTTACAAGGAAGCCTTTACAATTCATCCTCTTAGAGAGACGTAGAAGGATATTTTTACCGAGGGATGAGTCAGACACCATTGTTACGTTTGCAGTGACAAACGATCTGGGTGACACAATAGTTGTCCGTGCTTTGCATACGTATTACTCAGTATAAACAGCCGAAGCAACTGCCTTGGATGAAGCGATACTTTTTGCCTCCAAAATAGGTATAACATACGTTATATACAGTAACAGCAAATCTACAATCAAGACCCTTTTAAATAGAGTAAATGATGAATTGCTCATTCAAAATATCCGAGATATTTCCTTGACTATAAATAACAATTATAATAATGTGGGTACTTGGACACGTTGGGATCCGAAGAACTGAAAGAGCAGATGAAGGGCAAAGCCAGCCGGGAAGGAACCATTACTTCTTTAGTTCTTTTATATCAAAAGACATACCCAAATTTTATTTAAACTTTTCTAATGCTAAATTCGCCAGGGAATAGACTAACTATGAACACCACTACAAGACACATAATCCCATTCCATTCATGTTGCTGTGTGCGAGTGTCTTCATTTCCGGATTCGTTGTTGTCTGTTAGCTCATCGACCATTATGGACAAAGCTTGGACATCGGAGCACAACATTTCAATCTCTGGTGGAAGTTGTAATTTCTTACGTTGTTTTATCTGTTGAGAGAAAAGATCTCTAATGTCGTGGCATGTATAACTGATCATTGGATATTCGGCAGGCATGCTTTCAGGCTGGAAGTATTCTCTCATGAATACTGCAGAAGCTGTGGAGATGAAGAGGAGGAGTAGACTGTGGAACGTCTCTTCTGTAGGTGCCCTGCTCTGGCTAGAAACGGAGCGGGCTCTTTAGGCAGGTACGCTTTTAGCTCTCTTACGGAAGTGTCCAGAGCGAAGATCAAACAAATCCTGCGCTTTGTTAGGGCTTCGAAATAGTTTCACGAGCGAGGTAGATGTGCAGTGTTGCGCGGTGGTATCGTAATATACCCATAGTGGTATGAATGAGTTGTTCTGTATATTGGCTGCCACGAAAACCCAACGTAACCGCCGTTGCTGCATACGTTTATTTAAAGAAATGCTACAAACCAAAGAGTCTGATGTGTCCATCGCTCTGTTCAAAACATCTGCAAGGTTATGAATTCTGCTGTTTTTGCTAGCAAGGTGCACCCTGTCTCCTCAATAATGATTGTGACGGTACTCTGCTAATTGAATGAGCATTAAAGAAACTTGCACAAGTCAACCAACTGAAAAAAGTTCAAAGATTGGCAGCTCTAATGCAATCAGGAGCCATCAAAATAACACCCACTAAAGCCTAAAGACTATACCATATCTTTGGCCCTTATATATGCTCGGCAAATCCATGGCAACATACGCAGCAGCAGAAGACTCAATGCAATTACTCCATGAAAACAACCCAAAAATTGTCGACAACTTCCCTTTCAGAATTAAAGAAATGTTTCTCAAACCACTATCAACAAACTGCTTTAGTGCAAGAATCCCTGAGAGAGCTGAGAATGGGAAAAACACATCCTGCTGGAGAAAGCGAAACAAGCAGCAATATTCTACATGAATAGCTCAAGGAGCGAACTTTACTGTAAAGATTTAAACATCCGCCTATCAGACCGGGTACTAACCCATTGCAGTGTCTTCCAAGCTGAATTAATTGAAACAAGTCGCGAAACAGCATGGCTTACAGTGAATATGATACCTTAAAAGGAGATCATTATCTACACTGATAATCAGGCCGCGATACAGGCGCTACTAAGTGCAACTGGAATCAGCCAGGCAGCTACCTGGCTTAAAGTGAATATAATCCTTATAAGGACATCATTATTTACACTTATAGAGATTACGCGATACAGGCGCTACTAAGCCCATAAACACTCAAAACCTACCCTACACTGCAGAGCAGCTCTCAATGAGAAGTCAGTACAGTACGACATGCACCTGTGCTGAGATTTTGGGCATAGAAACATTGAAGGAAATTGTATAACCAATGAATTAGCCAGAGCAGGCACCGAGCTGCAAAGCAGAACAAGAGTCAATGATACTTCTAGCCACTTACAAAATGCTACTAAAAACTGAATACTTGAAGAAGGCGAAAGCTAGATGACTATAAGAGCCAACTTACTACACTCCGCGGCAAATCTGGCCTAAAATCGCTCTAAGCAGATCCATAGAGCTACTGATGCTACTAAACTAACCGTGTATCGGACTATTAGTGAGCATGATTACGGGACACTGCCTTAGAGCCTTGTAGCATATCCGTATAGATTTGCACTTCGTCATAACGACTTCTGCAGAAGCTGCGGAAACAAAGAGGAAGAAGACAGTGTGGACCACATTTAATGCATATGCCGAGCTCTGGCAAAGATGCGCTTCTAGTACATGGGAAAGTGCTGTACAATGAAAAAAAGTCTACAACCTTTCGGAGCTGCAGGATACATCTGTACGAAGTACACTTCTATTTACCAGATCCAGTAAATGCTTCGCTGACGTGGGAAGTTCAACAGGTTAGAGCTCCTCGTGGTAACGCAATGGGTCTAAGAGTTAAGTGATGTCTCTATGGACAGACACAATATCAAGCCTAACCTAATAAGACTGATACATTATACATTATACATTATACATACATTATACATTATACATACTTATGACGGCATATTACAGGATAGATCTCCTCGTGGTAGCACAATGGGTTTAGTGGTGTCTCTATGGACAGACACAATATCATAGCCTAACTCAATAAGACTGATGACCGGCATATTCACTTCGTTAAACAAAGATTTTATTATTCAGGTTCATCAATAATCATGTTAAACAACTGTTTAGCTAATGGGGTGGATTTCAATAAGCAGGCCCAGCATTGCTCCTGGTACCAATTGAATGATCATGGTATGTATTGACCGCATCCATTATCTTTAACATAGGTATATATGCATAACTCGACATCTATAGAAGGTGTTTCCTCCAAGTTTTCCGCAATCATCATCATGCTACATAATGGACACTTCGACTGCCACACCCACCCTATTACAGGTTTTAAGTGAAAACTTCGAGTCGAAAGTTGTGTCTTTCTATGCCAGTTTGAAGTCTCTCCCCTATTCAACACAAGCTTTAAAATATTATTATTGTGTCATTAGTAATAAGTCACTGCGGAAAAGTCACTATTAAAATGTCATAAGCAACGAGTCATAAATGTGCCGAACCCTTTTGCGCCAATGCATTTAGTTCTGGAATGTGTTCAAATGAACTCGAATAGAAATTGCGATCTGTCAAACGTCAGCTGTTAAAATTTCACCCAAATTCATCGATTAGTTTATTTGTTGTAGTCGTTTGAAGTAAGCAACTTTTGTGTTTCTTGAAAAATGGAAAAAAGCGAATTTCGTGCTGTGATTAAACACTATTATTTGAAAGGGAAAATGGCGAAAGACACAAAAGAAAAGCTCGATAAACATTACGGTGAGTCTGCTCCGTCAGATTACATGGTAAATATTGGATTGCTGAATTTAAACACGGCCGAACAAGCACTGCAACAATACCATCAACAGGAAGGCCAAAAGAGGTGGTTACTGAAGAAAATATCAAGAAAATCCTCGATATCGTTATGCATGATCGCCGAGTCAAGTTGCGTGAGATTGTTGAAATGGTAAACATATCATATGAACGTGTGTTCAACATTTTGCATGAACATTTGCATATGAAAAAGCTATCGGCAAGATGGGTGCCGCGTTTTCTCAGTGTCGAACAAAAACGAGTTCGACAGACCACTTCACAGCGGTGTTTGGACATGATAAAGCGCAATCCTGTTGATTTTTGGCGTCGATTAATAACTGTTGATGAAACGTGGGTCCACCACTACACACCTGAAACCAAAAATCAATCGAAACAATGGGTGGAAGCTGGTGGAAGTGCTCCGAAGAAGGCGAAGGCAGTGAAATCGGCTGGCAAGGTTATGGCCACTGTATTTTGGGATGCACACGGAATATTGCTCATCGATTATCTTGAAAAAGGATCCACAATCACAGGAAAGTTTTATCGTGCATTATTGGATCAATTGATTGATGCAATCAAGGAAAAACGACCACATTTAAAGAAGAAAAAAATGCTCTTTCTTCAAGACAACGCACCGGTTCACACAGCATTAGATACGATGCGAAAATTACGTGAAATACACTTCGGATTGGTTAATCATCCACCTTATAGTCCAAAATTACCTCCTAATGACTTTTTCCTGTTTCCAAACTTGTAAAAATGGCTCGCAGGAGAAAGATTCATCTCAAACGAAGAAGTGATTACCGAAACTAACGCGTATTTTGAGGGGTTCCCGAAATCATATTATTCAGGTGGTATAAAAAATTTGGAATATCGTCTTACTAAGTGTGTCGAAGTAAAAGGACGCTATGTTGAGAAATAAATGGTTTTTGAAAAAAAAAATTTTTTTTCCTACTTAGGTAGCTTCAATATCAATCCGCCTTCGTAGGTGCAATAGACGGAATAAGCAGATGCGTCTTACTGAGAAAGAGCTGTTGTGATTTAGAACACGGAAGTCATTAGAAAGTATGCAGTCTTATTGAGAAAGAGCAATTGTGACTTGGAAGATGGAAGTCATAAGAAAGTGATACTTTTAGAAGTTGTCAAACTGTGTTTTGTTAACTATTTCTACTCTAGGTTAGATTAGATTAGATTAGATATATTTGAGGGTGTTATACACTGCGACCGGAAAGATCTATTGTGATGCCCCTATTTATTTGAAAGATGAGGATAGTCTCAACTATAAATCTTCTGTCAGGTTAATTAAGGACGAAATAATCATATACTTCGACAGGAATTCATATTTTTTGGAGGAGAATCAGGTTGAGTATTTCTGCTCTAAGTTAACTATTTCTAATTTGGCGCAGTCCTTGCGCTGACTATCACCATCCCAAGTACGGAAACTTTTTAGTCAGTGCTTGAACGGCGCCACACCGTGGTATCACAATGTGCTATTATGTGGGCTCAAGTGTGCTTTTGGCAAACTGGGCGGCCACTCCTACCTAACCTAACTAATTCTACTCTTAGTTTTTTTCTTCTCTTGGCATTGGAGTTACAAACCCAGTTTGATGCATATCACATAATCAATTGGAAGGAGTATAACAAAACACAGCATATGTGTGTGATTATATCGCCTACAGATGTATACGAGAACTTCCTATTACACTACGTGATATATATCTTGCGATAGTAATGATAATAGTTCCATCACTGGATTGCATGAACTAAACAAGGAAAAGTAGAGTCAAAGACCCTTCTTTAAAAATTTCATCAACTCAACATTCGCACTATTGGCATAGAAGTGCACTGAAACACTCAGAGCACTCTTACGCCCTTTTTCTATGTGTAGGAATACTCGCATGCACATTCATTCATTCCCACTTCACCAGGTGATTGCAGAGGTCCACTCTGGCAGCTGCGAGTGTGGCCCTGCATATTTTCACACAAAAAGGGATTTAATGAATTAAATTAAATCAAAGAATTTATTTTGTTTAAAAATTGATTGCTCGGCAACGTTTTCGTCCATTTTTTTGTGTGTACTTTATTTGACTTTATTTATTTGTAAATCCTTTCGCACAAACAGTTATTAAATTAAATCCCTTTTGACACTTTTGCATACTTTTTCAGCTGCTTTGTTTGGGCCCGCGGAGTGCAGCGTGGGCTTTTTGTCCATCCTCGCACAATGGAATGGAATGGAATTTAACTGCATTGTCTTTGGTACTCAATTAAACAAAATACGATTAAAACAGCAACTCTGTGATTACGAGAGCGTTAATTGGAACGTATGTACGAGTGGGCACGTATAAAAAGCGGTCCACAACAGTCGCCACCCTGACTGACAATGGAGAAGGGTGGTGGGGGGATGGGCGTGAAGTTTGTCAACTTCAATGCAAATTACAATGTAGAAAATTCAATTAAATTATGCAACAGCACCACGCCCACAAAAAATGCCAACAACAACAGCAGCAACAACAACAGCAGCAACAACAGCAGCAACAACAGCAGCAACAACAACAGCAACAACAGCAGAAGCAACAACAGCACCAACAAAAAATGGGGAGCCAACCAGGCAAGCAGCCCGCCACGGCGCTAAGAGTGATAATCATCATCGGCTGCTGTGGCACGCCTAGGGAGGCAGTTAACGTAGTTACGTCATAGCCAAAAAGAACGTAATGAAATTTATTGCGGCAACTGAATTTTCCACGTCACATTAGCGGCACATACCGAGCCGCCTGCCGCACACTGACACGGGTCCTGGCAGGTGTGTAGACAGGTGGCCGGGGCTGGCGTCCTTCCTCTCAGCCGTCCCTAGTATTGAAATTACTGTTGCCAAATTGGGCGAGGTTTTTATTTAAACGACCGAAAATTTGAAACAATCCAAAAAAAAGAGAAAAATTTGGCATGAAGTACGCACAATGCAAATTTGCCTCTGCTTACCATCCCAGGGCTCCGCCCCAAAGGGGGCCATGAATTGCCTGCTGGTGAATCTGCGTCGTGTGCTGCAGCTTTGAGGATGATGATGTGGTTTTTATTTTGCTACTTTTTGCTCATTTTGTTTTATTTTCGTTTCAAAAGGATAACAACAACAGAGCGGCAGAGTAAATACCTGCAACCAAAATGTAACGCAGCGCACTTCACTGACTCGACTTCACTCGACTCTTTGTCGGAGTCGTCGTCGTAGTCGTAGTCGGAGTCGGAGTCTTCATCAGCATGCCCTGTGACGGAAATTTCCGTGCTTCTAATTTTCAGTTTATTAAAAATGCGAGAAACGTTTTTATTATGTGCATGTTTCGCATAAATATGCAGCAGCAGCAGCAAGGACATTTGATAAGCTCTCGAGGTGAGTTGTGTTGCTGCGCAGCCCGTGCCCCGGGTGCTTACTTCACGTGAAACTGTTGCCAGCGAGAGCACATTGCAGACAGGATTTTACGGGCACGCAATATTTAAGCACTGAATTAGACTTTTTTTGTGACCAACACGAAATGAGGACCTGCGAGTACAACCGCCAAAAAAAGTTCCTCAACTCCCGGTAGGAAATTTGGATCAAAGGGTTAAAGCGAACTTTCAGTGAGGGGGTTATATAATATATAAGTAAGGGGGACTAACTAGGAATAGTTTAAATGGAATGGTAGACAGGAAAACATTACTTCAGAACACATGAAAACCCTGTATGAGTCACAAGCATCGAAGCATGTTCTGTGTTCTTTTATAAGAGTCTGGTGTGAGTGGGTACTTTTATAAGAGTTTAAAGTCTTATGTGAAGCAGAGAAATCATACCTTATAAGCAGTTAGGTTATGGCGGTGCTGACACAGGAGTAGGAGCAGGATCTGCAGTTATGTTTACAGCTGTTTTCTAGGTATCAATTAAATGAAACTACAACTTAAGTTATCGTCCTGATCTGTCGCACATCAACAAAGGTATATGAAGCTCCTTTAAGTCTGCTTCTCTTAAGTGGGCTGTGTTGGTTGGTGTTGGTTGCTTTTTCTGCTTTGAAAGAGACATCAACACAAATATTCAAATGCAAAAGTTGCATCGAACATTTGGTTGGTGGTCGAAACAAGCCTTTATGAAGAACAAAAAGGAGAGTCGATGCAACCACCGATGCAAGGAAGAGACATGAACACAACTATTCAAATGCAAACAGTTGCATTGAATATTTGGTTGGAGTTCGAAACAAAGCTTTATGAAGAACAAAAAGGAGAGTCGATGCAACCACCGATGCAAGGAAGAGACATGAACACAACTATTCAAATGCAAAAAGTTGCATCGAACATTCGGTTGGAGTTCGAAACAAACCATTATGAAGAACAAAAAGGAGAGTCGATGCAACCACCGATGCAAGGAAGAGACATGAACACAACTATTCAAATGCAAACAGTTGCATCGAACATTTGGTTGGAGTTCGAAACAAAGCTTTATGAAGAACAAAAAGGTGAGTCGATGCAACCACCGATGCAAGGAAGAAACATGAACACAACTATTCAAATGCAAACAGTTGAATCGAACATTCGGTTGGAGTTCGAAATAAACTTTTAAGTGAACAAAAACGGGGGACGATGCAACCACCGATGCAAGGAAGAGACATGAACACAACTATTCAAATGCAAACAGTTGCATCGAACATTCGGTTGGAGGTCGAAATAAACTTTTAAGTGAACAAAAACGAGGGACGATGCAACCACCGATGCAAGGAAGAGACATGAACACAACTATTCAAATGCAAACAGTTGCATCGAACATTCGGTTGGAGGTCGAAACAAACTTTTATGATGAACAAAAACGAGGGTCGATGCAACCACCGATGCAAGGAAGAAACATGAACACAACTATTCAAATGCAAAAAGTTGCATCGATCAATTGGTTGGAGTTCGAAACAAAGCTTTATGAGAAACGAGGCTCGATGCAAGATTATGAGAAACGAGGCTCGATGCAAGAAATGGTGGTTGGATTTAGCTACTCAAGTTCGTTAGAAGAAACTTCTGTCGCTTAAAGCATAGACAGAGTAAGAAGAGCATGTGTTGGAACTACGGTTGAGCCTTGGCAGTAACAAGTGTTGTACGGAAAATTAGTTTAAGTTCGATCACGGGATTGTGTCAAGTAACTAAACAATAATATAATAAATTGATTTAATAATTATTGCTCAACTAGTATAAAAAATAATTTAATTTGTAATTTCTTTCCAAATATATTTCTCTTCCAGTCCAAGGCCTTTGTTGCTTGTACTGATTTCGCCAGCCCTTTGCACAAATTAATTATGATGCTAGTACTCATTCCCCCAACACCTTGCACTCATAATTAATTATGGCGTAAGAGATAATAATAATAATAATAATAATAATAATAATAATAAATAGTTTAATTAAACAGAGAATAAATTAAGGAATACTTAATAAAATGTACTCCACAGTTCAGCAACAGTTTCTTCTTATTATTTTCCTATCGCGTCTGATTCCAAGTCACAACTGTCCGCATGTAGACATATTTAAGGGTGGTAAGGGTGCTTCCAAGTGCCCCTATTGTCCGCATGTAACTCGTGTAACTAATATCAATTTTTGGTGTGCTCCTATCGAGATCATTCCAACACATCCCTGAAGGTAGAGCATTAGAGCAAATGAAGTAGCATATGACGCAGTCTTCATGACTCATTGTTCATGAATTATCCCTCATGTCCTTTCACTTTCATTTACATCTCGGTTCGTCACAGTATTTCCTATACTAACCAGGCATGGTCCTGGCAATTCATCGACTTAAATAAGTTATGTCAGTATGTTCATCAGAACATCTTTTTTCAACCGCTCTAATGTACCCCACCCAATTTTCCTACTGGGTACCGCCATGGTACTTGAGCTAGCGACCATGTTATCTGGCATGAAGCAAATGAAAAGCATTTAACAAATTTACCGCACAAATTGCGAAATGTTTTGTAACAAAAAGTAAGTTCGTTGTTTCGTAATTCGGCTTTGTTAGCGAGAGAAATGCGTTTTTGCCTTGACGAAATGGGTTTGAGCACTTTTTGTAATAAATTACGGAAATTATCAACTCTGGAAGTTGTGGTTAAATATCCTTTTTTCCTCCCCCCTCATTCCCTTCTTCTTCTATTTATTCTCTTATCACAGAGATAATTTTCGAAAATGCTCTAATCCAATTGCGTGTAATCACTGTGCCTGCAAGTGCATCCGAGACGAACAGGAGGCAGCTTTAATGTCGCCGAATCAGGACACCGGACAACTGTGAAATTTCCTTTGTCAACTTAAGTATGTATTAGGATAATTTTTTTCTTCGCATACGAATTGTTAATTTGCTTTTTATACATTGTAAGAATTGGTAACAAAGAAACAATTTGCTTTTGGTGATTGTATAACAAATATACCACAGGAGTACGGAGCTACTCATAACTCAGAGGGATTTGCATTCCGCATACAGAGTCTGAATAAGGTTTTGATATAAGTTGCACTTAATTTTTGTGAGTGTATCCCCAAATGATAGCTGGATAATTCTAATTCGCTACTTTTATGAGCAAAGAATTGTGTGGAAGTATTCGTGCTCCACTGTTGTTGGCGCTACTGAAGCAGAATCTTCACAACACCTGTCAAAATCTCAGACAAACCGATTGGCTTTATCTTTGGAACAACTGAGAGCAATGGACAGAGAGTCAAATCGTTATCGCATAACTTCAAAAAGAGCTACGAGTATATCAACACCTGAACACAAAAGCTGAAGGAATGTATGGCCATCAAAGAGAAGTTGCATGCAGTTTGTGAGTCCTTGCAGTTATGAGTCGTTGCAGTTATGAGTCCTTGCAGTTAAGGTCCTTGCCTCCTCAGTGAGTAATGTCAGATAATTTGATGAATCCCAGAGCACATATTCACACATTTACGTTTGAAGAGGAAAGCTACGCTGGTTCATATTCCTTAACATTATGTTAGAGGACCACAAGGTAAGGTCGTGTAGACCACAGACTTCCACACTGTATACTTCTCAATTAAAGCCCCCCAGAATAAGAGGACCTTCGATGAATACCATCAGAATGGTTGAAGAAACGTCGCTGAAGAAGAGAGTCCCTACCGTGCAAGTGAGGATATCGTGGTAGTTATAATCAACGAATTCATTGCTTTCAGGTCATCTGAGCACTGATTAAAGAATCCTTACATTGTAGGGGTACGAAAGCAGTTTACAAGGACCATGCACCTTAGCTGACTAGCAGCACATATTGCTTGAATAGATTGTAGACTGATCTCTTGATGAACAGAAATAGTGCAAGTGAGGATATCGTGGTAGTTATGATCAAGGAACTCATTGCTATCAGGTTATCTGAGCACTGATTAAAGAGTCCTTACATTGTAGGGGAAAACAGTTTACAAGAACCATGCTGGTTCGCTGCCTAATATCAGATATTGCTTGAATGAATTCTAGACTGATCCTTCTATGAACAGAGTTAATGCAAGTGAATAGATCATGTAAGTTAAAATCAACGAATTCATTGCTATCAGGTTATCTGAGCACTGATTAAAGAATCCTTACACTGTAGGGGTACGAAAGCAGTTTACTAGGACAATGGGCCTTCGCTGACTAGCATCAGATATTGCTTGAATAGATTGGAGACTGATCCCTTGATGAACAGAAATAGTGCAAGTGGGGTTATCGTGGTAGTTATAATCAGCGAATTCATTGCTATCATAATCTCTGAACACCAAGTAAACACTCCTGACATTGTGGGGCCCCAAAGTAGGTTATAAGGACCATAGCATCAGATATTCCTTGAATGAATAGTAGACTGATTCTTTGATGAATAGTAACAATGCAAGTGAGTAGATCCTGGAAGAATGTGTTCATTGCTATCAAATTCTCTGTACACCGAGTAAAGACTCCTTACAATGACAGCGTATGAAAGCAGTTTACAAGGACAATTGGGCTTCGCTGGGAGATCAAACAATCGTCTTTTCACATAATGATCAAACAATCATCTCTGATGAACAGAGACCGTACAAGAGAGGATATCATGGCAGTTATAGTCAACGAATTCTTTGGGATCCAAGAAGCTGGTGAAGATTAGTGAAATCCTCAACGTCTCAACTGAAAGTTCACATTCATTTCTTTGATATGCAAAAAGTAGGTAAAGATTTCTGAGATCCTCAACGTCTCAATTGAGTCTTCACATTCATAGCTTTGAAATCTAAAAAGTGAAGATTAGTAAAATCCTCAACGTCTCAACTGAAACTTCACCATCCATTATATAAGAAAAATCGATTTGAATCATCATATGATTCACAAATCAACTCACCACTCAGTTTTAAGTACTTGGCTTAAGATGAGCAGTCACTCACGCTCGACGTTGAAGCAAGCAAATATTTGCTGATACTACACCACAGAGAGAAGACAAAAGAAGGAAAGGATATTAAAAACTGCAAAGGATGCACAAGTCAAACATAAACGGCTTCAGAGGTTTTATCGTGCAAACTCTGCTTAGACCACCACGACGACACCGCGACGCCACCTCCAATTCCACCGCAAATAGTGTGAGAGGGAGGCACAGAAAGCGAGAAAGAGTGGGAGAGAAATTACCTCAGATAACTTCCTGAATCATAAAATTCATTATAATTTTATCTGTCGTGGTTTATGACTTTTGTTGAATTTCTTTTTCATGTTCAGTTTATGAATTTTTTTTCCTGCCACCAAAAGCGTTCCTATTCTGCTCGTTGTTGTTGGTTTTTGTTGTTAGTGCCATCCACCGTCTTTATTGTGAAAATGAGACCCCGCCTCCGTGTGCCGCCCGTCATGCACAGCACAGCCGAAAACCCCTTTGATACCAGATCGCCCAACTTCAACTTTTATCCCTGTCCCTTTCATTGCGGCATTGCATGTGACAAAGGACACAATTGGCTGCACACCGTGAACGCTGAGTTTCCGGTGGCTTGTTGTCCTTTTTTCCTTCTTCGTGCTTTCTAGATTCGGAATTAACTTAATTTCATTTATTAATCGTTTTTTCTCCAACTTTTTTTTGTTTTTGTGTCTTTCTGGCGAAGCAGAGGACGCATTCGGTGTGTAGAGTAGAGACAAGCCACTGGCCGGATATTGTGTCCTTTTCAATTTTGCAGTCGGTAATAAATGTAATAAACATCAAATGTTGCTCAGCGCTACGAATTCTTTAATTTCTTTTATATGTATCCGAAGTATATATTTTAGCTGCGGATTATTAATCAATTTTGTTCGGGTATTAGCAACGGAGCCACTCACTTAAAGCCGCATTAAATTGACGAAAGGATAATTGTATAGAAGAACTTAAGTTGACATAGAAAGGCTTCAGATACATTTAACTTGATGTTCATGTATAGGAATGTCTATCATAAACATGTTACAATATTCTATTACTGCCTGACAACATCAGTCTGAACAGCATCAGTCGGAAGATCTGAAGTTTCTGAACCCCCTCCCATAAAGTATGAATCTAAATCCAATTGCATTTTATTGCAATTCCTTCAAAGAGTATTTTAGTATATAGCCAAAAGTCCTATAAATCCAATCAACCAGGTATGTCTGTTGACGAACACTGCAACGAAATAGTCTTTACGTCAATTATAAACAAATATGTATACAGGTGAATATGCTATTAAAACGCCATTCCTGTGATAAGCCATTCAAGTGAGATGTCCTTAATGCTAACTCATTCAGAAAAGGTCAGATTAATGTAAGCTCATAGATCATCGGACTATTTACGAGTACATATAATCGAGAAGGGAAGCAAAACATTTCCACTATAAAAAAAACAAACCTGCCATAAAACTTTTAACAGAAATCAAATTCATCGCTCTGAGGTTAAAGCACTATAGAAAGGAACATATCCTTTCATAAAGGTGTGTCTGAACCCTTAAGAATGAATTATGATTGATGCAATATCTTTGCGATAATGTTAGTCTGGAATTGGGAAAAACATCATTCGTGGCAAGATTTCAGTTTCGAACTGAAGACAGCAACAAGAGTAATCCTAACTCTGAATCCTCAACGATGAGTCATCAGTGGTTCTATTTCAATCCTTTCACGCAGTTGTGTCTGAAACCTTAAGGATGAGTTATAATTGATGCCATATCTTTGCGATAATGGTCGCCTTAGTCAGGAATTACGAAAAACATCATTCGCCTCAGCAAAGTCCAGTTGTGAATTGAATGCAGCAACAAATGTGACCTCTGAAGTCTCAACGATGAGTCATCAGTGGTTCTATTTCAATCCTTTCACGCAGTTGTGTCTGAAACCTTAAGGATGAGTTATAATTGATGCCATATCTTTGCGATAATGGTCGCCTTAGTCAGGAATTAAGAAAAACTTCATTCGCCTTAGCAAAGTCCAGTTCTGAATTGATTGCAGCAACAAATGTGACCTCTGAAGTCTCAACGATGAGTCATTAGTGGTTCTATTTCCTATGCACTATTGTATTCGTTAAGCTGGAATGATGAGAAAGCAAATGAATAGTTCAGTTGTGAACTGAAGGCAGCAACAAGAGTAATCCTAACTCTGAACCCTCAACGATGGTCATCAGTGACCCTATTTCCTTTGCACTATTATACTCATGGGTCCACCAATTTGTGCGAAGCTTTGTTTTAACCATCCATATTGAGGCTCTTGATAAACTTTAAGCCTATATGCGATTCCATGTTCCAGATTGATTCGGGTGCTATGTTAGCAGCCCGCATCTGAAGGAATCACTTTATCACTTTATCGCATATTGCATTCACAAAGAACGTGCACAGAGATTTCCGGTTGCTGGTTGCATATCTGCAGATACCATGGAGGAAATGCCCAGCTTTTTCAAGTGATACCTGAGTGTGCAGTAGCCTGTCAGTTATCCTGTGAGGATACTAAGGCCCTCCCTGTTTGGCATGAGTAGCTTTCTAGATACTTTTCTGTGTGGTATCACAAATCCTTTGGCCTGACCTTGTCGTACGTTATTAGTCCTTAGCCAGGCAAATTTCGGATCTACCGATTCAACAATTCTTGTTTGTGGCTTTTAAGTAGTCCATAAAATGGTTCCGGGCCCATTAGAGGGCTCATTACTCGTTTATTGGCTAATTGGTCGTCTTCTTAGTTGCCTGCATCTCTTTCATCCACAGGGATCCAATGTTTTTATATGCAGGAATTATGATGTCCCAGTTCTTTTAAAAAGTAACGGCAATCCTTGACTAGTATTGAAGTAACCACATAGGCCTGTAATGCCTTTAAGGCTGCCTGACTCTCCGATTGTATATATAAATATATACTCGTATATATACGAGTATATACAACATAAATTTTCCTGCGTCCACATTGGGCAGTCTCCCTGGAATATTGTAGCTAGCAAATAATTAACAGGATAACAAAGTGAAATATAAGCAAAAGTATTTAATATGTTCCTTCCCATTGATTCCATTTAAATATATTTTAATCTACTGTCGAAAAGTAGAGGGTATCTCGAAGTGGGTCTACATCCTAGTTGACTGACGGCACTTACTCACTGCATTAGAATCAACACAAATCAAGTCCTTGCAACTATGTAAAAATGTACAAAAATCCTGACTGCCATGTTATTCATACGAGAAGGCAACTGCAGTAGCAGCAGGCACCACTGTCTATCGGGCGCCTTACTGGAAGCTGTGAAAACTTATCCATCAATTTGATGAAACTTATTCATTAAAGCCTGCAATAACAACTTCCGAAATTTTTAATTTATTCCAGCCTCCTGCTGCACAAACATTTCGCTTTGCTTGTCAAAACATTTTTAAACCCGTCTCTTTAATTTTAACACACTTCGCAGTGGGTGCACATTTCGAACTCAGTTTGCAAGGATGCATGTGTGCGACAGTGTGATACCTAAGCAGGGCACTGTGTGCTCCGTATGGCAAATGTGCACCCAGCAGACAATTCCAGCTGAACTTGCTCGGTTTCCGTGCACACGAGTGTGTCAGCACTTTTAACCCATTTTGCACTGGCACTGGCGTGGCTGCCGCTCGCACCCCCGCCGCCAAACAACACTTTTGGCATTTTGCTTGAATAATATTTGAGATCATAATGGATTTTTGGCAATTCCAAGTAATATTACAATTTTATGCAAACAACTGACTGCACTTAAGAAAAACTGTGCTGGAACAAACACAAAAAGGAGCAAAGAGCAGAGCAGTGGCGCACTGTGTATGCATATGGAGCGAGATTTACAGAGCGTAGAGCGTAGAGGGCCACTCACGCCGCCGCCAATGCTTTGAAGGATTGCGCGGAACTTTAAATGTTGTACGAGTACGAATGCTCTAACAGTGCACAACTTCAAATCAAGCAAACCAATAAATCCAGTTCCGGCTATAAGTGCTGCACATACACTCCAACCAAAAGGTTCATAAAAGTCGGCCAAAGTTGATTTTTTTCTTATGAAAGTGCAACCAAATCTTTATTCTTATAAAGGTGGGGAAATACATTAATAACAATGGAAAAATGCATTGTATGTTAGTACAAATCGTTCTCGACACTTCACATACAATCAGAAAGCTTGGTAATATCGGTGAAAATGTTCCGTGTCCTTAAGAAAAGTTTATTGAAATACTGCACTAAGCTTTGAACTCAATCACAAGAAATCCACAATTTCATGAAAAAGTTCATTCTCCATACGAGAAGTTCTTTAACAACCACCTTATAAACTAAACAATCAGAAAGTTAACAAATGTTAATGAAAAAATGCATTGTCACCACGAAAAGTTCATTGATCTGCATCACTAAACTCGGCACTCAATCACAAGAATTCAAAAATTTCATGAAATAGTTCATTCTTCATAAGAAAGGTTCTTTCTAGAAAGTAATGAACTAAACATTCTTTCATAAACATAGCAAATATTAATGAAAAAATGCATTGCCCACAGCAAAAGTTCATTGAACTGCATCACGAAACTCGACGCTCAATCATAAGAAATCAAAAGTTTCATGATAAAGTTCATTCTACATACGAAAAGTTTTTTAACAACCATCTAGAAAGTTATGAACTAAACACTCTTTCACAAATATACAAAACTTTGATGAAAAAAATCCTTTGTCCACAGCAAAAGTTCATTGAACTGCATCACGAAACTCGACGCTCAATCATAAGAAATCAAAAGTTTCATGATAAAGTTCATTCTTCATACGAAAAATTCTTTAACAACCATCTAGAAAGTTATGAACTAAACACTCTTTCATAAACATAGCAAATATTAATGAAAAAATGCATTGTCCATGGGAAAAGTTCATTGAACCACATCACTAAACTCTGCACTCAATCACAAGAATTCAAAAATTTCATTAAAAAGTTGATTCTTCATTCGTAAAGTTCTTTAACATCCATCTGAAAACATAAGAACTGAACACTCTTTCACAAATATACGGAACTTCAATGAAAAAAATGCATTGTCCACAGTAAAGTTCATTGAACTACATCACTAAACTCGGCACTTAATCATAAGAATTCAAAAATTTTATGAAATAGTTCATTCTTCATACGAAAAGTTCTTCTAGAAACCTATAAACTAAACACTCACTCATAAAGATAAAAAATGGTAATGAAAAATGTTAATGAAATAAAGAGAAAAACTCATTGTACATAACAGAAATTCTTTGAAAATGTTCATACCAACAATGAAAAATTTCATGGTCAATAAGATAAGTTCATTGAAATGCAAATAAGCATCTATGAACTCAATCACAAAGAGTGAAACACTTAATGAAAAACTTAATTATTCTTAAGAAAAGTTAATGGAAATCAGGACACAATCCTCCAAACTCTTCAATTACACACAAATATTCAAAGTTATAATGAAAAAATTCATTGCAAATAAGAACAGTTCATGGAAATTCATGCACATGCATCTCTGAACTCTACGCCACAATTACAATGAAAGAAAAAAGAAGCGATTCATATGGATTGAAAAAAGTTCATTCTCCATAAAAGAAATTCATTGAAAAGCTGCCAAAATGTCTGCTCTTCAGGTCTAACCAAAAATGTTCATACCAACCATGAACAGTTTCATGGAACATCAGAAAAGAACTTTGATTAACATTCCAATCAAAATGTTTTTAATCTACACTAGAACTAATTAGTACATTACCAAAGGATACAATAGTACACAATTACCAAAGGAAATTTCCCAGTGTACAATAAAAATTTGATAAAATTCATACAAAGTTTGTGTTCCCTTCTATATGCAGATTAATGTACCGAACATTGATTCAAAGAAAGAAGTCATTAATTTCTGTTACATTTATAACTACTTTTTTTATTCCGTAGCATCAGTCACAAGCCAATAATGAACTTTTGCTTCATTGGAACTCCACCTGCAATCTTCTTTATGTTTTTTTAAGACGTTCCAGACCTCCCAAGCTCTCGAGTGCCAAGAAATTCCGATAGTATTCAAAGTCATTCAGTTCAGAGTATGTTTGTGTTCCCATCATTTCTGTTGCCTTTAGGTTCACAGTTCCAAAATATGAATGAAAACTAATCGTATTCTATGAGCCTTTTTATGTACAGCAGGCGTTGAAAGCTCGTTCAGATTTTTTAGGGTGAACCCTATTATGATCGATTCGGATTCTCCAGGAATATACTTCGCAGCATTTCTATACAATCGTTAGAGACTCCATAGAGATTTGTCTGAAGTATTCAGTAGTGAGATGTCTGTGTAATTTTCGCATTCTTCCTTGTCGCCTTCTTCAATTACTTGAATAATCCATTCTACCAGATACGAGGGGTACTATTTATATTACGGGAACTGGCAACACTAATATCAATATCTAAAATCTGGCAACACCATAATAAAGTTTGACCTCTTTTAGCATAAACGTACTCACAACGTGTTGATGTACAAGTGCTATTTGTTTTGTTTACAGTGAGTTAAGAAAAACAATTTGGTCAAAAAATTTCAAGAGAAGCTTTTGTTTGGATTATTTTTCACAACTTTCGACGTGGATTATCTCGATCTCGATGAACTCAGTTCTTTGTATGGCGATAAAGCACCATCAAAAACCACAGTATTTCGCTGGTATAGTGAATTCAATCGTGGTCGTAGTTCGGTGGCCGACGAACTCCGTGAAGGTCGCCCAAAATCTTCCGCAGCTTGTGTCGTATTCGTTGTAGGTCCTCTGGAGTTCAGCAATCTTTATGAATGAATAAACTTTTGGGAATGTTTCGTTATAGATTCGGGATGTCGTTATCTCCGCTAATATGATTCATTTGTATACTACTTCCGATTGCAGATGTGTATGGCAGATCACAGTAGTAACTTGCAACGTATTCGTTGTAGTCTTGTGGGGTTTCGAAACATTGATCAGTAAATAAATTGCTGGAAATGATTCGTTGTAGATTCGATTTCTATTTCGTTATCTCCTCTACCACTTTACATTTTTGTACTCCTTCAGTTTGGAGATGTGTATCACAGATCTCTGTAGTATCACAGATCTCTGTAGTATCGCATATCTCTGTAGTATCGCAGATATCTGTAGTATCGCATATCTCTGTAGTATCGCAGATCTCTGTAGTATCACAGATCACTATAGTATGGGTCAAGAGTGATCCATTGTGGTGTACTATTGAAACCATAGAAATTCCTTCGTGATCATTGACCATGTTATTACAGTACTAATCTACAGAGTTAGATGACTTTTTCATGTTTGAGAGGATTTGTAAAAAATTCTGCGTCTTCAGTGAGTTATTCAGCTTCCTACCTAAGTGCTTATCTCGTCAGGATGCTGAAAAATTTTGCGGCGATTTCTTACTATTCGGACAGGGCCTTCGGTTGTATCGTGTCTGCCGTTCTGTTGATTACTGGCAGCATTTTATTCCTTCTTTAGTTTTGTGTCATAACTCTCATGAAGCTAAAATATTAATGAATCCATATTCATTCCGAAACTAACCCGTTCATTAAATCAAACAGAACCCTTCAAAGAATAGCCGATTGGTGTTCCATTGAATTGTCGCTTAACCTCAGTGCTTCATTGATTTGACGAACAATAATTCCTTGAGTGCATATCGTACATAACACAAATGTACAAAAGTGCTGAGGCAGTGTAATCGAGTCCTTGAGGCTTTGATGTTGGCCCATATGGGCATCTCTGCCTGCTGGTAAATTGGTTTTAAAAAATTCTCAATTATTAATGGCCCAGATAATTGAATTTTGACCACTTTTATGTTGCGGTGCATTGCGGGCCACTCCAGTCTCTTTGGCTGCTCGGGGCATACCCACCCAAGTACCTGCGAGTACTTACGTCCCATCCATCAAGCCAACTCTCTGCACGGCAGTAGCAGCCACGGCGGCAATGTAGGCGCATCTCGATTCGCCGTCATTATGTGGCCCACCAGCATGTGGCCCACTTCCGCTCTCTATTAGATTACTACAATTTTTTAAAAGGCATTTGCTCGCGCTCTGGCTGCTCTATGCATGCTCCTTCGGCGCGGTGCGGCGTGGTGCGGCGCTGCCACTCGCGCATCATCGCGAAATGTAAAAAGGTTTTTACTTGAATCAATATTTGCGTAATTTCATTTCGTTTAAATTCAATTGCGTTGCTCTTCGCCAATTTCTGCCATTTTCTCCACTGTTTGCTAGTACGAAGTACTCGCATAAAATTTTCCTCACCATTTTCAATTGAATTTGCTTTAGCTTAAATGCATGCTCCACTCTCCCACTCCATTGGATATATTTTCATCCATTTTTTTCTGATCTGATTTCCTTTGTCTTTTTGGCATTTTAGTGTTTAGTGCCGCATTTTATGCTAATATTTTGATTTTCTTTACACTGATTTTCCGTTTTCCACTAGGTCTATTATTGGGTACACTGAGAGAAAACATTTCCATGGTACCAAATATAAATAACTAGCAGTATTTCAAACAGGAGGCCTTACATGAGCAATACCTGAAGTAGGGAGAGCAAGAATGTGGTTGGTTATATGGAAAAACTACGGGTTAAGTCCCCCACCTAAAAGTGAGGGTGGCTCTTGTTCAACCCATAATCTCACTCAGATCGTTGGTGTGGTGGGCTCGGTAAATAGGGTAGATTCAAGCTTCAGGAACAACTGGTGTGTTCGTCAATTCAGGTACTCGGCATATCCTCATATATTACAATTGTAATGGAGGCTAATATTGGACTGCCTTGTTTGAAAATTCTTATCAAAAAAACAACAGCAAATGTTTGGAAATTGGAAATTCTTATAAAAAAAAAACAGTTGGAATGCCTCTGGAACAGAGATATAGATACTGAACAATATGCCAAAAGAGGTAACAAAATTTCTAAAACTCTGCGTTGTTTCCTTTCCCATTAAGTTCAATTGTCATGTACGAAAAATTTCAGTAAAAATCACAAGATTTCAATTATTATACCAGGGGAATTGAGGTCTTCTTTTCTATCTTACCATTGACATTCGTTTCTCAGTTGATAAGATTCGCAAAACAATTAATAGGCAACAATCTTCAGGAAATCAGTTTGAAATGGTTCCAAAAGTGAACCATTATATTTGATGCTAAACTAGAAACTTGATTCCCAACCAGAAGACCTCAATTCTACTGGTCTTATTATCTATCATCTTTCTAGCGAGCTATCGAGAAGTCTGTTGGTATTACTTGAAACTTGCATATGATATAAACAGTGTATGTGGGTAGGTATATTGGGTGACAAACCCTCGGGTGGTCCAATTAGCACCAGTGCCGTTGCGATGTCATACCCTCGCGAGCCTAAAGATGGTGATATACTTTGAATTACAAACAGCCGCAGTTGTTTAAAAACATTCTTAGTTCTGAAAGTTCTAATCTAGAACAATGCCCCAGACTCTCTAGAAAAGGACCTCCGAAAACTTCGATTCTCATGCGAGCGGGGTCGGACAATCGCAAAGGAACTGCACAACTGTTTTCTCTCTCTTAGCAGAAAAGATCCTTAAATTCTCAAGTAACTTGGGAATTTTGTAACACTTCATATCTAATCTAATCTAAAGTACTACCTACAAAAATTTTGAATACTGAAAGTTCTCTTCATGATGAATATTTTATTGGAAATCTATTTGCGTAATTCAGTGGAAGGTTCGAAGACTGTCAGTAATTTTAGACTGAAGGCAATTGACATGTTCAAATAGAGAAATTCAGCATTAGAGGTCTCATGAGTTCACTTTCAAAGTTTAAGTTTACTTTCAGAACACTGAAAGATGCTCAGACAGAATATGACTCGGAAGGCAAATCAGTGGTGACGATAACAAAACGGCAGCGCTTCCTCAATATGCAGCAACAAAGGGGTTCAGACTTACAACTTTAGCAGACCACATCTGTGTACCTTAAAAAGTAATCCCCTACAGACACGATTTAATTGACCTCAAAAGGAAAGTCAAACATAGGCACAATGGAACAATATCGAAAACACCATGAAACTTCAGATGGCAGTACTTACTTTCTATAACCAGAAGTCAACAAAAATGGAACTCATTATAGAACAACGTAAGCCAAGAAATATTAGATCTTGATGGCAGTGCTTACGTAATAGAACCAGAAGCCAACCAAAATGGAACTCCTCATAGAATAACATTAATAGAAACAGGGAAATAATGATTATAGAGGGCAGTCCTTGCTTTATAGAACTAGAAGACAATAAAAAATGGATCTTATCTCAGACCAACATAAACAAAAACACGGAAATAATGGTTATAGAAGGCGACGCTTGGTTAATAGAACCAGAAGACAATAAAAAATGGAACTTATCTCAGACCAACATAAAAAAAACACGGAAATAATGCTTATAGACGTCGACGCATGGTTAATAGAACCAGAAGACAACAAAAAATGGAACTCATCATAGAATAACATTAATAGAAATCGGGAAATAATGATTATAGAGGAAAGTCCTTGCTTTATAGAACCAGAAGACAATAAAAAATGGATCTTATCTCAGACCAACATAAACAAAAACACGGAAATAATGGTTATAGATGGCGACGCTTGGTTAATAGAACCAGAAGGCAACAAAAAGTGGAACTCATCATAGACCAAAATATATAAAAAATCAAGAAATAATAGTTATAGAGAGCAGTAATTGCTTTCTAGAACCAGAAGCCAACAAAAATTGAACTCATCATAGAACAACATTAATAGAAAACAGGAAATAATGATTATAGAGGGCAGTCCTTGCTTTATAGAACCAGAAGACAACAAAAACTGGAACTCGTTATAGGGTAATATGAATAGAAACCGGTGAATAAAGATTATAGGGGCAGACCTGGCTGTATAGACCCAGAAGCCAACAAAAATGGAACTCATCATAGAACAACATGTAAAGAAATCAATAGATAATAGTAATTCGAATGCAAACCAGGGTATAATGGGAAAGTACTATAAAAATTAGTCTCATAAATCTTGTTTTTTTTATATTGTTTTAGCAATAGAAAGATATTACAGAAACATTTTCTTCTGCCCCGAGATTTTATTCTCCCAACCGACCCTCCACCATATCCATATTCTCGCCTGCATTACTACAAATTTTCATGATATGAGTATATCCCAATTAGTACACTGAGACAACTTTTTGAAGGATAGTGTTGTTTCAAACAAGAGTGTCAGTCTTAATTGTGTTGATTGTCTCCAGTTATATCCTCTTTTCAGCCCACTTCCATACCTACCCGGAGTTGATTATTATTATTATATCTGACACTAAATTGATTATGTCTGCAAAAGTTTATGAAATTGCGTATTAGCAACGAAGACTCCAAAAGAAAAAGATGTATAAAGAAGCGTTTTCACAATATGCTATTGGCAGGATTCGAGCCCTCGACCCCATGACTAAGAGGCTATCTACCCGAAGATAATTTTGGTATAAAGACTAATTCCTTCTTCAGTGGGTTGACATTTTGAGGAAACAAGGATAGTCGAGGAAATCAAATTCGTTTAGAAGCTTCGTTCTATTATGGGTGTCCATTGTATTCCGTTTGAAACTACCTGCTTTATGGCATAGATAGAAACCTTTTTGAAACCTTTTCAAATTTATTTTTGTCTCTCTTATGAATCTCAGAAGTCTGCCCAGGGATATGGACTGTACATTATCCATTCCCAAAACATCTGACCCCAAAATACGCCTCCTCATTCTGGCAAAAGCAGAACTAGCGCCGAGAAAATGCTATGCCGTTCTCTTTTTCCTCCAGAAAGGAGGCGCCGTTTAGACTCTCGATGATGCCTATGGTCGCCATTTGATGGCCCTATGGATTATGCTCGGTGATTAGCCCAACCAATGATTGGAGGTCTTTCCTTAGTAAAGTTAAAAAGAAGTCTGCAAGTCTCTTGTTGGGGCTCTCTTGGAAGCACTTGGTTGTTTTGCAGGTAACTGAACTGCACCTGTCATTGTGAATATTATTGACGTGGCCCTTGATCCAATTGACAGCCTCTGCTAAACTCATACCGGTAATTGCCTCTGGTCCCATTGGAGTATCCACATGATCCACAGTTTACCAGTTCGCCAGCTATTTCATTTATCGGTGCACCACAATGTTCCGGAACCCAAATAAGTTCAAGTAAATTCCTGCTTTCGGCGGAGTTTGTCTTGTCTTACATTCTTGTATTTTTTTATTTGAGGTGATTAACGCCTTTTCCACGGCCTTCGTTGCAGCCTGGTTATCACTGAAGACTCTAATCTGTTATCCGCGCTATTTCTTCTCAATTACCCAGGCTGCTATTTTCAGTAAAGCAAACAATTCCGATTGGATTCCCATAGCTGAGAAGCATTTCACATTTTCAATCAGATGCCAGTCATCCCCAGTTCCCTTACAGACTTACTGAAACATTGTTCTTCAAAGCTATGGTTTTATTATCATTGAAAGGAGCTTGGTAGCTGCCGAAGGATATACTTTCTGCAGCGGCGACTATGATGGCGGGTACTTCTGTTTCTCTTAATGCATATCCTTCTGTTGTAGTTTGTTCGTTGTGTACTTTCAAAGTCAGTAAAGAGATTAGGTGTGGGGAGGTGGACCCTTTCTCTTGTTAAACGATAGTTGCAAGTGTCAAGCAGGGCGCTTTGATAGGTGACATGACACTCAACTTGGCGAACTCCTGCTTAAGGGATCCTTCAATCGCGATAAAATACTATATTGATGACATTATAGTATTTTAACGCGACTGGAGGAGTTCGCCAAGTTGAGTGTCATGTCATCAAGATTACCTCAGCTAAGCATGTTCTTTAGCTGATGAGATTGTTGATTATGATTATCTCTATTCCCAGTTTGTAAGTGCTTTGTTGGATCGTTTCAGGGCAACATTTTCTAGAAGTGATGTTCCAGAATTTGCTACGACTATTCACAGGGATGAACTGTTCTTATGGATGCGTATATGGACTCTACTTTAGTATTATTATTTACTATTCCACTAATTATTTGCTTAGATTTTTGGTGTAAACTGTGCTTGATTGATATTGATACGAACGACAGAGAGTCAATATTCTCGTATAGATCATCCATGAATCTACCCCAGTTGGATCTGTACTTTGCCAATGAAACATTTCATCTTTGTATAAGTGATGTCAGCATACATTTATGGCCATCCTAGTAACAGAATTTCGAGTTCTCCCTCTAATATGAGCCTACTGTGATACATTTTAATGGTATGCATATGAGTTCCCCCTTTGATATGACTCTGCTCCGACGCATATTCGATATGACTCTACTCCGAGGCATCTTCGATATGACTCTGCTCCGAGGCATGTTCCCTGGGTCGTATTCAATAAATGGGGAATATTAAAAAGAGTCCTTAGCTATTACCACAATTGCAGTTGCTTGCATTTGTGTACTCGTAAACTGCAGGCCACCCTTATTCCATCAAGGGTACATTTACTTAAGGGGCGTATAAGTAGACACCATCAGCTAACCCCCACCCAGCGAATCTTCATAGGCACCTTTCAAGTACGTGTGTGGCGAGCTGGATGCCGTGATCTTCTTATTAATTTTTAAATACGATATGCTTTTCGATTGAAACGTTCCCGCAAGAAATGTTCCGGAATGGTGAAATGTTTTTACATTGAAATATGAGCTCCTCAATTATGTGCCCAACCTATTGACGACGACAACTTTGTCGAATTTCATTTCACAAATATTTATTATTCCACACGCAATGCGGTATATCAACACCGCCCGCCGACCTCAACCCCACCCCGCACACACACGCACACAGCCATACATTCTCCGATGGAGACAAAGCCACATGGGCTGCTATGGTATTTGGACTTTTTGCTCGCGGCAAAATAAATTTTTTTAAATTAAAAAAGTTTTTACTCAATACGCAATGAGGAAAGGAATTGAGGACGACGAAATTGCTTCCGAATGCTGTGCATGTCCATATATATATATATATATATATATATATATATATATATATATATATATATATATATATAAACCAGTACACACTCATTCGTCCTGGGTCTCGTCCTGCGTGTACCTTTTCCTGATTTTCGCATTTTCATTTTTCAATTTTATTTCTCACATTTTTCATATTAATTTTGTGGGCGGACAGCACGAAGGACGACGCCGCAAGTTGCAGCACTCTGGTTTGTGATTCTTGTTTCTTGTTGTCGCTGCTGGTGTTGTTATTGAAGTTGTTGTTGTTGTTGTTTTTGTTGTTGTTGTTCCTGCTGTTGTTGTTACCGATGTCGCTAGGCCATTGCGTATGCGGAAAGTACGCGTCTTTGCGCTTTGCTGAATTTGTGGACAATTTTTTAAAATTCACTCGCTACAAAAATAAAAATAAAAACAAAACTCAAAAATTCAACTGGACACGGACTCGGATGCGGACTCTGAGTAAACATGACAGGCTGGGCGCTTGTTCCACTCCAATGGCATAATTGCTCAACTACTCGTACTTGCATTCATGGGCATTTATTTGCGGCATTTTCGACCACAACTGTTACCAAATCAGTGCTACACTTTTTATTCGTGGCCAACCCCACAAAAGTGCGGTGAAAAATGCGGACTGTGGGCGCGAGGCTTACCAGCGTTTTAAAATATGCTTTATAGAAATTTTTCACTTTGCTAAAAATACCCACGAATTATGTACACGAGTTTATTTCAAATGACATTCAGGCTACTTAATAATGAGGGATGGATAAGTGACCTTTGCAAAGACCAAAAAAAAGAGAGAAGCTTCGAGTAGAAGCAGAGGAAATAATCAAGTGAGAAATATTTAAATAATTATAGATATAATTAATAATACAATTTACGAAACTGAGTTTCTAACAGAATTTCCAGAAGCCTCCTGATAATCCAAAAACTATTTAATGAACGTTGGTATACGTAGAACTGCCGATATGCTCTACAGTGGCTGCTTCCCTCTTTGATTAATAGTCCTAAGACGTATATTCTATCATATGGAAACATAAATGATTGCATACTTTTAGGATCCATTTGGAGTTTGAGAATGATGTATGTATTTAAGCCACGAAACAATCCCTGCAGATAAAAACTTCCTTCAATCATTTTAGGATACCTCTATTAAGTGCAGTTCACAACGAGAGAGGTGTATATAAGTCAAGACCCGATCTATTCGAAAAAAACGCTTACTCAAGAACCCTCTGGAAACTTCTTTATAGTGTGTATAATATTAGATAAGTGTAGAGAAGATTCGAGAATGATCCAGAAACTTCTTTAATAGTTCTAATTCTATAATTTTCTACTTCAACCATTCAAAAGGTATATAAGCCACCACACCATTATTGTGGGGCGACGCAGTTGAATTTTAATCGTAACAGTGTGTACATCGTGCATTTCACTGTTCGCAGTTACAGTATTAAGAACGATTGTTTGATTACTACACAATCCATTGGTACGAATCCGAGTATAGAGAGTTAGAGTAAATTGTCAGGAGGGCAATTTCGTAACAGTATAAATTGTCAGAAGGTCAATTTCGAAACAATATGCTACTGATACAATGAGTAGCTAATACTGTCATATGTCTCCATATATGTTCCTGAGCCTCGCATCATTAACTTGATTAGCCCACTGTTTACAACAACCTTATTTACTTATATAAGAGAGAAAGAGACAGCAATATCATGGTCTCAATAATAAGAGCAGATTGAATAAATCATTGTATCAATGGCATATGATATTTATCATACTTTCTGAGCTATATTTTCACTTATGTATGAGGGAAAGAGACAGCAACATTATTGTCTCAATTACTAGAGAGAAGAGGCAGAATTAATGAGGTATGAGAGAAAGAGACAGCAATATCATTGTGTCAATAAATAGAGATAGAGGGCAGAATTAGTGACTCAATCTTTCAGATTCATTAAAATCTCGTATAGGAATGCTCAGAGCTTATAAATAAGTTAGGGAGCCTCAATTATCCTTCCATAATGTGGGTTCCAGGACATACTGGGATCCCTGGAAATGAAAAAGCGGATAGTCTTGCAAGGAATGGGGCAGTATTGGACCTGAACCATTCTTTAGCATAGGGGCAAATAGCATAACAGATAAATTAAGACAGGAGGAAAAATCCAGAAGATCACGCTACTGGGCCTCACTAACAAATCTTAGACAATCCAAGCTCATGGTTGGGAACTACAACTCAAAACGTGCAGCTCTGTGTCTACAGTTAAGTAAAAACAATTTAAGAATTCTGACAGGTCACCTCACAGGCCACTGGCGTTTAAGAAGCCACCTCATGAAACTGAGACTCTCAGCCGTAAACACGTGTAGATTCTCCACGGAGGCAGAAGAAACACCAGAGCACCTTCTAATGCACTGCGAAGCCTTAGCTCGCAGTAGGAAGAAATGTCTGTGGCATTACTGGCCCGACGAAAGAGACATAAGAGCAACGAACCCCAACACAGTGCTAAGTTTCCTTCGATCTGTTGGACTAATAGAATACCCTTAATAGGTACATGCAGGAAGAGTACAATAGATCAAATTGGTCGAGGGATATTTTGCCTCTTTATTTCATTTATTCATTCATTCAGTGGCATATGATATTTAGAATCTCTATCATGATCTATATATTCACTTAGGTACGAGAGAAAGAGGCAGCAACATTATTGCCTCAATTATTAGAGAGAAGAGGCAGAGGCAATTAGAGAGAAGAGGTAGAATTAATGACTCATTGCATTGTATGAAAGCAAGAAACAGCAATATCATTGTGCCAATAAAGAGAGATAGAGGTCAGAATTAATGACTCATTGTATTCTGATATTTAAAATCTATCCTGATCTATAACAAAACAATGATAGATCCTCCATAGGTATATCGAAGAAAATACAGTGGTCAACTTGGAGAATAAAAATGGGCTGGTCATGAATTGATCACCGAGACCATACTCCAACAGTTTTCGTGTAGAGCTGAACAGAAACTAAGATAAAGAATTCCAAACTGACGACTGAGAGATGAACAGAAGCAGTAACGTGCGCAGCTACATGGCACGGTGTATGGTTTATGGGCGCCTATATGGGCAATCATAGAGCTGGTAGTCAATACTACGGTGGCCATTAGACGCTCGCTACAATGCTCCCACGCTTTAAGGCGCCTTGCTTCCAGGCTCTGGCTGGTGTCGCTTCAAATGTCGTAATTGAAGCATAATTTGTGGTTCGTATCTATCATCAACAAGTATTCCGGTGAATATGACTTAACCTAAGTGGTCACACGTAATCAAAAAACTATTACGAAAGCAGCGAAACCCTCCGATAACGGCCATACAGGTGAACTCCCGAATCATATGTTCATTTTTATGCATAATCACCCTACAATAAACAAAGGACACCGAATCACGTCCACAATTTCTACAACTCAAGAACTCAAATCCACTTTCGTCTGCGGTGTTTTTGTCCATCGTACTTACTTACGTTTATGATGGGGCGTGACACCGATCTCACGTTTAGATTATCCTTCATGCTTCCGGAATACTTCGCCAACAGATATATAGGAATCCTTCATAAATCAACTGTATTCCAGGCAAGTCAAGGTAAATTCATTATAGAACTGAAACACAAACAACATTTCGTCTAGGAAGCAATAATGGCCACGGTATGAAGATATTCTGATGATATAGTCCCTCATGAATACTGAAGAAGCTGTGGAGATGAGGAGGAGACTGTGGAACATCTCTTCTGTAAATGCCCGGCTCTAGCCAGAAACAGAGCGGGCTCTTTAGGCAAATACGCTTTCAACTCTCTTCCGGAAGTGTCCGGCGCGAAGGTCAAACAAAGCCTGTGCTTGATTAGGGCTTCAAAGTGGTTTGACGAGTAAAGCAGAGGTGCGGTGTTACGCGGTGGTATCGTCAGTGATCTGAGTGAGTTGGTCTGTAGACTGGCTGCCACGATAACATAACATATAATATAGTTATTTCAACAATCATGACTAAACATGAATTAACACTATATTCAATCCAAGTACCTTATATTATGATATATATACGATATTTGATTCCAAATGTATAATTCTTTGTAAATGATTCGACATGCCCCACTGTTGTTCTGTCATTGTCGCTAATGATGTATTTAGTTAGTGGTAATGTCATATCTGGTGAATAATCATATCTCTTGCTGTCATACGAGTTCTAAAAGACCTAAACAATGATGGCATCTCATTTGCACTTATGGACAGCATTATTGTACAACTGAGAACGTTTTGGAGAGCAGAGAACGATTATTCAAAACGAATTCTCATTCAGCGATCGGACTATTAACAATTTGTTCCACTAACAAAGGGACGCTACAGCAACACTTCATGATTTTAGAATGATCAGCGCTACTGACACAAATGACTCAAAGACAACATACTCAAAAGGCGACTCAAAGACAAGTGAATCAAACACAACATACTCAAAAGCGACTCAAAGACAAGTGAATCAAAGACAACATACTCAAAAGCGACTCAAAGACAAGTGAATCAAAGACAACATACTCAGAAAGCGACTCAAAGACAAGTGAATCTAAGACAACATATTCAAAAAGTGACTCAAAGGCAAGTGGCTCAGTGGCAACATATTCAGAAAGTGACTCAAAGACAAATAACTCAAAGACAACATACTCAAAAAGTGACTCAAAGACAAATAACTCAAAGACAGCATACTCAAAAAGTGACACAAAGACAAGTGAATCAAAGACAACATACTCAGAAAGCGACTCAAAGACAAGTGAATCTAAGACAACATAATCAAAAAGTGACTCAAAGACAACTGACTCAAAGACAACATATTCACAAAGTGACTCAAAGACAAGTGGCTCAAAGACAACATACTCAAAAAGTTACTCAAAGACAAGTGGCTCAAAGACAACATACTCAAAAAGTGACTCAAATACAACGTACTCAAAAAGTGACTCAAAGACAACATACTCAAAAAGTGACTCAAAGACAAGTAAATCCAAGACAACATACTCAAAAAGTGACACAAAGACAAAAAACTCAAAGAAAACATATTCAAAAAGTGACTCAAAGGCAAGTGGCTCAGTGGCAACATATTCAGAAAGGCGAGCATCAAGTTAGTATATGGCCCCAAATTATTTCGTTAGTACTCCACAACCAAAAGGATACATTCGAAGCGATCCACAAAAATGTCAAAAGTGAAACAGAGCCACTGACAACAAACACTACACTAGGAGTAAGGAACATCAGGATGATGGTGGTCACAAACAAATAGCGTAAGAGTAAAGTGCCTACGAAGACAAGCTCAAACCCACACTCCTTTGGCCAAGATTGCTACTTGAAACTTCCAAGCTGGAATAGAGACTGAATTTAGGCCTGTAAAAAGAAGAACTAAAAATTTAATCCTACTATGAGTCTCGTTGAATATTGAATGGATAATTTGAACAACTCTAGAGGTTATCTAACAATCTCACAGGTTATATAATGATGAATTACTTCGAAGCTTAGGTTAGGTTAGGGTAGCAGCTAAAGGAAGCTTAACGGCCCATTGTGGTACCACAGAGACGTGGATCCATTAAACTGAAACACACCCGGGATTAAAAGGGGTGCGATTCCCTAATGAAGCAATCGATATTACATACACTAATGTGGAATATCTCTGCAAAATACTCGAGAAAAATTTTCTCCAGGGATCGAAATCTCCTCCTCGCGAGTGCAGAGAGTTTCAAAGCAGGGAAATTCAATTCCTCCAGGAATCGAAATCTCCTCCTCGCGAGTGCAGAGAGTTTCAAAGCAAGGAAATTCAATTTCTCGAGGAATCGAAATCTCCTCCTCGCGAGGGCAGGGAGTTTCAAAGCAAGGAAATTCAATTCCTTCAGGAATCGAAATCTCCTCCTCGCGAGTGCAGAATGGTTCAAAGCAGGGAAATTCAATTTCTCGAGGAATCGAAATCTCTTCCTCGCGAGGGCAGAGAGTTTCAAAGCAAGGAAATTCAATTTCTCGAGGAATCGAAATCTCTTCCTCGCGAGGGCAGGGAGTTTCAAGGCAAGGAAATTCAATTTCTCGAGGAATCGAAATCTCCTCCTCGCGAGGGCAGGGAGTTTCAAAGCAAGGAAATTCAATTTCTCGAGGAATCGAAATCTCTTCCTCGCGAGGGCAGGGAGTTTCAAGGCAGGGAAATTCAATTTCTCGAGGAATCGAAATCTCTTCCTCGCGAGGGCAGGGAGTTTCAAGGCAGGGAAATTCAATTTCTCGAGGAATCGAAATCTCTTCCTCGCGAGGGCAGAGAGTTTCAAAGCAAGGAAATTCAATTTCTCGAGGAATCGAAATCTCCTCCTCGCGAGGGCAGGGAGTTTCAAAGCAAGGAAATTCAATTTCTCGAGGAATCGAAATCTCTTCCTCGCGAGGGCAGGGAGTTTCAAGGCAGGGAAATTCAATTTCTCGAGGAATCGAAATCTCTTCCTCGCGAGGGCAGGGAGTTTCAAAGCAAGGAAATTCAATTTCTCGAGGAATCGAAATCTCCTCCTCGCGAGTGCAGAATGGTTCAAAGCAGCGAAATTCAACTCCTTCAGGAATCGAAATCTCCTCCTCGCGAGTGCAGAGAGTTTCAAAGCAGGGAAATTCAATTCCTCCAGGAATCGAAATCTCCTCCTCGCGAGTGCAGAGAGTTTCAAAGCAGGGAAATTCAATTCCTCCAGGAATCGAAATCTCCTCCTCGCGAGGGCAGGGAGTTTCAAAGCAAGGAAATTCAATTTCTCGAGGAATCGAAATCTCTTCCTCGCGAGGGCAGGGAGTTTCAAGGCAGGGAAATTCAATTCCGAGGCATGTCAAAAATCCTTTAATTATGCACACCCTCTCCCTCCCTGTCTTTCGGCAAGAAGTCATACAGACGTCCTGACTGACTACGTATACGAGTAGGAAATAGACCGCCACATAAACTGAAATCCTTTTGGAAGTTGTGTCTCTCTGCTTGGCTGAGGATATATCTAATTGTATATTTGGAAAGTTGGAAACTGTTCATCGTGCCTAATGCAGAGAAATCCCTTCGTAATAAACAGTTTCACGCTGTTCTTAACAACTCTGTCACAATTCATCTTTTAATGCTTCGAAAAGAAATGGAAGGATCGCTGCCATCCAGCAGCCGCTGTCCTGGGCCGTCCTGCCTGCCGCTGTGCGGCTCTTATAATACGATTTTAAGAGCCAATAAAGATAATCTCTACGCAGTCGCGTACAAAACATTAAAAACTTAATTTATTTCCGCGAGCGCATAAATCCTGCTGGCGCCGCAGCCGCGCCTTGTAACTACCACAGATTTTTCTATCCTCTTCACTCTCTGCTAGCTACGCAGCGTTTGTGTGTGTGTGTGTGTATGCAGTTTCTTGTTTTGCTGTCGCTTGTTTAAAAAAAAGAAGCACGAAAAACCAATTTTTATGCCGCTGTAAAATGAGCAAATTGCCCCCGGTTACCAGCAGACCCCACGCTGCTACTTGGAGCTGAGCATACGCTGTGCCTCATACAGAAAATCTATTTGAAAAAAATTTATGATGAGCTTTAAATTTTCGAATAGCATTCCATTCGGTAGGGAGACAAATTGTAAGCGAGCGAATAGTTTTGTCCCAGCCTGATGAGTAGTAAAGGAATGAGGGCGTTCTGGGATCCTTTCAGCTAACATCCTTCAAATTGCCTTAGATAAAGGCACTGGTGTGCGTACGCGTTGTACTGCCTAAATTGCTGTTGCAGTTTAGTTTTCGGGCCGGTTGAGTTGGAGGCCTGCGTTGCGAATTGCTCTCGAGTGGGGTTGAGTTTCTGGTTGCTGAGCAAAGGATTCGCTAATAATTGCGTTGAAGTTATTTGTTTGATTGTAATCGCAGTCATTTCGGAGTCGCAAAGGATTCTGGCAATTATTACAATTCATTTTAGATAATTTCATGTCAAAGAAATGCCCCGCTTTCATCGCTCTTTCCATCTCCCCCGCCACTCTTTCCAACTCCTTCAAGCCACATTGCCATTCAAGGCATGCGGCCACAACAGCTTTTAAATGATCAAAAGTTCTTTTACAGTCAATTTTCAAATGGCAGAGTTCAAAAGCCATAAGCGCATAATTTTCCCCTTGGTTAACCCCAACAGCAGAAGCAGCAGCAGCAGCAACGGCAGCCCCAGTAGTTATTGTTTAACAGCTAGTCCCGCACCCAACGAGCACAACGACAACATCAAAGCCATTTTTATTACCTGCTGAAGGTGTCGTAATAATCTATATGCAGACTCATTACAGCTGCAATAGATACGGACCACAAACGATGCTTAAATTAAACGACATTAGAAGGGACAACACCAGCCGGAGCCTGGCAGCCTGTTAGACGGGGCGCCTGGAAGCGTGGGAGCGTTGCAGCTAGCGTTTAATGGCCGCCGTAGTATTGACAACCAGCACTACGCTTGCCCATATAGGCGCCCATAAACCATACACCGTGCCATGTAGCTGAGCTCGTTACTGCTGTTATAGTGATAATAGTAAAGTAGTTTTCCCGTAATGATCTACCGTGAGGATAGAATGTTACCACAGTGCTGTAGTACCACTAAACTAGTGAGGAAAAATACAGTCACTCGTGGATTTGAGATTGCTTTGAATAAGAGGGAATTTGTTTGTTTAACTTAACTCTTGAAATTGAGTGTAAAAAGTCGTAAGCAAGATTCTTGAATATGTTTTAATATATTTTTATTTAAATATAGAATTTTATGATCCCAAAACTGATTCTCTAATTTCGGCGGATGGTATAGTTTCGAAATGATAGCCCTTGGCCACTAGCGATTAGATGCCCCATACACTCATCATCTTCGGGGCAAAATCTACATAATTTAGTGTCAGCGAGGCCCATTCTGAGCAGGTGTTCATTGCAGGGAAAGGGACCCATCAAAGCACCGCACCGCACAGTATCCTCAGTTGATTCCTTCTCAGTGATAGAGCCAATTAGGCTTTTCTGCGTTGAAACACAGGAACCTTTTCGAGTGCCTCAGACCCTCTAAGCTGTTCCAGTTCTCATTTTTCCGTTGCAACGTCCAGAGTTTTAGTTCCAGCTTAAGACAATGCTTATTGAATCCGAACATAGGACATGGTCCTATGTAGGGGTTATTTGCCCTTGCTTTAGCCCGTATGTCCACAGCTTCGTTGCCTGCGTGTCCCTCGTGGCCTGGAAGCCACACCATATAAAGACTGTTGTGTGTCGCCATTCTGTTGAGTGCACAGTGGCACTACCAAAGTGTTTTGGAGGTGTAAGAGTATTTGTTGAGTGCTTTTAATGCAGCCTGACTATCTGAGAGTAGATTGATTTTAACTCTTATAGGGTGGCTGCTGTTTAGGATGTTCACCGCCTCCAGGATTGGAAATAGTTCGGCTTGAAACACAGTCGCATCATTGCCTAAGAAGAGTGAGATGTGTGCTGTACCGCCCACTAGCCCTTGGCCTTCTCCAATCATTAATTTGCTAAAAAATCCACTTTTGGATATACTTTTGGAAAAAATCATTGCATACTTTTGGGCTGCTGGTATATGAAATAATTATATTTGGTAGGAAAAGCCCTCAAATACACTCTCAAAAGAAGTTCACGGCAAATGCTTCATTGAAACTCTGCAAAAATGTTCCATAAGGTTATAGAATGAATCATAAGTGATTGGAATATCATATATCAAAGTACCTATAAAAGTTCTTCATTAGCTCATAATAATACCTGAAAGTACTTATTTAGTTCTTCAGTAGCTCAATAGAATAATCAAAGTACCTAGATCTTCAATACCTGAAAAGAATAATCAAAGTTCCTATAATCGATCTTCAATACCTGAAAAGAATAATCAAATTACCTATAAAAGTTCTTCAATACCTGAAAAGTATAATCAAATTACCTATAAAAGTTCTTCAGTAGCTCAATAGAATAATCAAACTACCTACAATAGTTCTTCAATAGCTCGACAGAATAATCAAAGTATCTATTTAGTTCTTCAATAGCTCAAAAGAATAATCAAAGTTCCTATAATAGATCTTCAATACCTGAAAAGAATAATCAAATTAGCTATAAAAGTTCTTCAGTAGCTCAATAGAATAGTCAAACTACCTACAATAGTTCTTCAATAGCTCGACAGAATAATCAAAGTATCTATTTAGTTCTTCAATAGCTCAAAAGAATAATCAAAGCACCTATAATAGTTCTTCAGAAGGTCAATAGAATAATCAAAGTTCCTATAAAAGATCTTCAATACCTGAAAAGAACAATCAAATTACCTATAAAAGTTCTTCAGTAGCTCAATAGAATAATCAAACTACCTACAATAGTTCTTCAATAGCTCGACAGAATAATCAAAGTATCTATTTAGTTCTTCAATAGCTCAAAAGAATAATCAAAGTTCCTATAATAGATCTTCAATACCTGAAAAGAATAATCAAATTACCTATAAAAGTTCTTCAGTAGCTCAATAGAATAGTCAAACTACCTACAATAGTTCTTCAATAGCTCGACAGAATAATCAAAGTATCTATTTAGTTCTTCAATAGCTCAAAAGAATAATCAAATCCTATAATAGATCTTCAATACCTGAAAAGAATAATCAAAATACTTAAAATAGTTCTTCATTAGCTCCAAAGAATAATCAAAGTACCAATTTAGTCCTTCAATTACTCAAAAGAATAATCAAAAAACTTCACATAACCCATAATAATAACTCAAAGAACCCATTTATTCCTTCAATAGGTCATAATAATGGATCAAAGTACCTATAACAATTCTTGAATAGATTACAGGTTCAGTAGCTCAAAGGAATATTCAAAGTATCTAGTTAGTCCTTCACTACCTCATAATAATAATCAAGATACTTATGTGGTCCTTCAATAGCTCATAATAATGGATCAAAGTACATATTTGGTCCTTCAATATGTCATGAATCAAAGTACCTATTTAAAGCTCCAATATCCCCGATAGTTTTACTATATAGAAATAATTTCGAAATATGGAGTAGAAAAAGCATTTCATGATTGAGCGGAAAGGACATAATCTTAAGTAAGATTTTTGGGATTATGTCTCCACAAAAAGGTGGTATAAAACCAACATTTTCCTAAGGAAAATATTTCCAAGGGGTTTCATAATAAATATGTTATAATCCCAAAGGAAAAGAAGGCAATATTAAAGCATATTCTATGGCGTCATCTCTGGAGGTTTCCGGGGGTCATAATCAAAACCCCTCTATTCAATGTTTGCTCAAACCCGGACTGCTTTTTAAGTGCTTGAGGAGAAAACAACCACGAAAAGATCACCGAGGTGGACGAATCATTGTACAAGTGAACTCAGCTTGAGTTTACTTTACAGTATCCTTCAGTGTCCTTCGTTCGTTAGATTTTGTCTGTACATTGAAATAGCTCAAGTGAAATGACTCAAATGACAAATGAATATCGCTCAATTGCATTGAACTGTATTTGCCATGAGCATAAACATATTCCCATTGATATAAAGCAGAGATTTTTCCTTTATCCCTGAGAAACGGTTCAAACCGAAACCCCATTTGGTAGGAATCGTGTCAGCAAAAGTTGTTAATTGTCTGCCCAGGTCGAATTACTGTACCACGGCTGGATTGAGATGGTCGGGAGTGGATGAAGCGGGCCAAAATTATCAGCTACCTGCGTGCAACACATTTTACAACCGCGGTCGCCGTAATCATCTCATCTCATCTCAACTCAACTCAACTCAAATCAACACGCTTAGCTGCTTACTGCTTGCAGCTTTTTGCTTGCTCGCTGCACCATTTGGCCGCTGTTTACTTTTATTGTCACTACACACAAGGATATTGGCAATGGCAGAAAGTCGCAGCGGCAGCGGCAGCAACGGCTCCTCATTAATATTTCGTGTTTAATATGCAATATTCACAGCGTAATATGAAACACTGGCATCACATCAACAGGAGCAGCGACAACCGTATCCTTTGAGATACTATCTATCGTTCTTAATCTATGGGCACTGGCAGGGCGGTGTGTAAATATCATTTGCCGCAGGATATAGTATTAGCGAAAGTCACAGTTAGCGCCGCTCCTTCCCCCAAACGGCCGACTTGGTCGCTGCCAGGCCATGTCGCCGTTTGGTATTAAAGCAAATATTTGCGCTAAGCTGTCATTTGATGGCGGTCCTAAGTGTCAACTCAGTGCTTATAGTCGTATGTACGAGCCAGTGTTTGTGTGTGGTTGCGTGCGAATGTGTGGGTGCAGTGCGTCGTGTTGATTCACAGGCATTGTCGTTCGTGGCTCATATTGTTGGGCCCCATTGGGTATTGTGTCCTGTGGGTATTTGCTTGCTGCTCCTCTTTGCACTGCTCGAACGCCAAAAGAAGGTGCGCTTCGAAGTCGGCGAATGAATGTATGAGAGGGTCTACATATACGGCTGTGACTGTGTGTGTGGAGGGGGTTTTCATGTGGTGTGCTGCTTGGTTGGCAAGTAATAAACATTAATAATCAATGTGATTCCTCACACATATTGCCCATGACTCTGACACCAACACTCACACACACATAGACACACTCTCGCTCGCATACGAACATACATACGCTTACACTTAGTATAACCTTTTGTGTGGAGAGCGCTTTTATTACATTTCACAAACGCATTAGTTTATGCGCTGGCAGAAGGTGGAATGGGGGGCGAGCTCGGTCGCTTTGTTATCGCTCTTAAAAAGTTTTTATTGTTTTCGAAATTGTAGCAATATTTGCGCCATATGGCACGCGCATTAAATGAACGTAAGTGGATTTCAGGAATTTATCTGCCAGCACTGATAAAACTTAATGCATTTAATCCTTTTCATTTGCCGTGTGAACACTGTGTGAGTTTGTGCCTGTGTGTGGGTGTTAGTGTGAGTGTCTCGCATGCGAGTGAGGTGTGAGAGCAGGAAACTAAATTCATTTAAATTTAGCACTTATCTTAATTACATGAACTTGACATCATCATAAAATAATGGCATTCCTACCTGACGCTCCGAAATTTATTTTGCCATTCAAGTTACCACACGGGCACGATTTCTCCCCTATCATGTGGACACAAACGCACGCAGGGGTGTAGTTGAATACCGCATTTGTCAGAGAACTATGGTAAAAATTTAAAAGCGGAAAACTTATGCGGATGCAAATGGGAGTAGGAAGTTTTCTGAAGCAGGTGGGGTCACTAAGGAACTAACTACAAATTGTGATATTATATAATTCTAAGCTCATTGAGTGGTATGCCTACGAATACATAAGCCAGGCGTAGGAAGTGTTTCTAATGCTGTGGGGGTGCTAAAGAACTAGCTGGAAATGCTGATATGATTGATACTAGGCTCATTGAGAGGCATGCCTTATACTACGAATATATAAGAGAGGTGTAGGAAGTTTTCTAAAGCAGTTGGGGTCACTACGGAACAAGCTAGAAAGGGTGATATGGTATGATTCTAAGCTCATTTCGCGGCATGTCTCCCAGTATAATGTGCACATAAGGGAGGAATAGGAAGTGTTCCTAATGCGGTGGGGGTGCTAAAGAACTAGTCAGAAATGGTGATAAAATATGATTCTAGGCTCATTGAGAGGCATGCCTCCCACAACTACGAGTATAAAAGCCAGGTGTAGGAAGTTTTCTAATGCGGTGGGGTCACTAAGGAATGGCTAGAAATTGTGATATTATATGATTCAAGGCTAATTGAAAGGCATCATTCATACTACGAATTTATAAGCGAGGTGTAAGAAGTTTTCTAAACTGCGTTGGAATGCTAAGGAACTAGCTAGAAATTATGATATCCTCATTGTTGGCTCATTCAGTGACATGCCTCCTACTACGAATACATGAACGAGGTGTGGGAAGTTTTCTAAAGCGCGTTAGTGTGCTAAGGAACTAGCTAGAAATTGTGACTTCCTCATTGTAGGGTCATTCAGTGACATGCCTCTTCCTACTAATACATAAGCGAGGTGTAGGACATTTTCTAAAGCAGGTGGGATCACTAAGGAACTACCTAGAAATGGTGATTTGATCTCATCCTAGGCTCATTCAGAGGCATGCCTCGCAGTACTACGAGTATATAAGCGAGTGTCTAAATGCCCAGTTAGTTGGAATGCCTCTTCTGAATGTTTTCTGAAGCAATTCTGTCCCCCTTTCAATTCACGGCACTGAATGAATGAGCTGATCTACCTCTTAGTTTTTCTAATATGTTGCAACGAAACAGCCATTTCCGTATTCATGAGTACACATGAATGAAACCTAAATTCAATTTACAAGGGTTACAATCAAATTATAAGGTAGATTATTCGACTTTTTGCTACTATTGATAGCTCAGTGCGGCTAATGGATTAAGTCATTAGTAATAAGTCACTAGTTATATGTATACTCGTATATATATGGATATGTACATGTATATGTATCTGTACATATATATGAATATGTATATGTACACATATATGTATATGGATATGTATGAAGGGCCATCATATGGCGACCATAGCATCCTCGAGTGTCCGAATTGCGTCTCCTACCTGGAGGAAGAACAGGATTGCACAGAGAATTTTCTGTTCGCTTGTTCTGCCTTTGCCAGTATGAGGAGGCGCATATTAGGGTCAGATAGTTTGTGAATGGATAATGTACATTCCTTATCCCTGGAGAGACTTCTGAGATTCATAAAAGAGTCAAAGAATTGTAGTATGGTCAGCGCACCCCTCCTTTCTATTTCCCATTACGCTTCTTCGCCACTGCAGGTAGCGGAGGTCTTCCATAATGGCGACGGTCTTCCATAATGGCGACGGTAGTGGCACACCCCGCAGCCCATTTCTCCGGGCTCTCGAGCATATGCTGCACTATATTATCGGGCATCACGGGCTCTCCACACACTAGTGCCTCTCTAGCACTTTCATAACGTGGGCAATAGAAGAAGACATGTTTGGGATATTCTATCTCTGTACCTCCACAGTTCGCACAGTATGGGGATTCATCCAAGTGGAATCTGTGCAGGTATGCCCGAAAACCTCCATGGCCTGTCAGCAATTGTGTGACGTGATAATTAACCTCAACATGTGACCCATTGCTGAATATTGGGGATCTGCCTTCTTGCCCTTTCAAAGATGTGTCCCACTGGGCTTGCCACTCTTCAAAGATCCTCCGCTTTACAATTGCCAAGTGCTCTTCTACATTTGTCACGGCAAAGGGACACCGTTGTAGAGGTTCATCGCTTCTTTCGCGAGCAGGTTAACGGGAGTCCACCGGCTATCACCAAGGTGGCATCTATGGATACGGTGCGGTGTGCCCAGATCACTCGCAGTGCACTTCTTCTGTATGCTGCCTCAATGGTGCGGACGTAAGCCTTCACATCCGCATTTTCGGCTCATAATGGCGGCCCATAGAGAATAATGGATCTGACAACCCCGGCGATGAGTCGCCTTTTCCGCTGCCTGGGTCCTCCCACGTTGGGCATTATTCTACATAGGAGAGAACATGTGTTTGCTGCCTTATCTCCCACGCGCCGCAGATGTTTTTTGAAGGTAAGCCGCGCTTTTATCGACATGCCTAGGTACTTACGTATTGTATGGAATGGAATCGTGGTTATGGTACATCTACCAACTCTTATTTCCACTAACTCCAATAGTCTGCGGCTCGAAATCAGGATTGCCTCGGTCTTGTGTTCAGCCAAGTTAAGTCCAACGTTTGCAAGCCATCTTCCGACGGTAGACACTGTACGGTTGTCCTCTGCTACTACTTCCTCCAAGTATTTCGCTGTAAATACCAATGCTATGTCGTCCGCGTATCCGATGATTTTGACACCATCAGAGACCTGTACGCGGAGGATGCCGTCGTACATAGTATTCCAGATGCTGATCCATTGGTAACTCCTCCGATAATCTTGTGCTACTCCACACCTTTTTGGGACTGGTAGAGCAGGATCCTGCCGCTGAAGTAGCTGGCAATCTTTCGCCACAGGTAGATGGGTACCCCAAACTGTGCTAACGCTCTGGCTATGCGCTCCCAGCTTGCTGAGTTGAAAGCGTTTTTGAAATCTAGGATGACCACAAGGCAATACCTCTTGGTTCCACCCCTCCATCGTTTCCCCTGGATTGCTTTTTGGCCGTTTGGACAAGTTCGTTGATGGCGTCCACGGTGGATCGGACCTTCCGGAACCCATATTGCCGTTTTGAGAGCTCTCCAGATTTTGTAATGGCCTCATCATCAATCTTGTCACAGATTGCGTTTGAGCAACATTGGACAGGTTGGAGCCGGCTCCCTCTAGCAGGGCAATTTTCGCATGACAAGTCTATATGCCATGCCCCATGGATCATCCTCAACCTGTGCGCATAATCCAGCTGATCTGGTGCTCTTGCTCTTGTTAATTGCTATTTTTAGTACATCAGTGTCGAATATGTATAAACAGGCAAATGATGTTGTCTCTTTCTCTCATAGTAAACAGCATAAGTGAAGAGTCATCAATTGTGTTATGTCTGCCAAACTAATGTCAACTTGGTTACATACAATGTTCTCGAAAACATGTAAAATTATAGTATACATATAATATACTGTCGCGGCTACGACTTTGGCTAAAGAGGGTTTGCTTAAAACAACTACGGGTGTACGTATGTTTATTCTGTAAAATAATTAAATTTAGTACATTGATGATCAAATACTACAAACTTACCGCAGTTTTGCACCCTCTCTTCACTCTTTCGATGTTCAAGATCAAATGGCCATTTTAGGCAGCGCTTTGACGAACATAGGAAAAGAGAGAAAGAAGAATGCACAACATTGGTTTATAACCCAGAGGTGTACAAAACCGGTCTCTGAATTTTAACTATAAATCTAACGAAAGTTAATAATACTATTTTCCAACACCCCCACCCCCGTGGAGCGATCAGCTTCACTATTCTCCAGATCCAAGACTGCCAGTTTAGATACCGCTCGTTGCAGAAGTCCGCCAACCGTACGCACGTCCGCACGCCGAACTACACCATCCGCGCCAGTGTGCACTCGTTCAACAATTCCACGTCGCCACAGATTTCTTGGCATATTCGGATCACAAATAAATACTGCATCACCCTCTGTAAGAGGTGCTGTTCGCTGACACCATTTGACTCTTCGGGTTAGCGTCGGCAAATACTCTAGTACCCATCGTTTCCAGAATGCGTTCCTTAGGCTCCGTGCAATGCGCCACTGTTTGCGTAAACCAAGTGCCTTCTTTTCAGGAGTATTGGCCGTTGGCGTTTGCGAGGCATTACCTACGCCAATCAGGAAGTGATTCGGTGTTAGTGGTTCCTCTTCGTCGGGAGAGATGGGTAGGTGCGTCAATGGGCGTGAGTTTACTATATTCTCTGCTTCTATCAGAAAGCTCTGTAGGACATGCTCACGTGGCACTCCTTCTTTTAATGAATGTCGGAGAACTTTTTTAACGCACTGCACCATCCTTTCCCACACTCCTCCTTCCGATGGGTTGGCAGGGCAGTTGAAAAACCACTCAACTCCCTTCGTTGACAATTCGTTTTGAACACGCTCGGTATCAAAAACTTCAGAAAAACGTTTCGCTTCTTCATTGGCTCCTATAAAGTTTTTTCCATTATCGGATCGTAGACGTGTCGGAACCCCTCTCCGATTCATGAAGTTGCGCATGGCGATTATGCAGGAATCCGTCGATAAGTCGTGGGCGATCTCTAAGTGTATTGCGCGTACTGTGAGGCACGTAAATAGCGCGACCCAGCGCTTCTCAGTACGCCGCCCTATAGTAACGCAAATAGGCCCAAAATAGTCGAGTCCTGTATAGGTAAAGGGCCGTACGTATGGCTCAAGCCGATCTTCAGGTAAAGGACCCATCATGGGCGTGTGCGGTTCAGCCTTGCTGATATGGCAAAATTTACATGCAGCTATTACGCTTCGTAGCAGCTGTCTTATTCTGGGAATCCAGTATTTCTGACGAATATTGCTTATAGTCGCCTCGTGATTCTGGTGCTTCATCTGGCAATGGTGATAACGGACGACCAACCGTGTAAAGGTGTGCCCATACGGCAGAATAATCGGGCGTCTGGCGTTATACGGCAAGAAGCTGGCTGCATCTATACGCCCTTGCACGCGAAGTAGTCCGTCGTTGTCCAGGTATGGTGAAAGTTGTTTTAATGAACTGGCTTTTGGTATACCTTGACCAATTATGATACAGTTGCGTTCTGAAGCGAATGATTCTGTTTGAACGCGCAGGCATAACAGATGCTCGGCAGCTTCAATCTCAGCTGCAGTAAGCCCATAGTCATGATATTCTAGCTCCCGTTTACGACATCGATTTATGAAGCGAAGAATCCACGCTACTGCTCTCTTTAACCTAATTAAACTTGAAAAACGATTATATTCAATAAAAATGTTGTTGCTGGCAATTAAAGCAAATCTGGGGCGAAGTTCTTCATCATCTTCCACAATGACTCTAGCATCGTTTTCTTCTGGCCACGTATCCTCATCGCATCTCAAGAAATTCGGTCCCTGCAGCCAGCGAGATTTTTGTGAAAAATCAACGCTTTTGTTGCTTCTTGTCGCATCGTCGGCTGCATTGTCTTTGGTTGGTACCCATCTCCATTCGCGAACTTCACTCCCGCTTAGAATCTCTGCAACGCGGTGCGCCACATACGGTTTGTAGCGTCGATGTTCGCTGCCAATCCATTTCAAAACTGTTTTAGAGTCGCTCCATAAGCAGCATCGTTGGGGGCGCAGTTGGTGATTGTCCAATATCAATTTCCGTAGACGTACGCCTAGCACAGCTGCTTGCAATTCTAGGCGTGGAATGGTTACAGCCTTTAGCGGGGCGCACTTCGTTTTCGCACAGACTAACGTAACTTCAACTTCACCATTCGGCCCTCTTGACCTCCAGTAGGCGACTGCAGCAAAGGCCTCTTCGCTGGCGTCAACAAACACATGCAGCTCTAAATCTTGGGGCACACCATAAGAGAAGTAGAATCGCGGCACACGAAATTCCGTTACCTTGTGCATCTGTTGACGCCACTGTTCCCATAATACGTTCACGTCGTTAGGCATGGACTCATCCCAACGGACTTCACGACGCCAAACTTCACGCATAAGAGATTTGGCTGCAACTGTAAAATAGCTTAAAAACCCCAGCGGGTCAAACGTTGACATAATAATGCTAAGGAGTTCTCTTTTTGTAGGACTCCTCTCGCCTGCGATTACTGTATGTTCAATACGATGGAACTTCAAATTAAATTTAAAATTATCGCTTGTCGATTCCCAATATAACCCAAGAACCTTCTCTGTACTCTCACCTGCAGCGATCTGTTTCGTTGTCGTACTGCCATCCAATTCTTTAACTACTTCCTTTGAGTTCGATACGAATCCGCGTAATTCGAACCCACCATCGCTGTGAATTTCGCGAACCTGCTTTGAGATATCTATGGCCTCTTGAGTCGAACTAAAACTGTCGACAAAATCATCAATATAATGGTGATCAAAGATAGCTTCAATCGCACGAGGGTGACTTTCACGGTGCTCCCTGGCGTTCAGTCTCATGACATATTGCGCAGAGCAGGGCGAGCACGCGGCGCCGAAAATCATCACCCTCATTGCATACTCCTCAGGCGGCTTATTATTCTCGCCATCACGCCATAGAAAACGCTGTGCACACCTATCAGCTGGCTGTATAGCTACCTGGTGGAACATCTCTTTGATGTCTCCGCAGACTGCAACTGCACGTGTTCTAAAATTAAACAAAATCGAAGGTAGTGATATGTAGAGCTGTGGCCCCTTTAACAACATCGAGTTCAGAGATACCCCTCTAACTTGAGCGGCTGCGTCAAAAACAAAACGTAATTTTTTCGGTTTATTTGGGTTGACGACACCGAAGTGCGGTAGATACCACTTCCTTGGTGAAGTCAAACTCGCTTCCTCAAGTGTAAGTTTTCGAGCGTACCCCTTGCTCAAGTACCCTTCGATGACACCTTTGTACGTTGTTGCAAACGTTGCATCACGTTTCATCTTTTTCTCGATGCCTTCAAGTCTGTGTAAAGCGGCAGTATAATTATCGGGCAGTCGTACGTCATCGTCTTTCCATAATAGACCCGTTTCAAAACGACCTTCCACTCGCTTAGTTGTCCCTTCAAGTAACTGCTTAGCTCTGACGTCATCGCTGCTTTCAACAGGCGGTGAAGGTCTAACACCGAGACCCTCAACATTGAAATAGTCGGTCACAAGTTGATGTAAGTCTTCTTCTTCTTCTTGTGTGCGCACAAACAAGCAAGAGTGGGTGGCTAACGGCGCTCGCCTAGTTGGTCCGAAAACTACCCATCCCAGTTCAGTGTTGCAAGCGTACGGGCCTTGATCGCTAACCCTTTTTATATCAGTCGGTAAACCTAGGTGTGCGTGATCAATTCCAATCAAAAGCTGAGGTACAGTATCGGAATACGGCTGGAAGGGTAGAGACGAAATTGATTTGTCTCCACTCTTTAGATCGTCACGACTTAAACTCTGCGTGGGCAAATCGAGGTTAGCTACGGCATATACATTGCGCAGCAGATGGCGCTTCTTTTTACCTGTCCCGCTGATTTCAATGTTGAAAACCTCAGACGGCTCTTGCGCTGCCCTTCCTCCAAACCATTGTATATTTAAACTGTGTTGATGGCCACGTACTCCTAACTGCTTGGCTAATTCGCTGTCTAACATTGTAATCGAAGAACCTTCATCCAATAAGGCGTATGTATTGATCCGGTTCTTTTCACCATACAATGTTACTGGCAGCACACGAAAGAGTAGCTTGGGTTTAGTGCTGCCAACAGCCGCGCAACTCAACACGCTTCCTCGTACTTCACCTCGTTGTTCAATTCGGGCACTAGAGGTCGGATCTGTAGCAGTGGCTTCGTGCAGTAGGCCGTGGTGTCTGCGTCGGCAACCCTCTTCCGAACAATACTTCTTGCGGCGACAGTTACGCGTGTTATGGCCCACGTTTAGGCACGAAAAACAAGCACGATGTCTCTTTACAAAATCCCATCTCTCTGGCACTGTAGCACTAAGGAAACGGCGACAATCCTGCAGTTTATGCTCCCACTGGCATACGGGACACTTTAAGGGACTCACACCTGGACATCGTTTTTCGGATGTGTGCAGGACCACACGGCGCATTTGTTCTTTACTGTCGACATCTTGCACTGTACATATTAAGTTTGCAAGTTCAGTTACCCAATTGCTAAAATGTATAATTGTCGGATACGGCTGTATGGAGGCGGCTACTCTAGCCCACTCCAGTTTTCTACTCATTGGGAGCTTCGACACTAATTCCTCCAATAGCGTAGGATTGGCGATGTGTTGTTGGCCATTCACAGATTGCAGGAATATAGATAAATTTTTCACCTTGGTAGCAAAGGGCACCAACTTGGACAATGCATTCTCCGAAATATTAGGCAACTCCCTTGCTTGACGTAACTGGCTCTGGATTAGTTGTTCGGGACGTCCGTAGCGAAAGCGAAGCTGTTCTATGGCGGCACCGACGTTATCTGGGTGAATTAAAAGCGATTTAATCACCTCGCGCGCTTCTCTTTTAACAGCTTTCTGCAACCGCTGATTATTTTCCAGATTGGTGTAGTTGTACGCTGAAGTCGACTGGATGTAGGATGTATAAAAGATAGGCCAGTCTTCTGGTTCCCCATTGAACTCGGGCAAATCTTGCAATTTTCGTGGCACTGTTGTTGAATTTGACAGAAATGATAACTCATTTGTTGGCATAGGCGTACGCGTAAAATTGTTGAAATTATTAAAGGCCAGTGGCGATGTATAAGACACGCCGGAATGACTTGGTGTAGCGTGCGCTTGGTTCGTTATTGCATATATTGGCGCAAAGACGGCGCTCGCAGTTGACGTCGGCAGCGAAGAAAACCCGTAACTGTTCTCAGTTGCTTGCGGCACTAGCGGCACGGCATCGCTGCTCGCGATAGTCGACGTCGTGTCATGTGCATAACTGTTTACGGCAGATGGCGTAATGTTAGCTGTTGTTGCGCTAGCCGACAAATTTGGGAGGTTATGTACTGGGGCACGTGCAGCTGAAGTCAACGATTGCGCAACGACGGGTACTATAGTTGTGGCGGCGGCGATGGGTGCATCATTAACTAGATGCACTGAGCTACGCAATGCAGTCTCCAGCCCTTGGCAATGGCGATTTTGTTCACCTAACCTTACCTGGAATTCTTTTATCTGTCTTTGAAGCGCGTCGATTTGCTTCTGCATTTCCAACATTGAAGTTAGTTCTGATGAACTGGCGGTGGCGTTGGTACTTGCGGCTGCAACAGCGGTATTTTCGGAGGCGGTAGACAAGGTGGAACTGGGCTTTACTTCACCTATCTCCGCTTCTGCTTTGTTGAGCCGAGGGCTTCGGCGATTCTCCATAGTCAATGCTTCACGGCAGTGGAAGCGACGCAGTTAAAACAAAACGAAAACTGCGAATAAAGATGTCGCGGCTACGACTTTGGCTAAAGAGGGTTTGCTTAAAACAACTACGGGTGTACGTATGTTTATTCTGTAAAATAATTAAATTTAGTACATTGATGATCAAATACTACAAACTTACCGCAGTTTTGCACCCTCTCTTCACTCTTTCGATGTTCAAGATCAAATGGCCATTTTAGGCAGCGCTTTGACGAACATAGGAAAAGAGAGAAAGAAGAATGCACAACATTGGTTTATAACCCAGAGTTGTACAAAACCGGTCTCTGAATTTTAACTATAAATCTAACGAAAGTTAATAATACTATTTTCCAACATATACATATTTATAATATATATATAATATTTCAGTTCAGTTGTAACTTGAAAGAAGCAATCAGAAAGAAAAGAAGTCAATTTGGAGTTGAATTCAATTTTCAACTATAGTAGAATTCAATTTTTCAACTTTTTCAACTTAATTGACTTAAATTTAAAATAGTTTCATTAAAGCACATCTATCCAGGAGTGATGTTGTATCAATCCAGTGATTGAACTTGTGGCAAGATCTTAATTTTTTATTTTTTTATTTCATTCTCCTTACAGAATAATGATTCAAGAGTGCAAGGGTTTTGGAAGAGTACTAGCAACCAAAGCTATTCTCATCTCGAAGAGAAACAGATTCACAACGAAACATTTCGCGAGCATCCAGTGGCCGGAATCATTAGCAAGAACTAATTTTCGTAACAGTACATAAAGTGGTTGCAATTATACCTGCTGCTATAAGTGTCCACTGCTTTTGAGACTTGAGATGTCAGGCCTATGAAATGGTTGTCGACTAATCCTAATGCCAGAGAGTCTCTGATGAAATAACATTTTTCACAATTGCATTGCAATCTTCATTTAGGTATGTAGGTAGGTAGGTAGGTAAGGCGGCCGCCCGAAGGGCGCACTTAGACCAACATTTACCCTTTGTGATACCGCAGGAGACATCAGGTCCCATCCCTTTCAAAGTTCAAAAATCAAAAGCCATTTGGGGCTTTTTATGAAGCAGTTGATGGAGCTAATCTTTTTTTTTAGATATCTCCCAAATAGTCCAGGAAGTAGTCGCTTAGTAAAGTGCGCCTCCTTCTATACAACGCTGGACACGTACATAACAGGTGTATACAATGGACTCTTCCTCGTACTCGTCCATGTAACTCCTGCAGAAGTCTTTAGAGGCGATCCCCAGCCTACACCCCTGTGTGCCTAGAGTCCAGTGTCCTGTTAAGACGCTAATCATGGAACCTATGCTTTGTCTATTTAGAGCATTCATTTAGGAAACTGCCTTCCAATTTGATCTCCAACTGGATTTCAACATCTTGATTAAAGGAATTCTTACCATATGGCTCTCTTATATGTTCATTCATTCATTTATTTGATTCAGTTGATGTCCTCTATCTTTCAGATATCTCCAGTACTAAGCAGTGACAGCCATTCTCTTCTCTACCATAGACATTCATTGTGGCAAAGGAGAATAAATTCTTGCGAGTCGCGCTAACGCCAGAGCTAGCAACATCCTGAAATCTAGCTATATTTCTTCGACGAATTGGCCATACTGGAGATTTCCACCCAGGGAATAGTTCCACTTATAAGGCTAACAAAAAAGACTTCCTATTCAAAGACCTCTACATCCACGAGTCCTAAATGGGCACTTATCTGCTAAGAACCTAACAGGTATATGCGTGCTTACTCAGGAAACCAGTCTAACTCAACCTAATCTGTCAATGCTGGATCTGAGCAATTGTGCTCGAAATATTCGTTCCTGTCCATTTAGGTATAGAAGAACATTGACATCATGCATTGACAAAGATCAAACAAGTGGTTCCAGTTCTATTATCTTTCAAGTCCCGTTCCAAATCGAAACACTGTTCAAAGCAGTCATTCATGCACAAAGAGCGATAAATTTGAAAGGCTGTCAAGAAATTAAGTTCAAGTGGACGGATTCTTGGCCAGAAGACACACTTAGACCATGCATAGGCCGATTGTGATAAGAGATGCGTACAGATGACAACATCCACAAAAGTACGGAACTTCTCACACCCACACCCCACACTGCAGTGCAGAAGGGCTCATTTGGTGAGTTCATAATAATATTGATAAAAATATTTTCTGAATGCTTGGAGAAAATTCAACAAAATGTGGAATAAAATTGCCGCACACTCTTCAACCAAGCAAAGTTATGCGTTCAAGTGTGCTCGTATAACATATCATATAAAATAATTATGAATTCCATATACGTACGTTTGCTCGGATGGCAGCAGCAACACGAACAACAACAACAACAACAACACGAACACTACCAATAAGAAAAACAACAATAACAACATCGAGCTGTACGAGCAGCAGTGGCAGCAGTAATAACAGCAGCTAATAAAAAGTGGCAATAGCGACAACAGCTCCCTGAGGACATGTCATTTTTATTGGCACTTGCTACCCACATTAGGAATGATGAAAAGCATTCTTCTGACTGCAACAGCGCAGCGTCATGTGTGTGCCGTCCGTGTGAAAGGGGAATGAAACGGCGTCTTTTTAGCAATAACTCCTTTTGTGCGAACGACACAGGAATGTGCCGAACAACCCTAAAGATATTAACCAAGGAAGGTAAAGAAACTAAAGTAAACTCTCATTACGTGACGTACTATTTGGCCGCGCCCGGCTGCAGAGGTCACTTGCAATACTTCTCTGAAATTTATCACGCCTGCGATGTGAGTATATCAAACAGAAAAATGGATGCAAGCTCTGTTGCGCCCGAAGACGGTAAACATTCCAATTGATATTCCTTTTTATTGGTTTATGGGTGTTTCGTATCAATAAAATTTTGAAATGATTTAAAAGCCAAACGCATCCCATCTTCTTTGGATGCAGTGATGGAACGAGGGGATAAGAAAACTTATGGATTAGACACAGTAGAGTGACACTGTGAGATGAGTAAAGGAAAATATTCTTTAATATAATTGAGTGCACTTTGGTAGCTTAGCTGGGTTTGCTCAAAAGTTGAGCGAACTGTTTCAGATCAGTTTAAGGGAACGATTGACGGGGTCCCCTAATAAATGATCCGTTCTAAGATCAGCTCGATTTATTCAATTGAGGGACTCATCATCATGGGTCAGGAAACACATTTTGTGGGTTGCTTTAAGCTGAGTAAAAACGTGGAGCGAGAGTGGAACGGAACGATTGGGATTGAAACGAACTGATATCTTGCGATTGACATGTTGTGATCATGGTGCAGTTGAAATGGTGATATTGAAACAGAGCGATGGAAACAGTGCATTTGGATTGGTGCGATTGAGAAGGTACAATTGAAACGGTGCGATTGACACGATGAGTTTGAAAAGGTGCAATCTTATTATTATTATTAACAGGCTAAAAGAACACCGCGACCTAAAAGATCTATTGTGCAGCCTCGTACCCAACTAAAACAGTCCTAGACTGTTTATAAATCTCGTAACTGCTGTGGGCTTCATTTTAACCAGGTGATTTGGAGATATGAACCCATTGCCTAGGTAATTATGTCTGCGTCTTGCCACCGCTGGGCAAGTGCATAGAATGTGTTCTGCCATTTCCTGCTCCTCTTGACAGAGTCGACAGGAATCGTCTTCTACCACGCCTATTTTTTTCAGATGGTAATTTAGTCTACAGTGTCCTGTTAAAAGTTCAGTGTAGAGTTTGATGTCATTTCTGCTGAGGTTTAAAGAAGCATCTACCCTGATGTGATGAAAGGTGCAATAGAAATGGTGCTATTAAAGCGGTCAGATTGAAATGCTTCAATAGGAATGATGAAATTCAAACAGAGTGATTGAAACAGTGCAATTGGATTGGTGTGATTGAAACAATACTATTGAAACGGTAAGATTGAATTAGTGCAACTTAAACGATGTGATTGAAAGGGACCGGTTGAAACGATGCGTTTGAAAAGGTGCAATAGAAATGGTGCTAGCGGTCAGATTGAAATGCTGCAATAGGCATGATGGGATTGAAATGCTGCAATAGGAATTATGGGATTGAAATTGTGCATTTGAAACGGTGTAGTTGAAACGATGTGATTGAAAGGTTGTAATAGAATTGGCACATTAGAAATGGTGCGATTGAAATGGTACAACTAAATCGCTGCGATTGGAACGGTGCAATTGAAACGGAGTGACTAGAACGGAACGATTGAAGCAGTGCAATTGAAATGGAGCGTTTGAAACAGTGCGTTTGAAACGGTGCAATAGAATGGTGCTATTGAAGAATGGTCAAGTTGAAATGGTTCGATTGAATCGGTGCAATTAAATTGGTGTAATAGAAACGGTGCGATTGGAACGGGTTGATTGAATTGGTGCAACCGAAACGATGTGATTGGAACGGAACACTTGAAGTAGTGCCATTGAAACGATGTGATTGGAACGGAACGATTGAAGCTTTGCAATTGAAACGGTGCGATTGAAATGGTGCGTTTGAAAAGGTGCAATAGAAATGGTGCTATTAAAGCGATCAGATTGAAATGCTGCAATAGGGATGATGTAATTGAAACAGAGTGATTGAAACAGTGCAATTGGAATGGTGCGATTGATACGATGCAATTAAATTGGTGTAACTGAAATGGGGCTTTAGAAACGGTGCTTTAGAAACGGTGCTTTAGAAACGGTGCTTTGGAAATCGTGCAATTGGAACAGTACTATTGAAACAGTAAGATTGAAACGGGTTGATTGAATTGGTGCAACTGAAACGATGTAATTGGAACGGGTTGATTGAATTGGTGCAACTGAAACGATGTGATTGGAACTGGTTGATTGAATTGGTGCAACTGAAACGATGTGATTGGAACGGAACGATTGAAGCTTTGGAATTGAAGCGGTCAGATTGAAAGGGTGCAATTGAAATGGTGCATTTCAAACGCTGCGATTGGAATTGAATTGGTGCTATTGAAATGGTTCTATTGAAACATTGCATTAGTTCGGTGAGATTGATCCGTTATCCGATCTCCTGATCCTCATGTTTCAAAAATGAATCAAGGATTCAATTGAAAAAATCATTTATTTTACATCATGGTGAACGTGTCATTCCTGAAGGACACCTATCTATTTTCTGAGCATCCATCTATACAAGTATTTCCACACTATGGTGAGAAGACATGTTTGCAGAATCCCGAAGAATAGGTCAGCAAAACTGGGATGGTTAATAGTTTTAAGAGAAGAAATTGTCCTTGCTACGCAACTAACATTTGACTAGAAGAAAAACACTTCGAAATAGAACCAGCAGAAAGTACAAGAGCATTTCCAATCAATCTTCACTCGAGATGGTCATTCTCTGTCATCTGCAAATAAACAATAACAACCAAACAAACAGAGTGCTACATAAAACCCTCTCACAGAATAATAGAGTCATCCAGAAGATCCCCATCCTTCCAATTCTAAGATGGTTAGTCCCCTGTTTACTCACATACGATGTGATCAAAAAATAACTGTTATTTTTATCTTTCCTTGAGTTACGTATGTTCGATTTTCGCATTTTTTTCTGTTATGTTGGTACACATGTCTGTTCTATATGTTGGCAATACCAACCATTTTGGATTGTCAGTTTATTTTTGACAGATAAAAAGGTTAGTCGTGTTTTGGTGTGCTCGATTCGATTTTGTACTATTCGAAAAAATGGATCAAAGAAACTGTATTCAGTTTTGTGTAAAAAATGAAATTAAATGCGCAAGGACATTTGAAATGTTGACTGTGGCCTTTGGCGAGTCTAATATGAGCAGAACACAAGTTCAATTGTGGTATAACCGGTTTCAGGAAGGCCGAGAAGATGTCAATGACGATGCTCGTCCTGGTCGCCCGAGCACGTCAACAACCGATGAAAACATTGACGCAATGATTTTGGATAATCGTCGAATCACTATCAGAGAGGTTGCTGATGATGTTGGCATATCGTTCGGCTCATGCCAAGCAATTTTTACGGATGTTTTAGGCATGAAACGTGCGGCAGCGTAGATTGTTCCAAAATTGCAAAATTTTGAGCAAAAACAACGTCGCATTGGACATCGCTCAGGCGCTGTTTTTGGCCAAAAACAAAACCGTTATCATGCCTCAACCACCGTATTCACCGGACTTGGCCCCCGCTGACTTTTTCCTCTTTCCAAAACTGAAGACACCGATGAAAGGAAAGCGTTTTGCTACGATTGAGGAGATAAAAGAAAAATCGAAACAGGAGCTGTTGGCGATACCAAAAAAAGCGTTTCAGAAGTGTTTCGAGGATTGGAACAAACGCTGGCATAAGTGTATTATATCTGAGGGGAAGTACTTTGAAGGGGACAAGATAGTTGTTGATGAATAAATAAATACTTTATTTTTTGATCACACAATAACGGTTATTTTTTGATCACACCTCGTATGTGTAGGGTATATAATGAACCCGTTCCTGCGAAAGCTTCACAATGAATATTGAAATGTTCCATGTGACATACTATCAGAATATATTTCACACAGTTCCATTTGCATTATATTGGAGAGGAATGATTTCTTGTGGTATCCGAAGAGTTTGGCTTTAAAATTCTATTGTAGAAGGATTAGTTAAGTTAGGAAAGTGTGGAAGTGTCCCCAGGAACCACACTTATCGATTGATTCATTGTGGTAACTTCGCAGAAACATGCTTTCGAAAATAATCCAAACATCGCAGTTTTGTTCCAGAAAATCCACTCCGATTTATGGGACTGATTTGCCAATTTCAAAGAGGTTGTTCCTGGTCACAAGGAAAAACACTTATTATGTGATCTATTGTAGTGATATTACTATGATAGACATATTCTCCAGCCAATAGTGTGGAAATAATAATGCAGAATACTCTCCAAAGATTTTTAACCACTCGAAGGGTCACAGTATCAGTTTGCTAGCATCATTGCAACTTTATCCTGGCAATTGACAGAAAAGAAAAGTAAATAGGATTATAGCTTAGGATCACTCGGAAGGCTTCTGCAGATTCTGTATGGAGGTAGAGGATACGTCTTTGCATGTGTTGACAGAATGTCCGGCTCTCATGCACACCCGCAGGAAATACTCGGGATTCTTCCAGGGCTCTGCCAGTGATGTGAAACCTCTGGAGCCAAAACTTCGCATCACGTTTATCCAGAGGATAAGACTCAAAGATGTACTTTGAACCTCTGATTGGGGGCACAATAGATCGAAAGGTCGCGGTGCTTAAATCCCCTACACATAATAATAATAATAGGATCACTTCCAGTAAGCGTTCTATGAATGTATCGTTTTGCTACTTGCCTTATAAAATTCTTCCAACATTAGTGATGGAATTACTCGTAATAAAAGTATAACCTGACAGGTTCAAATAGGTTGAAACTGTTGTTCTCTACTTCCTTTCCAATTGCACTCTAAGATATTTTAGCCTATTGTGAGATCTTCAACCAAACATCATTGAGATGATTTCGTCTACCATCGCCGATAGAGATCCTTTTAAACGAAAGAACGATTGTGATTGTTTGGTACCAACTGCACTCTTAGGTTGAGTGAGTTAAGAATCATGCAACAACCTTACGGACTATATACTTGAAGACCTTCCGTCCAGTCTATTTCGGGCTTCCAGTACTGCTCGGATGGAAGCATAAAACTAAACCATTCCACTTGAATTCAACAACGAATCAGACAACATAAAAAGCCTCCTTCACAAATATCACAAATTAAACAACAGAAAAGTTTCGTAAGTAAACAAATGCATTTGAACATCGTGGAAGCTTCAATTAAAATGGAGAAGTTGGGGAAGATTGAAATCCACTCAAAATCAAGTTGAAAACTTTCTTTTTTATTCTCAATACGAATACGAAATTGGGCTGCTCCCATAAATCTCCATGAGGCAACTAACTGCGACCGCAGCTCAGCCGCAGACTTTCTAATCAAGAAGAGCCCGCAAGGCTCTTAAGTTTTTATGGAGTCGGTGTATAAAATATGTTCAAATTATTTAAGCAACTTCTTTTTCAGGGAAGAGTGTGAGTGTGCAAAAGTTGCTCAACTAAGTAGAGAAATTTTGTGTGAAATTTATTTATAATAAAATATGAAACCTCACCCAGAGAGACAGAGTCATAAATTTTGTTTGATTCCTGACTCCTGCGAGTGTGTGGAAAAAAATCAGCCAATTGCAAGGAATCATCTTTTTACAATAAATTTTCGGTTTTATTTTGATTTCTATTGTGAGCCAGTTCCACAACAGAACAACAGACGAAGAAAGAGGCAACAGTAAGCAACCAACCAACCAGCCATCCAGCCAACCAACCAACCAACCAAACATGAAATATTAAATTTTCAATTTCGATTGATATGAATTATTCATTTATGGGGAAACCGCAGCAGCAACTGCAAAGCGTCCCGAAAAATACCCATACACGAAACATGTGGAAATGATATACGAGCACGTGTGCGGAAAAGGGTGAGCGGGGGGAGGGTTGAGACGTCAGGAATTGAATACATCTCGGCGGATGAGGGGATTGCCGCTCCAACTAAAAACAATATCAATATCAAAATTCAAGGCAAGTATTCTGGCGATGCGTGAAAAATGCGCGAATATGCGCTTTTAAGACTTTGCAAATATGTAGTGTCCTTGTTGTTGTTGTTGTCGTTGTTGTTGTTGTTGTTGTTGTTGTTGTTTTTGTTGCTACTGATGGCGTTGCTGTTGCTAACATTTGAGCATGTGTCAGAGTGCGGATTTGCTGGAAGCTCAGCTAGTGATTTATTTTGGCGTAAGACGCAGCTGCTGCCTGTGCGGATGTCAATAAACGAATGGCAAATAGTCGCATTATCCATATCCATTCGCACTTATGTGCTCGTGCATACCAGAATAATGCAGTTCCGATAACGCTGATTTGTCGGTAACGCATAAAGTTGCCTGATACTAATGTTAAGTGTGGAGTGCTGTATGAAAGTAAGGGGGTATCAGTTAATAAGCAGAGGGGAAACAGACCTATAAAATTGGTGCAGTGCATGACTTCTGTGCAGACCTACCAGGGAAATAGTTACATTTCATATGGTCACGAAAATTTGCTACTAGTTCCATCACTGGATAATACCAATAACTATTTTCTTTAAAGATTAAAGCAATTTATAGAATCATAAATAATTAGTTTCATTTAGTTAATAACACAAATATTCCAATAGTCAAAATTCTCCAAGAAAACACAGCAGAAAACATATCCAACCTTATGTATATTCTTAAATACCATAACTTATACCTCCTAATCTAGCTAAATCTCAAACAAAAACATACACAGTCGAATTACAAGCAGGCCGAAAACCCTAGTCGTTAGTGCCTTAGTTTTAAGTTTATTTTATAATTGTATTGTGTAATAAACTGTTTAATAATAATAATAATAATAATAATAATAATAATAATAATAGTTTCAAAAGTTTCCCTTTAGCTTGTTAACCATTTCTTATCACTGCTGCTGTTGTTCTTGTAGATGACTTTTAAGTAGAACTTTATTTTCCAAATGTTTTCTATTAGAGATAGTAAGAGACTGTTAGCCAATAGTCCAAAAGAGATACCATCGTCGTTTAGGTTTCATATTATATCATATTAAGAAAGAGACAACATCACTAAATGCTTATTAGGGGAAGAAAAAGACCACATCACTGATGATTTATTAGAGCGAGAAAGAGACCACTTCACTGATTCCTAATTATAAGTAGAAAGAAACAACAAAATTAATGACTTATTAGAGGGAGAAACAAACTACATCACCAATGACTTATTAGGAGGAAAAAAGACAACTACACTAATGCCTGTGAAAGAAAGAGACAAAATCACTGGCACCTTATTAGAGGGGAAAAGTAACCAAATCACTGATGCCTTATTAAAGAGGAAAGGACCCAAATCACTGATGCTTTATTAGGGGGAGAAAGAGACAAAATCAGTGACGCCTTATTAGAAGGGGGAAAAAACCAAATCACTAATACCTTATTAGGGGGAGAAAGAGACAAGATCACTGATGCCTTATTAGGGGGAGAAAGAGACAAAATCACTGATGCCTTATTAGGGGTAGAAAGAGACAAAATCAGTGACGCCTTATTAGAGGGAGAAAGAAAAAGCATCACTAGTGACTTATTAAGGGGAGAAAAAGACCACATCACTGATTCCTTATTATGGGTAGAAAGAAACAACAAAACTAATGACTTATTAGAGGGAGAAACAAACTACATCACTAATGACTTATTAGGAGGAAAAAATACAACTACACTAATGCCTGTGAAAGAAAGAGACAAAATCACTGGCACCTTATTAGAGGGGAAAAGTAACCAAATCACTGATGCCTTATTAAAGAGGAAAGGACCCAAATCACTGATGCTTTATTAGGGGGAGAAAGAGACAAAATCAGTGACGCCTTATTAGAAGGGGGAAAAAACCAAATCACTAATACCTTATTAGGGGGAGAAAGAGACAAGATCACTGATGCCTTATTAGGGGGAGAAAGAGACAAAATCACTGATGCCTTATTAGGGGTAGAAAGAGACAAAATCTCTGAAGACTTATTAGGGGGAGAAAAAGACAAAATCAGTGACGCCTTATTAGAGAGGAAAAGAAACCAAATCACTGATGCCTTATTAGGGGGAGAAAGAGACAAAATCACTGACACCTTATTACTATGAAAAAGAGACAACATCACTAATGATCTAGGTAGGTCGGTAGACAGGGAAAGCGGTCTCCCGAAGTGGGCATTTTGGCCATAATTGACCTCTTGTGATACCGCATGAAACATCAGGTCCCATCCCTTTGAAAAGTCCAGCCATTTGGAGCTTTTAATGAAGCAGTTGACAGAGCTTATCTTCTTATTTGTTATATCTCCCAAAGAATCCAAAAAGTGGTCACTCATGAAAGTGCGCCTCTTTCTGAACAACGCTGGACACGTGAATAACAGGTGTTCAATGGACTATTGCTCCTCCTCGTCCATGCAACTCTGCAGAAGTCTTTAGAGGCAATCTCCAGCCTACTACTGTGAGTGCCTAGGGTACAGTGTCCCATTAGGACACTAACTACGGAACCTATACTTAGTCTATTTAGAGATACTAAGTCTTTTGAGCGCTTGACATTTATCTCTGGCCAGGTTTGTCTAACTATCTTGCATCCTGTACCTTCAGACCAGCGCTTGCCCACTGTGCCAAAGCATATTGTATTTATTAAGAGCTTACATGTGGCAATAGGAATACCGAAGTTTGACCTACCTGGTTCAATAGGTATGGTAGTACCCTCACGGGCGAGTTCACCCGCTTTACAGTTCCTTGAAATATCCCTGCAGCCGGGACCTAGCTCAGATGCAGACGAGTCTCCCCAGATGCAGACGAGTCTCCTCAGATGCAGACGAGTCTCCTCAGATGCAGACGAGTCTGCTTAGCCATCTCTTCTAAAGATTTTCGACAGCTCTTCGCGGCTTTTGAGGTGATACTAGCCGAATTCAGGAAGCGCAAAGCCGCTTGGCTTTCAGATATAATGCAAATAGAACAAATATCCAGATGTCTTCTTCTTCTTTAGCCAAGACAGTGCTGCTTTTATAGCCGCGACCGCAGCCTGAAAAACGATGCAGTGGTCGGGAAGCCTAATGGACATGTTAATGTCCAAATCTACTGAGAATACACCACCTCCCATAATGACCTCTTACCTATGAAATCTAAGATTGAAGAGAGTGAGTTAGTGAACAGCAGAGGATGAGGTATGTTCCAGATGAATTATAGTTTGAATATCAGATTTATGGACCACGAAAGTTCTACTCGAAGATCGTCATGTGAGCATCAGGGAGATAGCAGCCGATATTGGTGTCTCGCTTCTATCGGTGCGAGGATGAGACGAGCTGAAGCGCGCCTTCTGCCGGGGAGTGCTGAATTTTTTCCAAAAACATCTTCGCATTGCTTACGCCAAAGAATGCATTCTTTGGGCCAATCGTAGGCTTCATTACCGATGTCGAGACATGGATCTATGAATAAGACATCGAAATGAATCAACAGTCATAGGAATGGCGCTTCTCAGACGAGCCAAAGTCCAAAAAACCACCACAAATTCGATCCTAAATCAAGGCTTAGTTTACTGTTTCCTTTGATTGTCGTAATGTGGACCACTCCGAAATTCTTTCCTGTAGGCCACACAGGAAATTAGAAGTATCATGTGACCTTACTGATGCGTTTTAGGGAGAAAGTTCTTCCCAAGAGGCCGGAATAGTGGAGAAACAATTCTTGGCTTATTCACCACTACAATGGACCAGCTCACACATATCATCTAGTACGCGACTAATTGACCAAAAACAACATTGCCGCAAGTTCCGTATTCACCTAACATGCCCTCGTGTGACTTTTTCCTGTGCCCACGACTCAAGTCACCAATCGGGTTTTGAGACGATTGAGGCTATAAAGGAGAATTTGCAGAACGAGTTGAAGGCGATTCCAACATTGTCCTATAAAAAGTGTTTTGAAGATTGGAAGAAGTATTGGAATATGTGTGGAATATTTACCATGGAGTTGACTTTGAAGGGTATAAAATAAACATCACTGAATAATTGAACCGTGTTAGTTCTATTGACAAATTCCGCGAACTTTTTCCACATAAACTTTAAACTAGTTTTGTATGTTCGCCAAATTCCAAACCCTCCACGCAATCAGAGTGAGCTACAAAATCGGTTGAATTTTTGGCGCGATTTATTAAATGCATACCTTGTTGTCCTGCATAAACAAGGAGCGTGACGTTTGCTCAACTTTGATTTTCTTTTACGCTGGCAGGGTGTTGACTGCCTCCATGCCTGCCTGAATGCCACCCTGCCTGTCTGCCAGCCTGCCTGCCTAAGCTGAGCTCTGGGAAAGGTCGCACTGGTGGGCAGAAGGAGTATCAACGACACACTTGACAATTAAGTATACGTGACCTGCATAAATAATTAAGGCTTTGCGACTGCCTGGTCCGTCCTCATCATCGCCGTCGCCATCGTTGTGCCCATCCCTGCCGTTGCCGTTGTGCCCATCCCTGTCGCTGCCGTTGTGCCCATCCTTGTCGTTGCCGTTGTGCCCATCCTTGTCGTTGCCGTTGTCATTGTCCCTCTTTAACCAGAGACAAAGCGACTTTGACTTTCTGTATACAAATATATCCGACAGGATATTAACAAACTTAACTGTTGACTCTTTCGCAGCGGCTGAAGTTCGTTTGTGCTGAGCGGGCAAAAGTTGAGCTGGAACTTTTTTTTTGTGCCGCCATTCACTTTCTTCCTTTTTTTTCTCGATTTTTGTTTTGGATTTGGCAACATCAACAAAAGCAGCGCCGCACTAATGAAGTGCTTGACGCTGGCGGCGACAACAACAATTTGCCAAGTAGCAAATCCTTTGCTGATAACTACATAATCAAATCGCCAGGACATTTGCATCTGTAGATTACATTTTCGTCGTTCGTACTTAGAGGAAAGTTTGCCTTTTTCTGTCGTCTTTCTTCTTTCTTTTTTGGCTTATGTACGAGCATATTTCTAAGTTTCGCCCGTCTGCAGTGGGCGTTTGGGCAAAAATATTCCTTTAAGCCTACTTAAAAATATTTGCATAAAGAGTTCCTTGACAGCGTTGAAAGCAGAGCTCAAGCTTCAGTATCGCAAGCACCGTAAAAGGATTAACAAAGCAGGCGGCAGCTTCATTCATGGAACAAGGCGTAAAAGCTTTTAAAACATGCATCATTAACAATGGAGGCGGTCCTTTAAAAATGTTTTAAATGTTGTTCCTTTCTGATGTTGCTGCCGTTGTTGCGATTATTGCAGTTGTCGTTGTTGGCTTTGTTTTTGCCTAAGGCCGCTTCAACTCTTCCACTTAAGCTGCGCCATTAGGGCTACAAAAACAATTTAACAATTTTTATATGTATTTTTTTTTTTTGTTTGTAATATTTTTTTATATTCATTTTTTCTGGCCGCGCTTGCCAGGATTGCAACATTTCTGCAGTAATAAATGCCGGAGCCTACACGCGCCTATTAACCTGTCAGCAACAGCAAACACAACTGTTGCATCCGCTTTTGCCACTCGTTAATATTGCATGCATGCTGCTGGCTCCTTGTGTGGCTGCGCATGCAGCACTTGCCACACTTGCCGCACTCTTGTCGAGTCGTCGTCCCCCGTGTGCACACAAAGCGTTACTCAAGCTCGTGTTTTAGCCACGGTGCCCCACCCACGACCCACCCACCGCCGCACGAAAGTGTTTCCATGTGTCAACTGTGCTTGAGGGGCCGCTCGAAAAACTTTTAAAGCGTTCCGTTTGCAACAGGACCCATTGTGGTAGTGGTTCTGGCGCTGCTCCTATTACTGTCCCTGCCCGCGCCGCTGCCACTGCTCCCGTTTCACTTGTGCGCTTTGCTTTTAAAGCCACAAAAGCCATTCGTTGCGCTTTTTAGTCCTTAAAAGGACTTGCCTTTTTTATATTTATTTATACGATATACGAGTATATTCCTTTTTGCATTCAGCGTGTGTAAATGTCGCCTGGGATTGACTTTCTTTTGTGTCTGAAGCGTGTGTGTTTAGGGAAGGGGTGGAAAGCTTATGCACGCAATTAACCATTTGTCTCCCTCCGACAATACCAGCCCACTGCATGGGGAATGGGGCAACTTAGTCGGAGGACATTCCACAAGTCAAAGAAAATATTTCAAAAATTCTTATTGCCAATTTGTTCGGTTTCTGGCTGTGGCAAACATCCTTAATGCAGGTTCTTGTGAGCAGCTGGACTGATGCACACCTAAATTGAGAGGATTACAGACAAAGAGCTAAGATTCTTCTGTTTTGCTGTACACATTTTATGAATTCCTCGAAGGACACAAGACCAATTCCTAAATAAGGACACAAGACCAGGAGCTCTCTGTGGATCCATGGGTATCATGTATGGCGGGAATGAGATGAAGAAACAATTATAGTGACAATTGCGATGATATTGTGGCGAAATAGCTATTTCAATATTCATGAGTAAACATGAATAAACATTAAATTCAATTAGAACTCAAATAGTTCGAATGCGTTGGAGTTTCTCGCTCATAAGTTATCACTAATAAGTCATATGTGGTATTATCTCTTTCTCCCCTCAATAAGTTATTAGTGATGTTGTCTCTTTCTTCCCTCAATATGTCACTAGTGATGTTATCTCTTTTGTACCCTAAATAAGTAATTAGTGATGCCGACTTTTTCTCCTCCTAACAATGTCAATGATGTTGTTCCTTTCTCCCCTCAATAAGTAATTAGCAATGTTGGGATTTTCTCCTCCTAATAATGTCATTAGTAATGTTGTCTCTTTCTCCCCTCAATAAGTCATTACTGATGTTATCTCTTTCGACCCTAAATAAGTAATTAGCAATGTTGGGATTTTTTCCTCCAAATGATGTGATTAGTAATGTTGTCTCTTTCTCCCCTGAATAAGTCATTAGAAATGTTATCTCTTTCTACCCTAAATAAGTAACTTGCGATTTTGACTTTTTCTCCTCCTAATGATGTCATTAGTAATGTTGTCTCTTTCTTCCCTCAATATGTCATTAGTGATGTTATCTCTTTCTACCCTAAATAAGTAATTAGCGATGTTGACTTTTCTCCTCCTAATAATGTCATTAGTAATGTTATCTCTTTCTACCCTAAATAAGTAATGTTGACTTCTTCTCCTCCTAATAAAGACTTTAGTGATATTGTCTCTTTGTATCCCTAATGAAAGACATTAGTGATATTGTCGTTTTCAACCCCTAATATTTCATTAGTGAAGTTGTCTCTTTCTTCCCCCGTTATCAATAGTGAAGTTGTCTCTTTCTAACCCCAATATCATTGGTGATGTTGTCTCTTCCTGGTACAAATAAGTGATGTCTATTTTTACTCCTAATAAAAGTTATTGGTTATGATGTCTCCTTCTACCACTGATGATTAATTTTATATTTTTCTACATCTAATAAGTAAGTAGTGTTGCTGTTTCTTTCTACCACTACTAAGTCATTAGTTTTGTTGTCTCTTTCTGCTATGATATGAGGTATAAACGATCTAGCTATCGCTTTTACACTAATAGCTCTCGTACCTTCGGGAGCAGCCTGGAAATCATAGTTCGACGAATGACAGATAGTAAAGAATAAATCCATAGTTCAGTGGTAAATTGGTACTAGCTGTAATAGTACTGATATGGAAGTAAAAGCTGAATTTATTTGAAATAAACCTGATTAACTTTTAGCCCATTTAATGTTAATTTTAAACTACTTTAAATAAAGAGAAATTATCGAATTAGTATTTTGTATCACTTTCCAGAATCAAGTGATCGAACTATCAGAAAGAAGGTATTTATCGCAATATATAAACCAGTGATCGAACTATTCGAAAGAAAGAAAGTATCGCAATATATAAACCAGTTATCGAACTAATAGAAAGAAGGTAATTATCGCAATATATAATCCAGTGATCGAACTATTAGAAAAAGAATTCGTTTCGCAGTATATAATCCGGTGATCGAACTATTGGAAAGAAACTAATTTTCACAATATATAAACCAGTGATCGAACTAAAGAAAGAAGGTAATTATCGCAATATATAAACCAGTGATCGAACTAAAGAAAGAAGGTAATTATCGCAATATATAATCCAGTGATCGAACTATTAGAAAAAGAGTTCGTTTCGCAGTATATAATCCGGGGATCGAACTATTGGAAAGAAACTAATTTTCACAATATATAAATCAGTAATCGAATTAAGAGAAAGAAGGTAAGTATCGCAATATATAATCCAGTGATCGAACTATTCTAAAGAAAGTAAGTATCGCAATCACCAGTGATCGAACTAATAGAAAAAGAGTATGTTTCGCAGTATCTAATCCAGTGATCGAATTAAGAGAAAGAAGGTAAGTATCCAATATATAATCCAGTGATTGAACTTATAGAAAGAAGATAATTATCGCAATATATACACCAGTAATGTAACTAATAGAAGGAAAGTTAATTATCGCAAAATATAAACCAGTGATCGAACTATTCGAAGGAAGAAAAGCATCGGAATATATAAACCAGTGATCGAACTAATAGAAAGAAGGTATCGCTATATATACGCTGCTTTACTATATTTTCCCTGAGTAAAAACAGTATCACTTTGTCTTTAACCTCCTTGATCAAAATCGCTGCACCTCAGTGACCATTTGCTGGATTGAACTTTGCTAATTGGATCTTCATATATTGGAAGAGTGGATCAGCCACTGGGATAAACCGGAAGCAATATTTTTATTAAATGGCTGCGTTTTTAAACGAAATTCTTGAATTTGCGGAGAAACTAAACCGCCGGTTGTGATACCCCGGTGCCTGTTATAAGACCCCGGCGCCAGTTGTGATAATCATTGAGGACCTTCAGGAACACAGAAGGACATTTCAATTGAAGAATTTTTTTCTTATGGAAATCAACTACGAGCATGTGCCACACACCCACGACGGCCCAATGCCGCCTTCTCAGTTAGAAGCAATTTCAAATTACGGGAAAGAATTTCGCTAACTTTATGAATGTTATTGAGAAGCTGCCAGCTAGGATTAGCATCCTCTTTGAATCAAGTAAATATATCTCCGCATGACATTAGCATTCCTCATAAGCTCCTCAGTTGGTTTGGGCTGCCTCGACTGAATTCCTTTGCATACGAAACCAATTCCCAACCTATTGAAGCACTCCAACGAACTGTTTGGAATATTATTTAAACTTGAAATATGCTGAATCACAAAGTGGCCAAGAATCAAATTAATTGAATTGGTCTAAGACCTCGAAAGCCGATTATCTGTCATTATTATTATATTTTATTTATTTACTTACTTTCTGCGTCTTCGTTTTCTGGGCTGTGTCAAGCGTCGTAAATAAGCACCAAATAGGAAGGAATATTCTGTCAAATTTCGAAATATGTCAAAGAAGACAGGAGGAGCCAGGGGAACGCCCCCAGTTAGCATTGATACGAAAATTCAGAATGCGACTGTTTTCGTTCGTTTTAAATCCTCCCTTGGCAAGGCCCTCCCCCCTTGCAACATGCTGGCAATATTATTTTAAGTAGAATTTGAGGAATTATGCCCAAATGAAAAGCACACAAATGCGACTGTCTTCCTTCCAAAGTCAACTCGGAACGCAATTTCCGACATTCGGTGAGGTGGCCCAGACCGTGGTGAGAACGAACGAATGAACAACAATAACAACAACAACAACAATGACTACGAAAACTTTAAAGTGGCGAATAAACTGCAGCACCAGAAACAAAACTCATTTAGTATAAATTTTGCTCAGCAATTGGAATCGTGTTTCATTGTCAGACATGCATTGCGGGTTTTTGGCCACTTTTTTTGTACCTCTTATTAAATTGTTCTCAACATGTCACGCCCGAAAATTTTTTCAACTTTGCTAACAAAGTGGAAAAAGTGACAAATTTAACAGGAGTCCAACACACACACACCCATGCCCCGATAAGCATTGGAAGACCATGAATTAACCGCCACAATGGAAATCATTTTTTGGCACGGAGATAATTCGCCGGGAAAAAAGAAACGTCGTGAAAGAAATGCAGACGAAGATAAGCGGAAATGTGTAAAAACCACGTGTGAGAAACACTGGAAAAAATTCCATGCCAAATCAACGGAAATCACCTCAAGTCGGGAGATGACTTCAGTCGAATTCAATCGATGACGTCCTGATTCGACGCGGCATGCTTTTAGTTCACTTCAGTTGAAAGACTGCAAATCAGTTTCGGCGGATCCAAAGATGAAGTCCAATTATTTCAGGTTTTTCATGTCATGTGAGTTCATGTGACTTCAAGTGACTTCGTGCGACTTCAAGTTACGTAATGTGACTTCATGTACTTAATATGAATTCATGTGACTTCAAGTGGCTTCATGTGACTTCTAGTGACTTCATGGGACTGAATGTGAATTCATGTGACTTCAAGTTACTTAATGCGATTTCATGAGACTGAATGTGAATTCATGTGACTTAATGTGAATTCATGTGACTTCAAGTGACTTCACGAGACTGAATGCGAATTCATGTGACTTAATGTGAATTCATGTGACTTCAAGTGACTTCATGGGACTGAATGTGAATTCATGTGACTTCAAGTTACTTAATGCGATTTCATGAGACTGAATGTGAATTCATGTGACTTAATGTGAATTCATGTGACTTCAAATGACTTCAAGTGACTTCATGTGACTTCATGTGGCTTCAACTGATTTCATGTAACTTCATTTGTCTTTATAGGGCTCATTTTAATTGTGATATTTACCTAAAATTTACTTCAGTTGACATCATACCAGGTTAGATAACTTCAAAATATATGAATGGACTTTATGATTTTTTTGCTACATCATGTGACTTTAACTGACTTCTTATAACTTTATAAGACTGTATTTTAATTGTTTCATATCTATGCAAAGGACTTCGGCAAATTCAGTTGACTTCAATTGACTTCTTATGACTTCCTATGACTTCAGTTGACTTCATACGAGTTTAGTTGACTTTAAGGTTCGAAGTTTGCTTACATTTCAGTTACGTCATGTGACTTAAACTGACTGTTTTTACTCTTTGAGACTATATTTCAATTATGTCATGGGACTTTAAATAGTTTCAGTAAATTTATTTAACTTCGATTGACGTCATATGACTTCAACAACAGGTGCCATCACAAGAGTCTAATTGACTTCGACTTTCATCAACTGACTTCATATAAAATTGTATTTTGTTCAGTTGACTTCTGAACTAACTTCAAGGGACTTTGGTTACTTAATGTGACTTAAACTGACTTCAAATGATTTCATATAACTCCATTTGACGATACCTCAGTTGAGTCATTTGACTAGAAATCACTTAGAAACTACTTCAGTTGGCTAGAACAAATATATGATTTATTTTCAGTTTACAAGAGAATTTTTTGTTTATGTTGTGGGACTTGAAATAATTTCAGAAAATTTTTTTGTCTATCATTAACATCCTATGACTTCAATTGACTTCAGGTGGCATCACATGGGCTCTATTAGCTTCAATTTTCATCAAGACCGCGTATAAAGTTTTGTTCAGGTGACTACAGAACTGACTTCATGTGATTTTAGTGACTGGATGTGATTTGAGTTACTTGTTGAGACTTTAGTGACTTCATATGACTTTAGTGACTTCAAATGACTTTAGTGACTTCATATGACTTTAGTGACTTCATATGACTTTAGTGACTTCATATGACTTTAGTGACTTCATGTGCATTCAACTGTCGTCATGTGGATTCAAGTGACTCCATTTGACGATACCTCAGTCGTGTCATTTGACTGGACATGACTGCCAAATATTCAAATGAATTCAACTGATTACAAGGTATTTATTTATTTTTTTTTTGCGAGGATTAAAACAGTCAAAAACACTTGTAGTGTGGGGCCTTAACCCACTAAATTCACCCCGATGTCCGGACGGATTATCCTCAAATGAGTTCACTTAATATCACGCGAGTTAAAATGCCTTTAAGTTCCATCAACTGACTTCTTATGACCCTGAATCCTTTAACAAATGCTCTGTAACGTAATCAGAGGATGGAAGGTATGACAGAGCTCTTCAAGAATCACAGTGATATAATATCAGTTCTAATAATACTCAGCAGTCATTGAAGGAACTTTCATGGTGGCTAGAAATGTTGGGTTAGAAATGTTTAAGGGAGTCAATAGAAACAGTTGATCCTGTCGGTGATCAAGGTAAAATCTTTGACAGTTTCTAAAGCGATGTTGAACAGATGTTGAACCCGACATTTTTGTCTGTTTTCAGTACTCAAATGTTTCATGATCTTAATTACATAAATCATCATCTCTTGAGTTGACAATCATGTCATGGTTTTAGTGTCATAAATCATCATCTTATGGTTTGACAATCCTTGTTAGACGATTGTGTTCTTCAACTATGACCGACAGTCGGTGCTTGTGTTCTTCTATACTATAAAAATTATGCCCCTTTTATTTAATGAAGAATAAATTGTATAATGAATAAAGGCAATTATCATCACTGGAACTTAAGATTATGCCAGGGTAAGTAAAGGTTATCTCTCCCTATAAAGGTAGACTCTCAATGGATTGCAAGGTTCTGGATCATAAGATGATCACGGTTGATTTTATTAGGAATCATATTGAAACCATAAATCAAATAATCATAACCTAAACTCCTAATAATATATAAAGTCCTTTTGTAGGACAAAGCTTTCACAGACATTTTTATGACTTAAGCTTCCTGGTTTTGGTGTCATTAAACGATCAATAGTAAAATAAATGCCTAATAATATATAAAGTCCTTCAAACATAGCGAGTGCAGTACTTCCTTAGACATTTTTATGACATCAACTTCCTGGTTTTGGTGCTTTAAACGATATATAAAGTCCTTTTTTAGGACACAGTTTCCTTAGACATTTTTATGACTTAAGCTTCCTAGTTTTGGTGTCATTAATCGATTAATTATATATAAAGTCCTTTTTAGACATATTTACTGCAGAACTTCCTTAGACAGTTTCATGAGATAAGCTTCCTGGATTTTTGTCACCGCACGATTTTTACTTTATTTGGATCGAGCAAACTTTATTCATGATTGTTTCGCCCTTGTCAATTGAGCTGACAAAACTGTGCAATACACAAGTTGAGTATAAAGAATATAAAGTGTCCTTGTTTTGATACCATATTGCCGAGGCTCACATAGTGCATTCCATGGAATTACTTTAGAGTCGAGTTATTCATCGGTACGGTCGCTATGCTTGGCATCTTAGATGGAATACTTCGTTGATGGATCCTTGCATAACATGATGTCCATTGAAATAATCGAACAGTTGTTTAAACACAAGACAAATCAAGAGTCCTGGCGATTATTCATATCACACTCTTGGTTTCTGAAGGTTCACTGAACTTAAGCTAAGCATTTTACTGCATAAACCCCGCATAAATGATCGATATTGAAACGATTTTTAATTGTCGTAATTAGCACTTCTGCGGCTCTCACAAATACCTTGCACATTATCGCCATTTCATCATTTCAAAGCGTATCTCTTCATCGTTGGCAAGTCTCTAATTAATACGAGTATGAAAGAATTTTACTTAATTGAATAATTTTCCACAAACTGCCAAAAACAAATTGTTCTTGGTGCAAAGAGTGAGCGGAAACAAAAAATTTTATATGTGAAACAACACCAGCAAGCAAAGGCGAACTCGCACTGCAGACGCCAGACGGCAGACGGCAGCCACCGCAAGGACTTGCGGTTTTATCAATTTTCCGAGTTGAATTTCCAAATATTTTTACACTTTTTGCATGTGTGGTGGAGCAGTTCTGGCATATCTGGAATCTTTTTCGGTGTTTGGTGTTATTTCAATTTGTTTAGATAGAAAACTTTGACACCAGTTCATAATTTATTTTGGCTCGATTTCAACGGAAATGTGCGCAAGACTGACGCAGCGCTTCAGCAAGAAAAAGTGCAGCAAAAAACCAGAAAAAAAAGGAGGAGGGGGAAAGAGTGCGATAATATTTTCGGATACTTTATTACGAAGTTTGTTGATTCTGTTCATTTAACGGGGGCTCTTTAAAGTAAACGAAGTTCAAACGATTTAAATACATTCTGCTTGCCTGCTTGAATGCCTGCCTGAATGCTTGTTTGGTTGCTGCCATATCGGGTCATATTTGTACCTTTTCAATTTCGACAACCTTATTCTGGGTCGAACCCATAAAACACCACATATCTCCATTGCAAATCTGTGTACACACACCTGCCTCCACTTTGCCCCTTTTCACCATTCCCGTTTGCACTGTTACCTGTTCCCTGTTGCCTGTTTCCCTGTTTCCCTGTTTCCCTGTTGCCTGTTACCCCGGTCGGTGTTTGGTTTTTTCCTTTTGCTGTTTCGGCTCAACCAAAAAAGCACAATTTAATTTTTTCCCCAATGGCCCCGACCTTTGTCGGATTTCCTTTGACATTAAGTTCCTCGCACGTGCTAAACGCTGCAGCTCCGCAGAGTAGGCCCCCTGCCTACCTGCCTGCCAGCCCGGCATAGGTACACTTATTTACGAGCGTGCTTGGCGTGTGGGTCTGTTGGTGAGCTTCGGTGTGTGCTCGGTGTCTTTTGTGACTGCGGGTGTGTTTACATTTTACCTTAAGTGGAAATGTAAATAAGCTCCCAGCGAAATTGTCTGTGGTAGGGAAGCAAAAAAAAGCAAGGATATAAAAAAAATGCCAGAAAAAACCAGAAAAGCAACAGCAAGCAAGCGGAAAAAAGGCACCCCAACCCTGGCGCCTCCACCCGCAACGAGGGACACTCTTCTGCCGGGTCATGTGCATGACAGTTACGATGTTATCTCACTGCAGACTCCACTCCACCAGTCGCCACGTGTGCGAGTGTGCTTAGATGGACAGTATACAAGTTATTTGGGCTATGAGATATCAGCAGAGCCGGGATAATGCCGCCATAATGACATATTTAAATGATATCATTGCTGACCTCCATTTTGAGAGCGCAGACATGTGGGGCCCAGCTCCGCACAAGATTTATTTGTTTGCCAAACCGATAACAATTTATTAGGCCAGGCAGGAGAAATTGATTCCCTTGATGAGCCGAATTAGAGTGACAGATCGGATGAGGGGGTTCGTTCGAAAGGGACAATATTCACTTCACTCTAGTGTCAATCTTAACCACATTCTAAGGGCGTGTCATACATCCTGGGGCAGTGCAATTACTGGTGTAGATAGGTAGGCAAAATGGCTGAGAACCGTCGGGTCCCCTCAATGGGCAATACTGCCGTTTGGATGACATATCCTCGCGAGCCTAAAGATGGTTACATACTACGAATTACAATCATCTGGAGTTGTTTCCAACTTGGCTTCCGTCTGAAAGTTCTAAACTAGAGAAAAATGGCTGAGAACCGTCGGGTCCCCTCAATGGGCAATACTGCCGTTTGGATGACATATCCTCGCGAGCCTAAAGATGGTTACATTCTACAAGTTACAACTAAGCAGAGTTGTTTCCAAATTGGGTTCCGTCTGAAAGTTCTAAACTAGAGAAAAATGGCTGACAACCGTCGGGTCGCCTTAATTCGGAATATCGCCGTTTGGATGGCATATCCTTGCGAGCCTAAAGATGGTGATATACTTAGCTAAAATTACAACCTGGCGAAGTTGTTTACAAATTGGGTTTCTATCTGAAAGTTCTAAACATGAGCAAGAAGTCCTTTTGTAGACAGTAAATAGGGCTCTCTAGAAAAGGCCTTACGACATATTTGAGCCTCAAGCGACCTATGGCTGGGCAATCACAACGAAAGTGGACTCTCTCTCTCTATCTTGTGGGTATATGCACCTCCTGCAAATAACATTGAAAAAATGCCCATTTCATCATCGTGCCTGCCGATAGTCCAATGACCCGTTTAGGCAGCTTTAAGGTGGCTCAAATTTGGAGCAGAATAAAGAGCAATTGCTAATCAAAGTCACAGCATTGCAACTCCAAGCATACTAACTTTACAATATTGAAAGGTTAAAGAAACTTATTTTAGATTTGAGGCTTCTTTTACAAAGTGCATTCCAAAGTAAGAAGGACTTTTTAAACAGAACAACAACAACCAAATTTGTTTCCCAAAACCCATTTACTGTATTCCAAATAGTTGTCTTCCGACTCAGTATAGCGACTTGCACGGTCTCTAAACACGTCGTATGAGTGCATTATATCGTCGGCCGTGGTGTGTTTCAAAATATCGATACAAGCCTTTTGAATGGTTTATAAGCTTCATTTTCATCGGCAAATGAATCCTTCCGAAAAGGTAAAAGTCACACGCTGCCAAATCAAGTGAATACGGGGAGTGGTTGACAGTGAAATTGCCAATTGATGGCTATAAATACCTATTTTCCTGTTCATCCTGTTCACTTTGTCCTGCACCTTGCATATTTTTAGTTTTACTTGTATAACTCACATCATAATCAATTGTGTACGCAAGGCCTTGGAGAAATTAGTACTAGGAACTAATCCATGCGACTGGAAGAGATAAAGATTGAGATAGAAGCATTTCGACACCATGTCCTGGGCATTATTCTAACTTCCTCTTGACTGAGGGACGAGTATGCTTACCTTAATCATAATGGAAACCGGCAATCAGTTTAGTTCTTTTATTTATAGAACATGTTTAGAATAGGAGTATGAAAGGAACGAATTTAGAGGAAGTTCTCCAGAATTTATGGAGTGAGGACAACTGCTCTTTTGATGTACAGCAGAATAGGTCACGTCAGGGCGGTGGTGAAGCAATGGGCCCCGAGGATAAAAACTCAGAGTTCCTGAACCGTTCACAAATATTATGAAAAGAAGGAAAAGGGTGACAAGTCCTTAAAATAAAAAAAGTTTTAACCAGGAAAGAAGAGCCTAGCTGTGACAAAATGAATCCTCTACTTTAGTAACATCACCAAGAAACTGGCTTAGAAGAATAATGTAGCTCTCTTTACTTCATTTATAGCGATAGGCAACGGACTTTTTTTGTGGTTTTAATGCAATAAAATCTCTCAACTTCAGTAGATTGCAAGTAGATTGCAGATTTATTTAAGGGTGTTATACTCCCCGAACAAAAAAATTTATTCTGATGCCCCTATTTATTTAAAAGATGATGACAGTCTCATGTATAGATCTTCTGTCAGGTTAATTTTCGACTGGAATTCATGTAATTTGGAGGAATCAAGTTGAAGCATCTTACTTATATCTAAGATAAATTCTCCAAAACACCCGAGTCTTTTCTGTGCCAAAGGCCCGCAGTCTGTGATCAGACGCGGTGAGGTTTCGGCGCTTTCTCCACTGAATCTACAGATGGCATCCGAAGATAGATCCAACTTATTCATATGATAGTGGAGTATATAGTGTCTGCTTGTGATGATTCTGAATTTACTCCCAGAAACGTTTATTAACTCTTTAGAGTTAAAGTCCCCCAGAAGATCTTTGGGCTGTCTTACGCTCGGAAGATTTTTCCAGGTGCGACTTCTTTTTGCATCTGTGCACTTCTTCAGCAGATCTCCAATGATGTTGGGTGAACGGTTCAGGGCCGTTGAAATGAGAGGTCGCAGTTTTCCTTGCTGAACTTACCAGCCTTCTCATTTCCCTCTACGCTTATGTGGCATGGTACCCACAGTAGAAATACATTGTTGATACTACTTTGGAAGTTCAGTTTCCCAATACAGTCCCATACAAATTTAGACCTCAAACTTTGCAGTGCTGCTTGGCAATCGGATTGTATCACGATGTTTCTGCCCCGATACTTCCTGTCAATGAAGAACTGAGCACATATTTCAATAGCGTGAATCTCCGCTTGAAAAGTATGCGGGGAAAGAGCCCATTGGTTCCCAGTAGTTGGTCCAAATACTCCTGGCCCAGTTCCGTCCATAATATAGGAACGGTCTACCATAAAGGAAATTTTTCTTAATAATTCCTTTGATGAAATATAATTTCTGATATTCAGAATTTCCGGGCCTATTTTCGAAAGTCAACCGAGTCAATTTGAGATATTTACTTCCTTACTTACTAAAATATGTCGATTCAATTCTTAATTTAAGTAATTTATATTCCTAAAATCAGCAATTCAAGTTTGTAAATATTTAAATATTTTTGCTGAAATGCATCACTTTAATTTCAGAACTTAAAATCAATTCTTACATTGCTTCTACGATTGGCATTCCATTTACTGAAATAATTAAATTTAATAAAAAACCTTCTTCAAAATTAAATGTTAGTAATTCAATTTATATAACTTGTAAGGAACCTTCCTGCCTACGCTTATGCGGAGGTGACGCTCGCCGTTGTCCAGGGTCCATACAAAATTTATTCATTAGCAGGGTTGATTATAACTATTATTTATTATTGGAAAAAAACTTAACCTATCTAACATGGACATATACTTAATTCTAATACAGAGTGTTTTCCTGAAGTACGGCCGTGGTTTACAATATTTTACCAGACCGTAGCTTTTACAATTATATGATATTTCAATATACTTACGTGCGGTGGCGAGGAATCCCACGTTGCGGCGAAATAGTCCGTGGTGTTGACCTCTTTCCTGTACATAGATCACGAGCGTATGAGTTAGCACCGAGAAAGGCAGACGTATCCCGGAATTCTCGGTGTAACGAAAGCGTCAGTGTTCAGTGAATACTCGCTAGGTGCTGCTTTGGACAAGAGCTGAGAAAGGCAGACGTTTCCCGAAATTCTCAGTCTTGCAAAAGTCAGGATCTCAAGCGAGTATCCTATGTCTAGGTTAGCACTGAGAAAAGCAGACGAATCCCGAATTTCTCAGTGTAACGATGCGTCAGTGTCCTAGGATAGTTACCTGTACTGGTGTTGTCACTCTGCTGGCTCGCCGAAGAAGAAGGGCTGAGTTACGCTCTGTACGCGTTTTTATAACCCCTTCTCAGCTGTTTGTGGTGTGAGGTGTTCGGACGCTTTTCCATATGGCCACCAAGAGTGCTGCGTTCGATCCTGCAATTGTGTAGCCCTAGTGGCCGCAAAATGCGGTGATAGTTTTTTTTCCGGTGTGAGCAACTCGCCTGCGCGCGTGCGTTCCCACGCTGTGAGACCAAAATACGAGGATGTTCAGCATTTTGGTTCCTCACAAACTGAAGCATCCCTATGACAAATTCAATTACTGAACTTCAGTAGCTTAATTGGAAATATTTTTAAGTTTATTATAAGCTTTGCAAATTGTTTAATTCAGCAGATCAGTTTCTTAAATGAAGTGATGTAATTGAGGAATATAATCAATTAAATGTCTGAAGAAAGATTCATTTTTCAGTTTCGTCAAGTCAACAGTTCAGTTACTGAATTTAGTATTACAAGAATGATAACTGAAATGTATCAATTCATTCCGTACATTTCATTTCGTCAGTTTCTGAAATATACAAAATAAATTATGTAAATTGCGATTTCATTACTTGTATGTATTAATTCCTTATATATTTAAATGCCCATTATTTAATTTGTAATATCCAGAAATTCTAAATCAACGTCGTAAGGTCAGTATATTTTAGTTCTGAAATTTACTAACATAATGACTGAAATGCATCAATTAAATTTGCAAAATGTGGCAGTTCAATTTTACTTTAAATTTGTTGAACTTCAGCAATTCAGTCTCTTAAAATCAGCTAAATCAATTTCTGAAAGTCAGCCCTTCAGTTATTGACATTAAGTCCATTAATTAGTGACATGGTTTGATACAATGTTTAAAATTAAAATCTCTTCTTCAATTCAATTTGTTAAAATCAGCAAATCAGTTTCTTAATGTCAGTGCTTCAGTTACTGAAATTAAGTAATTATATTGCTAATAGGGTTTAACTTAAATTCTGAAATTTAAAGCTGTTCTCCAATTTCTTAAATTCAGCAAATAATTCACTACAAATGTTGTAAATTTACTATAGAAATACATCAATTCAATATCTTAATTTCATATCCCTAATTTCTTAAATTCAGCCAAAAAAAAATTTAAATTCAACATTTCATTACTAAAATATTTAATTAAATTTTTAAACAGAAAATCAATATAAAAAATTGAAAAAATTTCTAAAAATTTAATTACTTAAACTAAGAAATTAAATTAAATTTACGATTTTATTGAAATAAAGTTTACAATTTTATTGATATAGAATTTCAGTTATTGAACTTCAATACAGTTGATATTGAGAACAGCAGAAATTTCTTAAATTAAGCATATCAATTTCTTAAATTTAGTAATTTCATCATCAAGTACACTGAATTAAATTCTGTAGTAATAGAGTAAATAGAATACAAATTTACATTACAGTAATTAGAAGCAAAATTTTACAATTAAAACTCGGAATTAACTTCTGAAGTTCAGTAATTAGAAGCAAAATTTTACAATTAAAACTCGGAATTAACTTCAGAAGTTCAGTAATTAGAAGCAAAATTTTACAATTAAAACTCGGAATTAACTTCTGAAGTTCAGTAAATAAAACTAAATTCAATGATTTTGGAATCAATTTTTTTAAAGTTAATTCCATTACAATTGAAAATTAACAATTCAAATTTAAATTTAATTTCTGAAATTCAGTAATTAGGACTATATATTAACAGTAAAATTTAGCAATAATTTCTAAAAGTCATTAATTCGAACTGAAACTTAACACCTGAAATTCAGTAATTGGAAATACAACTTAACACTTAAAATTCGGTAACAATTTCTGAAGTTCAGAAATTACACTAAAAACTTAACCATCCAAATTTAGAAATAATTCCTGAAATTTAATAATTACAATGAAAACTTAAAGCTTAAAATTTGGCAATAATTTCTAAAATTTAGAAATTAGGACTTAAACTTAAGACTTAAAATTGGGAATCAATTCCTGAAAATCAATAAATCGAACTAAAACTGAACACAACAAATTTGAAAATATTTTCTAATATTTAGTAATTATGACTAACTAATAAATGTTCAATTTAGCATGATTTCTAAACTCCCTTCTGTCTAACTAATAAATGTTCAATTTAGCATGATTTCTAATCTCCCTTCAAAATAAATCAAAACTTAATAATTAATTGGGAATTAATTTCTGAAATTCATTAATTGCAGAAAAGCCTTATCAAATACAATTTTTATATTTAATTCCCTAAATTCAGTAATTACAACAAAACTTTATAATTAAATTTCTGAAATTGAGTAATTACAGAATAATTAAAGAATTCAGAATTAATTCTTCAAATTCAGTAATTACAACAAACATTTTATAATTAAAATCAATTCCTGAAATTCAGAAATTGGCACTAAAACTTAAAACCTAATATTTTTGTAAATAATTACTAAAATTTAGTAGTCTAACTGTTCAATTTAGTATAAAATCAAAAATACCTTAAAAACAAAAAAAAAACTTATAATTAAAATTGGAAATTAAATTCTAAAATTCAGTAATTACAAAAAAACTTAACAATTCAATTTTTATAATTAAGTAATTAAATTTAGTGAACAACAAAAACTTTATGATTAAAATTGGGAATTAATTGCTGAAATTGAGTAATTACAGAAATCTTAAAATTTCAGAATTAAAATTAATTCCTAAAATTGACTAAAAATTAAAATTCTGAACTAAATTTTGAAATTGAGTAATTACGGAAAACTTGACAGTTCAGAATCACAATTATTTCCTGAAATTGAGTAATTAGTCCTAAAACTTAACATATGAAATTTCGTTTTAATTGCTAAAAATCAGTAATTAAAACTAAAAGTTATCCATTAAATTGAACAATATTTCCTGAAATTCAGTAATTACAACAGAACATAAACAATAAAAATTCCATTTAAATAATTTTTTTTTTTTTTATTACAAGAATTTTTTATTTATTGAATTTGCTTAAATTAAGCCTAACAATAAGTATATCAAATCTTAAAACTAGTCACTAAAAAATAATTTTAACCCAAATTGTATTTGGCCATCAAAATTTCGGTTCTGCTTCGCTCTTCACAAGGCCGGAAGGTCTCTTCTCTGCAGGCGGGATCGGCTTATCGGTTTTGCGAGGGATTTAGCTAGTGGATTCGGGTGATTTTCCAGTTTTGCTATGTACATATATCTGCTTTCTAGCATTTATTTCTGTGATAACTGTTGGTATTTTCAGGTCTTTGTGAATATTATCGTTACGCATGTACCATGGAGCACCTGTTATTAACCTAAGTATCTTCGACTGAAACCTTTGAATTATGGCAATGTTAGAAGCGGATGCATTACCCCACAGTTGAATCCCGTACAACCATATCGGCTTAATAACTGCATTGTATAGGAGGATTTTGTATTCTAGGCTTAAGGTAGATTTGTGGTTTATTAGCCAATGCAGCTTGGCGACCTTCAACTTCATATTTAGAATTTTAGTTGAAATGTGCGTACGCCAAGTTAAGCGCCTGTCTAAATGAATGCCGAGATAGGTGACTTCATTAGCTTGTGGAATCTCAATATTATTGAGCCGAATGGCTGGACACGTACCAGGCCTCAAAGAGAATGTTACGTGTTTGCTTTTTTGCTCATTGACTTTTATACGCCACATTCCTCACCATTCCTCTACCCTAACTAAGTGCTCTTGTAGAGCTCTCGACGCTTTTATCGAACATTTATTGCAACTGAGTATGGCGGTATCATCCGCAAATGTTGAAATTAGCGTGCTTTCACTTATAGGAGTATCAGATGTGAATATTACATATAATGTAGGGCCTAGAACGCTACCTTGGGGCACACCGGCTAAAATTGGAAAATCTTCGGAAATGAATTCGTTTACTTTTACCCTGAAACGTCTATTGGATAAATAAGACTCGAGAATTTTATGATAGCTTTTTGGGAGAAACTTTTTGATTTTGAACATCAGTCCTTGATGCCATACCTTATGAAATGCTTGAGCCCCGTCAAGGAATATTGCAGAGCAAAACTCCCCGAGTTCAAATGCTTTTCTTATTTCATTTGAAATTCGATTGACTTGCTCAATAGTGCTGTGCTTTTCGCGAAAACCGAATTGGTGTTGCGGTATTACGCTATGTTCTTGAAGAAAAGCAGATAGTTTATTTAATAGTAGTTTCTCAAACAATTTGGAAAGGCAAGGCAACAGGCTGATAGGTCTATATGATGACGGTAGCGTTGCGTCTTTTCCAGGTTTAGCTATCATACATATCTGAGATTTCTTCCATGCATTCGGATAGTAACCGATGCCCAAGGATGCGTTAAAAAGCTTACAGAGAAATGCTGATGCAGAATCTGGTAACTGTTTTAGCATTGTCGGGGTAATATTATCGAATCCAGGTGATTTTTTTGGATTCAGTTGTTTAATTTGTTTGGCTATTTCTGGAAGGGAAATTTTAATAGGCTGAGCAATCTCAGTACTGCAAGGTAAGGCAGGCAGTGCAAAGGAGTTTGTAGCCATATTCGGCTGGAACACGTTGCATAGATGTTGTGCAAAGCAGAGTGCTTTTTCTTGATCGTTTAGAGCCCACGCGCCGTACGGGTTTCTTATAGGTTTTACACCTTCCATTGGAGGCTTAAAGTTTTTAGATGCCTTCCAAAGGGAATACCTTTCGGTAGAATTTGGGGTTACCTTCTTCAGGTACTCTTTTAGGTTTTTATCCTCCTCCTTTGTAAGAGCATCTTTAAGCGCCCTTTCGGTTGCTTTAAGATTGTATTTAGAGATGGGTGAGCGATGTTTCTGCCATTCTCGGCGCAGCCGTCGTTTGCTACAAGTTTTTCAATTTGGCTATTTGTACAGGCATACTTGCACTTTCTAGAAGTATTTTTTGGCGTTGCCACTATGGCTGCAGTCGCTAGCATGGAGTTGAAAATATCAATATTATTATCTATATCATCTGCATGTTTTACCTCAACTCTTGTAGAGATATGACTACTAATATACTTTTTGTATTTTAACCAATCGGTTTGGTTGGTCCCTAGGCGAAACTGTGGGCTTGTATATTCTGGTTGTTCATAAAGGTTGATTATTACAGGCGAGTGATCAGAGGACAGATCGACACAGGTTTCCGCTGATACTAAAGACCTATCTATATTTTTAGAAATAGCAAAATCAATAAGATCAGGAATTTTCTTTGGGTCTGTTGGCCAATAAGTGGGCTGTCCTGGTGAGACAAAATCGTATTTACTATTTCTGTTGTTAGTTATTGCATTGTACAATTGTCGGCCTTTTGGATTAATTAGGCGAGAGCCCCAGTGTTTATGTTTCGCATTATAATCACCGCCAGCTAGAAATCTATCAGGGAGGGAAGGAAGGAATCAAAAAGTTCTTTACATCGAGTTTCTGTTACAGTAAAACGGGGTGGGCAGTATATAGCTGAAAGCGTCAGGTCTTTGCCACGATTTTTAATAGATACTGATGTAGCTTGCATCCATTGCATCGAATGCGATTGCATAAGATGATGCTCAAGCCGATTTCTGATTAGAATAGCCGTACCGCCATGTGCCTTACCATCAGGATGATTTGTGTTATAAAATTTGAAGCCTGGGAGATGAAAGTTGTATTTGTTTGTGAGATGTGTTTCAGACAAAAGCATAACATCAATTTCGTGGTCATGTAGAAACTTGTTAAGGGCTAGTTTATGCTGGTTAACACCGTTTGCGTTCCATAAACATATTTTTAACAAACTCATTTTTTATTTACAAGAGTTTGGATCATCTGATTTTGAGCTTTAATTAAATCTTGTAGCATATTTTGCACTGTAGACATGAATTGAGTCATACACTGAGTAAGATTTAGGATCATGGCTTCTACTCCACTATTAGATGCATTGTTATTGTTAACTTGCCGTACGTTACCCTGCAGAACACTTGCGTAGGTTGCTTGACCAGAATAAGGTTTTTGCATAATAGGGTCACCTATCTGAGGATTTGAGGTGGCAGGCTGGATATAAATAGGATTTGGGGATAAGTTACGTTTTAATTGTATACTCTGCGACAGTTTTGATTTTAGATCTTTATATACCGAGCAACCTCTGTAATTTGCCGTGTGGCTACCACCACAGTTACTACATTTCTTTGCGGATGTGTCAGTTTTAGCTAAGGTGCAAGTACTTGTAGGGTGGAGATCACCGCAAACTACACAAACACTGCGCAGAGTGCAGTACGATTTAGAGTGGCCGAATTCTTGACAATTCATGCATTGTATTGGGCCGTTACGTTTGTGCGGTTCTTCAACCGTAATTCTGCGGTGTAAAAGATATCTTAGGTTATATATTGGGTGCGTCTCGGTCTTTTTAAGCTGGGTTGAGTTGGGGAGCAGTTCAACTTTAAATATAGGTTGTGGAACCTTATTTCTATTCACAATATTTATCACAACCTTAACGGGGAACCCTTGCTCTTCAAGAGCCTCTTTAATATCGCCAGAATCTACTGTGGCTTCGATTCCTTTTAAAACAATAACAAGGCCTTTTGAGCTCTTTAGCTGATAGGAGTAATAATTTTTCTTGTTCCCCGTTAAAAAATTTATAATATCACGATAGTGCTTTTCACTATATGCCTGTATCTTTGTCTCCTCAATACTACCTTTTCTAAGAGGCACAATGTGAAAATTATTTATGCCTATAATATTTGCGATGTTCAATACTAATTGATTAGAACTACGCTCGCGCAGGTAAATTGGTGGCGGTCTGGCGTTACTGACTACAGGTTCACCTTTCGATTTATTAGTAGAATTCTCTACACTAAGAAGTGCAAATCTGTTATTCTCCAGAGGAGCACCTGAGTTTGTTGTGTTTGCCCTTTTGGCGACGCCCAGGACCTTTTGTGGACTTATCTTTCTTTTAATATTAATGTTTATGTAGCGGTCAATACCAGTCTGCACTACCGCCACTTTTATTATTTTCTTTACCTCACCGTTTATTACCGGCTGCAGAGGCATTGTTGCTGTACTCCTTACTGCTGCTGAGTTTGGTGACGGCGCTATGCTGGGCTGCCTTGCCTTCGTTGTTGTTTCGACGAAAGTCATCGCGCTCTTTCCTGTAGCGACAGTTGCTGGGATCGACTTTTCTGTTGAGGTCGCTGCTGTTGCCGACGCTGCTACTGACACAGATGATGACTCTGCTAGTGGCATTGTTGTTGCCGATAATATGCCGTATTGTATTGTTGTAGTGTTATTGCTTGGTGCAACGGGTATATGCACCGAGTGCCAACGCTCTCTATGAGGAGAGTGAGCGACACTCATAGCTTTATGTATATGTTTATGTTTATATTTTTAGTGTTTACTTTTTTAATTATATTTCATATAGGTATTTAATTTGTTAAACGAACTGTTAAATTTCTCGAGATTATTTTGATTTAATTGATAATATTAATACAGCAAAATAATATTTGAGAAATATGTAAATCAAACACTGAGCGTACAAAAACACGTCCGAACAGTATAGAAATATTCAAACATTTAAATTTAATAATAATTTCTGAAATTCAGTAATTACAACAAAAACTGAACAATTAAATTCTAAATATAAAATAATTTACTTCATTGTAAAATGCGAAAATTTGATATATCGAAAGGTAGAGAATTGGACCCCCCCAGCCTGCAGAGGACCTTTGTCACTCGAACCTTGGCGGCTAATTTGCGAAGCCCGCAAGATGAATTTCAAATCAATCTGTGAGTTATGTGGGGCGATTATTTATAGAACAACTCGTAAGTGGTGCGAATTCATGTCGTATTTATCATGCATGCATCAATTGAAGGGAATCGCAAAACCGCAGTGAATGCCCAAAACAAGGGTTCATCTCGGTTCAGTTTCCAATTGTATCCCTACTTGTGTCCCAATGTACTCCTCAGCCCCACAGCTGCAGTCTCCGTAAATACTCTCACACTTTCACTTGCGTCGTGCCCTCATCATCCCACATTGACACTTTCCTGCTGATGGATGCTCAACACATGCTCCGAGCATACCCAAGGAAATGCCGAAGGTACGCCTAAGGAATTTCCCTGCCAGCAGCCAGACCGTCGTCGCCTAGCAATGCTGTCTATTTGAATAAAATATTTATGCGGCAAATGGGAAAACAATCGAGGCACGGAGAGCACATCGACTACGAGTACAGCGTAATAGCATTTCGTGCGTTACATGAAGCCGGAATAATGAGATTGTGGTCATGTGTGGGTTAAAGTGAAGGGCGAAAAGTGCGGTCGCAGCCTCTGCCAACCTTTGACGCCGGAATCACATAGGACATAACCCCCCACCCAGCAGGACTAAACGATATCAGACACTGATTGGTATGAACAACTTTTAAATCCCGTGCTGCGCTGCGCTGTCTCGGCTCGTAAAATTCAATTGCCAAAATGCACGCACTCTGCTCGGCACTGGGGCACATACACGCCCATATTTAACCTATATCCTGCTTTTAATATATTGAACATGACAGCAACAAGATTTCGGTATTTGCATTGACAGGATGAGATTATTTGCAAACTTGCTGTTGTTTTTTCTGACACAAAGGCGCGCACACATGTAAACCGAATGTAACACACCAACACATGCTTACTATCGACTCTGAGTTGGTGTATGTGTGTGTGTGTGTGTGTGTGTGTGAGTGATTATGTGTTTGTTGTAAAATTCTTGAGTCTAACAAAACCAGCGCAATGCAAACAACAGACTGACAGGAACACGCACTAACGCACAAATAACATGGGAAGGCAAATAAACTTCTTAGCATACGATGAAAGGATATGCACAGGGATATGGGGATATGGCAGATGAAGTGTGGAAATGCGCTGAGTGTGTGTGTGTGTGTGTGTGTGTGTGTGTGTGTGTGTTGAGGGGGGGCCTGAGGTGGGCTGCCAGCATCCAGTGGCAAATTATAATACACCCACACACCGATGAAGTGGAAGCAAAAAAGCGAATATGATAATTTTTTTTTGCGTTCTTCTTGGCTTTTTTTTGTTGTTTGTTTCTTTGCTGGTTTGTTTGTTGTTGTTGCTTTTGTTGTTGTTGTTTTTGTTGTTGTTCGTTTGTTCGCAAAGAAAAATGAAATCCTACCAATCTCAAAGGATAACGAAAATGATTTGCATCGCTGTGAGTTGATCCCCCCCGTATTCTGTCTGCATCAGCAAGTAAATGTGAAATGATTGTTGTTGTTGCTCCTGTTGTTGTTGTTGCTTTTGTTGTTGTTGCCATTGTTGCTGTTGTTATTGTGTTGGGAGGGGGAGCTAACTCCTTTCTTGCTGCGTGTAAGGATATGTTTCCGTGTTTGCTTGTTTGTTTGGCTCTTTGTTGGCCTGTTTGTTGGCTTGCTTTTGACAGTCGGAAAATTGCGATTTCCGCTTCCGTTCGGCGTGTCAGTAAGTAAAAAGTCGCGCATAAGTTGATAACTGCGAAGTTATGTTCGCGCGACCTCACTGTGAAAGGGGTTACTACCCGCTGTTGTGTGATTTGTTTTCGCATTTGTTGTTGTCATTACATGGTGCTGCTATGCGACTACAACGAAATGAGCATTTACATCTGTGCATGCCGGCAGAGGAAAGTACCCAGTAGGAAAATTCTGTAGCAAAAACAAATCAGAGCACTACGACTCACAAGATGTCTTGTATAAGGACCTTCAATGATCTAATAGTGTTTCTATATAAAGTTTATAAACAATATTATAACTCCTTATACAGCTTTTTTGGAGTTACTTTAGAGACAATCAATCAATCAAGCAGTAAGATTACAAAATGAACTCTATGAGGACCTTGAATGAACGTTTAGTGTTTCAATAAACAGTTTTATAAGTCCTTGCCAAGCTTTTTGTAGTTAGCTTATCAATCAAGTAGTATGATTCACATGGACTCTATAAGGATATTCAGTGGTCTTCTAGTGATTCAATATTAAGTTGCATAAGCAACATTAAATGGCCTTATAGTGTTTCAATATAAAGTTTACAGATTTATAAACAACATTATAAGACCTTATATAGCTTTTTTGTAGTTAGTATAGAGTCAATCAATCAATCAAGCGGTACGATTCGCATCACGAACTCTATAAAGACATTCTATGGCCTTAGAGTATTTCAATATAAAGTTTCAAGTTGGATAAGCAACATTATAAAACCTTATAAAGCTTTTTGGTGGTTAGCTTGGAGTCAATCAATCAATCACGCGGTACGACTGACATCATGAACCATATAAGGACATTCAATGACCTTACAGTGTTTCAATATAAAGTTTTAAGTTTTAAAAGCAGCATTATAAGACCTTTTAAACCTTTTTTGTAGTTAGTTCAGAGACTATCAACGGATTGAATAAAGTTCTGTGTACTTCTTAAATGCATTGTTTAATCACTATGGGAGATTTCAATGCCTTTATAGACCTTTTATAACATATTTATATACCTTATGGAAACAATTATCTCTCATCATTTTTCTCTGACCATTTTCCTCTCATTAAATAGTGAGAGAAACGTGTTGTTTAAAATCCTTAAAAAATCAATGTTTGTGTGATTTCCTTCAATGGTTTCTCTCTTTAATCCTTTGCTTTCATCGGTCCCACCAAATTCTGGTCGGAATAATAAATTCTTCTATGAAATATTTGTTAATTGTATTTAATTCCATTTACTGAATTCGGACTCAGTTAGTGTTATACCTGGAAGTCAATAATCGCTTTAACACCTTCAGTTACAGACTTGTCTCTCAAAATCCCCGGAGTCTGCACATGCCGTAATAATTGCAACCCCAAATGGACAACACTCGAGTTTTTACAAGGATATTAACTTTCGAAAACTTTCATAGTAACTACAAAAAACTTTCAAAGTATTATCCTTTTTATGTAAAACCCTATTAAAAGCATTTATTTTATCACAAATTGTGTAAAGGAGCTTTGAAAATCGAACTTAGTTCAATATACGAATATTAAAATATTGTCATGAAATTGCCCTCCTGACAATTTACTCTAACTCCCTATACTCGAATTCGTATCACTGGATTGTGTAGTAATCAAGCAATCGTTCTTAATTCTGTAACTGCGAACAGTGAAATGCACGATGTACACACTGTTACAATTAAATTTCAACTGCGTCCCCACTTTAATAGTGTGGTGGCTTATATACCTTTTGAATGGTTGAAGTAGAAAATTCTAGAATATTCTCTACACTATTAAAGAAGTTTCTGGATCATTCTCGAATCTACTCTACACTTATCGAATATTATATACACAGTAAAGAAGTTACCAGAGGGTTCTTGAGTAGCTGTTTTTTTCAAATAGATCTTGTCTTTACTTATATACACCTCTCTAGTTGTGAACTGTACTTAACAGAGGTATCCTACAATTATTGAAGGAAGTTTTATCTGCATGGATTGTGTCTTGGCTAAATACATTGGGTGGTGCACTCATTCCCAAACTCCAAATGGAATCCTAAAAGTATGCAATCATGTTTCAATATTATAAATTCCAACGCTATAAAGAAGGCCTTATGATGCCCTAGTAAAGTGGTGCGAACTCTACAGAAATATGAAGTTTAAAGCACTAAAAAACTATCTCCGTAAGAGTTAAGAGTGAATTATTAATAAAGCTCAACTGTCCATAGAAGTGCTCTCTAGAAAGCACTTGAAAGCCATGCCGTACCTTTATAAAATGCGTGACTTCATTGACTATATTTGCAAATATAATTTAGAATTATTCCATAGCAAAAATTTAACAAGTAAGAGCATGATGTGGGAGGTCCTTTAAAAATGAGGAAACAAAACTCATTCCATACAGGCCCAGGAAGCTTAAAGTAGTTGAAGCTACTTAATAACCATATTATCCATACATCACCCAGGGACTGCATGGCATCTGAGAATACCGGAATCCGCCTAGCTTTTGAGACACAAAGAAAGGCAAAATATGCTTGAAGAATTCCCTGATATAACAGAAAATCACTATGAACATAGAAAGTGACAGCTCTAGACCACATATTCGTGACTCTGCAGTTGCTGCTGCCTGATTCGCATATCACGGGCCTCCTGTTTTTGGCCTTGAATGAATGAATGAATGCAACAAAGATGCAAAATGTACCTCGACCAATTTGATCTATTTTACTCTTCCTGCAAGTACCTATTAAAGGTATTCTATTAATCCAAGAGCTCTAAGGAAACTTAGCACTGAGTTGGGGTTCACTGCTCTAATATCTTTCTCTGCTCTCGAGCCAGTAATACTCCAGTTATTTCTTCCTACTGCGATCGAAGGCTTTGCAGTGCATTACAAGGTGCTCTGGTGTTTCTTCTGCTTCCGTACAAAACCTACACGTGTTTACTAGTGAGAGTCCCAGTTTCATGAGGTGGCTTCTTAAACGACAGTGGCCTGTGTCAGAGTTCTTAAATTGATTTTGCTTAACTATAGACACAGAGCTGCACGTTTTGAGTTGTAGTCCCCAATCATGAGCTTGGATTGTCTAAGTTTTGGTAGTGAGGCCCAGTAACGTGAGCTTTTCCTCCTAACTTAATTTATATGTTATGCTATTTGCCCCTATGCCAAAGAAAGGTTCAGGCCCAATACTGGCCCATTCCTGGCAAGACTATCCGCTTTTTCATTTCCAGGGATCCCAGTATGTCCTGGGACCCATATTATGGAAAGTTTTTTGAGGCTTCCTAACTTATTTAAAGTTCTACGCATTCCCATACGAATTTAGAATGAATCTCGTATGAATTGAGTGCTTTTATAGCTGATTGGCTGTCAGACATGATAGCAATGTCTTGACCCACAAGGTTACGTCGGAGGTTGAAGATAACAGACAGTTTTTGGCCTTAGTCACACAAGAATAAAATTCCTGAGAGCTTGTTCCAAAAAAATTTCGAAATAATCTTTTGTAGAGAGCAGAGAAAATCAGCATTTTGATGTTAGAAGTTCTCTTCGCTGCATTATGTCGTCCTTTCTCCCTTTCTTTTACTCTCTATTTCACTCTTCTTCTTTATCTCTCTTTATCCCTGTTTATGTTAGGATTTCCCGTAGCTGCTTATCTCCACCTTTCTCTCTCTAACTCTTCATTTCACTCATCTACTTTACCTCTCTTTATCCCTATTTATGTTAGGTGTTCCCTTAGCTGCTTATCTCCACCTTTCTCTCTCTTACTCTTGATTTCACTCTGGTTCTTTATCTCTCTTTATCCCAATTTATGTTAGAATTTCCCATAGCTGCATTATCTCCACCATTCTGCCTCTCTCTTACTCTCTATGTCACTGTTCCTCTTTATCTCTCTATATCCCTATCTGTGTTAGGATTTCCCGTAGCTATATTATCTCCACCTTTCTCTCTATTACTCTTGATTTCACTCTTCTTCTTCTTTATCTCTCTATATCCCTATCTGTGTTAGGATTTCCCATAGCTGTATTATCTCCATCTTTCTCTCTCTTACTCTTGATTTCACTCGTCCTCTTTAAATTTCTCTATTCTTTATCTGTGTTTGGAGTTCTCTCCACTGCATTATCTCCACCTTTCTCCCTCTCTGTTACTCTCTATTTCACTCTTTCTCTTTATCTCTCTATATCCCTATCTGTGTTAGGATTTCCCGTAGCTATATTATCTCCACCTTTCTCTCTATTACGCTTGATTTCACTCTTTATCTCTCTTTATCCCTATATATGTTAGGATTTCCTGTAGCTGTATTATCTCCATATTTCTCTCTCTTACTCTTCATTTCACTCTTCCTATTTAAATCTCTCTATTCTTTATCTGTGTTTGGAGTTCTCTAAACTGCATTATCTCCACCTTTCTCCCTCTCTGTTACTCTCTATTTCACTCTTCCTCTTTATCTCTCTATATCCTATATATCTCCTTCTCGCTCTCGCTCTAACTCCATCTCCGTACCTCTTTCTTTATATCTCTATCTCTCTCTCTCTCTCTCTCTCTCTCTCTTTCTCTGTCGTTCTCTGTCAATAAATGTGCCAACAATTATTAACTATTCCTATTCTTCCTTCCCCAGCAGTTGCATTAAAAGAGCTCTCTTGACACCACTTACATGACCCTTGATTATTAACATGAATCTTTCATCGTCTCAACTCCCGCCTGGCTTCACTGATCGAATTTCCTACTGGGTCTACTCATACGTGTGCCTGCATATGTGTGAACACTCACGGACACGGAAAAAGGCAGCAATGCAAACAATCTCTCCTACTTAAAAACTTCAATCTATTTCCCTTTATCACTGGCATTGGCTGCTCTTGTTGCTGATGTTGTTGTTGGTGTTGGTGTTGTTGCTGGTATTCTTGCTGTTGTTGTAATATGTCTGCTGCGACTGCTGATGCTGCTGTTGTTGTTGTTATTGTTATTGACATTAAATTTTGACATTTATCTATATTTATTGTCATTTTTGTATTGGGGCGTGACATTAATGCCTTTTAATTTATTGGTTTTGCGCGCTTCTATTGCCAAAATCTCGAGATTAGTGCTACGGCATTTAGATATGGGAAGATGTGAAGATGGGTAATGTTGGAAGAGGTGCGGGTGCTGCTCAGGGAAGGACGTGCACGCAAACTACTCATAAAAATATGTTGACTTTTTTGCATCAGACCCAAATCCGCGTATGGTGGTAATAAAAAGAACACAAAATTAAATAAACTGATTAAGAAACAGCAATAAAAAAGTTAACGAGAGTTTGTTCTGCAAATATCGTCGGGTTATTTATGGGCCAGAACCATTCGACTGGAAAAATCAAATTTAAATTCAAATAAAACTGTTTTTTTTTATACAAATAAAGTCACAGTTAACTTGAATAACGACCGTAGTCACTGACCGTAGGTTGTCTATAACTCGTTTCTTGAAGCAGCTGGTTTAGTCAATACACAAACTGGTTATTAGCGAGTATAGACAATACACAAACTGGATATTGGCGAGTATAGTCAATTCACAAACCACTTATTAGCGAGTATAGACAATACAAAAACCGCTTATTAGCGAGTATAGACAATACACAAACCGCTTATTAGCGAGTACAGACAATACACAAACCGCTTATCAACGAGTACAGATAATACACAAACCACTTATCAGAAAGATAGCGGTCACAGGTAGATAATTTCGGTCACTGACTTTGAATTCGGATTAGTACCAATTCTTTCCTAGAGGTTTCATTGATCTCCATATATTATATATTTAATATATATATATTAGAAATACATATAAAGGCAAACCGATTTGAATTATGCGGTGATGAATATATTAACAGCGCTCGATGTCAGTGGTGACTCGTTATGTGGCTGGTTACTAACAGAAGGGTGGGTAAATCGCAAGTAACTGAAGTCATCAGCTAAATACAGATCGCAATTCTGGTGACTGAAAAATGGCTGCTCAAACATCATCGATATCAATATATCCTCTTCATACTTATATCCTTATAAATATGTCCTTTCATTGTGAGTTTCGGTTAGATTAAGTAAGACTGGCTAAGCGAGTAGGCCTCTTAGGACCTTAGCGATACCACATAAGTAACCATTTAGGACTCGCTGAAGTAGAGATCTATTGTAAATTATATAAATCTGGCAACTCTAGCTATCACTTTTCTTCTTTCCATGATTCCATTGGTTTACATGTTTCTTTTTCTACTGAATAAAGTCACTCGCCATCTTGCATTGAAACTTCGAGAGTCAATCTCTGAATTGAATAGGGAGGCGTTTTGAACTAGCCTTATAAGTGGAGCCATTTCCAATGTTGAAATCTCTTATAGTTCCCCAAACTAGGATGCCCTTAAGCATTCTAAGCGTGCTCTAACGAGTGATGAACAGAAACTAGGAGATGATCAAAGGTTTCCTTGGAGAATGGTTTAGGGGAAAGCACAATAGGAAAAGCGATATTGAGGTGGAACAACGTAACTAACTGCAGAACTGCAAAGTAGTATACCATGCCTACACTGGTACTTCCACGGAACGATTTCAGTCTGATAGGGAGACTGATAGGTCACTGCAACGGTTGCCTGCATTTTCTATTCCCATTACTTACGCTCACAAGGAACCGTTGCAGTGACCTATCAGTCTCCCTATCATACTGCAATCGTTCTCCGTGGAAGTACCAGTGTAGGCATGGTATACCAATTTGCAGTTCTGCAGTTAGTTACGTTGTTCCACCTCGCTACCGCCTTTCCTATCATGCTCTCCCCTAAACCTCTGTAAACTGCTTGCCAAGGCATCGGTACACAGCTGATCTCCTGCTCTGATAAGTGAATACCTCTATTGGCAATTATGTATGCTGTCTCATTTCAATCCTTCCCTTTGTGTCCTGCCACCCAGTAGATGTGTAGCCGCCGGTTAACCGACAGCTTATCCATGGCATCCTAGCACTGAAGAACATTTGTGGTAGATGATCAACATGAGATTATTGCCCTAATTGCAGCCTGATCGTGTACATAAAACTTTATTGTAGAATCGTCAGTCTCTTAAGTACATGCTAGGGCTGCTGCTTTCCTGGCAGCGAGCATCACAACCTGAAAAATACTCCAGTGGTCGGGTAGTTTGCACGGCTGTCTGATATTTAGTTCAGGACGGTAGATCCCTGCACTCACACCTATGACATTTTAGACCCTTCTGTAAATATATGGAAAGGTCTGCATCTGGCTGCCATGCTCTTACGCCGACCCTCTTCTTTAATAGTAACCCTTATCACTGACCCAAGGGAGAGGTCTGAGGTCACATAGTCCATGGCTGTTGTAAACCTTCTTTCTACAGAACTTTGTTCAAAAGATCTGAATGTAAATTGCCCAGCGTCTTCCTTCAGATCTGCCAATAATCTACCTTCAGATCTAGCCGCGAGACTACCTGCAAAAACATATATTGGAGATAGATTCAAGATTGTATCTAATGCGGGCGTTGGTGTAGTTCTTAAAACCCCCGTAATGTATAATGCCACGAGCCTTTGGACTTTTCCAATAGGCCTGAGATACGTTGTCTTTCTCACTGCATTCTGCCACTCCAATATACCGTAGAGTAATATGGGTGTAACAATGGATGTATAGCACCAATGCATAAGAGAGGGAGAGAGACTCCACGTGCTACCAAGCATCCCTTTACATGTTACGTAATGGTGGCAATCTTCTTTACCCTCTTCTCTACTCTGAGCTTTCATAAAAGTTTGGAGTCCACAATTGTTTCTAGGTATTTTGTATGTGATTTTATGGTTCATGCTATAGCTCTTAGATGGATATCCATCTGGCACCGCAAAGGACCTTGTAGGTCTATGTGTGGCATTAACGGCCGGCCAGTCTAACCTACCCTATCATACTTCGCAATTCAGCTTTGGTGGCCTCCACGGTGGTGCTTCATAAATCCTCGTGAAGACTACTGTGTCTGTCTTCTCCGCATTGAAGCTTAGGCCAGTCTCAGTCGCCCACTCGAAGATATTTTGTACAATAAATGAATCGCTGAGGGCTGTTGGGCATCCCCTCGTTATTGCAATGGGAATATCATCTGCACATGCCACGAACTTCGGAGCTTTCTCGTCGAATTGCTTCAAAATGAGTGGTGACAAAACACCTCCTGCACCAATAGGAGTGGTGACAAAACACCTCCTGCAGCGACAGGAGTGGTGACAAAACACCTCCTGCACCAATAGGAGTGGTAACATAACACCTCCCTGTGGAGTCCCGCTACACGTTTCTGTTACTGTTTCAGTTCCATACCATTAACCTTTTATTCTTCTGTAGCCTAAAAGATTCTTCATCCATTGTGGCATGAAAGATCCTGCTAAATAAACGGTCAGATAAAAATAAACAACATGGAAACAGATTTAATATAATATATTTGAGGGAATTTTGCCAGGATGTGTCGTTAAGTATCCCCACCTCAGTTGTCAGATAATCCCTGAACTCTCATACCACGCCCACAGCCCTTAGTAGATACTTCAACACAACTCTAGTCCTCCTCACTTGCTTTTACAATCATTTTTTGTTTGGAAATATTACATCAGCTGTTTTTGCTCTCAAGAGAACTGAACAAGGACTCACTAATTTATTGCAGAAATTGTAACAATGCTTCACCCCATCGCTACGTCTGCCCCACTCCTTTCCCGCCACTAAGCATTTCGATTAAACTTTCCGCAGCAAACAAGAGAAGCGCCGCTGCAAAGATTGCATTGAGGGAACTTTTGAATTGCTGCTTTCTTTCACCTGCTGATATCAGACAGCCACGCATTCTTATGCGGCCAGCTGAACACATACATACAAAGGCTCACACAATTCCATTCACACAAACACACACACTTACAAACACATACAATCACACACACACAAACACATAGAAATTCATAAAAAACTACACGCACTACTTGAGCCAAATTTGCACGAAGCTGAACCACTCCCTCGTCCTTTCGTTTTCTTTGTTGTGTGGTTGTTGTTCAAAATTAATGTTGCATCTCACACGGCCGTCGAGTATGAAACAATTTCCACCGAGAACAGCGAGGCAAGTGTTGATAACTCTCAGTTCAAGTTAACAACAACTGAAATTAACAGCCACAGCAACAACAACAACACAAACGACGCGAACATTACAAACAACGCGAACAACTGCAAGTCAAGTCAGAGGATGCTACCGCAGGAGGTGCCACAGAAGGCAGCAGAGAGGAGAGGCGCCTCCGAGCACCGCACCGTTAGTTTCACCTTAATGCAGTTGAGTTTGTTAACTGGGTTAAAACAGATAATAAGTGCGCTCATTTGTTGTAAGTTGCAATTGCAATTGCAGCTGCTGCCGCTGTTAGTCTTGTGCACTAAATTAACGCTGCCAACAATTGCGCGCCGCTTGTCCTGCAGGAGTAGTGCATACTCGTACTTCAGTTGAACAAGCGGCAAGCAGCACAAGCAGCGTACTTAGTTGTTAGCTCAAGTGTGCTTTGTTAGGCGGAATGGCGAAATGCCCCCGGATAGTGGCTGTGTGGCACAGAGCCATCCATAGAGGCATGCATGGAGCCAACACACGGCGGCGTGTGCTGCATTCACACAACACATTTGCGCCGTGGGGTATTTATGCTCATTGCATAACAAGCGAAGCAAATAAAAGCGTTAACTGGCGTGATGGCGAGGGGTGGTATGGTGGAAGGGAGGAAGGCTGTGCCGGCAAACTAGACCCACCTATGTAATGGGGAGTTGATAACCCATTAGCGGCGATAATTTTTCAATTTATTTCTTTAAGTGCATCCTTAAGATTCTTCCTTGAAAGAAAAAGAAGCGCAGAAGATCTGAGTGCGTCTTGAGTGAGTAACTGACAGTTTTACGAAGGATGAGGCGAGTCTGTCAGGCGTGGTGCAACGAGAAAAGAAGGGGTGCATGGCAATATTATTGACTAAACCTGCATAAAGCTGGCATACACACTACAGGGGGAGTAATACACAGGCCGAATGGTTGGTGTCGACTTCTCGCTAATGTTATAAAGTCTTTTCATCTCTCGTACCGCGATGGTACTCTTAATTATCAGCCATGAGTCATCAATCCTGCTACGTCATGAAGCTACATTATTGTTGTTTGTTACTCATTGGTTTATTCATGTTTAAGTAGGGTAGGTTAGGTTAGACTGCCTGACCGAATAGACCACGCATAGACCTGTTAAGTCCTTAGCGATACCAGAGGCATGTCCATGTAAGACTCATTGGAAGTAGAGATAATTGAATAGACAGTCAGTTTCTGAACAGTCCAAGGTTGCATTACTGTTTCCAGTTGCTTTCTGTGACGTGACTATTATCTGTCATACCGAGATATTCACTTTTGGACAGTCCAAGGTAACGTTACGGGGTTCATTACAGGTTTGAGCTGATTTCTAGAACATGACTGTGGTCATCGTAACAAGACAGTCACTTTTTGGGCAACTCAATCCCCGGTATCTTCACTATGGTAGTCGTACCCAGACAGCCAGTTTCTGGACAGTCCAAGGTGTCGCTACGAGGTTCATTCTCTAACCGAACTATGGTAGTCGTACCCAGACAGCCAGTTTCTGGACAGTCCAAAATTACATTACAAAGGTTCATTACTGTCTCCAGTTGCTTTCTGTGACGTGACTATTATCTGTCATACCCAGACATTCACTTGTGGACAGTCCAAGGTGACTTTACGAGCTGCTTTCCAAGTTCCAATTTATTTCTGTATCCTAACTATGGTCGTCCAGTCAGTTTCTGGGGCATTCTCCGTGCTGGAACCTTATATAACTTCTTCAAAATAGACCAATGAAAAGTTTACAATAGGTTCTCAGATCTAAGGTTAGCTTAGGGTAGGGTGGCAGCTAAAGCAAGCTCACCTAGACCAGGATTGGCGCGATACCACCAAGACGTGGGTCCCTTAAACTGAAATACCCTCTCTGGAGCTGTAAGAGAAACCAGTCCGATGAACCGACCTCTCTAGCTTATACTAATGGAGGATAGCTCATCAAGTTTAACGATAAAAGGTGCCCCCAGGAAACGAAATTTCCTGTCGCCAGGACAAAGCAGTCGCACATTAAGTGTAGGAGACTCTCCTCTTAATTCAGAGACTCCCCTATTCATCAGACGGCCCGCAGTCGTGGTAAATGTCATTGAAGGGTAAGTGAGGCTTCTGAACTTTTCTGTCAATGACTTAGTGGCCTGTCAGGACTGAAAATGGTCTAGCGAGAGAGACGTGTCTTAGTTGCAGTAAGTTTAAGTAATACGAGGAAACACAGATAAACACCTTTAAAGAGAACGGGCATTTGGAACGATAAAGTAGTTCAATTGTGAATTCACAGCTGAAATGATAATAGGTCGTAATGATAGGTCCATTTATGGGTAACACTCAAAGGTCACGCATTGCAATTTAATAGATGTGTAATGCTGGTACTTTTTTCGATGAGAAAGCCACTAGGACCCAGAATGACATCGAAACACCTATAAGAGCCAAGAGTGCATCAGTGGGGCATGGTTAAGTCGGTTTGTCCCACATTAAAAGATCTGCTGCTTCAAGTTTCATAAAGAATTTCATTTGATAGTCACATGGACTGTCACATAGCTACCAGATAGTTGTAGAAGCATGTAATAAATCTTCTGTAAAAAAGATGTAGGAATGAAGAAGGAGCAAGGCTCTGTCCGGTTATCTCTTGTGAGCGTATGAACAGCCACAATCTGGGTAGTTATACGCTCTTTAAGAAGAATTTTTATTGGTTTCTTTAGTCAGACTTAGGTCTCTCGTACCTAGGCAGTCAATTTTTGGACAGACCAAGATGCCATTATGGAACTTTATTAGTGGAGATTAAAAATGTTTATGACTGTTCTACCTAGTTTCTATATATATAGTAGTCACTTCTTAATCAGTACAAGCTGAAGTTACAGAGGTTCATTACAGGTTCAAATTGATTTCTGTAAGATGACTGTAGTATGTCGTACCTAGGTAGTCACTTTTTGGGTAAACCAATCACTGGTTTCCTCACTATGATCATCGTACCTAGACCGTCAGTTTCTGGACAGTCCAAGGTTACATTACAAAGGTTCATTACTAGTTCCAGTTGCTTTTTGTAGCGTGACTATTACCAGTCATAACGAGATCACTTTTGGACAGTCCAAGGTGACGTTACGAGGTTCATTGCAGGTTCTAATTGATTTCTAGAACCGAACCTGACTATCGTCGTCGTAACAAGGCACTCTCTTTTTGGGTAAACTAATCCCTGGTATCCTCACTATGGTAGTCGTACCCAGACAGTCAGTTTCCGGACAGTCCAAGGTTACAATACCGAGATTCCAATTGCTTCCTGCAGCTTGATTATGGTCGTCGTACCTAGCCAGTCACTTTTGGACAGTCCAGGGTAACGTTACGAGGTCCATTACATGTTTCAGTTGATTTCTAGAACCTGACTGTGGTCATCGTAACATGACAGACTCTTTCTGGGCAAATCAATCCCTGGTTATTGTCGTCGTACCTAGACAGTCAGTTTCCGGACAGTCGAAGCTTACATTACAGAGATTCCAATTGCTTCCTGCAGCTTGATTATGGTCGTCGTACCTAGCCAGTCACTTTTGGACAGTCCAGGGTAACGTTACGAGGTCCATTACATGTTTCAGTTGATTTCTAGAACCTGACTGTGGTCATCGTAACATGACAGACTCTTTCTGGGCAAATCAATCCCTGGTTATTGTCGTCGTACCTAGACAGTCAGTTTCCGGACAGTCGAAGCTTACATTACAGAGATTCCAATTTGCTTCCTGCAGCTTGTCTATGGTCGTCGTACCTAGCCAGTCACTTTTGGACACTCTAAGGTGGCGTTACAGAAGGTCATTACAGGTTTCAATTGATGTATCTAAGATAACTGTGGTGTGACGTACCCAGGCAATCTCTTTTCGGACCGTGCAAGGTGTCTTTACGAGGTTTATTACCCTCTACAATTGGTTTCTGTAGCCTGACTATGGTCGTCACACCCAGAGAGTAAGCCTCTGGTTAGTCGAAACTGTCGCTATGGAACTTCCTTACTGGCTCCAGTTGGTTTCTATGGCATGCCTACCATCTATCGTACCTAGGCAGTTACTTTTGCACAGACCAAGATGCCGTTATGGTACTTTATCAGTGAATCTAAGTGCATTCTAATTGCTTCGGAGCAGTTGTTGGAAGAAGAGGACATTTAAAGTGTTATCCTTGTAGCTGAAGAATATAGGAACGGAATTAGTAGTGTTGACTTAAGCACTATTGTAAGATGGTATTAAGTCATGAAGGATCACGACCTTGGTATCAATGTAGTGCCATCTTTTATGGTCCTGGGCCTTCTTGGTCAGCCCAAAGTGGCATTGAAGCTTATCACGGGTTCCACTTGGTTACTGTAACCTGGTCATACACAGATCTTCCAATGCACTAACGCTACTCTCATTGTACTCTGACCGTATGATAACTACAGTGCATACTCCTCACGGAGGCAACCCGAGCACATTACGAGACTTTTCATAATTTAGGAGTTATATATTTATACACAATGAATGCCGCCAGTGACTCAGGCATTTCCGCTTGTATGGGTAATTACCAACATGAATGTGCTTACTTACCGCCAGCGGGGTAGTTCGGATCAGACAGGTCATACATGCTGTGCTGCGGCGGAATAGGATACATTCAGTTAAGCCAGCCCACCCCTCACCCCACAGTGTAACACGCAAAACGCTGCCAGGTTAATTGAAATTCAAGTCGGTTTCCAGTGCATACGAGCAGCATGCTGAGCACATAAGCACTGCAAAGCCGCATTCATTTCGATACGCCGCAGATCTCCGGTAAAAGTGTGAGTGCACCTCCGCTCGAAATGGGCTCAAATTGCGGCACGAACACGGGGCACACCGAAACGCGAGCGAGTGTCATGATGCAGCGTTATTTAAATGCCAGCGGAGTAAGCGTCAGCGTCAACGTCAGCCATTCCGAGTTATCGACACTGCAACCGCTCACAACGGGGGTGATGCCGTGCCCGCGAGTGTTCCAACAACACCTGCCGTCCCAACTAAGTTCGGGATGTCACCCATCCCGCCGCTCAACGCTGGCCACGTGCGCAGCAATTTATTTTTATTTTTTCGTGTTCGTTGCGGCACGTCGCAATTTATTTTAATGAACCGAGTAGGTTTCAAGTGAATTACCACCTTGCAGCGTTTTGCATTCAGGCGCCCCTCCCCGCCATGTCCCGGCAATGAGCTGCAGTTGAGGCAAATTTCGTACGTGGGGAGCTGACGACTGCAGCAAGCAACTCCGGCTGCGGTGCATGCAGCGCAGTCTCGTTACATGGTTAAAATTGGAATTTTACACAAAATTATTCCTCAGCGGTTAATAAGACAAAAAGGGAGCTGTTGCAGCGGTAAAGCTCACAAATGAATGAGTTGTGTTCGGTTATTTATGAAGGAATGCGAAGGAAGACACCAAAATAAATTCGTTCCTGGACAGGATAATGAAGTGCTGAGGGACTGTGATGGATTCGCTGCAGGCATGTCGGAGAAAAGTGGAAACATTCAGCAGCTTAAGAACAAAAAGCTCTCAAACTGATTACGACTTTGGAGAAGTTGTTGGAAGAGGAGGACACTTAAAGTGTTGTCCTTGTAGCTGAATAATCTGGGAACCGAATTAGTACTGTTGACTTAAGAACTATTGTAAGATGGTATTAAGTCAAGAAGGATCACGACCTTGGTATCAATGTAGGGGGATTTTTTCTTGGATGGATGGAATGGAGTTAGTAGTGTTGACTTAAATACTATTCTGAGATGGTATTAAGTCAAGAAGAATCATGAATTTGATATCAATGTAGTGATATCTTCTCTTGGATTGATTGAATGGAGTTAGTAGTGTTGACTTAAATACTATTCTGAGATCGTATTAAGTCAAGAAAGATTATGACCTGGTAGTGACAGTTTTCCTTGGATTGATGGCGAGTAAAGCGGTATTCAGTGAATCACCGAGATTTGCCAAGTTGTGCTCTGGTGGAAGTGGCTGTAATTAAACGATGAGACAATAGTCTTTGATGATTTCTCTTCGGTTCTATCAAAATTCTAGGAACTTGGAATACCGTTCGCATTCAGGAACTGCGAAGGGAACTTCATATCAGATCAGCACGTCAGCTTCTCTCAAATCCTAAAAGTCGTATAAACAAACTTCTTTTGGAATGTCCTCATTCGTACACTCGACACGTCATCTAAAGGTCAATCAACTCGAGATTCCATCGTCTCCCACATTCAGCGCTAACATAGTTTGGAGTGAATAGTGACGGTTTGTGATCCTTATATAAAATATAACATAGGATGTTATTCTGGAGTGCTTCGAAAGATACTTCGTTCTTTTTTCATATAGAACTATAAGGAAGACTCGACATCCTTGGTACTGGTTGGCAACTAAACAGGTGCCAAGGTAGATGACCAAATTTATGTAGATCACATGAAGTATTGCAGTTTGTAGACCTGGGATGGGAAACAAAATCTTGTTGAATTTGGCCATTTACCTTGGAGTCTAGAAAAATTATTGCAACACTATTTCAGTGGAGAAATGAAGTCGGTTTATATATTCCCACCACTGTGCTCATAGCCTCAAACTTCAGTCAGCCCCAAAACTGGTCAACAGAGGCCTCGAGGGGTCTGCCTATGCTGCCTATGCTGCCTGTTTTCGTGTAGGGTGTAGTAAGCAAAGACACTGTCACTCTTGCTATCTTAAGTATGTATATGTGTGTGTGTGTGTATGTGTGTGTGTGTGTATGTGTGTGTGTGTGTGTGTGCTCTGTTCCTTTTGAAGTGCGCGACTGCAGCATGTCCATTATTCCCTCAATGACAGTGCAGAAGTGGCTCCAACTTCATGAAGCTTTCTTCCCCTCCTAAAAAAAAAATATTCAACTATGAAGCACGCTTCAGCGCGGAGTCCGTTCAGGAATAGAAGAAACTCGAAGGTGGAAAGGAAGTAATAGCATTAAAAACAATGACAACAGAAACAAAAACTAATGAAATAATTCTCCCCATTCCGCCGATGAAGAGAACACAAAACAAATCATTTATTTCTGTCGCCTCCTTCCACAAAACTGAAATGTCAAAAATATCCACTCAAGAAAAATTCAGTTAATTAAAAATTTCAACTGAGCTGAGCTGGGTTCAGGCAGTGGCCGAGATCGTTAGGGAGAACCCACAGAATGGAGCTGGGGAACTGTTAAGAAAAGTTAAAGAAAAGAACTTTCTTCTATTTATACCTGTGTAGAAGCTGTAAGCTAAGTAGCCAGCGTGTAACTTCAGTGGCGCTGGAGGAGATTTGGGGGAATTACCACCTCAGAAATCATCCATCGTGAGATTGAGTAAAGATGATTAGTCTTCGGTTCTTCAGATATTGACATTCTCAAAGAAGTTTTCATTTCGTTTCTGAAGATTTCAATGATAGAAGAATATTCAGTATATCCTGATACCTGATCCATAAAATCAGTCTATTTCTAAGTCATGAAGAATCTATGTGGAAGCTGTGAGTTTAGTCACTGATACCCACAGGAAACGATTTTTGGAGGTAATCACATTCCAAAAATATCCAACATGAAAGAATATTGAAGCTATTCAGATTGGGGTAAAGATATTAGACTCCCCATCTTGAGATATTGGCACACTCAACAATTAAGAATAAAGTCCTCCTTCTCTTTAAGGTTGCCAAGATTAGAACCAAACTGCGTATAACCTAGACTATAAGCCATCATCCAGAAAACTAAGCAATTTCTAGGTCCTGACAGAACCTACGTGGAAGCTGTGAGTTTAGTAGCCACCCTATAATATCGCTGACGCTCAGGAGACTCATTTTTGGAAATAACAAATCTCAGAAAACATCCAAATTAGTGAACGGATCTCGAGATATTGGAATACTCAAAAATTAAGAATAATGTAATTCTGATCGTTGCTAAAGAATTCAAGAATAGAAGAGAACTCAGTATATCTTGATCCAGAAAATCAGTATATTTCTAAGTCGTCAGGAACCTATGTGGAAGCTGTGATTCCACTGGCGCTCAGAAGAAATGGTTTTTGAACATAACCGCACTCAGAAACCATTCAACGTAATGACGGATTCTCGAGTTATTAACATGGAAAATAATTTATAATACGGTCTTTCTTCACGTTCTACAGATTCCAAGATTAGAACTCAACTGCGTATATTCTGAACCATGAGGCATGATCCTGAAAATCAGGCTAGTTCTAAGTCGTGAAGAGTCAATGTGGAAGCTGTGAATCTCACTGGCGCTCAGAAGAACTGATATTTGGAGAGAATCACACTCAGAAACCATCCAACGTAATGACTGATTCTTAAGTTACACACATGGAATATAATTTATAATACGGTCTTTCGTCTTGTTCTAAATATTCCACGATTAGAACTGAATTGCGTATATCCTGAACTATGTGTCTTGATCCAGAAAATCAGACTATTTCTAACTCATGCGGCACACCTTGGGTAAGCTTAGAGGCATCCTGTAATGTCACGGTGTTTCACATAAGGTGATTTTAGGGGATAATCGTGGAGTAGTTTAGGAGTTGGGGCCATAAATTCAAGCTCTTTGGAGTACTTAGTACTATAATCTAATGTATGATAGAGGGCAGCATGGTATAAATAGGTATCATAAGAAAGTCTTCATTGAAGTCAGCATCGTTCTTTGGATATTGAACTGTTTCTAACTCGACATATTGAAACTTATGTATCCAGTACTCTGAAATGCTAACTTTGGTTAGGTAGCAGATCCTTCAATTCGTCCCTTTTCCTCTCTGGAGGTCACATTTAATTAAACTTTAAACCTCACTTATCTCATGGGACTTCTTTGAAGATGTCCAGCTACAAATCAATTAGGAAACTCGTCTTCTCATTTTAAACTGAAATTAGGAGAGACTGCGAAAAACAGTGAGACACCTGAACATATAATGACGAAAGTGACACAACTGGGCACCTTGGCATATAATGACTACACTGACTACTGGGCACCTTGGCATATAATGACTAAAGTGACACAACTGGGCACCTTGGCTTATAATGACTACACTAACACAACTGGGCACCTTGGCATATAATGACTAAAGTGAACAAACTGGGCACCCTGGCATATAATGACTAAAGTGACACAACTGGGCGCCTTGGCATATAATCACTACACTGACTACTGGGCACCTTGGCATATAATGACTAAAGTGACACAACTAGGCACCTTGGCTTATAATGACTACACTGACTACTGGGCACCTTGGCATATGCCTTAGCAATCTCTCACAGTCCTCCCTAATGGAATACTTCACATCTTTAACACAGACTTTCTGGTATTAGGCCACAGGTGAGTTTGTTTTCAAATGGTATTCAGGCTCTGTAGACTTATATTTTTGCTAATAATTATGTATCCATAATAATTACTTATCTAAGGAACCACTCCCATAGGAACTAGTCCCTAAGCCCGGGGATCGTCAGAAAACATTATTAAATTGCTGAGCTGAGCCCTTATACAAAAAGAAAGAGGTCCTTATACAAATTAGCATGATGCAATCGGTTATTTCTATCTTCAGTGCTTGAGCGGTACCAAGTAAGCTTTATAGACTCCGTGAAGTTTCTGTACCAGAAGAGATCTAAATTGGCGATTCTGTGGCAAAGAGTTCTTTTGGTTTCCTAATACTAAAGGGGTTTATATCTAATCATAGGTGTTTATACCTAATCATAGGTGCTTAAAACACTCTTAGGGGCTTACCTACCAGACCCTTCCGGGTAGTTACCACAGTTTGTTATGCTATTGTTCCATATCTGTTCGGTTTGGTTTGTGTTTCCAATAACTTTACTTACAAAACCTGTTTAGATTGGTTTGTTTTTCCATTAACTCCTCTATCGAAACCTCCCCTAAGCGGTCTTCTAGTTGGACCCCTGGTCTCAGTCATAAGTTTAGTCTGTGCCGCGTGCATTACTTCTTTGTCAGCGCACGCATTCCACCCAATTAAATTTTACACTTTTCCACATGTGATAATTCTCCCCGCATAACTAACTCCCCAAAATAATTCCAATAATTTCCACATTTATTTTGAACGCTTGAATTAATTCTCCAAACCGACACGCGCACACACACACACACACACTCACACCCTATGAATGGTTGCACGGTCCTTTCCTTGGTGGCCACCACAAAAACAACCAAACAACTTTTGACCATAAAATAAATAATTTAAAAGCGAGTGTGTGGTCAAAAACCTAGAGCCACAAACTCCATGGAGTTAGGCGACTCACCAAGAACTTAGTGGGCACGAGGCAGTGAAGAAAACCCCCCACAAAATCCCAACAAGCAGCAGAACGGTTCCGGCGAGCGAAAGGACAACGCCAGCACACATGCCGCAAAGGAGTGCAGAGCCTATGAGCACAGCACCACGCCCGCCCTCGGCCACCTCCCACCAGTATAATAGGCAAGGCAGTCGCAACTACATGTAATGCCGAATAACGCAGCATTATTCCAGATCAATTATTTTAACATTACACACACAAACACACACACACAAGCTCACAGTTGCAGACCAGGACACCGACTCTTGTTGGCCCGTTCAGCAAACAATTGCGGAGCATTGTAGTTGTTTAAAAAAGAATTTATTACGGGTTCTGTTGTCTTATTACACTTCGGTGTTGTACTATCAGCGCATTACTACGAAAGTTTATCCTTATGAGCATTGGAGAAATGACCAATGGGCGAGAGATCAGCAGGGATTACGCTGCATCAGGGCAGGCGAAACTTTCAGCAGCCGGGGCAAGTCCACTAGGCAGACGAAGTTAGTTTGTACGCTGGTGGTATGGCATGCATTGAAAGAGCGTTCACAGCGAAGCGGGAGACACCCTACCACGAGGGTGGTGGTGGTGGTGGTGGTAGATGAGGTCAGTATGTAGATTGCCACCACCCCCACCTGAGGTCTTAGAAGCTCTCATTGTGCCAATTTCTTGTTGGTTTAGTAGGCAGGCGTTTCTATATGGACCACGTAGACCACGTCCAACTTTCCAAGTACATAATTAAAAAGTTTTGCTTGGCGACTGGAGACAATTTTGCTATAAAAATTTATTGCAAATGTTTTATGTCAAAATTTAATTCCTTGTTTGCTACTTTGTTGAATTAAAAATCATATCCTGCTGTGAGCACATCAAACGCAAAAAAGTAGGAGGGGGAAAACTAGAAAACTTTCCAAATGCGAAAATTGCGTCTCGCATGCACACAAAACTACACAAAAAGAATCAAAACAAAAACAAAAAAACCCCCAAAAAAAATTATAAAAAAAACTTAAGAACTGAAATGGATGGAATGGCATATAAAGCCAACTATCCACGCGGATTTAGTGCTGCTCATAAGCAGGAAAACACGTTGTACTTGTCCTGTCCAAGTTTAATACGGCAGCGGCCACCAACTGCCCGCCTGCATGCTCCTAGCCACTGGCTCCTAACTGCTGGCTCCTGGCTCCTGCCAAACCCCAGCCAACTAGCTGCACACTCACAGTCACTCACACGCACACTCACTCATACTAGTATACACACGCACACAGACACATTTCGCATTAAAAGCGTATAACGAACGCCACAAAATTGTACAAACCACCAACCAACTGGACAAGTGTGTCCGTTTCGGGCCGGGCCGCTGCTGCCTGCGAGCAAACTTTTCCGAATTGCACCTCCCCGGCTGGCGGCTGGAGCAGCCATGCTGAGCTCTGTCTTCTTTTTGGATTTCATTTTTCCAGATATATTATAACCGATTTATACACTTGGCTGATTTTATGTGCCAATTTTGTTCATCACACAAATGCAGAGCGGACCCTCCTGCCTAACTACCTCCCATCCTCCCTACCCCCTCCCTTACACCCACCCTCCCATAGAGAAAAAGACACAAAAACTTCGTTTTTTTTTTGTTTTGCTTGACTTCTGCGCATGTAGATAGGCAAAGAGTGTCCTTTTTTCGTTTGTTTTTCGTTTTTCATCATTCCTCGTAGTGGCAACTAAATTAAACCAAGTGTTAAACTTGGCTTGCTGGTGATTTTTCTGGTTTGTTACGTGTTCTCAACTGGAAGAAATCCTTTTAAGCAGAAATTGAAAATTTTCAACTTTTTAATCTGTCTATAAAATCAACTCCTTTTTTGCAGCTTTAATGCTGCCTGCGCTTTAACAAAAGGAGTTTGCGCTAGTTTCATTGTTTAAACCAATCTGCGAAATGCGTTTTTAAGTGCTCTCAGGGAGAAGAGGGGGTTGTGGGCGGAATGCCACTTGCACGAGCAACTGGAATATACTCGTTGTAACAAACACAGCACATAATCCCCAGAGACGTCGGAGTGATCGTGAATTATTCAGTTACAGTTCCTGTGAGGGGACTTTTAATGAATGCGGGAAACTACCCCATCAGAGTAGAGACTACACTACTAATTATACTTTAGATCTGTAATGAATAGTCAGTAGAATAATCCACATAATACATTCTGACATAACGCAGTGAATCCACCTGGGGCCTTATCACTCATTAAGGATCTGTCTTCGCATATGAACCAATATGCCTACTTGATAATTTGGATATTCCTCATACGCTCAGTAGCCCCAAACCAGAATGACATCCTGTTCAATATTATATCACTAAATAGTGTAACTCATAGTGTAACGGAATGGCCATATCGTTATTCATAACATGAATAACAATTAAAATACTGAGAAAAGAAATCACTAATGAGATGTCATTACTAACAAGTCATTAATGAAATGTCCTTGATGAAAAATCGTCACTAAGTTATAAAAAATGAATCATAAACAAAAATTCAAGCATAAAAAACGAGTCACAAACAACAGATCATAAGTCTTTTACTACAAGTGATAAGTGTTAAACAACAAGTCATAAATCTTAAACCACAAGTCATAAGTCTAAAAAAACAAATCAAAACTTTTGAACAACAAGTCAGAAGTCTTCAAAAACAAGTCATACGTCAAAAACAACAAGTCATAAGTTTTGAACAAGAAGTCATAAACTTTAAACAACAAATCATTAGTCTCCAAAAACAAGTCACAAGTCGTAAACAACAAATCATACGTCTTGAACTAGTCATAAACTTTAAACAAGTCATAAGTCTTCAAAAACAAGTCATAAGTCTTAAACAATAAGTCATAAGTCTTAAACAACAAGTCAGAATTCTGAAACAACAAGTCATAAGTCTTAAACAACAAATCATAAGACTTCAAGAACAAGAGATAAGTTCTAAAGAAGTCATAAGTCTTAAAAAACAAGTCATAAATCTCAAACAACAAGTCATAAGTCTTAAACAACAAGTCAGAATTCTGAAACAACAAGCCATAAGTCTTTAATAACAAATCGAAAGCCTTAAATAATTAGTCATAAGTCTTAAACAACAAGTCATAAGACTTCAAGAACAAGACATATGTTCTTAAGAAGTCATAAGTCTTAAAAAACAAGTCATAACTCTCAAACAACAAGTCATAAGTCTTAAACAACAAGTCAGAATTCTGAAACAACAAGCCATAGGTCTTTAATAACAAATCGAAAGCCTTAAACAATTAGTCATAAGTCTTAAACAACAAGTCATAAGACTTCAAGAACAATAGATAAGTTCTAAAGAAGTCATAAGTCTTAAAAAACAAGTCATAAATCTCAAACAACAAGTCATAAGTCTTAAACAACAAGTCAGAATTCTGAAACAACAAGCCATAGGTCTTTAATAACAAATCGAAAGCCTTAAACAATTAGTCATAAGTCTTAAACAACAAGTCATAAGACTTCAAGAACAATAGATAAGTTCTAAAGAAGTCATAAGTCTTAAAAAACAAGTCATAAATCTCAAACAACAAGTCATAAGTCTTAAACAACAAGTCAGAATTCTGAAACAACAAGCCATAAGTCTTTAATAACTAATCGAAAGCCTCACATAATTAGTCATAAGTCTTAAACAACAAGTCATAAGACTTCAAGAACAAGACATAAGTTCTAAAGAAGTCATAAGTCTTAAAAAACAAGTCATAACTCTCAAACAACAAGTCATAAGTCTTAAACAACAAGTCAGAATTCTGAAACAAAAAGCCATAAGTCTTTAATAACAAATCGAAAGCCTTAAATAATTAGTCATAAGTCTTAAACAACAAGTCATAAGACTTCAAGAACAAGATATAAATTTTAAACAACAAGTCTTAAAGAATAAGTCATAAATCTTCAAAAACAAATCATAAATTTTAAACAAGTCATAAGTTTAAAACAACAAGGCTTAAACAATAAGTCATACATATTCAACAACAAGTCATAAGTTTTAAACAAGTCATAAGTTTTAAACAACAAATCATTAGACTTAAACAACAAGATATTAGTTGTAAAGAAGTCATGATTCCTCAAAAACAAGTCATAAGTCTTGAACAACAAGTCATAAATCTAAAACAACAAGTCATAAGTCTTCAAAAACAAATCATAAGTCGTAAGTAACAAGTCATACGTCTTGAACAACAAATCATAAATTTTAAACAACAAGTCATAACTCTTCAAAAACAAATCATAAGTCTTAAACAACAAGTCATAAGTCTTAACCAACAAATCATAAGTTTTGAACAACAAGATATAAGTTATCAACAACAAGTCATAAGTGTAAAGCAGCATGTCATAAGAATTGAACAGCAGGTCATAATTTTTAAACAACAAGTCAACAGTTTTAACATCAAGTATTCATCAACAAGTCATAATTCGTAAATAACAAGTCATACGTCTTGAACAACAAGTCATAAGTTTTAAACAACAAGTTACAAGTCTTCAAAAACAAGTCATAAGTCGTAAGTAACAAGTCATACGTCTTGAACAACAAGTCATACGTCTTGAACAATAAGTCATAAGTTTTAAACAAAAAGTCATAAGTCTTCAAAAACAAATCATAAGTCGTAAGTAACAAGTCATACGTCTTGAACAACAAGTCATACGTCTTGAACAATAAGTCATAAGTTTCAAACAACAAGTCATAAGTCTTCAAAAACAAGTCATAAGTCGTAAGTAACAAGTCCTAAGTCTTAAATAACAAGTCAAAAGTCTTCAACAACAAGTCATAAATGTTAAATCATCTTCTTGACTAAAGGACTTTGTTCTGGAATGTGTTGGAATTACCCCAAAAACAGCTGAAATGAATAATAATGCTTCCTTACATTTTGTGTGCAGTTGTGACTTGAAAGCAGCAGTAATAAGAGTGTTATAGCTCACATTTATAGATTATAAAATGTTGTTAAATATTTCTTAATGGTAATGGTTGCGGTAAATATTTCTTAATGGCAAATTCAACCAAGTCATGAAACATTTCTGTTTTTGCTTACTTAGCACAATCCAGTGATGGAACTTATGGAATTTAATTACATAAGTGTACATGCCGCAATATTCAATTCATCTAGAGCCAAATTTTAAGACATCAATTTGAAAAAAGTGAAGTGAATAGCTACCCTACAAAGTTCCATTCCCCTATAGGTATGTAAACTTCAAGGGGTAAAATAATGGAGGAACAATCTGTGGTCACTGGTTAGAGAAAGAACCCCAGCTCCAGACTAGAGGAACAATCTGTGGTCACTGGTTAAAGAAAGGACGCATCTCCAGACCATGCATAGAGACGCACTTTGCAACTGAATAACAACAACAGGGAAACTTTTGGGAATGGCATTTTGGGTCTGGCTAGTTTGACTAATCTTGAAACGTTCCAGATGCCAGTCTGGAGCGTGAAATGGATACCGAGTCATTCATTTCCGTTTATTCTAAACTCTGAAGTTATAAACCTTCTGGCAATATGTAGAGAGATTTTCATGTAGGTCAGTGCTCAATAATTCCTTCCTTTATACGCAATTTCTTCCTAGGTACAGTCCAATCAGCTACCAATTGATTGGAGCAAAGTTCAAGGTCTCTAACGCCTAAGGACTAAATGAAGTGGCTCAATTCTGCAAACCTAACAGAAGACTTCCTGGAAAAGTGGAACGGAACAAATGCGGCTCGTCAGGCAACTACTTATACGAGGGGTACTATTTACATTTCGGGAACTGGCAACACTAATGTCAATTGACAATTGCTCAAAAAACAGCTCGTGTACGAGTATATTGGTGTAAGGAAATGATTAAAAACTTCGACCTATCAAATGCCAGGCCCTCCTTCATTTTGCTATGAAAATAGGGCTCTGTATTAATGTATGCGGATCTATGATGATCATGGTGTCACTTTCTCTGTCAATGTTTTTACATGGGACTAGTGTGATAAGTCATTTAGGATAGGATAAAGGGTACCTGGAAGTCGGTGTAAGCCAACTGAAGTCTTCTTTTATAGTTTGCTTTTTATGAATTCATGACTGTTTGGTATATGGCAAAAGCAACCATCCACTGAAATCACTGCTTCTTTAACTGTGAGTCCCTGAGTCCGTGAGAAATACCCCAGCATCTCTTTCATGAATAGCTATGAATTGTTTAGTGGTGTGGCGTGAAATAGTCTCGCTGTAGTTGAGGGTCATGTCGGCCAGTTTCTTCAGTGGTTTTTTGTGTACAGGAAGTTTATTAAATTGTTTACTGCCGTAGGTTATAAGCATAATCATTCGTTGGTTCTTCTATCTTTGGGGAAATGTGCCATCTCTTGGATCTGATCAATATGAAGATGATATGTGAGGTGTTCATTTGATATCCCAAATTCTTCAGTAGCTTTTACAGGATGCTCATCGACGTGTTTATCGCCTTTGGTTATAAGAAGAATCATTCGTTGGTTCTTCTGTCTTTGGGGAAATGTGCCATCTCTTGGATCTGAACAATTTGAAAATGATATGAGAGATTTTTATTTGTTATCCTAAATTATTCGATGGTTTTTGTACACAGGATGTTCATCAAAATATGTATCGCCTTTGGTTTTAAGAATAAGGCGGAAATTTGCCTTCTCTCGGATCTGACGAATTTGAAGAGTTATTCCTCTCTTCTGAAGTTTTCATATGTGTAATTATCCCAAATTGTGAGTAGGTTTTCACTGCAATTTTATCTATTTTTATATATGACTTTTCCTTCGACACTCTTTCATCTTTGGTTGATCTCCTCACCCAACTACTTTTGTGACTTACACCAACTTTGGCCTACTAGGGACCCCATCGTCCCAATTCACCATCATAGTAAACATAGTAGTATACTTCTCAGCCAGTAATCTTTGGTTGGTCTCCCCACCCAAAGTCTAATGAGATTTACACCAACTTTGGCCTACTGGGGACCTCATCTTCACAAATTATTATCATAATCACCAAACTAGTATACTTCTCAGCCAGTAATCTTTGGTTGGTCTCCCCACCCAAAGTTTAATGAGATTTACACCAACTTTGGCCTACTAGAGACCCCATCCTCCCAATTCACCATCATAGTAAACATAGTAGTATACTTCTCAGCCAGTAATCTTTGGTTGGTCTCCCCACCCAAAGTCTTCTCAGACTTCCACCAACTTTGGCCTACTGGGGACCTCATCTTCACAAATTATTATCATAATCACCAAACTAGCATACTTCTCAGCCAGTAATCTTTGGTTAGTCTCCCCACCCAACTCCTTTTGTTGACTTATACCAACTTTGGCCTATGGTGGTCCCCATCTTCCCACTTCATTCTTATACTAAATAGAGTAGTTCTAGATTTACCATATATACTCGCACATTATTTACTAAAATTATTGTTTTTCCCAGATTATTTCATTCTCTCGTCATTAGTTTTGGCCATGATGGTCTTTGTTCGGCCGAATGCCGTAATTGAATTTGCTGTATAAATTTCATGCAATTACCAAAAATATTTAAAATATCCAAGAAATCGTTTCGCAGGCAGCCGCAGAGACTCGGAGAGTCCCAATTTTCGGTCGGCTTTCAATTTTGTTTATTTTAAACATTTTAATTGCGCTGCATGAACAGTTTTCCTTTTATTGCAGCTGCCGTAATCATAAATTTCCCTGCAACTGCTCAAGTTGCCTACGCTGCACAAGGAAGTCTGCTTGTGTGAGTGTCGGTGCATGCACGCACAAGTGTATGTGTATTGGTATGCATGTGACTTGGTGTGTGTGTGTGTGCATTTTCCTTTTAAGTAGTTATGGAAATTTTGCCAGTTTACTTAATTAACACATTTTTAGTGGCTACTCGCTTCGTCCTTCGCCCGGCTTCAGGCTCTCTTTGAATTGTTTTCATTATTATTATTGTTGTAGTTGGAGTTTGTGTTGTTGCCCACTGCTCTGGTGTTATTGTTCTCCTCTTGCCATTATTGTTGTTACTTTCTTCGAGTGCGAACGTGGCCTTTGTTCAACTTCCTCTTCCATGCCGGTTTATTCATAAAATGTAAGTTACATTTTTTTCTTCCTATTTATTTTTCCTTTTTATTTTTCCATTTTATTTTTGTTGGTTTGTGGCAAAGTTTTTGATTTCCAAAAATTATTTTTGGTCTCCACACAACTGGCAAACTGGGCTGTGCTCTGCCTTCGGAGAATAAAATCAAACCATTAAAAATGATTTCAGTTTATTGGGCTTTTCTTCTTCGGAGAATTATTCTTGCAAATTGCTCAGAAACTCAAACAAATCAGGGCTTCGACACAAAAGTTGGGAAATTGTGCATCGATGATGTCCTCTGTTGAACTGGCATTGGCAAGAAGCATCGAGCAAATAGTTATGTTGGCCAATATAATGCAAATTAAATTCCAGAACAAAGAAATTTCGAAACAAAAACTCGATGCCATATAAAAATTTAAAAGATTGGATGAATGGAAATAATGAAAGGAAAACTCCTTTAAGGAAGGAGCATGTGTGGGAGTATGAATGGCGAAGCAACCCACCAAGTAGCTGGGATCAAAGTCTCAATTAGAGCAGATTCTTTCTATATCATGTACAAGCCAAGCAGGAGGCTTACAAATTTGTTTCAGTCCCGCAGTCCAAAGCGTTGAGGAAGATTACAGTGCGTAGGATCAACCTCAGACAATGAAACGCCGTAGTAAGGACAATTTAAACACAAGGAACAATTTATTCGTAAGCACAAATTCTATGTTAAGGTTGAGATGATGCCACCCAGTACTTCAATGTAGGACTCTGAAAAACAGAGACAGAGGACAAATGCTCTGAGCCATGCTAACCATGCCATGTATGTAGAATAAGATATGATGGCCATAATACAACTGGCAGTGAAACTGTACTTTTCATCTCCCTGACCACTGCAGCATCTTGCAGGGTAAAAAGTGATGGCTATATACCAGGCATCTAAGTGGCTTATTCGCAATGATAAAGGTGGTGTGAATACTCACATTGACTCAGATAACCGCACAGCAATCAAGTCTCTCGCTTGTGTATTCACTCCGCTGGCTATCGGAGTCATCAATCAAGTATTTATTCACCACATCAAAGCTCGCTCTGGACTGACGCTCTTCCTTCAAAAAGATGGCGAAGAATTCACAGTTCCACCTAACCTGGATGGCGGAGTACTAGGATATATTCAGCAACTGCGACTGAGGCCGGCCAATTGGCGAGCTTGAACACTTCTCTTAGTCCAATATCCACCTTCTTCACCATTGGTATATACTTACCTTCTGTAAAATGGACGATCAATATAATTACCACGGGAAGCAAAAGAATCCTGTATACAAGAGATCCATTGTGTTGTTGCCAAACAATCTGGAACTAATCTGCATAAGAGACAAACTGCTCAGCTACTCAACCTCAGCAGATACTCCATCACCACAACAATCGCTGTGCTCACTGGACACTACTGATTGGACGACATGCCGAAAGATTACGGTTGCCATTCAACGGCTTTTGTCGCGGCTGCGGTTGTGAAGAAGCACGAAAGAGTCCGGTCCATCTCATGTATTAATGTTACTCGGTAGGTAGGACAAGATATGACACTGCTTGATGGGTACACATGCCGAAAGACCACGGTTGCCATTCAATGGCTTCTCTCGTGGTTGTGAAGAAGTGCGAAAGAATCCGGTCCATCTCATGTATCAATGCTACTCCGTAACTGGAACAAGATATTACACTGCTTGATTGGTGGAGATGCCGAAAAACCACGGTTGCCATTCAACGGCTTTTGTCGCGGCTGCGGTTGTGAAGAAGCGCCGAAGAGTCCATTCTATCTCATGTGCCAATGAGACTCGGGAGCTAAAACAAGGTACCTGTGCTCACCTACCATTAATGATCTGATTGAATTATGATCCTTAAGTATCAGGAACAGAACCAGGTTCATATCGAAATCACACTGGCTTGCCATGAGATAGATGGTGCTTAAGGGAGCCATCTTATCAGATAGCCAAGCGGCCATTATGGCACTTACCTCTTATCAGATAAACTCAAAACTGGTATAGGAGTGCATCAAAAAACGTAATGCTCTTGGCTCACATAACAAAGTTACCATTCTGTGGGTTCCAGGACATACTGGCATAGAAGGGAGCGAGATTGCCGGCGAACTTGCAAGGAAGGGGGCTGCAGCACTCTTTATTAGCCCAGAACACTGCTGTGGTGAAGGCAAGGCAAGCTGTTCAACCAACTTCGGATCGATGAGGAATACCATTGGGTTAACAAACCAGGCCTAAGGGTATCAAAGAGTCTGCTAGGGACATACCACCTAAAAACATTCGAATCACTCGTCAATCTCTCTACGAATAATCTTAGGATGATGACAGGCCTACTCACAGGACACTGTAAACTATGTAGAGGAGGGGGTCACCCTCCTGCACATTCTGTATGGAGGAAGAGGAGATGTTTTTGCATGTACTGACACAATGTCCGGCTCTCATGCACACCCGCAGGAAATACTTGGGATTCTTCCAGGGCTCTGCCAGTGATATGAAACCTCTGGAGGCAAAATATGTCATCACGTTTATCCAAAGAATGAACTCAAAGATGTACTTTGAACCTCTGATTGGGGGCACAATAGATCGAAAGGTCGCGGTGCTTTAAATCCCCTACACAATAATAATAATAAGTGAGCTTTTCTGAAACCGAACCTAACCTAACCTGGCCAAGATACTTGGAAACAGTATCAAACATGTCACTGATTCCCAACTAAAATGTGTTTATTCCATCTCTTGCAGGACTATATGAAAAGCAAGGAAATTGAGCGAAGAAAGTGAGCTGAGCTCAGATTCTTGTTGTTGTATTTTTCCTTGTGGGTAACAGGACCTGCATCATTCCCAAGCGATATCTTTTTTTCATTGATCCCGACTTCATGGCATCTACATTTGTAGAGCGTCCGGGTTGCCTATAAGCTGAGCTCTAGGAGGCCAGACGTATTCTTTCCCACCTCCAAATCAATCAAATTATTTTCTAGTGTGCTTGGTCGATCACTGCCCTTTGCATTGATTTGGTTCATGACTTAAAACTTTTTAACTGGATCACATATTTAGCAGTGGACTCATCGTATCAGATCCTCTGAGAGTCGAGGCACTCATATACCAGGATAATTCTGAACATGATAGGATGCAACATCAGAATAGACACCAGTTTTGCCTCCTCCGAAGTTGCAAGATCAGAATTTTTTTTTTTTTTTTTTTTTTTAATGTATATATTTTATTGAATCTTCTAAAATATCTTAGAACTAACAATAAATCTTCATAGTATGTATATTTAACATTTCACTTTTAAATTCATTTCAATCATTACCAACCTCCCAGTGCCAATGCTTTAAGGAGTTATGGTATATGACAAGAAGTAGCGCAATACTTAAATAATAGCGTAATGAATAAGCTTAAAATCTAATTTGTTGCTAAGCGCAGCACGTCCATCCTTTTCAGGCGGGTGTGTCCTTGATGCTGTAGTAGGCGCCTCGCTAATGCATTGGGATGCTTGTCTAGCTTTGCTAAGTAAGATTCAGCAAGTCGGGAAACTTCTTTAGTTACATACGGGTTATATAAATCTCTGTGGATGTTAATGTTTTTGATGTACCAAGGAGCATTGGTAATCATTCGAAGAATTTTCGATTGGGCTTTTTGCAGCTTTTCGACATTTGAGGGTGAAGCAGTACCCCAGAGTTGGATACCGTAGGTCCATATGGGCTTGATAATTACTTTATAGAGTAGAACTTTAAAGTCCAGTTTGAGCTTGGACTGCCTGTTCAAAAGCCAGTTTAGCTCATTTATTTTGAGTTTAATTTGAGTAATTTTTGCACTTATATGCTTTGCCCAAGTAAGTCTACGATCTAAATACATTCCTAGATATTTAGTTTCTGTCGCCTGAGGGATCGGCTTGGTGTTAATTTGCACAGGGGGGCAAGTACTCCTGCATAGAGTGAATGTGACATGAACGCATTTCGACTCATTGACTTTGATTCTCCAGTGGTCAAGCCATTCCTGAAGCATGTTGACGTGTACTTGGAGAAGTTTTGACGCCTCTTTCGGATTTGTGTGAGTACACAATATGGCTGTGTCATCGGCAAAAGTATAGGTGATAGTCTTGCCGTATGTTGGCATATCTGCAGTGAACAACGTATAGAGCAGGGGGCCTAATACGCTGCCTTGCGGTACTCCAGCTTGTATAGGGTATTCAACTGAGATGAAGCTTTTTTGTTTCACCACAAAGCGTCTACCTGAGAGATAGCTTTCGAGCAATGTGTAGATGTTAAGAGGTAACATACATTTCAGTTTGTGCAAGATTCCTTCGTGCCAGACCCTATCAAATGCCTGAGTGATGTCGAGAAAAACTGCGGAACAGTATTGCTTCTTTTCGAACGTTTCTTGTATAGTGTTTACAATGCGATGAACTTGTTCGATAGTACTGTGTTTTTCTCTAAACCCAAACTGGTGGTTTGGTATAACATTAGACTGTTTGACAACGTCTTTAATACGCTTTATTAACAAACTTTCAAAGAGTTTTGAAAAAATTGATAGCAGACTAATTGGTCTGTAGGAAGAGACGCTTGTTGGGTCCTTTCCAGCTTTGGGAATCATGATAATTTGAGAAATTTTCCATGAGTAAGGAAAGAATCCAGTGCGTATTATAGCATTTAATATATGCAAGAGATGCATTGTGCCCTGGAGATTTTTTGGCATTGAGTTGTTTGATAGCGTTTGTCAGCTCCTTTTTGGCAATCGAGATACCATTGACGCTAGGGATAGCATCAACCGCCTTTAGAGAACGGACGGAACTAGCAAGATTAGGGGTGAAAACTTGCTCCAAATGATTTGCGAATGCTATTCCCTTTTCTGCATCACTTCTTGCCCAGTTGCCGTTGGGAAGGCGTATTGGTGACTCCATTTGAATGGGTTTTTTCGAGTTTTTGGCCGTTCGCCATAGAGAATAGCTTGAGGCTTCTGTAGGACAGAGGGTCTCTACAAACTCGTGAAACTCGGAGGTTTCCTTTTCTTTTAGAAGGTGATGCAGTTTTTTAGTACATTCATTCAGTTTCTTCTTCAGAGAAGGTGATCTCTGCAATTGCCATTCTCTCCTAAGAGATCTTTTTTCGGAGAGGAGCTTCAGGATGTCTTGGGGAGTACACTCTTGTCGGGTTTGAGCTTTAGAACGTGGTGTAGCAATTTTTACTGATTGGGATAGCAATTGAGTGAAATTGAAAATAGCGGAGTTTATTTCCTGCTCAGACTTTAGGGAAGTCTTTATTTCAAGATGTGAACTTATGAACATCTTATATTTAAGCCAGTCTGTATTCTTGTAGTCGAAACTACCACTCACGTTTTTCTGATAGGAGTTTTCAGAAAAGATAGTTATTATTGTGGGAGTGTGATCAGAGGACAGCTCCAGAGAGGAATGCACAAGAGAGTGTACATTATTTATACCTCTAGTGATGGCGAAGTCAATAAGATCTGGAATCTTCTGTTTGTCGGATGGCCAGTATGTAGGCTTACCATTGGACAAGACATTAAGACCAAGAGCATTTATCGCAGAGAAGAGTTTTCTGCCTTTGGGAGTTACTAAACGTGAGCCCCAATGAGTATGCTTTGCATTAAAGTCTCCAGCAGCAATGAACTTAGCATCGAGAGTACTAAAGAATTGTTTGTACTGCTGCTCATCTATATTAAACCTGGGTGGGCAATAGATGGATGATACTGTCAAGCCTTTGACGTATTCTTCGAGCTGAATAGTCGTCGCTTGTAGATAATCGGTACAGTATCCTTGCAATGGGAAATGCTTTATTCTATTCTTGATCAGAATAGCTGTACCACCACGTGCTTTGCCACCGGGGTGTTTGGTGTCATAAACTTTGTATCCCGCTATCTGGAAACAGTTTTTCTGAGTAAGGTGAGTTTCAGAAATTAGCATCAAATCTATTGAGTTATCGTTGAGAAATAGTTTGAGCTCATTTTTGTGCTGACTTATGCCATTTGCATTCCAATGACAGATTTTCAGTGCGTTCATGGTTTAGTTAATAGGGATTGCAAAAGCATGTTCTGATTACGTATCATGTCTTGCATCATACTTTGCATTGAGTACATAAATTGCGGCATATTTGCGATGAACTCTTGTAAAGTCTTTTCAAGAGTACTCTCACTTTTTTTTGGGTTTACTGGTGGGGTGCCTTTGAGAATATTTGCGTAAGATATACTTGAAGGCTGTGCTTCACGGGCAGAGATTTCGCGCAAAACTGTTACGGGAGGAACAGTTTTAACTTGTTTTGGCTGAGGTGCAAATTTCTTTTTTATATGAGCATATACAGTGCAGCCTCTGTAGTTTGCAGTGTGATTTTCACCACAGTTGCTGCATTTTTTGACACTGGAGTCGTCTTTGGGCTTTGTGCAGTTTTGTGACATGTGGAGATCACCACAAACGACACATACACTGGGAAGTGTACAGTATTTTCTAGTGTGCCCAAATTCTTGGCAGTTCAGGCATTGAACTGGTCCAATTCGCTTGTGGGGTTCTTCTACAGAGATTTTTCTATGTAGAAGATAGCGAAGGTTGTAGATCGGGTGTGATTCGCCTTTTCTGAGGTTCGAGTCGACTGGCTGTAGCTCAACGCGAAAGAGCGGCAGTGGAATCTTATCTTTATTGCGTATGTTAAACACAGAGTTTGCTGTATAACCCTCTTGGGATAGGGCTTCTCTTATTTCGTTGACATCTACGTCAGCTTCGATTCCTCTAAGGACAACAACAATGCCTTTGCTACTTTTAAGTTGGTAGGTGTAATAGTTTTTTTTCTCTGTGTCAAAGAGATTGACGACTTTGCGATAGCTTGATTCGATATATACTTGAATTTTGGTTTCATGTATTTTGCCTTTTAGTATTGGGACAACATGAAAGTTTTTAGCACCAATTAGAGTAGTTAGAGTATTTACGAGAGCGTTAGAATTGCGCTCCCTTAAATAAATTGGTGGGGGCTTTACCTCTTTTAGCACTTTCTGGGTAGAATTGTCTTCGGCATTTGCAAGAGGTGCAAACCTGTTAGAAGCGAGTGGATTCTTTTCAGTAGCAGAATCATTAGATTTAATCTGCTTTGCCGATTTTTGAGACAATTTTTGAGGACTCAACTTGCGCTTAACCACAATATAGCGGTCCATACCAGTCTGTATTGCCGAACCTTTTCCTTGGTTGACTGTAGCATGCATGTTGAGAGGTTCTAATGGTGAGAGAGAGTTGCTTTGCATACTCCACGGCAAAGTGTTTACCGACCCAGAGCCAACAATAAGCGTACTTACGTTTTTGCAGCAGTCGTTACTTACTGTAATGTGCTCAAGCTGAGAGCCAGCGTTAGCAGAGCCAGAGAGGGAGAGCTGTTTATGGGAGCAGTCAGACACTGAAAAACTGCGCTGCCTACCGCTGCTGTCGAATTGCGCTATAAGTGTATTAATTTCACTTGGCGAGAGATCGCAACTGTTTTTATTTATTTTCACGCTGTTGTTATTGTTTTGTTGTGTTTGCACATCGGTTGTCTTCGTTGCCGTTGCTGCACTAGCTGAACGCGCGGGTGGCGACCGCAACATGTAATGTTTACAGGTCAGATTTTCGCGATTTTTTTTTATTTTGTTCCTTGTTGTATGTAGTTATATTTATTAGTACTTTTTTGTTAGCCGGGTAGAGAGTTTTTGATTTTTTTTTGTTTCTGATGATGTTATTTTTTTGTTTTTAATTTTTGTTTTCGTTTTTTTAGTTCTTTTTCGTGGTTAAAGCTTAGAGCCGCGGAGAACACGTCTGCTCGCGACACGTTTACTACTCTACCAGGCAAGATCAGAATAGACACCAGTTTTGCCTCCTCAAAAGTTGGAAGATCAGAATAGACACCAGTTTTGCCTCCTCAGAAGTTGCAAGATCAGAATAGGCATCAGTTTTACCTCCTCAGAAGTTGCATGGCATTGCGGAATATGGGCAGAAGTTTGCGTACTTCCACCCGAAGAAAAAATCAATACCCTTGGCAGTCAAAGATAATCCACTTATAGGGGCACTGTAAAGCAAGTCTGAAGATCTGAATGATAAGCAACCAAGATGCAGCCTAAATCCGTACAGATCGTAGACCAAGATTGTTATAAGCCACTTTTCTAAGGATAAATAACAATAGCTTTGAAGTCCTCTGCTTACTGCAGAAAGTCGCCCAGCTTCTCTACCGCTGAACATGATTAGCTCTGATTCAGAAGACCAACTCGGCAGCAGTAATATTTCAGTGACTCATCTGGTCGCGAAACTACAGACTCAGACATTTTATATTACAGTGGCTTCGCTGACCTCGGCACTGGCGACAAAAGGACTCTCGCTCATTTTCAACACCAGAAATAAATAATCCATAAACTCTGAAGAAGGAAATTGTATACCAGAAATTCAAGGACCGGTACTGAAGCGGTGTCAGTTACTCTTATATGGCAATGATCATATCAGCAAGCATGGTTGAGTTCTCACCGTGAAGTAATTCCAATTCACGGTCTAGCGGGTGGGAGGTCATGTGTAGTGAAAGTGGGTTTAGTAAGGAAGGATCAGACTATCTACAAAACACGTTCCCCCTTCCAAAAACTACCAAAATCACGTATAAGGCATTTGAAGAGGACTCAACTTACCTTGAGACCTTGATTAGCACTAAGTGTGCTTTATACGGGGATAATTACTTTCATGTAAGTTGACCACAGTCCCTAAAGTAGGAAGCTTTCATCTTTTCTAGGCTTTCGAACGCTATGCGATCTACTAACAAAATCTTTCCACTCGGTGCCTCTGCAGAGCTTCAGATTGGAAAGTCATAAAAATCCGAATTGTTGTTCATCCTGTTTTGGAATTACGACCCCTCAATCGGGACTTTCATCTTGCAAAGTGGCTAATTACGGCTACGCCCCCATCAATTCGTTAGATTAACGAGTTTCCATCGCTAATCACACAAAATGGAATCTGCGCCATTTGAAATGTGATTTGTTGGTTGGCGATACTCGTATCTCAGACGCAAAACATTTTTCCAATCACTTTTAATGAAGCGTTCATTTAACGCGTCATAAATCTTTAAAGGCGGCGTCATCAGCACCCGCAGCAACACCAACACCGTCTGCTCACTGGCGGCTTGCAGCACCTGTTCAGCTGCAGCGTTCAACCCGAACTCCTCGAAAAGTGCTTTTCTATTGTGGGAGCTGGGGAAGAGGGGAGCCTCGTTCTTCGGTAACAAGCTGAACTCTGAAGTCCTGCCGCTGTGTAGCTACAAGTACGGGTACTCCAACGCTTGAACACTGCTGGCATATTAAAATGTTGCGAGCCTTACTGCAGCGCAAGGCGCAAATGCCTCTCAACGCCAAGATCAAAGATAAACTCGGCAGCAGTAGCAGTAACACCGCTTGAATGTGTTTAAATTTTACATATTCCTTGCAGATATCCTGCGCCCTGCGAGCACCGCAAAGTATCATGTTAAATTTATGTGTGTACACCACTCTGCATGGGAAAAGTATTGCAAAAATAATGGGTGCACCCGAGGGCTTCATAAAAATATATATGTGTGTAGGCATGCATATTAACAGCATTATTTGCAATAAAAAAGGAGTCAAGTGAGAGCGCCTCCTTGTTGGGCCGCGCGCCGCAATTGTGTCACATAAAAAGCTGCCGAAATTTATGTGATTTCTTCCTGCATCGTCTTTGTGTCATTAAATTTTAAATACCCTGTGCGTGACAGCAGCTGAGCACCACCCTGTATCTAACACCATACACATATGCACAGTAGTGGCTGCCGTGGTCCTGCCATGTCCTGCCCTGCTCTGGCCGCTGCTCACCATTAACAAATGCATGTGAGGAAAAGCTTTTAGCTAAAGTAACTTGTTATCTGCACATTTGCTGATTTAAGCCAAATGCTGCTTTGCGGCATTGTAGCGTGACGAAAGGCAAGGTGCTTGGGGCGGGTGATACGGGGGCACCAGACAAGTACGGGTACGAGCGGCAGAGTTTACATTATGTGCTGGTAGCTGGCTGGCGCTGGCTGGCGTTGGCTGGCGTTGGCTGGAGTCTGCGTCTGCAGAAGTGCGCTTACACAGCGTCGTACCAATAAAGCAACAGTCGCGTTCGGCGGCCAGGATGGTGCCGCCTGGACAAGTGAGTCCGGCTGGGCAGAGTCTGTCGATGGCAGACAGTAACACCATTTGCTGGTCAAGTTTAAACGCACATCAGACTTTGCGGCCTTTGAGTTTCCACTTATGCAACGTGCAAGGGAGGAGACAGGAAGACAGGCTGCAAGAATTTGCATAGATTCGAACATTGCTGCGTCATCTGATCTGGATTCCTGACAGACACTTGCAGTTGGTGGAGATGTGATTAGTGGAAACTACACCGCTTCGTGGCTTGATATTGGATTTGATTGATGGAAGGTTTATGTTAAGTTTGAGATTTCAACTTCAATACGAAGCAGAAGACGAGCACTACATCATCTTGAAGAGAATTTCGAGATCTGCATATTTTCAAGCCTTGAATTGTTCTCTTATATATTTATTCTATTCTTCTAGGATCGTCTCATCTTAAACTTTTAGAGACTTACCATCAAAACCCTCAATAAAAATAAATTCGAAAGAGAGCGCGAATTGAACAACACCAACAGGATGACTACTCCTACAAATAAAGGTGTAGGTAGGTAGGGCAGCCGCATCACCAATAAACCAATGATACCACTTAGACCACCAGTTGGGTCCGTTGTGAGCTACTAATAATGGTGTATATATAGGCCCGAAGTTTGGAAAACCACCTCAATTCGAGACGGATCTGTATCAACCTGATATAGAAACCGATACCAACTTACAATTAATTATTATGGGAATGCGCCAAAACCAGAGATAATGGCTTAACAACAATGGCTAACAAACAGTCCAGGGATCTGAAGACACAGCAAGCGTAAATAGTCTATAATTGCTAGAGAAGTTCAGAGTTGAGCTCTCAAAATATGCCTTCACAGCCTTCCCAATCATCCCTTTGGAAGCAAAAGCCCTTCTCAATCATTTCAAGTCTATGAAGACCCTTCCAATGTAGTCAAACTCCCGACTTCTTCAGTGGACAAATCGAGTTATTTAATTTTAATAACTGAATCTCCAAAACTTTTCAAATCACACTCCTACTTAGGTATTAACTAATTAGTGATAAGTTATAAATGTGTAGTCATAAATTAGCAGACAATTATGAGAAGTCGATGCTTCTAGTTAATGAAAAAATATCAAAACATCGGTTCTTATTACTGACGAGATTAGCAGCGACCTTTTGATGGTCATTGATCTGATGAGAGTGCCTTTCAAATCATTAGTATTTACTAGTTACTTCAAAATCGTTACTTCTAACTCGTTACTTCAAACTCTTTACTTCAAACTTTTTACTTCAAACTCTTTACTTCAAAGTCGTTACTTCAAACTCGTTGCTTTAAACTCGTTACTTCAAACTCGTTGCTGCAAACTCGTTACTTAAATTTCGTTACTTCATACTTGCTACTTCAAACTCGTTACTTCAAATGCGTTACTTCAAACTCGTTACTGCAAGCTCTTTACTTCAAACCCTTTACTTCAAACTCTTTACTTCAAAGTCATTACTTCAAAACTCAGTACTTCAAACTCGTTACTTCCAATGCGCTACTTCAAACTCTTTACTTCAAACTCATTACTTCGAACTCGTTACTTCAAATCGTTATTTCAAACACGTTTCTTCGAACATGTTAGATCAAACTCGTTGCTTCAAACTCGTTACTTCAAACTCGTTCCGCCAAATTCGTTACTTCAATCTCTTTACTTCAAACTCGTTACTTCAAACTCGTTACTACGAAATTGTTATTTCAAACTCGTTACTTCGAAATTGTTACTTCAAACTCGTTATCTCAACATCGTTACTTCAAACTGGTTACTTCAAACTCGTTACTTCAAACTCGTCACTTCAAACTGGCTGCTTGCAGCTCGTTACTTAAAACTGGTTACTTCAGCTTCGTTACTTCCAACTCGTTATTTCAAACTCGTTACTTCAAACACGTTACTCCAAACTCTGTACTTCAAACTCGTTACTGCAAACTCGTTACCTGAAAGTCGTTACTTCAAATGCGTTACTTCAAACTCGTTAGTGCAAGCTCTTTACTTCAAACTTCTTACTTCAAACTCGTTACTTCGAACTCGTTACTTTAAATGCGTAACTTCAAACTCGTTACTGCAAGCTCTTTACTTCAAACTCTTTACTTCAAAGTTATTACTTCAAAACTCAGTACTTCAAACTCGTTACTTCAAATGCGTTACTCCAAACTCGTTAGTGCAAGCTCTTTACTTCAAACTCTTTACTTCAAACTCTTTACTGCAAACTCGTTACTTCAAACTCTTTACTTCAAACTCTTTACTTCAATCTCGTTACTTCCAACAGCGAGTTTAGTCAATGCACAAACCATGTATCAAGTACATAAATTGTCTCTGATCACAGGTAGTGTATTTTGGTCCTGATTTGAGACTTGGTTTTACTCCAAATTCCTTGACGGAACTTGAATTGGATATATTGGAAATATATTGGATCGGATATATTACTCGTAGAAATATACATCCAAGTAAATAGCGACCTACTTATTTGAAGTGATTGAAGCTTAAACGGTGCTCGGTATCACTGGTGATTTAAAGTTTCATATGTCGCCAATTGCTCTAACAATGATGTTGGTAAGTCACCAGCACGGTAGGTGATGTCTGGGATATACAAGTCACTGGTCGCTTCTAGTGACTAAGAGGTTGTTGCTATAGAAGTCACAAGTAGTCAGTAAAAGTCAATTATGGGTCATTATTAGTTTCTATTAATCTCGCGTAGTCCTTCAAACCCTGTTGCCCCAAGGCATAGGGGTGATTTAAAGAGTTTGTTATGTCGCCGGTTGCAAACATTGACGTTGTGATGGCACCAGTAATATAAGTGAAGGGTGAGATCCAGAAGTCACTGGTGACTAAGAGGCTGTTGCTAAAGAAGTCAATAAAAGTCGATTATGGGCCTTCACTAGTTAGTACTAACCCACGCGTAATCCTTGAAATCGAGTAGCCTCCCAGGCAGCTTTTAAAGTGATACCTGTTGCAGTCGTCTGAACCGAACCATTCTTCAGCCATACTATTTCATGGAAATCCCTTTCAATGCAGCGTAATTCCAGAGCTAATGGCTCTTCCTCGTGGCTCACTGAACTCCTCCACCCACTCGCATAAATATCTTAATAAAGAATATTTACTTGTAAATTGTCACAGAGCGGCGGACTGCGCACAGTATCCTTGTGCTCGATATTCAAACGAAAGAAAATTGTGCGAACATTTTCCTTTTTTTCTCTGTTTTCCCTACGTTTGCAGGCGATCACTCTTGAGCGGAAAATCTGCACTGTAGTTTCCCTCAGAATGCATTATTTTATCTTGAGAATTATGTGAGAGCTCCTTGGCGAGATAGCGGAAGATGCATATGTGTACGTGGCTGGGTCGTTGTACATTGCGGCTGGGAGTTACCCAAGAGTGTCCGTGGATATGTATGAATGTGTGTGTGTGTGTGTGTGTGTATGTGCCCGTGCATGAGTATGTGTAGATGTGTGTATAAAGTGTATGCATGTGCATTATGGTAAAACTCCCCAGTTAACTGCAGCACCAAACGCCATTTTCGAACTCTCGAGTGCATTTCGCCAGTGCGGCTCGTGATGCGACGCGACCAACTGACGTTAACAATTCTTGCAACAAAATTTATTTCAGCCGAGCTGCTGAAGAGAGTTGCTATATTTATGGAATCCGCAGGCGTACTTCAGCGTCAGTGTGAGTGGCGGCGTGGGGTGCGCGTGTGAAAGGCTTTCAAAATCACACGTTTCAAAGTTTTTCAACTTTTGCATATTTTTGTGTGTGTGCCTTTAAAGAAGACCCTCCGTCCTCCTCCTTTCGAGGTTAGTTATCCAAATTGTGTAAAGTTATTTTGGTAGTTAAACAACCGCCTCAAATTGATTCTCCTTCTTAGGTTGTAATAAAATTGTTCGTATAATTTTTTGGAACTTTACAAGGAAAGTACATGGAGGAGCAGAGAACTGCCAGCATGTGAAGGGGAACGTGATAGCCTCATATTATGATATTTATGATGGTATGTCAAAAAGAGTCCAATAATTAACGACTGCTCCTGTCAACTCGCAACTGACCTACTTTTTGTCAACGGTTTCCATTAAATAGTCGTGTGTGTATTCGGGAATGTTCTCGAGAGTTTGTCCATGAATGCAAGTGAAATATCACCGTAGTAATTCCTCGTAGAATGACAGAAAGAGACAGCATAACTAATATTTGCAGCTTTCAACTCGCAACTGACCTGCTTTTTATCAACGGTTTTCATTAAATAAGCGTGTCTGTATTCGAGAATATTCTCGAGAGTTTGTCCATGAATGCAAGTGAAACATCACCGTAGTAATGCCTCGTAGAATGATAGAGAGAGACAGCATAACGAACATTTGCTTCTCTCAACTCGCAACTGTCCTGCTTTCTTCCACGTTTTCGAATGTTGTGTAAAAAGTGGGCAAAAGTTTGTTTAGTGAGGACCAATTATTGCGAGACTAAATATGAAAATCTGGAATTTTTACACTACAAAATTTCTAAGATAAGATGTCACTAGTTCCCAGTCCCGGAATAAAATCGGCCTGAATGGCAAAAACTGTATTGCGAACATAACTAAATATGAAAATGTTGAAGTTTCTGGTATATATAAAAATATTCCATGTAAAATTTCTAAGAAAAGATATTACCAGGTCTCTAAATAAAGACGACCTGAAGGCAAATCAAATGTTGTGGGCATAGCTGGAATTTAAAGTCTCTTCAGGTGTTGCTTATCTCGGAACAACTGGTCAGTTAAAGAACATCAGACATCCATTGTACTATCGGGCTCTTCTTTTCAGTCGTGCATTAAATTATGTGTAGTAGTTAATTCTGAAATTGCCATTTCGTCACAATCTTTTTACTTTACAAATATTGTGTGTCAAAGGTAGTGGCTTAAAAATAGGATCCCAGGGCTCGTGCTCCCTACAATTTGTAGGTTATGATGAGCAAATGCCATTGCTTAATTCTTTGAGGGTCCACGTCTAAACATTTGCCAAGGTCCTCACAATCTGCAGTTACGCCACAGGTCAAAGGAACTAGTTACCATATTATAGAGCAACAGCAACTATGGAGTTCAAGAATTGAAAATCATATTTTCCTTTGGAATAGATAAAAAAATAATATCAGAGTTATTAGTCCAAAATTTGTTCAAGGACTACATGGAGATGAACCAAGTTATTCAAACACTATTCAGAGATCCTTTCAGAGTCTGCTCATTGGGAATTCATGATTATACGAGTAATGAAACTGTATGAAACGATTTAGCGGCTATTCAGGGATGCACTCCGAATATATCCAGATACTCTTCAAGAACTATTCACAGGTGCTTCGGACGATATATTCGAAACTATCCAGAAATATAAGCAAAAACTATTCAGGGACTATGAAGGGGAAAGGGACTATTCAAAGAATATAGAGGGACTATTCAGGTATAATTAAGCGCTATTCAAGGACTATTAAGGGACTGGTCCCTGAATAATCCCCATTGAGGGCCTATTCAGGGACCATTAAGAGACTATTCAAGGACTATTAAGGGACTATTCGTGGACCATTAAAGGCCTATTCAGGGTCAATTAAGGGACCTTTTTTCAGAGACTAAGTAGTAGTAGATCTTTCCGATCCTCTTTCAAAGCATATTCAGAAACTTTCCAGAGGCAATTTTGGAACTATTTAGAAGCTGTATATTCAGAAACTATCCAGGTAATCATCCAGAAAGTGTTCAGAGCCTAATCATGGGTAATTCAGAGAATATATTCAGAGCCAATTAAAATCATCCTAATATAATTCAAATTCTATTCAAAGACTGCGCGAAGACTATTCAAAAATTATCATCAAAAATTATCATTCAGGGAGTGTTGAAAAACTATGCAGAAAGATTATAAAGATTATTCAACTTTATTACTCAAAAACTAATCAGGTGATATTTAGAGACTACAGAGAACCTATTTGGGAGACTGCACAAGAACTCTTCTGAGAATATTAAAACGGTATTCAGGAATTCTGCTGAGATTATTCAATGGATACTGAAAGACTTTTCAAGTGACACTCAGAGAATGTCTAATGACAATTTAGAAATTACTCCAGGACACTTTTCGCTGAGATTAAATGGAGACTATATAGAGATACAAAAGTGATGGATATGGTAAAATATAATCAACAACTTCAAGTACTTAATCGCTCTCCAGGTACAATGATAAATGGCAATTGGGAATATATACCGAGGAAAAGATCAGAAATCTTCAAGTTAACTTTTTGATTATGTTAAACAAAGAGAGACAATCTCGCTGTCAGTTGACTTTTTCAATTATTCATTGGAGCAAATTTATCCTCATTTTATGCTTGGAGTAATCTTCATTATCCATTTTACTTCCTAGTAACACAGAACGTCTTACATTAGGAACGAAGGCTCTTCGATCATTGGTTGGGCTAATCATGAGGCACTATCCATGGGGCCATCATAAGACGATCATAGGCATCATATGAACTACCGCTCCTGTCTGGAGGAAGAACGGGGCACCGCAGAGCATTTTCTTTGTTTGTCCTGCCTTTGCCAGAATGAGGAAGCCCTTATATAATGTACATTCCTTATGTCAGATGTATATAATGTATATTCCTTATGTCAGATGCATATAATGTACATTCCTTATGTCTGAGCAGACTTTTGAGATTCATAAAAGTATCAAAGAAAGTTGTCACTTCCCTTTCACAAATCCTCTTTCTCCCCATTCTACTTAAAGTCTTACAGTAGATTTGACATCTCTTGCCTGAGTGCTTGGAAACCTCCTTCTATGGGGTCTTCCGGCTTTTTTTTTAATAGGAGGAAAGCATCTGATGCCATTGGCTGTAGCCGTCAGTGTGCGACCTACCCTAAAACCTTCTCTCGGCCATCCGGTCTACCCCAATTCTAACTATTCTATCTATCGAACATACCCCAGAAATTGCTTTCTGATGATAAAAAGGTGATTAGACACACGAAGGTCCTTTAAACTATAGAATAATTTATACAAGTTGTAGGATGAATATGTTCGCATCCTTTATAAACTCTTCCCGATTTCAGCCCCTTAGGTTAGGTTAGGTTGCGAAGACGTGTGCGGATACGGTATCCGCACTTCCACTTGGAGACATCTATGTCCATTGTGACTGAAATTTCAAATAAGAGATTGTCTTCCTCAATTTTTAATTTATTCTTAATTTTGGAAGGATATCAGCATTGTACACGTAATCAACTTTTGAACTTCACCATGCCTGCGAATTTTGTTTCACTCTTGCTTGTTTGCCATTCTCCTCCTCCTCCATCGGTACATTTTCCACACAACCAGCCTCACATTTACTGAGATGGCACCTCTTCGTCCACTAGGTTGTCCTTAAAGAAGTCCAGAACGTTGTAAAGTTTTTCGTAGTAAGGTTTCACCTGGTAACGCCCTTGGACAATTGGTGGTCGCGTGTCGTTTTCCGTGACCAGCACCTTCGGTCCCGGCAGTGGGGAAAACTTAAACAACCTCTTCCTCAGATCCAGTTCGTAGACGGCCATCATATGCGGCGGTGTCTCAGTCAGTTTCGATTTAATCTGACTCTTCTTGACGGTCATAATTGGATGATCGCGCAGCTGGCGTTCCACGGGCAACGTCTCCTTTATCTTTTCCTGCTGGCCGACGGTCAGTGTGAGCGGCCTCTCCATATCCTTGAAGCGTTCTTGGCCGCTCAAAAACGCAATTTTCTTATTGGTGCGCAGCTGTTTGCGTATAATAATCTTGGCCGTGCAATTGTACCGCACGGTGAGCGGTATGTACGGCATGGGGTCTTCACGGATGGACAACGGGTGGCGGTAGGGACTGTTTATCATGCCGATGTACCGCGAATCTGGATAGAGTGTGACCGCTTTTACCATTTTCTTCACATCCTTGGACACTTTCTGTTTGCGTGCCGCGTATCCTGTTTTGCGGCCGCTCATAAAAAGCCTCCTGTATCCGCGACCCGCAATATGACGCAGCTCTGGTGTGCAATACAGCCGCATCTTGATCTTTGTGTACGCCAAACGACGGAATTTGAGACGCTTCTCCCGGTCTATTATCAGCATGATGTCCGGTTCGTAGATCAATTTTCGAGCACAGCAGCACACCCGTGGATAGCGAGTCTCGTAGCGACCGGGACCGGCAACGAAGCTAATGTGCCGCGGATGTATTGCATTCCGCTTGGCGGGCACGCTTAAATAGCGCAGAAAAATGTGCGGATTTGGACGCTTCTCTATGATTTTTGGAGAGCTGAAAATGAAGATGAAGCAGTTCTGTTAGCATTATCAATTCACACACTTCTCCATTGATCCCTTCGGTACAATCCTTCAGTATTTCGGGTCTAATAATCTGTCTCGGGGCGTTAGCCCAGATGGGTGGAAGACTATAACAAACTAGTCGAATGACTGAGGAGAGACTTTTGAAAGCATATTCAGATGCTGTCATAAGCTATTCTGAAGATGTTCAGGAAGTACGTAGAGAGAAATCAGTTTATTCAAAGACTATGCAGAGAATCTTTTCACAGTATGTTCTTCGGCAACTTATGAGCATGCAAGTAATTAAACTAAAGCGGGACTATCCAGCGGATCTTCAGGGATCTACTAGGATCAGTTCAGGGATCTAATGGACATACTATTCCAGAACTATTCATAGACTCTGCACAGGTGATTCGGCCCATATACTCAAAAATAGCCAGAAAAATGTGCAGAGATTATTCTGGAACCATTTAGGGGCTTTTCAGACACTAAGCAGCAATCTTTATGATGCTCTTTCAGGGCATATTCAGAAACTTTCCAGAGGGAATTTCGTAAGTATTCAAAAGTGGCATATTCAGAAACTATCCAGATACTTATCAGGTAGTATTCAGAGTCTAATCAGGGATAATTCAGAGGATCTGTTCCGAGGCAAATCATGGATAATTCAGAGGATCTCTTCAGAGCCATTTCAAATTATGCAAATATTATTCAGATGCTATTCAAAGACTGCGCGAAAGCTATTCAAAAATTATCATCAGTTGCTATTCAGGGAATAATGAAAAACTATGCAGGAAGACTATAGAAATTATTCAAGCCATCAAAAGAAGTATTCAGGTGATATTTAGAGACTATGGAGAACCTATTTGGGAGACTGCACAAGAACTCTTCTGAATATATTAAATTCGTAATCCGAAATTCTGCTGAGATTATTCAATGGTTGCTCAGAAACTTTTCAATTGATATTCAGAGACTGTCTAAAGCCTATTTAGAGACTACCCAGGAATTCTTCTGAGACTATATAGAGCCTATTTAGAAATCACACAAGAACTCGTCTGGGAATATTAAAACATTGTTCAAAAATTCTGCAAAAGTTATTCAAGGGCTTCTCAGAGACTTTTCCAATGATATTTAGGGACAAACCGGAGCCTATTTGGAGACTACCCAGGACCTCTTCAGAGATTCTTTAAGCACTATTAAGAAATTTTGGCAGAGATTATTAAGAGACTACTCAAAAACTATCCAGAAACTATTCAGATATTAAGCAGAGGCTACTTAAACACTATCAAGGAGCTCTTCAGATACTATTCAAGCAGTATTCGGAAATTCTGCAAAGATTAGGAGATTATTAAGAGACTACTCAGAAACTATCCTGAAACAAATCAAACATTAACCAGAGGCTACATATAGACTACCCAGGACCTCTTCAGGGACTCTTCAAGCAACATTCAGAAATTCTCCAGAGATTTTTAAAAGACTACTCAGAAACTATCCAGAAACTATTCAGGAATTAACCGGAAGCTACTTACAGATTACCCAGGATGTCTTAAGAGACTATTCAAAAACTATTAAGAACTTCTGCAGAGATTAAAAGGAATTATCCAGAAACTATTCAAACATTAACCAGAGGCTACTTAAACACTCTCAAGGACCTCTTCAGAGCCTATTCAAGCACTATTAAGAAATTCTTTGCAGAGCTTGTTACGGGACTACTCAGAAACTATCCAGAAACTATTCAAACATTAAGCGGAGGCTACTTAAAGACTATCAAGGACCTCTTCAGAAATATTAATAAATTCTGTAGAGATTCTTAAGAGACTATTCGCGGATTTTTCATAGACTATTAAGGGACTATTCAGAGAGTATTCCGATAGTATTCAGTGACTGTGCCCAGAGTATTCACAGATTATTCAGGTACTATTGAGAGACGATTCCGTTGCTGTTCAGAGACTATTGAGTACTATTCAAAAAGTACTCTGGTCTGTGTAGAACCTATCATACACCCTTCAAATTATATTTAGTGACTATTGAAACAGTGTGAGAAACAGTCACAGACTATTCTTGGAATATTATCAGTCAATCCAGTGGCCATTCAGAGGGATTTCCGCAGAATATCAAAGAATGTGTCCAGAGTATTCAAAGATTAATAGGAATCCTATCACGGTTTGTTTAGGGACTATTCCTATATTATTCAAAACCTATTCAGTGGTTATCTAGGGACATAACTTATATGGTTCGGGAACTATTCAGCGCCTATTCGGAGCCTACTCAGAAACTGAAGCATTGTGAGGGGCATCTTACTTACGCATTCGGAGCCTACTCAGAAACTGAAGCATTGTAAGAGGCATCTTACTTACGCATTGTATGCCATCATATAATTAAAAGGATTGTAGTGGGTGGCACCAGGGTCTTTTGGATTGTGGTAGCAGCCCACCGTGCTACTGATCATGATACGTGCCGTGGCTCTACGCTGGCGAGCATCTGCAAAATCAACATATCAAAAGAAGATCTCCACACAAGGACACATGATGTAAGCCACCATGAAATCATAGAATACCCGAATAAAAAAAATCGTAGGAGAATACAAATCAGTCGGGAGATTGGGATTCTTATCCTGTATGTTATGGATGGCTTATATCATGGTGGCTTACTTCACGGCGCCCTGAGCTGTTCTCTTACCCGTTAGGAATATTCCCTTGTACTTGTTGTCGACAAGTATCCGTTTTTGCATATCAGTGCCCACGTCGTAGAAATGCCAACGAGGTTTCGGCTTTTTGGACCGCGTCTTTGGTCCAACGCTACGCAACTTTGTCCAGTGCGCGCCCCCAGCGCCCTGGTACCGTTTGTACGGCACTTTGGGTATGTCGTAACGATTCGGCGACAAATGCCATGGACGGACGCTGATCGGGACGCGCGACAACTTCAATATGCGTGGATAGGGACATTTCACACTCTTATTCTCGTACAACCCGACAAGGTGTTTAAATTTTTTCGTCGTTGCCGTTTCGATTTCATTATCTGTTTTGACACATGGCGTTGTCAACCGCTGCAGTTAAACTTTCGAAGCTCAATTTGTAAAACGCGTCTTACCTTCTTTGCATTGACTCGTGTACTGGCGCCGTCTCTCGAGAATTTGCCTATGCACACCCGCAGGATCTCGCTTGTAGCTATTCCCTGGTGTTCGGAGAGAGAGAAATCATTTAATTGCGCGAAATCATTTGAAGCGATTTACGTACTTGTTAAGAGGAAGAGTGAGAGATTCATCGACGGTGATACGAAGTTCATGCTGGGTAAATATACTTTCATTTCGTTACCCAAGTATAGGAAATTCTGGAGGAATGGTGTTGAATATTTAGACAGGAAATTTATTTGTTGGGACTCTGTTTGAATTGAAGAAAGCAGAAAGCTTCAAATAAAATTGTATTGAGTTGAAACATTTTTCAGCCTCCTGCCTGGTTATACCAGGGTAGCTGACATCCAGAGTCGGTGTTGACTGCGGGTAGCTGACATCCAGTATCCGTGTTGACTGAGGGTAGCTGACATCCAGAGTCGGTGTTGACTGCGGGTAGCTGACATCCACTATCCGTGTTGACTGCGGGTAGCTGACATCCAGTGTCGGTGTTGACTGCGTGTACCTCCCGGAATTCGGTATAAATAGGTTCAATTAATGGACTGGGTTTAGCAGGACTCCTATTCATCTCATCAGGCAGCAATCTACCTGGGAGTATTTCGAAGAAATTTTCATTTGAGCTCTTTCTATTTGCCCCGAGCTACTGATGACTCGTGTCCTTGGGGTCTGGATACATTCCTACGAAAGTTTGGGGTACCTATTGCATGTGTGGTCCTCTCCTCACGCAACTGTGACGTCATTATCAATTGGTTTTCCCTTCACTAAGCTTCTAACATAGAGATTGATCCAATGAAAATGTTCATAGAAGATATGAATTTCCTTCATAATTCCAGACCCCGCCCAGCTGGGTCCTTAATTTTCTCTACGGTTGCACCAACTTGCCAGATATGGTGCTTGACATAAATTACATTTAATAGAGATGCTTCCTCGCCTGAACGATATCGGCACATTTGTCAACGCTGGTTCTCCGCCCCCCACTTCCACACATTTCTTCTGCAGTGCTTGCACAAATGGCTCCTGCTGCATCTGCTGAATCCTTTGTACACGCTCGCAAAACGAACATGATTTAATATTAAAATTTGAAAATGTTTACAAGTTGTCACACGATGAGGTGAAATGCCAAAGCACCATGAAATTTTCTTGCAAAATATGCGCTTTCGTTTGCCGCTCTGTCAACAAAAGGTCAAAACACCAGCACACACTCTTATGGCAGGATAACAAGGATAATGCTGGGGAAAGGTTTTAAAATGATAAAAGCGATGGTGGTGGCACTTAAGTAATTTAAATGAGCGCATTTTATGCTCATAAATTCCAGTTTAATGCGTTACTACAAATGCACAGCCACCTACATACACGCTCAGGCATGCATTACACCACCCTGCAGAAAATATGAGGGATGGTGGTGTGATCTGGGGAGAGCATAACTATGAATAGTTTGCTATATCAGCAAGGATATGGTTATGCTTTTATAGGTAAATTCTCCATATAAGTGAACCGATGTGTGTTAAGTGAAATGTATGTTAGTTGGAGCAACAGGATCCCGTCCTTGGAGTGGATGCAATCGAATATTGTAGCGGTCTCCCAGCATGACTTTGGGTTTTGGGTTTAGTTTAGTGGTACAACCCAATATTGTTCTGGTCTCCTGGGTTTTGCAATTACCTGCTAAGTTTCTAAAGTGAGTTTATGTTCTAAGCATAAAGCAGGAAGAGTTAGAAAGCTCAGTGAAACCCTTTGAATAGTTGGTTCCTCGTCCTTCTACTTCAATAGTAAGAATGCTATCCACAACTTAGAATGCTATACTGAGCTTATTAAGCTTATTTAAGCTGAGTATAGCGTTCTAGGTTGTAGATAGCATTCTGACTATTGAAGTAGAAGGACGAAGAACCAACTATTCAAAGGGTTTCACTGTATTTATTCACGTATTTACATACTTATTTGATAACATAGAAATAAAGGACTACATTGCATACTTTTTCCCTCATTTACCGTAGAATTCCCCCACATTTCTTTATTGAAACAGGACATCTTACTTGATTGAGGACCCTTACAAAGTCCTCGACATTGCAGTAAGCGATCATCATATTCGGTGATATTTCCATATCCTTTAACAGAAAAATGAGTTGAGGCTTGACCTGGCTTCATTGATTCTTTCTAAAAAGATGACTATTTTGAATACTTTGTTGTTCCTGCATTAAACCGATCACTAGAAAGTGTTTCAGGCTATATCCGGAAAGGATTTAATAAACGTATTGAACTTAAACGCGGAAATAATGTAAATCCTCTGCTAAATCTCTCCACACAGTTATCTGTCGGACAATTATACTAACCGAGTCATCAATGAGACGTTGACACGAACCGAGACCGCCCTCTCTAAATGCGTATTCTCTTGTGAACCATAAAAACTGCTCCTTTCAATGGGTTTATGTCTGAACACCTCCTTCCTCTCTAAAGCTGTGACAATATCACTTGAATGGTTTTGGAATCTTTGACTGAAATGACACTGAAACTTCGCCAGGAGCCTGCTCCATCTTTGGAAAATTGGAAATAAAGTAAATCCCCAATCTCTCCGCACATTCCTCAGTGGAGCGTTGATACGATACGAGACCTTCCTCTCTAAATGCGTATTCACTTGTGAACCATCATAACTGCTCCTTCCAGTGGGTTTATGTATGAATACCATCCTTCCTCTCTAAAGCTGTGACCATATCATTTGAATGGTTTTAGAATCATTGACTGAAATGACACTGAAACTTCGCCAGGCACCTGTTACCATCATAGGAAAGTTCCGAAGCACCGTGAAGTTACGAATAGATTTGGTATTTTCAACGAGAATTCAGTTTTTCCCATCTGAGCTTCTGTCCAACTGAACATCGAAGTTACTACAGATATCACTGGTGCAACATCATCCATTCATAGGATCGCCTCACATTACTTTTACAGGAGTTGCATGAATGAGGAGGAGCCAGAGTCCATCGAACATCTAATCTGGGCATGTCTTGCACTGTCGAAATGGAGAAAAACTTTCCTAGATGACTACTTTATGGATCTTCCATTCATACGATCGATCGCCTCTAACAAGGAGGAGCAAGAGTCCATCGAACATGTAATCTATACTTGTCCAGCACTGTCCAGAAGGAGCAACACTTTCCTAGGTGACTACTTTCTGGACTCCCTGGGGACATTTCAAATGAAGAAACAAGCTCCATCAATGGCTTTATCAAAGCTACAAATGAGTGGACATTTGAGGGGGAGTGGGACTTATGTCTAATGCGGTGTCACAAAGAGCTAATACAGCAATAGCACTTAGGTGTGCTTTTGGCAGCCTCTCAACCCACCTACCTATTACGACCTGCCTTGATCAGAAGAACTTTCGGGGTTTGATGAGTTTGGCAAAGGTTTATGTAACCCATACAACCCATACAAATGTTAGTAGTATCCGAACACAGACAGGACTAAAATTCTTCCGAAGGATGTAGTAGCCGTTAACATAGATAGGCCTAAAATTCTTCCGAAGGATGTAGTAGCCGTTAACACAGTTATGTCTAAAATTATTCCAAAGGATGTTCCCTTCAAACACTTGAAACTCATTCTTATCATAAGCCCTGTTTATGTTCCTATTAAAAGAAGCGGCCGTCTGGAGAGATGTGGTGATCGTAGATTTTGTATGCAGAAAGAAGGCTCTGCTTCTCATCTGGCACCAAGGTTAAATCTACTCATATCTATTAAACTCCAGTTAATCTCCAGAATAGCATTGTTGCTGTTCTTAAATGGACATTGTCCATTTGACCAAAGTTGTAGATGTCACTACCGATGTGGTGTCCAAGATTTAGGTACTGTTTCTTTGTTGACACTAGTAATTTTGTATTATTATTAAAGAGTGGACATTCCGTTCTATGCTCATTGTAGGAGCTGCAAACACCCACAGGAGAAAGAAACAGTCGTTCACTTTCTTTGTGCTTGCCCAGCCAACGCTCGCTTGAGGCTGAAATACTTTTGAAGTTCTTCTCTAGAGAGTCTGGGCCATTGCTCAAGTTTAGAACATTCAGACCTAACCAAATTTGTAAACAATTCCTTTTGATCAAAGTATATCACCAGCTTGGCGGTCGCTTTACCTACCTACCTACCATATCACCTTCTTTAGGCTCCCGAGGATATGGCATCAAAATGGCAGTATTGCTAACAGCCATTTTGCCTACTTACCTATTTCGTTTTATCAGCGTTCTTCGCAAGATTCACTTAAAGCGATTGCTCTTCCAAGGAAGATTATCAGTATCATAGCTTATGATGCTATCAGCGTGACTCTCTTCTGGAAGATGGTGTCACTATAATGTAGCTCGATTAACCTGGATATTGTTTTCCATCAGGAAATCGAAGGACGAGATCAAAATGATGTCACTATCTGAAACTAAACGGGGCAAATCCAATTAAACGGGATGAATCCTATTAAATCCATTCTTCGCAAAATCCAATTAAAGCGATTGCTCTTCCAAGGATGATTATCAATATCATATCTTACACTATCAGCGTGACTTCTGGCGGATGGAGTCACTATAATGTAGATCGATTAACCTGGATATTGTTTTCCATCAACAAATCGAATAATGAGGTCGATATTACACTGTCTGAGACGAAACGGGGTGAATCCTATTTAAACAGGGTGAATCCTATTAGATCCGTTCTCGCAAGATCAACTTGACGCGATTGCTCTTCCAAGGACCATTATCGGTTTCGTAGCTTACGCTATCAACATGACTATCTTCTGGAAGATGGTGTCATTCAAATGTAGCTCGATTAATCTGGAGGTTGTTTTCCATCAGCAAATCGAATGATGAGGTAAATATTACACTTTCTGAGACTAAACGGGTTGAATCTTGTTTAAACGGGGTGAATCCTATTTAAACGGAGTGAATCCTATTTAAACGGGTTGAATCCTCTTAAATCCGTTCTTCGCCAGATCCACTTGAAATGATGCTTTCACAAGGACCATTATCAATATCATAGCTTCTATCATTATCAGCGTGAATCTCTTGTGGAGTGACACCATCACAATAATGTAGCTCGATTAACGTGGAGATGGTTTTCCATCAGCAAATCGAATGATGAGCTCAATATGAGGTCACTATCTGAGATTAAGCGGAGTGAATCCTATTTAAACCAAGCCCTTGAGTCACTTTGCCTCCTACTGCAAAGTCGAATGAGATTTCCAGGATCAGCAAACTCAGTCATCGTGGTATTTAGGTGGTCCCCAAGCGCACCAGTCGTAAGTGTGTTTCTAAACAATGATTAGAACGCCCCAACAACTCTTCTTCCTAAAGAAGTTTGAATACATGTGGAATCGTTATGTTGCGGAGGATCACATAGCGGCATTACATGACATTCGTTGAAGAGAAACTTGTTACGTCCCCAGATCCTAAACCCAGGCCGTATGGTATTCAAGATTATCCTCTACGGTTCGAATGTTAAGAGATCTTCAGACTCATCCTTATGAAAGTATTTGAATATTTGTTCAGACAGGTGTCTTTTTCGTACTCCATTAGAATGTTGAGTCCCTCTTCCCTGGTGGGTCACTTACATTATCATCATAGAAAGTATGAGAGCGAAAAAAAGGATACTTAAACGCAGCGAAACTGTTAATAAAAAATGCAAATGCAAACGCAAATGGAAATGGATATGAAAATGCGAATGCGAATGCGAATGGGAATGAAAATGAAAATGCACGAGAAATGGGGAATTTTTACGCTGACATTTTAAGTGCATGTGTATGCGAAATATTTAAACAAGGAATTATTGTTAGTCTTTTAGTCTCTTCTTTTACTTAGAGTGGAAGGCACTGGAGCTCATAAAATGAGCGGCGGCATTTACCATTTCATCGTCGCATAAAAATTTGCATTGCAGTTTGCTGGGTGTGTGTGTATATATGTGTTTGTGTGTGTGTGTGTGTGTGTGTGTGCGAGTGGCACACAGAAAAACACATAAAAACGTAACGGATGCAAAAATGTATCATAGCGCGAATTATGCATTTATATATGCAGGACGAGTGAGCGAGCGAGTGTGTCGCTCCTTTGCTTTGCCTGCATTCAAAACAAAAACGTTGCGCCTCGGCACGCTCGCTGCACACACACAGACACACCCATCCACACACAGAGACAACGTTCCTGACTGCTTTCAAATGCAAGTAAATTAACATGTTATCAAAGCCAGGGCGAGACAAGGCGCAAATACGACCGTAGGTAGCGTCGCGTGGAAGCAGTGGCAACTAAAAAGCATAATTACATTTAAACTCAGCATGGAGCACCGCAGCTCCGTCTGGCCGGGCTGAGTTGGTGGCGTCGTTGTCTGCATAACTGCATAGTGAGCTTCCGACTTTTTATATTTTTGGACTACTCCAAGGTAGCACTCGTATATTTGTTGCTTTGTCAAAGAGCACAAAAAGCAGGCAACTCTTTGATGGTGTGTGTAACTGGAAACATTCTCAAAAAGAACCACTGAGATTTTAAAGTAAGTCAGCAAAGAAAAAAAAAACGGTGCGGTGGGCGGGGCTCAAAGCAGTTTCGCTAAAACGTATCTTTGTCAATCTTTTGTAGTTACTGAGGACTCCCCTGATTGCAGTTTAGTTTATTACACTTTCCGCAATTATTAATTATACTCGTATGAGTGAAGTTACTCTAACTGGAGACGTGGCTATACTCGCGTTCCAAAGTAACTGAACCTTATTCATACTAGAGTGCCACTTATATGAGCCCCAATATTCCCTTTAAAGTTGAGTACACACTTCAATCGTTATGGGAAAAACTTGGTAAAGCTATGAATGTTTCATGCAACTTCCTCACTCAACTTTTGACTCAATCAACATATGAGTTTAAGGTGATATTATGGGTCTCAAAGGTATTTCGTGGTTATCACTCACTCAACTTTTGACTCCATCAACACAAGAGTTGAGTTGTGAAATGACTCAACATATATTTTGATTGGTAAATCTACTACATGATCCTCACTCACTCATATTTTGATTATAGCATTCCACGAGAAGAGTTGTGAAATGGTTCAAAAGTGCTGTAAAGCTACTTCGTGCTTCTCACTCACTCAACTTTTGACTCTATCAACACAAGAGTTGATTTGTGAATAGACTGAAAATATATTTTTAGTGATTTATCTACTTCATAATCCTCACTCACTCATATTTTGATTATAGCATTCCATGAGAAGAGTTGTGAAATGGTTCAAAAGTGCTGTAAAGCTACTTCGTACTTCTCACTCACCTAACTTTTGACTAAATCAACACAAGAGTTGATTTGTGAATAAACTGAGAATATATTTTGAGTGATTTATCTACTTCATAATCCTCACTCACTCATGTTTTGATTATAGCATTACATGAGTTTAGTTGTGAAGTGGTTCAAAAGTGCTGTAAAGCTACTTCGTGTTTCTCATTCACTCAACTTTTGACTCCATCCAACACAAGAGTTGAGTTGTGAAATGACTCAACATAAATTTTGAGTGGTAAATCTACTACATGATCCCCACTCACTCATATTTTGATTATAGCATTCCACGAGAAGAGTTGTGAAATTGTTCAAAAGTGCTGTAAAGCTACTTCGTGCTTCTCACTCACTCAACTTTTGACTCTATCAACACAAGAGTTGATTTGTGAATAGACTGAAAATATATTTTGAGTGATTTATCTACTTCATAATCCTCACTCACTCATGTTTTGATTATAGCATTACATGAGTTTAGTTGTCAAGTGGTTCAAAAGTGCTGTAAAGCTACTTCGTGCTTCTCACTCACTCACCTTTTTACTCCATCTACACAAGAGTTGAATTGTGAAGTGACTCAACATATATTTTGAGTGGTAAATCTACTAAATGATCCTCACACACTCAAATTTTTATTATGTCATTATATGTAATGAGTTGTGAAGTGGTTCAAAAGTGCTATAAAGCTACTTTGTGCTTCCCACTCACACAACTTTTGACTCCATCTACACAAGAGTTGATTTGTGAATTGAATTATGAATATTTTGAGTTGTAAAGCTACTTCGTGCCTCTCACTCACTCACTTTTGACTCCATCAATACAAGAGTTGAGTTGTGAAATGACTCATATTATAATTCATGTTTCTCACTCACTCAACTTTCGACTCCATCTAGACAAGAGTTGAATTATGAATCGATTAAATGAATGTTTCGAGTGTTTCGATGATGCAATCGCAGTAAATGGAAAAGCTGTATATACAAAAGAATACAAATTTGCTGAAATCCGTATGAGTACACGGTTTTGATTCGGACTTCGAGTGCTCTTTATTTTAAATATCCTTCTTATTTTTGATTAATCATTTAGACTGAGAGAAGTATAAAATAACACAGTGATAAATTCAAGATACTGTATTCTAATTAGTGCGGCATTTATCTATTTATTAATTTTTGTGTAGAATCCCTGGAAATTTCATGATGGGATCTTCGCAGAGGACTTCATTGACTATTATCGTATGGATGGTATAGTAAGGAAATATTTAAAAAGTGGTACTACTCTCTTCATTGGATTCTATGTTTTTTACAGGTAGAACTGTCTTTCCATATATTCAAATGAATTGGAACCATATGCCAGTCGGCTTAAGACTAGGTAAGTTTTAATTATAGTTTTGTATTAGTTTTCCGATTCCTTCTTGCATAGATTGAGTCAATTTCTTATATGCTTTAGTCTATCCTAGAATAGTCGTTAGATTACTTTGATATCAATTGCTTGTCTCTATCTAGACCAACTGTCTCATATCTGCGCAGATTTCTCTAGAGGCAGGTATTATCGAGGTAAAAGGTAATTCTATTGCTTTTCCCACAACTCTAGAAGATCAGCAATACCTGCCCAAGCATCCATCAATCCAAAAGTAATTCTCATATCGCCCGTTTTTGTTTGATGTGATGTTGAGTTTACCTCTCTTTTTCACTTAAAGTTCCCTCCGCTCATTACCCGCACTTTCAGTAGAAGCTCATATTTGAATATAACAAATTTTTGTGCTCAAGTTGTTGATCTTCTTAGGAATTTTGTTGCTATTGTTGTTGTCCGTTTCTTTGCTGAGTCTCATATTATGATAATTGTTGTTACTTTTGTTGTTGAACACCGTGATTTTATTTCTGACGGTATCGCTGTTATGAGCAGAGAACACAGAGAAAAGAAACTCTTTTTCGTTGCCAGAGTCCATAATGGACACACCACGATTCTGAGTGGATTCACCACGATTCTGAGTGGATTCGTGTACAACGTCCGTCTGCATTATTTCGCTGCTTTGCCGTTTGATGTTTAAGTTTCTTTTCTCTGTGGTCTCTGGTTATAAGTACACCACACATCAGCTCAAATTCCCCACACTCACTTTTCTGGGGAATACTGCTCCTCTCCTACATAAACCAAAGTTTGCCAGTTTCAATTTTAGAAAATCTCAGGCAGACATCCATAAGAAATTCGTAGAATAAAAATGTTATCCTTTAAGGATTACTTAAAAATTGTCCAGTGTTTCCAGAGTCCCTGAATGATCGGTTCTAATTTTGCATATTGCATGAATGGAAACGTCAGTCATCACCAGGATTTAGAAGTATTTAGTCTCTGATATAAGACATTTGCATTTCTCCAGTTTCTCCTCCCCGAATTTCACTAATTCCCTCAAACACTGGGTGTTGGATAGTAGGAGAGATGATCATAGTTGGAGACGGATAGTTGGAGAGACGATCATCAGAGACCTCCAAAAAATGTTCTCAAATAAGAACAGTTTTGCCATATTTTGTTGGGTAAGAGAGAACGGATAAGGATGAATAAAAAATGGAGAGAAAGCTTTCAAAAATTCTGGTGGATCTTCTGTGACTGTGATGAAATTTGATAGTTCTGTTGGGGTACCGCGGAATTGCAATGGTAATTGGACTGGTGAGTTCAACTCACATTTGTTCAGATTTCTGATACTCTTACACTTAGTTCTTCGAACATCATATGCTGCTACCCTTCATTTTTTCCATAGCCGTCACAGAAATACTCAAGATGAGAATATTCTCAGTACCGTGGTGAAATCAAGCAAAAGTTAAATTCATGGTGGAATTACTCATGATTTTCTCGTTGGTGCAACTTCACCTAAATAGATATTATTTTCAGATATCACTTTGTTTCAGTGTTGCTAGAAACAAATCACGCCTACATGCGAAATTATTTGTTTGCGGGTGTGGTGAATACTCGTAAAGTTTGTTTGATTTGTTGAGAGAACAGGGCTCAAATTTTTTGGTTCTCCCCACCTTCACCAGCATGTTGAGGAAATCCTCTAAGTTAATTGCAGATGAGTTGGTGATGGAATGAAAAACGACCTCCCATGGCATCTCTCTACGAAAATTGAGAATGATTTGGTGGTTTGGGTCATAAGACAACTTGAGTTTTTCTACATGTTCACCAACATGTTGAGTTCCTCTATATTATCTGGAAACAATTTTGTGGTGGATTGGACGATGATCTCTAATGGCCCCTCTCTTGATTTGGTGGTGGGGGACATAAGACAACTTGAGTTTCTCTATATGTTCACCACCATGTTAAGTTCCTCTATATTATCTGCGAGTGATTTGGTGGTGGAATGAAAGACGACCTCCCATGACCCTTCTCCACGATAATTGAGGAAGATTTGGTGGTGGGGGTCATAAGAGAACTTGAGTTCCTCTACTTGTTCACCATGTTGAGTAAATCCTGAATGTTAAGTGTCGATGATTTGGTGGTGGAATGAAAGACGACCTCCCATGACCTCTCTCTACGATAATTGAGGATGATTTTGTGGTGATGGGCACACGAAAACTCCTCTATATGTTCACCAGCATGTTGAGTTCCTCTATAGTATCTGCGAATAATTTGGTGGTAGATTGGAAGATGATCTCTCATGGCCATGAATGATTTGGTGGTAGGGATACACAAAAACTAATCTCTCATGGCACTTAGTTCGTGGCACCAATGTCCTCCATTCAGGGAGCGATCATCCATATCCTTAAAGAGTGTGGTTTGTAAAGTTCCCAATGGGCTGGCAACATATTTAGACTGCTTCCTCGTTTCAACGCTTTAGATATGAAATTTGTCATAACTTTAGCTTATGAGAAAGACAACACCACCGTCTCAGTTCTTCCCACACAGAAAGGTTCCCTTCCAAATCCACTTGGGTAGTGGTGCAAATGCGTCATAATAACAGCTAAATATGCATGTAAATTTACCGAAGAGTACTCGAGATCTCTCAGGGATACTTGAGGTATTAAACTGGTTTCAATGTATGGACACTTATGGCTGCCAAAGGTGCTCCCTGCTCGGTACGAAAACGACTCCATCAATCGTCAGTGAAATACCACAAGCCCAGCTACATGATACGAGTATACTCGTACGGCTTCCGGTTACATAATAACTATCGATGAATCCTTGAAACTTCGCTTGAGATCCTGCTCGCATACGCCTGCTGCACTGAACATGTTCCGTGGAGAGCAAAAATAACAAACTTGCAAGCAGACACAAGCAATAAATGCTCTTTATTTACTTAATGGGTGTAAACATATGCGCCGCACTCTCAAGTACGTGAACATGCCCGCCCGTACTGGTATTTGCCCGCTCTCCCAATCCATAACGCATTTGCATATGTTCGCCTTTTATTGCAATTAATGTTGGAATTTCTTCTGTGCAGCACTAGCACCAACAGCCCTGGCAGCAGGAGCATCCTTTCCTTCCGCTGTGGAGCCAACAAGCATTTCCAAAACAAATGCACTCGTACTCGGTGAAAGCTTAGCTATAATACCGGAAAATATTTGCAGTTCTGTTGTGGCATATGATGCCAACTCCGTCAAGAAATTTGCATATATGCCCTGGGTGCTGCGCCCGTCTGCCGCACTGCCTGGCCGCCTCACTGCCTGGCTGCCTCACTGCCTGGCTGCCTCACTGCCATTCAGCACGAATTGGCAGCACCATCAATTTTGGTTTTGAGTTCATCAATAACGCATAACACTTGCTGGCAGCCATATGGGTGGCTGGCGCTCAGCATCACCACCAGCAGCCCGACCACCGGCAGCAGCTCGAGGATGAGCCCATCCGACCATCGGGCTGAGTAAGTTGCACTTGTCCTGCTCTGCTGCTCGGCTGCTCGGCTGCCATTGTGAGTGTTTTTGTCCCGGAGATTTGACTAGCAGCACTCTTGAATGTTTTTTGCTCCTCCGCTTCCATCTGCCATCAGTTAGGAAGCGAGCGAGCGAGCGAGCTATTTCCGTTTGCGATTGCTATTTTGCAGCTGATAAATGCGAGTGTGTGAGGTGAATTGTCGTGCGGCATTTGCTGCAAGTGAATAATGGGGACTTTTTTCAACGCCAGCCTCAAAACTGTTTTGTTTTTACCGCCTGCCATCTGCAAAATATTGCAATATAGGAGTATGCCGAAAATTCTGTGTTAATCTTAACCTGGCTAAGAAATTGCACCTGAACTATTTATGGCCGGCATTTTTGCCATGAACGCTTCTGCCGGCGTGCCCCATTTGCTGCAGACGTTTTTGCACCAATTGCCATTTAAAGAAATATGAAAATGCATTTCATCCTCGCTCTCCAGTTCTAAGTTATTCCAATGGAGATAACGCTGGCATATTGGAAACATGTGGACGTGGTACAAAGACACGGTGCTGACTTTGGAGAAACCAACCATGTCAGCAACGATAATGACTATTCACCGTGTCTAATAGCAACATAACCGCAGGAAACGTGTACAGGAAATGCAAGAGTAATTTTCGTTGTATGCTCATAAGTCAAGCAAGGATTCCACGGAGTGTAACCGAGGTATTAGAGAAGCTGAGAGCATCTCGGAAATAGAATATCGTTCTCATTCGTCTCAAGACAACTGCATTCAGAGCATGACTTCAGACTGAAAGTTAGATTTTTATGAAACTGGGCTGTAATTAACACACCTGTGATGGAATAACTCGCAGTATGGAAGGCTGTTTTAGGGCGGCAAATTTAGAATGACAAAGAGAACTTGGGTTTTATATATTTTGAACCCTCAACACATGAATCATCCAAATTCTCCTAAGTCTCAGGTAGCTATATGCGAAACAGACAACTTTTTCTTTACGAGAACTTCAAGGAGGGACAAAGTGAGTGCTGTCGGAGGGACGGAGTGAATGCTGTCGAAGGACTGAGATACTCCTATCCATCCCCAAATCATCAGCCTATCGAGACAGTACTGGGCAGTTGCAAACATCACTCAGATTAGACACAACTGGTGCTTTCTATACTAAGTCTATGGAAGCTATAAATGTAGAGCTGAAATTTAAACCCCACGATCTTCACGGAGGGACAAAGTGAGTGTTGAGGGTGGGACGGAGTGATGGATGTAGGAGGGTTGAAGTATTCCTGCCCACAACCTAAATTATTCTCAACATATCAGGACAGTAATCGGCAGGCCCAAATATCACTCAGAGTAGCCACCACTGGTCCTTTCTATACTAAGTCTATGGAAGCTGTAACTGTAGAGCTGAAATTTAAACCCCACTATCTTCACGGAAGGACAAAGTAAGTGTTGTGGAAGTGACGGAGAGAGTACTGTAAGAGAACTGAGATACTCCTATCCATCCCTAAGTCATCCTTATCATATCAGGACAGTACTGGGCAGATCCAAACATCACTCAGTTTATCGACAACCCGTCCTTTCTATACTAAGTTTTTGGAGGCATTAAATGTAGTACTGAAAACGATCGTCATGGAGGGATGAAGTAAGTGTTGTGGGAGTGGCGTAGAGAGTGCTGTAGGAGGGCTGAAATACTCCTTCCTAACCATCCCCAAATCTTTCTCATCATATCACGACAGTACTGGTCAGGTTGAAAACATCATTCAGCTTAGGAACAACTGGTGATTTCTATACTAAGTCTATGGAAGCTTTGACTGTAGAGCTGAAATTTAATCCCCACGATCTTCACATGAGAGCTGTGATGACATACAACATAGTTGGACGCTGAAAAGCACCTGACTCCCGAACCATTATGGCCACAGAGTATTCACCGGCTCCGAAACTGATTACATCCTTCCTAGATAATCCTAGAAAAACACTTGAAGTTGATCCTCTTCTACAGATCGAACAACAAAACGGTCGAACACTGACCACAAGTGAGTTGCAGCATTAGTGATGGTTTCTTTTTACCTGACCTTGACGTATTTAGATAATGTTTCCAGTATCTCAGTACAGTCATTGTATTGACTCATTTAGATTCTGTTTCCGGTATCCCAATACAGTCATCCGGTATACCAAGTGAAACTGCAAGAGTCTAATACCATAAAAACAAGACCTCAATATAGGTTCAAAGATTATAATTCTATACTCAGACAATCAGGTCGCAGTGTATAACACCCTTATATATATCTATCTATCTATCTATCTAGACAATCAGGTGGCAATTACATCTCTTCGATGTATTTCTATATGCTATACCTCTGTGATTTATTTATTTCTGTGTACTATAGTGGAGCTCTGCAGTATTGATCTGCGCTTGAATGTCTGAACTCCAGCTGTGATAGAACCTTTAGTTTGATTCCCGACCATATCGGTATATTGATAGCAATTTGATGTCCTTGGATGGGTGAGGTATTCATTCTTGAATTAAAACACCAGGTTATGATACCTCTGAGAAAAAATTGGATGTTCCTGATCCTGCTGTGTATTCGTATCTCAATGACTTGATAGGTTATCCTAACCCATGACATCATCTACATTTCCTCAAGTCAGCGGCCAGAAGGGAATAGTAATGAAGATTGGCAATTCCTAAAACATAAAATTCTGTAAATTGCAGAATCTCTGTTCCTGTCGTCTGTGCCCACCCGGTTCTAGGTACTACGAGTACCATAACCGAATTGAATCGCGGAATCCTTAAGTCACTTTTGTCATTATTCTACAATGTTGTTGACCATAATTCTATAATCTCTCAAGGAGTTTGTGACCACCCAATCAAAAGATTACTTGGTATAGTCCACTTGGCTATCACCACTGTTTCCACATCTTGTAGGGCTGTGATCTGAAAGTAATAAAACTGAGATCTGTGAAGGAACACATAAGTTTGGTGCAGGGTTTCCCTTACCTCCCAGAGGCACTTTTTCTTCTTCTTTCTATGCTTCGTTCTGCTTCTTCTGTTCTTTCGCGGTGAAGTTCCTATTCCCTAAAATACTTGCAGTCCTAGATACTCGTATATTAATTCCGATCTCTTTCTGTATATGATCTGCTAATACCAGTTTCTATATTAAGTCTATGGAGGCTTTAAAAGTAGTACTGAAAATTTTGCACCACGATCTTCCCGGAGCCACGAACCACTGCTGTGGGAGTCACGAAGTGAATGCTGCAGGAGGACTGAGATACTCCTATCCATCCTCAAGTCATCCTCTTCATCTTAGGACAGTACTGGGCAGATCCAAACATCACTCAACGTAGCCACAACTAATCCTTTCTATACTAAGCCTATGTAAGCTATAAATGCTGTGCTGACAATTTAACCTCACGATCGTCATGGAGGGATGAAGTAAGTGTTGTGGGATTTGTTGATTCCGATCTCCTTCTAGATATGATCTCCTAATACCAGTTTCTATTTATTTGATACTTTACAGTCGAGGTAGTTATCTCCCAAAGACCATTGTAGTCGTTAGATCCCAGCTGCGAAACTCGCTCTTCTGCCAATTTCTGCCTTCGGCTGGAAATTCTCAATCCTTCAAAGCCTTGGAGTCGTTCCAATCTTAGAGATGGTTTAAGGTGATTACATTGATAGTAACCCTGAAACAGTGGAGAGATTTTTTCTTGCACTCATTCGTGAGGTGCACTGTTTACCAGATGACGAATCCTTTCGCTTTTAATTCAATCACTGGTCATAAGTTGATTCTAGTGATATACATCACTCATTCGTGAGGCGTTTGTTGATCACACTCTTTACCTGATCCTGAATCCTTTCCCATTTAATTCAATCACTCGATGTAAAGTGAATTCTCATAAAATCATTCCTTCTTCTTAAACGAATGTCCAGTTACTTGGAAGAGGGGTTGTCAACAATCATGTCCCCTGGGCTGACTCCCCAGTGCTCCTCAAAATATTCGCTTAGATTTCATTCGGCGCAACTCACGGTGATGTACTTTGTGGGCTTGCAAATGCAGCCCCCTCCCCCTCTCTATTCACACCTACGCGCATTCTAAAGTGCGCCACACGCGGAAACAACAAAAGCAGCAACAGCAAACAGAATGGCAGCAAATATTGCCACCGCCTGCTGCCTCAGCGTAGAACAATGCACCGAGTCAAAGCTTAAATGCAAAATATTTCACAATTTTGAAGTTTACCTCACGTTGCGAAGCGCACCAAAAGACTTCTCTACTCCTCCTCCCTCTGTCGCTCTATCTCGCTCACTCTTTTTTTATTGTTCCATTGAATTTCCGTTTCCCGTCGAGATTTTATGCCACTACACAGTGTCGCTACGTCGTAAGATGCTGTTGCAAATGGAAATATTATTATGTTTTATTGCTCGCAGGAAGGGGGGAGGGAGGGGTCTTTCGTGGGTTGCTGGTGGCGAGCTCGCTTTCTTGCCGCCACAGTGTTGCACGCCGCTTTAAGCTGCTCGTATTGTTTATGGGCGCTTTCTGCAATGGAGCGTTCTCCTGTCCTGTCTGCTGCTCCTGCACTGATGAAAACAAAAGGCCGCATTTTTCTTCTTAAATTGTGCAGCACAATTGCAGCTGATGTTGCACGGTATGCTGCGCATGATGAGCAAGCGGGCTGTGATGCATCATCGCGTCTGCATTTCATTTACTTTCGTTTGGGGGTTTAGTTGCAAAATAGGTTACCGGGCCATGCTGAGCAAATTCCCCTGCATTATGCGTACAAATGGTTCTCATATTGCCGCTCGCAGTTCTTGGCAGGTTTACAGCACGCCAACATATTACGCCACCATGACTCATAATTTCAACGGAGGTGTTTATCGCTTCCTCACACAAACCAAAAACATTCGTTCATACTCGATGCAAAAATGGCACCAAAAGGGGTCAACTCCTCTTTCCATTTTGGTCGAATGTTTCTGCAAGAGTTCCGGAGGTTAACACCGATAGCAGAGTCGCTGTCTTCTTGATGAGGTTGAGAATCTTTTTGTGGGGTCTTTCAAGGAACCTATTTACGAGTGCTGTGTAAAGCGGTCGTTTACTTCGTTCCACCAAAGACGCTTCTTTACTGGGAAAGTTTTCAGAATAGTTATGAAAAGTTGTTTACTGGATGACAGAGGAGTTGCCGTCCAATCAGTTCTTTTCTCTGATAATGCCCCAATGCTCCCAATCTTCTATGGTTGGATAGAGTTGGAATTCTAGCTCTAAAGTCTAGAGTAGAAGTCCTGTAGTCTGTAGCCGTTTCTAAGTCAGCCGTAACTATCCTTTGACCCTTCCATTTTATTTCGCTCAAAATTGGCAAGTGTCCAGAGTTGGCAGATTTCCACGCGTCTAAGAGCACACTTGGCGGCACAACCCTGAATAATATGTTTAAGCTTTCTTGAGGCGCGCTACTTACAGCCCCTGAAATTCCCAGGCTAGCAAGTCTGTGTTTTTTTCCAATACGATTTTGATTACATTTCCTTCTCAACTCCTTCCACCAGACGATGGACCCGTAGGAGATAATTGGTCTAATGATTGTGGTGTACATCCCATACACAATGTACGCTGACAATCCCCATTTTTTCCCAAAGATTCTTCTACAGGTATTGTAGGCGGCCAAACCCTATTTTGTTCTCTACTCAATATTCCTTCTCCAAACCCTTCTTTGATCTCTCCTCTATATTCCTTCTCCAAACCCTTCTTTGTTCTCTCCTCAATATTCTTTCTCCAAAACCTTCTTTGTTCTCTCCTCAATATTCCTTCTACAAACCCTTCTTTGTTCTCTCCTCAATATTCCTTCTCCAAACCTTTTTTTGTTCTTTCCTCAATATTCCTTCTCCAAACCCTTTTTTGTTCTCTCCTCAATATTCCTTCTCCAAACCCTTCTTTGTTCTCTCCTCAATATTTTGTCTCCAAACCCTTCTTTGTTCTCTCCTCAATATTCCTTCTCCAAACCCTTCTTTGTTCTCTCCTCAATATTCTTTCTCCAAACCCTTCTTTGTTCTATCCTCAATATTCCTTCTCCAAACCCTTCTTTGTTCTCTCCTCAATATTTTGTCTCCAAACCCTTCTTTGTTCTCTCCTCAATATTCCTTCTCCAAACCCTTCTTTGTTCTCTCCTCAATATTCTTTCTCCAAACCCTTCTTTGTTCTCTCCTCAATATTCCTTCTCCAAACCCTTCTTTGTTCTCTCCTCAATATTCCTTCTCCAATTTAACTTGAAGTCCATAATAGTACCTAAGTATATTGCTTCTGAAGAAAGATTCAACGTTACCTTACCTAACTTTGGCATAGGGAACTCAGAGATTTTTGTTTTCCTGGTGAACAAAACTAGCTCTGTATCAGTAGGGATAACTCCTAAGCCGTTGCGCTCAGCCCATTCGGAAATGTCACCCAGTGCTGACTCCACGAGTTTGTTAATCGTTGACAAAAACTTGCCCGGGTTTAGTATGGCAACGTCATCAGCGTAGGCTACAACCTTTGATCTCTTTGCTGTGAAGGTTTCTAAGATCTCATTTACTACTAGAAGCCCTAGAAGAGGTGATAGCACCCCTTGTACTTCACAAAGGCCGTCCCCATAGTGGCATTGATGACCCTGCTTACTAGCATTGCGTTTATCCATGTCACTATGAATTCCTTGACTCCGTGATCTCTCAGCACCTTACAGTTCGCCTCTGCATTTACATTTCTGAAGGCCCCCTCAATGTCCAGAAAACCTACCAAAGTGTATTCTTTATAGTCCATTGACCTCTCAATGATACCAACCACTTCATGAAGAGGTGATCTACTCTTACGGTAAGCGTGTTGCGCGATGTCCTTTGTGCTAACATTGGTAACCCTTTTAAACGATGAGAGACCAACTCATAGAGGCCGTCCCCATAGTGACGTTGATGACCCTACTTACGGGCATTGTCTTAATCCATGTCACTATGAATTCCAACTAGTTCATGAAGTGTGCTACTGATCTACCCTTGCGGTATGCGTATTGCGCGATAGCCTTTGGGCGAACTTTGGTAACCCTTCTAATATACAAATCGGTAACTCTCTCAAGTGTTTTAAGACTAAACAATGAGAGCAGTCACCTTGTCGGGGTACGAAGGCTTAAGCGATTGCAATGACGTAATGGGTTAGGATGGCGGAGTTTCGGCTCTAATGGGATTACCCTAGCCGGACTGACTACTGCGGAGTAATCCAACTAAGAACTGTCTCCCTCCTAATCCAGGGTGTTCTTGGGATCGTGCCCATTGGATGTTGTTTTGCAGCCAGGAGCTTAATTAGGCGGTATCCTAACAGAGCTCCCCTTCCTGACACCAGGCCGCCTCAGGTAGTAACGGTGGCCTTGCTGTGGTGCGGGGCGCTGCCACAGTTGACAAACCCATTCCCCTTTCAAATTTTTGGCTGCCTTAGCTTGATTAATCGAGCGGGTGGCCGTAAGAACCAGATGAATAGTTTAAAAATAAAAAAAACTGACGTGCGGTCTCTAAACGCTATTTCGGATGGGAATCCAAAATCCTCTGCACACTCTGCGGCGGCTATTGTAGCTAAGGACGATGAGCCTGGCACAAGCAAAGCCACGTGCTGCGATAGTGTTGCTAAACAGGGAACCAAAAGGTTCTACAAGGTAAAAAGGGGTGCTCTCCCAGAGAAGGTGGATCCCAGAGAAGGAGAGGACGGTGAAGCAGAAGGCTTCCCTCGAGTGGGCGACAAAAGTCGTGAAGGAGTCTCAAGCTCCAACACAACAGGCTACAAAACGTCAAAGGTCCCTAGAAGAGACCACCCACCCGGACCCAAAGAAGTTTAAAAAGCGCGGTACTGTCACCACGAAGTCCTTCAGCGAAGTGCTGAAAGGACACCAGGGCATGGCGGTCATAGATCGTAATGACCCGGATGGCAGTATCGCTCCTGAGTGCTGGAAAAAGGTAGAAGTAAGCCTTTCAAGGCTCTACTTCCAGCTTTTGAAGGAATTCCCAGGTGGTTTTCCCTCTTTTCACGACAGCGGATGGCACCAGGGCCACGTGAAGCTGATTGCCTGCGCGGATCAAAGGCCAGTCGACCTTTATAAGATCGCGATCTCCAGGATAGGGGAAGCATGGCCAGGCGCAAGGCTCGAAGTCGTACCTAGGGAGTTGATCCCTAGTAGACCTAGAGCGCGCACGTGGATCCCAGCCGAACCGTCTGACCCTGAGGCTATCCTGGAGATTTTTAGGTTGAGCAACCAGCAGCTCCCGACTAATAATTAGAAAGTTACTAAGGTAGAGGAACCAAGAGGGGATTACCGGTCAATAACCCTTGTGGTGAACGCCGAATCTCTGGCTACTCTAGCGAAATCCAATTGGGTCGTGGGCTATGGCTTCTCATCCACAAGCCTTAAGGTCTACAAAAAGGACGAGCAACCGTCTTACACGGATCAAGCGGTATTGAATCCCTCAGGGGTAACTGCTGATCCTGCTGCTGCTGAGGACTCCGCCATCCACCCGAAACGCAGTGAGTCTATGTCAACTGTGGGGGGTTTGGAGAGTCTCCTAGGGACAACCACACTCAGTGAGGAGGAAGTCCTTCTGGAGTCAGACTCGGAATCTGAGGCTGATGTCACGGTGGTGGAGGTGACCAGCGCTACAAGTAGCAGAGATGCTACGAATAGTGCAGATTAACCTCCATCACTCGAAGGCGGCGTCTGCCAGCCTTCAGCTCCGTCTTGCAAAAGGCGGAGTAGACGTTGTCCTGATCCAAGAACCCTGGACACACGGGGACTTGGTATGTGGTCTCAGGACTGGAAATTATAGCTTGCTGTATACCGTAAGTGAAGGAAGACCTAGGTCTTGTATCCTCATTAGGAATAATGTTAGCTCATTTATTCTCCCCAATTACAGCAACAAGGATTTAACGGCCGTCTGCCTGGAAACTGGCAAGGGACGGTACTGGTTGGTCTCGGCCTATATGGCGCATGACCATGAGATCCTTCCAGAAGCCAACCTACAGAAGCTTGTTGTGGATGCAAAGGCTCAACGGCATGATATCTGGGGAAGCACGGATGTCAATGAACGAGGTGAGTCATTATATGAATATATTGTAACGACTAACCTTTCTGTATGCAATAAGGGGTCAGAACCCACTTTTATTACTGCTAATAGGCAAGAAGTCCTAGACTTAACCCTTGCCTCCGAATCAATTTTTGATCGGATCTCAAATTGGAGTGTTCTAGAGCAACATTCCTTTTCGGATCATAGGTTAATTCAGTTTGATCTTCTAGATAGTCTACCTAGCCCTAAGGCTTTTAGAAATGTCAGGAAAGTAAACTGGGACCTCTACAAGGTGACTGTAGCTAGACTACTACCTCAGAACCCCACAAGCACAAGCACGTGTGACGAAATTTATAGGTCTGTGGAGGTTCTAACGGGTGCTCTTAATAAGGCTCTATTGGTCTCTTGCCCCCTCAGTAGACCCAGGGGGAGGAAATTAGGGGACTCAGACAAATCTGTAGGAGACTTTTCAACAGCGCAAAGAAGTCTAGAGATAGTGCAGACTGGGCTTTATATAAGGCAGCACTCAGAGCCTTCAAAAGTAAGCTTAGGAAAGCACAGAGAGAATCGTGGAGGAACTTTTGCGGTGACGTAGAAGATATCTCTGAGACGTCCAGGTTGAGGAAGATCCTATCAACTGCTCCAATGGTACCTGGTTACCTGAGGAGGGAGGATGGATCCTGGACTTCTAATAGTAACGAGACTCTAGAGCTTCTTCTGGAGACTCACTTCCCTGGTTGCTCGAGTACCATTCCGCGGAGAACGAATCCCAGCGGGAATGTAGTTGAAGTCAACTCAGACATAGTCACGAAGCCAAAATTGCAATGGGCTTCAAACCATTTAAAGCATCTGGCCCAGATGGTGTAGCTCCAATTGAAATTCAGCAGTCAGAGAATCTTATAATAGAGTGGCTGTTAAAGATCTATAATAGTTGTCTTGAATTAGCGTATATTCCAGACTCATGGAAGCATGTGAGTGTAATTTGTATACCCAAGGCCGGCAAAAGCTCGTACACAGCTCCAGGGGACTTAAGACCCATTAGTCTGTCCTCCTTCTGTCTAAAAATCCTGGAAAGGTTGTTAGATATTCATCTGAGGCTCACTATAGACAGACAGAAGCTGTCAGTCTCTCAGCATGCCTACGTTAAGGGTAAATCGGTGGAGACCGCTTTACACTCCTTAGTCTCTAGGATTGAGTGCTCCCTGCACAACAAGGAGTTCTCCCTAGTGGCTTTCCTGGACATTGAGGGAGCTTTTAACAATATCAAATCAGACGCAATAATCGGTGCGATGCGAGACTTGGAGGTGGAACCCGCCATTAGCAGGTGGATTGAAAACATGCTTAGTAGCAGGATAATCAATTCACAGCTGGGGGCGGCGTCGGCCAAGAAGTCCGTGTGCAGAGGCACACCTCAAGGTGGAGTTCTTTCACCCCTAATCTGGAATCTTGCGGTAAATCAGCTGCTTGTTCGACTGGAGAGGGAAGGGTGCAAGGTGGTTGCGTATGCGGATGATGTTGCTATTAGTATCTCGGGTAAATATATATCTACTTTGAGGGACTTGATGCAAAACATGCTGAACATTCTCTCTAAATGGACTACTGACTGTGGGTTGGGGGTTAATCCGACCAAGACTAAGCTGGTACTCTTCAATAGGAAGTATAAAATTCCTCAATTTATTGCTCCAAAACTAATGGGTGTAGATATTGACCTTGTCGAGGAGGATAAATATCTGGGCTTGATCCTAGATAGGAAGCTGAATTGGAAGGTCAATATAAGCGAGCGCATTAGGAAGGCTCAGGTAGGTCTGTACTCTTGCAAAAGAGTTGTAAGCAAAAAATGGGGGTTCCAGCCTAAGTTAGCCTATTGGATATATACAGCTGTGGTACGACCAGTCCTTTTCTATGGGGTGCTTGCTTGGTAAACAGCCCTAAGTAAGTCCACATACAATAGGCTGATGGCAAAGGTACAAAGAACGGCAGAGGTATTCATAAGTAGTGCCATTAGAACGACTCCAACGGCAGCATTGGACATTATGCTCAGTCTGCTGCCTGTTAGGCTTTTTGGCGAAAAAATGGCTGCAAACTCAGCTATTTGGCAAAAAGTTAGGCATCAATGGGATGCCAGGAATATAGGTCATGCGTCCATTTTAAGACATTTTGAGGGTATTTCTGACTCTTTCGACTACATCACACCAATGTACGCCTTCAATGGTATGTGCAAGATCTCCATTCCTTCCAGGGACGAATGGAAGGATGGCATCCCCCCTCATGTAGAAGGGGTTCACATCTACACAGATGGATCCAAACTACAGAGTAGGGTGGGAGGTGATGTATTCTCAGAAGATTTGGATATAAACATGTCCTTTAGGATGCCCGACCACTGCAGTGTTTTTCAGGCAGAGGTCGCGGCTATAGAGGCAGCACTGTCTTGGCTAAGTAAGAAGAAGGTATCTGGACATGATATTTGTATACTATCCGACAGCGAAGCAGCTTTGTACTCCCTGGAATCGGCTTATCTCACCTCAAAAGCCGTCAAGAGCTGCCGCAAATCTTTAGACGAGATAGCTAAGCAGACCCGTCTGCATCTGTGCTGGGTTCCCGGTCACAGAGATATTCCAGGGAACTGCAAGGCGGATGAACTTGCCCGTGAGGGTACTACCATACCGATGGAACCAGATAGGTCGCAATTCGGTATTCCTATTGCCACATGTAAGCTCTTAGTAAATACAATATCCTTAGGAACAGCGGGCAGGCGCTGGTCTGAACTTTCAGGATGTAAAATAGCTAGACAAACCTGGCCAAAGATAAATGTCCAGCGCTCTAAGGACCTACTGGCTCTAAATAGACAAAGCATAGGTCCCGTCATTAGCGTCTTAACGGGACACTGGACTCTAGGCACACACGGGTGTAGGCTGGGGATCGCCTCTAATGACTTCTGCAGGAGTTGCATGGACGAGGAGGAGGAAGAGTCTACTGCTCACCTGTTGTGCACGTGTCCAGCTTTGTCCAGAAGGAGGCGCACTTTCCTAGGCGACTACTTTTTGGACTCCTTGGGAGATATCTCAAAAAAAAAGATTACCTCCATCAACAGCTTCATTAAAAGCTCCAAATGGCTGGACCTTTGAAAGGGATGGGACCTGCTGTCCCATGCGGTATCACAAAGGGTCAATGTTGGCCTAAGTGCGCCCTTTTCGGGTGGCCGCTTTACCTACCTACCTACCTAAACAATGAGAGACTTATTGGTATGTCATCCCTAGCAGTAGAGTGATTTATTGTTCCCGCTTTTGGAAGGAAAACCACCCTGACTTCTCTCCAACTTTTTGGCACGTACCCATCCTTGAGGCACTTGGTATCGTAATCCAACAAATCATTGGCATCTTCCGGTCCACTTGACTCCTCTGCACCTTGCTCTCAACTACTTCCTCACTTTGCTCGCACAATTTCCCAGCAAGCTATGGAAAAATTTTGATTTCGAATATATTTTTCAAGCAACTGAAATCGTCCTGAAAATTCATTTTATATTTTTTCAATTCGTGTGCAGACGAAAAATTATTTTGTAGGAATTATTTTTGATAAAATTTTTTTTTGTGATTTCTTAAGAAAGAGAATTGAATTATTCCAAAAAAAAAATGTCTTCTCTTAAACGTACCGATATCGTTGAATGCTTGTCCGAAATTTGCGAACCGGCCCCGATCTCCATAATTCTCCGTCATTTTGCGTCCAATCGCGACATATTGCCCAGCTTTCAGCTCCAGGAAGCCTTGGAGGAGGCACTGTCCACGGGGGTGCGTTGCGGTTATGTGCAACAGTATAATGAGTACTATTATACGGTATCAGCGGCCATGGACGCTCTCTATGGGGATGGCAAAGGCGACAATGATGAGGAGGTTGAACTGAATTTCAGTGTAGAGAGCATTGCGAGCGGATTGGCAAAGGCCGCTGAAAATAAGACAAAAGTGGATGTATCCAAGAACGGAAAGGGTGACGGACAAGGAAATAAAAGTGAGGAAGATTATGTGGTGCCAACTAAGAAGCCCAAATTGGAAAAATCCAGAGGTGTCCAGAAAGACACACTAAATCAGTTTGTCGGAGACTTCTTCGATCAGTCGGAAGATGACTCAATGGACGGGCTAGCCGATTTGGAGATCGCCGACACCGAGGAAGAGGGTGACAATTCTGACGAAGAATTTAGCGAGAAGCCTCAATGCTCGCGCGACATGTTCGCACACCAGAGCCGAAAGCCGCAGAAAGACGCTTCCGACACCCGATCTAACATGAATTAATGAACCGGATTATAGACGACAATTGCGCATCGTCCACGGATATCGACACTTATATATGAATGGTTAATACAAATTTGGTCTAAATTTCAGATACACGTATCGCGTATTTACAAATAAATTTCAATGTGAACTCCTGTTATGGACCGAGAGAGTAACGACTTTCGTTTTCTTGTACTTATGTTGTGTAATGACTCTTTTGGGCAGTTGGGTAGGCAGGAGTGGCCGCCCAGTTTGCCAAAAGCACACTTGAGCACACATAATGGCCCACGTCGTGGCGCCGTTCAAGCACTGACTAAAAAGTTCCCTTACTTGGGATGGTGATAGTATACGAATGGGCTCATTTCTTCATGGCTCTTAATTCAACCTAGGGCGGGCCTAAGCGATCAAACTATGTTCACTTTCGACTTGGCTTGGGGTGGACCAGTCAACGATCAGACGTATTTAGATTAGATTGACAACTGGATTCTCATCATTCTATATTAGAACGTCGGTCGATGCGCATAAAAGGCGTAACTGTTATGTAGGAGTCGGTAAGTATTGACATAATGTCAAGGAAGGTTCTACAGGACATGTTAACCATATATATCCATAGGAGATACGTCATCAATGGTAGAGACCTATACTGTTTTTTTACAATTTCATTTCTTTTGAACGGGACGAGGCCAGGCATAATAATCCTGAAGAGTCCTGATGTATTTTTCTCAGAATCCCCCCGGAGATTTTCTATTTCTGGACTCTACCTTCAGCTATGCTAGGGTACATCCTAGACATATCTGCTTGGTTAAGCTTACTACATTGCGGATTCAACGCTTCATCCTGAACCCGGAAGCCCAATATTACTGACGTCTAAAATAAGAGTAATAAGCGAAAATTCTGATTGTTATCCTCAAATGGTCCTTCAGGTGAATGTGAATGAGCACACCCAGTTTATGTTTTTCATTGGACTAAATTTCTAACTTCTGAAATTAGGAGTAATAAGAGAACAATTTAAGGAACTCGAGTGAGAGTGGAAGGACCTGAGACCACTGGGTCAACCTTCATTAGTATATCAATATCACCCCGAGTGGTCCTTCAGGTGAATGTGAATGAGCACACCCAGTTCATGTTTTTCATTGGACTAAATTTTCAACTTCTGAAATTACAAGTTCTAAGTTTAGGATCCCGGGTGACAGTGGAAGGACTTGAGACCACTGGGTCAACCTTCATTAGTATATCGATATTATACTAACAGAGATGAAATTTGGTGTGATGAGATGACTGTTGATATGATCAGCGTGTCATGTCAGTAATGGGTGCAATGGGCCACGCCTTCGTATTACAGGCGCTTCAAACACAACTCCTTAATATTGCTGGAGAAAAGAAATTTCCGATGCTTTTCAGTGTATCCATTGCCATATGTAAGCTCTTAGTAAATACAATATCCTTAGGCAAAGAGGGCAGGCGCTGGTCTGAATTTTCAGGATGTAAAATAGACAAACCTGGCCAGAGATAAATGTCAAGCGCTCTAAGGACCTACTGGCTCTAAATAGACAAAGTATAGGTTCGTGATTAGTGTCCTAACGGGACACTGGACTCTAGGCACTCACGGGTGTATGCTGGAGTTGCCTCTAACGACTTCTGCAAGAGTTGCATGGACGAGGAGGAGGAGAGTCCATTGCACACCTGTTATGCACATGTCCAGTGCTGTCCAGAAGGAGACGCAATTTCCTTGGCGACTACTTTCTGGACTCTTTGGGAGATATCTCAAATAATATGATTAGCTGCATCAACTGCTTCTTTAAAAGCTCCAAATGACTGGACCTTTGAAAGGGATGGGACCTGTGTTTCATGGGGTATCACAAAGGGTCAATGTTGGCCTAACTGTGCCCCGGGCGGCCGCCTTACCTACCTACCTACCTACCTTTAGTGTATCAGGCTTCAAAGATCAGAATGGCCACGCCTTCTTCCCTACATTGTCTTAGTACTCATTGAGAATAACTCTATGGAACTACAATTTTATGGTGTTGGTAAATGTGGTCCGATTGCCAACCTAAATTGGATGAACTTCTATGCCCCCATTAACGAACGAATTATAACAATTGAAGGAATATGGGTAAAGGACATTTTATGTGTGTGAATTTGCTTGTATTCAATCTTCTACCACAAAATGACTTATAACTCTCTCAATACAATTGCTAAACGAGTCTTATTAGATAAGGACTCGTGGGTGGGCATGGTCAACTTATCAGTTCTTCTGGTGCAAATTTTTGTGTGCGGAAGTTGGTCCTCAAATACAAGTACAAGGTAATAGGTTGTCAGTGGTTGATTATCTAAGAGTGCAGCGACACTCCTGCCCATAGTTAGGCATGTGTGTGGAGCAGGCTTATATCTCCTTAACCAGAGTGCTTTAGGGTCAAAGGAGAAAATAACTACATTATCTATTTCCTATGTATATATTAATACAGTTTCTTATGAGTCGCGTACCTCGTAAGAGCGAAACGATACTCCTGGCTACAGTCAGACACGTATATAGAATAGGCTTATATCTCCTTAGCCACAGCTGCTTTCGGATCGCAGTAGGAGTTAACTGTATTGTCTATTTTTCATGTACTAATAAGAACATGTTCATGGATCGCATACCCTGCAAGAGTGAAACAACTCTCCTAGCCACAATGAGGCATATGTACGGAGCAGGCTTGTATCTCCTTAACCACAGCTGCTTGAGGATCGCAGAAGGAATTAACTGAATTATCTATTTATTATGTATCAATAAGAACCTGTTTAAGGATCGCATACCTCGTATGAGTGAAACGACACTCCTAGACACAGTCAGGAATGTGTCTGGAGCAGGCTCATATCTCCTTAACCACAACAGCTTGAGGATCGCAGAAGGAGTTAACTGAATTATCTATTTCCTATGTATATATGAAACCAGATTCTTATAGCGCGCTTACCTCGTAAGAGCGAAACGACACTTCTGGCCTATATCTCCTTAACCACAACTGCTTGAGAGCGTCAGGAGCAAATAACTACATTATCTATTTCCTATGTATATATTAGTACAGTTTCTTATGAGTCGCGTACCTCGTAAGAGCGAAACGACATTTCTGGCCTATATCTCCTTAACCACAACTGCTTGAGAGCGTCAGGAGCAAATAACTGCATTATCTATTTCCTATGTATATACTAATTCAGATTTTTATGGGTCCCATGCCTCCTAAAAGCGAAACGACTCTCCTGACTACAATCAGGCATGTGTATGGACCAGGCTTATATCTCCTTAACCACAGCTGCTTGAGGATCTCATTAGCAAATAACTTAATTATCTATTTCCTATGTATATATTAATCCAGATTCTTATAGCGCGCTTACCTCGTAAGAGCGAAACGACACTTCTGGCCTGTATCTCCTTAGCCACAGCTGCTTAAGGATCTTAGCAGCAAATAACTCCATTATGTTTTTTCTATGTTTGTACACGTCATCATGCTACGACAACTCTCTCTTGCAAATTGATGGTGGACCCTCATTAACACTCCAAAGAGTCCGACTGCCATTTGCTTTGTCGCAACCTTTCTGGCACTTAACCGAGTTAAGTGAAAGGCCAACATAATGGACATTTAATGTGCACGCGCTTGCCTTGCAGCTGTCACGGTCAATCTACGAGTCTTCCTGCTTTGCCGTTTTCCGCACTTTTATAGCACTTTTTGTCCTGCTGCCCACCATAATCAAATTGCAACGAGCACCCTTTACGCTTTTAATTTAGCCAACTTTTGATATTTGCCACTGTTCCGACCTCGGGCGTGTGCCGAAGACAAGTTACTTTTCAATTTCACCGTTCTCCCTGGTGCCCCTGTTTGCCACTCTGCCTCCCCGTGTGCCTGGTTCAGTACACATTTTTGCCATTTGTCTGCCCTGCCTTTTGCCCATTACCTTTACTCTAGAGTTGCATAATTGATGTTACTAGATACGAAATTGCCAAAGGTAACTTAATTAAAGAGCAAGCTTCGATTTTCCTCCATATGTGCATGTCTGACGGAGTGAATGAATTGTGCGAGCGGTAGTAAATGCTCAGTCGGCTGCATATATAAATATATATAAATATGTGTATATATGTATGAATGTGGCTTTTGTGTGCGTGCTAGAATGGCAGAGGAGGACCAAACCAGGAGTTTCCCTTTTTTATGTTCTGTTTTAATAAATAACAAAAAAAAGTACAAAAGTGTAACAAATCAGCAAATGAAAGAGCTTTCAGTATCCGTCCAAGTACCAGCAACTGCTTCTCTGTGGGAATGTGTGCGTGTTTGCGTGTGTGTGTGAGTGAGTTTCTGAATAGGTAAGTAAGTACGCCTTTATTACTAGGAAGAAGAAAAGAAACGGAAGGAAAAACCAGCAGAGAAATAATTGGTCAAGGTATTGATTGCAATATGAATACGAAATGTGTTGCTGATTAAAGTTCGAAAGGCCAAAGAACATGGCAGAGGAAATTTTGAAAATCCTTGCAATTATTTTGTAAATGGATTATAATGCAATGCGGTGAATCATATTTGCGTTTGGCAAAATCCTTTCGAGATAAAACCAGTACGAAAGCGGCTTATAGAGAAGGCATCTCATATGCTCGTACTTCAACCAGCAAATACAATTGGAAGCAGTCAGATGCGTAGTTAAAATCCTTTTATTGTTTTGATGGCCTAAATACGGCATGGGGAAACCTTTCTCTTTCATAATGCGTACTTTCATAAGCTTTCAAACGGTTCAAGTAAGAAGCACAGACACAAAAAGGAGTTTATAATCGCCTTTAATAAAATCATGAGCTTCGATTTGCATGGTGGCTTCTTCCTCCTAATGAAGGATCTTATTTAAGTGTCCATCTTTAATACATAGTGACAAGCCACAATGAAGTCAGTGAAAAGTGACATAACTGGAGCTTTAAAGTAACTCATATCCTGCGGGGATCGAAGTATCTTTTTGAACTTGTGCGACTTCGACTTATGTTGAGCTTTTGTGCGAAAGCCTCATATTTTGTGAAGAGAGCTTTGATAAATTAGCCTTGAACCTTTCAAGGCATCGAGTGGAAAAAGAAAGAAAGATGGAAACACGACGGATGTTGGTCAGGAAAATAAAGATGGCAGTGACTATGGCGCCTGAGGAAGTGATACCAGGGCCATTATAGGATCTTATCCCTTCCTCTAGATTTCTCTAATACTTCATCGTGAGTTCCATTTGGTACGAGACGTAGAGGAACGGATGAGATATTTTTGTAGAGGAAGGGATGAGATCCTGTTGTAGAGGAAGTAATGAGATCCTTTAGGACCCTATTGGTCTAAGTGGCCTCTCGCAAGGGGGTAGCCACTTCTAACTACCTACCTATGAGATTTCTAGATGACATTGCCCGGATATTATATATTGATGTGAGCACGGACGTCTCAATATAGTGTACTTCAAAATACTATTTGAATGTGTTTCGACCTTAAGACCAGAAAAGTTTAAAGAACTAGACACATTTTAAAGCCACAGTTATGCCATTATTCCTTGATGAAGCCAACTGAGACTGGTTTCTTGAGAAGAACAGTTCGTTTATTTATGAATACATTTTTTTAACGAGGTGATTACTCAATATTTTTTTGTGTATTTCTCCAACGGACCCTACCATCCCGTACATATTTTTTCTGATTACCTTCCTGATTACTTACTTCCTTCCTGATTACTTACTACCTTCCTGATTACGTGCTTTTAATAATCTCGATATATAGTTTCTTTATCTAATCAAATAGATGAGAGATCAGAGATCACAAAGTGTCAAAGTTTCGTCCTGACATCCTTTAAAATCTGCCTTATACTGCTATGATGACTGTCATTGAAGGCTCTGATCACATTCTACTTTAGGGATCGCTGCGGTCAGTGAGTCTAATCAATGCATACTGGCAATAAACATTTCCCATTAGGAATAATCTCTAAAGTCCATAAAATGTAGGTGTTCAATGATCCAAAACACCTTCCCCTCTTTTGAATATATTTCTTGATTTTTCTATCATGAATTTTTGCTCGTTGTTCAATAACATTTCTTATCCTTAATACTCTAAATAGAGACTCGATTAGAATCTGAGAATAATCATAGATAGAGGTAACATGTATTTCACCAGAGATTTTTATCAGCATCTGGGGATGAAATTTCTTTCTACAAAAAACATGCACGGTCAAGAAAAGAAAGTAGTCCTTCAAATGACCTATATTAAAGAACATTTTAGTATTGATCTTAGGAAGAGTCCTTCAAATGACCTCTATTAAAGAACATTTTAGTTTTGATCTTAAGAAGAGTCCTTCAAATGACCTCTATTAAAGAACATTATAGTTTTGATCTTAAGACGAGTCCTTCAAATGACCTCTATTAAAGAACATTTTAGTTTTGATCTTAAGAAGAGTCCTTCAAATGACCTCTATTAAAGAACATTTTAGTTTTGATCTTAAGAAGAGTCCTTCAAATGACCTCTATTAAAGAAAATTTTAGTATTGATCTTAAGAAGAGTCCTTCAAATGACCTTATTAAAGAACATTTTAGTATTGATCTTAAGAAGATTCCTTCAAATGACCTCTATTAAAGAACATTTTAGTATTGATCTTAAGAAGAGTCCTTCAAATGACCTGTATTAAATAGTATTTTAGTTTTAATTAAAGAAGAGTCCTTCAAATGACCTCTATTAAAGAACATTTTAGTTTTGATCTAAAGAAGAGTTCTTCAAATGACCTCTATTAAAGAACATTATAGTATTGATCTTAAGAAGAGTCCTTCAAATGACCTCTATTAAAGAACATTTTAGTATTGATCTTAAGAAGAGTCCTTCAAATGACCTGTATTAAATAGTATTTTAGTTTTAATTAAAGAAGAGTCCTTCAAATGACCTCTATTAAAGAACATTTTAGTATTGATCTTAAGAAGAGTCCTTCAAATGACCTCTATTAATGAACATTATAGTTTTGATCTTAAGACGAGTCCTTCAAATGACCTCTATTCATGAACATTATAGTTTTGATCTTAAGAAGAGTCCTTCAAATGACCTCTATTAAAGAACATTTTAGTATTGATCTTAAGAAAAGTCCTTCAAATGACCTGTATTAAATAGTATTTTAGTTTTAATTAAAGAAGAGTCCTTCAAATTACCTCTATTAAAGAACATTTTAGTATTGATCTTAAGAAGAGTCCTTGAAATGACCTCTATTAATGAACATTATAGTTTTGATCTTAAGACGAGTCCTTCAAATGACCTCTATTAATGAACATTATAGTTTTGATCTTCAGAAGAGTCCTTCAAATGACCTCTATTAAAGAACATTTTAGTCTTGATCTTAAGAAGAGTCCTTCAAATGACCTCTATTAATGAATATTTTAGTTTTGATTTTAAGAAGAGCACTTCAAATGACCGTTATTAATGAACATTTTAGTGTTGATCTTAAGAAGAGTCCTTCAAATGACCTCTATTAAAGAACATTTTAGTATTGATCTTAAGAAGAGTCCTTCAAATGACCTGTATTAAATAGTATTTTAGTTTTAATTAAAGAAGAGTCCTTCAAATGACCTCTATTAAAGAACATTTTAGTATTGATCTTAAGAAGAGTCCTTCAAATGACCTCTATTAATAAACATTTTAGTTTTGATTTTAAGAAGAGTCCTTCAAATGACCTCTATTAAAGAACATTATAGTATTGATCTTAAGAAGAGTCCTTCAAATGACCTCTATTAATGAACAGTTTAGTATTGATCTTAAGAAGAGTCCTTCAAATTACCTATATTAATGAACATTTCAGTATTGATCTTAAGAAGAGTCCTTCAAATGACCTCTATTATTGAACATTATAGTTTTGATCTTAAGAAGACGATCTACAAAGGAAAAAACTGGGTTACAATTGTGGCAGCTCTTATAAGGATATAATTATTGTCCTTCTGTGCTGTAATTATACCCTTTCAAGTATGGAAGAGATCCATTAATCATAATTAATACCAAGCAGAATTTGATTGTGTTTCTCCTGCGAAGACTGTTTTATTATTCAATGATAAAGTGTGACATCCTAGTACAGTAATTTTTAATCATTCCGGAATTTCTAGACACCAATTCGTGGTTCTTTCACCCGTGATGGATCTCCTTGATATAGTTAAAGATCTCATTGAGTACATATTTCGACCACACCACTTCGAGACATTGATCTGACGAATACATCAGCAAAAAGTATAAAACTATTTATTTCTTTTTATAGTTTGAATTATTAGTTTCTTTATCTGAAAAATTTTTAAAGTGTTCGTTTATTTTGATAAAATTTTCTTATAAAGATTCCTTTATTAAAATTTTCTTACAATGATTCCTTAAAGTCCTTTATTTAAATGAGCAAATCCTTTTTCGTTACTTAATTTGAAAGAACAAATCCTTTTATGTTATTAAAGGAACCCTTTTCTTTTCTATGAATCACTCATTCTTATGAAATAATCCCATTTTAATATCCTACCCTCAACATCAAATGTCCACTGAATCCAAAAGAAAGGTGGAGTTCCTTCAAAGTTTGTATTTAAGAAGTTCCGAGGTAGTCATTTAGTTTCCCATGATAAGCACCTATTACTGGGTTGCATCCAAGTAAATTGGGTTGAAGCTAAAATTTATTCCATATATGGACCAATGGCTCCGTTTCAGCCCTAATACTAGTAGGGCTGGAAAAGAGCCACTGGGTCAATAGCTTCATATATGGAACAAATTTTAGCTTCAACCCAATTGACAATATTGACCCAGCTCCATATTTGAGCCATTCTCTGCTGCCCTTATGGTAACTTTCCAATCCAATTTTTGCTATAGCTTCTCGATACCTTCCAAAAAGTTACCTTTCGGGAGATTCTCCATTTCTATAATATTTGTTTCCTGTCAGGACCTTACGAAATAGGTGAAGTTTGAATTTTCCAAATCTGATGACTCAAATGATCATCGTTCGCCTGGAACCTTGCTTAGAGTCGCAGCCTTTTTCTATAAAGTTCAGTCAAGTCTCATTGTCTTAAGACTGATCCAATAATCGAACTGTTGACATCATTATTGGCATAATATTTGCTCCCTGTCAGGAGCGTTTCGAGCCTACGAAATAGGCGGAAGTTTGAATGATCGAAATCTGATGATTGGTCACCTGGAACCTTGCTTGGAGTGGCAACCTTTTGCGTTAAAGTTCAGTTAAGCCCTTAAAGTCCCATTGTCTTAAAGACTGATCTAATTATTGATCCAAAGTACACGGGAGACCTCACTCAAGGAGCGGAAGAATCATGTTTGTGATGTTAAAATTCTCAGCTGATGTTGGTGCCTGAGGCTTGTGAGGGTAGCAGTTTATGGAATTCTCCACAGTTTGCTTCCATGTCATTCGAATAACTCCAACAAAAGTCCACTGATTGCTTTAACTGAGAACACTGCTCTATTAACACTAATTTTTCTAATGACTCCACCGGCCACTAACATGGCCTCCGCGTCGTCCTCCACCAGGGAATGAAATTAAATTCGATTGATTTCGACATTTACTTAATCCTTCAGCACATGCCATCGGTAGTGTCCAGTAGGACATCCCACATCCAACTCTAATAACGTTCAAATAAAACTGACCAAAGGCCGCCGCAGCTCGCGTCCCCGCTCAAACGATTGCGGCGTAAAATTGATTCAATTCGAAGCAATTAAAATTTATTTGTAGTAAAATTAATTTTTTGACTTTCCAAATGACGCATTACGCAAATTGTCCTTTCAATTATCGTTAAACTCCTAGCGCGGCGGCGGGTAGCACCAGCGCCCGGCAGCGACCGGCAACGACCGGGAGCGTCGCCGTGCTGAGACGCGCCGCCGGTCGGTTTCATGGCGATGGCAGTTTACTGTACCATAAAAAAAAGTAATCACTGGCTCGGCACGGCGCTGCTTTGCTGCTCTTTTATTGGGATCCACAACAACAAAGCCATGATTTTTATGCGATATAATAAAATTTATCGGCAGCAAACAAGAGAGATTTTTGTGACGCGTTGGCAGTATCAAGTCGAGTGGAACGAACAATTTCAGTCAGGTTTGTTACAAAATTGCCGTCGAAAGTATTTTTTAAGAGATTCCCATTTTAAAATTTAATATCAATAATAAAATTAATAAAGTTATGCGACCGATTGATGAAATTCGTTGTATTCGACATCGGCGGAACGTGACCAGAACGGTATCTAGCAATAGAGGGGCATCTCTGGATTGAGGGCGGTGTATCGCCGAAGGAGGGGCAGCGCAATCAAGCTTTAACTTTGCGTCGTAAAAGAAAATTAAAATCATGCTGAGCCGAGTGAGGGAAATTCTGGTCGGGGTTGTCCCAGAATTCTACGGAGATTATAGTGGCTTTTTATACCACATTCAAGTACCAGATGTTTGCTTTGTGCATATATCAATCAGTATATTGTCTCATTAGGGTTTTTCTTTTGCAGCTCTGGCAATAGAAGATGATCCCATTGGCCGTGTGAAATATCGTGAGGATATAGTAATGGAAGCATATGTTGCTGAAATGTCATGAAGACAGAGTGCGATGTCATGAAAACAAAGTGCGATGTCGTGGAAACAGAGTACGATGTCATGAAAACAGAGCACGCGTCACATTCATTCTTTATCAGCTCAATCAAGAACTCTTCTTGGTGATGATAAAATAGAAGCAAATCATCAGCTGCCTTATAAGAGTTATTTCGAGGTGGCATTTTTCTGAAACTTTCTCAAACAAATACAAATTCAGACCGTTTTTTTTTCCTCTTATAACTCAAGTTGCTGGAATATGGGTCCATAGGTCATAAATCAGGACTTGCACAACGAACTCTTCATCGAATTGTGGAAGAAGATCATCATGATATCATTATTATTATTATGTAATAGTCTCATATTTTTCCATGAAGTAATGTCACATTGTTCCATGAAGTAACGTCATATTCATATATTCCATGAAGTCATGGCATATATTTTCCAGAACTAATCTCATATTTTTCCATGAAGTAATGTCACATTGTTCCATGAAATAGCGTCATATTTTTCCATGAAGTCATGACATATATTTTCCAGAAGTAGTCTCGTATTGTTCCATGAAGTAACGTCACATTGTTCTATGAAGTAATCTCCGATTAGATTTAAGTTAGTACTATACGGTATAAGGGAAGATAGGTAGGTTTAGCGGTCACCAGAGAGGCACATTTAGGCCATGATTGACCGTTTGTGATACCGCATGAGACACAAGTAGAATGTGTCCTGAAGTTTCAGAATTGTGTCCACCGAATCTGCAGTCAGAGATGTCTGACAGGCCTATGCTGTTCAGGTGATACCTTAGGCAACAGTGTCCTGTCAGATACCCCACTAGACTCTTAAGACTTTCGCGGTTCAGGGTTAGTATCCTTTTGGAGATAATTCTGTTTGGAGTAAGAAATCTCTTTGCCTATCTTTGGCCAGAAGCATGCTGTCATTGAGTAGCTATCTGAGTCTCTTCCTATTTCCTAGGTAAGTCTGCGGCACATAGTCACGCCAAAGAAAGTTTCAGGGCCAATGAGTGGACGGAGCGCCCCTCTTTTCGCGAGGCAATCCGCCCTTTCATTCCCAGCGTGGCCTTCATGTCGTGGCACCCACCAAAGTGTGACATTGTTGTCCTTCCCTAGTTCATTCAGGATTTTATTACATTCTTCAGCCAATCTGGACGTATAATAATGCGATCCCAGTGGCTTAAAGGCAGCCTGGCTAACTGACATAATGTATATAAACCTGCCGTTTAGTCTCCTACGAAGGCATTCTCGGATACATGCTTCGTTGGCAAAAACTTCCGCTTGAAATATTGTGGAGTCTTATCCATAGATACTGCTTTTTGGAACAATGGCACCATTATGCCTGCTCCTGTACTACCGTCTTCGAATTTGAACCCATCAGTACAGCATACGTGGGTACCTTGTGGAATATTGGTAATGTATTCGTGAATCCTATCTCTTCCAGAGCTGTGAACCTTACAGAGTGTAGTGAATGATATTTTTCTCAACATATTGTCGGAAAACCTTATAAGGGGGTCATTCTGAAAGGGATAAAATATCCTCATATGCCCCCAAAAGCCTCCACCTTTTATGTTGGAGATGTCTTGAAGGTGTAAGGTTTCACCATAGGCCTCCCTCTCAATAGCTATGATTATCGGAGAAATGCCAGTGATGACTCCCAGAGCGCATCTACGCATCGCCCCTGGGACTCCCACACATACAGGACGATGGAGGTTATTTAGTTTATTAGTGGCCACTTTTTGTCCTACCTTAGGCCACCAAGCGAAATGTGAATAGGTGGCCATTGGTCGTACAATGGTGTTATATGACCAGTATGTTAGTATTGAGGGCATTCCTTCTTGTTGCTTTGTTGGTTATGAAATTTTAATGTGCGTTCTAAGTAAGCTTTTTGTCCAGGACTACTCCTAGATATTTCGCCTCCTTGGAATATTTTAAAATTTCCATCTTGAATCTTCGCACTTGCTACAAAGCCACTTACCCTCTATTAAATTGTGACTTAACGAATGGAGGATAAAGCCAAATGAAGCAAAATGTGTCCACTTCACATTTTCCTTTATTCGCTTTTCCTCCCTATTCGCTTCAATGGTCTAAACATTCCACAATTTCTATCTAAGGAAAGTTTAGTCAGATTGACTTCGATTGGTGAATGGGACAATTGTATACTTTAGTGGGTTTAAGGATAGTCCTTTTTCCTTCCACCAGCTGCTTAGGATCTTTTCTAGAAGAGAACAGATGATCTCCTTATGAGCACTTCAATATACATAACTATATCTACAGCATAATCTTGTGTTCTAAAGCCCAGACCGTTTAGCTTCTCTAGGAGTTCAGCCAACGTCCAGAGTTGAGGGGAAAGAACCCCTGCTTGCGCACCGCCCTTGGTTGTATTTATGGCTTTTTTGACTCCTTGTAGCTCAACATTGAAGGTTCTGGTTCTTAGCTTGCTTATAATCCAGCTGAAGATTAGGAGAGGAATGTCCTTAAGGATTAATGCAATTTTGTGTGCGTCAAATAAAGTATTATAGAAAGCACCTGAGATGTCCAAGAACGCACATAGTTTTAAGTTTAGAGCCTGTTCAATCATTTGTATTAGACTGTGCATAGCAGTTGTTTGCTCGATTGGTAGGCAGTCTGACTATCACACAGAAGCTTGTCCTTCAGATACGTTAGACTTTTGTGGCAGCTTCTCCATGGCTTTAAACATGAAGGAGCTGCGGCTGATGGCTCTATACGCTTTAGCCAGTTGAACTGACATTTTACCTGCCTTGGATATGAACACCACTTTTACCTCCCTCCATTTTAAAGGAATGTGAGCAAGCAGAAGATGGTCTGAAAAGAAAACACTTTTCAGACCATAGAGGAGTCGTGGCAGGATTCGAACCAACTTCCTCAATGGTTAAATTAAAATAAACTAAAAATTCATTATGACTTAATTATGGCTTAGGTGAATTGCTGATCAAGGATACTAAATTAAATAAAGTTAAATGATCAAACCACAATCCAGTGATCCTACTAATTCAGGTAACAATATATTTCCCATCCATTGAAAGTCGTCTGTCTGTGGGAGTCTCCCCTGGGATATTAACTTAATCAACTACCTCGTCACTAGATTTTTCTCACTGCCGCCATGACCATGGTAGACAAACCAACCAGCAAAATTTTCACTGACAGCTCCAGGCAATTTTTTGTTTGTTTCGAATTAGAAACAACAATTAATGCGCATCCTTTGTTGCATACGAGCCACGTTGGGGGCGTTGCATATGCCGGTGTCCTATAAATAAAATAAAATTACTAAAATGTCACTTCTCGTTAACTTCCAAATGTCCAGCGGACACGAGAGTACAATGCGTTGCACTGGACGTATATCACACCAGCGCAGGCCGAAGCGGGAAGATAGCGACAGAACTGAGCTCGCAGCACCGAAATGCAAAATGTGTGCGCCCACTTTGATGCAAATCTAAGTTGAAAACTAATTTCCACATGCTGTCAAAATTTTCCGCCACCGACATAATTTCACATTTCACATTTCGAATTTTCCACACATGAAATCCACACTGCAGCCCAAGCGAACAGTGCGAGCAGTGGCGTAGGTGGGGGCCACTTGCACCTGGAAATTATATAAATGCCTGAATGTGGGGGAATTCACTGCCATGGATAGAGACACGGAAGAGAATCGAAGGCAAATGGTGTGACAAGATGGCATTAATGGTTACTTCACTGTTCAGTTATGAAGGAAATGGCAAGCCTTAGGGTTCCATGGCCATCAAACATGGGTACAGTGGCAATTATACCAAATCATAATGGCTCAAAGATATTACGAGTGGTTCACAGTGCTTGGAACTGTGGACAAAGTTGGCCTGATCTAGTCTCAAAACAGTGCATTGTTTGTTCCATTCTCCTAGATTGTTGGATACTTTTAACCAGAGAACACGGAGAAAAGGAAACTCTTTTTCGCTGCCAGCGTCTCGACACCACGATTTTGAGTGGATTCAACACGATTTTGAGTGATTCACCACGATTCTGAGTGGATTCACGACGATTTTGAGTGGATTCACCAGGATTCTGAGGGGATTCAACACGATTTTGAGTGGATTCACCACGATTCTGAGTGGATTCAACACGATTTTAAGTGGATTCATGTCCGTCTGCTTTATTTCACTGCTTTGCCGTTTGACGTTTAAGCTTCTTTACTCTGTATACTCTGCTCTTAACAATCTCCTTTAATAGGATACTTACCTATCCTACTTTGACTTCCTTCAAATCCATCTAAGGGCCAACATCCAAAGTCAAGGTAAACTAATTTTCACTGACACCCTCATTGATTGCTACCCACTTTTTACTACACACAATCCAACACACAAAACTTGACCTCTACACATAGCAATAAAAACTGCCAAACCCCCAAAATAATAAATACCCACTACGCCAGTGTGCACGCGTATTTGTCACAACTCATTTGCACGATATTAAAGCATTTATGCAGGCGGCAGGCAGCACAGCAGCGATTTGCAGTGGCTCAGCTGCTGGCGCGTAGCCTTTGCCATAATATCGTTGTTGTTGTAGCTGCTGTTACTACCGTTGTTGTTGCTGCTGCTGTTGTTGTTGCTGATGCTGCTGTTGTTGTTGCCGCTGCTGTTGTTGTTACTGTTGTTGCCACTGCTATTGCTGTAGTTGTGGTTGCGACAGTTGCCGCTGGTAGCCAAGCGTAATTTATCACACCTTTCAGCGTGCTGAAATTTAAAGCATTACTCATGGCTAAATAAGGAGGTGGTAACCTCCCATACGGCAAGTGGAATGCCAGCGCCCCGAATGTCGACAAGAAAATTGTAAATCAGAGAGCATCCCAGCAGTAATTGGAGGTAGCACCATTTTAGTAGTTGGTCTAAGTTGAGCAAAATCAAAGAAAGGAAAGATCTTCGATATATGGTCGTGATAATCAGGGAGCATTATCCACAAGACAATCATGTTAAGAATATATTTATCAGCGAGGGTTCCAACTGGGCGTCTTCTATAAGGAGAGAGACCAGGACAGCATAGAACAGTTTCTCAGTGTTTGTTCTAACTTTACAGAAAGAGGAGGAGCATGATGATGGATCACACATGCTGGGAATGTACCTGGGCTCATTACTTATCTCTAGACTTCTACGATTCATAAGAGTCGAAGAAATTTGAAAAGGTGTAACTTCCCCGTTCATAATTCTGCAATATCCCCCCAATGTCCATTGCCCTGTATCTCCTCTTTCTACCATATCCGCTTTCCACTATGTGCTCCTCGCTCTATCTCATCCTTTCTATATACCTTCTTTCCTTTATCTAGTCTTTCGTGTATCTCCTCTTTCCTCTATCTCTTCTATCCTTTTATCTCCTCTTTTCTTTATCTCCTCTTCTCTTTACCTCCTCTTTCCTCTAAGTGCTCTTCGCTCTATCTCATCCTTCCTCTAAACCTTCTTTTCTCTATCTAGTCTTCGTGTATATCCACTTTACTCTATCTCTTCTATCCTCTATCTCCTCTTTCCCCTGTCTCCTCTTTCCTATATGTGCTCTTCGCTCGGTCTTCTCCTGCCTTTATATCTTCTTCCATCGACCTCCTCTTTCCTATATATCCTCTTCCCTCTATCTCTTCTACCCTCTATCTCCTCTTTCATCTATCTCCTCTTACCTCTAAGTGTTCTACGCTCTACCTCATCCTTCCTCTATACCTTCTTCCTCTATCTCCTCTTTCCTCTATATTCTCTTTCCCCTATCTCCTCTTTCTTCTATGTGCTCTTCGCTCTATCTCATCCTTCCCCTATACCTTCTTTCCTCTTTCTAGTCTTTCATGTATCTCCTCTTTCCTCTATCTCATCTTTCCTCTATGTGCTCTTCCCTCTGTCTGCTCCTTCCTTTATATCTTCTTCCTTCTATCTCCTCTTTTCTATATATCCTCTTCCCTCTATCTCTTCTACCCTCTATATCCTCTTTCATTTATCTCCTCTTTCCTCTATGTGCTCTTCGCTCTACCTCATCCTTCCTCTATACCTTCTTTCTTCTGTGTCCTCTTTCCTATATATCCTCTTTCCTCTATCTCCTCTTTTCTGTTTCCTCTTGCCTCTATCTCTTCTTTCCTGAATCTCCTCTTTCCTAAATCTTCTCTTTTCTCTATCTCCTCTTTTCTCTGTATCCTCTTTCCTCTATCTACTCTTTGTTCTATCTCCTCTTTCCTCTATCTCCTCATTCCTCTATCTCCTATCTCTCTTCTTTACACTTTCATCTCGCTTAGGATGCAATGGGCATCACTTGGCTGATTGGTTGAACAACTCTTTCCTAGGAGGTTTTCTGGACTACCCACTTCTATCCATCTATCTATATACTGGGAAGGAAGGAAAGAATTTTTTAGGCTATTCACATATTTTCTTGATGGCAGGATCCTCTTTTATTTTCTTTTATTTCTCTTGCTTGTGACGACCATATCAAAGACTCTCTGGATGACCCTACCTTAGACTCAATACCATATGTGGTTTTTAATTGGTACCCTCATCAGGCTCCTGTATTGCAGCACCATCCACTTGGAGACGCTTTTAGTCTCCTGGTGCTTCTAGAATTAGTGGGAACGGAACCCATGGGTGCCAATTGTGCACCCGTAAACACATTGCCATCACCTTATCCCAGCAAACACATAAGGCGGTACAATGAACCTCTTCAAGTGAGGTGAGATAAAGAGAAAGAGAGAGGAAAACCAACTGTCTCTCATCAACAATAGTTCAGTATTTTGTTCTCTCGAGAGTGTAGCCAAGGAATAATGTGAGAGAGGTACTTATTTCTTTGAAGTTTTGTACTTACAACTCCCTTCACGTTGCCCCTCACACTCCTCACATGCACAGAGCTGAATGATTTGTGAGGTGGTACAGAGAAAATTTTCGAGGTGTTCTCTCACACCATTGTCATGTATGAGGCATTTTGGTACAACAAAGTGGTTTAGGTGTTCCCTTACACCATTGTCATGTATGAGGCATTTTGGTACAACAAAATGGTTCAGGTGTTCCCTTACACCATTTTGGTACAACAATAAATGTCCCATACAAAATCGTCTCGTATGGGACAATGAGTGACAGACGACTACCAATATTTTGATTTGCATGTTTCTAAAAATCTATTTTACTCTATCATTGTCTCTCCTCCCCTGGTGGAGGCAAAGACTCTTCATTTAGTTACTGACGCCTTCACTTACTCTTGCGCCTTCACTGTTGCCAACATTCCCGACTGGGTACTTTTGACAGTCTTCTCATATCGCTGTTACCTTACTTACTTCTGCCTTGATTCCACTGCCCTGCCAACAGTTTTTTATCGCAGCATACTTTGTGGCATGTAAGGAGTGCAACGACATTTTGCCAGGCATGTGCTAAACGAGTGAGACTCCCAGGAAGAGAGGGGGAAATGAGTGCTGGAGTCGTGCTTGCTTTTAGCGCCAATAATGCCAACAAATTAAACATTGTTTGCGGCCCAAAGGAAAGCCAGGAATGCTCGTTCGTACTCCACTTGATAACTTGTATTTAATTCATTTAGTTTACGTTGCTTTACTCTATGCTTAGAGCACATTTCAAACCATTTCACTTATGTAAACTGTCCTTTGCAAACCAATCGAGGAGCGGAGTCCTTTCAGCGCCGCCTCTAAAACTATAAAATTGTTTTCAACAACTGCAGCACGAATAATAAACTTTACAAATTTCCAAATTGTCTTTGATAACAATTTCGATAACAACAACAACACCAACAACTACGAGAAGAACAACAACTACGACAACGACGACAACGACAGGCACAACAAACAACAACCATGAAGACAGCCGGTTATTGCACTCACTGCACCTCAAAGGATGTGCGTCGAGTGTGCGACTTGACTGCAACTGAAAATCAATTGCAATGACACAACTTTGCGCCAGAGTTTGAATTAAGCAAAAATGCAGCAATGCAGGACGAGACGCAGCAGTTCAGCTCAGCCGAGCTGAACACGGAGTTAGTCGCTCGTACGTGTGCGAGTGAGTGCAGCTGCAAAGATTTGCTGACAGTGACCGGACACGGGTGTGGAGCTGGGATGTGGGCATGGGACTGCCAAGGATTGTGCTAGCACATGAAATCTTCGGCGGAGTTGACAAACATCATGGGCAAATTCAATTTCGAATTGCTCAATTGCGTTGAATTTCAATAAATATTTGTACAAGTATAAATGTGCGCACAGCAAATACTCACCAGGCGTTGGGATCACTGCATCCGGACGAAGTGAGGCGGCTGACAGAAGGACACGTTGTGGCGCTGAACAACAACCCAACCTGTGCGGACGTTGTTACTGCCACTGGAAATACAAACACAGTGCAGCAAATTCATTTTGAGCACACACAGAAACTGGCACTGGCTGAGGCAGTAGCTGGCGACGGTGCTGGTGCTGGAGCTCCAGCCAATGGCACAACCTTTGCGCACTCTAATTTCCTATTAAAATTCAATTTTCCAACTGATTTTCCCAAATAGCAGAGAGACGGGGCAAAGCACGGGGCGAAACGAAGAACAAGCCAAACAAATCGTTCGTTTTCTTAAGACAGAAGTCACAGGAAGTCAATTGATAAAAGTCGTCAAAGGAAACATGAACAACATCTGCAAAAAGCGGAGGCAATGGATTCCGAAACGGAATCGGAATCGAATAAAAATCCACAACAAAAACAACCAGAACAACAAAAAAGCAGTTGAGAATCTGGCAAAGCAGAGGCGAGCAAGCAAGTGCAGAGATCCAAGAGCCAATAAATTTGAAAAACTCAACGACAACAACAACAACAACAACAACAACAACGTAAGTCGTATGGCAATCGGAGTAGCTGGAATTTTTGGGTGCTCAGGTGCATTACACTCAGATTGCAGCAGTCATCATCTTCATCAGGGACGACAGCGGCAGCAGAAATGCTCGAACCCAGAGTAGCAGTGTCAGCAGAAGCCGCCATCAGCAGCAGTCAGCAATATTACGGCAACTATGAAACGTCAAATTGACTTCCTCGGCGGGGTTGCTTGGCCCGGACGAGTATGTGGCAGCGCGCCGGGCCGGGAACGCTCATTGTGCATGCATGAAGCGCTGCTGCAATTTTAATGAAAACGCCGAAAATATTTACAAACAGATAAAACTATCAACTGCTCAGTCGAATTAGGCATCGCGAATGGATATCGTCGCATCCTTTTCAGTCAGTTTAGTCGCAGATAATTCCCGTTAACTGCAACAGCGCTGACGTTCGAGCGAGTTACCTGGGACGGTGATGTGGGGACGGTGATGTTGGGAGGGTTATGTAAGGAAGATAATGGCGGAACGGTCGTCGGAGGACGGTTATTTTGGGAAGGTAATGTGAGCACGGTGAAGGCGGGACAATCAGGTGAGAAAGGTTTTATTGGGATGGTTATGTGAGAGGACGGTGATAGGCGGTGAAGGCGGTACGGCGGTAATTAGTTGCGACGATGATGGGAGGACGGTGATGTCGGGCGCCGATATTACGATGGTGATCTGGGGACGGTGATATTGAGACGGTTATATTGGTACAGGGATGTTGGTAAAGTACCAAGGGGCACTTCACTGACAGTACGACAAGGAAGTAAGTAAAAGGTCGTGCCATAGGATTCTAAGTAGGCAGAGATTCCAAAGATCATAAAGTTCAAATCTCACCTCAAATTTTTAGCAGTCTCAGGTATTGGTACAGGGATGTTGGTACAGTACCAAGGGATATTTCACTGACTGGTAGACAAGGAAGTAAGTAAAGGGTAGTGGCATAAGGTTTTAAGTAGGCAGAGATTCCAAAGATCAGAAAGTTCAAATCCCAGCTCAAAATTTTACCAGTTTCAGATGTTGGAACAGTACCAAGGGACACTTCACTGACAGGTAAGACAAGGAAGTATGTAAAGGGTCGTGGCATAGGATTTTAAGTAGGCAGAGATTCCAAAAATCATAAAATTGATATCTCACCTAAAATTTTTAGCAGTCTCAGGTATTGGTACAGGGATGTTGGTACAGTACCAAGAGATATTTCACTGACTGGTAGACAAGGAAGTAAGTAAAAGGTCGTGCCATAGGATTCTAAGTAGGCAGAGATTCCAAAGATCATAAAGTTCAAATCTCACCTCAAATTTTTAGCAGTCTCAGGTATTGGTACAGGGATGTTGGTACAGTACCAAGGGATATTTCACTGACTGGTAGACAAGGAAGTAAGTAAAGGGTAGTGGCATAAGGTTTTAAGTAGGCAGAGATGCCAAAGATCAGAAAGTTCAAATCCCAGCTCAAACTTTCACCAGTCTCAGATATTGGTACAGTACCAAGAGAGACTTTACTTTCAAGTACGAAAAGGAAGTAAGCAAAGGGTCGTGGAATAGGGGCTTAAGTAGGCAGAGATGCCAAAGATCAGAAAGTTCAAATCCCAGCTCAAACTTTTACCAGTCTCAGATGTTGGTACAAGGATGTTCGTACAGTACCAAGGTACACTGACAGGTAAGACAAGCAAGTAAGCCAAGGGTCGTGGCAACGGGTCGTGGCAAAGATCAGGAAATTCATATCTCATCTCCAACTATATCAGAAACAACTCAGTCTCAGATCAGAATCTGCTCAGATACGACGGGTTATATTCAGCCGTGGCAATTTATACCAAAAGATTTTCAATCCAAAGAGTGTTTAGGAATTCGTTATACCTCCTGTAGAGGTGTTGTTCAAAGACCCTAGGAAAGTTGTCCAAGGTAGTTTAGAAAGCAAAAGTGACACCCACTTTGTACGCCGAGTATAGGACTATCTACTAGCAACTGAATAGAGGTATCATCTTCTGAATTTACAGATAGAGTGTCGGCAGTGACTTACATTGTGGTCATGTTAATTTACGAGCCAATGTGATGTGCGACATCTTATCCAATCCCCTGTTAGCCTTTTAGCAAAAGTGTTAAAGTCTTGAAGAGAAAGAAAGGAACTTATCAACTAGATTCAAATAAATATCTACTCAGATAGCCACGCGGCCATCAAGTCAATGAACTTGGTGGCACTGAAATCAAAGGTTGCTCAGGACTACCGGGCAGTCCTAAATGATATCAGCACCGTTTTTAGGGTACGCCTTATATGGGTTCCGGAACATAAGGATATTGAGGGGAACTGTAGGGTTGATGAGTTAGCCAGAGGGAGCACCAACCTTCCTTTCTGCGAGGTAAGAATACCAACTGCCACGTGCAAACTGATGCTGAAGAATAGGGTTGTATGTGAGGCCAATGGGTCTTGGGGAGACGACTGCACTTGCTTAACGACCAGGCTAATGTGGCCGGAGCTTACTAGACGTAAATCTAGAGACTTGCTTGCCTGTCAAGAGAAGATATCTGTAAGGTCGTGTCTTGTATAACTGATCATTGGCTATTCGGCAGGCATGCTCTCAGGCTGGGAGTAATCTCTAATGAATACTGCAGAGTCTGTGGGGATGAGGAGGAGGAGGAGACTGTGGAACATCTGTTCTGTAGGTGCCCCGCTCTGGCTAGAATTGGAGCGGGCTCTTTAGGCAACCATGCTTTTAACTCTCTTACAGAAGTGTCTGGCGCGAAGGTCAAACAAATCCTGCGATTTCTTAGCGCTTCGAAAAGATTTCAGGGGTAAATCAGAGGTGCGTTGTTACGCGGTGGTATCACAATGGACCCATGGTGGTTTGACTGAGTTGGTCCGTAGGCCGGTTACCACGATAACCTAACCTAACCTAACCTACATTGACAGTTAAATCATTGGGATTCATTGTGATACCAACAGATATATAAGTATCCCTATTGAGAATATCAATATACAACGTACTCTTAAAAGTCCTGAGATTCAAACTCATTAAGGACTGTGAGCAAATACCGCCTGAGAATCTAAATAGGTACAGCCTGAGAATCTAAATAGGTCAATATATAACTCACTTTAGTTCCACATATCCAAGGAACAACAAAAAAAAACGACACGAGACCGATTCCATAAAAAATTACCTTCAAAGTTGGGGATTAATCGGAGGAGAATGGCTTCATTTTGAAGGATTTGGAAGAGAGTCTAAGATTAGGACTATTGTCACAATATTGGCAGAATATGATTTTCTTTTTATAATAAAAGGAGATTGTTCAGATTACTTAATCTTCATCTCTTTCCAGTTACTTGGAGAATTCAAATGCATCCACTAGATCAGGTGAAAACATACTAATTCCGAATTGAACGAACTGGTACCCTAAATGGTGATGTGATATGAGATCTGTCGCATGTTACACAAGTTATAAGAAGTCAAAATATAAACTAAACATACCGGGAAATCGAAATCGAATCTAATTTAGGAATAAGACTTGCCGGGACAGGTTCTCTGGATTGTGGTTTGGATAACCCCAATAACACTGGAGAAGCAAGAATCAAATTGCCATTGTTAAGAAGCCAGGAAGAGTCATTTTGCCGCCTGCGCTTGGTGTATGAATGATGAATCTTCCCAGTTTTAAACATTGGGAAGACTGTATTAATAGGGGGTTAATAGGTAATGCAAGTAGAATCACACGTTGTGGCCACCAGCTGTTAACGCGTTGCCTCTCTTATCTAAGTCCTAGCTCCACTTCCAAGCGACGACCCCTGGAAACCTGAGCCGAGATGGTGTATCAAATCACTGTGGAAGACGGGGTCAGGACCAACGGAGTGGCGCGAAATGGTTCTACAAAAAGGGGGTTGAGCGAAGGCTGACAATCGTCCTCATACAACAAAACATCTGTTATGAGGCCCACTATTGTGGGAGGTCAAGGTTTAACTAGGACCGTCGAGCCAACAATGATGATGATGATGAATACCTGATCTGCTATCTCGCAGTGATCCATCGCACAACTTTCTAATGTGGCTCTCTTCATTTATCCCATTATTCCATTCTTGTAAGATGAGCTCAGCGAGAGTTCTATGGAGCCTATTGGGTAGACCACAGGACCTCGCCATTAAACAAGCCATCCAAGCTCATTTCAGCATTGGATCAGTTTGGAATACGTCTAAATTGAAAGAGTCTGCCTGAAGACTGTTTGCAAGAGACCTTGAAAGACACTCCAAAGAAAGATGACCTGATGATCTTACAGAGAGAGAACATCCAATAATACACTACAATCTTACAAGCTAATGTAGTATTAAATGTTCTGTCTCTCTTTCTTTGTAGTATTATTCAAGGACTCTTGCAAACAGCATCCAGGCAGACTCTTTCAATTTAGACTATTAAAAACTGATTCAACGCTGAATCTCTTCTTTCAGAGAGTTTTGTTTGGAGTATTGCAGCCATTGCCTGTGAGTAACTCTCAAGATCTTAAACAATAATCTGCTTAAGCCTTCCTAACTCCTACTCTAATAAGATGATGACGTCAGAGATGAAGTTGTTGACATGACGTTTGAAGATCCTCATTGTCGGCTAGTAACTTAATTGCTCATACTTTCTGCTCGCTTCGGAAAGCTCATTCTATGAAATAATAAAATTTCAGCTTCTACACGACTGCATACACAAAGAGCGCTCTTCCGGCACCACTTAATCAACATCAGCTCCAGCACATTACCTTCTGCATACACCTTGTCATTTGGTGGTATTTGTGGTTGGCCACTGTATTGGTAGCCGTGGATGCATGTGGACGATACACCATATCGAACTCAAAGCGACTCGTCCACTCCGTGCCGTATCAGACCGGACTGGACTGGATTGGATTGGGTCGGGTTGGGGTCCGGCCAGACCGCAGAGTTAAAAGCACCGCTCCTGCAAGTGCTTCATTTGACTTTTATGCACATCCTCGTTGAATAGCGCTCCGAACTTATATAAAAATCCATATGTAGTTGGGAGGATGTGTGTGCTTCTGTGGCCGTATGCATATGAGAGGACTTCTGTGTGTGTGGGTGGGTGTGAATAAAAATTATGCTCACTATGTATGCATTTGTGTGTGTGTGTGTGTGTGTCCTTGCTGAATCAATCATGGCTGGCTTGGCTGCTGCTCCCTGATTAAGCTGTTTCAAAAATCAAAAGTTAATTTCCATTTTCAGTACCTGAGCGGGCGGGCAATTGTTCCGCGTTTCCAAGCGAAAAGTAATTCTTGATTGCTTTCACATCGTTTTTACATGCAATTCCTGAATGCATTAATGAAAAGGATACACAGCATCTTCAGCACTTCCCCATACAACTGGGTGCGGTACGGTGCGGCAAATTGATTGCTTCTGCAGAGGTTGAGGCGGAACAACAACGACTGAGTGAGTGAATGGCTTTATGGAGTTAATCAGATGGAATGATTTTTAACTGTAATTTTCAATTGCGCCAAAAACAAAGAATGCCACCATCATGGAAATCCTTTTAATGCCATTCAACTCCTTACAAAAGGACTCTGGTTGGAAATGGAAGCCGTATGTTAATAAATCATTTTCAATCGCGTTATATTTAATAATTAAAAATTACATTTAATTTAATGCAAGAGCATATAACGAAACAAGTTGCAGATGCTTTAATGTGGGTGCCTGTATTCAAAGAACCAGAGACGACAGGGGAGATGGGAATATTTAACCAGAGAGTTCAGTATACCTGGTGCAATTTGCTGGTATATTATGGACCCTGCAGTACTTGTGGACTGATACATTGAAATGTCTCCAAGGATTTAGAAACAAATCCAGAACACATAACGAAGAGCTTTATATTCTTAGATCAAATCTGAGTGGATCTGCGATAGAGTATAGTTCAAGCAATGATTGTGAGAAGGTTCACTAAGTGATTAGATTGGATTGCATTGGATTGCATTTTATAACTGACAGCTATACTCAGGGCTTAGTATTCTTAGATCAAATCTGAGTGGGTCTGTGATAGAGTATAGTTCTGGCAGTGATTGTGCGAAGGTTTACTAAGATTAGATTGAATTGGATTGGATTGCATTGGATAACTGGCAACCTTACTCAGGGCTTAAAATTCTTAGGTCAAATCTGAGTGTGTCTGATTGGTAAGCGCGGTAATCTTCTGGCAAGTGAAACCTTATCAACCTCATGAAAACCTGTGAATCGAAAATATCAGCAAATAGTTAAAAAGAAAATTCATTAAAATGAACTTAAATGATTCTGCGAAAGTCCACAAAAAGGCTAAAAAAATATATCCCTCAGAAAAACTGAAGAGCTGCATATAAACTTCAAGAACAACCCAGCACTAATCCAGTGTAGCCCCTAACTCGAGCCTCAAGAATCTTTCTTTTTGGCTTCCTATGCTATTTGAGGGGTTAAAGGAACTAAACCAAAATACATGATTTGCACTATGGACTCCATAATTTCGATAGTTTGTTGATGGAAGATTCTACTCAGTCCACTCATGAAGAGTTTTCGTCAAGTTTCACACCTCAAAGTTCACAGCATGAAAACAAAAGTGGACAACCCCTCAGTTGAAGCGAGCCTCCTGGTCTGTTATATGATGGAGAAACACGGTTCGTCTCCGAATCAATGACAATCGATGAGTGCATTTTTGTTAAACGCATAATCCCAGAGCTATTCTGGTAAATTCTGTTCCAAATTCTGGGTTTGGGAGATTGGTGAACACAAGTGATACCCAAACAAATCTGAAAATCCCCAATAGAAAATAGAGGGGTTCGGCCTCACAATTAAAAAGATCTCCACTAAAATAACCAACCGAGTTCTCCTGTATACCCAACAAGAAATTCAAAGGAGATGACGTCTGAAAGTCATGTGACGATGTTCCATGCATAGCTGTACCTGTGTTAGACCTTAAGGTTAGGTTAGGTTAACGTGGCAGCCGGTCTAAGGACCAGCTCACTCAGACCACCATGGGTCCATTGTGATACCACCGCGTAACAATGCACCTCCGATTCACTCGTCGAACCATTTCGAATCCCTAATAAAGCGCAGGATTTATTTGACCTTCGCGCCACACACTTCTGTAAGATTCGTATTTGCCTAAAGAGCCCGCTCTGCTTCTAGCCAGATCGGGACACCTACAGAAGAGATGTTCCACAGTCTCCTCCTCATCTCTACAGCTTATGCAGTATTCATGAAAGAATAAAAAGAAACAAGAGAAAAAATAGACCTGAAACGTATATATTTCTATAAGAATCGGAAATAACTGAACAACAGATTCAAGGGAGAATCCTTAAAGCTCTCTCTGAATAGATTGAGCGAAATTTTTTAAAGCCATATCAAGCTTTATTGTCATTTTTGAATCTTCCTCATTCAAAAGCGTAGGGAAGAGTGATAAACTCAGGGAGGCTCTTCATATAAAATCGGGAGATATACTTATATTAGGGCGGGTTGAAAGATTGCTTGTTCCTGACTTCAAACAAATAGTCGGTTATTTACAGGCATGTTCTCATATTCTCCACTAAACAGAACTCGATTTTCCCATATACGTTTCAGCTTCTGGATATCTTCAAGGATAGTGCTCATTGGAGAGATATTCAAAATACCCAATTACAGCACTAATGACGTCAGTGAGTATCATAATATAATATGTATCATAATATAATATGTATCATAATATAATATGATATCTGAATGTCTTCAAGGATAGTGTTCACCCGGGAGATACTCAAAAAACCCAATTACAGCACTAATGACGTCATTGAAATAGTATCAGTTTCCCCTGATAGAAGGTTTAAGCTTGGAAGCAGATGCGATTATGACGGAAATGGGTTGGAATTTGACCTCATGCTAAGGTACTCATCGAAAACACTTCCCCTCTCCTTCTTGGAAACTTTGAGTCATTATGGTTTAAGATGCTTATAATAGAGAACATCATACCTTTTTCCCGAGAGAAGCTTAGTAGCTGACCTATAATAATGATGAGTCTTTCCCGCTGACAGTTGTTGGATAAGAAACGGTGCTGAAAGAGTCGACTTGTAATAGAATAGATTCCTTGTGCCTGTAGAAGTCTAAACTTGTCGTTAACTAATGAATTGTTTACTCAAGGAAGTTCCAAATGAGCCGGTTTATAATGGACAATAACAATGAGGTGGGTTTTACTGCCACAGATGTTTACTCAATGAAGTGCCTGAAGAGCTTACAATGGATAGTAATACTTTTTCTCTACAGATGTTTACTCAATGAAGTTCTTAATGAGCCGGCTTATAATGGACTACATTGCTTTTTTCCGGAAAGTTCTAGGATAGCCAATAACAATGATGTGGGTTTTACTCATACAGATGATTACTCAGTGAAGTTCCTAAAGATCTTATAATATATTGAATTCCTTTTTCCTGGAGAATTCTAGGATAGCCAATAGCAATGATGTGGGTGCCACTCCACCATACTTTAGTTCAGAGAACTTCCTAAGGTGTCAACTTATAATAGACTGCATATCTTTTTCCTGGATATACCAATGAAGGGTCTTACAAGGCTACATGATGGGTCTTTCAAGTCTACATGATGAAGGGCCTTTCAGGGCTACACGATGAGTCTTCCAAGTCTACATGATGAAGGGTCTTTCAGGGCTGCATGATGGGTCTTCCAAGTCTAGATGATAAAGGGTCTTTCAAGGCTACATGATGGGTCTTTCAAGTCTACATGATGAAGGGTCTCTCAAGGCTACTTGATGGGTCTTTCGAGTATACATGATGAAGGGTCTTTCAAGGCTACATGATGGGTCTTTCAAATCTAGATGATGAAGGGCCTCTCAAGGCTACATGATGGGTCTTTCAAGTATAGATGATGAAGGGCCTCTAAAGGCTACATGATGGATCTTTCAAGTCTAGATAATGAAGGGCCTCTCAAGGCTTCATGATGGGTCTTTCAAGTCTAGATGATGAAGGGCCTCTCAAGGCTACATGATGGGTCTTTCAATTCTAGATGATGAAGGGCCTCTCAAGGCTACATGATGGGTCTTTCAAGTCTAGCTGATGAAGGGTCTCTCAAGGCTACATGATGGGTCTTTCAAGTCTAGCTGATGAAGGGTCTCTCAAGGCTACTTGATGGGTCTTTCGAATATACATGATGAAGGGTCTTTCAAGGCTACATGATAAAGGGTATTTCAAGGCTATATGATGAAGGATCTTTCAAGGCTACATGATGGGTCTTTCAAGTCTACATGATGAAGGGTCTCTCAAGGCTACTTGATGGGTCTTTCGAGTATACATGATGAAGGGTCTTTCAAATCTAGATGATGAAGGGCCTCTCAAGGTTACATGATGGATCTTTCAAGTCTACATGATGAAGGGTCTTTCAAGACTTCATGATGGGTCTTTCAAGTCTATATGATAAAGGGTCTTTCAAGGCTACATGATGGGTCTTTCAAGTCTACATGATGAAAGGTCTTTGAAGTCTGCATGATAAAGGGTATTTCAAGGCTACATGATGAAGGGTCTTTGAAGTCTGCATGATAAAGGGCATTTCAAGGCTACATGATGGGTCTTTCAAGTCTAGATAATGAAGGGCCTCTCAAGGCTACATGATGGATCTTTCAAGTCTAGATAATGAAGGGCTTCTCAAGGCTACATGATGGGTCTTTCAAGTCTACATGATGAAGGGTCTTTCAAGGCTACATGATGGGTCTTTCAAGTCTAGCTGATGAAGGGTCTCTCAAGGCTACATGATGGGTCTTTCAAGTCTAGCTGATGAAGGGTCTCTCAAGGCTACTTGATGGGTCTTTCGAATATACATGATGAAGGGTCTTTCAAGGCTACATGATAAAGGGTATTTCAAGGCTATATGATGAAGGATCTTTCAAGGCTACATGATGGGTCTTTCAAGTCTACATGATGAAGGGTCTCTCAAGGCTACTTGATGGGTCTTTCGAGTATACATGATGAAGGGTCTTTCAAATCTAGATGATGAAGGGCCTCTCAAGGTTACATGATGGATCTTTCAAGTCTACATGATGAAGGGTCTTTCAAGACTTCATGATGGGTCTTTCAAGTCTATATGATAAAGGGTCTTTCAAGGCTACATGATGGGTCTTTCAAGTCTACATGATGAAAGGTCTTTGAAGTCTGCATGATAAAGGGTATTTCAAGGCTACATGATGAAGGGTCTTTGAAGTCTGCATGATAAAGGGCATTTCAAGGCTACATGATGGGTCTTTCAAGTCTAGATAATGAAGGGCCTCTCAAGGCTACATGATGGATCTTTCAAGTCTAGATAATGAAGGGCTTCTCAAGGCTACATGATGGGTCTTTCAAGTCTACATGATGAAGGGTCTTTCAAGGCTTCATGATGGGTCTTTCAAGTCTATATGATAAAGGGTCTTTCAAGGCTACATGATGAAGGGTCTCTCAAGGCTACTTGATGGGTCTTTCGAGTATACATGATGAAGGATCTTTCAAGGCTACTTGATGGGTCTTTCAAGTCTATATGATGAAGGGTCTCTCAAGGCTACTTGATGGGTCTTTCGAGTATACATGATGAAGGGTCTTTCAAGGCTACATGATGGGTCTTTCAAGTCTAGCTGATGAAGGGTCTCTCAAGGCTGCTTGATGGGTCTTTCGAATATACATGATGAAGGGTCTTTCAAGGCTACATGATAAAGGGTATTTCAAGGCTACATGATGAAGGATCTTTCAAGTCTAGATAATGAAGGGCTTCTCAAGGCTACATGATGGGTCTTTCAAGTCTACATGATGAAGGGTCTTTCAAGGCTTCATGATGGGTCTTTCAAGTCTATATGATAAAGGGTCTTTCAAGGCTACATGATGAAGGGTCTCTCAAGGCTACTTGATGGGTCTTTCGAGTATACATGATGAAGGGTCTTTCAAGGCTACATGATGAGTCTTTCAAGTCTAGATGATGAAGGGTGTTTCAAGGCTACATGATGGGTCTTTCAAGTCTACATGATGAAGGGTCTTTGAAGTCTGCATGATAAAGGGTCTTTCAAGGCTACATGATGGGTCTTTCAAGTCTAGACGATGAAGGATCTTTCAAGGCTACTTGATGGGTTTTTCGAGTCTAGATGATGAAGGGCCTCTCAAGGCTACATTATCAAGGGTCTTTCAAGGCTACATAATGAGTCTTTCAAGCCTGCAGATGCCCGATCAAGAAATTTCCGAAGGTGTCAGCTTCTAACGGACTATATTGGCTTTTCTAGTAGAACTTGGCCCATAACAATGATGTACCTTGTTTTCACTCGTACAAATGTTGACCCAAGGAAGCTACTTAAATGCCGATTCAAGAAAACTCCGAAGGTGTCAGCTTCTAACGGACTATATTGGTTTTCCAATTAGATCCTTAAAATGTTGTACCTTGTTTGCACTCCTACAAATGTTGACTCAAGGAAGCTACTTAAATGCCGATGACCCTTTTCAGTGTTTATTCCTTTTAATCTCGTCCATTTGCGGCTGTGACTGCAAGTGTTCACCTCAAACTTGTTAGAAATGCACCTGAAATGGGTTTTGGCACCAAGATGTCCACACTGCCGCCCGCTGCTTGAGCCCTCCTAGCCTGGCAGTGCTGAAATTTGTTTAATGCCTTCCAACTTACTTAGCAAACATCCACACACATAATGATAATGGCATTTAAATTTAAGAAAATGGCGTGCAACAGCACGTTCTAATCCCCGAGCGCCCTTAACGAAAGCACATTCCGCCCGGCTTCGCTAACAGCTCCCAACAGCAAAGTCAATTAGCTGAGCTACTTTGTAATTGGCATAATGAAATTTTTTAACGGATAGAGACGAGCTCAACCGTAGCGCTCCCGCTGCAGGAGTTGCCAAACATACTCTAGTGCTATAGTGGCTGTATACGAGTATAGTGGCATTACCATAACAGGAATCACCCATTTAAGGGAGACCTACTCTCCTCTTGTCATACAGCAGCAGAATCGGGCGAACCCATTAAGGAAGCAACAAAGACGACACGGCCGGCCGGACGACTTTGCTGCTTTCCGTTCATTAAACCGTTGCTTAATAAATATTTAAGCCATCAACTGTCAACTGCGGTGGAGCTCACTCACACAAGCCCACTCATTCCTGGAAGTTAACGGCTCAGAAATGAATTTCAACTTTCAAATCGCTCCCTCTGTGCTGAAATGTTAATATTGACCGACCTCGTTCGGGCCGCTGCGTCGTTCCTTCCACTAATAAATTAATATTTTACTCGGACGCTTGCAACAATTTCAAATTGCACTTGAATTAGCAGGCACACTGCAATCAAACGGAGCCGAGCCGCACCACAGCCCTCGTCCCTAGCAGACAATTTTGCACCCTTCGTTCCAGTGAAGATGGTTCTGTGCTCGGCAATTTGGGGAAGAAACTGCCTGATGTACTCGTATTCTTGCACTGCACGATGGCCCATCACCAGAAATTAAAAGCATACTGCCAGGAACTTAAGCCAATTTCAAGCTTATAAGCAGCTTGTGTCCTCCGAGGGCAGCGCATCCTCGTAGCCTTGTGCATCCCTGGCTGCGCTGCGTTGCGCTGCACTGCGCCGAGCGTCGCTTTGCCTTGCTTTGCATTGGTTGTGTGGCTTTGGAAACCAATGTTAAGCAAACCCAGCTGCCGCTACCGCTGCCGCCCTCCCCTCCTCTTCGTCCCCGGCCGATCTATTCTTTTCTACAACTTGTATTCTCTCTTTCCTCAACTCGTTTAATATTTTATAAACGTTGAGCTGCTGCAGCACGCTTCATGCCAGGCGCTCAGTCGCTCCCGAGCCCCCCGGCACCCCTGGCCTCCTCCGTTCGCTCGTACTACATTCACGCGCTTGCCGCATGCTGGGAATCCGCCGCGCAATGTGCCAGCAATGTTGCTGTTCGAGCTGCTCGAAGTTGTTGCATATTCCCAGGGTTGTATAAATTTTCGTCGGTTGCTGGCGTTGTTGCGGTTGTTCGTGGCATCTTTTTGTGCATTTTTATCATTTTTTAGTTCCCCCATTTTCTTTTTTTCTCGGTCTATTTCGCCGTTTTTTACTGCAAAGACTCTTAAAGGTTTGGTTTAGCGCAAATTTGTTGGCTTCTTTTTTTCGTCTTTGTTTCGGTTTTTGTTCTTTCGCCCTGAATTATCGCGCTTCTGCATCAGGAAGCGAACTACCCTGTAGTAATCTATTTTAGTTTTAACTTTTATGGCTCTATGGAGTGTTGCTGGTGGGACTGCAGCAACGTTTCGTTCCCTTTTTGCTTTGATAAATTGATGCGCTGAAGTTTTAATGCCTTGCCTCGCAAACTATTCGCAACTGTCGGTCAGACCCCAAGTCCGTTTAGCAAGACGTTAATCTCGGGTGCTGAAATAGTACTGTCAAGTATTACACCAGATACTAGTTAATGTAATCGGAACATTGGAGGGATTCGGTGGATTGCAACAATTGTTTAAGGTTACCTACTCTCTCCAAGGTTATCTGCAGGAACATATCTGCGGCAAGATACGACATATTTAGAGATGATCTTCGGTGTTTAACTCACCTCAGAGTCACATCTACGAAACCGTACGAGTAAAAAATGTGGTCATATAAGGGAGCAGGGAAACGTATATCGAAAAATCCTTCATCGTCGTTTCTAGAATGACTTATAACATAAAAATGGGACTACATTTTGCCGCAGACTCTGTGACACAAACTTCGTTTTCTATTATTTCACCCTGGTTCGAAACTTGGGCATTTCTAATTGATACGTCACGAAATAGTCTTTTCGTCATTCATAACCAAGCATGGATAAACGTTAGAATGCTATTGAAAGGGGCGCGAAATAATCTTTTCGTCATTTATATTCCAACATGGATAAACGTTAGAATGCTATTGAGAGGGTCCTAGTGATGAATGAAGGCACTTTGAATTCATACTGTCGTGAAATAATCTTTTCGTCATTCATAACCAAGCTTGGATAAACGTTAGAATGCTATTGAGAGGGTCCTAGTGATGAATGAAGGCACTTTGAATTCATACTGTCGTGAAATAATCTTTTCGTCATTCATAACCAAGCTTGGATAAACGTTAGAATGCTATTGAGAGGGTCCTAGTGATGAATGAGGTATTTCGAATTCATTCCGTCCCGAAATAATCTTTTCGTCATTCATAGCCAAGCATGGATAAACGTTAGAATTCTATCAAGAGGGGCGGTATTTCGATGAATGAGGTATTTCGACTTCATTCTGTCACGAAAGAATCTTTTCGTCATTCATAGCCAAGCTTGGATAAACGTTGGAATGCTATTGAGAGGGTCCTAGTGATGAATGAGGTATTTCGACTTCATTCTGTCACGAAAGAATCTTTTCGTCATTCATAACCAAGCATGGATAAACGTTAGAATTCTATCAAGAGGGGCGTAGTGATGAATGAGTGGACAGCATTGACAAAGTCTCTAATAAAGAGTCATATATATGAAGGTTAGAATAGAAAGTCTGAAACAACAGGTCATAAATAGCCAGTCATAAACAACAAATTATAAATAATGGTACCTTTGCTCTTATGAGCTTAGGTATGGAATGCACTGGAATGACCTTGAAAGTAACCGAAATAAGTGCAAATTATAAGAGCCGTGATGAGGAAGTTCAGTTATGACTTGGAAGCAGGGGCTGTTAGAGTGTAGTTGATATAGAGTCCAGCTTGATAAAGTGTTGTTAAACTATGGTGGGAAGAATAAGAAAGAGTGCTACACCTTATGTGCCAGTGTCCATCCTTATGTATCAGTGCCCATCCTTAGCCAGAAGAAGAATGGTAGAACTTGTGAAAATATTGTATAACAAAAACATCGTCACATAGTTCTTCAGTGAATTATTACAAAATTAGTCTACTTCTAGGGCTGTAGTCTTGGAGTAAATCCGGATAAGACTCAAGTCATTCTGTTTACTATTAAACATAAAATCCTTCATTTACATTCAAGTATGCTTAAGGGAAAAGCTCCACAGAGATTTCAGAAGAAACGAAATATTTGGGTCTTATAATTGACAAGAAACTAGCCTGGAAGTAAAACACCACAGAAAGACCCTGGAAGACTGGGGCGGCTTTTAATGCCTGCAAAAGGACTATAGGTAAAACCTGAGGAATTAAGTCTAGGGTAGCTCATTGGCTTTATACTGCAGTTTCCAGGCCCATTCTCCTATATGGAAATGTTGTCTGGTGGACTGCAATGAAGAAAAGGACTTACTGCGGAGTGCTTAGTAATGCCCAGATACCTGCAGAATTAGCAAAAAGTGGCGCCGTGAAAACCACGCCAACCCTGGCATTGGATATTATGCTAATCTGCCACTCTTAGATCTTCTCTGCAAAAATTTAGCGGCATGTTCCGTCTTTTGGCTCAAAGCGAGCTCACAATGGAAAGCTGTTCCGTATGCACATGCGACCATTCTAGAATCCTATACGGACATAACCAGTGATACTGATTACCTTCCTTCTCATATTTGTTTCGAACGAAATTTTTGGGTAAAAATTCCTTCCATACAGGAATAGCTCGAGGGGCTCCATCACCAGAGATTCCCAATAAGATAGACACAGATATTCCCAACAAGATAGACACAGATAATTACCGGTGTAGGTTTCTTGCGAAACGCCCTCAATCAGTGAATCCATGAAACTAACGGATCACTGCAGTGTTTTTCAAGCGGAAATAACCACTATTCACGAAGCCTTGACTTGGTTGACGATAAACGAGGTAACCTGTAAGGATATCTGCGTTTTAGCAAGCAGTCAAGCTGCACTACCGGCTTTGAATGCATTCCAAATAACATCAAGGAGTGTCTTGGACTATCGCCGATCTCTTTGGATGCGTCCCAAATAATGTCAAGGAATGTATTGGACTGTCGCCGATCTCTTAACGAGATGGTTAAAGAATTCCATATCCATTTGTGCTGGATACCAGGTCATAGGGATATACCACGGAACCGCAAGGCTGATCAGAATGCAACGGACAGCACTGGTATGCCAAATGTTAGCTGGCATATAGGTACACCTCTCGCGACTTGTAAGCTGATCATAAGGGACACACTGATTAACTCTACCAATCAAAGGTGGATCTGTGCCACTACCTGTGAAATCGCCAGGCAAACATGGCCGAGGTTAAATATACGTCTTTCCAAGTATATCATGAGACTCAATAGACTACATATTAGGAGTTTAAAAGAGCCCTCACGGGCTATAGTCTAATAGGAAATCATGCAAGAAGAATGGGAGTTTATTCACATGATTTCTGTCGCAGCTGTAGGAACAAGAGGAACTGCAAACGGTCCAGCACCGCTTCTGAATATGTCCAGCTTTTGCTAGAAATAGGAAACGTTTACTAGGATCCCACTTCATACCAAGTATAGATAATCTATACCAGTCAGGTAAGCTTCTACGCTTTGTTAATGGCTCAGGTTGTTTCAACCTGGAGGGAGAAGCGTAGCCATGCCTAGCACCCGCGGCTCACAACGGACTCAACTGATTATGTAAGTGGCATCACTGTTTATACCCTTTACCTTTAAAAAAGGTAAATAGGGTATACTAACTTTGTGCTTTTGAGAGGGGTTGCAATTTCAAGAAGGAGGCGTGGTAGGTATGAACATATATATACAGATATGATCAGAATCACTTTCTAAGCAATTTTTATTTTGTCCGTCCGTCTGTCCGTTTGTGGCCACTTTTTCCTACACCGTTAGAGCTGCCTTAATGAAATTTTCCAAAAGTGTGGCCTGGACAAAGATACAGACCCAGATTGTTATATGGGCCGATATGGACAAAGACCGCGCCTACCTCCCATATAAGGGTCTAATCCGACTTGAGACTTCTGTACTCGTTTCTACCTAAACTACTTCTATTAAAGTCGGATTGAGAAACGACGAATTTGGTGTTACTTGACACTAACCAGTGATTTGAACTTACAGCATAGACTAATATTCGTTACCTATGAGTACAGCAGTGGTATCAGCATTACTTCCTTACTGGATATAGCAAAGTGGTGCCAACTTATTGGCAAGCATTTTAGTCATTCTTAGTTTTGGACTGGAAGACAGTACGAGTGGAATCGGAATTAATTGTCGAGTATATATATATATACTCGTATATACGAGTATATATATATACGAGTATATATAAAAACGCAACGACTTTCTGATATATTCATTGAGGCATTTAGAAGACTTTTATTGTAGATTAAAACAAAAGAGAAAGGTTGATGTATGGCCATTAGAATGTTGAAGAACTCCTATGATATGGCAACAAATGTCACTAAATTTGCCTACTCTTAAAGTTTCCTCTTCACTGGAAATTGACTGATAGCTTCTTTTATAGAATGGCCATTGAGTTGACTCCTCACTTTTTCCTCACTTCTTCATCACTTCTTCCATCACTTCTTCATCACTTCTTCCTCACAACTTCATCACTTCTTCATCACTCCTTCATCACTTCTTCATCACTTCTTCATCACTTCTTCCATCACTTCTTCCTCACTTCTTCCTCACAACTTCATCACTTCTTCATCACTCCTTCATCACTTCTTCATCACTTCTTCCTCACTTCTTCATCACTTCTTCCTCACTTCTTCCTCACTTCTTCATCACTTCTTCATCATTTCTTCCATCACTTCTTCCTCACTTCTTCCTCACTTCTTCCTCACTTCTTCCTCACTTCTTCCCCACTTCTTCCTCACTTCTTCATCACTTCTTCATCGCTTCTTCCATCACTTCTTCCTCACTTCTTCCTCACTTCTTCCCCACTTCTTCATCACTTCTTCCTCACTTCTTCATCACTTCTTCATCACTTCTTCCATCACTTCTTCCTCACTTCTTCCCCACTTCTTCATCACTTGACTTCTGGAAAAAGTAGTTATCATAACTGGGATAAATTACGGATCATCTCTTTCGATTCATTTCATGTTCCTTGACATCCATAAATCCAGCTGCAATGGAAGCGATATGAAGCAACTGCACTCGCATATGAACGGGCATGCAGGCAACTGTCAGGAAGTGTTCTTGGAGCGCGCACATAATTCGTTTGGCAACTGAACTCGAGAAGACATTAACATAATTCAACTTAACTCGTCGGATGCGTGCATTAAACGCAATTTATCAGCACACTTTAAAAGGCTTTTAACGTTTATTACACCCGTAATTACATTAAATTAACCATCCACACGCACTCACTTGCTCACCGACGGACTGCCTCACAGCCCCACCGAGTCACCGCCTTACCGACGCACCACCTCACCGAGTCACCGCCTCATCGCCTCACCGACTCACTCCCAGTTCCCCAGCCATCGAAGCTGTCACACAGTAGCTGTGGCGTACATTAAAATCATCATCATCATCATCATCATCATCGACGTAGTAGTCGTAGTCGTCGTCCTCATCATCACCATCATCATCGATCGATAGGGAATGTGGCAGCATAATTCGGCAGAAAACTCAATTTGTGTAAAAATACTTTTAGTTAAAATCTCTATGAATATATACGAGCATTTTAAAATTTCATACGCCGGAGAGTTGCAGCAGCATGGAAAATGTTTCATCGCATATTTTCCAAAAAAAAAAAGGAATTCACTCGTATGGCAATGTCTGAGGCTTTTCTATCTGACGAGCGACTGAAAAATGTTCACTTTATGGCGACCAAGAAAACCAACAAAAATACACGGAGCAACAAAATGACCGAACCTGCGAAATCATTGGCAACCAAAGGGAATCAAGGAATCTATTCAATATCCATCCACCAATAATTTTTCGCTTGAGTATCAGATAGAAATTTACTCTGCTATTTGAGGGTCTCTGGATCGTAAATGACAACAACACCAACATTAATGGTGTCGAGCTTCCAAATGACCATACTTAAAGCATCGCCGTTGTCTTGACTCCTGTTTCGATGAGGAGTAACATCAGGGAAGCAGAGTAGCCGCAGAGCCTGTACGACAATGGAAAGAACCCCTCCTTGCATTATTGCTTCAAAGTTTCAGTCGAAGTCCAGTCCCGTTAGTAACACGTTTATCTCGGGAGGTGAACTAGTACTGTCAAATATTACACAAGATTCTAGTTAAAATAATCTCTAAATCGGGGCTAATATAACCTCTTAATCGGGGTTAGTACAATCTCTAAATCGGACTAAATATAATCTCTAAATCGGGGTTAATATAATCTCTACATCGAAGTGAATATAATTTCTACATCGGAGTGAATATAGTCTCTATATCGGACTAAATATAATCTCTAAATCGAAGTGAATATAATCTCTACATCGGAGTGAATAGAGTCTCTAAATTGGAGTTATTTTAACCTTTAAATCGGAGTGAATATAATCTCTAAATCGGAGTTAAAATAATCTCTAAATCGGAATTAATATAATCTCTACATCGGATTGAATATAGTCTCTAAATTGGAGTTAATTTAACCTCTAAATCGGAGTTAATATAATCTCTAAATCGGAGTGAATATAATCTCTAAATCGGAATTAAAATAATCTCTACATCGGATTGAATATAGTCTCTAAATTGGAGTTAATTTAACCTCTATATCGGACTAAATATAATCTCTAAATCGGAGTGAATATAATCTCTACATCGGATTGAATATAGTCTCTAAATCGGACTAAATATAATCTCTAAATCGGAGTTAATATAGTCTCTAAATCGGACTAACTATAATCTCTTAATCGGAGTGAATATAATCTCTACAGCGGAGTGAATAGAGTCTCTAAATTGGAGTTATTTTAACCTTTAAATCGGAGTGAATATAATCTCTAAATCGGAGTTAAAATAATCTCTAAATCGGAATTAATATAATCTCTACATCGGATTGAATATAGTCTCTAAATTGGAGTTAATTTAACCTCTAAATCGGAGTTAATATAATCTCTAAATCCGAGTTACTATAATCCTATAAATCAAAAATAGATGACTAATATAATTTTGGATGCCTTGGATTATAAGAAATAGTTAAGGGTCTCTCCAGACCTCTCTCCCAGTTCATGCTTTAAACGTGCCTTCGGAACATGAATATTTCAGAGTGATTCTCGATGATAAATTGACATCGAAGTAACATCTCCAAACCTGTTAAAGGAATTTGGCCACGCCCCTAATCTTACATATTACGGGCTCTGTCAGGCTGGTCAAGGAAGGAGCCCGAAGATGTGCAAATGAGGCACTCAACTTGCGGTAGGTTTTTCATATGCAAATATTTCTGCAAAATTTAGATCACTGAACCATGTGATAAGTCTGTTGCCTCTTCAAGTTCTCACACATTCACTCGCCTACGGTATGCTATATATACCGCCGATCTTCCAATTCCATGGTCCGTGTATTTTAGCGAACATTTCAGATGTGATGACCACAATTGGGCGACGAGAACGTTCGGCGTTACTTGTGATGACACGACCGGATAAAAATTGAGTAGACATGAGATGAATGGTTCCAATCAATGATGAAGAGTCTTTATAATACTTCTCAAGCTTTTGCCTTGCCTATCACGATCCTAACATTTGAAAAAGAGGTGCCAAGTCTTTAAAAAATGTCGGCAACTCCGACTCCGGCCGCTTAAATAAGCTGTTTATGTGGTTGTTGAGTATATCTTACAGTCCTTAGGGTAATAGGAGCAGGTATAGCCCCAATCATGACAACAAATCTTGAACTATATTACAGTATCTTCGTTATATATCATCTTCTTATATACCAATTAAAAATTGGATTGAATTGGTTGGAAATACGAGCACTTCAACTGCGCGACAACCACTGCGGATCTCTGACTCCAATTCCGTATCCGCGTCCCTGCTCTCAACACGCACACAATTATCCCCTTTTTAAGCATAGGTTTCGAGTATGAAAGGCCCCCGCCCCCGGCCCGTTATCTAAACAAATTGACATTATCGCGAGTGTGCGAATTGTCGGCGCTGGTCCTGACTTGATTAATTTCGCCTTCGGTTTAGAAACTGAACTCATACGAGTGCCCACACAAAGTGATGCCGAACTTAATTGAATTCTGCATAAATGCGCACATGAGACAAAACGCATTCTGAATTTAATGCATTGCGAAGCGAATGGAATTGACCGCAAGCAGCCGCCAACCGAGCGCACATATGCAGCCACCCACTGCGAAGCCCCACACACAGGCAGGCCGCGCAGTCAGACAGCCTCGGAGCCAGGCAGCCCCGCAGAGTGTGCACAAAACTAATTAGGGCGGTAAATTATCAAGTTCGAAACGCATTAAATCGTCCGCGCTGTGGAAATCTCATTTGTTTGAGGTTTGAGACGGAGCGGGGCATGGGCATCGGCATGGACATGGGCGTGGGTGCGTGTAGATAACTTCATTTCGATGTTTACTTTTTAAATTACTACTTGAACAAAGCAGCAACGAAATTTGGCAATACACGCACGCAGCGCATTTCAGTGCCGCAATCGCTGAGGCTAACGTCGAGATTATGAACGGCCGGAGCGGAGACCACTGCAAGAGTCCGTGCATGGGCCGCAACAACCCAACAACCCAACAGTCGAACAACCCAACAATCCAACGCCACCCAGCCACCCAATAACCCATCTACCCCGCATCACAACAACATGTCCATATTCTGAATGGCAAAGCTGAAACACTCGTGGGCTCGCAACAGTTGCGCTGTGGCCCCGCTGCATTGTTGCTGCTCCTTTTGTGTGCGGACCGTGGATATTTGTTTGCATTATCTCAGTTTAGAGTCCAATAATGTGCATGCGTTGGCCTGGCAAATACGCGCAGATGAAGATGTGTGTTCAATTTCCAATTACATTCAGTTGCCAAACGAGTTGGAGCTGACGCCATTACATGTTATTACAGCTTGTTTAAAGCAATGGATGGGGACATTTTTTAACTTAATTCGTGGCCTTTAACCGGGCCGCACAGGCCCATTCCTCAGCTCCGTTTAGTGGAGTGAACAAAGCCTCTGGAAATTATGAGCATAATTTCAGTGAATTGCTTCCAGTGGCTGGGAGGAATATGCCCAGCATGTAAGCAGATGAGTAAAACTCACACTTGTGGCGGGCTGTGTCTGTAAACTTGACAGTATTTGTATGTGGAAAGATATATACTGATTCACAAAGTATACACGAGTACTTTGGGTGAAACTGTATAAGGAAATACCTTGGGGAGACTCACAAAACACCCAACAGGGTTGAGGTCGAAAGCATAATTATCCTAAGTAGATATAATGGCTGAAGAGCCCTCGGGTCGCCCAATTAGCACCAGTGCCATTTTGATGCCATATCCTGGCGAGGTCATATACTGTGAATTACAATTAGCCGGGATTGTTTATAAATTTTGTTAGTTCCCAAGGTTTTAATCTAGAACAATGTCCCAGACTCTCTAGAAAAGGACGTCCGAAATACTTGAGTTTCAAACGAGCGAGGGCTGGGCAATCACAAGGAAGGTGGATGTTTATATACCGATTAGTTGGTTTACTAATCGGTTGCCGATTCCTTCGGTGCAATACCGAAGGATCGTGATGATGACTTCAAGTGCAATACTGAAGTCTGATGTCTCTTTGGGTACAGTACCGAAAGAGTGTTGTGGCTAATCAAGTAGTATTTTTGAATTAACCTTGTTGTTGATAATTGGAGACAAAGGAAAACACTGTTGAATGTTTGACTTCAAAAGTATATCTAAATTTTTATTTATTAATTGATTGAATTTATATCATAATTTTGCTTATTCTACAGTATTAAATATATACTCGTATGTGGTGTCTGCAATTATGTGCAAGGCACCAGCGTTTGTGCATACTTAGGGCAAATTAGACCGCACGTGTACGGAAATGCTGATGAGGATTCATACGCTGTATATCCGTTCGTCGGGTGTACTGCTTATTCAGCGTTCAAGAGCGGGTATTGGTAATGGGAATTGCTGATTGGACTTTTACGTTGGAGCAGGTACAAACATCCTCCCGCCTGTTGAGCATATTCTCAACTTCGAATTAAATGCTGTTTGCGCGAACCCGTACTCGAAAATCTGGAGCTCGTCGCCTCTTTTGCTTCGAATATCGCTGGCAAGAGATCCAGATAAGACAGATCAAGGTGATGAGAAAACTGATATATCCGATGCTGAACTGATGGACTTCTCGGCTCTTAAGCGGTAGATCCATTTACTCATTGTTTTGCAATTGTTGCACATATTCATTAAGTACTTGAATATCGTCCGTCAGGTTGGACTGGTGTTCTAATGAGTGTGTTGCAGCCTTCATATATTCTGCGATCATCATCAAGTTAGATTCACTTTCGATATGATCGTGCTGGTGACCTTTGAAACAGATGTCCAATGTGCCATTATTATTGTATACTCATCTCTTATGGTGCATCCTTGTCTCAAGGTTAAGGTTCCTATTCCCTCCAGTAATTCTGTAAGGATGTCTGAACCGCAGATGACGCTGATTGTACGAGCTGGCTGTGCGATGTAGATCCATGAGTTTTCTTTAAGTAATTGAATCCATTGAGGTGAGTCGTGTGTGCGATGAACCTTGCAGCTTTTTGGGTTTGGAGTTTGACATAATATTTCCATCTCACATAGTCGATTGGTTGATGTAATGCGATGTGTTGGATGTAATTGCTTGCATACATGCATATTAGAATTGAATGCAGTGCATGTTGACAATTCTCCTACTGATAATGAATAATATTTGTCTCGATGTAGATTAGTGCTTTCCAGTGCTTTCCAAAATAGGTAGTCGAGTCACGTGTAACAATTCGAATGGTTCTTGATTAGTCAATGGTAACTTAAGACGCACAATCATCTCAGTTGACGTGATGCGTGCTTCCACAGAGATGAGTTTAAGGATTTCAATGGTATTCTTGCTGGGAACTTGTAACGTTGGTGGGAGAAGGTCTTTGATTGCTCTCAGTTGTTGTTGCAGCTGAAATGGATACAGCAAAAGAGGATTGAGCTGTCCGTGATGTGTGTCCGTCAGTACAAATTCGACGGACCCATCTGGCAACGCCATAACTTTTGACAGAGATGTCAGATCGCTTAATGACATACCGCGTTTGAAGCGTCAGTCCAAGCAGATTTTTTCCATGGAACAATACATGCCACGCGAGCGCTCTGAAACAGTTGAAATTTACATTCAACAGAAGAAGTCAATTGTGAAAACTCAACGTGCTTTTAAAAACTTAAAAAATGTGAGAAGTGCGCCTTCTAAGAACACCATTAAGCGTTTATACGAAAAATTTTCGACTGGTGAGGCTCTTTCTAATCCGAAGAGGCCAAATAAAAGTCGACCAAGGCGATCGGCCGAGAATATCGCTGCCGTACGAGCCAGTGTTGAGAGGTCCCCAAGAACATCCCAAAAACGCCGTTCTCAGCAGTTGGGCATGGCTCGGTCCACTTTACAACGGATTATTCGCGTTGATTTGCATTTGTTCCCGTACAAAATTCAATTGACGCAAAGATTGTTGCCTGCGGACAAGCCTCGTCGATTGGAATGGGCCCAAAGAGTCATCGAAATGGCCGAAGATGACGAGCAATTTTGGAACAAAATTATCATGTCCGATGAAGCCCATTTCACATTGAATGGGACCGTAAATAAGCAAAATTGCCGTATTTACGCCACTGAAAATCCTCAGGAGATTCAAGAAGTGCCTCTTCATGACGAAAAAGTCACAGTTTGGTGCGGCGTTAGTGCGAAAACGGTCATTGGGCCGTTTTTCTTCCAAAATGAAAATGGCCATGCTGTTACCATCAACCAGGAGCGTTATCGCGACATGATGACCAATTTTGTGATGCCAATTATTCGTCGAAAGCGTATGAGGCAGTTCTGGTTTCAACAAGACGGCGCTCCACCGCACACAAGTCGCATAACAATCGATTTTCTGAAGAATTTGTTTCCGGGCCGTTTGATGTCGAAAAGTGGTGATTTGGACTGGCCACCGCGTTCGCCCGATTTGACGCCGCCTGACTTCTTCTTGTGGGGATATTTGAAGTCAAAGGTTTACGTTAACAAGCCAAGGACCGTAGAAGAGCTCAAGGACAACATTCGTGAAGAAATAGCCGCTACTCCGGCCGAAATGTTGGCGAAAACGATGGAAAATGCTGCAAAAAGGGCACAATATGCCATCAACGCCAGAGGCGGCCATTTGAGAGATATCATATTCAAAAATTGATGTAAACAAATCTACTTGGAACAAATTAAATGATTAAGATTACCAACCGCCAAATTTTTATTTTTTTCTTTGATTTTTTTAACAAAAACATGTCCGTCGAATTTGGGCAACCCTGTACATCTAAAAAGAGCTCTTGATTTCGTTGGTAGTCCTGCATAGCCACGAGTACTCGACCGGACATCGCATTAAACATTTCGGCTATTGCGTGTTGGGATTCTGACTTTGTGAAGTTGTCCTGCTGGCTATATAAGTATTTTATTTGCTTGTGTAGCTGTTGAATTTGATCGTCAGATTTCTTTAAAATATTGCTAGTGGAGTCCATTACCGATGTTTGGTTTCGAATTAGGTGCAGAAAATGTTCTTCGTTGCGGGATATGCCGTTTATCGTTGCAGACATTTCTTTAGCATAGTTGGAGTCCAAAATTCCAAACAACGCATTAGACAAGCTTCCAACAATTGCTAATGGAGCGTCTCGCCGTTGACGATGGATTTGTTCGTCGTATTGTAAGTACTCATCATCTTGTTGGATTAGCTGCCATTTAGTACGGAACTGGTCCACAGTTTTCTCACAATTCATTGTACCGCTTTGGATACGTGAACACGCTCGCTGCATTGCTGTTATTCCTTGCATTATGTTGTTGCGCTCAAGCCAGTATTGGGACATATTGTAATACACAACTATATTCCTATCTGTTGTTGTTAAGTAAGTCAGACCCATTTTTTCGAAATAGAGTCCTGTTTGACTTCCGAAAGGCACCTTTGTAATGGGGTCATCACCTGCTACTAGAGCAATTAGAAAGCATATGCATAGCAACAATACTGACGAGGGTGACACAGATCGTCTTCGCTTAGCTGGTGTATGACTTATGCCGTCGTTGACATTTGTGGCTTCTTCTACTGGAGCTACCTGCTTATCAGGTTGTTCTACTGGATTACTTTCGGTAGACATGGGTAAAGGCGCGAGTAAATGGACGCCTCTTTTGGTGAGGCTTGTTGAAGTTGGAATTTCTGCTACTCGCACTAGGCCGTTAGCACCAGGAAATGTTTGAGTTACTCGACCAAGCCACCATTTAATAACTGGCAAGGTATCCTCCTTCATTAATACCATTGTACCAGGCTGTAAATTATGACGCATGGTCTTCCATTTGAAGCGATGCTGGAGTTGGCTTAGATACTCCTTACTCCACCGACTCCAAAATTCCTGTTTCAACCTTGCTTCAGTAAATGTTTGTTCACATTCTCAGTGGGCTGGTCGACAACTGTTTCTCTCTCTTTTGAGTCTTTACTATGAGCAGTGAACGTCTTATAACCTGATTGATAGTCTAATAACCTGATTGATAGACTAATAACCTGATTGATAGTCTAATAACCGGACTGAAAGTCTAATAACCTGATTGATAGTCTAATAAACTGTGCAGGTTGCTAATGATGTGTCTTGGTTTATTAGGAAGATGATTCGTTCTACTTGAGCTGTATTCATTCTCAAAATGGCACAGGTAGCAGTGTTTTTCCACCACTCCTGTGCCTTGCGGAGGAAGTGATTATGTAGATTTCCCGTAACAAGCTAGGGAGAGGCCCACGTCCATATAGGAACGCAGTTGGTCGAATTCCGATGAGCTTCTTCATGCTACTTCATCAGCCCTCTCATTGGCTTCAATGCTCCTGTGTCCTGGAAGCCAAGCGAGAGACACTGGCCTATAATGAATAAAATTCCTCCTTGCAGTGGCCGACTAGCTTAGAGCTGATAAAAAGCGAAGCTAGCGCCGTGTTGCTGCTTGGCTATCGGAGTCAATGGATATTATTTGGTCCGCTCCAAGTCTGCCTAATCGGAAAACTATTCCTCAAAAGACACTGGATGTCGGTGGTAGTTTATAATAGTTAATATCCTGCTACTGCAGAAATTGTCAAGTAAAAAAGGGAGGCATGACAAAGTATTCATCCATCTTATATATACCAGGTTGATGATCTTTTAAGTGAAGCACTCTGCTGTTAGTCAGACTGGCGTACATTGAAAACCACATTGTGGAGTTACTTTAGATGGTGATGACACTTCAGAGAGTGAGAGAGAAATTCGAGAGCTTCTATGTTAAGACTACGAATAGAAAAGAATTGTACACAGAGGCCACTCACAGTTTTGCCTTTATCAGGAGGAAGAGTGGCTTATACGAGGGGTACCATTTATATTTCGGGAACTGCAAATAATAACAAACATTTTGAAATGAAAATAGCTCTATTGTTTTTCAAAATATTCCCCTTGACGATCAATACACTTTTGCATTCGTTCAAACCATTTGTCATAGCATTTTTTCCATTCCTCTTGAGACACCTCCAAAACATGGTTTTTGAACGCTTCAACTGCTTCTTTGGCGCTCGTAAATCGTTGACCATGCAGTTTACCTTTGATATGCGAGAACAAGAAGAAGTCATTGGGTGCCAAACGATGACTGTACGGAGGATGAGTCATCAATTCGATGTTTTGACTGCTCAAAAATGCACCTGTTTAACGAGATGAGTGAGAGCTCGCATTGTCATGATGAAGAATGGTTCGTCTTTGGCGCTTGGTTGTACGAATTTCTCCGAAGACTTCCGACAAACAAATGGTCGTGTGCCACTCAGAATTGACCGTCCTACGTTGCTCAAGCGGAACAGTGGCCACATGACCGATTCGGCCGAATAAACAGGCGACCATTTGCTGCGCTGTGCTTCTTCCACGAACAACTTTTGTTGGATTTAACTCCTCTTGGAACACCCATACGGTTGATTGTTGTGTTGTTTCCGGCTCATAGGCATAAATCCATGATTTGTCACCTGTCACGATTTTATACACGTCTTTAGAAGCAAGACGGTCGAACTTTTTAATTTATTCCTTACACCAATTGATATGAGCCTCTATTTGAGCAATTGTCGAATTATGTGGGATCCAAAGCGAACAAATCTTTTGTACAGCCAAATGTTCATGCAATATTGAATGTATGGAAGGGGAAGTAATGCCCAAGGTGTCCTCTCTCTCACGATATGTCACATGACGATCTTGCATTATCAGTTCATGCACTGCATCGATGTTTTGTGGCACAACAACCGATTTTGGACGACCTTCACGGAGTTCGTCGGCGACCGAACTACGACCACGATTGAATTCACTATACCAGCGATGTACTGTGGTTTTTGATGGTGCTTTATCACCATACGAGTACATTGAACTGAGTTCATCGACACATTCTTGTTGAAATAATCCACGTCGAAAGTTGTGAAAAATAATCCAACGAAAACCTTCTCTTGAAATTTCAATTTTTTGGCCAAATTGATTTTCTTAACTCACTGAAAACAAAGCAGAAACACTTGTACATCAACACGTTGTGAGTACGTTTATGCTAAAAGAGGTCAAACTTTATTATGGTGTTGCCAGATTTTAGCTATTGACATTAGTGTTGCCAGTTCCCTAAATATAAATAGTACCCCTCGTAATGACATGATGGAAAACCTACTATTTTCCCTATATCTGCTTTGCACATATTGCGCAGTTCTTTATCTGGTAGAGTAATTCGCAGATACTCTCGATTATGAATATGCGACAAACTCACAAATAGAACAAAATATTGAAATGTTACTTGAATTATGGACGGGTCAACATTTTTGGAAGGCGGCTATCTTTAAATTGTATAGTTAGAACTTTCAATAGAGTATTTGGTAATGTCACTAAGGTCAACAGTGCCGAAGAGAGGACCAGAGAAGAGAAGTTGGAACAACATGTTCAAGAAAATCTTTGAGAGAAGTCAAGCGTTACAAGAGAGTAACTTATAAACTGTATTTACAGTGCTCAATATTTGAAAAATTCTCGATTCACAATGTTGACTTATGAAGGTGGGCCAATAAGACCCTAAAAATTGCAACAGATGGCCACCCTGCCACCTCAAATGCAACTTTTTGTTTGTCAAGAAGCATCATTCAAAAGAAAGCACCCTAATTTTCTGACTGAACTGTGGAGTAGGTCTGTTGAATTGAAACAGACGCCTACGAGCATTTTCGTAAAAATGGAAAAAAGTGAATTTCGCGTGTGCTCCATTTTTTGCGCGAAAACACCATCACAAAAACCAAACAAAACCTTGAAAAGTATTCTGGGGACTCTTCACCTTCGATTGCAACGACCCACAACTAAATTTCAGTGCAATCGTTCCAGCACAAGTGACGCCCAACGTTCTGGTCACCCAATTAAGGTCACCAGACCCGAAATGGTCGATAAATGGAAGAGAGAGAGAGTGTCTACCTTCCTTATGAATACCCAGCCCTCACTCGCTTGAAACTAACGTGTTTCGGAAGTTTTTTTATAGAGTCTGTTGGTTTTCTCTAGATTAGAACGTTCTCACCTTACAAAATTTATAACCAATTCTCCGGCTGCTTATAGTTCCACGGTATGATATTGGACGATCGGCGAGTGAAGGTGCGCGAACTTGAAGAGACTGCAGACTTATGGCATGGATCAGTGATCTAAATTTTGCAGAAATATTTGAATATGAAAAATTTATCCTCAAGTTGGGTGCCTCGTTTGCTTACAATTGACCACAAACGTAATCGTTTGACATCTTCAAAGCAGTGTTTTGCGATGTTCAATCGCTATCAGAGTGAGTTTTTGTGCCGTTTCGAAACCGTGGACTTAACATGGATTGAGCACAACACACCAGAGACCAAGGAACTGTCGATACAGTGGACTTCTCCTAAGGAAACGAAAGCGAGGTGGGTCTGTCGGCCAACAAGGTCAAGGCGACAGTTTTTTGGGATGAGCGAGGTATCATTCACATCGATTACCTTGAAAAGGGTAAAATGATCACCGGCACAAACTTTTTGATCGATTCGACGAAGCAAAAACGACCGCATTTGTCGAGGAAGAACTTATATTCCAACAGGACAACGTACCGCCGCACAGTCGTGTTGGAAAAATTGCACGAATTAAGTTACGAATTCATCCCTCATCCAGCATATTCTCCAGCTTGAGCTCACTGCGACTATTTTCTGTATCAAAATATGAAGAAATGGCCAGGCGGTAAGGGATTTGGGTTTGGGCTCAGCGATGAATCAAACGGCTACTTGGAGGGCATCGAGAAATCGTAGTATTTGGAGGGCATCAAAAAATTGGAGAAACGTTGGATGAAGTGTATCGAACTAAAATGAGATTGTGTTGTAAATTAAAACATTTTTTTGCCGAATAGATGGATCCTTATCTCAATTGTCAGGGACTTATTGACCCACTCTCGTCGTATTAAAATCAATCAAACGTTTCTATGCCCAAAGAGCATCTGCAGCTTTGCCTTTTTATTGTCTATGAACATACCACCTGCATCACTGTGAAAGCTTCAGTCAGTAAAAATCCATACAATCAAAGCTCCTCCGAAAAAGATGTACACTCGATCTTTTTATATGGGAACTGTCTTTGCCGAGCAGTGTTTTATAACTGATTCCTCGATTAGAATAATATTGGAATAACGTTTCTTGGTGCTGTAAATTCACTGTCAGACCTTCAAGAGTGTTATTCGAACTCTCTGCTGTCAAACTGTCCCTATATCTCACTAACTCACCAACAACAAAGATCACTCACACATGCAAATCTGCTAAGATTGAATATGTTCCAAGTCTTTTTGGCGTTCTGTAAACTTGCATCACCATGTGTTCCCAATATAATTTACTGCTTCACTGTGTCGCCCGTTGCTGTTCCATTTTGTTCTCTATTCTATTTGCAAAACATTTCCAGAACACAAAACGAAAACGAATCATTCTCCTGTTTGACTGTAAGCGGCTTAATTGGAAGAAGTGGGAATCATGAAGAAACTAATTAGTTCCATAATTTTGACCCACCCAACTATGCGTATTTTATATTTGCTGCTCCCGGAGGTGATAAAAACAAAATATTGATCAAATATATTAAATATATATTGCCCTCTTTCCCCGCCACAGCTGGAAAAGTTTGGACTACCCGAGAGAGCAATTTTAGAGGCAAAGAACATGATGGACAAATTGGTCCAAACCGAGCCTACGACAACCAGGAATGAAGACTTATTTCGCGAGTTTCTTCGCAACAAATTGAAGACACTCAAAAGAGAGGTGATTCTTGAGCACGTCAAGTGGGCAATTCTTGAGGAGGCTAAGAAGAAACCAGCAACCGAGACAGAAGAACGATGCAGCAGCAAACTGTAGAAAGTCAAGAAGACTTCATCAAATTACTTACAGGTGGACCAGTTCCAACAGAAAACAATTTTGTGTGGTCTGTGTAACAAAGCTCAGCAAACCATGTCATCAGCCTCATATTTCGGTATGAAGTCAAGCTTATCCTTTGGTTACTACCTGGAAGTAATTTGGCATGACATGAACCCTTTTTCTGCCTCTCAGGTTCAGTCATTTTCAGTCATGAGTGATACTTGCCAGAATCAACAGGTAAACAGAACGTCTCCAATTATTAGAATCCTACCTCAACAGTTGTCTGACTATAAGAAAGGGACACTTAAAAGTGTTCCCAACAAAAAATTACTAAGCGGATCAGAAGTTGTTGAAGCTGTGATTAAATGAATACCTTAGTTCAAGGTATGCACCCTCTCTAGTTAGGTCTGGTGTCTGAATAAATACACACTTCTTTAGTTGTAAGCAGTCTTAATCTGTGGTTAGATGAGGTGCCTTAGTTAATACTTACTACCTTCGTTCCTTTGGCGCTGTCCTTGCGCTCACTATCACCATCCCAAGTACGGAAACTTTTCAGTCAGTGCTTGAACGGCGCCACACCGTGGTATCCCAATGGGCCATTAAGTGTGCTCAAGTGTGCTTTTGGCAAACTAGGCGGCCACTCCTACCTAACCTAACCTAATCTGCGTTCTAGGAATTCACCATCTCTAGTTAGATCAGGCGGCTAAACAAATACAAACTATCTCAGTTCCAACAATTCACCTTCTCTGGTTAGATCAGGTAACGAATTCATCATACTGTACTACTCTTACAAATACACCATATCCGTTTAGATCAGATGTCTGAATAAACACAAACCACCTTATTTCTATGAATTCAAAGACTCTGGGTAGATCAGGCGTCTGAATTTATATAAACCACCTTAGCTCAACGAATTCACCTTCTCTGGTTAGATTAAGTGTCTAGAGAAGCCTATGCTACTCCTGTGCATGGACATAGTTGATATATTCTGTACATAATATCACAGAATATCTACGAGTACGCGAACAAATGACATTTTCTTCAAAGATGTGTACTGAGGAGGATGATACATCACAAATGACGATCAGAGCCGCCAACAATTTTACTACTGCAGATGTGAATTGTCTTTGTTCTACACTAATTTCCCCTGTACTAGATCCATATGTATTCCAGAATGTCTCAGAAGCACACAGCACGGTGAAAACTTTATCCTTAGCTTAGAAGGCTCTCACGCAAATCGACTTCTGCTCCCTTCATGAGGTACAAGGCATTATACCAACTAGACATGAAAAAAGGTTAGTTTAAATTAATCCTTCAGTCAATTTTTATTGACGATCTCACCACACAAGACACTGGAAACATTCCGAAGGAATATTTGAACCTTGTCATCTTTCCTCATAATAGACTCTGGAAACATTCAAAAGGAAAATTTGAACCTTGTCATCGTTCTTGGAAATGGACTCTGGAAGCATTCCGGGGATAAACTTGAACCTTGTCATCTTTCCTCGTAATAGACTCTGGAAACATTCCGGAGATAAACTTGAACCTTGTCATCTTTCCTCATAATAGACTCTGGAAACATTCAAAAGGAAAATTTGAACCTTGTCATCGTTCTTGGCAATGGACTCTGGAAGCATTCCGGGGATAAACTTGAACCTTGTCATCTTTCCTCGTAATAGACTCTGCAAACATTCCGCAGATAAACTTGAACCTTGTCATCTTTCCTGGCAATGGACTCTGGAAACATTCAATAGGAAAATTGGAACCTTGTCATGTTTCCTGGCAATGGACTCTGAAAACATTCCGAAGGAAAGTTTGAACCTTGTCATCTTTCCTGGCAATGGACTTTGGAAACATTCCGTAGGAAAATTTGAGCCTTGTCATCGTTCCTGGCAGTGGACTCTGAAAACATTCCGGAGAAAAATATGTACCTTCTCTTCATTCCTGGCAATGGCCTCTGGTTTTATTTATACTGCTCTAATAATGTGAAGATGCCCCTTAAAATTAGATCTTCAATCAGAAGAGTGAACTTCCAAGTGTCACTGTGAAGTCATCACACGAAGATGACACTGAGCTTGGGCTTCACAGCAGTCACAACGAATTGGGTCAAACTTTTCTCCTATTCCATACAAAACAGTATGTTTTATAAACTTCTAAGGATACGGCAAAGTTTTGGGTAAAACGCCCTGACGCAACGTTCCCAAATTGAGTACACGATTTCGGAAACGGGGTTGAAGAATGCAGATGGGATTAGTTTGACGCCGCTGCCCCTATGCGAGTGTGCATAATTTATGAATTTGAAGTTATGCTGAGAACACATTCCCTCAGTCAGTAAGCGAGTGTGTGCCTGGATAAGTGCATGTGTGTGAGTATGGAGTCGATACGGCTCCGCCAGCAACTCTTTCCTTGTATTCCGCTCGAGTGTGGGACACATGCTTGCATCCACTTTGGCATTAACTGCTGCTCCTGCCCTTGTTGCCGCCGTGTGCCCTCGCTAGTGTGCTTAAATTTCTTTGCCGCCTCGGTTGAGTTATTTTGTTGCACACTGTATCGGGATTGCATTATCGTCGTGGCTCAATCTCCTGTGAGAATTTATGTCTAAGCTGCTTGATTTTTCAGCTTTTGCCATATTTTTTTTTTTTTTTGTTGTTGATTCCAAAAAGAAACAACAAAAATCGCTCTCGCTGAACTTTGGAATGCCTCAGCCCGAGTTGCACGGCAGCTCCGTCAGATGTGAGTGTGTGCCACTGCACCATTCACGGCACTCCTGCTCCCCGCGCTCCAGTGGCTGCCTCACGTCAGGCAGCATCAGGGTGCTTCAGCATCCGTTCCGTTCGTTACGTTTCGTTTACCGTCTAATGCAATATTTTTACAAGCAAATGTACAAATCGCAAATGCTCTCGACTTTGATATGGAAGGATTCGAGTTGGCTCAACATAAATTGTCGGTGAGTTGCGAGTACGGGTTGGCGGCGCGAGCATGTGTTCCCAGCAGTTTGCATTATTTATGGCAAATTTTCAAATATATATTGAAATGTCTTCCAAATGGATTGAGTCATCTGGCTAAGATGCCGAGGCGCTCCCACATGAAGTCCTTGCAAATGAATTTCCAAAAGTGGGCAAGTAGCGGGTGGGGGCAAAGAAAAACTTGTACTCGCAAATCTGGCTAAAATTGGGTGTAATGCAATTGTGCTGCTCAGAAAAGTAACTCTCCGCGGCTCCTCACTAAAAAGGCTTGGAAATATTTTAAGGCCACACAAATTGCTGTACTACGAGTACCTTCATGTCATCCTTGGTAGATATCGATGAATGATGGAGATCTTGTATTTTCCAGGCTGTTGAAGCTGCAATCATTGGCATCACCTTCTGAAGAGAATGAGTCATTTCGGACCCGATATTTCTGCTAAGTGCGGAGTGGTGTCTGAAAGGCAACATTCATTGGCATCACCTTCTAAAGAAGCTAAGTCTCATCTTACCTTAACTTCTGCTTGGCCGCAATGGTGCCTTAAAGGCTCGTCAGGCTACCATCTCCCGAGTCTTCTCCGACCCGTAATTCCTGCAAAGTCCGGAATGGTGCCTTAAAGACTGTTCAAGCAACATTCATTACCATCACATTCTGAAGAGATTGACTCTTCTTTGAACCGTAATTTATGCTAAAGCCGTAATGGTGTCTTCAAAGCTGTTCGAGCTGCATTCATTGGTATCATCTTCTGAACTGATACAGAGTTTTCTCTAACCCAAAATTCCTGATAGGTTCGGAATGGTGCCTTAAAGACTATTCAAGCAACATTCATTGGCATCACATTCTGAACTGAGACTCAGTTTTCTCTGATCCGAAATTCCTCCTAAGCCCGGAGTGGTGTCTTAAAGGCTGTTCAGGCTGCATTCATTGGCATCGTCTCCTGCACTGAGACTGAGTCTTCACTAACCCACAATTTCTGCTAAACCCAGAGTGGTACTTGAAAGGCTCGTCAGGGTACATTCATTGGCATCATCTCCTACTGTGAGACTGAATCTTCTCTAACCCGACATTTCTGCTAAGTTAGGAGTTCTGTCTTCAAGGCTATTCGAGTTGCATTCATTGACATCATCTTCTGCACTGAGACTGAGTCTTCTCTGACTCGAAAATTATGCTACGCCAACAGTGGTGCGTTAATGAATGTTCAAGAAAAATTGCAGTTGCAGGCTTTTCTGACCCGTAATTTGTGCTAAAGCCGGAGTGGTGTCTTTAAGGATGTTCGAGCTGCATTCATTGGCATCATCTTCTGAACTGATACAGAGTTTTCTCTGACCCGAAATGTCTTCTAAGCCTGGTCTGGTGGCTTTTAAGGATATTCAATCTGCAATAATTAGCATCAACTAATGAACTAAGACTGAGGCTTCTCAGATCCGTAATTTCGGCTAAACCCAGAATGGCTCATCAGGCTGCAAACATTGGCATCGCCCTTCTGAAGAGACTGCAGACAGTCTTCTCTGACCCTTAATTTGTGCTAAGCCCGAAGTGGTGTCTTAAATACTGTTCAAGCTGCAATTATTGGCATCATCTTTTGAACTGAGACTGAGTCTTCTCTGAGCCGAAATTTCTGCTAAGCCCGGAGTGGTGCCTGAAAACCACAAAGAGTTATCACATCGCTCTTGAGAGAAAATTTTCAGTTATATTTGATAGACTCTTTTAAATACTGGTGGTAGAATGGGTTCTCAATCCTCCTTGGCACGATGTTGGCCTAAGTCTGCTGTTAGGCAACACCCACTAACTAAGTAACTAACTTTAGCAGGAAACAGTGACTCATCGGCACCACACGGTCTCCAATTGGGAGTCCTTCTGTACATCGTAACCGAATTGGAATGAAGTCTTCTTGCTCTGAACTGATTTTGACACTAATACAAGGCAAGAAATGGACGACATTTCCGTATGCATCCATGGAGGAACTGAAGAAGCGCTGCGGAATGACCATGCAACCTACAATTATGTAATAGGTTATTTTGCATTCGACATTTGTATACTTCGGCTCACACAGAATTCTGCTTCAAGAATTAAATAATTCTTTATTGGCTTTTTTATACAATAAAAACTAATGAATTCCTAATTGATTGCCTCTCCCATACTCGTACGTTTAATCACGCGTGTCACCGAAAGAAATCTGGTTTGCCACGCGCCAGCGACACCACGAAACTCGCCGAAGTGCTCTAAAAATAGCCGCAACATATTCGGCGATAAGAACCGCGGCGACCGCATGCGGCGAAAGAGCGCCAGCAGAACTATCAATCGCGCCAGCACAACGCTCAATCGCGCCAGCAGAACTATCAATCGCGCCAGTACAACGCTCTCTCGCCGTATATTAGAACGCCTCTGATAGCCCGTGGTCTCAACGGTCCTGTGGCGCAATGGATAACGCGTCTGACTACGGATCAGAAGATTCCAGGTTCGACTCCTGGCAGGATCGCAGTAATTTCATTTTGACGTAAAAGGGAGATTCTTTGTTATTTATTTATTATAAATATATCAAAAATTATAATATCCACGCTGCTAGTGCTGCCGTTTATTTTTTTTCGAAATTATAGTAATATAGTTATTAATAATTGTATTTCTAATTATAAATAAATAAATAAATATAATTAATTAAAATTTTTTTATAATTAATAAAGTTTAAGATTATTTTTAATTTTATCATTTTATTATAAATATCTCAAAAATATATAATTAATTTAAGTTTTTTTTATACTTAATAAAAGTTTTTGATTATTATTAATTATTTTTTATTAATATTTTTTTTAAAATATATTCTTAATAACAATTTTTTATAATTCCTAAATTGTTTCTTTCTCTATTATTAGTATCTTTTAAATTATTTTTAATTTATATTTAATGAGTTTTGTATAATAAATATAATTAACGAAAAAATTTTAATTAATTAAATTAAATTTCTATTTTTAATTCAATTCATAATTTTTATAAATTATTTTCTGTTTTCAATTAATAAAAATTTTTGAAAATTGTCATTTAAGAATTAATTAATGAATTAAATAATGAACAATTTTTTTATAATTGATCGGAATTAAAGATATTTTTGGAAATTTATTTTTAAATTTATATTTAACAATTTTTTGTTTATTATTTATATTTTAAGATTTTTTTCTATAAATTATTTTCAGTTTTTAATATATAAAAATTTTTTTAAAATTGCCATTTTTGAATTGATTAATTAATTAATTAAATACATTTTTTTAATAATTAATCGAAATTAATGGTATTTTTTTAAATATTTTTTAATATATATTTTACAACTTTTAAAAATTATACTATTATATAATTATTATACTATTTATTATACTATTTTATTATTTGGTATATTGGCATATTGAAATTAATTTAGATTTGTTTTTATAATTAATGGAAATTAATTTTTATTTTTGATTTAATTAATTTTTTTAATATTTATTTAAAAATTTTTGAAAATTACAATTTTTTTTAATTTAAAATTTATAAAAATTTTTAATAATTACTAATTTAATAACAAAATAATTTTTTATAACTTTTTATTTTTTTAAATTTTATTAATTAAACAATTATTATTTTTAAATATTTTTTATAAAATATTGTCAGTTTATAATTAATAAAAATTTTTCAAAATTGTCATTTTAAATTTAATTAATTAAATAAATAATAAATTTTTTTACAATTAATGGTATTTTTTATTTAATTTATATTTAACAATGTTTAAAAATTAATTATTTATATAATTCTTTTTTGTAAATTATTTTCTTTTTTTAATTAATAAAAATTTTTGGAAATTGCCACTATGAAATTAATTTTAATTTTTTTTATAATTAATCCAAATTAATGGTACATTTTTAAATAAATTTTTCTTTATTTCAAGCTTGACAGATTTTTTAAAATTATTTATATTTTTTATAATCTTTTGTAAATTTATGATTAATAAAAATATTTAATAATTACTAATTTTTCACCAAATTAAATTTTTACAACTTTTTAAATAACATTTTTATAAATTATATATAATTAATTTAAGACAATTATAATTTTTTTAAATTTTTTATCAATAATTTTCAGTTTTTAATAAATAAAAAGTTCTGAAAATTGTCATTTTGAAATGACTTTTAACCTTTTTATAATTATTCAAAATTAATGGTATTTTTTTAAATTTTTATAATATATAATATATATATATATAATATATAATTTATATATTTTATATATTTTTAAAAATTTTTTATATTTTTTATAATTTTTTTAAATTTAAAATTAATAAACATTTTTAATATTACAAATTTACCACCAATTAAATTTTTATAATTTTTTAAATAGCTTTTTTTATAATTTAAATTTAATTAATTTATGACAACCATTAATTTTAATATATTTTTTCAATTATTTTCAATTAAAAAAAATTTTTGAAAATTGTCAATTTAGAATTAATCTAGATTTTTTTTATAATTAATAGAAATTAATTCTTATTTTTTATTTAATTTTTTTTAATATATACTTAGCGATTAATTTTTAAAAATTATTTACAGTTTTATAGTTTTTAAACATTAATTAAATTTTTTATAATATATAATATAATTAAAAAATTTAATAGTTACTTATTTATCACCAACATAATTTTTACAATTTTTTAATCACTTTTTTATAATTTATATTTAATTAATTTATGACAATTATTAATTTTAAATTAAAAATTGGATACTTTTATATTCATTTTTATAATCAACAGAATGTTTGTTAATTTCTGTGCCTAAAATTATTTGAAATTTATAATATTTTATTATAATTAAATAAAATCTATTTAAATATTTTTTAAATATTTGATTTTAATTTAATTTTTATACTTAACACTTCATTAAAATACTTAAATTAATACAGTTTTGTTTTTAAATTATTTATAATTTATATTTAACAAGTTTTGGATATAAATTATAATATTTAAATAATTCAATAAAATAATTAAATTAAACTCACATTTTTAAATTAAATTTGATTTTTAATAATATTAAATTTTTGATTAATATAATAAATGAAATTTTTTATAATTTATAAAAATTATAATTTTTTAAATAAAATTTAAATGAATGGCTTTTTTATATAATATTTTATATTAATAAATTAATATAAAATATTATACTTATAATATACTTAATAAGAATTTTCAATAATTCTGAAATTAAAGGTAGTACCGTTTTTTTTAATTATTTTTATTTTATATTTAATCGATCATCAATATATTTAAATAGTTTTCAAAAATTATTATAATTTATACAAAACATTTAATCAATTAATTATTATTTTCTTTTAAATTATTTATAATTTATATATATATATATATATATATATATATATATATATATATATATATATATATTTGTTTCTAATAATTATAATATTTTAAAAAAAATTGTAAATTAAATAATTAAATTTATGTTTTTAAATAAATTAACATTATATTATAATTAACCTAAATTTTTTATTATTATTAATTTTAAAACTGGTACCATTTTTCATTATTTATAATTCATCTACTTTTGATAATTATTATTTTTAAATAAAAGCTGAAACATTTTTCAAATTTGTTTTTAAATTTTTAATAATAATAATTTTTAATAATTAATAATAAAGTAATCACAATTTTTGAAAATTTTTTTTATAATTTATTATTAAGCAATGTTTGATTATACAATAATTATAATTAATCATAGAATAATAATTCTTTAAACTAAATCAAAAGTGTGTCAACTCATCTTAAATTTATGTAATAATAATTTTTTTAAATTTTAAATGGAATATAATATTTTATTAATTTAATTTTTAGTGCAGTTTTAATAAGGTTTTTATATATCCGGAATATGAAGAATTTTTGATTTTAAAGTTTTTAAATTAAATATATTACATTTTTTATATATATTTTTTTTTGTTCACAATAATTCAAATAATATCAGATAATAAAAGCTTTTAAAATTTTCTATAATTTTAAACATTTGTGAATTATTTATGTTACATTGAAGGGATTACATGATTATTATGATTTTATTATTATTTTTCCTCAATACAAAATTCCTGACCTAGAAATAACGTCAAGACTCCATTAAGGACGAAGTGAGAATCCCCACCTCGAAGGAAGTATGAAAAGGGTCCCAGGTTGGAGATATGTTCTCAGTGAGGGAGGGGGTGACAATAAAGGCACCATCGACCAAATCTTCGCAATACGTGTAATCTTCGAGAAGACACTAGGGAAACAAATTGACACCCTCGATCTTTTTGTCGATTTCAAGCCACTTTTGATAGCACGATCAGGAGCCATCTATACGCCGCTATGTCTGAATTTGGCATCCATGCAAAACTAATCAGGCTGAGCAGGATAAGGCTAAACGCAACTTGCAGCGCAATGAAAATTGGGAACTGAGCTCTCCGAACCTTTTGTCACAAAGCGGGGCTTCATTGAAGGTGACTGCCTGCCATGCGACTTCTTCAACCTAATGCCAGAAAAATCGTCCGCAGTATCCTTAATAAGAGTGTCATACTTTTGGCATATGCTGATGATGTTGACATTATTGCCCATAAGGCTCGAACTGAGAGTGCTACGTATACCGCCCTGGATAGGGACACAAAGCTAGTGGGCCGAAAGGTGAACGAGGGTAAGAGGAAACACATGCTGGCAGTATAGAAGGAATCGCAGCATCTTAGACATCACATTGCTGTTGGCGACGACTAGAATTGGAGCGGGCTCTTTAGGCAAATACGCTTTCAGCTCTCTTACGGAAGTGTCCGGCGCGAAGGTCAAACAAATCCTGCGCTTTATTAGGGTTTCGAAATTGTTTCACGAGTGAGGTAAAGGTGCAGTGTTGCGCGGTGGTATCGCAATGGACCCATGGACCCATCGCAATGGACCCATGGACCCATCGCAATGGAGAGATAGCGAACGAAAAAGACAGAGGGAGAGAACAAAAGCGAAGGAGAGAGGGCGATAGAGAGCGAGAGTGAACTATAGAGAGTGAGAGAGAACGAGAGAGCACTATAGAGAGTGAGAGAGAGCGAGAGATAGAGTGTAAGAGAGGGCGAGAGAGAGACAGGGATAAAGCGAGAGATGGAAGGAGATGGAGAGAGAGAGTGAGTCAGAGAGAGTGAGTCAGAGAGAGTGAGTCAGAGAGAGTGATATAGAGAGCGAGAGAGAGAACCAGAGAGAGAAAACCAGAGAGAGAGAACCAGAGAGAGAACCAGAGAGAGAACCAGAGAGAGAGAGAACCAGAGAGAGAGAACCAGAGAGAGAGAGAGAACCAGAGAGATAGAGAGAACCAGAGGGAGAGAGAGGGAGAGAGAAAGAGCATGTATGGGATTCATTGGAGTGGAAGATTCAACATCATAAGATAACTTCGGAAGAAATGCTGAAAAATATTCTGGTCCAAGAATGGAGTAAAATCACGAAATTGGTGGATTCAATACCAAAGCGCCTACAACAGATTCTTAAGAATAAAGGCTCCTTGTCTATTTTGATTATGAGTGACAAAAATACTATTTCGTCACCCTAAATTGAATATTATAAAAGCATATTCCAATAGTTTTAAAGACCGATCTTTATGGTATTTCCTCGAATTTCCTCCAATGAAGTAATTCATGAAACAGTCAAAAAACAACCAAATGAATAATTGTATTAAAATTGTAGTTTAAATTGTGAAATTTATCCAAAATAACAATGTTGAAATTATAATAATTAGATTCAATTTGAGGGCACACTGCAAAAAAGATTGATGAAATCACTCTTTGGGCCGATTTAGAAATTCACATTGAGCACTCAGAAGAGCCAATTATTGTGTCTACAATAGCACCAATTACGGAACGAAAGCGTCCGTGGAACAATTATATCACAAAAAAGTGGTTCGTAACTATCTGGAAATTCAGAACAAACTGAATTTGGTATAAAATCATTGGAGGGTTAGTTGGGCAGCTGCACTTGTTCAGGTAACACTGAACACGGCACAGCAACTAATATGAAGGTCCTTTTGATTTGTACTTTCTTCGCCGCATTTGCCGGTCTGAGTGTGGTAAGCTTGGGTCACAATTCCGAAACGCCAACGGTTATATACCAGGAAACACTAACCCCATTTTATTCTAACCACAGTGCGATAATAACGAGGCTCTTATCAGTATATTGAAACTCTGCAATGAGGAGCACAAAATCTCGGACGCCGAATCGAAAGTTTTGGACCATCTATTTCACTACAAAGCTGAGATACTAAGCAACCCGAATCCCAGTGAGAACGTCAAATGTCATTTGAATTGCGTTATGGAGAAGAGAGGTTACATAAAAGGAGGCGTATTGGATGCTGATGCCATGGCGGCGGGCGTGAAGGGATTTGCTGATCTGAAGGACCGCGAACCCGCTATAGTGAAAGCCATTGGTGAATGTAAAAATGAAAAAGGAATCAACGATTGTGACACTGCCTTCAAGTTAGCCACTTGCCTCACTCAACACGCCCACTAAAGTCGCGAACGCCCATATGGCATTGAAAGTGAAGACATAATAAATTTAAACTTAATTGCATTATTTTGATGGCTTTTTTAGTGTTTATACTCGTGGTCTAGAGTGGTGGCTTAGGTTGGTACTTTCAGCTCCTGGGCAGGATTTAGGAGGAAGCTCAGGTTGACCTTCTAAACAACATGGCATAATTTATTCAAAAGATCAATACACTTTTTGAAGTGGTACATTAGATGAAGCCCTCGGGAAGGTCGCATTTATCCTGAGAGCTTTTTATAAAAGGGATATTATATCTTCCTACGTGCGATTATAGTGACTGGGGAACAATACGTCGTCTTTATGGAATACCATTAATTCATGAAGTTCAATTCAATCCTTTATTTCTGCCAGAAAGTCAAAACTGTGTTTTAAAAACAATTATCAATCTAACATTTTAAAGACAATTTTGGTATGATGTAACTATCTGTACCAATCATTCCTATCATTCTTCTACCTTCACGAATATGGTGTTACAACAGAATATTCCTCAGAATAATCCTCAGGTGATTCAACAGAATATTCCTCAGGCTCACCTTTGGAGATATTGTTGAACAATTTGGCATTTAATAAGAACAATGCAAACAGATTTTTACTCATACAACAAAGAGTTGTTCCAGAACTCATAGATTCCTAACAATACCAGGGCTTAACTTAATCAGCCAGAAGTACAGAACTATCATATCCCAGCCACATTATTCTCCAGAGATCCAACCAAGTGACCAATAAAGTTGCCCGTCTTCCAAACTCAAAATGAGAAAAGGATGTTGAAGAATAGATGATAATGAGAGATCAGACATCGCAGGCGGACTTCACTTTTACCAGGAGTTTGCGCCAGTGCATACTCCTGGTAAAAGTGAACTTCTTTCCTCGTCAAATGCGGTCGTTTTTGCTTCAATCGGCGTCGAATCGATACAACAGCTCTGCATAATGTTCGTCGGTGATCGTTTTACCCCTTTCAAGCCGATGTGAATGACACCGCGCGTATTCCAAAAAACTGTCGCCATGACCTTGTAGACTGAGAGACCCACCTTGGCCTTCGTTTCACCAGGAGAATTGCACTGTGTCGACTGTTCCTTGGCCTCTGGTGTATTGTGATGAATCCATGTTAAGTCCACGGTTACGAAAAGGCGCAAAAACTCACTCGGATAGCAATTGAACATCGCAAAACACTCCTTTGAAGATGTCAAACGAATGCATTTGTGGTCAATTGTGAGCAAACGAGGCACCCAACTTGCGGATACCTTTTTCATAAGCAAATATTTCTGCAGAATTTAAATCCTTGATCCATGTGATGAGCCTGCAGCCTCTTCAAGTTCGCGCACCTTCACTCGCTGATCGTCCAATATTATACCGTGGAATTATAAGCCGGAATTGTTTATAAATTTTATAAGGTCCGAAGGTGCTAATCTAGAGCAAAGTCCCAGACTCTCTAAAAACGTACTTCCGAAATGCTTGAGTCTTAAACGAGCGAGGGCTGGGCAATCACAAGGAAGGTGGACAACTGTTTCTCTCCCTTATGGGTCCTTCCTTTTATCGACCATTTCTGGTGTGGTGACCTCAATTGAGCGGACAGAACATTGGGCGTCACTTGTGCTGGAACGATTGCACTGAAACTTAGTTGTCAGGCGTTCCAATCGATGGTCAAGAGTGCACAGAATACTTTTCAAGGTTTTTTTTGGTTTTTGTGATGGTGTTTTCGCGCAAAAAATAGTGTTTAATGAGCACACACGAAATTCACTTTTTTCCATTTTTACGAAAATGCTCGTAGGCGTCTGTTTAAATTGGCTGCCACAACGAAACTATTTGACATATCAGTCAGGAAATTAGAGTGCGTTTTTTGCTTCTTGACAAGTAAAATGTTGGATTTGAGGAGGCAACGCCATCTGTTGTAATTTTCAGGCACCACACTCGTTCACACACTGCCTGAACCCAGAATACTCGAATGGGCGAGTACTAATAGAAAATTTACTCGTTCGTTTTTAACTAAATTTACTCGTTACATGTGAAGCGGCAACAGTAATCCGTGCCAACTCGCCAACATACAAAAAATCAAATGCATATGGGCGGGAATTTGCTTCTGAGACAGGCTTCGAAGCCTATAGGAAAGGGGTTTATTTTGAAAATTAAGGTGTATTTTTCACACACACACACACACACACACTACTTAGGTCATATCTCTAAGACTATTCCCTGCTTTGGCGATGGTTTAATAAGTCATATCTCAAAGACTATTCTAATTATTGGTGGTTTTTGCATAGGCATATACACCGAGGACCTGCAAGATCTATAAGGTGGCGTCCTCAAGCGCGGCAATAGAGCAAAACGGAATGGGCAATGGGAGATTTATAGAGCTAAACTGACAGAATACAATATAGAAATAAGAACAGCTAAACGTATCAGCCTTTGTGCGAATATCTCTTCTTTACCAGCAGCAGACAGACTATACAAAGCTTTCGCCAAAGCCGGGCCAAGCATAAAGATGTCTCTAAGCAAGGAAGAAGGCACATACACCATAATCGACCAAGAAAGGGCAGAACTGTTACTCAGGACATACTTTCCAGATAACGTGACAGAAGTAGACACAGTCGGTTGTGGCGCAAGCCGAAGAATCCCGGATCTGAAACCAGGAAAGTAGCAGTAGCATCGTTTCGGCAGCAAAAATTTAATGATCATTAAGCACCTTTCAACCAAGTCTCTGGGTACTGATGGTATCTTTCAGTGCACTTTTACAAAAGGGGACAAATGGACTATTATCGTTCATGAATGAATGAATGAAAATAAAGAGGGAAAATGTATCTCGACCAATTTGATCTATTGTACTCCTCCTGCATGTACCTATTAAAGGTCTTCTATTATTCCAACAGTTCTAAGGAGCCTTAGTATTGAATTGGGGTTCATTTCTCTAATGTCTCTGCCCTCGGGACAGTAATGCCCCAGATATCTCTTCCTACTGCGAGCTAAGGCTTCGCAGTGCACTAGAAAGTGATCTGGTGCTTCTTCTGCCTCCGCGCAGAACCTACACGTGTTTACTGGAGAGAGTCCCAGTTACTGGTGAGAGTACCGTTCATAGTAAACATATGCCGCAGCAGCCTTGCCTTAGGGTGTATACCAAAGGCCTGGAGAAGGGCAAAGGTGGTGTTCATTCCGAAAGTGGGGAAGAAATATACCACACATCCAAAGTCCTTCAGACCAATAAGCTTGACATCATTTATGTTAAAAACACTTGAAAAAGTTGTGGCTAACTATATGAGATGGAGCCTTGAAACAGGTGGAGCATTGAAATAGATGCCATTGCACTCAAACCAGCATGCTTATAGGGCGGGTAAATCGGCAGAAACTGCTCTTATAAGCCTAGTAAACTCCATACAGAAGTCAATTGATAACAAAGATATATCGAGGGAGCCTTTGATAACACCCAACATGAAGTGGTGGTAAGAGCTTTAAGCAAAAGAGGAGTAGACTCGTTGACATCCAAATGGATTGCAGAAGTTCTATACTCAAGATCGGCAGAGACATCCGCTGGAGAAGGAACAATAGCTGTCGCGAAAACCAAGGGATGTCCACAGTGAGAGAAGAAGCAATAGCTGTCGCGAAAACTAGGGGATGTCCACAGTGAGAGGATCTTTCACTGCTAATGTGGAGCCTAGTTGTTGACGAACTACTGATACTATTGTCATTTTAGAAAAAACACACAGGCTCGTACCAAATACCATTTAAAGGATTAGCAACGCTAGATCTTGCCGACAACCTTGAATTTGTGAGGGCAACGGGGCTGGATGAGACTCTAATTAGTTGAGGGTGGTATAACAAATATTTTTGGTAGCAGTACCTGCTATCCCTCTAAATCACACATTAACACATTAGCATTAGCAAGGTGACTTTGATCTTATACGAAGGATAATAGATATTGTATGATATATTATTATGTTATATACATATATTATGTTGTATGCATATATTAAGTTATATACATATAAAGGGTTTTCCAACAAGAGGTGTTATTTTGAATCATCCGGTATTTCGGTAGCTGTCACTTTTGAAGCTTTTATTCTTTGACATTTGACAAGGAGAAACTACGCCATTACTTAAAAACGATTCACGCTTCAATAACGCATTAAAATTATTAAAATTTACTACAAAAATGGTGAAAATCTTGCAGTCACAGCTCGCAAAACTACAGCATTTTTGGGTCGTCATGAAGCACCTTGTCGGACCGCAATACAGAAATTGGTGGAAAAATTGGAGCTATTGGGACAAGTTAGTGATGTGAAGAATAAAACCCGTGCACGACACAAAAGAACAACTGAGAATATTGCTGCTGTAGCCCAAAGTGTTGAAGAAACCCAGATTTGTCCATTCCTCGTCGTTCTTTGGAATTGGGAATTCCACAAACGTCATTACACCGTATTTTGCATAAAGACTTGGGTCTTAAGGCTTATAAAGTTCAGTTAACACAAGAACTCAAGCCGGCCGATCATCAACAACGTCGTGTCTTTGCTGATTGGGTCCTTGAAATGCATGAAAATGATCCGGAATTCCATCGAAAAATCATCTTGACTGATAAGGCCCATTTCCGCCTCGGTGGCTACGTCAACAAGCAAAATTGTCGCATCTGGGGCTCGGAAAACCCAAGAGTTATTGTTGAGAAGCCTCTCCATCCTCAACGTGTGACTGTTTGGTGCGGTTTATGGTCCGGCGGGGTCATTGGACCTTACTTTTTCGAAAATGAGGTTGGATCAACAGTTACGGTGAATGGATTGCGCTATCGAGAGATGATTAATGATTTTTTATGGTCGAAGTTGGATGGTACTGATCTGGACAACGTTTACTTTCAACAAGACGGCGCTACGTGCCACACAAGCAACGAAACCATTGCTCTTTTACGGGAAAAGTTTCCGGACCGTGTTATCTCTCGAAGAGGTGATCACAATTGGCCACCGAGATCTTGTGATGTAACACCTTGCGACTTCTTCCTTTGGGGCCACGTGAAAGATAAGGTCTACGCCAACAGCCCAGCGTCGATTCAAGACCTCAAAGATAGAATTCGTGAGGCTATCGAGGACATAGGGCAGCCACTTTGCGATTTGGTTATGGAAAATTTCTTGAAAAGGATATGGTCCTGTAAGCGTGGTCGTGGTGGCCATTTGGCTGATGTTGTTTTTTTTTCGTTATTAACGGCATACCTTCCTCTTTATTATGAAATAAACATCCGATCATTTATCTCAAAAAATGGCATTTTTCTTTGAATACCAAAATAACACCTCTTATTGGAAAACCCTTTATTAAGTTATATACATATATTAAGTTATATACAGATATTAAGTCATATACATATATGATATATATATATATATATATATATATATATATATATATATATATATATATATATATATATATATATATATATATTAATGTATTAATACTCCAGATATTCGGGCCCATCACAGAGGGTTCTTTTGTGGGTTGTATTTGGATGTCCTTCTCTTGGATGTGGGTATTTAGTTTGTTGGCTTTTCCTTTTTATTTTGGAATACAACTGCGCCAAAGGTTCAACTGGGGTTAATGGTGGTTGAACTAGGTTTGTTTCAGTTAGAGATGACTTCTAGATTAGTTTCCATGTTGTGGTTTATTTGAGGCTGTAAGATTTCTTCCTCTCACAGGGATATCACAGGAATATAGATATGTATGTATATCATGGAGCAGTGTCACTTGCTGAGCCGTCTTCGAGCATATCCCAAAATCGAAACATACTGAACAGTAATTTGTAGATGCGATTTGATACTGGCTTTGCTAGGTTAGGTTTGGTTACGATAGCATCATTTTTAGCGAAAGTTCACTTAATCACTTAAAGGCTTATAGTGATTCTATAGGAAATCGGTGTGGCTCCCCTTCTACCACGTGGGGAACCATTGTGAATCCGAGATGAAACTGGATATATTGTCAAAATTTGTGGATGACAACGCGATCAGACTATTGAGGAAAGGTGATCTCAGGAATTGATGTCGTGTTCTAGTTGGTGAGGGATGCTGGCACATGAGATAGAGGGCGGTATCTCCTGTTCTTCGCTGGTGGTGTTTGCTTGAAGATATGTGCGGTCTCTCCTCTTCTTCATTGGTGGTGTTTGCTTGAAGATATGTGCCAATGATTTAGACGATCTGTAAGGTAGGACAATTGTATAAAAGCGAAGGACACTGATATTATACGAAGGACACTGATATTATACCAAGGCCACATGTCTAATGTTTAGGCACCTATTGCACATATTCAGCCCCATCACAGAATCCATCGTAGATTCGATGTTCATGGCAGCTACGAAAGTTGCTATCATGGAACTCAATTGTCTACGAACGGTTTAGCTCCGTACCACGAGTTGGCCAACTCTGTAATTTGTCTAGCAAACAAAGCAATTTCCTTAACGAGTTTGTAGATCACCGCAGCCATTATTGGAAGTCTGTTCATCACAGCTACAAATGAGTTAATTTCTCTATTATTCTAGAAACAAATTTCATAATATTTAATGACTAATTTATTTATTTGTTTTTCTCCTAATCTCATTAAATGGAGTGATTAATGAAACAGTCTTTAGAAGAGACAATCGAGTTAAATTGAAATTTGTTGAATAAAAGTACCAACAATTATACAAAATAACAATGATGGAACCATACTAATTTGATGCAATTTGGCGGCACACTGGAAAAAATGTCGAATCACCTTATGAAGCTTATTTAGGAATTCACGGTGGACCCTCAAAAGAGCCGAACAATGATTATGACCCAAATAAACACTGATTAGGCAATTAAACCATCATCAAATGATCGTTCAATATGTTTATTCATGAAATGTAATTGCCAGGGTGCTCCGTAAAGTGTGAATTTGCTATAAAAGCGTAGGACTGTCAGTGGGGGCGCTTCACTTGGTCACTTAAATAGTTAGAACACCATCAAACACTCTCCGGAATACTTCTCAGCGTTTAAAATGAACGCTTTGTTAATTTGTGCACTGCTGGCCGCATTTGTCGGTCTTAGTGTGGTAAGTTTGGACTCAGAAATTCTGCCGGTTATATACCAGTAATCACTAACCACATGTTAATCTACTCACAGTGCGATATGAAAGCTGATTTCGATAAAGTTGTGGACATCTGCAAAGTAGATCACAAAATAAGCGATGATGAAGCAAAGCAGCTGCACGAAATGATTCAATACAGAGCAGTAATTAACAAGAATGCCAGTGAGGATTTTAAGTGCTTTTTGCATTGTTTCCTAGAAAAAAGAGGTCACTTGAAAGGCGGCGTTTTGAATACGGAGACCGTTTTGAACAATATGAAGGAATTGCTAGAGAATAAGGAGCATTACACCGTTTTCGAGAAGTCCTTGGGTGAATGCAAGAATGTAAAGGGAGCGAACGATTGTGACACTGCCTTCAAGTTAATACTATGCCTCAATGAACACCACGAAACAATTGTGGCATGAGCATCTAATATCTAATAACTTTGTTAATATTATCGTGGGATGTGGTCAGACAATAAAATTTAGCTTTAATCGCATTCATTCAGTTTGGTTTTTGTCCCCGTTTGTAGCCTGGGCGGGGTTGCTTAATCCTTCCATGGAAAGAACTGCATTTAGCTGGTATGGACAGGATTGCATTGTACAGGATTGTAGAGGAATAATCTCATTCAACTGTAATAGTCAGGAAGCCTGGTGGTCCATTGGCATAATTCAAGGATTCAGTAAGATCGCTGGTTTGTTCTTTTCCGAACAGTTGATCACTTTCTCTTATTAGAAGGTGGAATATTGTTGGTAGGCAAATGTTGAAATGTGGTCGGTTTCTTATATAATGTGGGTTCCTATACCGTATTCTACTATCGACAAAAGTGGCATAATCCTTATATAATATGGTTTCCGATACCATCTTCAACTAATGACAAAAGTGGTATATAACTTATATGATGTACCTTCCGATACCATCTTCAGCTATAAACCAAACGCCAGCACTTGAACCAAATCCTTGGCGAGAGCCTTGTCGCATATTACTCAGACTATACACGAAGTGAGCATCTTTTTGAAGCTTAATTATTCGGGATAAAGTAGCAAAAATACACTAGAGTTGGAATTTATTTTCGTATGAAAAAATTATAATTAATTTAGAGATTAAAATTAAAAAAATACCGCTAAGCAAAGTTGTAATGAAAATGCCGTAAGTCAATTTAGAGCAGCGTTCTTAGATAAGTTTTTGATAATTAGCACTCAGAACTAACTCTCGACAGCGCTGCCATTTCAATGTGAACTGCTCTGCTGCTGCTGTTAGAGCGCAACTTTTTTACTGCTATTTCTTTTGTGTTGTTGTGTTTGTGTCTGTTCTAGTTGTTGTTGTTGTTGTTGTTGTTGTTGTTGTTGTTGCTGCTGATGCTGCTTTATGCTGCACAACTTTCACAAGAAAGTGTTAATTATGCTCGACATTTTACATTAAAATCGATAATTAAATAAGAGCATTTCTCACTCATCATCAGCGACAGTGGCAGCGACAGTGGCAGCGACAGTGGCAGCGACAGTGGCAGCGACAGTGGCAGCGCCAGCGAAGGGAAAATCATTCACCAACGCCAACTAACGTCGACGCCGGCAGCACTGCTGGCAGAATTACACAAACTTTTCTAGTTCTCTAGTTTGTTAGTGACAAGAGCCAGTGCGAGTGGGAGTGGGAGTTGCAGTGGAACTGGAACTAGAGAGGGCAGTGGCAGTGGCATTGGTAGTTGGTAGTGAGAGGCGCAATTCAAACGTTTGCTGCAGCAGAACGTTTAATTAAAAACTCAACGAATGCAAGTGAACGAGTGGTCGTGGGAGAGTTGGGGGTGTGTGCCGCCTCTCACAGCAAAGCGTTAATTACATCGGCGAGCAGCGACAGACGGCAAAGGCGCGGCTGCAACCAACATGAAATGACTTTCGCTCGACTGCTTGCCCGTCCCCCGGCAGCGCCGCTCACCACCGCGTTGTACTCACACATTCGTACACAAGCACCGTACTCGTTTGTACTTTCGGCTGTGGTTGGGTGCGCTAACGAGTGCGCTCTGGCCTCTTCATGTCACACGGTGTCGTCGGAGTTCTGCCGCTGCCTTGCCTTGCCTTGCTTTGCGTTGCTCTGCTTCGGTGGCCGTTTCTTTTATACTCGATTCGTTTGGTTTCGATGCGTTTCGATCCACAGTGATTGAGCGCTTAAATATGCGCGCACATTTGTCGTTTAATTAATTTAATTATATTTTCCTTCTGCTAATTGAATTCCACTTTTCGGTGGTAAATATCAGAAGCAGCAGCACCAGAACACTCCTAGCACTCTGAGAATCACTTGCGAGTAATTAGGTTAGAAATTCTTAAGTCCTCACAAGTAAAACGAAATTCCACTAAGGAAAACGAAATTGGCAAAATAGTCATTACAGTTGGTCGTGCCGACTCTTACAACCGATCTGCCTGTGAGTTAAACATTGCCACGACTCCTGTAAGGCAGAGCTAGCAGCTACCCAACTCCAACGAGTATTGACACTTGCGTATGTTAACAACTGGGCCTGAGTGACATAAAATTACAGATTTAACACACTGAAGAATGGAGCTTTCCTATGATATGTATACTTGTCTCTTTCACACTCAGCAACTGGGCATACAACTAAAAGGCTGAATGACATGAAATTAGAGATTTAACATACTGAAGAATGGAGCTTTCCTATATCATATATATTTGTCTCTTTCATACTCAGCAAAATTCCTATACAAGAAACTTGTCAGTGCGGGACTGTACTCTAAGTACAATTTTCAAAGGGGTGGTGGCGAGTATGGAACGTAGACGAGTCGAAGCAAAGTTGACTAGTTCTCTCGAAGGTTTTGTTCTGCCAACACTCAAGGGGGTCACTAGTCAGTTATCCAGGGAGCTGAAATATCTTGGGATGGTCCTTGATAGTAGATTTAGATCTATTTAAGGTTGTTATGTACCACTGAAAAGTCGATTGTGGTGCCCCTATTTATTTAAAAGATGAGGATAGGCTAATCTATAGATCTTCTGTCAGGTTTGTTTCCGACAGGAATTCATGTAGTTTGGAGGGATCTTGCTCAACTCTAAGATATATTCTCCAAAACACCTATGCCTTTTATGTGCCAAAGGTCCGCAGTTTGTGATCAGGTGCATTGAGGGTTCGTCACTTTCTCCACAGAATCTACAAATGGCATTTGAAGGTAGACCCAACTTATTCATGTGATAGTTGAGTCTACAGTGTCCGCTTAAAACGCCTGTGATGATTCTTCTTTAATAGTAAGCTTCTCTGGAAATCACACGTTGAGCTAAAGGTAGCAAAACACTGGCAACTTTTTGGCAGTGCTGGAGAATTTTTGGCAAGACGTGAAAGTTCTTCGGATTTATAAGGTAATGATCAGGCACATATTATCCTATACATCGGTGGTCTGGGGGAACATCTTGTATCTCAAGGGGTTAAAGTCTGCTCTATCTAGACTACAAATAACTTTGGCTATTTGTGGTACTGGAGCCTTTCCCACAACTTCTTGCCCTGCTCTTGATACGCTGCTGTATCTTCCCACCCTAGATGGTTGTATTCAAGGAGAGTCCCTAAAGGCCATTTGTGGGTTAAAGCTTACTGGGCACTGGGTGGGTCTGCATTGGAATCTGGAGAAGATTGTTGTCACTGACACGGATATTGCTCTCCTTTCTATGCCCATTGATTCAATTAAAGAGGGAGAAGGACAGACATAAAAGGAGAGCGAGTGAAAGGAATATAAAAAGGGAGAAGGAGAAATAAAAGGAGAGCGCGAGAAGTAAGTGTAAAGAGGGGAAAGGAGAGGGATAAAAGTAAAACGAGAAAAATAAGTGCAAAGAAAGACTAAAGGAGAACGAAAGAAATAAGTATAAATATCGAGAAGGAGAGAGATAAAACGAGAGCGAAGGAAATAAATGTGAAGAGGGAGAGAGATAAAAGGAAAGTGAAGTAAATAAGTGAGAAGAGGGAGAAGGAGAGAAATAAAAGGAGAGCGAAAGAAATGAGTGTAAATGGGGAGAAGAATAAATAAGTATAAAGATGGAGAAAGAGAGAGATAAAACGAGAGCGAAGGAAATAAATGTGAAGAGGGAGAGGGAGAGAGATAAAAGGAGAGTGAATTAAATAAGTGTGAAGAGGGAGAAGGAGAGAAATAAAAGGAGAGCGAAAGAAATGAGTGTAAATGGGGAGAAGAAGAGGAATAAATGGAGAACGATAGAAAGGAATATAAAAATGGAGAAGGAAAGAGATAAAAAGATAACGAGAGAAATAAATGTTAAGAGAGAGAAGGAGAGAGAGATAAAAGGAGAGCAAGAGAAATAAGTGTAAAAAGGGGAAAGAAGAGAGATAAAAGTAAAACGAGAGAAATAAGTGTAAAGAGAGAGACAAAAGAAGAGCGAGAAAAATAAGTTTGAAGAAGGAGATGGTTAAAGGATAGCGAGAGAAATAATTTTAAATTGGGAGAAGGGGAGAGACAAAAGGTGAGCGAGAGAAATAAGTGTTAAGAGAGCGAAGGAGAGAGATAAAAGGAGAGCGAGATAAATAAGTGTAAAGAGACAGAAGGAGAGAAATAAAACGAGAGTGAGAATAAGTATAAAGATGGAGAAGGAAAGAGATAAAAGTAGAGCGAGAGAAATAAGAGTTAAGAGGGAGAAGGAAGAGCGAAATAAATAAGTGTAAAGAGAGAGGGACAGACTCTCTTACCTAAATCCTGGCTCCTCCTCCAAACGGTAAATCCTTTAAACCTGATCAACCCTCTCCGAGATGGTGTATCAAACCACTGTGTCAGGGCCAACGGAACGGGGCGATTGGTCCTCCGAAAAGGGGGTTGAGCGAAGGCAGACAATCGTCCTCATAAAACAAAACAGCTTTTATGTGACCCACTATTGTGGGAGGTCAAGGTTTAACCAGGACCGTCGAACCAACAATGACTGAAAGAGAGAAAAGAAGAGTGATAAAAAAAGAGCGAGAGAAATAAGTGTTAAGAGAGCGAAGGAGAGAGATAAAAGGAGAACGAGATAAATAAGTGTAGAGAGTGAGAAGAGATAGATAAAAGGAGAGCGAGAGAAATAAGAGTAAAGGGGCAGAAGGAGAGGGATAAGAGAGATAAATCCTTTTGAATTATTTTTGGTTGTGAAAGCGAAAGCTGCCGGGACAAAGTTTACTGAATTCCACAACCAAATTTGGGCTGATGAAGGACCCTAACTAAAATACTCTAACTACGATATGCAAAGTGGAGATTGTACGGAACATGGCCTCGTCGGGGCCAAGTTTACTAAAGGCCGCAACCAAATTTGGGCTGATGAAGGAACCTGACTAAAGTGTCGCAGACCCTTGTAGCCTTTTTTTAAACCAATTTTACCCTAGTAAGTAACTTGACTTGGTAGAATGTGCTGCATAGAAATCGTCGCTAATCCCTTCCACGACAACTGATTAAATGCAAGTCTTCCTACTTCAAGAAAGCTGACCTCGTGTTCGGCGAAAAGAAATGAGAGTCAACCAAAAACCTTGTTCACTAATTAATCTGATTGGTAATTAAGGACCTCATGGGTCTTCTACTGATCTTAGAATAAATTTGCTACCACTTCTTATAACTTAAACTCTATTGGGATATATAAAGAAGTCATCATTGCCCATTAAAACATTCCAATCCAGTCGAAGAATAAATAAAAAAACACATTTTTGAGAATGAGATTCCCAACCAATTTGCTCCGCTGCTCCAATATTAGTCTTTGGCGATGAGTTTCTGTCATTGCCATTATTTAAGCAGCGCAACTAAAATTGAAATAAATATACTTGAGTGATATTAACTCCTTGACCCGCAGCAATTTCAGCACATTGAAACTTTGCAAAATATTATTTAAATCCACTCGAAAGAAAACAGCAAAAAAGAAGGGAAGCAAAGAATACTTGGCTTTCAATTACCATCACAGCGCTGATTATTTATTCTCCATGAATCCTGCCGCGCTAATAACCCCCACAACACCAATCCTCTTATGGCACTGCCACCGCAACGAACGAACCAACGCTTGTCATCTCACTGCAACATGTTCAAGGATATTATTGGAAAAAAGGCAGCGAACCGCACCGCACCGAAAGAAACGAAATGAAACGAAATGCGAAGAAGGAAAGTTCCATGCCAAGCAGGGTGAAAATGTTCCACCCGCTATCGCACTACGCTAGCCTTGTTTGGCATGCACGGCTGTTCTCAAATGAATCCTGATTGAATTTATTTATTGAAACTCATCAGCGGGAGCGCATCGTGATCTAAGATGCCCGTGCGGATACTTACACACATAGTTGCTTGGCTCGACCAACCAACCAACCAACCCGCCCGTCTATCCTCCAGCCTCGACGGCTGTTCAGCGGGTCGTTATGTCCTGCGCTGCGCTCTCGCCTTCCCTCGTCCTGCCTCTGACATTTGCGTACGCACACATTTATTTAAGTAATGGAAAAACTGTGTTTGGTAATTTTTCTTTTTATATTTCAACGCATTTTCATAAGGAAAAGGATAATGCAGCAGGGATATAAATTACGTAGCGCCGCATGTTCTCAGTCATTGCTAAGTAAAGTAAAGCAAAGAAAAGGAAAGGAAAGCAGCAACAAGCAAAAAAAGCTGTATATATTTTGATGATTGGCTAATGCCAGCGACCAAACTGAGACTTCAATATGAAGATTTAGTGCCAATCCGATGATTTGGTTACTTTTGTAGCGGGATTTTATCTGCTCATAAGGAACAAGTTGACGTTGAGTCATGCGGCTGTCGTGTGTGATTAGGTGGGGATGCCCATGATCTGACACTCAATGGACTATTGATGGGTCATCTACTTCCTCTCTAAGGTATGCGATAATCAAATGAGTAAGCAGATTGTTCCTATCCATCAGCTTCTAGTAAACTGTAATCTCCACTGTAATCGGAGTCTCACCATAAAAAGTTGCTCCTTTAGTGAGCTTAAATCTTGCAAGAACAGAACTAGGTGGATAGATTCTCTTCTTGTAAGATATAAATCACTGCTTTCTTTTCGACACACATGTAGAATGGACACCACGGCTTTCCAGTTCCCCTCCATATATATCGTTGGAAACTGTTTGTGCCAACATGCCAAGTTTTTATGTTGATCGATGAAACCCGGGAAGAATTCCTGGGATTGGGGGAGCATTGAAAGCCTTTAAGTTTCATCACACCGCTGTGGCTTTGAATGCTGAAAGGTCTTCTATGCTTCCCCAATCCTAGGAATTCTTCCTAGTCTCTTCAATTTCTTCAGAAGACATTGCTTGAGTTAGCTAACCAAATTCTCCCAGCTCTTCACCGCATTCGACGCTGATAACCCGTGCCACTGTCTAGTTTGAGCCAACGTCTAGACGGCTTTAGTTCATCCTAAACACAATCTTCTGACCTTCCGAGACGCTGACCAAACACTATGTATGATGGTGATGACCATGTGTGCTGGTGCTGATCACGTGTACTGGCAATACTCCATATTTCAACCTAGCTTTGGACACCGAATCACATCACATCATTTTACCCCAGCCAAGCTAAAATTCTGATAAGGAAAAATTCACTCCGACTGGGGTAAAGAACGGTTAAGAACTTCTCAATCTGACGAGGTTAGATTACCAAAAATTCGCTCTGACTTTGGTAAAGAACGGTAAAGAACTTCTCTATCTGACGAGGTTAGATCACGAAATATTCGCTCTGACTTTGGTAAAGAACGGTAAAGAACTTCTCAATCTGCCGAGGTAAGATTACGAAAAATTCGCTCTAACTTTGGTAAAGAACGGTAAAGAACTTCTCCGTCTGACAAGGTTAGATCACGAAATATTCGCTCTGAATTTGGTAAAGAACGGTAAAGAACTTCTCCATCTGACAAGGTTAGATCACGAACTATTCGCTCTGCCTTTGGTAAAGAACTTCTCAACCTGACGAGGTAAGATTACGAAATATTCGCTCTGACTTTGGTAAAGAACGGTAAAGAACTTCTCAATCTGCCGAGGTAAGATTACGAAAAATTCGCTCTAACTTTGGTAAAGAACGGGAAAGAACTTCTCCATCTGTCAATCAGTCTCGGAGCAGAGAAGACACTCGAGGTGCCCTCCAATAAATTCTGTTTCATGAATGTTACCAACATTCAAGACAACATTCAATATCGCTATTGCCAATCCTCTCTACTCTGTTTTCTTCTTATCTTTTTCACAGTACGAGTAGTTTCGTAGGACAGAGATAATGGAATACTCCTTCACAAATCTTCTACAACTCTTTCGAGTCTCATCCCAGCTGAGTTCTACAGATGCCGAATAGTCTGATCAGGCTGGGACCCTCCAGTTAAGGTTGCTGAGCATTTGTCTCCCTGAAGGATATTTTGTTCAAATGGGGATTTGCACGCTGTCAAAAGGAATTCTTGTTCAATTTCTATACTGAGTCAACAGGAAGAGTAACGCTTTTTCCATCAATTCATCCGTCTTATAAAGTCTGTAAGGTCGGTATGTCCCTAGACCCTGGAGGTCCTTTATTCGAGAAAAACACAAGCCTTCGACTAGACTAGAAACTAAAGATAGAATGAAGTATTCAGAGAGCTGGCTTGAGCCTGTGACAATATTGAGACTAGCACGCTTACTGCTAAGCATTCGATGACTAATGTCTCGATCTCCAGGACACCAGTAAGTATGTACATAGGTAGGTAGGAGTGACCGCCTAGTTTGCCAAAAGCACACTTGAGCACACATAATGCCCTATTGTGATATCACGGACACCAGTAAGTCCAGTGAGTTTCTCTGTGCTTAAGCCATGACAATCACAATCAGAGGGCACGCCAGGAGCACCATTTTATTCTGAGCACTTCGTGCACTTGTATTCAAACACAGACCAGGATGCTTACGATGTATTAATCCCAACGGGTTGTAATCAACCACGGTTCAATTCAACCAGTTTCTCAGCAAGATACTGTGGACTCCATAGTTCACAATTTGGCACGATAAGTTACTGCAGACCACCTAACAAATAAGTCGATGGCTCTGATCACGCGCCTTTCGGCTCACATTCCCCATGGTCTCTCCAGTCTATCTCTTCATCTCCTCCAGAGTCATATTAGATTAGCACGTACCCAGTGCTTCTACCTCTGACTTGTTGTACTTAGCACGTATCTGAACTAAACTAACTTCGTTCTAGAGGTGAATTGTTTGTAAATAGGTTCGTGCCACCGTGCTTTCCAGAACTTCGGCTATTTATGAACCCGTGTTCCTCTGCTTAAGTAATCACTGAAGTTAACTCGTTACTCTACACTAAATTCCAAGGATTATACTTTAGTCTATTTGCATTTCTTAATATATTCAATTTACTTCAATTTGCACAAATATACTTTGGCAGTTCAATGCAACTCCACGCTTCCTTCCGTCCGTCCGTCCGTCCGTCCGTCCGTCCTTCCATCCGTGCCTTCCAACTGCCACCAGCAATAATAACAACAAAAACGGTGGAAACCGCTGCGAATGGTGAGTGTGCCTCCATTCTCATCCTCGTCGCCCACCCTCCGCTTCGCGTGTTTATCTAGCGTATCAATACCTTTTTACGTATTTTAACGAGTTTTCTTCGCTTTCATCTTGCGCGTGGTGTTGACGACAAGTCAAAAGGATAACATGACGGGTGCTTCATTTAAGACCGTGGTTCGTGCATTTCGTGCGCTCTGTTTGTTATTTACATTTGCGATTTTACTTACGTTTTTGTCTGTTTGGAATTTAAATTGTAACAACCAACCCGAGCAGAGCTCCAGCAGAGCCTCGAGCAGAGTTCCAGCAGCACCCCAGCTGAGCTTCGTGCAGCTCCCCAGCTAAGCCTCGTGCAGCTCCCTAGCAACACCTCCTGCAGCTCCCCAGCAAAACCTCATGCAGTTCCCCAGAAAAACCTCGTGCAGCTCCCCAGAAAATCCTCGCGCAGCTCCCCAGCAGAGCCTCGTGCAGAGCCCCACCAGAGTGCCATCAGAATCGCAACCATCCGGAGCCGAAGCCGCAACTAGCACCAGAGCCGCTGCCGCATTTACAACATTGATACCGAGAGAAGCATGGCTGGATTTTAAAACAGCATCCTTCCGTTGCGTTTTGGTACGTTTCGTTTTGTTCGCTGTCTTCGGCGTTCTCCTTCAGCCGCACGAAAGTTTATTGAAACACGTTCAATTTGAAAGTCCGTACTCATCATCGCATTTTTGAGGAACTTTTTGCTCGAGTCTCATTTGGGGAATTAAAGATTTTTTACTGCGTTAATGCGTCAAAGCATAATTTGTGGTTAAACTGTAAATGAGCGTTTCCCGTTCTCCCTTTCTCACCCTGCCTCCCTCTCACGCTCTCTGGGGAGAGGTGCTAAATCGTCAAAGAATTTGGCAGCAGTTGGCATCAGTTGAAAGTGGAAAAGTGTGCTGAGGAGGCACAGTGTCAGCCGGCGCAGCTTTCAATTGTCTATTAAAGATTTATGAAAATGATGTGCTGCGGATTTTGTATTTCAGTTGACTTGAGACCGGAATACACAAACAGTTCGGATATTAATATTTCATATTTAGAGAGCGAAAAGTTTTTGTGACACTGTGACGAAAAATATTGCAGAGGTACGAACCTAATTCGAGCACTCATAATTTATGCACAAATACTCGTACACCTCTGAATGTCTGGATTGGCAAAGACAAAAATGGGAAAAAATCCCACAGCAGGGGCAAAAATTAGGCAGCAATTAATAATTGTGCTGCAATTCTTATGTAGTGTTGTTGCTTATCTATCTAGAAGCCTATTGAGCTGTGGAAGGATAAGAGCAGAGGGGAACGGTGTTGAATCGACAAAAGAGAAAGGCAGAGGGGCTCCACAAGGAGCGGTTCTACACCCACTCCTTTAGTTGATCATTTGTCAATAAACTTCTAGCGCCATTTAACGGCAAAGCTGCGAAGCTGGTGACTTATGCTGATGACGTGTGCTGATGGCGTGTGCTGATGACGTAGGCAGATGGCGTGTGCTGACGGCGTATGCTGGTGACTTATGCTGATGACGTAGGCTGATGGCGTATGCTGATGACGTAGCCTGATGGCGTGTGCTGGTGACTTATGCTGATGACGTCTGCTAATGGCGTATGCTGGTGACTTATGCTGATGACGTAGGCTGATGGCGTGTGCTGATGGCGTATGCTGATGGCGTGTGCTGATAGCGTATACTGATGCAAGTCCCCTAGTTATAACGAGGAAAGACTTGCCGATGCTCAGCAACCCTATGACCGACACCCTAAAAGTTATATAAAGGGTTTTCCAATAAGAGGTGTTATTTTGGTATTCAAAGAAAAATGCCATTTTTTGAGATAAATGATCGGATGTTTATTTCCTAATAAAGTGGAAGGTATGCCGTTAATAATGAAAAACAACATCAGCCAAATGGCCACCACGACCACGCTTACAGGACCATATCCTTTTCATGAAATTTTCCAGAACCAAATCGCAAAGTGGCTGCCCTATGTCCTCGATAGCCTCACGAATTCTATCTTTGAGGTCTTGAATTGACGCTGGGCTGTTGGCGTAGACCTTATCTTTCACGTGGCCCCAAAGGAAGAAGTCGCAAGGTGTTAAATCACAAGATCTCGGTGGCCAATTGTGATCACCTCTTCGAGAGATAACACGGTCCGGAAACTTTCCCCGTAAAAGAGCAATGGTTTCGTTGCTTGTGTGGCACGTAGCGCCGTCTTGTTGAAAGTAAACGTTGTCCAGATCAATACCATCCAACTCTGACCATAAAAAATCATAAATCATCTCTCGATAGCGCAATCCATTCACCGTAACTGTTGATCCAACCTCATTTTCGAAAAAGTAAGGTCCAATGACCCCGCCGGACCATAAACCGCACCAAACAGTCACACGTTGAGGATGGAGAGGCTTCTCAACAATAACTCTTGGGTTTTCCGAGCTCAAGGTGCGACAATTTTGCTTGTTGACGTAGCCACCGAGGTGGAAATGGGCCTCATCAGTCAAGATGATTTTTCGATGGAATTCCGGATAATTTTCATGCATTTCAAGGACCCAATCAGCAACGACACGACGTTGTTGATGATCGGCCGGCTTGAGTTCTTGTGTTAACTGAACTTTATAGTCCTTAAGACCCAAGTCTTTATGCAAAATACGGTGTAGTGACGTTTGTGGAATGCCCAATTCCAAAGAACGACGAGGAATGGACAAACCTGGGTTTTCTTTAACACTTTGGGCTACAGCAGCAATATTCTCAGTTGTTCTTGAGCGACGTGCACGGGTTTTATTCTTCGCATCACTAACTTGTCCCAACAGCTCCAATTTTTCCACCAATTTCTGTATTGCGGTCCGACAAGGTGCTTCACAACGACCCAAAAATGCTTTAGTTTTGCGAGCTGTGACTGCAAGATTTTCACCATTTTTGTAGTGAATTTTAATAATTTAAATGCATTGTTGAAGCGTGTATCGTTCCATTGTTAGTAATGGCGTAGTTTCTACTTGTCAAATGTCAAAGAATAAAAGCTTCAAAAGTGACAGCTACCGAAATACCGGATGATTCAAAATGACACCTCTTGTTGGAAAACCCTGTATAATTGGGCGACACAACCGGGCCTACCTACCTTCTCTTCTGGAAATATATGAATCGGTGCTTTCTTTTCGAAATACATGAAGATCAGACTCGACGGCTTGCCAGTTCCCCGCCATATCTGTCATGCAATTATCGATGAAACCTGGGAAGAATTCATGGGATTGGAGAAGCATTTACCTACTTTTCAGCGGATTTGTTACTTCTCAGTGGGAAGTCCCCTTGTGAAAACTGTCAAAGCTGAACAAGAGTATGCTAACTCTCAAAAGCCACACCAAATACTTAGAGGTAATAGTGGATAGTGAGCTTCATGGAAGCTCTATGTAGAGGAAGGGTAAAACAGGCTACCAGCGCTTGCAAAAAGATGCTTGGATGAACTTGGGGCCCATCTCCTTCTCTGATATATTGGTGCTTTACAGCCATAGTTATGCCAATATGTAGTAGCAGTATTTGTAGTTGTAGTTCTAGTTGTAGTTGTTGGAGATGAAGTTGTTAAGTTGTGCCGCATGCAACGAGGATGAGTACGCGACAGTGAGAGTTTGTTGGGGAATTCACTTGCTGAACTTCAGGAAACCTTCGGGGAAGAAAATGAGGAAAGAAAAGATTTCATTAGCCATTAAGTGAGTTCAACAAATAAAATGAACAGTTAAAACTTTTCAAGAGTAATCATTTAAAATTTTAATTTAATCTACGGTATTCTGGTGTGGTAGACTACAGTTAAGAAGAAAACCTATTGCAAACCTCTGGAAAGAGTACAAATACTTGCGATACTGTGTGACGGGGGGGTGGGTGACGGGAGCCTTAACAACTACACCAGTAGCAGTGGTAAACAATATACCCAATCGACTCCCCATTGATCTCTTTAGCTTTGCAGCAATATCTGCGGGAAGGTTGTTGACCACCAAACAATTCTCTCTCCGATCCTTCGGTCATAGTTCTGTAGATCCTAGTCTCACGGTCAACACGGACTATGTGACTCCTATACCCAGCTTTCGAAAACAGAAAATGGTAAATATTCAGAAGGAGGAATGGCGCAGAGGTGAGAACGCTAAATCTTAAACCTTGAACCTGTCCAAGGACGGCTCGAAAATGGCAGATGGAGTTGGAGCAATCGTATACTGCCCTCTACTAGATATCACTCAGGCTCCCCTGACTATATCAGTATCTTTCAGGCGGAAGTGTTTGCTACTAGGAAAACCGTAGAGCTCGCCTGCATACCAGAATCTACGAACTCCAGAGTAACTCTCTACAAAGCTATCCAGGCTGCGATTCAGTCTATAACTGCATGCTGCGTATCATCCAGAAATGTTCTGCAATACAAGGCAGCAATGGATAGACTGGCCACCAACCTGAGGCTATAAGTCTACTGGATGCCTAGGCACAAGAGCATAGAAGGAAACGAGAGCGTGGACGCTATTCGTAACAGCAGAATCGTACCACAAAATGACCAAGTAGGCAACGTACTGAAGGCTCTACAAATGATTAATAAGATGATTAATAAGATAAGGTGTTGAAGATAGTATGATGAGGAAAGCGGTTGGCAAGGTGGAGTATTACCACATGTAAGATCACAAGGCTCATGTAGAAATTACAAGGTTAATGTCTAATCATCACGGGACTCAAAATTGGCAGAATCGAAAAAGGATTATAGAATGATTGTGGGCAATCTGACAAATAACTGTCTAACGGCGATACACGCTAAAAGTATGGGACTCACAAGCAATGACTAATGAGGGAAATGTGGAAAGTAGGGCACAAGGGAAACTTTGCAGCATCTTTTATGCTCATCCCCCGTAATCTCGAAAACGCGCCTAATACAGCTAATAGAACTCTGTTTTGAGGGACTAGGCGGTGTTAGCACTAGGGATACTTTCGCTCTTAAAATACCCTAAAAGCTTCTCCCGACATATACTATAACTCTTATATGGATATCCATGTGGCACTGCAAAGCTCCTTGCAGGTCTATGTGTGGTATTCATGACTAGTCAGAGTAACCCAACCCTAACCCTATGTGACTTCATTTTATTTATATAGCAAATATACTAATGTACATTGTATGACACACTGGGATTCCCAGTCCACTCACAGCCCAGTAAGAAACTGAATTGAGTGTTCAGAGCTACCCATGGAACATAGTAACAGTGCTACATATTGGAAACCAGGGAGATCAGTTTGGAAATGGGAGGTCAAAGCCGGAACCCACTAAGGGTCGCCCCCAAGGGAGTATACTGTATCCACTGTTATGGACTCTGGTAATCAATCAACTCTTCATTAAGCTGAATACCTTCTGTTTCAAAACCTTAGGATATGCGGATGATGTTGTCATATGCATCATATGCTGGGATGGCGCCGCCAAATCGAGTCAAAAGCAAAAAGCCTTGTGCAGAACTCAAGTTAGTCCAAGGTCAAGCGACTATCCTTCAACTACAATGAAAACTGTGCTTGTACCATTCACCAGAAGAAGGTACTTAAACCTTAAAGGACCGTGACTGGACGAAAAAGTAATTCCCTTTTCGAATAGGATGAAATATCTTGAAATTATACTTGATTTTTATCAAGTATCATTTCAAGATGGAATTCACATCTGAACAGTGAGTGCAATCAATAAAGCCATGCTCGCAATGTATGCAAGTCAAACGCTCTATGGTGAAGCATGGGACCTGAGACCGAAAATGGTATACTGGTTCTATAACATTATCCCCAAACCGATTATAAGCGACGCCTCCTTAATATGGTGGCCCAAGGTTGAACAGAAGACTGCAGCAAGCAAATTAAACAAACTGCAAGCATGGCAATTTGACCGACGCTGTCACTACAGGAGCTATAAGGAATACCTCCATTTAGCTTAACCACCAAAAGGGAGAGATGCTTTCAGGCTCTGTTACTAACTAACTCCTTTGAATTCAAGATCGTAGACTAACGAAAGACATGAACATACTCAAAATTCTCGAAAACTACCCAATCCTCAAAGTCCGCCACAAAATTAGACCCCCCTTGGTCCTAGATTCCAAGAAGCTTTTACGATGGAATCCTAGAGACAATCTGCCATCGAGACATGCACAAGGGAATGCTTACCCTCTGAAGGGTAGCAAACTCCATGCTCGTTCTTTGGAAACGTCATCCAACTGCCACTGAAGACTAGCAAACTTCTTCAATGCGGCGCGTAATTTTCCACTATGGAGAAACCCAAGTGAAGTATGGAAGAACAGACCACACACATCGGACATTCATGTCTCGGAAGATAGTTGTGGCAAAACGGACGGACTGAGATACATCGGATGCTCTCGTCAGTCGAACCAAACAATAGATGAGAATGGAACTCATGCACAGCTACCTCTGTCAGCCTAATGTAACGTCCTTACCTTGTTCACATATCAGTCTAGAATTACTCACTCGAGGGGTCTTAAAGGCGTTACAGGTCTTTGTGGTCACAACAAGACTAGTCAAAGACCAACCTTTTAAATGAACTGGCGCATCAAACTACAATAGAATTGCATTGGATCCCAGGGCATGAAGGACACCTAGGCATCGAACAAGCCGACCAATTAGCCAAAAAAGGAGCAATGAGCCCTCTAATAGGCCCTAGACCATTGTGTGGACCACCTAAAGGCCACACCCTAGAATTGAGGAAATTGGTAGTCTGGAAATTTGCGGGGAAATGGAATGGAATAATAAAAGGACATCGTCCGACCAAATTATTTTTGGTCGCACACAGAGGAGTATCTAGAAAACTCCTTATACGAAACAGGGAAAATCTCTGAAACCTCAACGGAACCCCATAAAGTTTTTAAAGTTTATAAAGAGCCTCAATATGGGTGGTTACACAAATAAATATATATTTCTTTAAGTCAATACTGAGCATGTTTGTCAGCATTTATCCCCGAGGCATGAATGACTTTTTATCAGACATCACATCTAATTATTTCAGTTTACATTGCAGCATATCATGCACTCAAATGTCTGTGGGGCTTTTTATGTACTATCGCCATCACCACGCGCGCCAACGCACCACCCCTCACCACTGCACCCCACACCAATGCATCCCGCACCAACCTATCCCACACCAACGCACCCCGCACCACTGCACCCCACACCAACGCACCCCACACCAATGCACCCCCCACCAAAGCATCCTGCACCAACGCAACCCGCACCAAAGCACCCCCCACCACAGCACCCCCACTCCACCACACCAGCGTCTGCCACAGCAGTTGTAAGAGCGTGTGTTCGTGCCTCTTGTCAACATTGTCAACGCGCTTTTGTGCATTCGCCCCGCTTATTTGTCGTCATTGCAAAGGATAATAACACAAGTTGTCAGGATTACTACATCGGAGCTGCGTTGTACTCGCATTAAAATTACGCATAAGCAGCGAACGAAGCGGCTAAACGCCTGGCGACAATTCCTTTGCAAACACGCCCGCATGTTGCGCTTGCCTGCCGCCTGCCGCCTTCTGCCTGGTGGCCTGGATGCCTGGCATCGTCCTTGTTATAGCTGCATGTGTTTTTCTTTAATTTGTGCTCGGTGAGGTTTTGCTTTTGAATTATGAGTACTGCCACACAAGAGCATCATTCATCCATCCAACCAACCATGAGATACGCAAGGAGCCAAAGGTACAAAGCGCACAAAAAGGCTTCCAGCTGAAGTTGCATTGTCACAAGAGACATTCAACAAGGTGAAGAAGCTTGTTAATAAGCTAAGAAAATGGAGTTCCTTTATGCTTCCTTTAAAAAATTGCCAAGCCTGGAGAAGTTGTAGCTGGATTAGGAGTGTGCCTTGGCATAGTTTCCAGTTTCCAATCAAATTAAAGGCTTTTTAAGGAAGGTTCCTAAAGACTGTCAGAAGAAGATGAGTGGAAATTTGTTAAAGTGTAAGTAGAAATGGTTCCTAAATAGTAAAGTCCTGTGACATCCTGGAAAAGAAAAATGTAATTGAATCATTACCAGGGAAAGGTCATTATCAACTCATGAGTTGTTCATAATATAAATGAATCATTCCAATGAAGTTCTTTGATTTTAATGAAAAATTCATAGCCCCAATGAACAAATCTGATTTTATCAGAAGGAAAAGGATTCATAAATCGAGCCAATGAATCTGTCGTTCCATCCAATTTAGGTACCTACTGTATCCACAATTAAGAAGAGGTATTAAAGAATGAACTGAACCTGATCTGCTGCTGAGTGCAAAGAACTCTCGCGTCCATCCTCGTTCCTTGGAAACATCATCCAACTGTCTGTGAAGAGTAGGAAACTTCCTCAACGCGGCGCGTAATTTTCCACTATGGACAAACCCAAGTGAAGTATGGAAGAACAGACCACACACATCGCACGTACGTGTCTCGGAAGATAGTTGTGGCAAAATGGATGGATTGAGGATTGATATACATTGGATGCTCTCGCCAGTCGAATCAAACAATAGATGAGAATGGAACTCATGCACTGCCCCGGTCAACCAAGTGTGACATCCTTACCTTGTTCACATATCAGTCTGGAATTACGCATCAGTCAGAAATCTTCCGATCTTTTTGACAGAACTCTACGCAATATTCAGGCAGAAGTAATGGTACTAAAGAATGGGGTTTTTGATGTCAGCACCAGACTCTTCTCCGACAGCCAAGTTGCCATTAGATCTGTTGCGGACGTCAGCACGTTCTCAAGACTCGTACAGAAATGTCAGTCGGCTCTAAACGAGCTCTCCATAGTTCAACTAGTCTCGGTACCTAGCCACAGGGACATCGAGGGAAATTGCGAAGCAGATGAGCTTGATAAAGCAGGCACACTACTCTCCGAAGTACACCCTTCTCTAGGCATACGCATCTCTGTCACTACAGCCAGGCTGGCGATTAAACGCAGATATTTCCAGGAGGGCAACAAACTATGGGCGGAGGAACATTCATGCCGTATCTCAAGATTAACCTGGCCCAGCCTCAGCCAGAAGCGTACGCTTCAGCTGCTTCAACTCGGACGCGAGTCCATCAGCACTGCGGTTTCAGTGCTGACGGGACTGGGTGTGATGGGGAGGCATGGGGTTGGGTTTGCCCTGGGGTTGTCCTGCCGGCTGGGTTCTGCCCCGGGTGTGGTGCTGTGGAGGAAGAAGAAACAGTGCTGCACCTTATGTGTCAGTGCATTTTCATGACTCCTGCCCAGGTGCGTGGCTGTGGAGGAAGATGAAACGGTGCTTCTACACCTTATGTGTCAGTGCACTTTCATGACTTCTGCCCCGGTTGTGTGGCTGTGGAGGAGGAAGAAACAGTGCTACACCTTATGTGTCAGTGCCCTTTAACGACTTCTGCCCCGGCTGTGTGGCTGTGGAGGAAGAAGAAACGGTGCTTCTACACCTTTTTGCCAGTGCCCATCCTTAGCCAGACGAAGAATGCACATCTTCGGGGCTCATTTCTTGACCAGCCTGACAGAGCTCTCAACCTGTAAGATTAGGGACGTATTCCAGAAATTGTTAGGTTGGTTCCCCACTTCGTAATCGTGACAGTCGTACCTCTTCCGGTGCTGCATGGGAGGTCATCGCCTGAGCATCACTCATGTGCGACTTAAGTGGTCAGTACGTGTGCAACGCCCCATCCGTGGTTCCACAAAGGCCCAATGTTTACGACTGAGTGTGCTTTTTGCTGCCACTCCCACCTAAACCCTAACCAACCTATACGCAAGATTCTGCTGTTGTCGATAAAAGTCGCCTAAGTGACGACATCGAGGCTTGGTCAGAAGCCTCGGCCCGCCAAAGAGACTTTCCTGTTCATCTCTCTTATTTAAGAATCTCTCTTATGTCACCGCTCTTATATAAGAATTTTCTTCGTCCTATTCCAAAAACTCTCCTCCCAACTCCATCGTGTTTCCTGCAGACTCTAAATTGGGTCATTTCTGTACATAATTTCCACCACTTGAGAACGAGAACCTGAAACTGTGATACGACTTTTCTATAAACAGAGAGAACTCGGCTTAAGTTGGCGACTCTTCCTTTATATCCACCAACTCCATTTGGATTCGAAATGCAACAAAACAGTTAACCCTGCAAATTCTAGCCCTAGACTCCCACAGCCTTCGACTTTTTGTTATAGCTGAGAACCTTAAACAAATTCTGCCTCGATTCTTTTCTCTTTCTCAGTTTCTAAGGGCGCCAGCGGTATATTCACTCTTCACACATCTTCCAACTGAGCTTATCATGAGTTGTATAGTTCTTTCCTCGTAGCATAACATCATTCAAGCTGCCTACCTGCCTGCCTGCCTGCCTGCCTGCCAGCCAACCAACTTGTTACATAAACTCCCTTTAAGATATGTCCCCATATTGCTTATCTTAACCTGCTTCCTTGCGGAGTACACTAAGCAACGTGTGCCACATTACCTACTTTTGCAGTGGCTTCATTACGAGGTAAGTTCGCCCCGACGTTGCTGGGGCTGGCACTCCGCACATGGAAGGCCCTCGGGTTAGAAGTCATGGTACAATGCGAAAATATATGAGTATACGCCGCGACGAGACGAGACGAGACGTTTCGCATAAGATGTGTACGCAAAATTATGCATAAGTAGAGCAGCGCAGGCAGCTGAAAATAAACCTTCATCTCCAGCATCTAAAGCAGCTCCAGCTACTTGGAGACGCAGCAACAATGCTGATAACAACGACGCGCAGCACGCCACCAACAAACAATTTATGAGGACGGGTCGCCAGCGTCAGTCTGTCAGTCAGTCGGAGTCGGGGCGTATCTGAAATGCCATTGAAACTTTTCATGCATTCTGTTAATAATAAAGCCATTATGAATGCTGCCACCGGAGCAAAGTTGAGCAGGACTACAATAATGCCGCTCACCGATGCCGTTGCCGCTGCCGCTACCGTTGCTCCTTGGCTCAGACCGTGTGTTGATATGCCCGTAAGTAACTCGGCGTTGGTGGTGACGGTGGCGTTGGCGATGGCGTTCGTGCTGGCGATGGTGGTGTTAACGTCGCCGACATAATGGCATGGCGCATCACCACCAGCACAATGCCTTTCATTTCATTTGTGAGCCGTGAGCTGTGAGCCGGGAATCATCGCACTACTCGCTTTCGACGCGATGTGTGCATATCTTCTTATGAAATTAGCGCACTCCCTCGGGGTATCAGCGACTTGTCTTCCCTCATTGTGAGTGCTGGCGCGCTTGTCGGATGGTGGATGTGGGTGAGCTCATTTTCCTTTCTCTCTGCTGTTGCTTGTTTTGTTGTTGTGTTTATGGCACCGCTATTTGGCGTGAGTGTAAGAGCTGTGTGTGACTTTTCCTTAGTCACCTGTCGCGCTCGTCCTTTGTCTTCCTTTGATGACTTCTGACATTCTATTTCCTTCATGCTCGCTGTAATTATTGTTATTGTTCTAATGTGTTCGGGGTGGTAAGATGCTTCCCGTGCATTTGATAATTAGAAAAAAGACCCACTTTTACATATGGAATTGTGTGAAGATATTCCTTAGGACGGAGGGGAGTGTGGGCTGCCCGAGACAAAGCAGAGATATTACGGTAAATGAGTTATGCACACACAAATATGGAAAGTGCGGCATTATTTAATTGCATTACACAAGCAATTATTCTTGAGCGTCTTATAAGGGTCTCCATTAGTTTTACTATTGTTCAGAGTCGTCAGGTGAGAATAATTTTGCTCCACAAACTGGTAGGAAAACAGCCAAAAAGAGTTGAGCAATTAGCAAAGGAGGAGAACAAAATTGAGCATGAAAATGAGAACAGAAATGAGAACTTCTTGAAAACATAGAGAGAAAAACACAGAGAGAGACAAAACAAAAATCGTGCTTTATCACAAAATCAATCACAATAACTCCCTGCTTAAACTGCCACTAACTTTATGTCCTCCCGATGCATAGATAGATTGAACTAGGGTAGGCCAGAGAACCGCCGTCAAAGGAAGTCTACAATAACTCAGGCATATAAGTACATTGTGCACTAAGCCTGGAAGTAGTAGAGGGAGACAGAGGACTGTTAAAGGGAAGGGAAGAGAAGTTACACATTTTCAATCTCCTTTAACCCTTCTATGAATCTCAGAAGTCTCTTCAGAGATAAGGAATGCATACTGTCCATCACCTATACAGCTGACTCTAATACGCATATCCACCTTCTGGCAAAGGCAGGACAAACTCAGATAAAATAAACTAGGCCATCCTGTTATTCCTCCCTACAGGAGGCACACTTCGGACTCTCGATGATGCCCATAATGTGCCCACGGATTATGTCCCGTTATTAGCCCAACCAGTGATCGGAAATCTCTCCTTAGTAATGGTGGAAGGAAATCTGGAACTCTTTGGTTTGGACTCTCTAGGAAGCACTTGGTTGTTTTGTAGCCAACTAAACTGCACCATCGGTCTTGGTGAATATTATGCAAGTGGCGCTTGTTCCATTTAACAGTCTCTGCTAAACGCATGCCGATAATTGGCTCTAGGTCCCATTGGAGATCCAGATCGACAGTTGCTAGTTCAACAGCTATTTCGTTGCACCATGTACCACAGTATCCCGGAACCCAAAGTTCAAGAAGTTTAACTAAATTCCGGAGTTAGCTCTGGCCTTACATTCTTGCACAATCTTTGAAGTGGTTAACGCCTTTTCCACGACCTTCAGTGCAGCCTGACTGTCACTGTGGACTCTGATATGTCTTTACGAGCCATTGCTTCTCAATTACCTAGACCGCTACTTTCAGTACAACAAACTCCTACGATTGGATTACTGTTGCCAGACTTCCCATAGCCAAGAAGCGTCTGATCTTTTCATTTAGGTGCCAGCCAGTCCCAGTTCAATTCTCAGTTTTGGAACCGTCAGTGAAGAAATTTTTGTCAGGTCCCCTAGAAGTAATTCCAGATCTCTCTATTGTTCCCTTTTCGGGAGGCTGACGTTATAACTACTTTCTTCCAAAAGAAACTCTAGGTATAAGTTTATGCTTCGGTGCCAGAAACAACGGTCATCTCTAACTCGAAATCCTCTTAAAAAATCTTTTAGATCTAGGAATGTTCTATGCCCAACTTGTGTGTCATTAGTGACAAGTCATTAATGAAAAGTACTCTCTGAAATCTAGGACTGTTCTGAGACCTACTTATCTGTCATTAGTGACAAGTCATTCATGAAAATTTCTTTCTTAAATCTAGAACTGTTCTGTTGCCTACTTGTGTGTCATTAGTGACAAGTCATTAATGAAAAGTAAAAGGTTAGTAAAAGGTTATAAACCCCAAGTCTTAAACAACGAGTCATAAATGATGTTATCTCTGCGCTAATGGACTGAAATGAATCATCTTAAATTGGAAAATGAATAAAATGAAGCTGTGGCATAACGATTGCGTGTAGTTGGGGCTGGGAAGCAGAAACTATGAGAGTAAAGTAACACTTCTTAAAATATTATTAAAGTCCATTTTGTTAACTGGGCTACTATTGGCTTCATCTGTGTTCATTAGAGTTATATTATCCAAGAAGGTTCTTGGATTTCTTGCAACCGTCCAGTGACCGAACTATTAGCAAGACATTTATTCAACCAGTCTTTTTAGTATTACTTGTCACAATCCAGTGATGGAACAATTCACAAACCAATTATGAAGCCAACATATGAATTACTTGTCACAATTCAGTGATCGAACTATTCACCTCGCAACTATCCAGTGATCGGACTATTCAGCGTCCAACCATCCAGTGACCGAACTGTTAGCAAACCAATAATCTAACCAGTCTTCTTGAATTTCTTATCCATATCCAGTGATTGAACTGTTCAGCTTTCAACTATCCAGTGATGGAACTATCCAGTGATCGTACTATTAGCAAACCAATTATCGAACCAGTCTTTTGGAATTTCTTATCCCTATTCAGTGATTGAACTATTCAGCTTGCAACCATCCAGTGATTGACCTATTAGTAAAGCAATAATCGAACTATTGTTTTTGAATCTCTTATCCCAATCCAGTGAACGAACTATTAGCAATAGTAATTTACTTCACTGAGAAATCATAGAGACATCATTCACATAAGTGGCCAGTGTACATTCAAGTCCTTCCATCCAGTGATAAAATTGGTTGCTGGCTGCAATCCCCAGACTGGAGAATTTCCTTTTTTTTAAGAGTGTGAACGATTGAAGTATTACCGTAACCTCCTCAAGGAAGCAACCACTCAAAAGTCCTTCATAGTCTTCATACTTACTTACCTCGAACCAACCATGAAGGTGTCCACATTATGGAGACACAATCTATCCCCTTATAGTCCTTGTAGTGTAGTGACTTTTCCATCTTAGAAGACTCACAAGAGCAGCATTGTTCCAGCAGCCTGGTCTGTGTAATAGGCTTGCGGTGCCTTTGATTGCATTCCCTTTAAGGCCATTCAAAGTTCCTACGCAGTTCGTTTGACCACTCAAGTGATTTGGGTTGATTTTTATTGGCTTTTGTAATTCATCCTTTTTTTACTTTGTTCATTAGAAGTAAACCCCCTCCCCCTCTCTTTCGCTTCTAAATATATAGCACAGAGCTCACTTGGTCTTGATTAAAGCCACGAGTAACTTTGCCAATCAATTAATTACCCATACGCCCACTGTATTGATTGCCAATTGATTTCAATTAGCCGAAAAAACTATTTTCCCGCTGCATGCCAAAAAAAGACTTCACTGCCAGTGGCGCAGAAAAAAACTACAAACGCATGGTGGACGATGGGAGGGAGTTGGCAAAATTGCTGCACAGAACATCAGCAAGCAATCAGTCAGACATGACTGATTCGGGGAAACTTTCCCACTAACAATACGCAAAAAAAGCAAGAAATAATAATCAAACCGAAAGCGGAGAAACAAAAATAAAACGTTCCTCACATCAAAAGCACAAATTAAAAAGTACTCCCAACTTGCAAACTGATTACGCGCCATGCCGCTGCGCCTTTATTAGCAAATTCCTAGCTTTGTTGCTGTAATTTTTATTTTAGTTTCAGCTCAGCGCTTTACACTCTCTCCCATGCTACCTCCCTCTCTCTCTCACACTCCCTCTCTCACTCTCTCTGCCCATCTTTGTCCGTCTCTGTCTGTCGCTGTCCGTCTCTTGCTCTGCCAGTCGGCGGCACACTCGTACCGTACATAGACGAGCTCATACGTCTCCAATGACAACCACAATGCAACACATTCCATGGAGCTGGTATCGTGCAACCTGCCGTTCCTCGCCTCCGCAAATCTACTTCATTAGTATTGTTCTGCGTGCCGGGCGCCCGCGCTCGCTACACACCACTACAGTGCACTGCTGGCAATCATTGCCTCGCCCAGTGATTGGCAAACTTTTCGCCCTCACGTAATCAATCAACTTTGATTGGTATTTGAGCATGAATTCAGCACATGTTCTCACACATTTTTTCTTCCTGCTGCTTTTTTTTTGTTGGTGTATTTTTCCTTTTTACACCCTACTTTTTTTTTAATACTCTTCTCTTTGCCTTAGCACGCTGCAGGCTCGATACAATTTTTTTCCTTCATTTCCTATTTCCGCATTAAAGTTGCGAAATCGATGCTAAAGTGCCTGACGCGAATCTGCCTCGGCTCGTGGTGGGTGTAGCAACAGTACCAAGTCGACCATCAGACCCTAACACACTACCACAGTAACCAAGAAGGCCGCAGCCAAGGATATAAAATGTATGCTTCAAGTTGCACAAATCGTTTGCTAAGAAAAAAGAGGACGCATGGCCAAATGGAGCTACTCATAGTGGAATCAGTACTCTACGAGGTGGTGCAGGTTGCCCTCTCTACTTCTGTTTTCACCTCTCGTCACTGTCAAACTCAGCTGTTAAGTGTAAACAAAGCACTACTCTATGAGGTGGTGCAGGTTGCCCTCTCTACTTCTGTTTTCACCTCTCGTCACTGTCAAACTCAGCTGTTAAGTGTAAACAAAGCACTACTCTATGAGGTGGTGCAGGCTACCCTCTCTACTTTTGTTTTCACCTCTCATCACTATCAAACTCAGCTGTTAATTGTAAACAAAGCCCTCTCTACTGCTGTTCTCACCTCTCACCACTGTTAAACTCAGCTGTTAAGTGTAAACAAAGCACTACTCTATGAGGTGGTGCAGGTTACCCTCTCTACTTTTGTTTTCACCTCTCATCACTGTCAAACTCAGCTGTTAAGTGTAAACAAAGCCCTCTCTAATTTTGTTTTCACCACCCACCTCTGTCAAACTCAGCTGTTAATTATAAACAAAGCACTTCTCTACGAGGTGGTGCAAGTTGTCCTCTCTAATTTGGTTTTCACCACCCACCTCTGTCAAACTCAGCTGTTAATTATAAACAAAGCACTTCTCTACGAGGTGGTGCAAGTTGTCCTCTCTACTTCTGTTTTCACTTCTCATCACTGTCAAACTCAGCTGTTAAGTGTAAACAAAGCCCTCTCTAATTTTGTTTTCACCACCCACCTCTGTTAAACTCAGCTGTTAATTATAAACAAAGCACTTCTCTACGAGGTGGTGCAAGTTGTCCTCTCTACTTCTGTTTTCACTTCTCATCACTGTCAAACTCAGCTGTTAAGTGTAAACAAAGCCCTCTCTAATTTTGTTTTCACCACCCACCTCTGTCAAACTCACCTGTTAAGTGTAAACTCAGCTGTTAAGTGTAAACAAAGCACTACTCTATGAGGTGGTACAGGTTACCCTCTCTACTTTTGTTTTCACCTCTCATAACTGTCAAACTCAGCTGTTCCCTATTTGCCTCACCTCGTGGAGTACTATTGCACTATTATCATTTCATTTTCCATTCATTTCCATTTTCCATAAATACATTAATTAAGTTGTGATGACATAAGAAGCCATTTGCGACTATGAGAGCATTTTCAGATAGCGAGATGACTTTTACCACACGAATGTTTAATAGAGACTCTCCTCTCCTATTTTGTTCGATATGGTAACACTGTCCCATGTGAGGTGAGTAATTTCGGGTGCAAAATAAGATTCGTGTTCAATACTGTGTGTGGTGAATATCATGGAAGATCTTATACCGCCACAACGCCTTCAACTGGGGAAAGAAAACCAAGAGTCCAGAATGTTTTTTCTAAAAGAAAAAGACTAGAAGTCCACTATGTACCAGAACACTTCCTGATACATCAATTTCTGTCTTTACGCAAATGCAAACCAAGAAAAAATGCTACATTTAAAATGAAGATAACCCACAAAAGGTTCTGCAACTTTAGGTAACCTTCAAACCATCCAACATAGACTGTCAGGGTGATATTAAGGCCTCATGTGATCAAGGTCTCATGTTACTAAGGTCTCAAGTTTCCAAAATGCCCACCACTGTAGAGTTGCCATGGAAAGGCTTTCTGTTAATCGGCGGCTACACATCTACTGGGTGCCAGGACACAAAGGTATAGAGGGAAATGAGTCAGCAGCCAAGATTGCTTAAATCGCAAGATTCACTTAATCAGCTGCGTACCGATGCCTTTCCAAACAGTTTACAGAGGTTTGGGGGAAAGCTTAATAGGGTTGGCGAAGTGGAACTAAGTAACCACCTAGAGAACTGCTAACCTTATGTGCAAGCAGTATACTGGCACGTCTACGGAACGATTGAAGATTGATGATAAGGATAATGACAGGCCCACTGCGTAATAGGACACGCATACAAAATGAGGCTCACAAGAATTGATGTGCAAAGCAAATGCGGGGAACCAGCCTCCAAGAAAACCTTTGAAAATCTTCTGTTTCTGTCCATCGACCGTTAAACCACACTTAAAATTCTCAGAGGCTCCCTTGTTTGGGGGACTAGAAGGGGTTTCAAATTAGGAATAAGGGAATTAAGGTTTAAATTATAAGGATAGCTGAAAACGCCTCCCTATTATTCACTGCTTTCTTCTTCTGCGAGTCCTGAATGGACGCTCATCACGTATCGCTAAAGACTTAATAGGTCTAAGCGTGACCCAAGGTCAGCCAGTTTAATCAAATCTAACTTAACCATCGAACAAAAAGTCACTGATATACAACACTGGCGACAAAAGCAGACCTTATTCCTTCAAAAATGAGACATTACCCTCGATGCAGCGAACGATGATCAGTAATTATTTAATTCCCACTTTGTACGACATCGAATTGGTTAGCACGACGTACCACATCACCGACCGAAGTCTGTGGTGTTTGGCGCCGAAGGTCGCCGGTAACTTTCATCTCATAGTGAACTCATGAAGCACTTAAAATGCCACCAAGATCACGGGATTTTAGGTCATTTTATTATTTCTGGTGGGGACATGCTGAGTTTTTGCTGTTTGCTAACAATCCAACAACAATTTAAACTTGAAAATCCTCTTGAAAGCATTTTCCGCGTTATTAATGATCGAGAATTGGTGAGAGGTGAATGAATACTGCAGAAGACTTCCTGTAAGAGGTCGTCATATACCCACAATTGTTTTTAAATCTAGAATCCCATCAAATAAACTCTCTCAATTAAAAAAGAATTTTGGTATATTCATAATTTCGTTTATTTTGATCATTATCAGCTGATCCGCACTTTCCTTGTTTGACAATTCACAGGGGCAGAAATTCACCTTGCATCCACCTTTAAGATAAGTTCACCTGGGTATCAACTGAGGCACTCAATCAAGGTGAATTTACTTGCCAGGTTGAGAATCTATCTAAAGGTGAATTTAGGCCAAAGGTGGTAGGGTCTATACTAAAGGTACATCCATACTAAAGGTGAATTTATACAAAATGTGTTTCTAAAGGGTTTTCCAACAAGAGGTGTTATTTTGAATCACCCGGTATTTCGGTAGCTGTCACTTTTGAAGCTTTTATTCTTTGACATTTGACACGGAGAAACTACGCCATTACTTAAAAACGATTCACGCTTCAACAACACATTGAAATTATTAAAATTCACTAAAAAAATGGTAAAAATCTTGCAGTCACAGCTCGCAAAACTAAAGCATTTTTGGGTCGTCGTGAAGCACCTTGTCGGACCGCAATACAGAAATTGGTGGAAAAATTGGAGCTGTTGGGACAACTTAGTGATGTGAAGAATAAAACCCGTGCACGTCACTCAAGAACAACTGAGAATATTGCTGCTGTAGCCCAAAGTGTTGAAGAAAACCCAGGTTTGTCCATTCCTCGTCGTTCTTTGGAATTGGGCATTCCACAAACGTCACTACACCGTATTTTGCATAAAGACTTGGGTCTTAAGGACTATAAAGTTCAGTTAACACAAGAACTCAAGCCGGCCGATCATCAACAACGTCGTGTCTTTGCTGATTGCGTCCTTGAAATGCATGAAAATGATCCGGAATTCCATCGAAAAATCATCTTGACTGATGAGGCCCATTTCCACCTCGGTGGCTACGTCAACAAGCAAAATTGTCGCTTCTGGGGCTCGGAAAACCCAGGAGTTATTGTTGAGAAGCCTCTCCATCCTCAACGTGTGACTGTTTGGTGCGGTTTATGGTCCGGCGGGGTCATTGGACCTTACTTTTTCGAAAATGAGGTTGAATCAACAGTTACGGTGAATGGATTGCGCTATCGAGAGACGATTAATGATTTTTTATGGTCGAAGTTGGATGGTACTGATCTGGACAACGTTTACTTTCAACAAGACGGCGCTACGTGCCACACAAGCAACGAAACCATTGCTCTTTTACGGGAAAAGTTTCCAGACCGTGTTATCTCTCGAAGAGGTGATCACAATTGGCCACCGAGATCTTGTGATGTAACACCTTGCGACTTCTTCCTTTGGGGCCACGTGAAAGATAAGGTCTACGCCAACAGCCCAGCGTCGACTCAAGACCTCAAAGATAGAATTCGTGAGGCTATCGAGGGCATAGGGCAGCCACTTTGCGATTTGGTTATGGAAAATTTCATGAAAAGGATATGGTCCTGTAAGCGTGGTCGTGGTGGCCATTTGGCTGATGTTGTTTTTCATTATTAACGGCATACCTTTCTCTTTATTACGAAATAAACATCCGATCATTTATCTCAAAAAATGGCATTTTTCTTTAAATACCAAAATAACACCTCTTATTGGAAAACCCTTTATAATAAAGGTGAATCAGTACTAAATGTGAATCTATACTAAAGGTGAATCTATACTCAAGGTGAATCTATAGTAAAGGTGAATTTATACTAAGTTTGTTTCTATACTAAAGGTGGTGAATCCATACTAAAGGTGAATCTATAATAAAGGTACATCTATACTAAAGGTGCATCTATACTAATACTGAATCAATACTTAATGTGAATCTATACTAAAGGTTTACTAAAGGTGAATTTATACCGTGATAAAACTATACTAAAGGTGCATCCACACTAAAGGTGCATCTACATTAAAGGTGAATTTATACTGAAGGTGAATCTATGCAAAGGTGCATCTATACTAAAGATGATTCTATACTAAAGCTGAATCCACCAATTTTTTAGATTTTAAATTCTCCTTGGATTGGATCAGAATTTGTGTTTAGACCCACTTCCAGTGCCAACCTACAACTCATTTCAGTTCTATGGAATTTGATCAGCTGTTTATTCCAGTTTCCCTTTGCTTGGAAAAATCACACTGGAAAAAGTTCTCCTCTTAAACTGTGCACTTAATTTTTAGATGAAATTATTTATTTGTCTTGTGAGGAATACTTACCCATAAAGAAAATTGTTAGTTGCATTGTGGCACGTTACAATAGTGTACAGAGCAGTGTAAGGATTGCGGCAATTCAAGCGTAGGTGAATTATAAATAAAGCAATGCAAATAATTAAACACAATTTTCAATTTGGAACGTTTAATTAAGCAAGAAACAAAAGTTTTTGCTGCAAGCAAAATATTTACTACTCTCCTGCCAATTGGTGGTATCTGAGCAAATACCAACACCCATCCACACCCACACCCACACGCCGTACGCCCATCCTTTAGTTTTGTACAATTGCTCGGTTGCTCGTTTCTATTGTGTAAATTATTTTCACTCAAATTCTATTTTGAAGTTGCTGCTACAAAAGGTAAAATTGTTCGGAGGAAAAAAGGCGGTAAGGAACACAGATCCTTGGCCATACCACACACTCTCACACACACACAATCACGCAGCATGTATGCATGGACAGGCATACGTGCGCCCATTCTTGAATAAACACACACACACACTCAGATGCACACACAGGCATCCAGAGAGATTTCTGTACAGCGCACAAGTGCAGGCGGCGAAACAATCACATCAACAAACAGGAAGCGGATGTGAAGTTGATGTGCTGCAATGGCTGTTGAGAGCACTTTTTTGCAGGAGCAGTTTTTGTTGTAACAAAAGTTTGTTTGCGCTTCAAAGCAAAGGCATCATTGGCAGCTGCAACAACAGCGGCAGCAATTGGACTATAACCAGCCAGCAAGACTTTATTCAATTTCAGTTTGGAAATCAACCGCAGACACAGAAAAATTGCCAAAAAAAAACAGTGACAACGGTGATAGCGAGGACGGCAGTGGGGGTGGAATGACGAAAAGAATGCTTGTACTCGGTGTGGGAGGATGTGTGCAAGGACACTTCTGGTAGCGACTGATGGTAACTGCTCCAAGCCATTGATATCAAATATTATACGAGTAATAATATTGTTCGGTGCACATATTTGAGGGGGGTTGAGGGGTAACGGGATACTGTCTAGAAGTGCTTTGATGTTGTCTCATAAATTCCAAAATTTATAAATCCCATCCACATTACCTGCTACGGATGAGTAGCAGAACGACACCGGTGATTTTGCAGCGGCGAATGCTTGGTCACCGCAGAGACTAACATCGACTTCTGGATTTGACTGGTGAACCTGGTCATTGGTGTCCCTGGTTACTAGTGATTCTGGTTATTGATGACACTGGTTACTGGTGACACTGGTTATTGGTGTGCCGGATTACTGGTGACCATCTTTACTGGTGTGCCTGGTTATTGTTGTGCCTAGTTACGGGTGTCCATGACTACTGATGACCCTGGTTACTGGTGACTCTGGTTACTGGTGACCCTGGTTACTGGTAACTCTGGTTACTAGTGACCCTGGTTACTGGTGACCCTGATTACTGATGACCCGGTCCCTGCTTACTGGTGTCCCTGGTTACTACTGACAACGATTGCTGGTGGCTTACCAACATTTCTATTAGTGGCTAATGACGTCACGAACTGTCTTAATACCCGGTGATTTCGAGTACTTTACTGATCACTGAAGAAGTGAATTGGTGCCAATTGAGATCAGCGGCTCTTTCGCTGCCGACTAAACTAAAATCCAGCGATTAAAACAAAATCTGAGACAGCGACCAAAGTAAACCACCTCTGACCCAAGACAATTTATCTACTTGGCTTAGGTTTGTGTATCGACTACACTCGCTGTTTGAAGTAACGAGTTTCTGAAGTAACTAGTAACTTGAAGTAACGAGTTTCTGAAGTAACCAGTAACTTTGTTCGCTTTTAAAAGAACTGTCACCAAAACACCGGTTACCAAAAAATCTCTCATCTCTATTACGTGCATTCCATCCAGGAGTACCAGCTTCGGTTCTGATTCAGATCTAGTGTGCCTCTTCCGCTGTTTGTGTTCAAGAATCGATTGTTTTCTTATTCTCAGCAAATTTATCGATAATATCCTTAGAATGGATTGTTGTCGCATTGTACTCATAGGTAAGTTTGGGTATATTTGCTTGGATAACTTCGGCAACCGGACTCATCCATTGTACTCCGGGAATTTTTGTAGGAAAGGCAATGGTGGCAGTTGATAATGGGTCTAAAAACATTTTGATTTGACTGACTGATTGGGCAGAATCCAGGAAGACCAAAGGAAGCCTCCCATAGCAGTTAGTCCGTAGGGTAGAAGGATAATACTCCGCCCATATAAAGGATAGAACAAAGAATGAGGGATAGAAAGAGATGAGGGATAAGAAGAGTTGAGTGATAAAGAGAAATGGGTATAAGAAGAGACGTCAAATAAGTGATAAAGGGAGATGAGGGATAAAGGGAGATGAGGGATAAAGAGAGATGAGGGATAAATTGAGATGAGTGATAAGAGAACATAGGGGATAAAGAAAGACGAGGGAAATGATATGAGGGATAAAGATGAGGAATAAAAACAGATGAGAGATGACGAGAGATACTCATCTCTAGATAGTAGTTCAAGAGTTGTCTTGGATATTCATCGAGATTTATCTAACTGCAATATAATTCTTATAGAATCGTGGAGTGTGGGTAACTATGCAGAGGCCGAAGTATGAATTTGGTTCTTGGATTTAGTGCTATGATAGTCGCCACCTTCCTAGTTTTTGGGTATATTATATTATCAATGACTGCTGGAGTCTGGATTTCAAAGTTAGCACGAATAATCCAATTTCGAGAAAGGCACTCAAAGATATTTTCTTGTCGGTTTATGGATCGATCGTTGTGTCTGCCTAGCAAATAAAGCTCGAGGTCAGCGGACAAGGTTCCGTAGTCGCCGGAGCGACTAAAATACTTTACGGATTGAAGACATTCATGTCAAAGACAGACTATGGAATGAAATATTCTGTCCTGTCATTGGATCTATGAAATGCTGATTTTGAGGTCGTAAATATAGAGCTCAATAAGCTCCTGTTTCAGGGTTTCCCTAGAACATCAGTGAGTATTAACTTGGGTTTAGGTTTACTTGGGTATTAGAACATAATATGTATAAATAATGTGAACCCTAGTTCGGAGTCTTCGGCGAATCCGTGCGTATCAGCAAGACTCAACGAAATTGGTCCAAGGTGGCAACCACGAAACGGTCATACCAAAATTGTCGATAAATTCGCCGTCAGAATGAAGTAAATATCATAAATGATTCCCAAAGCACTGTCAAGAAACGGTGCTAGTGCAACAATCCCTAGATTGGAATGGGAAGAACACACCCTTTTGAAGGAAGCTAAGCAAGCACCAATCTTCTACACGAATGGCTCACAAATGAACGACAAAGCCACGAGCGGAGTTTGCTGTAAAGAGTTAAACATTCACTTATGGGGAAGTTGAGCAAGACAAAACTCCACGTGCTAACACAATGGATCTAAGTCCTAAGTGATGCCCCTATGAACAGCAACATTTACCTAACCTAGCCTAAGGTTTAATAATAATAATGATGATTAATAATAAATATGATGTGTGTTGTGGAGTGCCAGTTTTGTGGGTCGAGAGATGTATCTACCGCACCTTGCCTTACTGAGCCCATAATAACACCGTGATTCCTGGTTTAATCTCCAGGCTAACGTCGTTTTCGGTGTTAATGGCGGAACCACGGTATATGAATTCCTTGACAATTTCAAAAGGACAGTTGTCCGCTGTAACTTGGGATCCTAAACGCCGAGTATCCCTGCTGGTGGACAGCATATACTTTATCCTGCCCTCGTTCACCATCATGCCCACTTTAATTTTTTATATATTATAATATATTTTTATTTCTTTTAATTTATGCAATTATTTTTATATTAAACTCAGCTGGTTCGGTTGATCAGGCGATTACTCATCGGTAGATTTCAGCGTTGGCAGACCATTTCAATTAGACCACGCTCACTTCAAGGTTGACACAGATCTCTTCACAGATTTCATACAGGGGCTTCGAAGGTTGTTCAGTACACGATCAAATTATAATACAGGCATTTTACTGCAAGGAGCTCTATGCTCCGAAAGGAGTTAAAGGACCACATATTTAAATGTATATATATTGCAGCACAGCGCTCTTATCAAGGTGCCAAGTGTGTGGTTCCAAGACTACAGCCATACAGGAAATCATAGTGTACCTGCATACGTCTTACATATTTGAGAATTTAGACAACCCCCTCCCCCTCTGCCGCGCAGATATCGTACCTTTGTTGTTGTTTTTGTTGTTGTTGTTGTTTTTGTTGTTTTTGTTGTTGTTTCTGTTGTTTCTGTTGTTGTTGTTGTTGTTGTTGTTGTTGTTGTTGTTGTTGTTGTTGTTGTTGTATTCTTTTCCGTACATTGTTAAAATATAATTTAGTTTTCAGCCAGCGAAATGTTTGGCATCTGCATTTCCAGTGCAGGCGAAAACTGACATGCCAGCCACCGCGGCTGACGAGAGTGGGTTTCTCGCTCCACACACACACACACACACACACACACACACACACACACACACACACACACACACACATACGTACACACTCACTCTCACACACACACACACACTCACACACACACACGCGCGCGCGCGCGCGCACGCACACACACACACACACACACACACATTTGTATGACGGCATATAAATTGAAAATTTAAAGAAATGTAATTATTTTCCATTTGGCGGAGTGCGGAGTGTAGGGGCCTGAGGGCACGTAGCACCTCCTCGTGCGGCGCAGCTACTCGAAATGCGTAATGCTTTAAAGTCAGCAAAGGATGTAATAAGGATAACAGATTAAGCGCCAAAGCAGCACATATTGCATATATTTGTGGGCTGCGGGGGTGTTGGAGGTGTTGCTGATGAATATCTGAATCTGAAGCGGAAACGGAAGTTTTTGTGTGTACGCTGCGGGGAGGTGCGGAGTTGCTCGCACACACGCGTTTGGCATTAATACAATTTGACAGGCACGCTTTTAATTTTTCCACGCCTTTGAGCTGCCGTTGAGCTGCTGCTAAGGCGTGTGTGAATTACCTTCTTCCTGCTTTATTCCCTTCTCTTTTTCTTGGCGTTTTTGTATGTTACTCCGCTGCTGCTGTTGTTGTTGGCGCTCCCGTTGTGATTTTAAGCTAAAAAATGCATCAAATTGTAATTTTTATTTTTCAATCATGCGCTTCTTGAGCACCGACAAAGAGCGCCGCTGATGTGCCTGAGTGATGTGAAGACAGCATTGCGAGGGCTGCCAAGCAGTAACGATTGCTTTGATGATGAGATTTGGGATTTGAGCATGAGGTGACACCGGAAACCGAACTGGCGAGATTTGTGCAATTGAAATAATTCACCAACAAAATGAAGTACAATTTGACTGTGATATTCGAGGAGGATGCTGAATAAAACTTCCAGGAACATGTTTCGTTATTAGGTCCCAGGGGTTATAATGAGAGTGTATATAATGAATTATGACATCTTGTAGGATGCAATAAGCGTGGTGCTGCGCTGGATAGGATGATAGAAGAGAACTCCTTAAAGCAGCAGCTGAAGAGATGATAAGGCGTATATCAAAATGGATTGCAATCGCATAGAAAAACATTGGATTAGGACTCCTCTTGATAGATGGATTTGGGTACAGGGACTTGGTGGGGTTGGACAGGCAGACCACTGAACTTAGCAAAACTGACTGTACTCAACTCTCATAGAACTCACCACATCGGACCAATGAACTCCGCCCAAATAAACGATAATAGAATGGAATTCTTACTAAATGGAATACTTTGTTACTCAATTACAAACAGCCAATTCAGGCCCAGGTGTCCCGCTCAACCTGCCTAACTGCCATCTCGAATACACCATCCACAGTCTCCCGTTGTTTTAACGATTTCAAGGGGATGGATTACCAATAGAAAGCCACTCCGTAAACACAAACAACCGGGGAATAGATAACAATCTCACCAGCATTGCGATTACATGTGTAGATGGCAAAAAAGGGATGATTTGACATCACCTTCCCACCAATGTTACACTATATCCTCGATGAGAAGTCCTCGAGAAGTGTCAATCTAGAATGAGCAAATCGCAATGCTGAGAAAAACCAAGAAACCGGCGACATATTGAAGACCAGCGCCAAACAAAAGACAAAAGGACAAGAAAAGTAAGGCAGAGAAATAGAAACGAAAAACAGGTGGCTCTCGGGAGATGGCAGCGGGTGATTTCCCAGGCCAGGTTAACAAGAGAGAGAAACACCCATTCAAAAATTAAACTAATGGATAAGATAACGACTTTGGCCTGCAATTAGAATGAATCAATCACCCACAAAAATGTCAAGTCTAGCCTTCGATTAGTCAAATGGGACTTAGGCCCATTGTGTTACCAAGTGGAGGGAGGTAGGTAGGTTGAATGGCTGTCCTAAGACTCACCCACGCCGGTTCGAGACCCATTGTGACCACGAGAGATTCTTCCCTACACCTCCGGATCCTCCTTAAACCATCCTGTGGATTTGATCAAAGTAGCCAGCTCCGGATCCTCCTTAAACCAACCTGTGGATTTGATAAAAGTAGCCACCTCCGGATCCTCCTTAAACTATCCTGTGGATTTGATAAAAGTAGACACTTTCGTTAACTGCATCTGGGAAACCTTCTCAATACTGTCAAGAAATGCGAATCCAAGAACGGAAAACTTTTTCCTGTATAGAGTCACCGACCCACAGAGGGGTTCCACTATTTCCTCTTCCTCGACATCCTGACAGCTCCTACAAAAGTCATAATGGAGTACTCCCATTCTACTTGCGTATATATCGTGGGATTCTATCCTATTCAACTTCCCGATAAGCGAATGTTCAACTGTTTACAGTAAACTCCGGTCCCGACTTGGTTTTTCATTCTACTCAGCTCACCCGAGTCAGTGAACCATTTACTGGCTTTGGCAAACAGAAGTATTCTTCGTACTGAAGTCTCCTCCAGTTCTGAAAGGTGTCTGAAGAAGTAGTTTACCACGTAGTGGATACGCCTCTTTGTATAAAAGGTGGTGCACACTTTCTTCATCCTCCCCATTTCCTTACGCTCTGCAGAAGTCGTTATGAGGAAGTCCAAGTCTGTACTCATATGATCCAATAAGGCAGTGTCCCGCAACGATACCCAGTAATATTCCGATAAATGGTTTGTTTAGTAGTAACAGTTTTATGGACCTACTTGATGCGGTTTTAGGCCAGATTTGGATTGCAGCATTTCAAATCGGTTCTCATAGTCATCTAGCACTGGCCTTCTTGGGGTATTCTGTTTTTAGTAGCACTTTGGAAGTGGCTAGAGGTATCCTTGACTCTTGTACTGTGCCTATGTTTAGTCTGCTGTGACTAATTCATCGGTTACACAATTACTCTCAATGTTTCTATGCCCAGGGTCTCAGCATAGGTGCATGTACTGCTCCAAATTCTCTTTCGAGAGATATTCTGCAGTCTAGAGCAGTTTTTCAGTGTGGATGAACACTTGGTAGCGCTTGTATCGCGGAATGGCTACCAGTGTAATCGTTCGTTATCACTTCAAGTCCTGTTTTGTGTTGTTCAGAGATGCTGATTCCAATGTCGCACAGCAGTTACGAAACTTGGACATGAATGAAACGACTCCCAATGTTCTAAAGCTCAGACACGCTGTTGAGTTGTATTTGCATAAAGCAAGCGACATCTTTGCAGCTATGTGGTAGGTTGGATATAGTCACATACAGGAATGCTAAATGCTTAAGACACGGGTAGAAAACCGGCCAGGTACACTTCGATTGAGATGAATGATTAGAATCCCGAAGACTCAAACCAAAGAGATCGTCTACGGGCATGTTTGTTAGATGGAGGCGTCATAGTGGATGCAGCAATAATAAGGAAATAAACAACTGAGGTGGGTAGTTACATACATGAATATGTGAAGGTGAATTCAACAAGCTGAACCTACCCCCAATGCCAACCCCGAGCTACAACAACCACCAGTTTCTATCCAGTTTTTCAACCCCCTCTACGATGAAAGCTTTTAACTTCCTTTTGAAGCTCATGAAAAGCTTACATTTTTATAACGCCATCTGTCTGTGTAGCCATAAATCACAATAGTGGTGACTTTTCAGTGAATGTGAATGGTGGTTTAAGCGAATACATTGTAAGCTCACCACACACCGAGGTATGCACCGAAGACACACGCTGAGGACATACACCGAGGACACACAACGAGGACACACACCGAGTTATCCACCTAGGACCACGCCGAGACAAACACCGAGGACATGCACCGAGGTATCCACCGACGACATACACCGAGGTATCCATCGAGGAGACCCGCCGAGGGCGCACGCCAAGGACAGACACTGAGGTACACCCCTAGGACACACGCTGAGGACATACACCGAAGACACACGCTGAGGACATATACCGAGGACACACAACAAGGACACACACCTAGTTATCCACCTAGAACCACGCCGAGACAAACACCGAGGACATGAACCGAGGTATCCACCGACGACATACACCGAGGTATCCATCGAGGAGACCCGCCGAGGGCGCACGCCAAGGACATACACTGAGGTACACCCCTAGGACACACGCTGAGGACATACACCGAAGACACACGCTGAGGACATATACCGAGGACACACAACAAGGACACACACCGAGTTATCCACCTAGGGCCACGCCGAGACAAACACCGAGGACACCCACCGAGGATATACACCGAGGACACACAATGCGAAGAAACACCGAGGACACACGCCGAGGTAAACACTGAGGACACACGCTGAGGACACACGCTGAGGACACACGCTGAGGACACACGCTGAGGACATATGCAGAGGACATGCACCGAGGTATCCACCGACGACACACGCCGAGGACATACATCGAGGACATATACCGAGGTATCCACCGAGGACACACACCAAGGTAAACACCGAGGACACACGCTGAGGACACACGCCGAGGACATGCCCCGAGGACATACGAGGTATCCACCGAGGACACACACCGAGGACACACGCTGAGGACACACGCCGAGGACATACACAGAGGACATACACCGAGGTACACACCGAGGACACAAACCGCACCAGACCGGGAAGAGTTGGAATATTACAAAATTACTTCAAGAATAACTGCCATAATAAACCCACTATAATCCCAGAATAGAATAGCTGTACCCAACTAGGCTTGGACAAATACTCCCGAGTATAAGCTGCTCCCAAGATCTTTGCATGTTCTTGTTTTCGTGTACTTCAGACCGGTACTTACGCACACATTTCACGCGTCATAGAACAGTTTTATTACAGCTTTAACACACCGATAGATGGCGCTTTCACAACTTTTACTTCTGTTTACCGAGGGTCGCAGGTTCAAACCCTGCCACGGTCTTGGTCTCCAAAATGCTTCTTTCTATAAAATCTTTTTCTCTTCCGAGTCGAAGGCCTCTGTAGCTAGTACTCGTTCCCCCAACACCCTGCACACATAATTAATTATGGTGTAAGATATAATAATAACACTTCTGTTTACACTCATATATGGAGAAATCTGTAAAGATGTTTAAGAGGCAAAAGAGGTAATTATTTTATAGATTTCATAAAAATTCCAAGTTTTACTTACAAAACCGTTTCACACAGTTTACATTTTCGGCAATCAGCTGAGCAGATTGTGAAAATCAAAATATATTATAACGAAAAAGTTGTCGCTCGTAGACAAAGTGCGTTCCATTTACCTGGGAGTACTCGGGAATGCTCGGCCCAGGTCCAATGGAATACAGCAAATAAAAGCACAGATAGGTTTGAATCTTCCTACGAGTAACTACATAGTTTTTATTTAGTTTTTTCAAAAAAAAAATCCTCCTTAGCACTCATGGCATGCAAAGGTGTATAATTATTACACTATTCACTCCTTAGTGCTGATATTCAGTTAGTTAAATTACGATAAAATAATCAAAAACAAAAATAAAATAAATTTATACATTGAGAATACACAACAGAAAAGATACTGTTCCTTCGTTCAAATAAAATGTAAAAAAAAACAAAATCTTTATATTTAAATAATATACTATGTTGGGGGAGATGTGGGGAGTTGGTGATGGTGAATGCGTATGGCTCAAATGTGAAGTAATAAACTTGAGTTAATAATACAATTCGAGCAATCCACAGGGCATACCTATCTATACCGTCTGTTCATGCAGCGTACGATGTTAGTTCGGAAAAATGCGTGTGGTTAATGGAAGGTGCGGGATAGGATGAAGAAGAAGCGGCCCATCATTTCTATTTCACACACTTCATTCATTCATTTGTCAATCCTCTTGGGCGAAAAATCTTTACCTACTAGTCCTGCATAATCTATAAAAATTATGTAAAGTTAATTGAGACGTTGAGCGATTGGCAACTTCTTGCGCCTACGTCTTTGCATTTGTTGCCGCTCCCAATATTCATAGTAACGTTCTTGTTTCAGCCATTCTTGGTACTTGTACCACCATTCCTCCCATTTAATGTAGTCCTGTATGGACGAAGTATGTGTGCGAGTGCATGGAAGGAACAATTGAATAACTTTCTCTGATCAAGACAGCTGATCTGTTTCGATACGAACCTTTAAATCCAAGTCACGCAAGTATCCACGACTCTTGTAGTACTCATAACGTACACGTACATCATCCCATGACAACATCCCAGAAGGCGCTGTGGTGGCCAATTCTTCCGGAAAGTGACCGGCTGGGGCCGGGGAATATGAGTAACGGCGCGGCGGAGACTCAAGTCCTTCCTCTATCATCACTTTTAGTGCCCCACCAGCCGAATCTTTGGTGATGCGCATATTTTCCATATTGCTGCGATCAATGCTCCACTGGGCCATTTTGCCAAAACGCTCGGAAAGTGTGAGACGTGTTGTTGCTGTGAATGTAGGCAAGGAGCCCTCGCTATCTGAACCACCAGTGTCATCCGATTCGGATGATGAATTATTGTGTTTTTTGCGTTTTTCCCCTTCGACTTTGATGCGGGGGCGCACCTGAAAAGGAAAAAGGATGATCAAATGGCGTACTGTTAGAAAGCAAGAAGGCAAAACAGAGCTGACGCCGGTGTGGAATCATGTGGGGAATCACGACCAGAAATGAATTTGAGTATCATACACTGTCAGCGTTTTATGTTTACACATAATTATTTTGTGCAGTCGGTATCCACCCTCCAAGGATTTTCGTCCTTACCTCTTTGTCCTTCTTTTTCTTTTTTGGCACGGCTGCATTCGATGATGAAGACGCTGGCTCTGGTGGTTCTGGTGGGCGGTTCTTTAAACGCGGATCTTCTGGCGGGGAGTGGCGACCAGCTCGCGGTGCTTTGGCGTGACCGTCGGCGGGCGCGGCTGCAAAACTACGTTCACGACTTATGCGATGCACCTTGTCGTCACGGTATTTATCCATTGAACGACCGGGTGGAGAATTTGGACGTCCATGCAAGCGTGCAGGGGAGCGGCTGCGTCTGTTTGGTGGTGGACCTCCAACACGATACGGCACTGAACGTACAGGTTTGTGCTGTGGTGACCGGGGACCTCCACGAGCACGTTGGTGTTGAGGAGAAGTCGAACTAAAATTCGAAAAAATTTAGAATTTAATATAAACTAAACACGGTTAACAAAAGATGATCACAGGAACACTGCGGAACTATGTCCGCATACTAACCGGGATCTGTGATTGTGTTTCGGTGAGCACATGGAGCACGAATCGTCAGAGCAACTACTGAGCGAGCTGTTTGTACGCGAACGACACGAATTCTGTGCAAAATTAACACAATTATTCTCATATATTTTATAATAAAAAACTAATTTATGCGACTTACCCGAGGCGGCGGCGACGGTGGTCGTTTAGAACGCGGCAAGATCGGACCACGTTTATTTGGCGGTAATAAATTTCCCGTCGGTGAGCGACGACGATTATTCGCACCCATTGCGCCGGCACCGGGCGGCGAACGACGTCTGCCCAGGGGCGACCGTGACGACGGCTTGCGACGCATTGGCGGATCTAATGGTGAACGTGGCCGCATGTTACCGGGGCCTCTGCCCATAGGCCGACGACCCATATCCGGACACGGTAGTAAACCACCACGTGGCGGCGGCGAACGTGGACGTCCGCGAGCAGAATTGTCCATGGACAACGGTGGAGACATGCGGCGATTCATGCCATCCATGCCCAGCAATGGTGAGCGTCGCCTCATGTGCGGCGATATCGGCGGAGACTTCCGCAAACGGGAATGACTACGCGAACGTGGCGAACGCGACCGACCGAAACGACCCGGTGGAGGCGGACCACCGATTGGACCACCTCCTGAGGAATTGTAACGATATCCTCCTCCATCCCGATGATGGTCGTCGTCCCCCGAACTGCTCTCACCCTGTATGTACATCTTCTTGAAGCCAGTGTGGCGCCAACGATTAGGATCCTTCTCCTCCGCCTCCAGCAACTTTTTGTCCCAATAATCATTGGTATTGGCACGTGCCTTTTTCATGACGTTATCTATTTCGCGACGCTTACCAGCCGGTAAAGATGGATCTGAAAAACAGAACAAAAACTAAAAATATAACTCGAAGCTAACTTGATGGCAGGTAATTCAATATAAAGAAACCATCTCAAGTGTTGTCATAGAGAATCAAACGCAGCTTTATCACCGTACCGTACCAGTTCACCCCCCAAGGACCCCGTAGTAGGCGGCATGCCAGTAAAAGCGTTTAAAAATATCAGTGTATGTAGAAATTAGTTCAACACAAAATAGTCTCCGCCACATCCTACGCTCCTGGCGCATTCATGTGTAAGTGTGCGGTGATTGAATAAACGTAACAAAATTCCGAATACTCGAAGTGTAAACAAATAAAGCAATTGAAGTTTTTCTATCGAAAAATGACTGAATTACTGAAGACTCAGTAAGGAACCCACGTTTGTATAAATTGCTGTGTCTTTAGAGATAGATACGAATATGCACATGATGAAAATGAGGAAAGTTCAATTGAACATTCGAACTGCGACCCAAGTAGGGCGAGAAATCCTCCCCTCGGTCTGAGTATGGGGAATCTCTGGGAGATTTGAATAATTGATGAACCACTTCGGTGGGATACATGCTGAATTCCTTGTCAATATGAGTTGCCCAATTTATTTTGAAGTCTTCTGCGCGTTGGTGCTGGGCATTTGGCCAAAGCGATGCTCCATGCTTCCCGCGCAACATTATCCGCAGGCTTTTCGCTGCTGATAGTCAAACAAAACATAGATTTAGGAATTATTACTCGTGACTGAGTGGTATATAGTTTTAAAAATACAAATTTTGTTAAAGATTATTTAAATTTAGATTAAGTTGCTTAAAGGCCAGTGTAGAACCCAATATTTCAACTTTCATCATTTGCCATGTACCTGTAATGCGGGCAACTGTTGGTTGCCTGTCCATATGAAGCTTCGGATTTAAATCGCCGCGTCTACGCGACGTTGTCATCATTTGTGTATCAAGGAATTGTTTTAATTCAAAGGAATCTGAAATGTCTGTTAAAACGGGCAATTGGACACGCGCTTGTACGTTAAGTGCGGGCTACGAAATATTGAACGCTTTTCGCATGGGCATTCGCGCACTAAAAACACACAAAGAAGGCTGCAAAATAGTTTAATTACAAATGTAATAAATAAACTAAAGGAATAATAACATTTTGGTATGTGTTTTATTTGATATTTTATTTAGTAGTTAGGGTACAGAGAGCCAATTGCATGGAGAGCAACTGTCAATCGCGCAGGCTATTTCTATTTTACAACGACGTTTATCGTAGTGTGAGCCGATGCGCGCAAGCGAACAACCGCACATCGGGATTAGCATTGGCAGGACCATGCAACCGATCCGATGGCAGTTGCTACTTATGTGGCCACCCACAGACGCAATCCGTGCGAGAACCGTTTATGAATATTTCTGCTGCGGTGTGTGAGAGCGAAACCGCTGCAGCAAGCGCAGCGAGCGCACCGACAACGTTACGATATTGATCGGAAGACCCGACGTTCCTCAGCCAACTTTTCAGCCTCGACCTGAGCGACAGAAAGCGTCAATGCGATGACGCACGCGGGCCGGCTATCTCTATATAGGGATATAGATAATGGCCGTGCATAAATTTCGTACGACGCGACTACAGAGAACTTGGTTATAAGTTCTAATTTGTGTTGCAAAGTTCTAGCCCACGCCTTGCCTAATCTGCCGGCGGCAATTATCACACTCTCGAAACATGTACTCGTAATTATTGCACTTCATGGAAGTGGTAAATCGTTCTTGAACCAAAACAACCATTTACACATAAATACATCATACATATAAAAAAAAAAACTTTTTCGGCGATTTTTGCATTTGTGGAAAATTAAACAAATAAAATTGGAAAACTATAAGCATAGACCAACTGCTCTGAACTACTGCGGCTGCTAATTTTAGCGTATAGAGCGCTCGCGCACGTGCGCTTCGCTTAAAGTTCTATAACATCTCAGTCGACGTCACTGGAGAGGTTTCTTTCCTTGCACGATTACCGAATACCGCGCGTAGAAAGCGTCAGTCTCTAACGTTGCTGCTGACACGGGCAGCGCTGCAACCTTACCGGCAGTTATTAAACTATATACAAAATATTATACCCGTATTTCCAATATATTTATTTTCTATTATAGAACATATACATCAAAATATATATGCAATATTTATTGATTGCAAATTCTGCACACTTTCACGCATTTACATTTAATAATTTAAAGTTTTTGTGGGTTTGTTGATTCCGCTCGCCGAACCGAGACTCCACACGAAGGAGCTTGATAGATAGATACCGAACGAACTCATAATTCAATTTCGCTTCGTCAGCAAAACTCTTTTATTAAATTTCTTTTTGATTTCATAATTTATTCACTTACAATTTAACCTATTTTATATCAATTTGAATCAAATGTTTTATTTCTCATAATTTACATACGTTTTAAGTTTATATTTTTATAATTCACTTCGATTTTTTGCTAAATCCGTGGATAAATCTCTTTATACATATTTGACAGCAAAATCACTAGCAACGCAAGAAAATCTCCCGAATACTGCAGCCATTTTGAGAACTGCACTAAAAGAAACTCGGTTATGACAGAGTTGCATTTCGTTGGGTTTGCAGTTTAAATTATGGAAAAATTTGCTAAATTGAAGAAGATTGTAAACCCAATATAATTGGATATAACTAGTAAAAGAATATAATACTCATTTGTTAAGATATTATTATTATAATTTATTTCAATTTATAAACTGTACATATGAGATTAATGATCTCTTACAGCACATTTGCTGCCTTAAATTATCAATAAATTATAAATAATATATTTCATTAAATTTAAAACTATAAAATAAATTTTAAATAATAAATTAAATAAAAATTTAAATCAAATTAAGACTAAACTAACAAAACCAACATATAAAGACTTTTCTTTTAAAATCCCAACAGATGCTGTATAAAAAATTGTATATTGCAATTTAGTTTAAGTTATGTTGGAGTGGCAGCAGAAGCACATTTAGGCACAAACGATGGCCCATTGTGATACCACGGATGGGACGCCGCACACGCACTGACCACCCAGGCCGAGTATAGTTACTGCTTAGACGGTGGCCGCCTGTGCTGCACATATAGCATTTTAATACGAAGTAATTTAGGCAGTGAAAAAGATGCTACCAAGTATTGCAAATGTAATGTATATTAATCTTCTATATTGGTTTGCACCAAAGTTAATTTTTTATTATTATTAATAACTTAAATCGTAGTTAATTGTATGTGAAATGATTCTAGACAATGAGTACTACGATGAGATATAAAAACCTGATAAGAAAAAAAGATAGGGAAATAAGCAATACAAAGATCATGTTGTGGGAATGGCCAACATGTTTACCAACAAATGACTGACCCTACGTCTCCACGGGAAATTTTTGATGGCATAACATCTGTCAAATTTGATTGCAAAGGTTGGCAATATTTTAATGGTGGACATTGCGATGTTATGCCATCGTCATTTTGAAAATGTCCTCAAGCAATCTAGTTCGCTGTGCCCGCCCTTGAAAAATTTTTTGATTTATACGATGAAGAGGAAAAAAGAAGGAAATGTGAATCCTTTTTTACAAAGAATGCAAATGCATAGTCTCCATATATTTTAGCGCTTAAATTAATTTAATAGATGCGGTAAAACTGAAATGTTCGATGATGCTGCCACTGTGAGCGTTCCGAAAAAATGAAAAATGGCTGTCAAACAAACAAAATGACAACTGATTGCAACACAGCACGTTGGCAATTTATGGCATAACATATTTCATAACATAAATTGCCAACTTGAAGCAATTTGGAGTCTCCATAGGCAATTTGCTTGAAATTGCCAATGGCATGCCATCAAAAATTGCCCGTGGAGACGTAGGGTGAGGTAGGCCTTTATTGGCTTCCTTTAATATCCTCTAAAGTTACAGAACTATAAATATATTGTTCTCAAGTTTGTTTTAGGAATAATTAAAATTTTTTAATGATTAACTATATATATGAAAAACGCACTGAATAGCTATAAAAGCAAAATTAATCAATTCAAAGAGGAATCATAATTGAAAGAAAATATTTTAGAAAGGCAAGAAAGGATTTAATTTTTGAGTAGACGACCATATTTTATTCTCCCTATGGGGATTTCCAGAAAAAACACAAAAATGGACTTATAACAGTTTTATCCCGATTGCGAATTGTGTGATTCTACTTTTGAGATCCCCTGAATTATATTCAAATATGATACCATATCCATTTTTTTAGAAATCTGAAGTTCTCAATTTTTTATCAGTTCACATGAGAAAATATGCTGATATAATTTTTAAATACACAATGAATACAAGGTTCATATGTCCACCAGTTTAAAATTCGCCTTTCACTTATTTCTTCATTAATATAATAGATATGCTAATATAGAAAATCATGTAAATTAAGAGCAAGAAAATGCATGCTTCAATAATTTGTTTTAAAATATTATTATTATTATTATAATTTGTACAAAAATGAATTAGTGTACAATTTGTAAGAGGAGCACTAGCAATAATTTATATTCAACTTATTCGTATCAAACATGTCACAGTATTCTTCTGATATTACATTTCTGTTTTTCATACTTCTGTATGAATTTATATAAATATTCTAAAAGCGCGACTATTTTCAGAAAGTTTATAAAAACCTTATATTTTGGAATCAAAAATACATATATTGTTTATGTAAAAATATATAAAATTCAAATCAATAACAAAAGTTTCCCGGTACAATTAATAAATGTAAATGTGAAAGGAACATGAAAATAGAACAGATAAATATACGCGAAAACAGCAGGTCAGCTTAAAATTATATATTTTTATGCATTCCCTAAAAATTTTGTAAATTTTCCTTTTAAATATTTACGAAAGAATTTTTCGATTTTAACAGAATTTTCGTTGAACATGTGAGTAACCATTGTTTGGATGTCAGTGAGGTGGAGATTCAATTTCCTCTTTACACTTACTGAATAACTTTCCCAACTACTACATAAGATCCGTAAGAATATATTTTATAATCATCTCCCAAGCGGCACTCCAAAAGTTACATCATATAATAACATCAAAAATTATTAAATTTATTAAAATAATATCGTATTGAAAATTATATTTAAACAAATATGTAAGTGATGCGTCTTTATAAATGAAATTTCAGTTAAAGGGGCTGATACAGAGAAATGACTCTTGTTTTGCGCACACTTGCCCATGTGCAAAACTGTAGTTGTGTGGCTGATTTTCTTCAGAATTCTGGTTAACCAATGATAAAGAAACCATCTATATAGCCAACTAATGATAAACAAAGACATTTTATTAAATGTCACAAAATTTGACGTTTAAGTGTCCCTTCTCTGTGTTCTATGGCCTGATTATGGTGACTATTTATCTTAAATTAATCATGATCGTTTTTTATTGTGATCAATCATTTAAAAAAAAAAAAAATATATATATATATATATATATATATATATATATATATATATATATATATATATATATATATTATTCTGATAGCAACGGCCATGAAGCCTTACTTGAAATTCTATTGGTTTATGGTTTTAATCTCAACCCGATAATTAATACAAAAACATACTTATAATTTGGTCATCAGGAGCAATAAAATACAACCCTGCCGATTTTCTATGATTGAACATTTAAACTTATCAGTTATTTTCGAAATATTACAGTGCTTCTTAAAATGTTCACAGATTCGAAGAGTTTGTAGGCGGTTTCAATTGAAACATTAAGGACTACAATTATCGGAGGTTAATTGACAAAGTTCTCACATCATTTACCCGTATACATTAAAAATTGTATTAGAACTAAATCAATAAACGTATTTATTTTTTATAATATGTATAGAATAAGTAGATTTGTGTTCTACTTAAAATTTAAAGCATATTCGAATTAGAGACGATATTAATTGCCTCCACTGACAGAACATATGTTTGGCTACGCTTCGCCTGCCATTTATTTTATTTCATTTGGCATTTCCTTCGTACTGAGTGAGCCCCACCCGGACTACTGCGGCTAGAATTAGCAGTGGTCGGAATGGATCTGGAAAATTTAAACTTGGGCGAATTGTCGGATGAGGAACTGACGGGCCGCATGCGCGAATGTAATTTCACCAAATTCAAGGCGCTCGTACGAATGCATCTGTCTTTCGAGTTGGATTTGAACACTGATGAGTAAGTATACAAGGCTTCAAGTAACTAGGAGGAGAGTGGCACACGTTCCTGCGTAGACACCTTTCAACCCATTGATGCCAATTGTGGCTGTGAGCTGCTGTACATTGATATTTAATAAATACTTTTGTTGTTTTTGAAGATTCGATCTTCCTTGTCATGAAATTGTTTATGAAGATAAGGGAAAATTTAAGAAATGGAATCGCATGTCAAAAAAACACAAACATGGTTCATCTTCAGGAACAACCGGTTGCAGTGTGTCCACAAAAAACTCCACCAGTGCTGGAAATAGTCCTACAGAGGGACTAAACCAGCAAATCGATGCAGGGTTCTTGTTTCACCTGAAAGAACTGAAGGAATTCATGTTATTAGAAAAAAGTGCGCTTAAACTACGGAACTAAACATAAAAACGGGATATTTAAAACTTGTCTCATTTTAGATCTAACACAAGAAGGCATCTTTAGGAAGACCGGTTCTGTGTCTAGGCAAAATGAACTGCGTCTGCACATACAAAATGCCAAACCACTCGATTTGGCAGGCGGCGGCTATTCGGCTCACGACTGTGCCACCGTGTTCAAAGGATATCTGGCAGATCTGTCCGAACCATTACTAACAGACGCACATTATCCGGCTCATTTGCAGTTAGCCGCTCTCTGCTGTACTACTCCGTTGAGCTCATCGACGACATCAAAACCTCCGAATCCGGAGCGTCTAAAACGGGAACAACATTTACTTAGTTCGGTACAACTGTTGCTGCTGCTACTGCCCGCTGAGAATCGCCAACTGCTGCAGCATATTATCGAGATACTGCACGCCGTCGCTTGCCACGAGAGCGCAAATAAAATGTCGCCCGAGAATTTGGCCACGCTTTTTGCTCCGCATTTAATATGTCCGCGTAACTTGCCGCCAGAAGCGCTGCACTATGTTGCCAAAAAAATGTACTCCGTCATTGCGTACATGGTGACGAAGGGCAGCCAGATCTTCCAAATGCCTGCCAAGCTGTCCACGGATATACGAGCTTATTTCTTGGAGCGTAAGCGCAAGAAGACCATGTCACCAGAGCAGACATTGGACGATTCCATATCGGACGTTTCCACCGTGAACACAGTGTACACGTTTGTGGACCGCGAGAAAACGGCTGCTGCACACACAGCCAACAATACCGACACAGAGCTGGCGCAGCTATACGCGCACATTCAGAGTCTACCAGAATCCTCGAAGAAACGACGGTTAATTAAGCAATTCAATAAACAAAACGGCCAAGGTTAGACTATAAACAAAATTGTTTTTCTACCAACTGCTTAATATTGTTTCAGGTACTCCGCTGCAGTTCGTCGTTATGAATCGTCTTAAAAACTCCGAATCGCTGCGAGGAGCCAAGTCAATTGGGGATTCTATAAAAAAACATATATTCCACAAAGGCATAATGTCGCGTACGCCCAAGCGACAAGCTACGACGCTGTCGGTGGGTGTTGAGGTACGTTCTGAAACGGTCGCATATGCATGTGAACTGAGTACTAACCGGCATGCCTTTTTCTTCTTTTCATACTTGCATTTGCTGAACGACATTAATCCTCCCTGAAAACACTCCAGACACCAACAATATCCCATTCCAAAAATCCCAAACTACGTGTGCTTTTCCAAAGTCCCGCCCTTACCTCTGTGTCAGCTTCCTCCTCATCATCATCATCATCGAATTGCACGTCTACAAATACTCCATGCAGCATTAAACGGCATCCTCTACAAAAATCTATATCTTCTTCATCACTACTCTTGAGTTCATCAATGGCCCTTCACAATCCCGCCCCTAACACTGGCGTTGGTACGTTATCCTCTAGCAGCAGCGATGGTATTTTGGAACACCGCCCCGCAATTAAATTCAGCTGCTCCGTTTCGGCTCCCGTGAGTCGCCAGACTTCAACTGACCTGAATGCCCGCCCCTCCTACTCCCCATCCACAATAAACCCTGCCTCACTGTCGATCAATTCGAGTACGTCTTCCTCTACGGGATCTGCTACGCATCGCAGCTGTTGTGAGACTCCTTTAAAGATGATATCGGAGGCAGCTAAACACTTCATTAATGTTGGCGGTGATAAGAAAACGGTCGCTTGGGGTGACACCAACTTGCTGGATATCGAAGAGACACCCAATCCCAGCACTCCCCTCCAGCATATTAACACAGACTTGAAGTCGCGCTACAAATCCGAACCCAATCTAAGTCGTATTCCTAAGAGTAAACTAGGAGATGAGCAATCTCAAGCGTTTGAAGTAACCCCTGTTCTAAAGCAGAATACATCACTTGCAAGTAAACTGATCAAAGGCGTCAGCATGGGTAACCTAAAGAGTTCCTTTGCCACGCCTGAATTGAGCAAGCCTTTGGGGCGTAGTATTTCCTCCACCATAACGGGTCGTTCTCTTGCTGCTCGTCTGCACACTGGTGTGGCAGCAGTCCCCCACCATGTGGACCCTGTGGATTTGGATGATGACACTTTTGAAGATAATCCCGATGACCATGTGGAAAGTGAGAGCGATCCCGAGGCGGATCTAGATGAACAAAGTGTGGCCACCGCTGGAGGCAGTAGTTCCAATGAGCTGCCTGGCTCTGGCGGAAACGCATATCAGCAAATGCTGCTACAGCAGAGTGGACACTATCGTAATTTAGACTTGCTAACAAGTACACCATCCCTGCTGCTAGGCCGTCGCTCCATGTCGCCAATAACCAAATCCACGCAGCGCATGCCCAAAGCAATGCAGGTGAGTATCTGTGCGGCTCTCGTAGCGTAACATTAGCTCAAATTGTTGCTCCAAATTGTTGCAACCGAACTAAATTCCAAAAAACATTTGTGTCTCCCGCAGGAATCAATAATGACGCCGCGCTCCCGTAAACCTGTGATGGTGCTGACCACAACTTTGGGCTCTTCAGATCAAAATCAGACCATTTATCAAACGGATCTCTCCAGTTTTCGCGAACAAGACGAAGAAGATTCGCCCAGTGTTAAACCAGCACAACAAGGACAACCGCCAATGGTACACAACGAAGACGCCATCTCACTGGGCGGCTACACTGACATACTACGCCGCCAGAAATTATCGCAGACCAACCTTAGTTTCGTCCATCAAACCAATGTGGCTCTCACGCGACTAGAGCCCAGTGATGCCAGTAACGCCGATGCTCTGACGAATAATTTCAAGTATGCGTTTCCACATTGCCAATAATACACGTTCCATATGCCGTCTGATTATTTTATGCATATTTTCAATTTAGAGAATATTTACTTAGTCGCAGCGTACTCACCGCCAGTCCCGTTGATTCCTCCTTCTCAAGTCAACCGGACGATTTTGCTTCTACCCAGGATATGGAAGATCTCGATGTTTCGCACTTAAGTCCGAGTTTACTGTACTGTCTTGACGGCAATGAGCCCGATATTCCAACCACATTAGACGACCCCCACTCAAGCAGAGATGATATCAATATTGAGGCTTTAGAAAATGGGTCTTTAAACGTGAAAGAGAACAGTGACAGCGCCACTGAACCGGCCTCAAATCCATTCAGCTACTTTAACAATGCGCGCAAACGTGCTGCTACCTGCGACCGGAAAAACACACCGCCACCCCACAATGGAAGCCCTTCAACCAGCAAAGGCAAAGCAGCAAACAAAGAAAACTGTAACAATGCGGAAGGTTACCATCGTTTGTCGAAGAAACTGCTGATCAGCAAGTTTCCCGGCGAGACGTCTTTTTAGTTATATATGTATTTATATTTGTTACACAGCCGTTGCTCGGTCATCATATTCACATATCCTGCACACTGAACCCTGCTCGCTTCCACTGTTAATATTTGTAGAAAATAATGAAGGCAAAAATGAGGAAAAAATACCAAAAGAATTGAGGAAAGCTTCTCCCATATTTGCATAAATAATTAAGTATATGTAATTATATTTGTTACAAATCTTATTGTAATTGAACTTTTTGATATTTTACATATATATGATGTTAAACTAAACGTTAGTCATACTATTAAAACTTAGTAATTAAGTTATTTTGGATTCCAGAGAACCTGGACCGTTATTACTGTAGAGCTGCATTACTCACACCCCACTATAAATAAAAAACTGTAGAATATCGATGATGTAAAACCAGTTTCCCCATTCATTGAAGGTTTTATGCAAATAATGTTATGAGGAAGCATTTTTGCAATATCCTTCGGCTTCGCCTGTCAGTTAAATTTGAATTTCACTCATGTCCGCCATTTAAAATTCTACACCGGCGATTTGTGACGTCATAGCAATTACTAAACTAAATAAGGCAACGAAAAGGCATTAAGGTGAAGGACTAATTGCCGGGTTTAAATAAAAACAAATTTATTCAGCAATAGACCATATAACGAAACAATCATAATCTTTCTTATATGTTTTATTTATGTTTACCAAAGAAGAATTTTAATTTATGCAGTTAAATATTGATTGAGAAGAGGCCTACGATGGGGTTGCCACATCTCCCCGAATTGAGATTTTAAATCCATTAATTAGTTGTACCATTATAGACTAAAGAGTTGATTATCTGGGACTATAATGAGAACTGTAATAATAAAAAAATGGTAATTTTCAGTTCCAAATGCAATTGTGTATTTGGCATTATAAATGATAATGGGAATAAACACCCGATAAGAAAGCATAAATACCGATTTTCTTTTTTTTTAAATTTACTGCAGACATAATTATTTTTTGCATTTTAAAAGCAAGTAGATTAAGTGGAAAATAAGTCTCTTTCGTCACGACTTTTTGACTATAATGTCATTCTATATAAATAGGCTTAATATTATATCCCTAAGCCGAAGGTGGTATAATACTATTATCAGCAATCTAGTATTTGGCTAATATATAAGTTAGTATGTAAGTATAAGCTGCAGCTGAATAGTAGAGAGATAGTGAGGGAGCCGCGACTGACTGCAGACCCGTAGCATAGTTGCTAGGGAGTTGGTAATAAATTATATTGTAATTAATAGTTCAGTTCTTTGAAGAATCTCACAAAGCAAATCATACATTTAATTATATTCCTTAACATATATTTTTTTTTATCGATTCTGAGTTTTACTTTAAAAAAAAATTATATATAGAAACACGAACTAATTAGTTCTTTATATTAATAATACCAGACAATTTCCGGTAGTTTTGAATTTTAGAACACTAGAAACTTTTATTCTCCTGCATCAATTTTACTAAGTTAACAAATTGCTGTTCCATTGAAAAAAACAATAAAAAGTAACTATTCATCCGTGAGTTGTTTTTGTTCTGCAAATGCTCATTTTCAGTCGTTAAATTTTGTGGTTTCTGCTGCAAATGTACTGGATTCTGTTTCTGCAACAGAATGCCTTCGCTGTGTTTTACGGTGCTGCGCTGCTAACGAATTCTGTTCTATTACGTATAGACACGGAGAGCGGGCTATTTGGGCAAATACGCTTTCAACTCTCTACGGAAGTGTCCGGCGCGAAGGTCAAACCAGAGAATACAGAGAAATTACTCTTGTTTTACGCACACCAATACATGTGCAAAACTGTAGTAGTGTGGCTAATTTTCTTCAGAATTATGGTTAACCAATGATAAGCAAACCTATCCATATAGGCAACTAATGATAAACAAAGACAGTTTTTTTCTCTGGGCCAAACAAATCCTGCGCTTTATTAGGCCTTCAAAATGGTTTGACTAGTAAAGTAGAGGTGCGGTGTTACGCGTTGATATCGCAATGGACCCATAGTGGTCTGTAGACCGGCTGCCACGATCAACCTAACATAACCTACTTTATATGTAAATAAAATGTCAATATGCAGCACCGCACAGCACAGGGAATGACTTCCGTTAATTTTTATTTTTCCCTTCTGCAGTACTTCGAGTTGCAACCCTGTGTAATCATTTTCCAATCAGCTGACAACTGGATTGAGAAAGATTTTTTTATATGTTTATAGATAATTGTGTTGATTTGATTGTAAACGATAATTATAAATAAATAAAAATGGGTGGCTGGAAGCTTGAAGTGGGCAAAATGGCCATGTACATGACTTTTCCGGTAGCACTATTTCACTTCTTCAATCAGCCCGAATACTTTGAGGAGTGGGTGGTGAAAACGAAGCGCGATATATTCCCTCCGGAGAGTCAGGGACACCGCGAAGAAATACAAAGAGCGATAAAGGAGATGCGCGAAAAACGTGATGAACAATTGCTCAAGGAACTTGAAGGCATCGAAGTGAAACAATCATTGAAACTACAGAAATAAATGTGAATTAAGAAATATTTAATGTAAAAGTTTTTTCTTCCATTATATAAGATGTCCTTCTATAAAAAGCTTGTGATGAAAAGGAAGTCCTTAAAATACTTTCAGTTTGGAAGGACTAATAAATATAAAAGACTAATTTTATAAATCCTTCATTGAAAACTGGGATGAGCCTTTTTCTATCCTCCACAATATTTCCATTTTTAAACTTTTTATTCAAATAATCTGCCATTGATAATAATTGTGCCAAAAGCTATTTTATTTAAATTTCATTACACATATGAACGAGATATACAGAAACATACATTTATATAATTCTGCCATTTAATCGGCCTTTTCGCCTGCCAACATAGCTTGAATCTCATTGATGGTTTTTCCTTTGGTTTCTGGCAAAATGAAGACCACAAACAATGCCGCCACCAGGGATATAAAGGCAAATATCAAAAAGGTTGGCCCAGCGCCAATAGCGGTGCGCACAGTCAGGAATAGTTTAGTAACAATGAACGCCATCGTCCAGTTCGTCATTCCCGCAATAGATCCAGCCAAGCTCTTAACATCCTCTGAAAATAGTTCTGCCATCATAAGCCACGGCACTGGGCCGAATCCAATCGAAAATGTCAGTATGTACAGGCAAGTGCTGATGAGTGGCACCAAACCAAGTCCTTCCACTGAATCAGGATTACTATCCTGCATGTGGAAGAATACACCCAGAATAGCTGTTGATATGGACATGAATACAGCCGACACGAACAAAAGAATGCGACGTCCTAGTTTATCGATTACCATCACCGCCAGAAAGGTGGCGGCCACCATCATAGCGCCAACCAGCACCGTAGATAGTTCGGCACTCATTCCTGTATTTGCGTTCTTAAAAGTATCGGTGGAATAGAAGATGACAGCGTTAATTCCGCTCAGCTGCTGGAAGAACATTAGCGCTATAGACATGCCCAGCGCCTTCAGTGTGATGCGACGACACAGGAGCGCGACAATAGAACCCTGGCTTTCCTTCGCTTTCGCATCAGAAGCTTTGAGCTCATTCAGTTCACCGGAAGCGTCGTAGTCTCCGCCACGTAGCCACTTAAATGACTTGGCTGCACGTTCCGCATTATTCTTGCTAACCAAATAAACTGGAGATTCCGGCATGAAGATAAAGCTAATTCCGAATATGAACGTCAACACAGCGGTAATAATATTCATCTGTTCATACGGGACTGCCGCGCCCAGAGCATATTCAAACAGAACGCCGCATACGAGCAGCAATTGAAAGAAGCTGCCAAGTGTACCGCGCAGTTCCTTGGTGGCAATTTCAGTTGTGTACATGGGAGCACAAACACAGAATGCACCGCCAGCAATGCCAAGAAGAAATCTAGCAACGAACAGCATCATTACATCCGAGGCTGTGATAAGCAGTCCCCATCCCAACATGAACGGTATAAGCAGCAACAACATCGACGGCTTGCGTCCAATTAAATTTATCAAAATTCCAATCGGAACACAGACAATGGCCGCACCCAGAGTCACCAGTGAGCCGACCCATGAGTAATCATCATCGGTAACGGTAAAACCGCAACCGCCAGTTGTTACTATACCCTGAGCAGGAGCTGACCAACCAAGAACTGCACCAAAGGAAAAGGCACCACCGGCAGCGGAAATTCCAGCTATATACTGCGGAAGGATCTTCGATTCTCCCATTTAAAAAATTAAAGGATATTTCAAAAGGAAGTCTTCCTTTGTGATCCTTTCAAATAATTATCAAATATACAGGGAATTCTATTCTATTTTTTGTGTTTCTCCAAAACGACTGTTAAGAAAAAATGATTTTTCGTCTACAACTGAAATCGCTTGTTTTTCCAACGATTGCTTTGTTGGCTGTTTGGCTTTTCCGTGTTTCGAACTTTTACTACTCAGCGAGTTGTCGATTGGCAAAGTGTATCGGATAGTTTAAAAATTTTAGATATATATACATATATATATTTTTTTTTGTAACAAAAAGTAGAGTTGAAAACTATTTTCTACTAAATTACATTTTTATACTTCTAAAAACTAATTAATAATATGCCACACATTTGGCTCGAATGAGAAATCATTTATGCCACATATGGATCCAGAGCGGAAGGAAGCCACATCTGCATGTTTGTGCCTAACGTTGCCTCCTCCATTTCATGTCTACACGCATTTGTTATGCTTAAGAGAATAGCCTCCTCGGCTATGGCCCGCTGCTAGCCCTTTTGAACAAAAGTGTCGTTTTGAGGGGGACTCTCCTCCAGTTCAATGTACTTTTCCAGGATTTGAAACATTTCAACTTTGGCCTTGATTTTGTGCCGCCGTGAAAGTTGTCTCAGGTACACAGCAATTGTTTTACAGAAGAAGTCGTCTTCTGTCTCTACAGGCATTTTGCACGGTTGCTGAAGATGATGCTGCTGCTGAAGTGGCGGCGGCTGTTGTGGGTGCTGTTGATGATGCTGCTGCTGCTGTGGTTCCTGTTTTTGTTGGTATGGGTAGTGCTGGTGTTGCGGTGTTTGTAGTGGAGAAGCGGGCGAAAGTAGTGGCGGTGTCAGAGCGTAACTCGGTTTAGGCAACATTATAGGCAGTAAACTATCATTAGGTATTAGCTTTGGAGAGTCGCTCAAATTGGAGACTTCCGTTGGTGGCTCTACAAACGCTTCGAAAGGTTCACTTGGGTCAACTAAAGATAAAAAAATTAAAATTTTTAGAATACAATTATTAAAAGATTAACAATTATTGGGAATTTCATTATAAGTTTTTCTAAAGAGTTTATATTGGTTATATATCTTTTTGAAGATTTTATGGTGTAACTAATAAGAGTTGGTAAGCGCAGTAGGCAGATTATATTTTCGGACTATGTATCACTGTTGCACAACTACGTACTTTCGCACCATTTAGGGTACCTTTTTGTATGGCGCATAAAAAGAACAGGTGTCTTGGTACTAGTACTTTTTCATTGTTTTCAAAGTATTATAAATTTTTTTTTATTTGTAGTACCAGAATGTCCAACAGTTACATTACAGCAAAAAATTTTGTGAAAATAATAATTGTAGTTGGTGTTTTTTAAACATTTTTTTAAATTTGAGAGTACTTTTTTATTGCTCTCTCGTGCATCAGTGCTATGTATGTATATAAAAAATCAATCTAATTGTAATCATTTAAAGAAAATCTTACTAAATATTTCAAAATGACAAATTCTTAATCCTAAATACTTTCCAGCGTTGCCAACGACACTTCTGCTTTATGTTTTTGGTGACTTCGTAACAGGCCATTAAACCGTCGCTCAGGGACGTAAACGGTCGTATACTTCCCACTAGGTATCTTAGGATTATGCTATGTAGCGTCTTTACAGAGAACATAATTTGTAGTAATAAAATTCAATAATTTAATAACAATCAATAATAGCGGAAGCGAATGATTTTTGCGTTTAAAAGCATGGATGCAAATGAATTTTTTATAAACGAGAAACTGCACAAGTACACTTTCTTGGCAAGACGCCAATCCGTAATACTAGCATAAATGCACCAGTACCTTGTTTCCGTAATTAATTAACGATCATTTTGGGAATCGCTACTAAACGAAAATTGTATCTGATTCAGGTATCAGCAAATTTTGCTTTAACTACATTCAATATTTATAAAGTAAATATCTCGAAAATTAAGCAGCACTACTCACAATATATTTATGTGACTATAGACTATATCCTCAATGACTACGTTAACGACATCATATCAAAAATATTCAAAAACCCCTCAAATTCCTTAAAGTCCGTGAGTGAATTCCAATCCAATGCTAGTTTTACAATATTTTAAATAATATATAAACTTTAATTAGTATACACGAGCTGAAGGCCCTGAATCCTCTTTCAATTCAAAATAATAATTATTTTTCAAGTAATAACACATTTATGTGTGTTGAAGGCAAAAAGAGTTGCGTAGAAGGCAATAAGATTCGTTTATAAGGCAATTAGAGTTGAACAAATGCAATAAGAGTGGTGTAGAAGGCAATTAGAGTTGAATAGAAGGCAATTAGAGTTGAATAGAAGGCAATTAGAGTTGAATAGAAGGCAATTAGAGTTGAATAGAAGGCAATTAGAGTTGAATAGAAGGCAATTAGAGTTGAATAGAAGGCAATTAGAGTTGAATAGAAGGCAATTAGAGTTGAATAGAAGGCAATTAGAGTTGAATAGAAGACAAGAAGAGTTGAATAGAAGGCAAGAAGTCCAGTGTTGTGTCTCTTTTAGAAGCCACTTAGATTAAATGTTTTAAATATGTTTTGTTCGATAGTACAGTAATCCTCGCATATGGCTTTTCTGAAAATCATTAAAATTCTCGCTATTTTTCAAGACATAATATTCTCAGTTTTCATGGAGGGGGTTTAAATTTTCACTATTCATCAATTATTTAAGGAGCACAATAACAGAAGGGAGTAGATTGGAGTGCAAGTTTTGAATCGTGTAAGAAAACTTAATGATTCGGTTCAAATCGTTTTTATTTTGGTATATCCATTGTTCGTCCTGAGCTTACATCACAGTGTTAGTTACGTAATGGGCTCAACAAGTACAGCCGTGATAACGTAACGAAAATGGGCGAGGCGCACTTGTTGCTCGAGTGAAAAGTGAAAAAAATTTTGTGTAAATCGGTAAATAATTAAAAAAAACCGTATTAGGTTTTCACCAGACGCGTATCAATTATATATATATATATATATATATATATATATATATATATATATATATATATACTGAGGCTTTCGACTCAAGCAAAAAATATGTTTTAGAAAGAAACATTTTTGAGTCCAAGCAGAATTTGATCGTGCAACCCTCTGGGCGTGAGTCTAGCATGCTTACCACTAGACTTACGTGACTAAATATGAACCTCCATCGCGAATTATAAGCAGCTTTTCCCTAGCAAGATTTTTCCTAACCAGTTTTATTTAAACCAGTGAATAACATTTCCTTTAACAAGTCCATAATCGCACACAAACTACGTGATAATGGGAACTTCAAATTTACCATCATAATCATGTTGAACTACTTCCAGGTTCTCCTCCTCCTCCTCCTCCTCACGTTCATTTTCGTCCGGATCTGAATTAATATCTGTAGCAATCTTGGTGTCGTCCATGCTGCCATCCCAACTAGTGTCGATCTTAAACAAGGAATTTCGTCGTCGCTCTCTGCAAACATAAAATACTAATCAATCCGTTTACAGCGAATCGCTTGAACAAACAACCTCTTCCGAACAAATTTCCGCAGGAAATCCATCTGTCGGAAAAACTGATTTTGGCCAAACTCCCTGCTATCCGGGTGCAGACGCAGTTGCCTCAGTTCGCGCGAATATCGGTCACGCAAGCATGTCCATCGGCGTCTAGCGTCCAATGCAGTTATACCCACAAATTGAGACACATTTTCCCAATCCTGCTCCTTGCGATACACCAATCGAAAATCCGGTATTCGTGGATCGTATAAAGATGGAGTCTCCTTGACGCGCTCTATCAGTGTGATGTCCGCGTCATCAAGCGCTCGATGATTTGCAGTCATCTTATTGTTATTATTTAATTATAACCAAACAATAGAATTGTTTATATTTTGTTATTGCTGTTTCTCATGAAACAGAATTGTTTTGATTTTTGACAATTAACGTTTGGCGTTGCGTTCCGCAATATTTCTTTGTTACGAAATTCAACTATTGGCGTCACGTACGTAATGAATTGCGTGTATTTAGCAAAAATGGCTTCATTGGAGACGCAGAAATTATACCCTCAAATTGTATGGAGTACGACGAACTGCGTTCGGAAAGTATTTCTTACAAATAAATTGTATGCGAAAATCCAATCAGTTGCTTTCTCACGCTTCCGCTTTGCTTTGGTTGGAAAAGCGGACACTGAATTTAAAATAAATAATCATTTTCATCGTAGAAACGTCATTCCTCTTCTTCTTCTTCTTCGACAGAATTACATAATAATGTATTAATTATTTATTATACATTGATTTTATTCAATTTTTTTCATTATAAACTACAATTATCGAATTCACTTAAACTTTCCAACGTTTAATTGTAAACAAAAATCGCAAACGTCAAATTACTGAACTGAAAGTTAACTTGCACTGGTTGAGTTCAAGCGACGCGAGCAAATTTTATGATTCCTGCCTTCAAATATTTGACCATACAATTCATAGGGGATCTACTCTACCATATCCAAGTGCGGAGAGCCATAAATTTAGTATCAGACCTGTCAAAAAAAAACTACCAAGGATTCCGTACTTAAGCCCGAAACACTCATGACTTTTGACTTAAAACTTTGACTTTCAGCAATCAGCTGTTACGTCCAAACATACATAACATGCATGACTTTGGGTAGTGACTTACCAACCTATTGAAATTATATTAGCTACTGAACGTCAACGATAGTTCAAAAACAGCTGATTAATTTGTTCAATAAGAACTAATTCAAAAACATCACTCACCCCAGTCTAATTTTTACTTGTGATCAGGGAGCATTTAGTCAAATAACTATTCTTCATATTTTACAAATTTTAATTTTACCAGTGTTTAAAAAAGTAATAAATTGATTATTTATTTTGGTTGCCAACAGCGATCAGCTGAATTCACTTTATTGACAAACTAGTTCAATAGTTTGTTGTTGTAGCCTTGCTATCTTATGAGTGCTCCCTGCTTATTATGCTGCTATTTATTTGCCAATATTTAAGAAATGATTACTAGCGCCTATTTTTATTATTATTTATCGATTAACTTATAATTATAAACTGTAAGCTACTGCAATGAAGCAATAGTATCGAGGCGTTCAGGTGGACCCAAATTGACGAGACGTAACGATAACTATTGGACGAACGTCTGGACTCGTTACGTCCATTTTAACATTTAACCCAAAAAATGACGCTATCCAACGCATTGATGGATGGCTTTTTGCATAAATTACGAACTCATGCCTCACAGCGGCGATTAAATTGTAGTAAAATTCCGTAATTTTCATTTTTTTTAAAAATAACAATTGCGTGTAGCAGACGTTTGCAGTTCGGTTCTTACGGAACAGAACGTCATGTCTAAATGTTTTGTTCCGTTTCGATCAAATACGTACGACCATTTTAGTTATTAACATTCGTTCATAAATTTAATTAACATTCGTTCATAACTTACTCGTTACGTCTCGTCTCGTCTATTTTGGTTTGCCCTTTACTCGTTACGTCTCGTCTCGTCTATTTTGGTTTGCCCTTTACTCGTTACGTCTCGTCTCGTCTATTTTGGTTGGCCCTTTCCGCTTACTTACTAGTGCAGTACAAGTTGTACAAACCGTGCTCCATTCCACACACACTTAACGAAATGCTTGATGCAACTGGATGCAACGACACAGGTGCAGATAAGTGACGTTTCGTATCCTATTCTGTTTTGTTGTTCTCTTTCGGTCTCGGTTCTGTCAAATTATGAAAACCGGTGCCGCCAAAAAATTTGCCGCGCTCTATTGAAATTATCGAAACATAAAATTTTGCTGTTTATAAATTTTATTTATTTATTATATAGTGAAAATAATAAAATGGGCAAATTTTCTGTAATATGCCGCAAAAGTTGGGGCAAAAAAATGTGAAGTGTTTCAAAGTTCCAGGTGACGAGATTATCTCAGCCGTTATAAAACTAAAATTTCAGCCGTCAAAGAAATTTTTCGCCCGTTACTACAAATATTCTCATGCCTCCGGAACCCGCCTGCTGACTATTTTGACAGAAGCGAGATCTGAATTCTCTCACCACCTGTGTAGTTGCATCAAGCCAAAATGTAATGAAATACAGCTTTTACTGCGCTGTGTGAGCAATCGTCGCACAAAACCCGTTCAGAGATTCCTCGCATGCGAGATGCTCGCAAACGCTGTCAAACCGATCAGCTATTTTGGAAATTGAGTCCTGCGTTGGGAACTAAAACTTTCATTAACTGTTAATATGCAAAAATTATCAGAGAAAAAAGTGGAAAAATTAATATATTTAATCAAATTAAAGCCGGGATTGTATGATAAAAATAATGTATGGTACAAACACCATGAATGGAGGGATAAAGCGTGGAAGGAGATCGCTGAGAGGATGAACGTCGATGGTAAAATTATAATTTTAAATACTAAATACAGTTATTTGGAAAAATTGCACTTCTTGCAGAAAAAGATTGTAAAACGGCGTGGAAATCATTGAGAGATCAATTTATAAAAAGTTTAAAGGACAAAAGGAAATATAAATATTATGTAAATTTGTTATTTTTAAATGATTCGTTTGGAGCAAGTGGGTGAGATACTTTCATTAATTGTAAAGGAGTAGTTTAATGGTGTATTTTTTGTTTGTTTACAGTCCAACGAGTAACTCGGATATCGAACAGGACGCTAAAGAGTATCCGCATCTTACAGAGAATAGCCAATATAGCTTGTTCAGTGACGTGGATCCCTTAATGACAGGAGAACTTGATAGAACCAATGGGAGTCAATTAAATGAAACTCAGAAATCATTGCAAGATGTTTTTAAAAGTCTTTTAACCGAATTGCCGTCACAACTTAATGGACGCAATTTGGATGGGGTTGATAGCTTTTTCCTCAGTCTATCATCCACTGTAAAAAGCTACAATTTATCGGTATCCGATTTGGCTCGCTTTCAATGCACGTTAATGACATTTGCAGTCGACGAATTGGAAAAGTTAAAGGATAAAACTGTGTAAATGTGCGACACATTTAGAACTTAGGTCAAAAATGAGTTTCGGCCCAATGGCGAAGATCTTTATGTCGAAGGAAAGAGTGTGGTAGGTGTATCAGTGCAGCAGTCGATGCAGTGACTTTGAAAGCATACGTTCTCTTGTGTATTAGAGGTAGAGAACATTGTGAGTAACCCAACTGGGAAGAGAAGTACCGGATTTTCGTCGTGTTTACTAATTTCAATTCACATTAATAGTTTGGAACATTGAACCAGCAAGAATAGGGAAAGTATCATGTGGATTGCCCTAAACTGTATTTTTTAGTCATTGTCCCTCTATGCACCAAAATGAGAAATTGCTCTTTACCCAACTTTCCAAACACATGTCTGCAAAATTGTTCATGGACTTCGAATGTTAAGAAATTCCAAATTTGTTTGCGTATCAGCGACGGCAACTAAGCAGCTTTCCTTTATGTTCCTACCCTAACATTGCTGTACCCCATTCTGTATAATAAGAAATAATATTTACTACACCAACTATGCCGACATTACTTCTCCCAACTTGAGTCTGAAACTTATACTGTAATCATGTACATAAATAATTATTTCTTAAGTAAAAATATTAACTAAATTGCTAAATTAGCTACTAATTTAAGTTTAATTTGAAATCGCACCACAAAGCTTGGTAGTGGGAAGAAAGTTCAACCTAGATTTGTTCACTACATGATTAATTGTATAGCTTATTTTTATGGGCCGATATAAAATCGCTCACTGAGCCTTAAACCGGACAGTTTAATCCAATATTTGTTATTATAAACATATGAGCAGGTACGAACTCTACCGGAACCTCGACTTCTTTATTAATTTTAAACTATATTTTTTATACAGCATACACACACACACACACATATATATATATATATATATATATATATTAATATATTAATATATATATATATTTATATATATATATATATATATATATAGTAATATAGATTTATCAAATGACGTATTATTTTTGTGTTTAAAATAAAGAACATTTTTGTGGATTTGAATTAAATTTTTTCCTTCAAAATTTCGCCAGTGTATGATAAACCTGTTTATCCAATTTCAATTTCTGTCAGGATTTCATATTGTAGAACTGAGGCTGTTGGATAAACTGAAAGCATTCATTACACTTTTCCATAAATTTCTTCTTGATAATACATCGAGTAATTTTCCAAAAAACGAATTATTACATATGAAGATTTGCTGCCAATCTCTTAGGAACAAGTGGAATTGAAACTAACAAAGTGATCATTGGGAACACTTTTAAATTGAGAAAACGACAACAGAACGCCCAACAAGACCCACGATGTCGATATCAAAGATAAACATTGTCCTTCGATTGGTTCTCCACCATAACTGGTTCTCTACAAAACTACATTAGTGTCCCAAAAAACCACACAGATGAGTTAGGTATTAATTAACTTGAAATATATATGTATTCAAATATTACTTTATAATTTATGTCTCCTTCTCGCCTCCTACCATAACTTATCACTAAATACGATTTCCTTAAATATGCAATCCTGTTTGGCAATGCTAACCATTGCTTTCTTGGATTTCATAGCATCCTGCACCTTTTCGCGCACCTCGGCTGCCTTCACATCATTCCGTATGTAGAAAAGACGCACAATTTGATCTTCGCTCAGCGATGGATAGTTGCCTAGAATTGTGTGTAAATCCAGGACGAGCAATTCAATATCACAAACCAGCAGCGCCGACAGAGTTGGTATTAAATCCAGAGGTGAATCGGTCATGGAAATATTCGGGGCAATTTTCTCGAAGAATTGCTTGAAACGTTTCGACTCTTGATTGATTTTACGCGTAATGGGGTCGCATTCGGGGCGTGGTTTTGACAAGCGTTTGCAAAGTAAAGCCCGAATGTAGCGTTTGGCCAAGAGTTTTTGCGCCTCATTGATCACCATTTCGAAATTATGTGGACGCAAATGATTGTAGTCCTGTGGATTAACATTAGTAATTGGTAAACTCTTTGGTAGTAAATAGAAGCATTCACACCTGAAAGTAGTCATCCAAAGTGACGCATATCGTATCCACTGAGATGGAGCTGGTGAGCCATTTAACTGTGAATAAGTCATTAAAATGACATTCCATGTCTAGAAAGGCCTCTTCCAGCAAATAGTTGGCTGCATGTGCGCGTATGCGCTGAAAAGTGCTTAAGAGTTTCTCAAAGTCCTCATAGTGTTCCGTGCGCGATTTGGGCCAATATAACTGCTTCATTTGCTGGGCCAGTTCCACCATTTGTTGACTGTTGTTGACGATCGTAATTATATAGTGTGTGAAGTATTTGATCTGATCGCGATTGCGAAAATGGTGTTCTTTTAGTTCGATTATGTTCTTTAGGTAACTTTGACCGAACACCTCCACTTGCTGGATGCTCATAACCAACGCCTTGAACGTGAGCTCCGCATGTATTGTGTTAGTAACCTGCAAATGCTGATCGATCATCTGGAATATAATAACGGGTGCCGAAGTATGATAATATTGTTCGTCCTGGTCGGGTGGCTGTTCGGAAAACCACTCCTGTTTCTCCGTATCGGCGGCTTTAGTCATCCACTCCTGATAATTGCGCTGCATGTTTCGCAAATATTCTCCCTCCAGCGATTTGAGATGTTCCGGGCGTAATAATGGCCCAATCACTTGCTGCACATCAACTCTCAAATCAGGGTGAGACATTAACTCAGGCCCAGGATAAGTATTCATCACCCACGACAGCATCGACACATACTCGTTCCCCTCAAGACCGGACTTAGCAATGTTATCAAGCTAAAAAAAAACATGTATTAGAATCTGAGAATATTCGCTAAGATTAAAAGCAGAATTACGAACATAGCTGGACAATCCTTCGTGATACATTTTAACATACTCATTGAAAATATTGTAGTCGGTCGGAAAGCAAGGCACACACAGTGACTTCACCACTCGCAAATCTTCCAAAATGATTTGTCGCAAAATCTCCAAGTCACGCACCAGCCACATTTTATTATCGACCCGTTCCTCCAGCTTAGAACCCTCGATGCGCGTCACCACCGCCTCCTGCAACATACCCAACGCCATTGCGCGCCATTTCTTGGGCCTCCCTGGAGGTAAGAATCCAGTCACCTTCTGCTGTTGCACCGCGAACTGATCATTCTTCTCCTCCCGTTCAATAATCCGCAGAGCCGTCACAATGACTGTCGGTTCCTTACGCACCGTGTTCAAAGTGCGACTCAGAATAAGGCGCAATTTTTTCTCCAATTCATGTGACACTGTTTCCACTTTTTCGAAATGTCGCTTCAGTGTAATCTTATCGGAAGCGTGCTGGTGTTGTTTCGGCTGCTTATGCAGTTCATAAAGGAGATCATCCCGGGAATTCTCCAAATCGGCCAAACACTGATGAGCATTCAGTAATTTATCCTCGTCAATAAGCGTCATTGTTTTCTGTACACTTGACTCCACGTTGAAAATGTGCTTTAAGTTTTCCATAGCGGTGGCGTATTGTGAGTGCTTGGTGTTCTCCTCACGTACCACTTCCAATGCATCGTATATCTCCAGTACACCCTTTAACAAACGTTCAACTTCACTCATACGTTGACGAACATTTCGTACATCGTCCTGACACGTCACGAGTTGTTTGAGTCCAACACGCACACCATCCAATTGATTCTGCATTCCCGTCTTTAGCAGAGCCTCCACAGATGCCTTCTTACGAGCCACACGGTGACGATATTGATCTACTTTTTCCAGCTGACCTGGACGTTGCAGCATATTTTTGATATCCTTCAACGCCGCTTGGCGGGCTTCCTCTTCCATTTGCTGCATATCCATTGAAATTGTTTCGACTTTCAGAGGCGTAATTTTTAATTAAAACCTCTGTCCATAAAATTAGTATCTGTTTGCATAAATGAAGTTTGTTCATTGATGAAATGCACTCAATCAGCTGTGCGAGTGAATTCGATGGCCGCATTCAGCAGAGAAACTTTGGGCCCAAACTCAACAGTTTGTTTATCGCTGATAGATTGAAAATTGGTTTGCTTATCTCTAGTGGGGACAAAAATGGCAGCAATACCAGAGAATACAGAGAAATGACTCTTGTTTTTGGCACACTTACACATGTGCAAAAATGTAGTAGTGTGGCTGATTTTGGTCAGAATTCTGGTCAACCAATGATAAACAAACCTATCCATATAGGCAACTAATGATAAACAAAGACAGTTTTTTTAAAACGTCAGAAAAGTTCACATTTAAGTCTCCCCTCTCTATGGTCTCTGGCAATACTGTTACATTCTGTATATGTATAAGTAGGCGTAACCCAAGATTCAATCATTCTTTGTACTGTTGGTGTACTACTTTTCGCCATGAAATTAGCGAGCATGGGTAGATAATGCAAGGCTAGCACGTTGCAAGTGATGTGTTCCCTTTTTTCCAACTTTTGTATGTATATCTATGTCTGTAAAGTTTATTTCTGCCCTTACTAGTTTTCATTGGGTGCATTCTGGCAGCCTATCGGATGAGTGAAACAGCGCACTTTATTTTAGAATGGGCCGTTACAAACATTTGTCACTTTTTACGTAAACGTCTGTTCTACAAACAGCTGTGCTAAGTGTTGAGTACGGTAGCGAAGAAAATTTCCGCTCAAAGAAATTGCGTCCGCTCAGTCAGCTGATTGCAAAAAATTCAGAGAATTCTGATCGATTGGGTATCCGAGGGGTGCCAGAATACAGCCAATGATTGATATAACCACACCTGATCTTAGCTCTGATCAACTGTGGTATACTCAGATATATTTTAATATAAAAATATGATCTTACAAAACATTGACGAAATCCTTAAAATTTGCCCAACTACAGAACACCACTCTGTCCAACAAAGAAACGGAAGTATGGAAGTAGTATAAATTATTCCATGAGCTTCTGCCATTTAACTGTATCTTTTTATAGCTCTCATTTGGTGGCTGGCAATATTTCTTTCTGCTGAATGCGGCCACTGACGGAGCAGCTGCTGTCGCACACTATTCCCCTTCACAGCATTCATTCAGTCGGTAATACAAGAATAAAACTAAAACAACCAAAAGGACAATTAAAAGAAAAAGTGCTAGAGAATCTCTAAACGGAAATTGCTCATTGCCTCCATCGGGCATGCAGTGGCACTAAGTGCACCGTTTATATTGGGTCCAGTGTTACTTTTATATCACTTCACCGGTATTGTCCCAAGTAAACTTGTCCTTGATTCTCCCAAAAAGTGTCTGAAAATGACGGAAGTGCAACTGGACTTGTTGATAATCTTTAAAAGCCAATACGAGTTTGTTGAACTGATCAAATATAAAAATGAGTTTGAAACGGCACGCCTACTCCGCACGCGACCCGAAGATGCACAGCAACTTTTCCACGTGCTATGCTTGGAATGGTTAAATACACAAAATAAGGATGTTGTCGATGTGGACGTGGCAGAAAAGACCCAAGAATCAATTCGTTGGCGTGAGGAGGGAAATGTAGTGATTAACAGAAGAGGAGAGAACCGCAATTTGCTGGAGGCTTGTCGTCTATACACGAAAGCGATTTTTGCGGCTCCACCCGGCTGTGAAGCATTGGCTTTGGCGCACGCAAATAGGTCGTTGGCTTTGCAAAAATTTGGCTACTATAAACAAGCGTATGATGATTGCGTTTGTGCCCTCCAGCTCGGCTATCCAAATCACATGCGACATAAGATATTAACGCGCCAGGCTTACTGTGCGTGGCAGTTGAAGGATGGCGCACTGCTGCAGGTCCACTTAAACGCGTTGGAAAAGATGACCCTAAACGACAGTTTCACGCAGCAAGTACTTGAGTTGCGTGCTGGTCTTGCCGATTTGGAGAATACCCCGGCTAACACTGAACAGGGCGACACAATGCCACTGCACAGAGACAAGTTAAGAATGTAAAGGTATAGCAATATTTATAGATAAAGTCCCTTTCCTAAAGACCTTTTTCTACTTATTATAGCGTCCATTCAGGTGGTATTAAAGGGCGCCACATGATTGCCTCACAAAAAATAAAAAAATTTGAATTGATTTTCGGGGATCGTGCCACCTCGTTTGTGCCAACCGGCGACCATTTAATATGCCAAAATTGTGCTGCAGCACAATTAATACCTTTTCCTTGCCCGCACTGCTACGGAAGTGTCGTATACTGTTCGGTGCAGTGTAGAGATGCCCATGCTTGCATACATTATCTGGAATGCTATGGCTACCAGAGACAACTGTTCGCCAACATTGGCATATTCCATTTAGCATTTCGCATGGTGCTGGAGGGACTGCCAGACGTGGTGCCGCTATTGCGCCATATAAGTACTGCTGCAGCATTATGGGTGGAAATAGTAGATGAGGACAAAATAGTGAGGCAGAGCTCGACGGAATATGGACGAGTGTTGCGCATGTTTACGCATTTACACTCGATGAGTAAAGAAAATATTCTACTATTTGGATATATTGCCGAGTTCTTGGTGTTGTATTTGAAGGAGTGTACACACTTTTTCAAACTATTCGAGGGCACAGCCGCTAGTGTCGGGGATTGGGAGATTATAACAGGTTTCACAATACTTGCGTCACTTTATATAGTTCCCCCAAGTACTTTTAATATATTTCACAGCTTCTCTTATATTACGCCATGTGGGGCAATTGATGGTTAACGCTCAGCTGTGCAGTGTAATCGATCCCATGTGTATGAGGACATCTTGCCCGTTGGTGTTTACACTGATGAACGATGACCTCTGGTCGCGACCTAATCATATTTTGTTCGGACATTTGTACAATTTGGGCTATTGTGATCACGTGGCTGTGGGCAGTTTTCCATACATGAGCTACTGCAATCATGCTTGCGAGACATCATTCTACCCAAAATTTTCGAAACGCATTATGTACACGCACGCCACCAAAGACATTGAGGTGGGCGAAGAAATTTTCAATTGCTATACGTTGGACTATCGCAAATCTTTACGAGAAGTGCGCAGCCGGAAGTTGCGCGAAACGTATAAATTCGTATGCGATTGCAAGCAGTGTAAGAAAGCAAATCCCGATGAGGATTATGTGAGTTCGAATTTAAATAGTTTTTCCTCGAATTGTGATGATGTTAATTCGTTCATTTATAGGAGAAATTCCATCGTTATCGTTGTGATAACAAAAACTGTCAACAAGTGTTTGTGCCACACCTTCCGGACCTGGAAACGCTTAACTGGTGGGATCCTGAGGGCGGCAAAGAACCAGAACGCATTAGTTGTCCTCTCTGCGGAGCAAAGGTGTGTGGATGGTTAGCTAGGTTTACGGAGTTGGCTCCATCAGCGCGTACCGACCCTCATGCTAGAGCCATGATCTACAAATACTTCGAAGAGTTGGACAAGTACTTACTCGACTATCACGAGCTGAAACTGTTTTTAGCCCTTGACTTGATTATTGATAGCTTTGTGTCACATAACGGTAATTTTTATGATTAATATCTTATTTTATATATTATGTGAATTTATTTTAATTGCAGCTGGTTTATTTTTGAGTGATACAGAGTTTTCAAAACTTGTAAATATAGTTAAGTTCTACCTAGGTGGGATTGCTGAGCAGAATGGTATGCTTTCAGTGCAATACGTCAGCAAGATGTCCTTTTTGTGGGATTTAATTGCTCTGGGGAAATACCAATGCACTAAAGACGAAATGCAGGAAATGTTGCAGGCCGTTGAAATTATTGGAGACGAATTTAAAGTAGTTTTCCTAAACTACTATGAGGATTATATGAAACATTTCATAGTATGAACTAGTAATATAGAAAAATCAAACATATATATAACATTTTGATGCACTATATATATTTATAAATATATATATATATATAACTTATACATATTACCATGTGACATGACAACACGATATGCAATAAATATGCTCAAAATAGTATATATCCAATTTTACTTGATAAAACGCTTCCTAGTTGCCTGAGTAGTTCATGTGAAATGGTGCAAATTTGCAGTTTCGAACTGTTCTATTCATGCCTTAAGAACAAATGGGAATGAAACTTCCTATTGCGGTGAATTGCATAACTCCTGCGACCAGAGAACACTGAGAAAAGAAACTTAAACGTCAAACGGTAAAGCAGACGGACGTTGTACACGAATCCACTGAAAATCGTGGTGAATCCACTCAGAATCATGGTGAATCCAATCAAAGTGGTGAATCCACTCAGAATCGCGGTGAATCCACTCAGAATCGTGATGAATCCGCTCAGAATCGTGGTGAATCTACTCAGAATAGTGGTGAATCCACTCAGAATCGTGGTGCATTCACTCAGTATCGTGGTGAATCCACTCAGAATCGTGGTGAATCCACTCAAGATCGTGGTGAATCCACTGAAGATCGTGGTGAATCCATTCAAGATAGTGGTGAATCCATTCAAGATAGTGGTGAATCCACTCAGTTTCGTGGTGAATCCGCTCAGTTTCGTGGTGAATCCGCTCAGAATCGTGGTAAATCCACTCAGAATCGTGGAGAATCCACTCAGAATCGTGGTGAATCCACTCGGTTTCGTGGTGAATCCACTCAGTTTCGTGGTGTGTCCGCTACGGACGCTGGCAGCGTAAAAGACTCCTTCTCTGCCTGCGACTTTCTGTACTATTCAATTCATTCCTTAAGAACAAATGGGAATGGACTTACTGGTGAATTCCATACCTACGAATTTCTGTACTTAATTTCTTAAGAACAAATGGGAATGAAACTTCCTATTGGGGTGAATTGCATAATTCTTGCGAAAGATGCATTTAAAAAGCATGCTTTTTGTAATCGTTGCGAAGGTGATGGTGGACTGGAACTTGTGTTTCTTTAAATTCGCTTCTTAAGAACAAAGAGGATTTTCTAATAAACAGATACGAAATAGGATTCATTCACAAAAGTGGGACCTCCGCAATTTATCATAGATTATCCCAGCTTTTCATAATCGGTTCAAATTTGTTGGACGGTTCATACTATTTATTTCGATCTGGGAAATGAAACCATATCTGACTACATAAATATCTTTTTATTAGATAATTTTCATATTTTATATAGTAATATTAAGCAATAAAACAGAAAACTTAGTTAATGTTTGTGCTACGGCTTCTCCATTACGACTACGAATTAATTGGCATTCTAAAAAGTTTCGAGGATACAAATATATGTATTATAATTGTGAGACACACATTTTTATTACGCCAGATATTGTCCATTTTGTTCAATGACCTTCTGGCACCTTTTTGGCAAGCACATTACTCCTTCTTCATAAAACTGTGCTGATTTTTGGTTGAAAAATTGTCCCAAGTGCTTATTGCATTCATCCATGGACGACATCTTCACACCACTAAGCGAGTTTTGTAGCGAACGATATAAATGGTAATCGGATGGTGCCAGGTCAGGACTGTAAAGAGGATGCCTAAGCACATCCCAACCCACCTGCTGCATTAATTCTGGACATGCAGTCGATGCATGCGAGCTGGAGTTGTCGTAGTAGAAAACTTTACCATTACCATTCAGTAATTCTGGACGCTTTTTGTCGATTATTTCTTTCAATTTTTTAATCTGTTTGCTGTAGACTTCGGAACTAAGTGGGTTATTTGGAAGTAGTAGCTCATAATAAAGCACTCCCTTCCAGTCCCACCAGACATACAGCATGACTTTGGCGGTATTGTCATCCCTCTCCTCAGTCATCTCCGGAGATTCTTCACTTTTACTATAGGATATCTTTGTCTTAGTATTATCGTATGTGATCCACTTCTCATCGCCAATTATCAACCGTTGCAAGAAAGATTCGCTCTCATTGTGTTTTAGCAACATTTCACATGCGGACACACGATCGGATAAATTGGCTGGAGTTAAGGGATGTGGGATCCACACGTTGTACTTTTTCTCATAGCCAGCCTTCCGCAAGTGATTCAATACGGTTTGATGAGTGATGTCAAGTTCTTTGGCTATCTCCAGGCTGCTCACGTGTCGGTTTTGTTGAACTCTATGTACAATTCTATGGACATTTGATATTTTCGGTCGCCCAGAACGAGGAGCATCTTCAACATTAAAATTTCCACTTTTGAAACGACGAAACCAGTATTCGGCTTTTTTTACAGAGACGGCATCTTCTCCATAAACACTGCAAAGGTTTCTGTGCGCATGAGCAGCGGTTTTGCCTTTTTTAAAATATGAAAGCAAAACGTTTCGCAGTTTTTCTTTCTTACTCTCCATTTTTAGACCCAGAATTGACTTGATTTGAGTATATAAATACCACTAATACACAGTTTTCATGAATTTAAGTACATAACGACTGTCAAACAAAACTTAGAGAACAGCAGAGCTGCATGTAGTCCTTGAAACTTTTTAGAATACCCAATGCTAAATAAATAAAATGTCCTCAATCCAAAAGTACTTTTTTATATGGATTAGTTGTTAGTAAAACAAGAAGAAGCACGCCGAGTGGGCGCTTAGCAAAGCTGCCAAAATAGTTTTCCTTTGTTGAGCAGTTATTTGCGGATTTGCTTTTATGTACAATTTTGTAGAATAAAAAATAATGAAATTTATTAATTTTATTAATTTGTTTGATTCGATACACAGATTTTTTATTCAAACTCATCATCCACATCAGTTATACGTATTTTTCGCTTTTACATAGTGTCTCGACTAGCTATAATTCATGGCAATGTTCATGTCTTAACATCAAAATGTTCAGTGGAGACTCCATATTTTAATGTCATACCAAAAAAATTAAACATTATGTCAAGACAGCAGTTCCGCCAGAAACCCTAACATAAATTTGAAGTTTCACACGATTTGAACGTTTGTTTATTTAAAAATGGCACAAATTAAATTTAATAGAAGCGAAATAATTAATTTAATAATTATTTATCGAGAATTTGAGTGTTTGTGCAATTACAAACTGTTCAATTTCTGATCGCAGTTTTTTTAACTCTGTTAAAGCATTCAATGCGAGAACGCATCTCTGTTGTTTACTGTTCAAAGACATGTAAAAAATGAAATGCTTTAACATAATTTGCCCACTTTATATTCGGACAGCCATCAGCTACTCTGACATGAACATGAACATTGCCATGAATTATAGCTAGTCGAGACACTATGTTACATTGTATTGACCAATCAAAAGAGAAACTTTTCTTAACAAACTGCATTACAAATGTTGCTTAGGTTGATTATTTCTATGAAATTTTCTTTTTCTACTAACCTCTATTGATAATACTGGAGAACTGTCTTTGGGTCCTGTTTATAAACTCACAATGGTTTTTACTTTTCTACTTATATAGATTTAAAAAAATGCGAAACATTTAATTTATTAATACACAACAATTGTATTTGTAGTCATTTATTTATTATTGTGGTTATCAGTATTCATTCTCCGAAGCCCTTACATATATAATCAATAAGGGATTAACAAATATTACATAAATTCCTTACTTCTATTGTAGTTTGAAAATCGTGTATTTAAATCGCTTGCAACCCTGACAAATTGAATGTCAAAAAGTTTGCAGAAAGAAAAGTTAGAAAATCGCCATTTTGCTTTTTCAATTTTCTATTCGGTGTGTGGTTCGGCGCAAGAAATTTTCACACACAATTTGTGGTGACATATTTGCATTTAAATTCAAGAAAATAGTCAAAGAATCTGTGAAAATTGAGAAGATATTAACGTGTTTCAAAATTGTCCACAAATAGTATGAAAAAAGTGTGCTACCAGTGAAAAAATTGTGCAAAATGGAAAACGTTGTTGCCTTCAATACTGAGGTAAGTGATGTGCAAGGAAAAAGAACGAAAGAATATCAAGAAATTAAAATGCCTAATTAACAACAGTTTAAAGTCTATTTAAGAACGCTCCAGCATTGATAAAGCGGTGGCTATAATTAATTTTACTGATAAAATGGCATGTTTCTTGTGCAAGTGCAGAAATGTGTGACGGACAGGCCTCACGGACATGCCTCCCTTTTCCTTTTTATTTTTAATTTATCGCTTGAGCCGCGTTGCCGTCGTCGGTCAACTTTTCTCATTCTCATTTCGTAGGTACGGTTTGAGTTTCAAAGTATCCCTTTAGTGTGCGTATTCGCGAATTTGTGGGAACTAGCAGGGTTGTGTTAAAAATGCACTTGTTTAAAATAGTAGCAAAACTTGCCAAATAACTTTAAATTTTAACGTAGTTATTTATTAATTGTTGAGATAAGATGATAAATTCGAAATCAATTTGCACATTTTTCATGTCTTAGAATCATGAAACTTAAGATTTAAAGTCGCTCCATACATGTTGTAGCTAATTTAGAATTTTTTGCTCACTTTGGAGACGTAATCAATCTTAAAGGATTCAGCTAAGATTTAATTTTTTGATAGGATTTTACTTTTTGAGTCATGGAGACTAGGCAGAAAACTTACACAAATTCCCCATTAAGTTCTCGAACAATTTGCTGGAAAATGATTAAAAAATAGCTCGGAAACAGTAATGAACAGTTTTTCTAGGGAAATATTGTTTTAAAAAGTAAAATAATGCTTCCTTTTCTACTTGCTTGATAAATTATCGTCATAACTAAATAAGGGGTGTGTCACTTAAACATATGTTTTGCTTTGCCCAATTAGATAAAAGGTAGATAAACCAGAAATTCTAAGGTTCTTAAGAGAGACGCTAATCAGTGGATATAAGGCTACGAAGAGAGGTTCAAAGTTAAGCATGATAGAATGAATAACAGCTAGTATTGCTGATCTGATGGTGATCCCAACACTGCAATAAATTCGGTATATCTGTAGTCACAACCCAGATTTTGCAGCAATACAACAAAGTCATGTTGACAAGTAAAAATTAATTTTAATGCTTCAGTTGTCAACTGGAACATAATTTATGAGATAATGTTAAAAGAAAAGTAGATACGGCACATAGGGAAGGAACATTTTTCTGAATAGAAGTTAAATGCCACTCCAACTTTCGCTCTCTCAATAGGGGAATGACTACTTTCCGAAACTTCTTGGGAGATATTTCAAATAAGAATATAAGTTCCATCAACTGCTTCATTAAAAGCTCCAAATGGTTGGACCTGTGAAAAAGATTGGGTCTTGTAACTCATGCGGTATAACAAAGGGCCAATTATGGTCTCATCGTGCCTTTTTGGCGATCGCTAGACCTGTCTTATCTTCCTATCTGAATGTTGTGGCAAAATCGGTTATAAGTTTGTGTATCGTAATAGCAAAGAATACGGAGAAATGACTCCTGTTTTGCGCACACTTACACTTCTCTGTGTTCTTTGATAATAGTTTGCTAATCTCCGAGATAGTTTCTGTCAGTAGTTGTATTCTTAGTCATGGTGTAAGGAAGGGGGTGGGGGCTGTGTAGCCAAACTATTACCCGGGGGAATTCAATGCCTCAAATGTCAACGATTCAAATGAAGTAAAAAAATCAGTGGCATTTCATTCCCAATAGTTTATTCAATGGGATTGTTTTCTTCAATTTGTTTGTTGTGACAGGACACCCACAAATCCACTCTTAACGGCGTTGGGAATATTTTTGCCATAGGTGGTTGTAGTAATTGAGTTGTTTATTTGTGTTTTGTGTTATTTGAGTTATTTTGTAACTAGCTGAGCGTAAAGAAACGGAAATCAGCAAAAAATAAAACGGGAAATACGATATAACTTTAAAAATAAAATGAATAAAAATTCGTTTAATATTGAGGAGAATTAAAAGAATCCGAGTAGCAAATTTCTTGAGGTTGATATTCAGAAATTTGAGCTCATTTAAATTTTGCACCGCGATATTTCATGGTGAAAGTTTAGGAAGGAAGTTTTGTTACTTTCTTAGGTCTATTTTTAATTTAAAAATTCCAGGAAAAATGTGTTATATGACGAGAAAGACGATTTAATTATTTTAGTACTTTTTCCCTTATTTTGCCTACAATCACTACCACCTTATTTCCACCATGGCTTCTGCTGTTCAAAGGGTGCTCATTATTCACTCAGCATGGTAGCAGCCGTGTTGGCTTCAGAGAAGACAGAGAAGCGACACTTAAACATTAAATTTTCAAACGTCAAAAGAAATGTCTTTGTTTATCATTAGTTGGTTATATGGATATATTTGTTTATCATTTGTTCTGAAAATCAGCCACACTACTACAGTTTTGCACATGTGTGTGATCAAAACAAGAGCCATTTCTCTGTATTCTCTGGTGGCTTGTAGCGAACTGTCACTGGGATGACGGACCTTCACTGTCAAATCAGAACTATAACAGTCAAATCAGAACTATCACTGTCAAATCAGAACTATCTCTGTCAAATTGGACATTTTTCCGGTTCAAAAAAGTATAAGGGTGGTTTATTTTTTGAGAACATTTTTTTTTCAGTAAAAATTTACTTTATTTTTGTAATTTTATTATTAAGAATTTTTTTTTTCTTTCCTATGCAACTTACCGTAAATGTCGCAACATAAAAATAGAGGCTCTTATCTTAGATTGTTATATTTATATAATAATATATAATAATGCTAAAAGCTGTGTCAATACTGATAATTTTTGTTGTCACAGTTGGGGCGATTCGCTCACAGAGTGCTTTTCTGTTGCGTGATTATATTTACTTAAGGGTGACATCTCCAATGAAAAATGTGACCATACATCAGTCTATACCAGATGCCAAGCTCCCGAATTCTTTCAAGCTGATATCCAAAGCAAACATCGCCATTATAGCCGCTGTTTGTTTTTGCTCTAGCGTTGTCCGGAAGCCAGATAAGAAATTGTGGGAAACTGTCACCCGTAGGATGGCGCTATGATGTTGTAGACGAGAGTGGAACCCATGATAAGTGCTGCAAATTAATTCGTGCTCAAAGAAGCATTCAACCCGATCACAAGTTTACTTGTTTGCTTTACTTAAGATTAGGCGGTATTTTTCTTTGTGGTATTCATTTATTGGGGATTTACTTTAATTGCAATATTAAATTGTGTAAATAAATATATTATAGAACTCAGTTCTCCTCCATTAGCCCTTCCTTAGTTTATATAACAGTTACCATTAAAGGGGTTTATATAAATTTGGTAGGATTTTTGGAAATAAAGGGTGTTTTTTTTAGACGTGTGGTTTTCAAGCAGAAATAAAACGCATATAATTTAATGTTATGGCCAAGAATTTAGCTTTATTATAAAGATAAGGGGTTTATATAAATTTGGTAGGATTTTAGGAAATACAATAAAAAAAAGTCTGTCAGATTCTATGCTATCTTATGGTTCCTGAAGTATTAATCGGTCTATTCTTCCATGCTAACTTATTCGACTGCTGCATATTTAGTACAATTTACTATCAGGTCCTCTGCTGCAGCTGACACGCCAGTTTGGTTAGCTTAAAGTCAGAATAGATCCTCCTTTATTAGGGAGTCCTATTCTGCCATTAGCCTGACCGATTAAGTCAAGGATCTCGTAGGAAATGGTTGTAAGTAGTTGGAAGACAATAATAAGCGTGACATATTAGACTCACAATTCCAAATCTTGAAAAGAAGTTGCTGCATCTACCTGACTATAGTTCCAGAGATATTGTTCAAAATATATTTTATGGGGTAGCGTTATTTATATATAGTATAATAGAAAATTTTATGAAGAAATCGACAAAATCGACACATTTTAATTTAAACGATGTTTATGATTGTGATGAATTTCTTCTAAATTGTGGAGCTGAGCCGATATGAATAATTGGAGTCCCATTGATACTCGCACTTGGATTTACTTCTGCTCTAAAAATACAGTTTTATTTTGGAGATTGGGGTTATTTACTTTGTCCAATTGGAATTATGCAAGACTTCTCTTCCAAACCCCATAATTTGACAATCACTCAGAGATTGTATGAATATTTATAGAGTAAAATATCGGACATCTATGAATCACTATGTATCTCCCGGAATGCCTAATATATCAATATAAAAATAGAGGCCGAGGCAGCCAAATCGTATCCTTGCATAATTTCACTTTACCCGAGATTGTCTTTTTAAGTGCTCCGGTCACATCCTTTTGTTCAAAAAGATTGTCAAATTTAATTGACGTAAAAAATGGGCTCTTCTACGCAAGTAGTTAACAATTATGAACCTTTCGAACTACAGTGATACACCTCTTAACCAGATATATACTGAGTGCTACTAAATTTCTGATGTTTAAGGAAGTTCAGTTGAAAAATTGGTACAAATCTATGGGAAATGAATAATTTTGAATTGTAAAAAAATAAGAATTTTGATATTATTTTAAAAATATGTTTTCGATTTCGTCATCAATCGAGAATATATATTGGAGTTTTGCACTATTAACTTATCCAAAAATAATCGTCAGGAGGGGAATATCTTGGACTATCCACTTATCCAAAATAATCATCAGGAGGGGAATATTTTGGACTATCGGCTATCCAAAATAATCGTCAGGAGGCGAATGTCTTGGACTATCTATCGGCTTATCCAAAAACAATCGTCAGGAGGCGAATTTCTCGGACTATCGGTTTAGACCAAACTGATCGTTCTGCGCATATCATCGGAGTGTCTTTTATTTGCCCAAACTCACCATAACTTTTTTCCAACTCATTTAATCTAGTTAAGTTCACTGAACCTGAGGCACAGATGTCTCATTTATCTTATTATTATTTTAATTTTGCTTGTTTTTAAGTCCCCTTTTGATTTATAATTTAATAAACTCCTTTCTTTATCGCCTTTCAGCTGTCGGGGCTCTATGACTCCAAGCCGCCGATATCGAAGGCCAAAATGGCGGCCATCACAAAATCGGCGATGCGGGCCATTAAATTTTATAAGCACGTCGTCCAGAGTGTGGAGAAGTTCATATTGAAATGCAAGGCCGAGTACAAGGTGCCCGGCTTATATGTGATTGATTCGATTGTGCGCCAGTCGCGTCATCAGTTCGGCCCCGAAAAGGACGTCTTTGCGCCACGCTTCGCACGCAACATGAGGGATACATTTGCGAATCTATTCCGCTGTGCGCCCGAAGACAAAAGTCGCATTATACGCGTTTTGAATCTGTGGCAGAAGAACAATGTATTTGCTCAGGAAGTAATACAGCCAATATTTGATTTGGCCGATCCGAATCATCCCATTTACCAAATTCCTGTCGGCGTTAGTGCTGGTGGACCAAGCGGATCTGGTGGCATGGGAGACATCTCGGCGAACACTGCCAACGGCTTGAATGCCTCTGTGGGTTCCATGGATATGAGTATGGGTGGCATGGGCGGCGGCAGCGGCGGTGGTGGTGGTGGACACGGTGGCAATAGTGAAGATAAATTAACTGGACTACCTGATCTATCGGTGGGTTATACGAAAATTTATGTTAACACAATATTCACATATACAAAAAAAAAAAAAAAAAAATACAAAAAAAAATACAAAAAAAAAACAACTTTATGCAACTTAACTAACCGTAGTGGAAATTTCTATTTCTGGTTATTTTTTTAATGATATGCTTACACAATTCAAATGATTCAGTCAATGAGCCATGAAAAAGCGCAAAATGTACTGGATAACAGTACACTGCGCCAGCTGGAGCACATGCAACAGTATCTGAAACGGCAAACGACGGCTGCGGCGTCAACATCCTCGTCGAAATCACGAGACCAGCATGGACATATATCCAGCTATAATTCTCTTAATGATGGAGGAGGTGGCGGCGGCGGTGGTGGCAGTGGTAGTGGTGGTGGTGGTGGAGTTGGTGGAGGAGGTGGAGGAGGTGGAGGAGGTAGTGGTGGTGGCGGCGGCGGTGGTAGTTCCTCCAAAATGCACCACTCTGAACCATACTCGAAATATGCCAAATGTTCACATGAGATTGCCTACGATGATGACGTCGATGACGATGATGACAATGATGATAACTCACCGCAGCATGCGACAAATCTGCTCGATGTAATTTACGGAATATATAACAACTTCTCCTATTTTCCTGTGTTGTTTTCGAGCAT